>OX596167.1:7768175-9178593 GCA_951394245.1 Cyclophora punctaria | reverse complement strand
TATCGGTTTAGTGTAATGCAAAATACTTTGAATCTACACTAATATTATAAAGAGGAAAACTTTGTTTGTTTGGTTGTAATGAATAGGCTTAAAAACTACTGGACCGTTTAAAAATTCTTTCACCATTCGAAAGCTACATTATCCACGAGTAACATAGGGTATTTTTCATCCCGAAATTCCCACAGGAATGGACATAACGCGGGTAAAACCGCGAGGCGCTGCTAGTATAAGATAAAGAGACATCTTTACTGCAAAGACTTTGTCAATCTGTACGAGTATATTCATTACTATATTCGTAATTATAAGTGACGTCTGTTTTTCTATTTTATTAATTAGTTTTTATAATTCCTACCTCTAAAATTGTTATTAGTAAACTTTTCTTTCAACTAATGAAACATTTACATTTCTTGATACCTATAACTTCCTTTCTTTTTAAAACTTTTTACACATCTTTTCTTTGACTTTAACATTTAAATTAATCAACTTTAGTAATATGTAAGGAAAGTTTAGCCTGGAATGTTTTCCGGGAGTCATCAAATTGGTAATTGATTTGGTTTCATGCTTTGCTCTTTTTGAATATTAACTATAACTAATAGAAATAAAAATACCACATCAAATAATAAATATTAATTTTCAAATTGATTACCTAATGACTTATTTCATAAATCCCGGAACACATTTCTGGAAACTCTCTTTTTGCCACACATTACCTCCCTAAGTTAATTTCATAAAGAAACAATAGTATGTTTTTTACAAAACGCCCACCACCACCTAAAGCCAGTGAGTCCCACAAAACTGAAATTAGGATCTTCATCTTTCTTCAGCTTTTCTACAAAAGCTAGAACACTTTTTAAAGATTTCTTAGTTCTCCTATTGTATGGGGAAGCGTTTGTTTCACAGCAGAATTCGACTACAGCTCTCTCCTCACTGGCTGTTAAGCTAACTTCGTCTAAGACAGCCATTCGTTTAGATTTCCCTAATATGTTATCATATAGAGTTCCTTTAGGTATTGCGTAGTAGGTAGCTGCTTGTGTGAACTTCATTTGTTGCGAGATGACAGCTTGTATGGCTTCTTGGAGCTGTGCCTCTGTCCACCGCGGGGCTCGCGGCTTTAACACTTGACCGTACTCTGCTAGATAAACCATTAAATGTTACCGAAAAAATTCAACAGTATTCCAACGGTAACATGTCAACAAAGCCCAGTTAGCTACAATTATGTAACTTCACTAGGCTCCTTTCCCACGTTCGTATGACAATATCAATTACTAGCTACAATATAATCTGTGGCGAGTTAACGGGGCATAAACTGTAACGGTAAATGTGCACATGCATTATTAACTAAATATCTATATTAAGACGAACTAAATGACAGCAATGTGATTGTAATCACCCCGTGGTAACGTAAGATTTCAGAGCAATTTATTGCCATGGGAAACTTCCTCATGTAATTGGCTATGAAACATTACGTTGATGCAACTGAATTAAAAACAATTTGGCAAGGACTTCGCAAATGATGAATTGGTAAAAGTTAATGTGATTTTGATGTTTTTTGTGAATGATTTAACACAACATCTAATTAGTGAAGCGTGTGTTAGTATTGGAAATGAACTGACCCAACTGACCTGTCAGGCCGGCGCTTGTCGAAGGCTGCACAAGCCATGGTTGTCGATTCTCCATCATCCGGGCCTAGGAACAAAGAAAAAACACATTTAAACACAAATTTAAAATAAAATAGTAAAATATTAATCTCTTGCAAAGATTAAATTGAATAAGTGCGACACAATGTGACACGATGAAAACGAAATATGATAAAAACTGTGTGTTAACTCAAATTTCTTGAATAACGAAGTTTTCGAATATTCCACCAACCATTACTATACCCCAGTACTATAACCATTTTATAATATCATGTTTTGTCCGTCATAGTTGCCTATCATGATATCAAGAGCTCAGCGTACACTGAGTCTGCTCCTCTGCATCATAAATAATTTTGTTCTCTGTTTTATTTTTGTAAATTGTATATTTTTGATGTAGAAATAAATGGTTAAATGGTTTTAAAAAACACTTTTGCCCTGCACTATGATCGTAGAGGCCACAGTACATTTATTTAATAAGTAACACCAAAATCTATCAGGATGTAACCAAGTTCATTCGCTTCAGTCACCGCTAGAACAAACCGATAGTAACAGCCAGATGAAAAAAAACGAGTCAGTTAATTTACAATTTCCCCATCTCAAGCAGGAAGTTTACGATTGCACATTTTATCGATCGCTACTGTAATTCACTCAGAGTTCATAAGACGCGTGCGCACGGCTATTTACGTTCACTCGGTAATTGACCGAGCGAAGAGCGGCCGAAGGCACAAAGGCTTCAGCTACAACTAAACATTATCATAGTTTAATTGTGAAGACAAAGGGCATTTGTTCGGCTCGCGACGGAAAACCGTCTCACAAATAAAATGTTTTATTACGTTAGCCGAGTGCGTCCGGGCGCGGCCAGTAGTGTTTACGAAGCACGCACGTGCCCTAAGTACCGGTTGAAATGCTCCGTTGTTTGTTTACCCGAATAAAACACTAAAATCCAATTCAATAACAAAGAATTAAAGATCCCGAAATAAAATTTATTGCTGAAGTACGATAAAATAGATTTATGTAGGCGCGAGAGCGACGGAGGCTCGCTGCGTCGCCGCCGCCCGCCGCCGCCGCCGCCCGCCGCCCGACTTGCCGATAATAATATTATGTACACTCGGTCAACTAAATTACAATCTGTTCCAGTTTTATAGGCAGTTATTGCATTTAATTAATGGCGTTGTTATTTTGTTACAAAAAATCAAAATTCTGCGGCGTTATAAAATGTACAATAAAGTTATATTTATCGCATAAAATTACAGTTATTAATGCGTTGATGTTTTTAATTAGTAAAATCAGTGAGGTTAATATTTGCTTTTCATACGGTTCATTTTAAATGTCATTCTCCAAACGTATATCGTAATTACGGGGAGGTGGAAATAAAATTAAACTTCGTATTGAGAGGTAAAAATACATCCGATATTAAAATTGTAATACGGTATTATGATATCATGGGCGTATCAACATTGTTGGCAAATGATTTGAAAACGTAGGGACGTCTGCGAGTCCTCATACATATTAAATATTAATATCATTTTAATAGACCGTGCATTGATTCTACCTCACGAGTAACAACCATTTTAGAATCGTGGCATTTAATTTGTAGTCGTTGTTTCCGAGTAGCGAGGTCATTATTAGTTTGTCGTTTAATTTGTAGTTGTCATAATAAGTTTACAGAAATTAATAGTTACGAGTATTAAGATTAACTACCGTACTCAGACGTCAAGTTAATCGACTATAAACTAAGTGATATAATTTGTCATATAATTCATTTAAATAATCACTCATTAGCTTCTTTAGGAATTGTATGTCGTCTCTGAGTGCGCTGATTAGGCAATCTTTAAAAAAGGTAATAAAAACATTAAACATCTATGATAATATTGCGTAACAGTAGGTAATCATTCCGTATCAAAAGCTCAATTGATACTTGACAGTGGCTTGTTTTAGAACTGATGATAGGCAAATTACCATTTTCAGTGATACTTTAATGTTTCAAACTAGCAATTTGATGTTTCTTTAGTTCTATAATTAATTAAGTTGAAGGTTTTTATTGGGTATTTACTACGTACAGAGCTGTATAGGATTCAATCTTGATGCTGATACACAAAAGTAAAATAGCACTTTACTTATACCAAATCTTTACTTACCGAAAGAATATTAAAAAAATTATAAGCGAATTGAGAAACTTCGATTTTCAAATTCAGTAGACGGAAGACGAAAACTTTAGAATGTATTTTAACAAATAGTCATTTAATAAAGAGTTTAGTTTAACCCTGTCAACTAGTATAGTATAAATACGCGAGCCTGAAACAAAATCACAAAATTATAGTCGGGTAGTTTGTTAAGGGCCATCATTTGGCCGTTATGTTATTAATAGGGGGTGGCAAGCGCGCTAGGGGGAAACGAAAATGGCGTCATTCTTATTCAAACTATATAAAAAATTCATATTTGTAAATAATTGAAGAGTGCCAAGCTTTACTGGCGCTATTAATAATTTGTAAATGTCAGTTAGCTGGATGCCGAGGAATATTGTATTTTTAATGTATTAAAATGTTGATATTGATCTTAGATTTGCTTGGTTAACTCTAACCCTGTCTGTTCGGAGTGTTCAGACCGCCTAAAACTGTCCAATATAATCTAACGATTTAACAACCGGGACCGACAAACTCTACTTGTCATCAGAAGTCTCCGAAATACGGTAAGGCGAGTCTCACATTACTCCGCACTACGCAGCGTAACGCGTGAATGCGTGTTCTAACGTTGCTTGTAAGTATCTCCGTTTGAATAGAAAACACGCACAGTCCAACACACAGAAAATGCGTCTACGCGCGCGTTCGACACGCAACATGCAGCGTGATGCGTAGCAGTGTAATAATTGCCTAACACTCTGATAGAAATGTCACTATCGGCTACCCATCCAAGTAGGAGCCGACTTGCACGTCACTAAACAATGTCAAATCGCTTAGCCAAACACTAACAAGAGCGCTACTCCATACCTATAGATACAGTTCCTTACATAGTAAACGAGGGGCGGTAGATAACTTAAACAAAAGCCAAAATATCAATCTGTGCATAACTGGGATGCATAACTTCTTCGAGCAAATGAGCAATCCCCGGCGTTAGTCCAACCATTATTTATCTTATTCGAGAAAGCCGGCCCAAGGGCGCCCTCTAATCGAAACTCTACTTCGTATGAACGCATAATAGGTTTCCGCGTTTCAGTGCAATTACTTGGAAAATATGCACTTTAATGCAAAACTTCTGACCGCAACGTTCAAATATATGTATGTGGTAATTATTTGCTAATAATCAAATCATGCGCTCTATACAGAAACAAATTACATGTAATGATGCTCTAAGATCTTGTGTTTTGATAAAACTGTGTTTAGTTATTATTTATGTAGGTATCTACAGACTCGTAAAACGTCGTTTGGAATATAAAGAGTAGAGGCGTATCTGTAAGCGTTAGTATATTTTACATTTCTCTCCATGTAAAGATTGTAATCGACTAACAAGTGTCTCAAATAAAATCGAAGTTCAAACAGGTACAATTAGTAAGTAAACTTTCGTCAGTTTTCAAATTAATTCCCTTATCGAGCCCAGAATTGAAATTGAACCTTTTGAAATAATTTAAATAAGAAAAGAACGTAATTTCATTTTACACTTTGTATTTGTTTAACTATAATTTATTAAAATTATCACGTTTCGTAGAACATGGTCATCATTCACAATACCCTTACATCTTAAAGGTACATTCATTTGTTTCCGCGAGGGTGGTGAAGGGTGAAAGATAAAACTAATCCCATCCCTTACGTAAGGGTGAGCTCTTATTATTATTATTATTATTTTGTATTATATTGTGCTTGATCACTTATGTTGATATCATGTAGTGTAGAGAGCTTTTTGAGCTTTTGTATTTGTTTTTGACATTATGCCAAATCGAATTGTAGGCGAATCATAATAGCTTTCATTTAAAAAATGTGTTAATACGTATGTTGAAGGTTGGTGCAAATAACCAAACGTAAAGCTAAAAAACATAAATAAGATTTAACTTTACAATGCTATTGTTTCGTATCTGAAGTACATTGTATGAAGTTAATTAAAACGAATATCCGCTAAAAACTAACAATCAAATAAAAATCAAATAAAACGTTATCATCAATAACAGGGTATAGTAAATTATAATACAACTACGATTCTATTCATTCAATTGGACACTTCCACGAAACATCACATCACTAGTAATTATACTCCGCGAAGGTAAAATAAAATTACATATTTTAGGGACGATAGTATGGCAGTGTATCAGGTATTGTCGAGGTGTTGGTACTAATTATCAAAGAGGCTGTTGGGTATGATAGTCGAGAGCATAGAGTAAAGTAATGAGGTGGACGGTACTCGCGCGTACCTGTACCAGTACCCGCGCGGCCCGTTGTGGCATTATCCATTTCCACATTATACCGTCTTTTTGTTCCCCGTTGATTGTTTAAACGTGCGTCAATGCGAGTATCCACTGGTTATTATTTCTACCGCTCTCTCACTCAAAATGGCCTTAGTCAATTGTGGAAAAATGCTCCTCTTATTGTTAGAGACGAACAATAACAGCCTTCATTTTATATGTTTACAGCGTCTGAAGGCACTTTGCCTCTCTATTACACATATTCAAACCATTGTTTCTTCTGTTACCGTTTTTTATTATTAGAACTGTATTTACATATGGCCGCGTATCCGTTTCGTGCGATTTGCACGACGATTGTGTGTGATTGTTCTACCCAAGAAATAAATTGTGTGGAAAGTGTTGTGTGAATTTCTTTTAACAATTTCATGGAAATTTGAAGATCGACAATTGTAGATAAACGTTAGCTTATTCTGTTACTTTGTTAGATATGTTACGTGCTCTATTTTAACAAGTTATACATTTAATTATTGGGTAAAACGGGGGTTAAAGTAACTGACTTATCGTCACCATAACTTATCGTATATTACAAACATGTCCATATTTCAAGACGTGACCCAAAATATTCATACAATAGTTCTGTTTACTTTCTAGTTACGTAATTTTCCGGTTTCAATATTCTATTAGATTGTACTAAACTATGTTATTATACAATTCCGACATAAAATGTTCCACATTTACTTACAGAACATTACTTATACATCTGTACGACAGTAAATACATATTCTATTTGGTAAAACTAAGACTATTATTATACAATCGGGAAAACGAGATAGTGTGTGTTTATACAAATTATTCTGTAAATTATAGGGGAAAATGTTTAGTACCTATACATTTTCTGATATTTTTTTTATATAAAACGACAATTTGATAATAACACACCTGTTTTAATATTGCGTCATTGTCTCGTTGTGTTTTATTAAAATGTATTATTATACGGACAGCTAAATTGCTTGTAATTTTAGTGTAGTTCTTGTATGTTAGAGGACATCTTGAATAATTAATGGTTTTTTTTCTTTGTACCTTGTGTGAGTAGATTAATTAGTTTCGTGATAGGTGGTCAAACTTGGTGTCTGTTAAAAAGGGTGGTCATTTGTCTGACGACTAAAGGAAGCGTTACGGAGACAGATTAAAGGGAAGATATCTGTCATTTATACTAATATTATAAAGAGGTAAAATTTGTAATGTTTGTTTGTTTGTTTGTATGTTCGAGGTAATCTCAGGAATTATCCGTCCGATTTGAATAATTCTTTTTGTAATAGATAGCCACATTCAACGGGAAGGTTATAGGCTATTTTTCATCCCGAAATTCCTACGGGAACGGGTACTACGCGGGTACAACCGTGGGGCGCTGCTAGTGTAATATAAAGTTGTAAAAAAATATGCTAATCTATAATTTAATATAATAAAGCTAAAGAGCTTTTTTTGTTTGAAAGCGCTTATCTTAGCAACTACGAATTTGATTGGATTATTTTCTAATGGATTTCTATATTCAACGGGCTATAGGCATCTCTTTCATCTCGAAATTCTCACAGGTACAGCCACAACGCGGGTAAAACCACGTCAGCCATTACTTTTCCCGACAAGAGATCAGTTTTACGAATAAGTGTAATGAGAAAGACACTCTGGTGTGCGACTTCCTCTGCTATGATGGTGCATTCAAATCAATACTACTCGTATACTTACACCTACTTCACTTAACCAAACTTACTCCGCACATTTTAAGTGCGCTCTCCAAAATGTTCAACTACTTACATTAAAGCCGTTAAAACAAACAATATCTCAAGTAATTAACCGAAACATAAAGTAAGGAAGCGTTCAAACAAAAAGTTTTAATTCTTGGCATTAATTACAAGGAGCAAACGACATGTCGGTGGCGGGTTAAAAGTTAAATATTGGTAGCGAGCGCTTTAAATGGCTTACGTGGGCTGAACTGGGAACTAAGACAATGCCAGGCTGAACTACCCACTTCAGGGTTATGTTAGCTTAACGCTTGTGCAACAGCGCTTTACTTGATAAAAATGTTTACGGTAGATTCTTACGTGATGTTTTATTGACGCTTTTTGGTGGTTTGAAATAGATTTTAAAGATTGGGAAAGCAATAATGCTTTCGTTATTAAAATATTTGTAACTAATAAGAATGGAATCCGATTTTGATGTAGTGTTTTGGGTAAAATTTGTAATGAAAATGAAAAAGCTCCCTCTTATCTCCATTCGTAATTATTTCAAACTAGCCGCGCCCTGCGGTGTTACCCGCATTATACCTGTTCCCGCGGGAAATACGGGATAAAATGTATTCCATGTTTTATTCTGATATATAAGTATATTTCTGTAAACTTTCATCTAAATTCGTCCAGTAGTTTTTGCGTGAGAGAGTAACAAACATACATCCATCCTCACAAACTTTCGCATTTATAATATTTGTAGGACTTAATCCTTAACGACCCAACTTCCTAATTTAAATATACCAATAAATACAAACACACAAACACGTCACATAATCAAATATGAACGGAGGCAACTCCCAAAACACATTGACGCCTTAAATTAAACTCAAGTGAACAGATTCTTATGTAAAACTCAAATGAATTTATTAGACTTTCCTTTAGTTTCAGTGTTGGCACGACGTGAACAAGACAAACATGTTAATTTCCACCCTAAATTATTCCCCTCGAACAAATTAAACCCCGTGGAGGAGCAATTGAGAATTATTTAAACTTTGAAAGTTTACTTTAAACTGGTCACGGCATACCGGTCACCAACTCAACTACTGTACCATCAATTATTGATGCCGTTAATAAGTTAGATTTATGCTTGTTGCATGAAGCTTTTAAATATATCAAAATGCATGCTGACGTTTTTCTTGAACATATTTCTTTCTTTCTAATGGCCTTGCAGCTAGTAGATGAAGTGTTTGAGAAACAAAGTATGATTATGCTTGAAAAAGTAAGTAGAATCCTGCAATGAAGTCTGTAATGTCTCGCTGCAAGGTAAAGGTTCCTAAGCTCTATAAATATACAGTATGAACGCTTAGACGAAAATACTTGTGTATAGAGCCCTATATTTGAAATGTTACTACATTAAATGGTAACCAAAACAAAGCTAAAACTAAGTTATATTAAATTAATACGTCAAGCGAAGTCAGGGTTCATTCTAAATCATAATGTTTAAATAAATTAAAGCGTGGTACGAGCCTTGTGTAGCAAAGCTATAAAATTACATATTAATGTTGAATTATTAAGCGATGCTTGCCCAGCGAGGGGGCCCTTTAATATTATAGGAGTTTTCTTATATAATAATAATACATTATTCTGATTCCGGAGTATTGTTAGTAAAGGTTAGTTTCGGATTTGGACTAGAGTTATTTTTTATAATCAAGATTAAGAGTTTGTTTGTATGAACGCGCTAATCTTTCGAATTGTTTAAAATATTTGGAAATTATGATATTAGAAAAGGTTTACCTATATAGGCTGTTTTTATCCCGAAATTCCTTAAGGAACTGTCCCGAACAGTTTAAAGAAACGTTAGCAATGTCTCCGATAACAATGCCTAGCAATTTGAACAAAAGGGTAAAAAATACTATACAATCCGATCATATATAGAATTGAAGATAAAAGTTCTAATATCGAACGTGCCACACCTACACTTTTACCAAATGTTTAATACAACAGTCGTAAAGTTGACATAGATTTATAACTTTATGAAATAAACCGAGAAATAAAAGGAAAGCATAGGCAGGTTCAAATGGGAAGCCACTCCAACGGGTATTTTAATGAAAAAGGCTTGAAAAAAAACCGCGATGGAAGCGCCGCGTTCACGCGGCCCGGGCTCCGCACACACGTTCCGCTGTTATGTGTCGATGTTACCGAACTTATGATACGTCAGAACTCACTGAAAAGAGAACAGAACACCACGTCGGAACACACAAAGCTCCTTAACCCTAATTAGCCGGACGAAAGCGAAAACGCGCGAAAAAAGGCGAGTTTTATAATTCGGAGAGCAGTTTACCCCTACGTTGAAGAGCGCACTTTTTCGATTTGTTTTTTAATTAGTTGCCGCTTAAACTTTTGCGAGATGGCGTTGTTCTCTTTTTAAATTTATATTTTTGAAACCGTATGCCGTTGTAGTGCACTTTGAAGGACAGTTTTTATTAAGTATGTTAGCAAAACAAAAGTTATTTTTAAGTTTCCGTGACAACAATTTACTGTGATATTGTCTGAAGTTTATAGACGCGGGTGGTTATTAACTGTACATGCACATTTATCATATTGGCTTTTCACACATAAACAGTTATTTATATTACATCTTAGATAATATGAAAGATATTTTGTTCATATCTAACTAGCGTCTCACTGTTTTGATAACATTACTAAACACAATTCAATTATACGGTAATTTCAAAATGTCTAAACACCAAATTTGTTTAAGAAAGTAGATAATTTGGTGTGTAAACCGTTGATATTGAAACACAACAGTAGGCTACAATTAACCGTATACAAAATTAATTATAAACAACAAGAGGAAATCAGATATCTTTATGTGCAATAATTAATTGTTATTGTTCAATTTGAACATTGACTTGTGCCCTGGGGGCGACGGCGTTTTGTTTGTGTGAGTAGATAGATTTTAATGTCGACAAACATATGTGAATGTGTATGTTGGAAATGAGTAACAATAAAATCAACGGTAGTGCTAACTCGCTAACTCAAATCTGCCGTCAAGACAGTAACGGATCTATGATAAATTAAATTTGTTTAATGAAAATAAATCATAAAATAAAATAAATAAATAATAAAAGTTATGAAAAAAGGGACATGTTTCTAGACTCAAACTAAGCTCTTAAGTGTGAAAGACGAAATCAAATTGAAAGAAGGTATTTTCTGTATCATAAGATATAGAAAATGTATATAGCGTACAAGGTTTTGATATATTCAAAGGTATATTTTTAATGAAGACAGTTAGGTAAGTTGAAGTCCACTGCGAAACGGTGAACGCAACTTTTAGTTTGTAAACTGCTCAGATAGATGAGCACCACAGGAACCGTTAAAATTGTTGTTGAGTTCAGATTTAATTTGGCGTCGAAAAGAGGATTTAAAATCGACACTAGCTCACAATAGAAACAGGTGGTTCATTAAAATACTCAATAAGAAAATCGGTATCGTTTTAAGGAATTGGTACCGTACAATCGAGTTAGAATCGTTTTTAATTCGTCTAATTAACGAGTTAGAGACAATAATATAAAAATTAATAAAAAATGCTTTTAAGGGTATACTAATGATAATATAAATAAAATGACAGTAATCAAAAAATAAATAAATCTAGTCCAAATATATATATCTTGTCCTAATCGTTACATGAACTTAAAAACTGTAACTGAAAAACATCAAGTAACATTGTTAACACCTAAGTGTTACTACATCAAGTAATCAATACCTATACGTAATTGTCACTACAGTACAATTCTCCCATTGGTTAATGTTAGTTTAAACGAGCAATACCCCTTTGAACTACCATGTAGGCCCGAGGAAACGCAAAATAAACAAAACTTTCTTAATGTTTAGTTAAATTAATCAAATGATTAGTCGATGTTGGTAGGTGTAAACAATGGGCCGGTCGCTTTGATCTGCGGAACTCGTACACAAACATATAGAATCGTAGCGCGTGTCTGTGTGTGTAGCGAGCACGGGCGCCACTGTCTTGCTTATCTAAATATCATTTCTTAAGAGGTTTTTCACAAGTATTAATATAATCTTCTTGTTCGAACGTGAGTCATTTTAATGGAATATTTGGAATGAGTTGGCTTTTATTATTGATTTATCTACTTTATCGTTGACTAGCAGCGCCCCGCGGCTTTACCCGCGTCGTGCCCGTTCCTGTGAGAATTTCGGGATTTTTTTATACTTATATACACCTTCCTCTTGAATCACTGTATCTATTTTAAAAAAACCGTGTCAAAATCCATGCAGTAGTTTTAAAGATCTAAGCATATAGAAACAGACAGACAGACGGCGGAAAGCGACTTTGTTTTATACTATGTAGTGATTAGGTATCGATACCGAATTATCGATGAATGTGGTTTAGTACCGTAACTCCTGATACGGATATCCGATTTCTATATCTAGGTTCTAATAATAATTTTATTAATACGTTAAATTCAAAGCTTTTAATAATCATTGCAATCAGTAATTCAAATACAATGTACCTCAAGAACTAAACTTAGCAATATATAAGTAAATAAGTTTGCTCAGCAATACACAGCAAAGTTGAGCAATACATATTAAATTAACCGAGTTCAGCAATACAAATTAACAATTCTCAAAGACATTACAAATGCTACGGTGAATCATTCAAAACTACAATAGCTTTCATTTATCATACAAGATAGCCGGTAAACAAAACAAAATGTATTATTAGCCCAGATTAAAGCAACGGGCGCCACAGTTCCTGCGACTCGCGTAGTCTCAATCACATATAAAAACAAAGATCGTTTTATTGTTATTCAAAGTAAATATTTAGTTTTATCTCTCAGAACATTATGAATACCGTTTGTTAATTATTTGGAACTGGCGTCTTTTATAACATTTTTTTAAAAGCCGTTCGTTCTAGTTTTAAATTAATGAAGTTTGAATTAAAGAATATCCGTCAAGAAATTGAAATACGGTTACGGATATCGCTTTTAGTGCTTTCAATACGTATCGTGTTTACGTAACTCTGATAAAATATAGATGCTTGTACGTACTTTTTATTGGCTAGTTAACAAGCAAGCTATGCAAAGAAATAAAGATTTCTTAAGACCAGTTACGAGTGAATATATTAAATTACAAATACTATTATTTGTGACGACAAATAAAAAAATCCACCGTCCACTTATTAGCGGACTATAAAGTCTAAAAAAGCTCCGACCAAAACAGTAGCCGATCGATTGTTAAAGCAAACAATTTATTGTTTTATTTACAAGAACAAAATACGAACATTGAATCAATCAAGTACTGGACCATTGCGAAAATATTAATCGTTCAGAACCTTAATAAGGCAAAAAGTTTCGCTCAGTTTTAGATTATGGCCGGCTAGCCACGTTAAATTCCTTGCGTTCGAACGACTTATTGTTTCGTCGATTATTATGCCTTATTTATAACTCGATCTACCCCCCTCTCCCCTCTCCTGTGTCTCAGAGTTCATTGTGCCAGACTAATTTTGTAATCTCCGTACTTTCAATCAAACGATCAATATTAAATCGCTCCTTATGCGATTTTTTTATGTCTGTAATATGATACGGCGGGTCAATTATTCTGTCTAGCAATGTTTCTAACCCTTTTCAATTACTTAGACAATTAAAGTTATTTTCCATCATTTACAACAGAAAATTGAAAACAATTATGTTCCATTCTGCAATTAATTGTGTAATTAAGTTCTGATTTGGTTGAATGTCTTGTTATAGGACTGGTTTTTATATATTTTATATATTAAACTGATGCGTAATGAAATTTTACGGCAGTTACCGGAACGTTACAATTTGTTTTAATTACGAAATTTATTAGACATGTTGAATTGATTAGAAATATATTGATATTTTTGAGTCGTAACTTATGTAATTTTGAGTACTTAAAAAGCGATAAATGATTTTTGTATTTAAACCATATAGGAACATTATTTACAATTTCGATGATACCTAACAGATACACTTAATTAAATACACAATTGTAACTTAACCCCTTGTTTTTCATCAGACTTATTATACACAGAATCGCGATAGATTAAATCACCTTCGATACCATTCGCTAACGCTACTTTCAAAAACAATTCTTCAGGATCTTAACAACCATCAAACAAAAGGTAATTTCGAAACAGAGTACTCGTAAAGAATATATAGTTTCAAAGAATGTTAGGCCCTATTTCCGTAGATAGCTGACTGCACTAAGTGTCTTCAACCGTTTGGAAAATTACCGAGAAACTAAAATTGTAAAAACAGCCGAGGCCAGATGTTTGCATATTATTACGATTATTACAATGGAATTTAACTTGGTTCGGGAACAATGTACGGTATCGGTTGGAAGTTGCTATCTCGTAGTATTGTTTAGATGGAGATAGATCATATGAAAAGAGATACCTATTGTGGAGAGATAGTACCTATAGGTATACACTGGAAAAACGTTAGGGAAATTTTAAAGAAATCTAGAAATGTAATGTAGGAGAAACCGTTCTAGCGTCGCTAGTACATAATAAATAAAGAACTATATTAAACGTATGTCAACTGTTTATGAAAAGAAAACATCTGTAAAAGCTCATATTTGCTTAAGCTTTAACATTTTAATTATAGTTGTGTAGCACAGGTTGTTAATATAATAGTACAGTTAAATTTGACTGTAACAAGCCGCGCCTGTTAATCCCATTCGTGGCGTCACTGCCTGAAGGCACGATCTAGGTCCTAACTCGAAACCTAGGCATTAAACAAGTACCTATACTCGTGAATGCGCCCGTATCGACATGTTAATAGGCCTCGTCCATTACCGTGCCAATTAATAAATTATTTACAAGCTATATGTCCTACGCCAGTTTTACATTTTAATTAATAACTTTATTTTATTACTTTCATTTTAATTTCAGCCTTTTAAGACATTTTTTTGATTGGGTTTTTATTTAAAAGAGCGATATGTTCCCAGAATGTAGAGAAAGTGCCCAAACGTTTCGATCGCATTACGAGTTTATTACAAAAGACAGTGAGGAAAAAATTAAAGCATAAAAATTTGAAGAATCTACTGCAGGACAAAATAAATTTTGCTCACCGAAGATATTATAAATAAGATATACTGATAACCCAGATAGAAGACAAGGGAAGGTTAAGAGATATCTGAAGCTAGACAGTAGATGAGCTTAGGTTGAATATTAACCCAAAAAATGCCATAAACATTTGGCACCACTGTCAATGACGATTGGCAAGGCACAGCAAGCAACCCGACAAGCACGTAATGTCACCAATCCATACGTGAGTGAAATCGTTAGTGGCCCACCGCGCGTTCGATGTAAACAATTTCAGTCCAATTGAATAAATGCTTCCGAACAATGAATGGGTAGATCACGAAAAAATCATCTTACAAGGCAATCGTGAGTACTGTTCATGGTAGTCGTGTATTCGAGGAATATCGGAAACCAAGTTACTTCGACACAAGTCGTGTTGCTTGGACGAGTCACTCGAAGCATGATATAAAGGTAGCTATAGTTTTTGCGCGATTCTACGTGTGGGTAAACCTTTCTTCGTTTAAAAAATAGCGGTAAAACATGTGTTTATGTTAAACAAATGAAAATTGTATAATTACTACGCGCCCAAAGAGCAGCGCGTAAAGATATACTCGTAGAATACACAAAATATGAAATTTTGTGGTTGAACTATCTACAGATCGACAATAATAGGCTTTGCCAGGCGGCAATACTCAACTCATTTGTAGTAATTGATCCGGCTAAGCTTTGCCGGTCCGAACAGGTAAGTAGCAATCCTAAATGGTTTTTTGTTTTAGTAGTTACTACTTGTTTAGTCAGTTGTGTAGGTAGGTACATTGAAAAACTTACCGTGTGGTAGGCACACATTACATACAATACATACTTAACTTGTGAAAAAATCACTACATATTATAAAACCGGTCCCCGGCCGCGTCTGTCTGTCTGTTTGTTCGCGATAAACTCAAATACTACTGCACGAATTTTGATGATAATTTTATCCCGAAATTCCCGCGGGAACGGGCACAGCGCGGGTAAAACCGCGGGGTGCTGCTAGTAATATATATCAGTTCTTTTTTCAATATAAAGTTAATCTGCTTTTTACTGTAATGGCTGTGTATGATGACTTTGTGTCTTAATGTGATTATGTCATAACTAAACTTAACTCCAAACTTCCAAGAACTCAAATTTACCTTTTATTGATTTAACTTTGTTTAAAAAAGAACAATACCGCTTGTCTATGTTACGATATCTGTCATTAAAACGCGCGCCCGCACAATTCATAATGATTACCATACAAACAAATTATATGGATGTATTTTTGCTTATACGAAACTCTGGTCTGTATTTTATAAAATATACCACAGTTTAAATGATAATTTATACTCCATTGTTATTCATTGATGTTATAATATGTATATTCTGCCATTGTTTCAAATCAGAGCATATTTCAAGCATTTAATGTTTAATTCTGGGTTGTACTGTTTGATATGCTTCGCTATAATATTCAGATTTGGACGGAGTAACATTAGTTATGTATAAGTTATTATTTTGGGTATTTCAATACGTAACTCCCTTTACGTATTGACAAGTACTATATTATGATTTCAATTCATTTGGAATGTTAAGCGACTTTAATACTTATTGATAAAGAATACAGTTCACAATTCAGAAAAGGGATCGGTGAAACGCTTCGCAACAACAGAAGCAAAATAATCCAAAAATAGATATTGTAAGTTAACTTTGCATGATTCTATTGCAATACGATCGGATTGTTATTATATTGAAATTAGATTCGAATCTGAAATTATAATGTGTTAGACTGATGCAGTGTCGCCCAACCCAGCACAATTTAACATTTGAAATGTGACATCGCTAAAACATTAATACAGTGACATAGAGCTTTGATGTCATACTCGGATTATCATAGAGATCTTTGAGGGTCTGTCCGTTGTTGTCTGTCTGTGTTGTAGTATTTTTCCTTTATTATTAAACTTTGGCTGGAGTTAATGCTCTATTTATAAGATGTTACATCAGGTATATTGGTAATACATATAATAACGTAATGTAATATAAATAAAATAGGATTGAAAAAGTGGTAATAGAACAAATAAACCATAATAGGAACTACTAAAACATGATATTAAATATATTAAACAATTTGATACAAAATAGTTAAAACTATTATATACTCGTATTAATTAGCCGTAGTCAGACCCCTTGTTGTCATTGTGCCCAGATTATCACATCCGTTCATTTTTTAATCTTTACATGATGCATACAAGTAAACCCACCCAGCACAACTAGCTTGTAAAACATTGACATCTTCAAAGGGCAAAGAAGATGTATTCAGTTGCTGACGTTGTGAATTTCATACATTTTCATGCGTTATACATATCGTAGTTTCAGAGGCGTCTGAAGGGTCTATAAATAAATTAAACTTGACTACATTACATGTCATATCCGGTTGAAACATTGTAGATCTTTCAGGCTTCTGTTAACACGCCCTGAAGAATTATATAAGGTATGCGACTGTTTAAGGTGAACAAGAGAAGGTTTTAGAAAACATCAAACACTCCGAAATTAAATCAAGATGTCTTTTATTTTGAACATTTCTAAAGGGCTGATAAAAAAAATAAACTCTTTTACTTATTCACTTATCATGACTATTCAAATATCTAAAGCTACATATCTCAAAGTGTGCATAGTACTTAAAGCACGTATTATTTTGCCTAAGTATAAACAAATACAAATTTTGGGCACACACAAACGTAAAGTGTATACATGTCTTTATACGTGGTAAGTAAACGTATAGAAATATTCGTCTTTATAAGTACCTAGTCAGTAAGTAAGGGGTCGCGTGTTTTGGTCCCGAATACAACCTATACCTTCGAATTTCAATTTGACGTTATTAGAATTCTATATACAAAAGGATTGACAACTATCTGCACGAAAACGTAATAAAATTAAGATACAACATTCTGTATAATATCGATAGAATATTTCGTATATTGTGATGGTTTGTTTGAATAACTACGAGTTCAGATTTTAATATTTTTAAGACATTTGTGGATCTTATTTGAATATTATTGAGGCATTCTTGGCATGGTGGTGATTAGACCATTAAATGGACGCAAGTAATTTACTTAATTTTTCGTACATTATATGTTAAAATCACTCTTTAAATCTCTTATGCCCGTTTTCACCAACATCCCCTAAGTTTAGGGGATCCCCTAAACATGCTTAGGGGGCCGTTTAGGGGGCGGTTCCGTTTCACCAACCGTTAGGGGTCAACTAAACGCTAAAAGGTCCCCTAAATTTAGGTGGTCGACAACTGGGCACATAAACCGACCCATAAGTGCGTTGTCTTTTAAGCAAAGAAGATGGATAGTGATTTATATGAATTTTTAGATAATTTAGAAAATGTTTCTACTATATTCGACGTAAATAATCGCCGTATATCGAAAATGACCAAATTACTTCGAAAGTTTTGACGAAACCGACTTTTATCCGAGATTTATGTTTTGTAAATCGTCAGTGTTGTATTTATTGGAAAAGATTGAACACGCTTTAAAATTCCCTGATATTAGGTGAGTATATTTTTTTCCTTAGTCTACGCCGTCAATGTTTCTGATACACTTGTGTGTTCCCATTTCATTTGCATAGGTAATTAATTTTATTATATATTCACCAGGTGAAACTTCAAGACTATACCTATATTAGTTTTAAAATTCCGATTTTTAGTTAAACTAAACTTGTTATTTGAACTTTTTAAGGTGGAGATGATGCAGAGCTATTCAGAAACAGGAAGGGATATATGTCTATAAATGTTGAGACGGTAGCATCAGCCAATTTGTTAATAAGAGATGTTGTGGCACGTTGGCCAGGTTCAACACATGACTCGGCTATTTATCAAAATAGCAATTTATACATATATAATAAATAATACAATCCAATTATCATAGATGATCAATTTATTTATTATTAAAAATACAATTTCTCTTAGATTTTCTAGTCATTCTTTGGTACACCAAATAAATTCTTCAGATTGAAGTTTCCACCTGTAAAGTAAATAAATTGTAATAAGTATTATGAACTTATAAAAAGTAGAGATGTTATTTCTTTTCAGAATCATCTGTTGACTCCTTACTTAAATCCTACGACAAGAGGACAGCACAAATAATAAGGAATGTCACAACCACAACTACATCCCAGAACACATATGGATTTAGACGATCACAAATTACAAATTATTTTGATAACTTGTTACATAACAATAACTTAATAAATGTTCTTATGTGATAACATACCTTTTATTTGATTGAGTGGATGGTTTTGCTCTTTTAATATTGGCCTTCGCCTTTTCCATATAGGAGTTGGTATCTTTGAACGTGATGGTGTTACCTCACATTCGTCTTCTATCACGTTTTCATTTATTGCCATGTTCTGAAAACAAATTATATTAAAACACTTACCAGAATACTTTTATTATATTAAGTTATTGCGACTTTATCTGGAATAAATAACAGAACCTGGGTGACCGAGCTTTGTTTGGTTTTTATTGAAGTTTTTTTTAAATTAAACCTAGCTAGATTGATTTACCTCCCCTGAATCCCCCTGCAAACTAAATTTAATGAAAATCGTTAGAGCCATTTCCGAGATTCAGATTACATATAGCAAGCATTGCTTGTTTAAAGATATTAGAAAGATAGATAAGTAACCTGCCCTATTTCTAGATATATGCTATCTCATTGGTTAAGATAAGATTAACTTCAGCAGTATATTAAGTGAAAAGAGTAACAAAAAAACAAAAAGATAGACAAGTCCTTTCACAATTTATTACAATAGTACAGTACTTAAATTGCCTAGGGCAATATAATTTAAGTTTGTAAATAATATATCTGGCAGTACTTACAGTAATGGGTTCAGCATCTAAAATTATAGCCTATTCTTCACTAGTTAGTTCATTTGTGGTATCTGTCTGTATGTGGTCTAAAACATCAGCAAGAAGTACCACTGCAACCTCGAGCCATCAAATCGCAGACTTGGTCCAATATTGGGTCTGTTTTTGCAGTTGATGGTCCTCCTCTCCTCATGAGAACGATTAGTAGTAACGATTGACGAATAAAGTATTGATGAAAGTACGAAGAAACGATCACAACCGTAGCGTAGATCATAACACAGGATCACAACAAACAAAACAATTAACAAAGTAGGTAATCCAAGTGTCAACTCAACCGTCAAATACAAATGACCACAGATTAAATGCGTGTTTCGTTATGCATGTATAGAGTAAATATGCTAGAACATATTAAATTAATTAAAAATATGAACGAAATAATATTAATTATTATTATTAAAACAATCTTTATCATAAACTTTATCAATATGTGCATGTACTTTAGAGAATTTGATAAAAAACTATAGTGTTTAAAAGTATCGACAAGTTCAAAGACGCATCAGTCGTGCATCAGTCACTAACACGTCACTAATATCGAAAAATAAACGTCACATAATTATGTGTCCCCTAGTTAGGTGATAGGAATGATGGTGAAACGAAATTTAACTTGGGGGCTGGTTTAGAGGACCTTTTAAGTAAGGGGTCCCATACTTATGTGGTGGTTTAGGGGATGTCGGTGAAAACGGGCATTAGTCTCCGTTATTGTAATAAGAAGTGAACAATGTGCTGTAGATACGTGGTAGATACCTATTATTAGGTATTCTTTGTTATTATATCTCCTCACCGTAGACATCAGTACGGTGAGGAAAATTAGGCGTGATCACAACGCTTGCCTTTAATGTCTCACAGCTGGGCTAAATCTAGCCAAAAAGGCAACTTTAAATAAACCTTTATATATTTTTGCAAAAACAGAGCCCATACAAATAGCCAAAGTTTTACATTTGCGAGACAGAGAGAGAGAGAGAGACACATTCTCTCTTTACAAAGAGAATAAGAGAGAATGTGTCATGAGCATGTGAACAACACGAGACTTTCCTATCATATCCTTGAAAATAGACAACCAAAGAAATGGCCAGTGATTTCCACTTGTCTATAAAGTCTGTTGAGTTAGCCATACCTCACTCACATATAAAAAACGTCAAAGCTCAAGGACATTTTAAAGCCCCAAAAGCAAAAAGACTAATGGGAGAATATATTATTATTTATACCGCAATAATTCCGAACACTCGACCAACCGAACGAAACATAAAAATGTATCAGCATTATTAATACATTTAGACGGCAAATGTTCGCAATAAACCATCAATCCATCTACTTATACGGCAATGCAATAAATATACCGCCGACACTTCCACACCAATATTTTTAAACCACGCAGGAAACGGCGAGCAATAAAAAAAAGCAACACAAAAGTAAAATAAAACACGTTATAAATTAATACTTTAGCAAGTAACCAGAGTACGCGTATTAGCTCTCGCTAAACGAAAAGAAACGTATTGGATTACGGCTAACGATAAATAAACTCTCGAAAATAATGTTTATATGTAAATATGGGGTATTGTTACAGTAACGAGTCTTGCTAAATCACAATATGAAGTTGATTTATATCTCTACGGTTCGCTTGCCTTCATGGGAGGCCTACAAAAACCCTATCCGAAATGCAACACACATCTACACTCGGCGATATTGCGCTCCCACCCCGCTTTATACGTTTAATTGGTCACTTTATGAGTCCACAAAGCAACACTTTATACTTGAAATCCAACCGCGAAACGACTGCACATTCACAAAATATATTACGACAAACCATTCAGAGTTGAATATCGAAAATATCGGTCGCTTACTGTGAGGGCCAGGGCAAGAGGCATTCAGGTTTCAATCGCGAGACCTGGGTCGTAATTACAGCGCACGCACACTACTACACATCATTTAAATGCAGGCACAACCTGACAATAATAAAGTAATTAGTGATGTGCGTAATGAGTAACTAGTTGCAAGAGTAGGTACACTAAGTGCGTTCCGTGGAGGTAGAGTTTCTTAGTGTATTCTAATTATTCGGGTTGTTAGGCCAGGTAACGAGTGCGGAGGCTGGTCAGTCTGGTCACACAAGACAATGGGCACCTGGTCGAGAGGAGTACGCTAATCGCATTAACGAACTGATCACGCACCGGGTCTGCGAGGAAATTCATTAATATCCTGCAGCTAGCTGAGCGAAAACAGATGAAAAAGTACTACTAGTGCGAGGGGGCGCATCGCCAACGGGCGCCTCCCGCCCCCAGCCTATGCACTATACGTTTTTCCTACATTTTTTTATTATTTTATATCCCTAAATTCAAAATGTTTGCGGCGTTAGCGCCACAAACATTTTGGATTCGCACATAAAATCTTGTTTTCCTATTGCGGCGGAAAAACTTAAAAGAGATTCACGTAGAAATAAGGAGTAAAGATTTGACGAACAAAATTAAAAAAATTGGTTTTTCCTGATATTTTGCGATCATTTTTCGAACTCAAAAATCCCAATCATGTATTTTTTTGAAAAGTACACTTTCACCTCTCCATCGCCAAACAATAGTGCATATACGGCTCAAAGGGGCGAATTTTGCAATCTGCAAATACAGGCCTAATGTTACAACTTATTATGAGAATTAGCTCATCATATCATATTTTACATTCTTTGTTTTATAGTTTAGCTAGAATTGGCCACTACTGGAATGGGTAGCCGATATTAGCGCTTCGATTTCAGCGCTACCGTTCTACGGAAAACACGTTAAGACGACGTGTGAACACGCTCATCGCGTTTGTGAGGGGTGAGGTATCTTCCCCCCGCGCTTTATGTTCGCGGACCTGTCACTTTTATAAATTTATGTCACTGGAAATCTAATAAGGGTCCCCGTACACTTGATCGGCTATCGGTATTGTCTTTTACAGATACCAATTTATTTTTCATCAGTATGAATGAGTTGACGTGTTATCGGTAATATCGGTATTGTTATCTTAGCGCAGTCGGGGCAGACATTTAAATAAAAAAAAATCCAGGGAGCGATTTATTTTTTAAACGTCAGGGGGGGGGGGGTGTGGTTGGGAGTATAAATCTCGATTTTCGAACTAATCCCGGTAGAGGGTTCGCCGCCATCTTGTTTTAAAGTTAAATTTTTTCGTAAAATTTAATAAATTTTTTACGCTAGGATAAACTTGGTAGTATAACACTGCAAATATTGATCCTAGCGTAAAAATGATAATGGCCAAACTTGTGGAAAATTAAATTTCCAACAACTTTCGATAGGACCATTTTTGCTCTAAAGTTGAAAATTAACGAGTTATTTCAGAAAAACTAAAAAAATTAACTTTTAAACAAGATGGCGGCGAACCCTCTGGTTCGTCTTCTTGTTCATCTTGTTTTAAAGTTAAATTTGTTGAGAATTCATTGAATTTGTTGAGAAGGCATTGTATTTGTTGAGAATTCTGCATTACTATACCATGTTTCAAAATCCCAGATCAATTATGTAAACAAAGTTATGTCAAGATTTGACACTGTCAATGTAGGAGGTCAGATGTGTCGAACCTTCGGGTAATTTCATTTAAAAATATTGTTGCCCAGCAGTGGGACAAACCTGTTTTCCTTGGTCACGGTATCACGCGTGAATGGCTGGACCGATTTCATTAATTCTTTTTTTGTTGTATTTGTTATTATTAGAAGGTTCTTACGGAAAAAAATATTAAGAAAATCTCTCAGAAATATTGAAAAATATACATTTAATTTTGCATATTTAAAAAAACACGCGTAACGAATGTCAATGTCATTCACTAAGGCGGTACGAAGTTCGCCGGGTCAGCTACACGGATTTTATGTGCGCCGGACTTTTTGCGCGTTGTGTGCGTTACTGCATATAATTACATAGGTTCTATTTTCACAGACTAAAAAGTGCGTCACGGATAGTCTGTCGTCTGCGTTGCACCTAAGATATTATTTGCGATGTTCGTACAGAGCGAGCGTGCGCGACGAAGCAGTACGTGTCTACTCCCAACAAGGCCCCGCGGCCGACTGAGTGACTAGAGCACCGTCAACGCGAGCGCTATAATTATGTTTTATTTCATTGAATAAACTAACTTCCATTTAGAGAAAAACCATCTGTACTACCATATGGGATTTGATGTAAGGTTTATGAAAATATAAATTTTGTACTTGTTTTTTCTTTACAATCGCCGTGAAACTGTAAAATTTCAATAAAATGTCGATTTTTTACGATTTTCACGATTTTTTTCTATCGAGGCAAATCACTCTAATCGTGTTTCGAAGTGTATAACAATACAAAGCATATTTTTACCTTTACGACAGTAGGAATATCATTCCATAAATTTTAGCGGTTGATATCCAAAAACTGTTTCTAACACAACTCTTTCGCGATGTTTTACGCTTCTGGTCTTACCACTTCGTCTTAACATCGACACATCGACACCTAGATTCTACACAAACCTACACGGACTATATTAGTTCGAAAGTTCAGATAGAGACTTGTCAGTCGAAAAGAAAATGACTTTCAAACTCTCAAAATCTCTTTGATTCCCGTAGGTTCTCTTGGGAACTGTGATATTTTCAGTCGTTAAACCCATCAACGGTTATTCAACATATTTCATAGAACTTAAAAAACGTTATTGAATATAATAAGACGATAACAGTTTTTGTCATAACGTATCTCTCTTTATCATGGAATTCTCATAGTAAATTCATTGCGACTGCATTGTTTTCCAGAGAATTCAACCGCGTACAAATAAAATAAAAATCGTTGCAATTTCTCATAACAAATGGTAATTAAATAACGTAATTAAAAATAGCTAATTGTTGAAACGTTCTATTTTTAAATCATTAATTATTGAAGCAACGATTTTCGTTTGTTTTATAATACTGATTTATCGATTCACGATGATTTTTGGATGAAAGGAAGTCTATATTCTGCTGACGTACTTGGATAGGTATATCTACAGTTCATACTTAAACAGTATTTAATTAGAAGGTTCGTCTACATACTAGGTACAGTAAATTCGTGTAGATTATTGGCCAACCCTGGTGTTGGAGTTTGGAGACCGCGTAAAGGCCCCCGACTTGAAACAACCGGTACAGACTGCTTAACATGCTCTCCTATCCACGGTAGCGCTCAAATAGAAATGCCACTATCGGCCACCCATCCAAGTAGAGTTCGAGCTGCACTACTAAAGTCAGAAATGTCTGGACAAACACTAAAATTTTTTATAAATGTGAATTATAAAATAGGATTGATTCTTTTTATAATCAGCAGTTCATCATTAACGGGGAATCGAGTACGATTTGATGTCTCCGCATCGAATCGGAAAATCTATAGGGGAAATAATCGAGATACGAATATCGAATCGTTTCGGAAATTGCACCATTTGCTCCCGATTTAAAGGTGTCGCCGTTTCTATTCCTCGTTCATTGTCAATCAAACCGATTCATTTGTAATTGGTTCGCTTTAAAGTTAATACTGTTTATTTCAGAAAGAAATATATTTAATTAGAAATGAATCCCAATTACGTGATCTTGATTAATTAATACTAAGGCAGAGTGCAAACTATAGTCAAACTATAGTTAGACTACTAATACAACTTAGTCTTAAGAGAGCCCTAAGAAAACTTGTGAAAATCTATTACACGTCACCACTCTAGTGTGTCTTATCACAACTCAGTCTTACAACTGACTGAACGTATACGCACCCCCTTAGCTTACCCAACACTACAGTGAAACAAAACAATTGTGATTCTAGACATTGTGATCCACTAGACCAGACCAACTAAAATGCCTTGAGATACTAGTGCTATCCCGCGCACCGCACTCAATGCGTCGAAACAATAAAGTGGACTTGACAATACAAGGCTAGGAGAAACGTAAAATCAACCCTATTCATTAGTTAACTCAGTTGATATCTCTCTGATCGTCGGTTAGTACGTGAGTAACATGTGTAATACCTCAAATGCGACTCAATTGATAGATATCTGATTTGACGGCTATTTACCTCTGTTGTTAATTATGCTGCACATGCTCAATTCGGTCTATATTTAATCGAGCACTTTATATAATTATTAGGCGTTGTTTGTATATTTTGCTATTAAATTAGGGACATTCTATAGTGCATAACTAATGTAATATTAACTCTAAACGCACACAATAAGATTTAACGTTTGTTATTTGTCTCCTTTTACATGTATATACTGGAAAATAAAGAATGCACCTATCAAATGAATGCACATTAGTATTCAGTTGCGCTCAAGCTTTCAACCCGATTTTAACATGCTTTCTATCTGTAAACAACGTTCAGACAAATCCGTAAATCCGTTTTACTGAGAAAGAGCACAATATGCTTAGTGTATTGTATGGTGTGCATAATACTATACGAGTAGTAGTATAGGATTAAGGATTTTATTTCACAGGTTTGCTCAACTACATATATTATGGTATATTTGATGGATGTTGGTTGGTGTGGTGGATGTTGATGGTTAGGTGGTTAGAGGTTTTAGACAAACTGCTGATCACTAGACACGATCACGCTCACATCGTTTTTGGATAAAATATTTATAGCTAAAAACATTCCTCCTACAAAAAAAATGGCCAAAATGGATGCTTTCAGTTACGGAGCTACGATGCCACGGACAGACGCACAAAGCGGCCAAACTTACAACACCCTTATTTTTCCTTCGGGACAATAAGGAGAAAATATTTTTACATTCATAGTTAAGGGTTTTCCAACTTTCAAAACGTATTTATAATTCCGACATTAATAAGGGAAAGAGCCAAACGAGGGCGGGTCACTAGTGTCGTAGAACCTTTACCACACAATCATAAATCAGTATATTTAAAGACAATTAACATTAACAAATTAAAGTCGAATATAAACAGTAAGTTGCGTGGTTCGCATCGCATTGGAAGTTACAAACTTGTGTTTGTTTGTAGCAATGTAACATTCATGGAATAGTTAATTTCACTCGCAAACTACACACCTCGATGTGTCGACCTTAGTGATGGGACATGATAACGTTATGAAATAGATGATGTAACATCACTAAAAATCTCACGCAAGAATTTAGTTCTTGTGATATTTTTTAGTATTATTTTGTGATGATATTGCTGGAATATCTTGATAAATAAAATAACTCACCTTTCAAAAAGTTATGCCTACATTTTTGATGGCTTTCAGAGAATAGTACATTTAAAGTTCCGGAAAAGCTTTTAAAGATTTTTGTGTGCAGGTTTTAAGAAGGTTGGACGATTTTTCTGCGAAAATTACTTCCATAGTAACGTATAGTTCCATAGTAAGTATAAAACTTAAGTAAGTGCGAAAATACAGGAAATATGTATCTATATGTTGAAATATAAACTATTCATCCCTATTTGCTATACATAAAGTTCTAACAAAAATGTATTATAAAATTACCACAAAAATTCAATTAAGTAATGCTGGTCATATTAAAAGGTACATAAAATACATGTAACGGACCGAATCGCATATTTAATTAACATCGATATTTCGACCTTGTTGCGGTCAGAGGAAGTCACAATTGACCGCAAAACAATTGTTTGTCTCAGCTTCGACCGAACCTAAGTACTCGTCACACTAACCGCTAACTTATTACCGTCATTATTATAAAAAAATCGCAAATAATTGCAAGATAATATAATTTGATAAGTTTCATAGTAATTACCAATTCACTACCTAACAATACCACGGCGCGCTTTGTTGAGATTTAATGAATAAATGTGATCGTAATGTAGTTTTATGCCGTTCATTACAATGGTAGGTAACGACCATTGAAAACTACACATTAAGTCTTATTATGTTCACGTAAACGGAGCAAAATACCGTGTATCCTATCACCGGTGTAATTATAAATTATAAAGTGTCGTTATCATATTTAATGTGTTTATTGTATAGGTTGTTTCGTTTGCGTGAACAATTGACACAGTATTCGTATCGTTCTGCAATAGTTTACACTCTTGTAACTTGAGTATTAAAAGTTACAAAATTAAATAAATATATTCAATAAAATGAAACCAATTAGGTACGGTAATTATAACGTGTACTATTGTTTGTTTACGCATACGTAAATGTTACCCCGAACTCTAACGTGTAAGTGCCCTTCCCTATCTATCGGGCGCGGTAAACTGTAATTTCAATAGTTACTGCACAAAACATTACCTTGCTCGTTTGTTCGGCGAGGGGGTGGCAGGGGGTGCGGGGTGGAAGGGGAAGACCAGGCTATCGTACACTAGATGCTATCATAATGATTATTAACATGTGAACTCGTGCCAGGCTGGGACCATCTCCACGCCCCAGATATGTTTGACACAAGCCAGTTATTTTAATATAGGCAATTAGAGGATGGCAAACTTTCAACCAAGTTTTCGATTAGCAGTCTGCGGTTGTGTATAAGTGGATTTTAAATTGCCTTGCCGAATCGATTGCGCCTGGATTTATTTTACGGCAACTTGTACTTTAATAGTTTTTGAAGTATAAGTTTTGGACCTCTTTGTTTGGCGATGTAACAAATTGTTGTTCGGGGGTGATTGATTTGAGCTTAGTGTTTGCTCAGTACATTTGGAACGATTGTGTTTTAAATATTAAATAGAAAGGAAGGTTACTTTTCGTATACATTGATGTTTTATTACAGGTTATGGTTTTTGTCTTTTTAGTAAGACAATATGCTGCGTCGTCGTATACCTGTTTCTTTTTTGTGAAAATATGTTTAATTAGACTATGTCGGAGGCCTTTAGGCGGTCTAAAATCTCCGAGAACAGGGTTGGCCACTTCTCTACTCGAACTTACTTATTTGTATTTGTGTCTCCACATTAATGTCATCATTGAGACGCTTTCTATTAATATTTCCAATGAGTTTTACTCACTTCTCATAAATGTTTTAAGTAGATCACTGCCTATAAAAGCCTTGTTTTACTTTATACAACGTAAAGCTCTATTAAAACAACAAGCTAACATTGAACAAACGATATCACATCCTAATGCAACACACTATGATTTATAACAGGCATATGTCATTCTTAAACTAAAACCAATATTATTCAAATATATTGAAATAGGAGCATGTGTGAAAAATGGTTTGACAGTGTTATATATAACGCAATAACCAATGTTACATATAACGTATAACTAGAGTGTTATATATAACATAATAACCAAAGTTACATATTTTGATAGGTGTTTTTAAAATAAGTAATATGTCATGTTCGTAACTGAAGTGTGATGAGATTTAGAAGCTTCTTCTTAGTTACTTAGAATGAATATTATTTTTCAGTTCTTAATTGGTTTTGCTAAAGGATGAGTATAGAAGAAACTTTTATACGGGACATGTATTTTATCTAATGTTTCTCTAGCTAGTAACAGACGTCTGAAAGGCAGATTTTGCAAGCTGATACTTTTAGAGCAACGAAAGTAAAATGTTTCACTGCCCGGAAAAATCTCTACGCTTACTAAACATTTCAGTATAGTCAGAGACTTTAGAGTAATGTCCACGTGAAGACCAAAGACAATAAGAAAATTAAGGATTTTAGTGTAATGGAAGTTAATGTTATTTAAAATTGTTTCTCCTTAGAGTCACGGGGCAAGCTCAGTCTTTTTGAGAGGCATGCGATACAGTTTCAGCTCGTAAAGCTCTTACGGAGATGTTAGATGTAATGGATTACAACTAGGACACATTATTTTTTATATTTTGTGGTCAAAGTACACTAAAAACGTATTAGATTAACATTAAAATGAATAATTATTGATTGAATTAATATAATGTACATACACTACACTACTGTAGTATATTTCATTTAGATTAAAGAGAGTCCTCTCCGGCTGCAACCCGGACGCAGTAACTACACATAGGCACGCGCATGGAGACGAAAACGATCATTTTTTCAAACAAGTGTGGAGTGTGTACGTCGCAGAGGTACGACAAAAAACCAGAATGCATAATCCAACTGTGGCCTTACTCATCAGAACCAAATACATTTGCTTTCAAAATTCATGGGCGCGTCCACCGCCGGCTCTCGTATTCATGAACCACCGTGTTCCAACCTAAATTAATACATACCTAATTTAATTGCACGGACTAATATGAAAATCTCAGGATATGCCGTAATTAAGCTATCTGCTGATTAATTATTTAGATGTTACGAATTAGGCCTGTTTTAATGTAGGCCTGTGCGCTAAAACCTTGTCTAAGTTTGGACTTTGAAAGGCGGAAGTTTTTATTTGTATATTTTTTTTGTATGATTTTTTAATGCTCCGATACCTAGGTATGTGAGTTTTTAATTTCTTTAAAATAAGAATCTAGTTTTCAACTGTCTTCCAAAAAAAAAACGAGTCGTTGGAATCTTTTTGAATGACAATAACTGTGCTGATAAAAAAGTGTTTAGATCAGTGATGGGCAAAGTACGGCCCGCGGGCCAACTCCGGCTCGCGAAGGTATTTAATCCGGCCCGCCAAAGGTCCATCGACATGGACAACACACGATATGGAGTATATGGCCCGCTATAGTTAGTCGTTTTGACGGTCAAGAAGTATGAAGTAGATTTTACTTAGTAGATTAATAAGATAATTGTTCACGCCCAGAAAATTATGGCGATGTTTGCGTCGTCTTATGCTTGCGAACAGACTTTTTCAACCATGAAATTGCGGAAAAACTTAGTCGGAAACCGATTGACTGATGAACATCTTTTAGCACTGTTGAAAGTTTCATGCATTTTTTCTATAATTCTGGCCCTCCTCTAGATTTTTTTTAACTTCGTGGCCCCCCATTAAAAAAGTTTCCCCACCACTGGTTTAGATAATGTACCTTAGAAGCTATATCGATATGCCGATTGTAATCGTACTACGAATAGACTCAAAATGAAGTAAACAAAGTCGTAATTAAATAAATCAATGGATCTATTAACAGAGCGAACCCTAATGAGTAACAAGATATGTCTCATCGACGAAGCTGTAACCAGACCAGTAGATTCAATTTAACAAATCACAAAAGTTACATTATAAATTGACCGTCCCGACTCTTAATAAGAGTTTAATAAATTCTAATTTAAACATTTCAAACGATAGCAAAGTGTAATTTTTGATCTTCATATTTCACTCGACTAGGCGTTGTGTATATTTGTCACACAGTGTTAACTTTAACATGTATTCATCGAAGAAGTTATTTGAATAAACAGTGCATAACAGGAAGGACTTACTCCGTTTTAAACCGTGAAATTTGGTATCAAAATGATCAAATATGAGTACTTACTTTTCGGGAATATATTGGGCAGATTAGTGAGATTGTGGTATGCTCCGGCCTAACATTAGAATGTACCTACATACCTGAATAGTTTTGATGGGCATTGCGGCATTCATATTATTAGTTAGATTAGGCAATGCGAATGCGTTGGGGGTAAGGGTAGCGCGAGGCGCGAGGGCTGCTAGAGGGGGGAGGTGGCGCGCTGCGGGGAGGGAGGTGATCGCCGACACCCTCGGGCGGCAACCACTCAAACACGCTCAGCTTGCCTTTAATGAACTTTGTGTCACTATTCCAATACAAGTACACTTTTCTTTGCCACTATCGTGTGTTAGTTCGAACAAAGCCGTGTGAAGTCGCATGGAAGGGGTAAACGGGACCCGCCACTTTTCTCTCTTCTTATTGTTTCGTTCGGTGCGAATATTTTGCAAAGTCAAATGGGTCGATAGAAAATGTTGAGTGAGACGAGCGCCCGAAAACGCCTCAAATGGGAACGCACAGAAAAGTTTTTATTTTACATTTTGTCGAGTGTGCAGAGAGTGGAGCTTTTGAAAGCACTGTATATGCGTTGCTACTAATCGCATTCGAGGAAAACGCACAACCAAGTACTGTTCATGGAAGTCGAATTAAATACGTAGTACTCCAATTAGGATTTGACGTTTTTAAATATAAAATCTATAAGTAAAAAAATCCGGCCACGCGGTATATTCAAAACGAGATAAAAAATGTGGACCTACGTTAGGTTATTTCCTGATCTTGCTAAAACAGTCATACGAGTACATACGTTAATCCAATTACCCCAGAGGTCGGGCAGTCCTTTCAATCCAGTTATTTTGTGGGACATTTGCTGTATTCCTTTTTATATGGTTTTGTTTTCATAGTTTGTCGGAGAATGTCCGAAATGTTTTTAAAGTGTGTTTACTTTGAGCGGGCGACCATTAGCCTTCTGTCTATAAAATACCTGTATTTCATAGTGAAACTGGATATACTGATTGTTATATTCTGTAGAAAATTTATGATTTTATTAAGATACGCTAGATGAGAGGCTTTTGAGAGAGCAATTACAATTCTAACATTATCAAGATAGATAGATTAATACACTAAAGTTTTTAGTAAAATCAATAAACATACATCAATTAAGTTAACCAATCGATACTGTTAACACAAACCTTCTATGCAGACATCAGAACTTAATCAACCTTCGACAGCCCATGAAAATACATTAACGTCGTGAAAAATCGTATTAAATTGCATACATTGACCCTATAGAAACGTCTAACAGGTTATACATACCGTTCACTGGGACGGCCGGAAATTGCCTGTTAATTGTATTACGTCTGTTTCTAACCGAGCTACGTATTAATAGGTTTATATATTGTGTGCAAGTCTAAGTTTAGTTAGTTTATTACTTGTTAATTTCGTTACAGGCCCGTGTGCGACGGGCCTGCGACCTTTGTAAAGGCATATAGCAAGTTGGACACTGTCGGAACATGATTACTGAACATCATATTGATTGACCAAATTAGTGGACAGGTTAGTTAAACTTTGTAGAACGTCAACTGTTATGAAGTCAACTAATGGGGTGGCAATTTATTTGACACTTTCAATAAAGTGGACTCTTTTGAGTATTTTGTTTATTTGACACTTTTGTTAACAACTTTTGTAGTTATTGGTTATTAGAGACTTTTAATAACTAATACTTATCTTTCCGTGCTTTGGAGGGCACGTTAAAATATCGGTCCCGGTTGTTTTAATCGTTAGACCATGTCGGATTTTGGTATGTTGAATTGTCTTTCTGTCTGACTCAAGTGTAAATGTTGTTTATTCTTAGCTAATTATTTTTCTTTACTTTAACTGCAGCTATTGAATCCTTAAGAGACGTTAATGAGACACTTTTGACATTAAATGTATGGAAAATTTCATCAATTTGTTAATAATCATTTATTTGACGTCTCTGTTAACGGTAATTAATCTCTTCCAAGAAACGTTAGTGCAAGTAATGTTTTAGTTAACTTAAACGTATTCTCCAAAACGCTTTTATTACTAAACAAAATGACATTAATGGAACACTAAACTAACAATAGTTCAATTTAGTTACATAGATAACATGTAGTAGCCACCAAATAATAATTCTAATTGAGAGACAAAACGAACCGATTGGTGGCAACCGCAAGCCAGCCGGACATTCTTATCTGTCTAGTTCGTAACGAGCGTATGCAACGTATCTAATGAATGGCAAACTCTGCACTGCAATGATTTATTATTTAATCAATTGTCATTTGGGCGATAACGAACGTCAAATCAATGACGATGACTCGAGATAGGTTCTGTGTGTGTGCAGGGTGGGGTGGGCTCACGGGCGGGCGCGTAGATCGATCCCTACCCTGCATATTATTCTAGGGTGATTAGAATCCGCGCTTTTAGTTACCTACTAGTATCTATGTGCAATGAATTATGCAATGTTTAGATTTGGAACTAGTTTCGAACGGGCATGTTTTATTATGACTAGACAGTTAGTTACAGAACTTTGTACTAGTTAGGTGTTTATGTCTAATTCTTATTTTACTGATACCTTCAGTGAGCGTAGAGGAATAAGTTAAGACTTAAAAGCTTAACCTTTTAAACTTTCAAGATTGTTTTATCAGAGCTAATTCGTAATAAGTTTTTAATAATGGTATCCCTATTCCGTGTAGCAAATGTTGAGTTCAATGCAGGTCAAACTGCAGAACGTTACTAGTATTTAATAATCACCATTAACAGATGGAATATTAAATCGAAACGCATAGAATAATACAATATTCGGTTCCGCAAATCACACACACTATCTAAATGAGGTATTTGAGGGTAGTATAAGCCATTCAGTGATTGGTAGGTAATTGGTAAATAGATTGCTATTAAATTTTGCGGTTCGTGTCTTTGCCTAGAATAGACGCTCCTAGCGGGTTTCCATTTCAATGATGTTGCTAATGTATTGATTAAAACGGCACGCACCCACAGATCGACAATACAAAAAGCTATTTCACTTCATAACATAATTACAGATAATTGTGTTACGTTTCTTTAATTTCAGTGAATACTAAAAACACAATATCTAATGAATTTTAATTCCATATAAATACTAAATGAACGGTACCGGTTGATAACCAATTTATAAGGAATTCGTATTTCTATTCGAAGACATTTAGTTGGTAATAATATAATAACGTTCGTACAAGAATTTACCATTCGGGGTGAATGTTGAAAGCTGACTTACATGCAATATGACAATTTACCCGAATACACAAGTTTAACGAAAACTACGCATTGATATGCTTATTGTACTCGGCGATACGAGTCTCTCACGCGGGTTTCCTTCATTTATTCAAAAGACAAAACAATTAAACGCTCGGTAGATTTATTATATGTACGAGAAAACACGCTCGCTAAAATGTAGTACACTAAAATAGCTCATAATTTAAAATATTAAAAACAAACCTGTCCCGGTCCACGGTCCTTATTCAAAGATTCACATTAAAAAAAGTAATAAACGAAATTTAAGTGGGAGGACATCATGAATATTTAACGAATGCGAATTTTCCAAGGGCAGAGTGTAAAGCCCGGCGCACACCTGCGGGAAGGTCGCGTGACGCCGCGCGCCCGCCGGCTTATAAAATAATATTCATACGCCCCAAGGTTTATCCCGATCACACTTTTTTCATAGCACACACACTATGTAAATTCCATTGAAATATCGATCAAAAGTACATTCCGTATAAATAATGTGCCATTTCCCGTGTACAAAGTCATTACAAGAAACATTATTTCCTTTATGCGGCCGCACCTTAAACTCTTTTCCAATTGTATTAATTGCCAACCAACCATTTTTATGCAATAGGAAGTTCCAAGTCAGGATTTATGGTATTTCATTTTAATTGTTATTAATTATTATGATTATGATTCCGTTTTTGATACTGCATTAATTTTCGATTAAGTTGAATCGTGCATTATTGTTTTAACGAATAGTGTTGTAAATTTTTTTAAGATAGAATTTATATATAGATAGTTTAGAGGACAGCCATAATGTGCGGTGTTAAGCGTTAACTGTCTAGCAAAACTCCCTTAATTATACAGTCCGTTTAGATCGGAAAGGTGAGCGCTCACATGCGAGTCAAACTTTCGTGTGTGGCGTGATGTCACCACAAAGCGTCCGTTGACGTGCCAAATCTGAACAAGACATTTTCCGTTAGCCCGTCCTCGGTCTTTGTGTACGCAATCAGCACTAGCTTTGCCCGGCAATTATTCAAAATACATCGGGCGATATTAGATAGCTGCGCTTCCTACACGTTTTGCATTTCGAATCAGAGTGACTTTGTGCGCGGCTCTCTAGGGACTGCGGTGTTTATGCGTGGACGTCACCACCAGATTGTGGATTCTGCCTTTTGCTGAATTGTCTGACCGACAAGGGATTTCTCGTCTATAGTTTCACGCAGACAAGCCGCGCGGGTCACCTGACTAATCCCTATTCATTACGGTAACATATATTTAGTTACTACGCTCGGCTAAATTGGAAGAGTTGCTAACAATTTATTGTTTCAATTAATATTGCATGTAATATTTCTATGCAAATTATAATTTATGGGATGCATACTATTTTGATATTGTAATTACTTAGATTTTAAGTTATTCATTTAAAACAAAGTAATATTTATGGATCCACTTCAATTTTATTTGAATCTATTTAAAGTAAAAACTTATTCAAATCGAAGTTACTCTATGAAATGAAGTCTATTAAAATAATCAGTTTAAAGTAATAAATCTGAGCCATAAAGTATACAAAGAAAGATAAATTGCGGAAAATCCCAACAAGAATGATTCATATACAAACGTAACAAATCAAAACACAGCGTTCGATACGCTTTCCGCACGCGTCTGATTCACAGACAAGACGCATCAATTGGCATCGGCCGTCGATACCGCGCGTGTGTACCCAACCTTACCATACTCTTTGACTAGTGTTATTAGAACGTAGTGTAACACTCGCTCTTATAAACCACGAGGTGGGGTAAATAGATACGATATCAGTTTGATATCAAACTAAAATTACTTAATCATTATATCAAACACATTATGTTAACGGCGGGGGTGAAAAGAAATGATATTCAGATAATAAAACAGTAGTTTAAATTGAACACGAAACAGTTAGGAGCTAATGTTAATTCTTGATAGTCGCCGCGGCACCTCTGTGCGGTTACAATGTGTATGGTAACACTTCTGAACAGCTGGCCGAAGCATTACCATCTAAATTACCCAATTTATGCAGAGCTAGTGACCCGCCCGCGGGTTCCCCGCCCCACGCACACACTCTTACCCTCCCGCAGGAATCAGCCGAATTCCAACCACAATTATGAAAGTGTATCAACCATATCCCGACTTACGTAATTTTCCAAATGATTGCGTTCAACGTTTTACAAACGTGTAATTAATTACTTAGGATTCCCATCTGCAGCTTCCCAACACCAGGAATCGACACCCGATTGCCGGGTCGCGTAATGTCGATAAAATCACATCCCTTAACTAGAGATGCACTTGCTCAGGTACTTCCTAAAATGAGTTCATGCATTTTAATTACTGTTGAAGCGTTCGAACTTGGTCGGTTCTCGAGTAAAATTTGTCGGTCGTATAATATGAATGATGATTGGGGGATGTTTGATTGTGCCCGCTGCGTCCGACTACCGAATTCCCTTTGCGCAGTTTGTTGCGGCGCCGCACATTATTTGTATACACTAAGCATGAAATGTTGCCAAGCAAACGTGTAGGTAGTGTTTGCGTGTAGGTTTAGGCAAGGAGGCGCGTGGGGTGCGCTCGGCGCGGGCCTCGCCTCGCCTCGCCTCGCCCCGCGCTCGCGCGTGCGGCGCGGCTCGCACACACCGCCGCATCACCCATTCAGCCTTCAATATTCCATACTGAATTGCATTCAATTGCTGCATTTTTCGGACAAACAGAAAATCCAGACAAAACAATCTTAAACGTTTCGATCAGCGGCTGCCCTTTTAACCTTTTTACCTAAAGTGGACTTCAATTTCATTCTCGATGTTCCAATAAAATCTTGTTGAATTTCGGAAAAGTCAAATGTTAGTACGAATTCGAATGCACTTACGTTTTAACGATGGCTCTGCTTTGAGAGTACAAATATCTGGTTATGAAGTACGTCGGTTTGGTCTCAATTCGATCTTTTCATATTTTGATTGCTGCCTTTGACATTTTAAAAGCGTATTTGAATGCATGTAAGTACTTTAGAATTGGAAAAGTAATCTGTGTGCTTAGTGCGAGTTTTCCAATTATTTTACTTTAACTTCACGTTTGCGTTTAAATGGGTTCCCAACCAGTGGTCCGTGAACCACTGGTGGTCCGTGAACCACTGATGGTCCGCGGAAGACAAAATGTGGTCCACAGACGCACCAAAAGTCGAAATATAATTCGCGAACATTATCAAATTAATTTATGAAAATTTAAGGAAAGTCGTTGATAAAATACTGAACGAAATAATATTTCACAAATTCGATCGAATAGAAAACTTTTCTATTCTTATTTCTAAGAAAAAAATTATTATTTGGTCACTCAATTATCATTCTGTAAGTATAAAAAGGTAAAGTCGGATTTAAAATGGCTTTAAGGGCCAAGTAAAACATGCACAAACTTCGATCGCGTTCCGCGCTCGCTCAAATGTTTGATTGAATGAAGTCGAAAATACATTTTCTTTGAGGTCCAAGATAATAATAATTAATGCTCAAGTCGGACTCGCGCACATTCAATGTGAAATACAAATAAATTAAATCGCTAATTAATGAAAAAAAATTGACTGGAGGTCCTTGATGACAACAATAATTAAAAAGTGGTCTCCGGTCTAAAAAAGGTTGGGAACCCATTCTTAACTCTGTACGTAGTGAGCATCGAATAACTGTGAGTACGAGTATACTCATTTATTACGTTTTTTCACCGTAAACCGTGAGTATTTTTATTTCTAAGTTGGTAGCTCTGTGGCGTCCAAACAATAAACCGGCAAAATTGAATATACCATATCGACTGTGTTTTCATAAGGTATAAAGTACATACAACATTTATGCGGGTTATTTTATTAGACATCGACCATGGAATTAGTATGTACTAGTTGTACGTAGTACATACTAATTCCATGGTCGATGTCTAAAAAAATTACCTTCTAGTTGTACGTAGTACATACTAATTCCATGACATCGACATCGCGCACTTGACTGACATTGTTTGTTGTTTGTAGGTTGCCATAGCTCCTTACTTATGACATTTTTAACCGACTTCAAAGAAGGAGGAGGTTTCTCAATTCAACCGTATATTATGAATTTTTGGTAAAGCGATATCTTTTTTAAAAATCGTTTTCCGTCAATTCCGTCAGAGGTTCACTAGGAACTCGAGCAGTAGAACGAACACTGGACATTATAACAAAGATCATCTTGAGCTCTTGCGGTCGTAAACATCTTCCAAGCGAAAAAATAATATGCTGACCATGACATCGTTTGTTTATAACACTACTAGAAGCACCCCGAGGTTTATTTACCCGCGTTGTGCCCGTTTCTGTGGAAATTTCGGGAATCATTATACATATAAACCTTCCTCTTAAATCACTCTATCTATTTAAAAAAACAGCGTCAAAATCCGTTGCGTTGTTTTAAAGATCTAAGCAAACATAGAGACAGACAGACAGACAGACAGACAGCGGAAAGCGACTTTGATTTATACTACGTATTGATAAATCACTATAGTTACAAACAAACAATTACATTTTACGTCCGTTCGCCCGTCTCTCACCAATAAATTCAAAGTGAGAACTTTACTTTACGCACAGTGAGCGTAACTGTCAACTTGCAACTCACACTCGCGAAATGTACATTTACGCGCTTACTAAGTCGATGGCAGATTTTAGTTCGCATTGTGACCACTAGGGGCGCTTTTTAGCTACATATATTTCTGAGTTAGGCAGTGGTCCCACAGCCGGCGAGAAAACGAGTAACTCTCGGCGATTTTCTCTCTCAAGAAACGCACAATAAATGCATATTCCGTATAAACGAAAGAGGTGCAGATATTAAAAGTTTCTCGCTGACTGTTCACACTGCCGGCATCGACTCGTTTTACTACTTAGTTTTGTCGCTGAGCGAGGAGCTTCAAAAATAAACTCGCTCAGCGATACTCGTTCAACGATGCTAGCTCGAATTATCATTTCTTTACAGTGCGACAATGAAAGTAGATAGAAGTAGGTTTGCACAGGATTGAGCAACTGCGGACGAGTTGCGCGAGTAATCCCTCGTCGCACTTGCGCACTCTCTTTTATATAATTCAGCTACAATACTATCGAAACTACACACTGACTTCCTGTTGATCGCCAACTCGTTTATACATAGTTTCTAGTTCTACTCGTTTCTCGTTCATCGTCGGCGTCGGCCTTAATGTTGACGCTGTGAACGCGTAAAAATAACCATGGCAACTTAAAAACAACAGACTCACAGAGTTTTTTCGCTTACGCGACTGTAAAGTTATTTGGAAAACTCCCACTAAGCACACTGGTTTGTGACTTTTAACTAAAAATACAAGTAGAAAACCATTGGGAGTATGAATGTTTAAATAGTTCGAACGTTTGACTGTTACGGCATCGGAGATGTATCACAAATCACAAATGTATCAATTGAAATGGCACACTAAATTGACGTCTAACATGGCGAGTAACGTCTCTAAGTCAATGCAGGCATCTCGGTTGTATCTAGTATCAAGGTCGGTGAGTCCGAAGGAGTCAATATTGTTGATGGGTTTAGTTCAGTGGACATTGCTCTATTGCCGGGGGACCAGTCCGGTATGTGTCGAGACTTGCCGAGATTGTCACCTGGACACTACGCCAAGTGTCTACGAAAATTCAATTGATATCTCAATTATTTGACCTCGATTGACTTTAAATGTGCTGTTGATTTTATTGAATTAGTTTCTATTCGTTTAGTAATTATTGTAATGTCGTTGAGAGAGTTTCGTTATCATATTTTTATATTTTAACTCTTCCAGTATTAAAGATGGATATTATTTTGTTAAATCTTAAAAATAGTTCTTATCATTTGACATTAGGTACAGAAAACAATGAATTCACGCATTACACACGAGCAGCCTTCAAATCCAACACCCTAACGTAGAGCATCAAAAGAAAAAAATAAAAAACAGAATTTTTCGGATCATTTAAGCATCCATACAAATGGGGAAACAAAACTAAAATAATATTTTTAATCGAATACCTCACAAAAATGCAATTTCATACAAACGCGTGGAATTCATGATCTTTTGTAATGAGCCGAAAGTGTATTTTTTGTTATGTCCATCATTTTATTCGATTTTCTATTCTCCCCTTCGGTGAATGGACGACGCATCAGAAACCATAACAAAATTCAAGTAGGGGTGCGATAAGACAGGCTTGGGTATACATTTAGGTGATAGGCTGGGGTTCCGGCTACATCTAGGTATCTACAGTCAGATTTTGATGTGTTGGGGTAAATTCTATTTACGAGAGCTCTGCGTTGGAGCTACTCAGAAGGGTATATAGGTGTAAGCCTAGTCACGGTATATGTCATGTAGGTAACCATACCAGGCAGACTTTTTACTTTGCTTTAGATGTATAGCTACACGATTAATAATGCGCAAGATTAATCTACATTATTCTTAATACTTAACCAGTATTCTTAATTTAAAATAGCACACCTCAAGTAAGTTGAGAAAAACTGACAAGTTGGAATCAGTTTCAGGCCTTATTGTCCACTAGCAGCGCCCCGCGGTTTTACCCGCGTTGTGCCCGTTCCCGTGGGAATTTCGGGATAAAATGTAGCCTATAGCCTTCCTCGATAAATAGACTATCTAACAGTGAAAGAATTATTCAAATCGGTTCAGTAGTTTCTGAGATTAGCGCGTTTAAACAAACAAACAAAACAAACTCTTCAGCTTTATAATATTAGTATAGATTCCAAATAATTCACTACAAAGTAAGTGGTAATTTGGTTAACATTGCCTATTACGAGGAGTACCTATAGGTACGGGTAACAGTTCTCCAGTAAATACTTTAGCTCCAACAAGGATTTAATATATCAGCATAAAACATAAATATGTATCGTGATACGTAAGCGTATTAACACTGAATATTTCACAGACAGAAACGTTATTCGGGAGAGTATGCATCAAGTACTGTATTATTTATCTTATTTAAATAACAACAAGGCACATTTCTCTCGGAGGCTCCCATTAAGTATGAAACGAGTGCTAAACGATTCATGAGATTAAAATGAACAGATTACCTATAGCGAAATATAAGTGAAAATTTAACTTATTTATACGGATACAAGTTGTGAGTTCAGAGATTAATGAATGAATACTATAAACGGATTTAAATAATTACGGTTTAGTGAAATTAATTAATTAGGTAAGGATTTGGTTTGTTTGCTTTCCTTTAACTGGGGATTAAGTTCTAATGTGGCGTAGAGATAATGATTAAGTGTAAAGATACTTTATCTGACCAAGAAAAGAGGTTATAATGTGTAATTGATTTTTGTACAAGGTTACTTAGTTGCTTCTTCCTTTAAAAACATTTATGCATAAACACTGAAAGACATTTTTAAAATTAATCATGTTTACATAAAATTGGTATACACAATATAACATAGGTAGTCATTTCGTTATAAAAGTACGGATAGCACATAAATCGTTTTTTAAATAAAATGAGCTTGGAATGGAATTAATATTAGGAATTGTAACAACAATACAAGAGCATACAAGGCCGTTCTAATATTCATAACAAAACAAAAGGAACAAGCACACAATAGCAATCGGTGGATGGTTCGCAAAAAAATACACACTAATTCTGTTTAGGTATTGTTTTTAATTACATCAGATGTGACGCCTAGGTGGTCTAGTGGTATACACTTCACTTCAATTCCCGGGTCGAGTGAAAACATGTTTCCTACTTTTCAAACATGGCTCGAGTTTGAGATCACCATCCCGCATTGGCGTGTGGTGTGTGTGGTGATATGCCTAATCCTCCTCACTTTACTGATATCTTCAGTGATTTGAGAGGTCTTTGCTTAGCAGTGGGACATTACAGGCTACTTTACTTTTTTATTCAGATGTTCTATTATTTGTACCGTCAGTCTCAATTGCGTACGTAGACAATTAAATTATTTATTATCATACAATTTTTTGTTTCTATTAAAAATGTGTGTTGTAATGTGTGTGTGGGTATTTCAAGTTTTATAAACTTAGCGAATTTTGATTTGGTACAGTTATAACGTACAATTATATGAAATTTTATTGAAGACCAGTGAAACCGTAGCTTTCTGTGATTATTAAAAAATCGAAGGTCGGTTTGTAAAAAAGTCCGTTTTCATTAGTTTTCTCGGAATCCAATGCAAAAATTTGAATAATTTCAAAAATGGAATAAAGAACCTAGCGCTGAATAGACTGAATTATGAAACGTAATGTAACAAGTCCTTATGCAAATACATAATTGTATACGTTTCCGTTGCAAACGGTACGCCCGCTTAGGTTTGATTGAACGCATAAGAATGTGGGGACTTGCGAATATTATAATACGACGAACAGAGACGCAGATACTGTGCGAAAGAGAAGAACGCATCGCAATTACCTCGTGAGATTGTTGAATAAATTTACATTCAGTTGATTGAAATAATAATGAAATTGGCCCGCCACTCTCTACGTAGGCACTGTATATTTAAATTAATAATAATATCAAATAATACTCAAATCGCGTCTGTTTTGAACCGCGAAGCCATTTCTATTGTAATTAGAGTTTATTTTTTGTTTGAATAATACAAATGTTTTCAATGTTCTACGCCACACATCGAGTTGCTTGTTTGTTGTTAGATTTTACTTTGTTCGAAGTCATTATGCAGTGTATTGTAAGGAACTTTGCGGGCGTACGCTTTGGAAAATATTTTATTACGTTTTTAGTTTCATTTTTAACCTCCCGCAAAAGAAGGTGTTGTGAGTTTTATGATATGATATCTGTTAGCCACATCAATGAGAAGGTTGTGGGGGTATTTTTCATCTTGCAATTCCCACGGGAACGAGCACGATGGGGGTAAAACCGCGGGTGCTGTTAGCCATCTAATCTACATTAAATAGAGGCAATTTTATAACTAAAAATAGCCTTTCTAATATTAAAAAGTTCGTTTCACTGAAGTGCTGAAGGTAATCTACTATTTAATGCCATACTTTCCTGCCTAAATAATTGATCTATTGATGTTTCATCATTTATTCATAGGAACAGGGTACACTTGTGCACTCCTCGCCACTTTACATAGATATGGAAGGCATTTACTGAACACTAAGCGCTTGTAATTGCATATATGAAAGAACTGTCAGCGTTATCAATTAGTGGAGTCTTTTGAAGTCAATAAGAATTGATAGTATAATAAGTGTGCTGTTAGAGTACTTTTGAGCTGTTTTTTTAATCACCAGATAGTAGTGGCAAGTTTCTAATATTGTTGTACTAGACTTTTTATATTGTTCATACTCGTAGAAAGAATTAGTACCTACAGCTTTTTATTGATACTTTGGTAAGTAAGATCGTGTAGGTTCGTAGCTAATCATGGTGTTGGGGTTTTCAGACTCAGTCTTTCAATTGAAGCAACCTAGACGTTCACGTAAAAAGGAGCTCTATAAAAATAAGTTAATTCAGTTACTTATTTCACGGTCAATGAAACGAACTGTTTTAAAAAAGTCGAAACAGAAAATACAAAATAATGAATACGAATTATTTTTTTTTGACGTCGGTTAAAAATAAATATGTCCTATTTTGAATAAAATAAAAGTTTGTATCAAACGAAAACTTAAAGTTGAGAGTGGTAACCGTTGCACTTACCCACGAGATGGCGGTACGAGTGCTCTTGTTATTCACTTGCTTTAATACATTTGGTCCGCCGCCTCATACTCAAGTTTTTAATTAAAATATCTGTTGGATGTCCTGTTGCCTTTTTTATTTGAGACTCACAGCGCCCCGCGGTTTGTCTCGCATACACTTAGCTTAGCCCGCGGGTTTACCCATAATATTTCTATGGGAATTTGGGGATTAAACAGCATCTGTGATTTGGCTGATGTCGTGTCTCTATCAATACGTAATTAGGCTTATAGAATGTTCAAGCGCTGGTCACATAAAATCTAATCTAACTGTATTCAATATGAAATCGCAGTAAGGACATGGGACTTGACATTGCTATACCTAGAGATGTCATTATTTTTATACTCGTAGAGAAATAAACAGTTTTATCGAGATTTGTTTTTACAGGGTGTTTTTGGTGGGATATAATTTTTCTCTTAATGTTAAAAATATCTCAAAATTCCCACGGGAACAGGCACAACGCAGGGTCAAAAATGCAATTCTACTTAATATTATAAATGCGAAAGTTTGTGAGGATGGATGTACTCGTATGTATGGATGTATGTTTGTTGTTCTTTCACGCAAAAACTACTGAACGGATTTGGATTAAACTTTACAGTAATATAGGTTATACATAAAAATAACACATGGCATACATTTTATCCCGAATTTCCCGCGAGATCGGGTACAACGTGGGTGAAACCGCGGGGTGAAGCTGTAATATAAAACACACTGTTGTTCATATCATAAAGAAACCAGAAAGATGTTATAAGACAGTCACATACCTATTTATAACATCAATCGTAGTTTTATTCAACTGACCCTTATCTCACCGAAACGAACTCCCATAAGGAACATTCGTTTACGAAACAATTTTCGTCGAATTGCACGTAAACACGTAAATCCACACATCCTTGACCTAGAGAGGTCAACAACACAACATGACCCATCTGATATCAGAAACTATTCGAACGGAAAAATCAGGCGGGGCGTCGCGGTAAGCCGATACCTTCCAGCGTAACTTGGTCTTAGTACCCGTGGGCTGGTAAAGTGAGGAGGGGTCAGGGTGTGTTGGGAGAGACGTCGTCGCGACCATGACCTAGCGCAAGTGGTGGGTCACGTGGCTGGGCGGGCGGCTGAAGTAACTCCGGTCATTCACCTTGAGACGCTACGCCGGGCAGACTCGACTTTGAGAACATTTTCCGCTATTTTAAACATCATTGGATTTTTGTGCTTTCAGTAATACCTATTGTTACTGGGTTATATTTTGGTTTATTTTTAGTACGGATTTATTTATTTTATTTAGAAATTTTTTGCCCACCTGTGGGACCCGTTTTAATGATTAAATTATAAAACAAGGTGTAATTCGTTACAACACAGGTCTATGTTATCAAACTGTTGGGAAAAATAAACAATATTTTCTTAAACGTTTCACTAAAATATTTTAATAGTAACCGCATATGTATTAAATTGAAATTAAACAAATGAAGTACTTAACATCTGTACTTACTAACATAAGTACTAATATAATCCTAAGTAATATTATAAATGCGAAAGTAACTCTGTCTGTCTGTCACGCTTTCACGCCAAAACTACTAAACCGATTTCAATGAAATTTGGTACACAGTTAGTCCAGAGCCTGAGAAAGCACATAGCCTACTTTTTATTGCAAAAACAGGGTTGAAAGAGGGGTTACAAGTTTTTATGGAATTGTGGTTATTTTTAAAACTACTCGACGGATTTGAATGAAACTTTACAGTGGTATAGGTTTTACATCAGAATAACAAATGGGGTTTATTTTATCCCCAAATTCCCGCGGGAACGAGTACAACGCGGGGCGCGACTAGTCCGAAATAAAATTAACAAAAAATTCAACCATCCCTACGAACATTCACATTTATGATAATTATAACGACATTAATATTCATTTATTTTCATTTCACATTTATTTAACTGAAGCGTAATTATAATTAACGTAAGTATTACATTTTATTTCGTGTTGATGTAAAGATATTAACTTTGTTTATTTAATAACTACTTTAGTTAATTACAATTGGTTATTGTAGTGACGTACCTCAAGCGCAGGTTCTAATAATGTTCTAATAATGATTTGAAATGGTAGTTGAAATCAAATATCAATCTGGTTTTGTGCTTTCGCTTTGTAACGGAACGTCCTCTGTATATTCATTGACAGATCATTTTGAAACATGCTAACAAGGGGAATGAATGGTACAGTGTGTGTTTCCCGACAAGAGCCCAGTTCTAAAGTTTCATGATGTCAATAACAGTATTTCACGGTGAGAGTTTTGTTATTGTTTTGTAATTAGGGGAAGAGTTATTTTTGTTAGCAAAGCTTGATTTTACCCGGGTTGTACCCGTTCCCGTTCTTTCGAAACGAAAATAACCTATAAAGGCGTAAATCTTTAATTAAAATAATTATTATATCAATTCTTATAATAATTTCAGATAAGCTCTAAAAAGTATTAGTCTTGCCCACTGCTTATCCCACTGGTAAGCAGATCTCTAATGTCAGAGAAAATAGCGTCATACCTATGATACGAGTATGAGCTCGATCAAACAAATAAACACACAAGAAAACAAACTAGCTTAAACTTTAGCTCTTCGGGGGTACTTTAGACCACATTGTATAATTTACTTAACTTAATTAATTTACACTTATAATCCTAATCGAAATAAGTTTTACATAAGACTAGCAGCGCCCCGCGGTTTTACCCGCGTTGTACCTGTTTCCGTAGGAATTTCGGGATAAAAAATAGCCTATAACCTTCCCGTTAAATGTGGCTATCTATTACAAAAAGAATTATTCAAATCGGACGGATAATTACTGAGATTACCTCGAAGATACAAACAAACAAATTTACAAATTTTACCTCTTTATAATATTAGTATAGAAGTATAGATTAGATCAATTACTTCTCTATTACACTCATATATATTACTACCATACTATTTGTAAGCATGACCGACTTGTAAATGGGTGTTAAACCTTTTCACTAATCGGCACTCCAACGGGACCTCGTATTTTCAGTGTCTATGTTCTGTTCTCTATAGACTGTACGGCTATTGTCTATTGTCGTTCTTGGTGCACTTAAGCGGATCCGCTCAGTAAATGACCAGCACTTTGAACGTGTGTTATTTTCATTTTTTTCAATTGTCCATTATAAGCTAGTGGATAATGATGTTAGCAATATTTTTAACCGACATCAAAAAACAGGAGTTCCTTATTTGTCACGGAATATGTTTTTGTATTTGACTGTTTTAGAAAAATGTTGCGGATGCAGCGCCTGTGACGACACTTGATAAAGAGAGAAGTTTTTTTTTGTAAACATATAAGGCAAAATTGCTATAATAGTAAATCTTAGTTATATACTTTTAAACAGGAACCAACTTATGTTGATATTTGACGCTAAGTAAAAACTACTAAACAGACTTATAGTCTGTACATAAAAGTATGAAATGTCCTATTTAATAGATTCAATAAAAACATGTCAATGTTCTTTATTAATATTGTCTTCAGTAACAGCCACTAAACACTTAATAATCGTAAAAACTTCAAAAAAAAAACACTATCTTTCTATACATTGTTCACCTGTCTTTGTCATTGTTTTTACGCGAACGCGTTACTTGTACGACGGGTATTCGTCTTCGTTACCCTGTCAAAACGATAAAAACTAACCTCCGATGTTTTATACTTAAAAGGCCATATAAGTTAAAACTTAAGAAAAACGTTAAGAAAACATATGCCGGTTTGGATGGTCTTAAACCTTAGGAGTTATTTTTAAATATAGAATAATTGTCTTAATTTGTTTCGACACAATCAATACTAATATAATAACGCTGAAGAGTTTGACTTTATTTTCATTTGAACAGGCTAATCTCTACTAGCTTGTTCAAATGAACTCTCTGTTCAAATGTGTTCAAAATATCTACTACTAGGAACTACCAATTCGATTTGAATTATTATTTACGTATTATTCTTATTGGCTCCGTCATAATTATTTTTATCACAGTAGAATACTTTAATTGAACTTAGATACAACCTTGTACATAAAACCGCTTGTCCATATTTACAATCAATATGAAAACCTATACTTGTCAATATTACGTTAACACTAAACCAATGACGAATGAAATCGGCGTGTAAACTTCTACATAAATAACTTTAGAAGATAACGATGTTAGATCGGAAACTAGCCCCGTTGTGGCGGAACTACAAGTATCCGACGAGAACCTGGTAGTGACTCCAGCGTTCACACAGCCACCGGAATCTAAAACGCTAATTGGATACAGTTGTCCAACTTACTGGACTCCACCACCTTTCAATGTAAATAGAGCCCTATCTAAATTAGAAAATTGGATTAATCTGCATTGGTTACTGGTTATAGAACAGCTAATAATGTAACAAGACGTATGCACAGTTAATTAGGGTAATTAATTTAGTTATTGGCTATCATAGCACTTAATTAATTTATAAGGGTGTTGTTCATGGATCTGAATTAGTAAAATTAGAAAAACGATCTTGCGTTTTAATTTCCTATTTATTTCTACGTTAAATTAAACATAAGTATACCTAATTAATATATTTTAAAGTTCAATGTCTTCAATATATTTTTTCTAAAGGTGGTTACTCGTTACAGACTAATTTTTTATACACTAATATTATGTTCGTTTTTGTAAGTGCATTTAGTCATTTTCTTTCACCAAATACGCATCTCGTACGTTTATAAGTTTGTGCCGTTAGATAACACAACACAGCTCCTGGGCGGTTGGTGTTTGAACTTTGAAGATATAGTTGTTGGCGTCGACGTCTGGGTGTCAATTATATATTCTTATAAAGTACTTGTTTATGTACGAGTATATGTAGTATAATATCAGCGAGCTTACTTTGTGTCTAATTAACCGTGTGTGAATTTGTTCGAGTATATTATATTATATTAAAATCCGCTAGAAACCACCCTTTAATTAAATAAACAAGTTTAATTAAGAAACATATATTAAATATAAAAGTATTTACACTCTTTACCTTCTGTTAGCAACTGGCATTATATTTATTTAATAAACATTTACGTTACTATTAAGAAAAATGAATTTCACACGGCAAATGTACTTGTGCAAACACATTTATATAATAAGCAAAAACTTTATATTGTACTGTAACTAGCATAATAGAACTAAGTAACGAACATTTCACAATTTATAGCTGCTTGAAATAATTTATTATTGGTAATAACATTAATGCGTACGACTATAGTGCTGCTAATGTGCACTTGCTACCTAATTAAAGACAATTGATGACAGCAAATAACACTTTTAACGTCAATGTCATAAAAATGCTACTTAATACGCTATATACTCTAAGTATTGTTCATACAAAGTATAGTAAGTATTAGCCTGTAATGTCCCACCTGTTGGGCAAAGGCCTCTCGTCTCACTGAAGATATCAGTACAGTGAGGAGGTTTCAGGCGTAATCACCACGCTTGCCTAATGCGGGTTGGTGATCTCAAACCCGAGCCATGTTTGAAAAGTAGGAAACATGTTTTCGCTCGACCTGGGAATTGAACCCGGGACCTCAGTCTTGGCAGGCGAGTGCACATACCACTAGACCACCGAGGCGTTAACATACAAAGTACTATATTTAATTACGGTCAAGCAGTTCTGTAAACAACCTCCTTTTAAAGGTCTAACCGTCAGTTAATCAACGGATCGTAATATGTTGAATTAAGTTTTCTTCAAAGGCTATATAGATCGGTGGTTAATAACCATTGAGGTTTTGTCGCTAGTCAAAGGGTTGTGGTAATTAAGGTGGTTACCGGTAGTCGAGCGGTTCGGGGCTAATCTGAGATAGGTACGCGGCGACTGTGTTCCACCGGCATCGGCACTCCGAAAAGCACCTCGGCGCACGTTAACCATTCGAGGGGGCGCCGCCCACCGGACCCCCTTCACTTCGAAAAAAGGCGATGCATTTCGAATTGTACTTTTTATGTCGACCATCGATCGTTTCGGCAAAGGAGTGAGTTTTTATCTGTCCGGTATCCGGTCTTACTTCACACGTGGTAGGGTACTAATTGGGGTAGGTACCGCTCAATCAGAAAATAAAAAAAGTAAGACATTTTTGCGGGGGCCCAGTGGCTGTCGCTCGCAAGCCTTCATGCAAGGGGGTCATTTTTTCAATTTTACCAACTGTCATTTGTGTGTGATTTGAAATTATGACATAACAATGCGTTAACGGCGTTGGGAATCGGACGTTTGAGTTCATTCCAATAAAAAGTGTTCACGAGTTTCGTTGGTGACGTATTGAGTCGGATTATTTTTCTTTTCAGCTTGTTTTGAACACTGGATACCTGGCTGAAGTCTTTACTTACGTGATGATGGTTTGAAGGATTTGAACTTACCTGGAATAGAAAAAAACATATTTATTAGTATTTTTATTACTTACATATTTTGATAATTACTGAGATCAAGTCTGGATGAACTTCGACCCAGTCTTAAGAGCTTAAGCTAAAAGATCTCAAGTGGTCAAATGATAAACTCACTGAAACCCTGGGAAACGTCAAATGCTTCTTTTGACATGTAATGTACGAAAAATATTGGTCTCTGAGTACACCAGTAACAACAGTATACTTACGTAAAAACAAAATGAAAATATAAATACAAATGCAACAACAAACTCCCTTCGGTTTCAAACAAAAACGATTCCAACCCCACATAAAATAATATTAATTATTAAAGTTGTAGTATTCGACTCACGAATGATTTATATTATTTAGGAAAAACCCCCGCCTTGTATCAAATAATGTGATGTAAACGTGGGCATATCTGAACACGCAATGTTTGGATTTCCCTTACGTTTGACTCGCGTTAATTTTATTACTTTTCATTTAACACAATGTATTAAAACCGTTCAATACGCAGACGCAGTGAAGCGAATATTTTCACTACTCGTGTTGTTCTTAGCTCATGTATAAATATTGTTTCGCATAGAACAATAATTTCTCCGTATACTTATTAGCTTATTAAAATAAACCTGAGAATAAATGCGTGGTTTTTAATTGTTTATTTCTGTAGAAACGTATCTATTTAATGATTGTATTGAGTTGAGCTGGGAATGGCTTGTTGATAGCGAAAATGAGATGTGATTGAAATAAAGTAACGTTGTAGGATGTACCTACTGGAGCGTGTAATAATATAACGTAGTGATGTTATAACTTTAAGAGAATATTATGATTCTAATACGACGGATATCTTTAAAAAGGATTATCCACTGTATCGGTATCGAAGCCAATGTATTGTTAGATAGACCTCTTAAAAGTATTGTGCTGATCGGAAATTCTGCTTCGAATTTCAAATTTTGAACTTATAACGATAGGTTTTGCTCACAGCTATTAATTCCGATGGAGTGCACGCATTGCTTAAAAGATGTTCAGAAAACTTATGTAAACTTCAAGTAACTTTTCTTTTACGATTTTTATAATTAATCTGATGATTGAACGCTTTCAACGGTTTAATATAAACAGCGGAACCGTACGTGCAAAATCTATAATGCATTTGTGAAGACACGGCTGAATGGTCAACGTAAATTAAGTGTAAATTGAAATCGTTTGTGTAGATTTTCTGTTCACAACGCCTATCTTAATGAAGTTTAGATATCGCTCTTATGAGTAATAATTATCTTATTAGAATTCAATGACTTTAACCTTTATTATCTTTTACTTCATTACTTGATATAAAAGGTGAGCAATCGATTCTCTTTAAAGTTAAATTTCTTAAGGTTTTATTCTCTTCAGAACTACCGTTAGAGCTAAATTAAGACATAGATATATATTGGATACCGTAAAGCAACCAAATAAAAGCTGAAAGCGCTTGACATTTAGTCGATACCATACATAATATTCCTATAAACTTTTATGAGATATCAGATAATTATAGTTAAAACTAACTTAAGTTAAAACTATAAACAAGATCGGTGAATTAGCGTTAACCCGTTCGTCGCCGCTTATAGTGAGCCTATTGGACCGCGACTGTACTAATTGATCCGATTACGTGTTAAGGCATTGAATCATCACAAATTGACAGACACGACCACTTACGCTTTTGTCAACTTAAGAACTAATCGACGAGTTGAGGCGAAACGAGACGAGGCTACGTGTGATCTGGATACGACACGTTTAATGTTGTATGTAGGTATAATGGATATACTCGTACCTACAACCTATATATATTCATCAACCTCGCCCCGCGGTGTTACCCGCATTGTACCCGTTCCTATGGGAATTTCGGGATAAAATGTATCCCATGTATTATTCTGATGTATAACCTATATTACTGTAAAGTTTCATCCAAATCCATCGAGTAGTTTTTACGTGAAACATACATACATCCATGCTCACAAACTTTCGCATTTATAATATAAGAAGGATATAATAAAGCTGAAGAATTTGTTTTTTGTTTGTACGCGCTAATCTCAGGTAATATACATCAACGCGGGTAATACCGCGGGGCACTGCTAGTGAAAGTAGGGGCCACGGTAGCGCGATACGAGGGATTGTATAGGTTAAGTGAACTTTTATTGAGTCATTCGCACCAGAAGGGTTAAAAAGAATTTCATAAATTGCCATAATTATTAGCCGACTGCAAGAAAGGCGTTTATACTGTTATAACTTTGTAACAGCATAAACTTTTTTTTGAGTACCTCTGAATGTTGTAAATTAAATTGATAATTATATGCCAGTAATAATTTAAAAGTAACATTGTGATAAACGGCTTTCATCGTATTTATCTACTATGACGTAGGTCCGCGTAACTATAAATTTATTTTCTCATCAAAATATATGTCAAGCCGGCATGTTTATAAAAAAGAATAAAATGGACAATAATAATATAGCTACGGTTGCGATTAAGCTGCATGCACATTAGGTTAATCGGCGAACAAAAACCACGTCTTTAAAACGCCACTTAAGTTGATAAACAATTAAAGACTTCGAAAAAGTGGTCGACTATTCGATGTTTATTCACAGATTTGTTGATTTTACGAAACGTATTTGCGAAAACATAATAGGTATTAAAGCCATGTGTTCTGGTATTATTTTGCAGTAAGTACTCAATAATTACAGGGCAGTCTAAGCCCTCACCCTCTCTTTAGGCTGCAAAAGCCTTCTGTCATCTGCGGTCTGCGTCTAAGCCTAATTAAGTTAAAAATAAGTGTTTTTGACCGCCAACTTGTTGCGGAACTAACCACGTTTAATTCACCCTCGCCTGCTTTTAAGTATAAGAAAAGAGACAATTTTCCTCCATTTAACCCCGAGCAATATAGTGAATGAGAAGTCACGTGGATTTTGTCAAGCGATAAGCTATAACTTACTCCAGTAGTACGAACATAATAATATTATGTTCGTACCATAGATATCATGTAGATATCGTAGATATCATGTATATTATACATGATATCTATCTATGGAATGTGGTAATATTGATACTTTAGTACAGAGCTCATTCCAGTTGCTAAGCGACGTGCACCTCAGCCTCTTAGGTAGGTCGTCGATAGTGACATATCTGTGCTATCTGTACAATCGATAGATCAATTCCGAGGCCATTAGGCGGTGTATAAATCCGACACCAAGATTGCCCACTAACCTACACAAACTTACTTGCAAAACAAGTTACATTACAGTAAAAGTAACTTTGTATATTAAATATTAAAATATTCACAAATATCCAATGTGAACAAACTTTAAGTTTATTCACTAAACGATAGTATCGCATCTTAAGCAATAAATATTTTTGCAAAACAACGTCAGCAACCACATTTGCTGTCAAGTTTTTTGCCGGCCGCAACTTATTATTATGGTTTATTGTATAACAATTATTGTTAAGAAAACAATGAATAATAGTTCATTAAACAAGTGAAGGAGCGGAAACAATGTTGCCGTAATTAAATGCAGTATACTTTTTAATCCATTCAGTATTATAAGTTATGTTAATTGCTATGATTAATATAGAAAAACGAGTTAACGTAAATTGACTTATTGCTGCCCTAACTTAGTTATTAATGTATGCTAGTTCCGTTATATTTAAAAAGATTTCGCATTCACATTAATATTAGATCAGTAATTTTTTATTCATACAGCATTGTCCCATTTGGAACGCGTTTGAAATGTATATCATCTGAAAATATTATTGTTCTTATACTCCTGTAGGGCAATTTTAAGTAGATATTCGTTGTACGATACAAACTTGAAGACAAAGTACGTAAAAATTTGCTAAAAAAGTTACTTTGAAGATATAATTTATCACACCTATTAAAATACAGTAGTTTATAACGCAAGAATAAAACTGACTTTTTAGATATTGCAATATAATTAATAACCATTAATTGAGACGAGTTAATTGCGTCTTTTTGCAAAAATCACTGAACCATTTAACATGAGTTATTGTACAAGATCAGCTTAAGAGATAAGTAAATAAGACTTTATATTTAATATAACCGCTTTGACTTGAACAATAGAATTTTTTATAACATTTATATGTGGGGCCAGTTGATGTTTAAAAAAAGGGATCTGGCGACTGACCCTGCGGGTCCATTTTATTGCGGGCCCAGTCACCGGAAGTCTCTGAATACAATTATAACGTTGGTAGTATAACTAATACAACAAATTTGGAAGGTTTTAGGAATCAGCTATCGAAATCACTTGAAGATTTGAAAATTGAGCACTGTACAAATGAAAACAATAGTTTAAAATCCGATCAACAACATCTCAGATCCCGAAACTCCCAAGAGCAAGCTCATCTTGTGTAAAGGCGTGAAGCGAAGTAAGAGCTCGCAAAAGTTCATGTCGGTTACGACCTTTAGGACATGGCCTTTAAAATTGGTATTGTTGATAAATGGTTTAATTGTTTTGGCAATTACCCGAGGGAGGGGTGCGGGCTGGTGAAGCGAGGAGGGAGGGGGTGGCTCCGATATCCGGGTGTAATTTGTGTTCTTCGGTTGACGATCGCATTGGAATACTAGATGGACTAAGCTTTGTTGTTTATTGAGTAAACCTTGTGTAAAGCTTGAAGTTTAAGGTTTGTGAGCATTTAACTTTTAAAACCTTTTTATTTTTAGAACTAGACTTTTATCGGAAATATTTAAACTTATATGTCATTAAAACATTAGTTTACAGTACTGTTCCTCCTCACTGTACTGATATCTTCAGAGAGATAAGATTTTTTGCCCAGCAGTGGGACATAACAGGCTAATACTTTACTTTAGTGTTCCGTAGGATTAACCGTATAAACAGCACTACTCGTATATGTTATTCCAAGTATATTTAAGTATATGCCAAATCTTATTTTTCATAGAAATCTCAAGTTATTTCAGCCTCAAATCCGGTCGTCGAACTTGTTTTAATCAACGTCAGTCAACGAACGTGGCGTCACGTCGTCTTCACACTAGACTTTCCATCAACTGCGGTCACCTAATCGTATCCCAACATAATAGAACAATAATATTGGTCGAACTAAATTATTATACGCAATCTGTACGTATGTTATTTATTCAGTGACGCGTCATCGTGTGAAGGTGCATGAATAACTCATGCGAATGGTAATTTAGTATTTCTTCAATGGGAAAACGGGAGCAATGCCCCGAAAAATAACTCAAATTTAGGCATTCAACATATTCAATGTTATACAAACTGTTATTTGGAATATCTATCGCAACCTAATAGTAATATGGTGCAATATCGTACTGATAAAATGGTATGGACAGTGGTTCTTATTCTGGTTTATATTTGGGCACTCATCAAATAAAACATTTAACCTACCTTCTTGCAATTAGCTACTTAAATAGAGCACATGTTTTTGAGGTCTTTATTAAGGTACATTGCCAATGTGGGCTGCAGCAGCCGGTGACATTGTCACTAGTAGCTGCAGTTGACTGCAGTGCTACTAAAGCCGTGGTTGCTTTTATTCTAATTGCAGCATGCGTATTGCGGCTGCAAACTGCAGACTTGAAAGAAATCAGTAGTGTTGCATACATACTGCAGCCGAATTAAGCGATTTGCGGTCTATCTTCAACTTCTCGCTTTGTTTAGGCTAGCATAGTAATTATTTGCGCTAAAAATTGTTCTAATATCTTCAGTAAGTCAAGCTCACAAGAAAAAATCTACTTTCATTATTTAAAATCTGTTTCAGAGATTTTGGAATGCAGAAAGGCTTTTAACATTTTAGTCCAAATCTATACAACTTTGTATCATTTACAATCAATTGATATACTGTGTCCTACATTCAGCCGAATTTCAGTACGTCAGAGCCTTGTATTTTTCCTTTGTTTACCTACGTTATTGCTTTTTTGGAAATAAACGGCTTATAAATGAAGAATAACATTATTTTTCTCACTAAATATGAATTTAGTGAGAAAAACAATGTTATTATGTTTCTAATGAGATACTCGATATTTATTTAGTGAGAAAAATAATGTTATTATCTTTCTAATGAGATATATTCGATATTTTACTGAGTATGGTATTACCCACTATAAATATTTTGTGGAAAGAAAACATTGCGAGTAAACAATCATTTCTTCGAACTTGTAATTGATATTGAGAAAAACAACTTGTTTATTTTCTTGGATGAACACATAATCTGATAACAAGGGTGCATAAACAGGTTGAATAAAAGGCTTTTTTATTTAAATTGATAATGTGAACTTTCAACACACTGAAACGTATATTTTATACGATTTAGTCTACTTAGTAGCTTAGCTTTGATGATTTCATCTTTTATAAGCTAGCCACATTTGTACATTCAGGAGTTTATTTTTATTTTAGATAATTTTTCATGCCAAAATTCGCTAAAAGGCTAGTGGATAATTAAATACCAGATCTAATTACTAATATAATATAGAGATAAACAGTAATGAGCACGAGAAACAACACAAACAAATCCACCAATGTATTTAATTACACTGCACTTGAATATCAAATAACAATACAATCGAGTTTCATCTTTTAATAACATTGCGTAAAATTTTATCGTGAATATTGAATGGAATTTCTGAATAATGGAATGGAAAAAAAATACGTACGTCTGTTTTATCAATAATCTATGAATCCATTCGGTTGATATTTGATATGCAAGTCTGGATGCGCATGAGTCCCAGGGGAAGGCATAGGATGTAAACCTTCAGTATTGCGAACCACTCACTCTCATAATAATTATTTAAAACCTATTGTTACTTTTAGTTGTTACTACTTTGTTGGAATGCCATTTTGATAGTATTTTTTAATGTTTGGGAGATTCTGTTATGTACTGGTTTCTTACGTTTAAGAACACTACTTATTTTGAATTGAAACTACGTTTACGCATACACTTCACTTCTATTTTATAGGGACCGTGGTCATAGAAGATAAAAATCTATATATAAAAAAAAAGTCGGGTTTGTTACAACACTTATAACTCGAGAACGGCTGAACCGATTTGGCTGAAAATGGGTGGGGAGGTAGCTTAGAACCAGGATACTATTTATCCCGTATTTCCTACAGGAACGGGTGCGCTGTGGGTGAAACCGCGGTGCACAGCTAGTGTTAAATAAAAACGAAGTGTATCTATGAAAGTAGTTTCAATTTGATTCTGTAATAATTTTAAGGAGACACTGAGTGAGATAGATAAGTACCTATCGCCATAAAAGATGTTCTACGAGTATATTTTAGTATTGATATTCAGTTTGGCACAAAAAATTCTTGCTGAAGTTACAAATCAGTAACTGAAGGTTGCAGCCCGATGGATATAGGCTAGCATGGATTTTAATAAGACGTCTTAGTCGCAGAACAAATTTTACAATTCACGGACTTCGTTTTACTGTCGGTACCGATTGTTATCCGGAAACCGACAAGTGGCAACAAGCTATTACTGTTACATTACCCTAATCTCACTTAAGTGAAGTTCAGTCGGTTCATATGTTAGTGGCCAATCATGGTGGAGATTTTAGACCGCCTAAAGGCCTCCGATATGATTCACGAAACCGAGAATTTTACTTGCCCTACGGAGTACAGGAGGGCTTAGATAGAAATGCCACCATCGGTCACCCATCCAAGTGCAGGCTGAGCTGCACGTAGTTTAATAATCGCGTTGAGTCAACAATGCTTAGTCAAACTGCGCCACGAGCGGTACTATACTGGTTATTAATTAAAACCCATGTTGAGTAAACGTGAGCTTGTTCTGCAATTAGGGCTTATTGTGAAATTACTATTGGATGCTCGTCATAACAAATATCAGCCCTTGACAATATTAAATTAAATAAAGATAAGAAGATAAAAACAGTACGAAAGTAGAACTCGCAATTAAATATATTGAAGTAAGAAAACATTATAATTATAGTTTACTAGCAGCGCCCTGAGGTTTTACCCGCGTTGTGACCGTTCCCATGTGAATTTCGGGATAAAAGTAGCCTATAATATTCCCGTTGAATGTGGCTATTTATTACAACAAAATAATTCAAATCGGACTCGTCATTCCCGAGATTAGCTCGAACATACAAACAAACAAACTTACAAATTTTATAGACTATTATAGGTACTTCTTTATAATATTACTAGCTGTGCCCCGCGGTCTCACCCGCAGCGCCCCCGTTCCCGTGGGAAATTTGAGATTTTTATTCCAAGTTTTCATTGTTTTTAAAATGTATTCTGCTATTCAGGACGGAGGCAAATCCAACGAAACAAAAACCATGAAAATTGATCCAGCCGATCTCGAGTTATAAGTGTTGTAACAAACCCGTCTTTGTTTTATATATACATTAATAAACTTACCGCCGACAATTTCTGTATAATCGACGTTTCTGCTAACCGTACAGCACGTGCTAATCACGCGACGCGGCGTGGCATCCATGCGGCGGTTATATAGATATAGAAGTACCTATAAGAAATTTATAGAAGAAAGTGTTCAATTTAAATTATTTTCCCAAAATAGCATCCAAACAAACCAACGAAAGCACTTATAATTAATAAACAATCGAACCGATTCCATTCAATTTATAATTCATAGTAACTAGTCACTTGTTGCAATCGTTTTCATAATACAGGCGGCAGTTAAAAACATTGCAGTAACAAACCGTTGGATAACTATTTTTCCCATTGTCAATTCACATAATTCTATAGCGATGCGTCCAGACTTATCGTTAGTGGTCACCGAGCGTCAAGCTTTCATTATCTTTATTTTAAAATAATATAGTATTAGCAATATATGTCGGCGCAGCGACATAATTAGTTAATATTCATCAGGAACATTTTATTTAAACTTAAGAAATTATTTTAAATAGTTAAAAGTAGTTCACTTGACTGAATTTAATATCATTTTCAAATTGTAAATAATCAATAAGTCAGTTAATTAAGGAGCAATTGATCAGTAAATTCCTATTGTGATTAATGATGATTTCTAGTAATCTTATTATGATTTTATTTCAAGTTAATTTCATTCACAGATTTCAATTTGTTTGATCGTTGGAAAACAATTGAAATGAATTGTTATTTATAAACCGCGTAATGATTGAAATGGTAATTCTTAAATCATAATACGAATTTACAGCTATGTTCCAGTATTATAAATCCATTATTAGTAAGTTTGATTTAAAATAAAACCGTTAATAATTTAAGCGGGAACTGGTTGTTGTCAACTTGTTTGCGCATGGGTTTACGGAGCGTCATTCTTGCTTGAGCCTTGGTGCAAGTAAGTTGACTCCAGAGCCACCGAATATCTTGTAAGTTATTTGTAATATAAGTTATATTTATAATAATTATTGTGAAATATTATATGTGATTTGTGTTTTGTCTATTTTATTTGAATTATAAGTATTGTAAATTAAATAATCATTCGATTGATATTATTTCATCATGAGCGAACCTGTGGAAAGAAATGGTGACGTCAGCTCGGCTGACGTCACCCTTTTTAAAAGCTCCGACGGACCAACTGCTCCGTTATCAGAAGTGGGATCGCCACCCACTTCTGCTCGTGCACCTGATGCAAATCTAAATACTTCTGTTAGCGGGGTACCGACGGAGTTTTTCACACAGATGATGCAAATGATGAAGGGTATAACGGATCGTATGGCATCGCAACCTGATTCTAAGATTAAAATAAACGATGTGTTTTTGCCGTCATACGATCCGGACTCCGACATAGGGGTTAGGGAGTGGTGTCAACATGTCACCACTGCTGTGGAAACCTATAACCTGAGCGACTACGAGGTTAGAATGAAAGTCGGTAGTTTACTCAAAGGTCGTGCAAGGTTGTGGGTTGACAGCTGGATGGTTACCACCACCACGTGGCACGAGTTGCGCGATGTACTGATAACTACTTTCGAACCAGAGAATAGATACTCTCGCGATGTGGTACGCTTTAGAGAACACACTTATGATAATACTAAGGACATCGCGCAGTTCTTGTCGCAAGCATGGGTATTATGGCGACGTATTACCAAAGATAAATTGTCTAATGATGATGCGGTTGAGGCTGTCATCGGTTGTGTCGGAGACGAGCGCCTTAGAGTGGAACTACTGAATGTTAGAGCTTCTTCTGTACCAGAGCTGATTTCAGTAGCGGCTACCATACGCCGTGTTAAAAGACCACAGCCTGGTACATCAAATATGCACCTAGTATCTACTAAACGCCCTCGATTCTCCGACAAAGCCTCGCTCTTTTGTCAAGGTTGTAAGAAACCTGGTCATGACACACGTGACTGTCGTTACCGCGATAAGCCCGGCAATACTCAGCCGCGTCATCAAGAGGCTATACCAAATAAGCCAATGTGTACCTTCTGCTCAAGAATGGGTCACACCTATGAGACATGTTACAGACGCGAGCGCGCTGTAGTTTCAAATGTGAATTGTGTAGGCTTTCCAAAAATGAATTTAATTCCAATTACAATCGGTGATTTGAAACTACATGCGATGTTCGATAGTGGAGCCGAGTGCTCTCTTATCCGCGAGTCATTAGCGGCTAGGTTGCCTGGTAAACGAATAGAATTAGTAAATTATCTGAAAGGCATCGGTCAATTTACGGTAGTTTCTTTGTCCACATTAACGCCCATTTGTACTATTGATAATTTACGAATAGAGCTGGTATTTCATGTCGTCCCAGATTATGAGTTACCTTCTGACATTTTAATAGGAATGAACCTTATCGAGAACACTAATTTAAGTGTGGTGGTGAACTCTCAGGGTGCTAGAGTCGTACATCAACCTGTGATCTATCACGTGCGAGCTCAAAGCGAAAAATTTGATAACATTAATTGTGATTTGACTGACGATGACCAAATTAATGAATTGAAAGTACTGCTTAATAAATATGAACACATGTTCATTCGCGGTTACCCACGTACGCGCGTTAATACGGGTAAGCTCGAAATACGTCTCAAAGACCCAAATAAGTTTGTTGAGCGCAGACCTTATCGTCTAAGCCCTGTGGAACGGGAAAAAGTACGTGGAATTGTTAAGGAGTTGTTAGAACATAATATTATTCGTGAGAGCAAATCACCTTTTTCTAGTCCAATAATATTGGTTAAAAAGAAAAATGGACAGGATCGCATGTGTGTTGACTATCGCGAACTAAATAGGAACACTCTGAGGGATCATTACCCGCTACCAATTATATCCGACCAGATAGACCAGCTTTCTGACGGGGTTTACTTTAACAGTTTTGATATGGCGGCTGGGTTCCACCAGATCCCAGTAGATGAGAATTCCATTGAGAAAACCGCGTTTGTCACTCCGGACGGACTCTACGAGTATTTGACCATGCCGTTCGGATTAAGTAATGCGTGTCCGGTTTATCAGAGATCTATCAACAATGGTTTGTCACGCCTTATAATTGAAACAATATGCCAGGTATATGTTGATGATGTTCTGTCAAAATGTAAGGACTTTCGGGAAGGGATTGCGCGTATTGAACGAATATTAATAGCCTTACGACACGCAGGTTTTTCAATTAATATCGATAAAACTGCTTTCTTTAAACGTTCCATCGAGTACTTGGGCAATGTTATATCAGACGGACGTGTAAGTCCTAGCCCAAGGAAAGTGGAAGCTTTAACGAAAGCTCCAATCCCTAAAACACCGAAACAAGTCAGGCAATTTAACGGCCTTGCCGGATTCTTTAGACGTTTCATTCCCAATTTTTCGCGTATCATGCTACCGCTCTATGAGTTAACAAAGAAAAACGCCAAGTGGGAATGGAACGATCGACATGATGAGGCTCGTAATAGTGTTATAAAATACCTGTCTACTGCGCCTACCCTTGTGATATTCCAGGAAGAAGCTCCTATAGAATTATACACGGATGCAAGTAGCCTCGGATACGGAGCAGTCCTGGTCCAGCTCATCGGGGATCGGCAGCATCCAGTCGCATACATGAGTCAGCGTACTACAGACGCCGAGAGCCGCTACCACTCGTATGAACTGGAGACTCTAGCGGTGGTCAGAGCTGTTAAACACTTCCGCCATTACCTCTACGGTCGGAAATTCAAGGTAATAACAGACTGCAACGCCTTGAAAGCATCCAAACATAAAAAGGACCTGCTCCCAAGAATACATAGATGGTGGGCATTCCTGCAGAACTATGAGTTCGAGGTAGAATACAGGAAAGGTGAGAGACTACAACACGCAGATTATTTTAGCCGGAACCCGTCAGCCGAGTTGTTTATCAATATTATAACTCGAGACTGCGAATGGTTAAAAATTGAACAACGACGTGATGACGTTTTGCGGCCATTAATAGACAGCATGTCAAGTGATAGTCCGGCTGAAGACTACGTACTGGAGGAAGGTGTATTGAAGAAAGAAATCGCAGACCCCCTGCTCGGTACGTACAAGCCTATTGTTGTTCCCAAGTCGTTCCAGTGGAGCCTGATAAATTCCTTCCACACAACTCTTCAACATCCATGCTGGGAGAAGACGCTGCAAAAGCTGAGGGAATCATACTGGTTCGACAAAATGAACTCGATTGTAAGGAGGTTTGTAGATAATTGCGTTATCTGCAAAACTTCAAAGGGACATTCCGGTGCAATACAAGCACAATTGCACCCTATCCAGAAACCTACAGCACCCTTTCAAGTAGTGCACATGGACATCACGGGCAAGCTGGGGACGAGAAATCCTGAAGGACGAGACGAGTACGTCATCGTGAGTATTGACGCATACACAAAGTACATACTCCTAAGTTACTCCAACGACAAGAGCCAGAGTAGCAGCCTTGCAGCACTAAAACGTGTAGTACATCTCTTCGGGTCACCAATGCAAGTAGTGGTCGACGGTGGCGGAGAGTTCCTGGGGGAATTTAAAGCCTATTGCGATCGTTTTGGCATAGATTTACACGCCATAGCGCCAGGAATAAGCCGAGCGAACGGGCAGGTTGAAAGAGTTATGTGCACACTGAAAAATGCACTAACCATGATAAAAAACTACCAAACTGAGAATTGGCAATCTGCTTTGGAAGCCCTGCAGCTCGCATTTAATTCTACTCCGCACAGAATCACTGGAGTCGCCCCAATTACTCTCCTGACCCGTCGTCAACAAGCTGTACCTCCTGAACTACTAAGGTTAGTTAATCTTGACAATGAGTCTATTAACTTTGACCTACTGGAGCAGCAGGTGAATATGAAACTCTCCGCTGCGGCTGAATACAACAAGGAACGATTTGACAAAAACAAGGCAAAGATACGCCCTTTTCAAAGAGGTGACTATGTACTCGTCAAAAACAATCCCCGAAATCAAACGTCCCTAGACCTCAAATACAGCGAACCGTATGAGATTACCCGTGTGCTCGAGAACGATCGTTACATGGTAAAACGTGTGACTGGCCGAGGGCGACCACGAAAAGTGGCCCACGATCAACTTCGCAGGGCACCACAACCAGGTGACCAGGAAGCCGTGTCGGCGGGTAACGAAGAACAAGACCAAACACCTCTCGCCAGTGACTCAACACCCGCGAGCAGAACAGAACAAAACACAGAACTTCCATCTGGGCAACACGACATCGAACCGGTCCCATCTACCTCTCGCGCAATGGATGCGTAAACATGTGAGTTATCTGTTAACCATTATTAGTCATAGTAAATAATCATGAGATAATTCTGAAAAATCAGAAGCTACAAAGTCAAAGTCAAAGTGTAAGAAACCACTGTGGCATACACCAAAATTGAGGTTGTGAGAATCAAATAACTATAACTATCATGTACAAACCATACTTACCTGTTTCCCTACCAATTGCTTAATCCTTTACAGAGCCCCTGGGGACCACGGTCATAAAAATAAGGCCTAGGCCCCAGCATCGTCCTTCCTATAATCCTTTAGAGCCCCTGCGGACCACGGCGTCCAAGACCGCTTAGCGCCGCAGCAACAATACCCTATGAGCTATATTATTATATTAACACTAACAACTTTCAGAGCCTCTGGGGACCACGGTCATAAAAATAAGGCCTAGGCCCCAGCATCGACCTAATTCCCAATTCCTTTAGAGCCCCTGTGGACCACGGCGTACGAGACCGCTCAGCGCCACAGCAACAGTTACCCACAAACTAACAACTTTCAGAGCCTCTGGGGACCACGGTCATAAAAATAAGGCCTAGGCCCCAGCATCGACCTAGTTCCCAACTCCTTTAGAGCCCCTGTGGACCACGGCGTACGAGACCGCTCAGCGCCACAGCAACATCCTAGCAACGAGATAGAATCATGCAAAATATGCATAAGATAAACAAACCGTGCAATTTTGCGTGTAGCAATTGCATATGAATAATAACTGACAAAATAAGTGTTATGCGTGGAGCATCAACACGATTACAGAACCTCGCTCATTTCCTAACGTACATCAGAGTTTATGCGTAAACGAACTTATAATGAAGAATAATATTAATTGAATTGCTCCATAGTCTAGGATACCTAGAGACGGATACCTAGCTTAAAAAGAATAACATTTGTTTCAGAACCGCGACTGGCACTGAGCACGCACCGTCTCGCAGAATGGCCGTGTCGGCGCAGCGACATAATTAGTTAATATTCATCAGGAACATTTTATTTAAACTTAAGAAATTATTTTAAATAGTTAAAAGTAGTTCACTTGACTGAATTTAATATCATTTTCAAATTGTAAATAATCAATAAGTCAGTTAATTAAGGAGCAATTGATCAGTAAATTCCTATTGTGATTAATGATGATTTCTAGTAATCTTATTATGATTTTATTTCAAGTTAATTTCATTCACAGATTTCAATTTGTTTGATCGTTGGAAAACAATTGAAATGAATTGTTATTTATAAACCGCGTAATGATTGAAATGGTAATTCTTAAATCATAATACGAATTTACAGCTATGTTCCAGTATTATAAATCCATTATTAGTAAGTTTGATTTAAAATAAAACCGTTAATAATTTAAGCGGGAACTGGTTGTTGTCAACTTGTTTGCGCATGGGTTTACGGAGCGTCATTCTTGCTTGAGCCTTGGTGCAAGTAAGTTGACTCCAGAGCCACCGAATATCTTGTAAGTTATTTGTAATATAAGTTATATTTATAATAATTATTGTGAAATATTATATGTGATTTGTGTTTTGTCTATTTTATTTGAATTATAAGTATTGTAAATTAAATAATCATTCGATTGATATTATTTCATCATGAGCGAACCTGTGGAAAGAAATGGTGACGTCAGCTCGGCTGACGTCACCCTTTTTAAAAGCTCCGACGGACCAACTGCTCCGTTATATACGGGTAATGAATAGAAGTCGCTTTTACAAGTGTGGGTTAGGTTATGCACTTTTGATTGGTTGGAACAGACGTTGGTCTATCTTCAAGGTTTCTTAACTAAGTATGGTACTTAATTTAGGGTTTTTTAAATGTCGAATTCAGGTTGGAGAATTATTTTTTTTGGGAGTATAAGTATAAGTAATGTAAAGAATTGAATTCATATGAGTAAAATAAGTAAGAAGGGCAACGGGAAAGTGAAGAAAATAAGGAAGTATTCTATAAATAAAGTAAATAAAGCTCAGGACACACATATGTAGTGTTGGTGTGGACAGTGGTCACTTGACGGTGTATTCCTTGTATTTGTTTGAAAGGTGTCACACCCGCTGCGCACTTTGTGTGTTTTGCGCTCGCTAGTGACCGTTACCCTTGTATCACCCACCCCTTATAAAAACATAATAATATAAAATGTGTTAAATATTTCCTCACTTCATCCAGTAACTGCTAAAAATAAAACAAATTTAAAGCCGTTATTAAAACCGCTGTTCACATTACGCGGACAACTAAAATCTGTCTCAAAAATTGCAATACTCATTCAGAGAAAATAAAACATTATTTTGCTGATGTCTACGTTAAACGTTTTAAACGCTTTGCATTTTAATAACAGAATAGACGGATCGCAAACCGCGGTAAAGTTTTTAGAGGGTCACCGCCGAAAAAAGGCATTGGGATATCGTAAACTAACAGTGATACGCCGGGTAATAATTGGTTGCAGCAATTAAAGCGGTGCACACACCGGCGGACGCGCCGTCCGACAATGGTTTAATTTTGAACGAAGTTTTAAACCGCGATCGACACACATCCCATGGACCGCACGATTGACAATCACAGTTTGCGGTGGTTGCAAAATAAAATTAAAAAAATATATTTCGCACCGAACGTTGTCGCCGATTGAGCAAAACGGTGACGGCTGCTCTGCTGCCAACACGTTACGAATTCATATTGTGTTCCATTCTATCAAAATAGTTAAAGTCCTTCAAATATAATTACAAAATGACTTAAATAATATATTTAAACAAAATTCAAAGTCAAACACTAATTGATTACAATATAAATAAAATCCAATATTGATAAACTGTTTTAACGTTTACCAAAGCAAACAAGAGTGTAAACCAATTAAATGAATATTTAAACCGATCTCATTACGTCCATAAGCGAACATTTAATGATAATAGTAAATCCTCATTAACGCTAGTTGTAGCGACAATATTGTTTTCCGTTTCTCTCGGTTTCATTCATTAACCGGTAGGATATTTATATTGCTTTAAAACACTTTCGGTGCTGCTGAAATTATGGCGTGGATTTGGCATTTATTTTAATAGATTTTTGGTGTCGAACTAAACGTTTCTTGGTATTTAGTGTTGAGATTTTGCTACACAGAGTTGCTACGTAGTCCGTTTCTTCTTCGCATGTAAACTTTTTTTTAATTCTTAAAGGGGAAATTTTCTAAATTGTATGGGCCTATTATAGAGAAAATAACGTAACCGCGATCTATAAAAAATCACACTAGCGTCATCTATCGGGATCTCGGTTGGAACAACCTCGAAGATCAGTTACTATCGTGTAATTATGTAACCTTTTCGCTATAATAAGTATAAACAAAAGACAAACGACAAGTAGCCAACATCCTGCATACGTAGAAATTATGCATGCTCTAGGTACCGCCTTTTTTATGTAATTAAAAACTAAACCTTGTAATTATTGAGCTAATATAGCAGGCACTGTTTAAGAAACAATTAAATGACAGAGTTGGGATCGAGGACCGTGAACATTGTATTAGTGGCCAGCGTATTTTTGTAAAGTTGTTTCGAACATACGAACTTGGTGCATTTCGAACTCCGAACATTCGAACTTGGGTCATTTTATGTCCACTTGTAATAATAATGAGGTTCCGATATCAGGTAGACACTTTTTCCTATCTCGTAAACTACTACCTTGGTTTTGGCACCCGATGTATAATTAGTAATTGGAGATCAGATTATCTGAGGGCACCACGGTGTAGCGACGGCAATGTTTTAAAAAGAAACATCACAGTAGCCAGGACTGTATCTGGCTACCGAGCATTTGCTAGCACTGTGGTTGCAATGGCATCCCCATCGCTATTTTATCTACATAATATGATCTGACATGTTGTCTCTAACCTCCTAACTTGAAATCCAATTTTTGTATCTATATATCTATAATTTAAGTATATATAATAGGCCCTCGATGTTCAGTACATAGCTATAAGACGCACTACTTTATCACTATCAGTCATGATACACATGTTACTTTCTAATCTTTAAATTAAGTATATTAGTAAGGAAAAGTATTGCCAACAAAACAAAAGTATACATATAATTCATTTTAGTAAAAAATAATATGAATCCTATTTTATTACCTTCATTTTTCAATCTACATCCAATATTGTACTGCATACATATGTCTACTGCAATCTATTGACCACCTACTAATCGATTTATATTATACTCCATCCCAGTCTATTCAAACCAGACTCTAATCAGTAATCAAGTAACAGCCATGTTTGACGGTATATTAAAGGATATCAAAGCTGTGTGATTGCATCAGTTTAATCTATACCTCCCATTAGCCCTTACATCGTGTACAGTGTAGAACATAGTGTTTCGATCAGCCGGTGGCTGTGGTATTGATGGGTATCATACGTGTCAATTGTTACATGTATCTCAATTAAACTGAGTGTGTTAGTGTACTGTTTATTAAGGGAATAGTTAACGCATGCAGACTCACTAATGATTCTTTAGGGGATAATGTGTGATTATGGACCTTAAATGTATGTATAAAAGTGCCTCGGTCTATCTAATATAATAAAGCTGAAGAGTTTATCTTCTAAATAAATTGATACAGTCAATAAAAATACTTTAAAAACAACTGGTTGATTGATAACATTTAAAACGCATATCGTCCAACTATAAATAACGTAGTGCTATGAAAAAGACACGAATTAATGTGACACCCGCGAGGTATATAGTGACAGAATGATATCTATTCGATAGTTAAAACGTGCGAATCATCACACTGTTGATTACAGCAATAATTCACAGCTAAAAGCCACTGAGTGTTCGCGGGGTAAGTGAAATTGGTAATAATTTTGCAACAATAAAGCTTTGGCCACGAATATCGCGATAAGCGAAGCGGAAAACGCTACTGGTACTAGGACGTGAATTCATTGAGGGTCTTTACTTTGAAGCTTTGACTAAGATATGTTGTCGTGTCAAAGAACAGTTAAAGAGAGGTAGAAGATATGTATATAAAAAGTGGAAATAACTACATCGACAAGAGCCCAGCTCTTATGTTTAAGAAGACATGGCAATTTCGGGAAGAAAAATTCACATTCATTGAAAAGTTTATAAGCTTCCCGATGAATCTATTCCATAGGACTATTATACTTACAAAAATAATTATTCAAATCGGATTGTTTTTGAGAATTTCACGTCCTAATAAAGAAAAAAACAGCTTTAGCTTTATTTTTACTATGTATAGATGTCACATTGAACTATGATTTGGTCTAAAGCCTGCAATAGTTAAATTTAAGTATTTTTTAGTTAAAAAACAATAACTTGTAAAAAGTAGGTATATGAAATAAACTCAAGCGAGCGTGACACTAATGTAGAAAAAGTTTCAAAGCATCCACAAAATGCATTTATATCGTTAGTGAAACACTTTCTGTTATAATTTAATTAACATCTACTTACTTAAAAAAGTGCGCAATTTAAAACTGAAATAAACACTCTTTTATACAAATTGTGAGAACGACCTCACGCTGAAGCCTGAAAACGGTTAAAATTTCAAGAATTTAATATACCTATTCTATTAGTAGTATGTGTGAATATAATGAAGTGAGCAACTGGCTGCAGTTGCTCATTCCATTAGTGCATGAAAAACGTTTTCATATTAAATAGAATAGTTAATAATAGCTCTATATAAATAATTAATTGCAATAGATTTGCCGAGTCCAATTGGTACTTTGTTTCACCATTTAATAATATGTTTAATCTCAGATTTTGTCGGAGAGGAAGCCACTCGGAAATGTGAACTAAAATGTTATGTAAAATAAAATGAACGTTTTTATTTTTTTAACATAATATAATTACGTGTTGGCAGGAGGCACTCACTCGTCCAATAATTCGATTAACACCAAAATGTATCCAGTAATAAAATCAAATTTAAATAAGTGGTCTCGTCCAGGGCGAGTGGCGTCACGGGGTGGTCGTATCAAATATTGACCGCCGATCAACACGTTACAATTGCACACCGAAAAACATTTTCGTAAACAAAATAATTAGCAACCCAAACGATTAACGACCGAAAACCGACAGGCGTAGTTCACAAATTAGTTTGGCGTGCGATGAAAAATTTAATTGAACTCGCCCATACAGATGGCCCTGTCCCGGTTGATGTATTAACATTTATTGGTTTACAAATTAAAGATAACCCACATCTCGCGTGTGCGTACAATATTGTTGTTCGAATGTGAACGCGGCCGTTTGAACGATCGCCGAAACGAGCGATCAATATGCGGGAATTGAAACGCAAAGTTTTAATATAACAAATTAATATCGCGAATTTATTGCTTCGACGCCCTTTGCAGTTTGCTTTTTTGGCCAGTATTTTTTGTACGTTCGCAATTTAAAGTTTAAATGTTTTTACACACTGCTTGCAATGATTGACGGCTTTCATTAGAGCGCAGAACAAATAAACATAATATTGTTAGTATAAATGTGCGTCTACATGCTCCGGTTTCATTACGGTTTGTATAAACTGAAACAATTAAAACCGAACAAAAGACATCCACTGTTTCATTCAATGATGCATAAAATGTATGATTAAGTACAAAAACAACCTCAATCAGAATAAAGAAGAAATCAATTAAGTTTACAATAGAATTGCGTAAACAAAAGATTTGCTCTTTCAATTTGGAAATGCAAACATATCACAACAATTCACGGCACTAAACGTCGGTTAGTTTGGAAAACAGTTTGTGACATATTAATTACCATTATGTGTGCGCGGACGTCTTAACACTCGGACACAAAGTGCTTTTCAACGTCAAATATTACTATTGGCATTTACTTCTCCAATGAGAATGTCCCGGGAAAGAAAACACGGCGAATCATGATATAATGAAGCGTCGCACAGGAATGGGAACTTGGAGTTAAATGGACGAGTGGATCAGTGGACAGCGAGCGAGTTTCAGGAGTTAACAGGAGACTCCGAGGGCGCGCCGCCGCCGATATTACAAAAGCTATAAAACATTGTCGCCGGCGCCGCGCCGCCCAATGACGAGTGTCAACTCAAAAAAGCAATATACAGCGCCCAATATAGTTGCGATTGTCCACCACGGAAAAAATCTCGTGCGGCTAAAGTGAAAAAAGCACTTGCAATAACGAATTTGAAATCCAATAAAGCCAAGCCCACATGGAATCCTTTCGGCGATTCTAACATTTTTGATTAAATACGCAGTTTGTCTTAATAAAGATTGCATGGAAATGAAAATGTACTTTTGGTATTTGTTGAAAGAAGATTTTTTAACACTTGAATTGTGAACGCGTTTCGGAAGTTTCGGAAGAATTAGGGGGATGAAAAATATATATTGTCCGATTCTCAGACCTACCCGATATGCACACAAAATTTCGTGAGATTCGGTCGAGCCGGGGAGTTTAACTACAAACATCGCGACACGAGAATTTTATATATTAGAAAAAATATACTAAACGTTAACCCTTTACTATCGTCATCCTCCATCCAAGCTATTGAAGCTAAATATCGATTCTGAAAGCGGATAGAGTCAATTTGAAATCATGCCTTTTTAGAGAACCGAAGTGACTGCTATACGTTAGATGTCCATCGCAAAGCAAAATAACACTTCCAGTCACAATGAAGTTAAGGGTTCAACATTCATCAATGGAAGAGATAGGTAGCTACTGCGACAGGGTTACCACGCAACACAATTATTTCGAAGCTTTCATGAATATATTGTAACACCTTTACTTTTACCTTTTGTACGTATAGTTAACGAAATAAAGATTTTAATTATTTATTATTTATTATTACCTTATATACTGCAGAGCGTAATGCACTGAAGTCGTTACATCAGCGTCAAGAAATTATTAATTATTATTTTATAAAATAAATCCTTTAATCTGCTACTTAACCTAAAATCGATACATAGTATGTATTATGATACTAAATGTAATATTAGTTACGACTCTCTTCTTGTATTCTGTCTTGTAATGTCCTTCCATCTCAAAGGAAATATCACTACAATTTTAATTTACAGTTTGCTCTAACATCAACGGACAGTAGACAACCCTGAGTGCAACACAATCGGACACGTCTCTCGCGGAACGAATAGATCGGAAGATCAATTAAAATAGGCCCCTGTTTTTAGAATGCGCCTAAAAGTCCCGAAATTAACACAAAAGTCTCACATCGACTGAAAAGGATCCAATTTCATACGCGATTTTCAAGTGTTTGTTTTTAAAGTTTTTAGGTATGTACAATTGTGAAACAAAAGTAAAATTATAACGCTTAGTATAGAAGTTTCATTTGACAGGTAGTTATGAAATATTTTATTCAGTAATCACACGACGCAAGCGTTGCGTAACCAGAACACATAATAACTTAGTTTTTGACGTGTCATTCGCGAGACTACTACTCAATATATTGTAAAAAGCATCAAGTGTCATAAATGTTGAGACCTTTTCCCGGCGACTGTACACAACGGGCGTAGAATTAATAGCTAAACTTCGTTACCCCACGGTTTTGTCGTTAAATTGGAAGAAACTTGTTACGATGTACCTATCATTTCAATTTGAAAAGCGGATCCTGCAACTTGATTGGTTGTCGGTGTAGTGAACTAGGAATAAAGGTAACCTACCTGATGCCTCCCCACACCTCGCAAGTTAAACAAACTGAAATTGAATCAAGGCGAAATTTTAAATTGTTCAACATAGTTCTGAAACATTTTCATTGGTGTTTTTGGAATAGCTTTAGAAAAATTATAATTCTGGTACTAACTAAACAACTTTTAAATCACGACACACGTGTATCGTGGGCGCGGCGAATTCCTTGGATAGGAACAGAAGTTAATATGGCAAACAGATCGTTCGATAAAAAGGTTCAGTCGAAACAAAATGTTTCATTATAAAGTCATCGTACTTATTTAAATTTTGCTGCCAAAATAAGTGTAAAAATGTAGGCCGCTCGTTCTCACGGCACAAGTTACATAATGAGTTTACCTTGCCTCAAGTTGTGTGTATAGTTGGGTAAATTTACCGAAACAACAAAACATTTGTAATGCTATTTAATTAAAAATGCATTCTCTATACATACGCGGAGCAAGTTAAATAGTAGGCGGTCGTTTGTCCCAACCATTAACATTTATCCACCACTACACAAATTGGTGGAAAACAACACAAAGTTTGTTGGATAACACGCTAGTAACCGAGTAACTTTATTAAATAAAATATTATATAGCGTAGTACTTAGCTCTGCCGCCCACCCAAGGCGCTCAACTTACACAAAACTATTGCATATTTTAGTGAAACGCGCCGTGCCTAATGATTTATTCACTTACAAATTCCCAAGTCTCAGGAACGCTGTATTGACTGTACATAATGCATGTAAAACATAGTTATGTACTTTAGACAACAGAGCCAGCACCAAAAATGTACACTCCACACATTGTATGTGTTCATTTAAATTCATTTACTTTACGTTGCTAGTTTATGTTCATATTTAAAACATAATTATGAATACTGTAGTAGCCGGCGAGCTTTTACTTGAACCATACCAGTTTCCACCCGACTTGTGACAAATGCAGAGAATTGATTAATATTATCGAAACATGAGTGCGTTTACTATATTTGCATTCGAATAATCGGCATTTCATTGGTATATGTAAATGAGGTTAGACAACAGAAATTGGTGTATCACGAGAACGGAAATCACGGAACGATGATTTGACGAGGCGCGATTCTGGGGGGCTCGTGCGATGACCACCGATACGGGGCGTTGGGGCAGGGGCCGGGGCCCGCGGGGGCGCGCCAACAGCATTATCTTGAGAGGGATGAGGGGTGCGTTACTCGCTTAGTTCCTACATTTTGCATGAGCCGAGTCGTGTGCGCTGCGACTTGAGCGAGAGGCCCGCCCGAGCGAGACACACTATGGATCTACATTTAAAGCGCATTGTAAGCAAACCTATTATTAATGTATAAGTTTTAGTTGTATGAGAGCAGTGGCGTGCTCGGCAAGAACCGCTCGCTTATTCATGTAACATGCACGCGGCCCGTTCATATTTGATTCCTTTTAATTCGAGGCGTCTTTCGGCCACGGATAAATTGCTCATTTTGATTTTGACATACTGTTTGAGGGTCGACCGTGAATTTATTTATGTGCGGTGCACTTGATTGTTTTATGAATTGTTTTTATTACTTAGTGAGTTAATTTTAACTTTAATTATGTCATATTGGTTTTAGTACATTCACTAACAATATGAATGTCGAATGAAGTCATTTAGAAAACGGAACCAACTACCTATATTTTACTTTTTTATAGCCAATGTATATTTATATTCTACATACACATTTTGTGATGCATTTTGTATTCAGTACCACCATCATTATCACCTAACCAACTATCAAACTACGACCAAGTCCTGACCTGGAGGACATCTTCACTCAAGTCCACCAAGAAAGCTGTTCAATATCTTAAGAGGCATTATTGTATATTAATTGTTGAGCCGCTGTTTACATAATAGATAGGCGGCTGTGACTAGACGGTGTCTCGCGCATGCGCCCGTGACGTCATATAACATTTATGCGACGACTGATGCACTATGCAGCCTCTCAGTTCACTTAAATCTGATACTAGCGCGTGAAAAATACATAATTATTTGATAAGGAGCCTTGATTCTGCTTTGATTCGCTTACGAACTTGTGGAATAAACTTGTTTTTTGATTATTTGAAACTAGATGCGCCCCGCGGTGTTACCCGCATTCCCGTTCCCGCGGGAATTTTGGAATGTGTCCATTCCAAAATTCCCGCGGGAACGGGCTACAATTTATTATTCTGATGTAATAACCACCACTGTAAAGTTTCAACCAAATCTGTCTTGTAGTTTTTTCGTGAAAGAGTAACAAACATACATACATTGATCCTTACAAACTTTCGCATTTTTAATATTAGTAGGATTAGTATGATAAATTAGGAAGATTGGGAAAGATGAGAGTTAAGAGATTAAAGAGGATAGATCAAAGAGAATCTGTCTTTAACCGTAAGAACTGCTTAGTCGTTATATATTTTAAAAAATGGTTTATCTAAATAATAATTATATATTTTTTGTCATACTGTGATGTATAAGTAAACGGTTTAATTATGAATGGAAATTATAAACTCATGAATGAAACTATTTTCAAATTAACTCACTGTTTATTCTTATAAATACTGCCTACCACTGCTTGTATTGACAAGTTTCTGCATAGTGCTTAATGTGTCGAGGGTTGTGGGTTCGATTCATTCCTTGTAACAATTGGCCTTGTCAAAAATAAAGGTAGTAAGTTTAATTAATGACCTAATATATCATACTAGCAGCGCCCCGCGGTTTTACCCGCGTTGTACCCGTTCCCGTAGGAATTTCGGGATGAAAAATAGCCTATAACCTTCCCGTTGAATGTGGCTATCTATTACAAAAAGAATTATTCAAATCGGTTCAGTAGTTTCTGAGATTAGCGCGTTTAAACAAACAAACAAACAAACAAACAAACAAACAAACAAACAAACAAAACAAACTCTTCAGCTTTATAATATTAGTATAGATATGGATTGAAATAGATATCTCTGTGTCTATGTGTGTGCTTGTGTGTGTTCGTGTGTGTGTGTGTTCGTGTGTGTGTGTGTGTGTGTGTGTGTGTGTGTGTGTGTGTGTGTGTGTGTGTTTGTGTGTGTTTGTGTGTGTGTGTGTGTGTGTGTGTGGAATAGTAAAATATATGTAGATTTTTGGAAATTTCGACCATAAACAAGTAGTTTTCAAACAACAAGTTTATTGAAAATAATAAATCCATAGTTCGATACTTAATATCCTTTTAAACCGTATCCTCTCAACCACTTTGTATAACTTAATTATTATCTCGCTCTCCCGTTGAAGTAGGTAAGTATATTTACGAGACAACCCTGATAGATAATTATTTTACAGCCTTGTATTATATGGGTGTTGTTGGACATAAATTCACTTTACTCTATTATGTGTTAGGTACTTAGTAGTATGGTGACGCTTTTATTTTTTCATTATTTAGTTCATTATGTAGGTTTTTGGGGCGGATTTAATAGAATATTGAATTTTAATTGAATTTGGTGTTAAAATTAAAGTAGATAATCAGATCTACATATTCAAACAAAATGAGAAATACTCTTAATAAGTAAAAACAGCAAAAACATTTTAAACAATCTCAAAAAACACCCGCGAACTAGCTGTTTATTATATGAGTACAATTAAACGTAGTACAGTCGCGAACATCAGTTCACGGATGCAGTACAGAGGGGCGCAAAAGTGAGAACGTCATGAAACAAAACCCGCGCGACTCAAGGCGGCAAAAACAAAGAGACTCACTCAACAATTTTCTGGAAAAAAATCCGTCACCATACCGCAATTGAAATAGCCGACCTACACGTACATAAGTTATTAAAAAAAGTATGCCTCCAACGTCGGTTTTAATAAAAATAGTCGTCTACGGTGAGTCTTTGTGTGAACATCAGAGGAACTTGCGCCATACGGCTATTAGTGCAAGAGCTGCTAAGACAACCAGGGGTGGATTAGGCGAGCTGTCGTACTAAGTTTGGAGTATTGTAAAGTAGATTTATATTGGTTAGCAGCCAGCCCTGGTGTAAGAGTTATTGGAAGGCATAAAGTCCTCTGACTGGTCTAACGTTTGTATCAACCGAGGGTTGTAATGAATACTAAGATATGACGATGTAGACGCGATTATTAATTAAAGTTATTACATAAGTTTTATTATAATATTATAATTTTAGTTTGATAAACCTTAATTATCTTTAATTAAATCAGTAACATCAATTGACAATAATCATAAATGTCCACGTTAATATGTTGAAAGCTTTATTTTTACACAACGCAATGTAATTGAATAATTCTTTAAAAAGGTTGTAGATCGTAGATATATATATAGAGATAGTTAAGCAATATAAATTATAAATCTTATTTATATACGAAAACGCAAATGATATAGATTTGAGAATCCCAAAATCACGAAGGAAGTAACATTTATTCCGGTGAAGTCTTGTTCAAACACCTCGATGTACGAGTCAAAGTCAAAGAGCGCGGCGTTTCCAACGGTTCATAATAAAACAGTCAGATTGTTAACTTTGTTTACATGGACTATTGAAAACTAAACAGAAATGAAAAACAAAATGCGACTCTGAGATAAAATCACACGCGATATTTCCCAGTCGTCGCGCTCTACATGAATAAATGTGAACACCCTGTATGAGGTCCTTTTTCATCAAAGGCCTTCTTTGAGCCCTGCGACTGAAGAATACTAAATACTATACAGAAAAATAGTGCATTTCAAATAGAGTATGAACTGAAAATGGATTGCCTCGAGTTACACAAGCGAGTGTAATGTATTTGTGCAACTTTGGAGCAAGTTACTAAAGATTTGGTTCAATGACCGCAGTTTACTTATTGCCTATCTAGTTTGGAGATCAGATTTAATTTAAATGAATAAAAAAAATATTCATTTCGTTGAAATATGCCGTTTAGACTAATATCATTCTAATAGATTAAGTTAAGGAAAATCTATTATGAAATATTCATCATAAATAAAACATAGTCGGATCTTAAGATAATTTGCAATTTGATACGACCGTGTTCGCATAACGCTTCTTTGAATTATGTGATGGTATCGAGTCGGTTGGTGACTTTGACACCGTCGACCGGCGGCCGGCGGCCGGGTGCGCCGGGATGCACACGGGTGGCGGGGGCTCGCAAGTCGCAACACTCGCGGCCCGATTCCGCCCCGCGGCGCCGCCACTCCAACCAAACGAGTCTTACTTACCATACGGTGTTTAGCGCTCTGTCTCCCCACCTCTCGTGTACTCGAGCACAATAAACAAATTGCAGCTAAAGACAAGAACGCCGACGCGGATCACTCCTCAGATTTACATACGAAAAAATAGTCCGCCCGATGTGCCGGTAATGATAATGTTTTTTCATAGGGGTCATACAATTTGCAGCATTTTTCATCCGACATAATCTTAACGCGTGCTCTGTATAAACGGAGACAGGCCGCCGCGACGTCGCGATTACGACTCCTGGACCGACGGCGTAAAGTCTACAATCCCGTAAAGCGCTTCTCCACATATCACTTAAGATATTAATGAGTGCATCCGTAATAGGCGAAACATACATATGAAATTCAAATTTGTAGCGGGCCGGGAGCGAGCTCTTCTACATATTTTAGTAGGCAGCAGAGTGTGAATTTGAATCTTTTGTTAGCGTTTAGTACGTCAGTTTATACAGGAAAACAATATGTTATCACAAACGTATACAGGAGTTAAACGTTCGGCGGAGTTACGAGGCGCGGCGGGCCGATCCGCGCCGACCGGCGCCGACCCGCACCGAGCCCGCGCGCCCACCGACACTATGATTTATAGTTTATTCGGTAAAAGTAATTAGTGAAAACGAAAGAAACGGGGCCTCGGGAAAAGTCATCGGACATAATTCATAACAAACAGAAATAACGGAAAGTCGGTTCGACGGGGGTAGGCAATGAATAATTCTCTAACTGCGAGCACCCTCCACCCCACGGGCGAGCACCGCGAAAAAAGCACACGACCCGGCCCCAGTTTTATAGTCACGAAAAAATAGGAGGTGGCTAAAATATCTATATACAGCGAAAGCAGAAAAATAGAAAAAAAAACTACAATCCCGCTCGCATGAATAAGTGAGTCGGCCTTCATATAGAAAAAAGTAAAGTAACAAAAATAAGAGTGGTTGTGTGTGTTGCGTGGGGACGGCGGGTGCAGCCGCGGTGCGCCGGCGCCTCGGCGGACCGTGCCCCCGCGATAACAAACTTTCGGGACCGGAATCCGAGGATTCTTGTTGCTTGCATGTTTATTAAAATTTGCATGCATTCAAATTTGGTGAACTACGATTGTGATAACAAGTCGGCATATTTCTGTTGACCGCTGTATTTCGTTAGATGGAGAAAAGTTGCATACTAAGACACGATTCACGTTATTTTTGGCAAGGGTATTGTAGTCGTAGAGCTGTCTGCTACGTGTAGCCGCGTAGCAACGCCGCGTAGCTCCGGATAGTTTCGTAACCGTTACTGTATGACCGAAATCGACTTTCCAAATTAACTTGTGTCACGAGTTGAAAACACTCCCCGGACTCAGCTTTTGAATCACCTTATTAAATCGATCTTATGCAAAATAGAAATTTAAGATCGTTTTTTTAAACTCACACGATTTGCATTCATTATACTAAATGAAACGGGTCTGTATCGCGTTAGATAATATAACGTACTTTTGTAAAAATACGTACCCGAAGTTTCGAGCGAATTACACCACTCGGGGTCACGGGGTGACTCGTGACGGTACGTATTTAAAAAAAATACGTTATATTATCTTACAGGCCCGTTTCATTTAGTATAATGAACTAAAGATCGATTCAAAAATGTATCGATTCATATTCGAATCGGCGACCATCAGCAATTTAGTCCAGGAACTACAGGAATTCCATAATTGTATTTACTGACATTCTATGCAATTTTCAAACTGAAGTCCTCGTTCATTCAATAACCTCATAAATATTGATTACAGACAGTCACCGGGTAATTTGCGTTTTAGACAACTCAATAACTCAAATGGATTATTAAAAACGGAACGACTTTGTTAATGGAATATGAACAAACAAGGGGAAGGAACAAAAATAATAGCAAAAAACTGTTATTAATGCAACATGGTCGACATATTAATTAGTTATATCGGATTTGTGCATACATTGCTTTTACTAATTTTACATACGAAGTTATTAAATAACTCTTTATATTCTGGCGTATGAAAAGCTTATTGTTAGGAGAACACGAATACAATGCAACAAGATGAATGAAAAAGAGATACAAACTACAAAACAAGGTTTTGCAATAGAATAATCCAATTGGTTACTAAGAATTATAGGACTTACTTAAAAGCATATTCAATCGTTATTACACATTTATTTTTCCTAACATCCGTACCAAGTTTTAATTAAATCGTACTTTTAATCCTGTTGTACTTATAAATTAACTCTTTTTCAATAACAAAAAGCAGAATGAAGTATCAAATATCATGCCCTAGGCATTTCATACTGTGAATACTAGAATGGTGTTAAAACAATGCTTAATTAAAAAACCTCTTTGGTTTAATTATTCAAACGAGAGCGTGGAAGGTAAGGTGACACGCGCGCGGTCGCGGAGCCCGCTGGTTTCATCTGAATGGAATATAATGAAGTCCTATAGAAAATCATTAGGAACATTAACTCGGAACTAATGTTTGAATCGCCCTTATAAAAGAAATACGAAGTTTGTAAGATTAGATGTACAATACTCGTAGTTGATCTTTCATACTAAGTAAGTTTACCGAGTGTTTAGACCGTTCAAGTGCCTTCTGCGTGGTCTATTAAACTATAGTTAACGAAATTTAGAGAATAAGGTTTCTTTTGTATTAAATTTAAGATGTGGTGGAGACAGTAAGGGGTAATGGAGCAATCACTAATACTCAAAGTAGAAACGTGTTAGTAAAACGGATAAAAGAAGCAAAAATATTCGATCTTGGTTATTAATATGCTTGTTAATTTTTGGTATATTTAACTGTGATGGATAAACGTAGTCGAAAAAGAAAATCGCTGGAAATGATGATTACGACTTATCCTCCTCACTGTACTGATATCTTCAGTGAGATGAGAGGAGTGGGACATTTCCCACTGCTGGGCAAAGGCCCTGTAATGTACAGGTTAATACTTTTTTTCATAAATTACTTTCTGCCATATCATTTTATATTATTTAAATTGAAATAAAATACTTGTCCTATTTAAAAGAGGTGATCTTTCTAGTTCACACGTTTTCATAAAAAACGAATATCAAGAAACCAATTCTATTTTAATTCCAAAGAGGTCTAATTAAACACAGATTAGATTATCACTACATGGTATAAAACAAAGTCGCTTTCCTCTGTTTGTCTGTCTCTATGTTATGCTTAGATCTATAAAACTACACAACGGATTTTGAAGCTATTTTTCAATAGATAGAGTGATTCAAGAGGAAGGTTTATATGTATAAAAAATCCCGAAATTCCCACAGGAACAGGCAAAACGCGGGTAAAACCACGGGGCGCTGCTAGTATTAAATAAACACCTTTAGATTGTGTAAATCTCCCTTTATTATATAGAGATAAGCGTTTTATTGTATTTTTATCCAGAGATTATCTAAAGATTATCTTCATTTGAATCACCTTTGGGTTTAGAGTATTATTATTAGAGTCTACTTTAATTCAGACATTAATGCTTTGTTTTGGAACGTCTGTTGGATTCTTAATTTATTGTTTAACTACCAATTTCCCGTACTTATATTCAATGTGGTTGAAAGCGTAGAAATGTTGTAGGAAGGATCTCTCAGCTGTTTCTGCAATTTTTATCCTGTACTGATAATGATGGTCACATCATACTGGTCATTGGAGATCAGTGAGATGAAAAATTACAGGCGAATATATTTTTTCTTTAATATTATAAAGTTCCAACAATCCATTATGAAAATATACTATAAAATTGCTTCGGAGGGCACGTTAAGCCGTCGGTCCCGGTCACTTTCTACGGATAGTAGTCGTTACATGAGCCATGTCGGAGGCTTTTGGCGGCTCAATAACTCTGACACCAGGATTGGTCTGGTTGACCATCCACTCGTGAAGAAAAAGACTATAAAATGTATTACTGAGATTCGTCGAAATACGATCGAATAGGTACACTTCACACCCCACAAGTTAGGTCCTAAGGAAGCAATAAAAATAAACCAAACCTCAACATACATCAGATTGCGAATACCGCATAACCTAAGTATTTACAAGTTGTTACATTCGAAATATGTCGTCAAATGTTATCAGAAGTAGTTCGCCTTAAAAAAAGCACATAGCCAGCCGTTGTTCTGCGGTACAATCACGCGATACAAGTATTAAGGGGAATACAGAACTTGTAAGTGTATTGTTACTTTTGACACAGCTTTTGGTGTTCGACCAGGTTTGAATGCGTGCTCGAAATTAAATTTCAGACTTTATATGAAAAGGTTGCTGGTTAAAGCTTTAGCTTTTTAGCTTTTATTTCTTTGAGTGAAAGATTACTTAGAAAGCTATAAAAAATTATGTTACGTTAACGGTAAATATGTATATCTATATACATCCTACTAATATTATAAATGCGAAAGTTTGTGAGGATGGATGGATGTATGTTTGTTGCACTTTCACGCAATAACTACTGAATGGATTTGGATGAAACTTTACAGTAATATAGGATACACATCAGAATAACACATGGGATACATTTTATCCCGAAATTCCCGCGGGACCGGGTACAACGTGGGTGAAACCGCGGGGCGCAGCTTGTTAGTTATGGAAAGGAAAGTTTTCTAGCTGGTGTTACCCTACTTAATCTAGGTAAATAACGTAAGAGCGATTTACAGAATTTTCTCGCTAGCGCCATCTATTGGATCGCGGGTGGATCCACTGCGCGGCGCTAGTCCTCAAAAATCAGTTAAGACTGGATTCTAACAAAATAATTTTGGTTCTATGTCGTCGTTTAAGCGAGTATACTTGTACAAATTGCGTGCTGGCTAATACGAGCGAGTGAGCTTATTTCAATGAAGCGTTCAACCTAGCTCAATCTACGGCACGCTTAGCTCTAAAGTGAAAAGACACAACACGGCAGAATCCAAGATGAGTTGATAGCAAATAAATACTTAACTCTTGATATACAAACGTTTACACTTCAACATAAATAACTAACGCATAGTTAAATAACTCTGTCAGACTCACCGCCGTTCAACTTTGACTTTCGAAGCTCAGTTCAATTATTAATTACTCACACACTCTAGGATAAAGTTCATCTGACTAGAAACCAAGAACAACATAGATTCCAAACTTGTAATGTCAACTCGCATGGAGTATGTAAGCATGTGTGAGGGAGCTTCTGGTTAGCTTCTGTCTAATTGTATATGTGGTCTGTTTGTGATGCGTAGTAATTCCCAAAACACAAATATAATCACAATTTGTACAAATATAACATTTGGTACTAAATATAACACTACAAGGCATCACTATAGGATCGTATTACCCTACGATCAAATTACGATTGTTTTGATTCGTAGAACGGAATCAAGACAAGATTGCGTTTAGTACGCGCTAGGTATACGACTACATCACTAGCAGCGCTCCGTAGCTTTTATACAAAAATAATTATTCGAATCGGACGGTTAGTCCCTGAGATTAGACAGTCCAAACACAAAAAAATTACATTTGTATTAGAATAATGTATAGATTATTAATGGCGACCAATATTAATTAATAATAAATCAAATATCTACAAAAACCGAAAACAAACACATCACAGAATCATAAATCCAGCACAATTGCACGTAATAATTCAATATTTTAATTAAAATGAAATTATAAAAATCGAGTCGTAATTTTTCAAATAGCGTGTTACGTAATATCAAATTAAGGAGGTTAGGGTTGTCAACAGCAATAAACACGATGCAAGTAATTATAGTTTAAAAAAAGAACAATTCCACACACAATGGAAGAAAATGTCGCTTATTGGACGGTATCCGCACGAAACAGTGGTAATTTACCGTCCAAGGAACACACAACCCTATTAAATGTCGTTAAACTGCATTCATCATGCTTTTTCCTTTTCATTTCTTACGCTCCCTTGTAAAGGTTAATTCTTGGATACGTTTTTTATTATTCACCGCAATAGGGTGTTAATTAAAGTGAGTATTTTTTGTTTGATCGTCTGTCAGCGTGGCGATCGCGACCGTTCCCTACGTCGTCAAATGCACTTTATATTTAACTAATAGATGGTTTTGTTCCATTTTTAATTGCTAACGTCCGCGACTTTCACTTTAATAGTTTTTTTAGACATGTCTGTAAAAGTGGCAATACTTGAATTTCTGTTTTTAATAAATACAAAATGGTTTTGATAACAATTTATAAAAAACCTTTTTTAAAAACGTAAACTAAACTTGTTTAAAACAACAACAACCGAAGATACTCGTTAAGTTGCGTTAATACTAACTTTATTTTAAAGATACCAAAAGACTATCATTCTTCCTTCAACTTTCAAAGCCAGTAATTTTTCTTCCTTTAAAAATAAAACAGAGAGAGATAAGTCTTAGCACTGTTCTTAGTTCAGTTTGTGTCTTGTACCCAGACTGTACTTAAGGTTAATAAATTTTCTATTAAAGCTTACAAGCCTAGGCGAAAGTGTATGAAGGCAATATTAGTTTATTTATCATGTGTATCCGCAGAAGCTTCCGGCAAACAAAACAAAGCCAGCGTAATCCGTCCATTATTTGACAGACAGCTTTTATCACAATATTGACAACGATGACTTGCAATATTACGGATTTTTTCGCCTCTGGTAGCTTATACGAAGCAGACGTGTGTTAAAAATTATAATAATTATTAAATATCGAGATAAACGAAAGTAATAACTGAGTGCATACAGCTAAAGTCCAAAACACTTCTACTGGGTTAATACAAATTAGTTGTCTAACAAGTGAGTGATAGTGACCGGAGCGCGCACGCAGCGCCCTTCACCCCCTCGAGTAAAGAGCACCGCCTCTTATTTTTCGTTTCGTTCGCACACTTGCAACGCAACAACAATGAGCGTGCAGAGATCGCCACCTGGCACATTAACGCGCGCTAGCGGGAGCGAGAGCGGATCTGCACCAAACCTAAGCATGACGGCCCCCAATGAAGAAGAACTGTATATAAACTCTAAGAAACGGCGTTTCGAACGTTCCATCGAACTAAATTACAGAGAAGATTTTGCCAATCTCAGATCAGAAATTTTTGATTTCTTCAAAGATTTTGCAAAGAAGCACGAGGAAAACATGCATTTTATAAAAGAAGAAATTATCATAATCAAGGAGGAAATCACAACAATAAAATCAGTGTCTGAAAACTGTAGCTCCCAGCTACAGCAAATGGCTATTGAAATGGAACATTTAAAATCGAACAACAAGGATACACAGGAGAGAATAAAAGTTATCGAGACTGAATTGGCAGTCATAAAGAGTACAAATAACAGCGGAAAGTACGAACCGCCCGTCGCTTGCCAACAAAACCTCATCCGGGAGCTCAAAGAACAATGTGAACGAGAAAAAAATATAATTTTTACTGGAATACCCGAAATAGTAAATAAACAATTCAATATTAGGCAAACACATGATCTCGAAGAATGTAGTAAGTTGATTATGGTACTAAACCAAAACTGCCCGAAGCCAATCAAATCTATGCGACTGGGCAAATACACTCCAGGGAAAGACCGTCCGATAAAATTGTGTTTTAACTCAGCTGATATACCCGTATTACTTTTAAAAAACAAAACCCTACTACCAGATAATATACGTATCTACCGCGACCAGACCCCAACACAACACGAATACTTGCGTAAATTAAAGGATGAACTAAAGGATCGAATGAACAATGGAGAAAATAACTTGTTTATAAAGTATTTCAATGGTATACCGAAAATAGTCGTATACAGGGCAGCTAAACAAAAAAACTAATACACGCACCTATACATAATTCATCACACACAGAAACAATGAGTCATTACGTAATAAATAAGTATGAAGACATACCTACGAAACCATCATCGCTACGTTTCTTTTACGCTAACTTAAGAAGTATACGAACTAAAGGGAAATTCGACGAGATTAAATGCATAATTAGATCAATCTTGAGAACTACGCACTTTTTGATTTTCACAGAAACGCATATTACATCTGAAGAAGATGCCAAAATATACCATTTACCAGACTATACGCATATTTATAACTATAGGAAAGAGAACAAAGGGGGTGGTGTCTCAATCTATGCACACAAAAGTATGAATGTTGAAATTACCGAAGATTTATACGAAAATGGGAACCATTACCTGTGGATATACTCGAGTAAACTGTCACTGAATATCGGAGTAATTTACAAACCAATTGGTGATTCAGATTTGGATACGTTCTTGGACATTTACTCTAATCAACTAGAGCGTCGAAAAAGATCAGTAGTATTTGGGGATTTCAACATAGACCTGCTAAAGAAAGAAACATACGTTAAAAAATACATTAATGGGATAAAGGACAGTGGATATGAAATATTAAATAGAATCGAGCCAGCCTATTGCACACGAGAAACAGAAACAACAAAAACAATTATAGACCATATCTGTAGTAATATAAACAATCATTTTTTCAACCTATCAATAATAGAATCGTCATTGTCAGACCATAAACAGCTATACCTAGAAATTGGTAAACTAGGACCGCAAGAAAAACGCAAAGTACAATACACAGCGCTTGATTACAAGAACCTTTGCCAAAGCATACAGGACGTGCCAGGGATCAAGAGTATTGACGACTATACTACATTAGAGAACTTTATTAAATACCAGATCGAACACAATAAGAAACATAAGATTAAAATAATGAATTTACCGCAACAAGACTGGATTAATAAAACTATATTTGATTCTATAAATCTGAGAAATTATCTATGGAAACAGACAAAAAGTGATCCCAAAAACGAAGATGTAATAAATAAATTTAAGGAAGAACAGCATAAAGTGGAAACGCTAATTGAAACTTGTAAAAATAAGTATTACTTCGACATGTTCAATAACGTTGTTAATCAACCCAAAAAAATGTGGAAAGTAATTAATGATTTGGCAATGAATAAAATCAAGGAAGAAAGTATTCCCTCAAAGCTAGTTATTGACTCAAAAACAGTAGTTGATGGTAATGAGGTATGTAATGAATTTAATAGTTTCTTTTCATCAGTCGGGACAAAATTAGCAAATGCAATACCACTGAAATACCACAGTGATACGGACGATACTTTCATCGAAAGCGGGTTGAGTGAACTAACACCCTGCACGGTAGAGGAAGTTAGTAAAATAATTGACAACTTAAAATCAAACACTAGCACCGGATTAGACGGTATTAGCACTAAAGCAATTAAATGCCTAAAGAATTATATTGTTGAACCCTTAACAAATTCAATTAATAAATGCTTAAGTGTAGGAGTCTTTCCAGATTCTCTTAAACTAGCAAAAGTAACTCCGATACACAAGTCAGGGAGTAAATCAGATCCAAGTAACTACAGGCCAGTATCTGTTTTACCTACTATTTCTAAGATCTTTGAGAGAGTCATTTATAATCGTCTTATTAAGTTTTTAAATGAGAATAATGTCCTAATGGATGAACAATATGGTTTTCGTTCCCAATCTAGTACAATCTCTGCTACAATTGATCTGATTAGTCAAGCTAGAATCCAAATAGATATCAAAAACTATGTACTTGCAATTTTTATTGATATAATGAAAGCATTTGATTCCGTAAGTCATAGAAAGCTGTTAAAGAAGCTAAAAAGCATTGGCATTACAGGCACAGCTCTTAAAATGTTTGAATCCTACTTGGCAAATAGGCGTCAAATCGTAAAAATAGGTGATTTCACAAGTGATGAACAAAATCTGGATGAATTTGGAATCCCGCAGGGCTCAATTCTAGGACCAGTATTATTTTTACTATACCTAAATAAGCTAAATAAAATAGGTCTTAAAGGACACCTTAAGCTTTTTGCAGATGATGCATGTTTATTTTATTTCGGCAAATCTCTTTGTGACTTACTAGCTGACGCCCAAGCTGATTTGAATAAACTGAATGAATGGCTCCTACACAATTTATTAACAATCAACACATCAAAAACTCATTTCATGATCATAACAGCTAAAAATAAGCCCATCCCAGAATTTACACCCTTGCATATAAATAATCAAATCATACATCGATCATACCAGGAAAAGTATTTGGGACTAATAATAGATGACAAGCTCACATGGAAGGCACACATTGAGAAAGTAAAATTAAAACTAAGATCAGCATTAGGAATTTTACGAAAAGTAACAAATTGCATACCAAAAAACGTTAAAACCATAATATATAATTCATTAGTCAAATCTCATTTGGAGTACCTAATAGAAATCTGGGGGTCCGCGGCAAATAGCAACTTAAAATCATTACAGAGAATACAAAATAAAATAATAAAGGTATTATACCACTTCAAATATGACTCGCCAACAACTGAAATATACAGAAAATCTAAAATCTTTAATTTAAAACAACTATATAAATACAAAACATGCATCCTAATTAAAAATATATACTGTAAGAAAATAAAATCTAATTTAAAACTTGAAAGGAAGGTATCGAAACACAGCTTACGAAACAAAAATAAAATAAAACTAATTAAACCGAGAACCAATTACGGTAAAAAATCAATATTGTTTGAGGGAGTACAGTTCTATAATAAACTACCCAATGAGATCAAGGAATGTGAAACTGTTAATTCCCTTAAAAGTAAACTCAAACTATATGTTGCCAATTTTTAATTACTTAAATTTTAATCTTAATAAAACAAACTAACACCTACTAACATACTCTAAATAAATACTAACTTTTTATTATACTCTTTTTAATACACTTTTTTTATGTTATTATTATTATTTTTTGTTACTCAAACACATATCGTTTGTATTCAATAATTTAAGGCACCAGAGGTGCGTAACTATACTAACACTTTATTTTTAAATCTCATTTTAAATGAACACTATGTTTTTATGAGAAATAAAGATCTTTAAACCTATTTTAAGCCCATCTTTGTGTCGCTACTAATATACAATCAATTCTATCGATCGCGTATTGATTCCCATATTGAGTATAAAGTATGCAATATCTTGATATTGCATACTTTACTATTTTGTCTTGACAAAATAACAGAAACATTATTGTTATTGAAAAAGAAGCACCAACAACTAAAACCGTGCTACAAAACCCATCAAAATAATTTCTCCCCCATAAAAATCACCCTTTATCTTAAAAAGTACGGGCCCATAATTAAAACACGACAAAAAATGTATCGCACCCAAAACCGCAGCACTGTGGCAAACGCGACGCGCGGCTATTGTCACAAAAGTGGGACACTCTCGAAGGTATGAAGATCGAAAAGCATCTCTCCGGCGTAGCCACGTCATTAAACTCAACGTCAGACAGACACCTCTGAAGAATGCAGTGTTAATAAGTCATCAGCTAAGTAGCGCGCCCTATGGACCCCTCGTGGTATGAGAAGGGGGTGCCACTGCCGGGGGGTGACGGCAACGCGCAGCCGTTCGCACAAAAATGACACAAAGTATAAAATCTGCATACAGTAATGGAAGTAGCCTCTCAGAGGTTCGCTGTGTACAAAGATCAAAGGTACAGTGGCTTTTCTGTGAGCTCTTTGCAACATTTACACTATAATACTTAAAAGTATTCAGTGTTAGTCACGTCAAGACCGGCGGGACATGCTTACACTTCATTTCATTAAGTTTAGTTACTATTAGACTGTGTCGTATTTTCACTAACTACCACACTCAGTGACGTCCTTTAAATCGACACATCACAAACTAATATAAACAATTTTTCACACATTACATGTCAAAAAGCGAGCGAACGCAAACATGTTACTTTTCAAATATGGCCCTGGTTTGAGATAACCAACCCGCATTAGGGAAGCGTGGTAATTATGCCTAATCATCACTGTACTGGTAACTTCAGTGAGATTAGAGGCCTTTGCCCAGCAGTGGGACATTATACTTTACTTTACTTTTACTTTTTTATGTAAAAAAATATGCATTAACTGCCGCATTCAGAAAAGTTCTTTAAATCGCCAATTCACTAGTTGACGTAACTTTCCATATAACAAATCTCTACTAAGGGAGCATTTTACCACTCTGAGTATTGGCGTACTATCACTGTAGCCTGTTCTTCCATTAAGTATTTTTCCTATCGACTCCATTTACTTTTCCATGGAAATGTACCAACTAAATCAAATCGATCAACACCACCATACTTCACACTAGCAGCGCCCCGCGGTTTTACCCGCATTGTACCCGATCCCGTGGGAATTTCGGGATGTAAAATAGCCCATAACCTTACCGTTTAATGTGGCTATCTATTACAAAAAGAATTATTCAAATCGGACTGATAATTCCTGAGATTACATCGAACATACAAACAAACAAACTTAAAAATATCTCTTTATTAGTAATTTTAGTATATTTCTTAACTAAATCTTCAATTTTCCTTTATAAAAGCGATAACTTATGACCATTTTGTCAATCTAAATAATAGAATCAATAGATTATGTAAACCGATGCAGTGTGCCCGATCCATCGACAATGTAAATACCGTCAGGACTATCATGAATACGTAATTGAGACCTAGACCTTAGGTTGAGGTTGCCTCGCTTTATCTATAAGTTTAAGTTTAAGGTCTTTATGTATGTTCATGTAACGAAGTGTAGAACTTTGACTATCCTACCAATATTATAAATGCGAAAATTTGTGACGATGGATGTACCTATGTATGTATGGATGGTTGTATGTTTGTTACTCTTTCGCAAAAAACTACTGAACGGATTTGAATAAAACTTTACGGTTATATAGGTTATACAAAAGAATAACATATGGGATACATTTTTTCCCGAAATTCCCGCAGGAACGGGTACAACGCTGGTAACACCGCGGGGCGCAGCTAGTAGCCTATATAACTATCAATGACTAGATAGTACGAAATTCACTTTTGGGAAACTCTGAATATACAAACTTAACTAACAGCGCCCCGCAGTTTTACCCGCGTTGTGCCCGTTACCGCGGGATTTCGAGATAAAAAACCGCTTTAAACCTTTTAAACGTTGAAAAAAAGTTCAATATTAGAATGTTAGTTTCAGGTTAGTAGTTTCTGAGATTACGGCGCTCAAACAAATAAAAAATCAAACATTTCATCTTTATTATATAAGTAGGTATAGGTATGTCTTTTACGGGTCTATTAGACTTCTCCTAATAAATTAGATTCTAGTATAACTAATAAAGTTCATTCCGCTTTATGAGAATTTCTTCTTCAATGCACTTCAACAAATACCTGCTTATTTCAAAAGCAATCTGACGCAAGAAAAATGTCAACAATAATTGAATTTCTTTTTAAAACTTTCCTCCGTCTACGTTCACTAATAGAAAAACTGAAATGATAGTTTCATTCTTTCATTACATAGGTAAAGATAAATCCTGTCTGAACTATGATTACAGTCAGACAGTTTTTAGACTATATTATTACATAGACTAATTTATTAAAGGCCGTCCAGTCTGTCTGTAGTCAACAACAGTTGTCGTAACAATAATTTAATCTGTTTGACAACTTTTGAGAACTAGAAAAAGAAGAGTGCTTTATATACTATGCGCTCTAGGTATATATAGCGATGTCAGCTGTGATAATTAAGCAGCGTACAGCCCAACCCCTACTTGGATGGGTGGCCGGTAGTGGCATTTCTATCTGAGCGCTACCGTGCTCCGGAGGCCATGTAAATTATCGGTCCGGTTGTTTTAATCGTCTGACCATGTCGGAGACCTTTGAGCGGTGTAAAGAATCCTTCATCAGAATCGGCCACTGACGTACTCGAAGTTACATACTGAGATCTGGAAACAGTCTAAACCGACTGGACTAAGTTCTGCGCTAGCCCTAAATGTTTCCAAACCAATAACTTTTGTTAGTATTTATTTATCGCAATACTTTCCAAGACCCAACCAGGAGCCACATATCAAACAATTTGAAAAGCAAATACTTTACAATGAACTGCAAATATCGTGTTAATTTGAAGTAAAACCGATTTCTGAAGAGTAATAGCGAATGTTGGCATAAGATAAACAGAATGCAATAGTAAATAGAATGTAATAATTAAATTGATATAAATAGCTGATAGGGGTATTTGATATCATCGATATAATGTCGATAATTAGTATTGTCTACTACTATCTAAAGTTTCATAAAGTAATTAAAATAAACAAGTTGTTTCATGTAGTAAAATCGATCAACTAGGTACATTAGTAAGTATTTAATATACAGATGTGATGCAAAATGCATTGTGCGTACATAATAGATACTCAGCAGTTTCTGATGACGTAACATGTTTTTCTACAGTCTGTATAGGGCTAGTTCAATATTCAAGTTCGACGTCACGTAATACGTCTGCGCCCGTTGTGATAACGTATTGTTCTCTTAGTGGGAATCACTACGCCACCTCACACTACTGCTCCCCCTACTTGAAAAAAAAAATGGATGAATAGAATTCTGTTCAACGTCTGTACTAGTTTTGTAACACTCAGACTGTCTTAAAAGGCAATAGTTGTCAAGCTTCCCTTTGGCTGAAAAATAAAAAGCTCTTTTGTTACTCTTCTTCAATATCCTACTAATCCTACTAATATTATAAATGCGAAAGTTTGTGAGGATGTATGTTTTTACTCTTTCACACAAAAACTACTGAACGGATTTGGATGAAACTTTACAGTAATATTGGTTATACATCAGAATAACATATGAGATACATTTTATCCCGAAATTCCCGCGAGAACGAGTACAACGCGGGTGAAACCGCGGGGCAAGCAAGGTTTTTATAAAACTGAAGATAAACCTTCGAAGCAGGAAACTAATAATTGTTGTTATTAATTGTTAGACGAGGACATAACGAGCGTCGCGTTGTAATAATGAGATACTTATACTCACACGGGCGTATCAACCATTCTCAGCTTAATACTTATAATAGCTTATAATATTTTAATGAGAAAACTTTGTCGGCAGTTGAAGTGTTGCGCAGCCTCCATGTTACGAACTAATTGGTACCAGACGGGCTCCGATCAATAAATGATTGGTACCTACAGCTACCCTTAAGTGAAAATAAGGTGCATAGAAATTCTTTGAAACAGATATGATTACCAATTCAAAACTGGGATCAAGGGGCGCACGCTTTAATTAGAAGAATCTTGATCGGGTTGGGGTTCGGAATGAAAAAACATATTTAATTAGTGTTGGAGACATCGTTTGTCGATATAGCTTGTTTGTGAACGTTAAGGGTGAGATGCGGTTTTAATCGAGTCAGTGGCTATGCTGAGCTCAATGATTCTGCTCACCACTCAAAGGTGAAATAACATATTCAATGCAAACTAAAATGCTTTTTTCGATAATGAATCCTTTTGATGTTATTGATGACGTGGCTGATCTAGTCATCTGGACAAAATCTAGGTAAACCTAGGTCCAACAAATACCAGTACGTTTTGCAAGTTGCATGGTAAGTGAAGTTTCTCTATATCTTGTCTCTTATCTTTTGTATATTAAGGTACTCAAATCTATTTAAAATAACGCAAATTGTGAAAATCTATCGTGGTTTTATTATTACTACTAGCAGCGCCCCGCGGTTTTACCCGCGTTGTGCCTAGATTCTTATTAACAATACAATGCTTTACGTCTAGAAATACTATATAAATGGTGTTAATTAAAATTGTAACCATGAACTCGGGTAGTACGTACTGTTAAATAAACTATAATATTTTGCCCTGGGTAAAGTCAAGTGTAACTAATCACTTAAGTGTGCGAAAATTGCCTTTTATTAGACACGAATGATTCCTATTCGTGTCTAATAAGCCTATTTTCCCACTACGATCATTCTATTTTCGGAAAAAAGAAGCCTTAAAAAAACCGGCTATTTGCGAGTCGGACTCGCGCACGGACGATTCCGTACTTTAAAAAACATCAAAAAATCACGTTTGTTGTATGGGAGCCCCCCTTGCATATTTGTTTTATTTTATTTTTAGTATTTGTTGTTATACCGGCAATAGAAATACATCATCTGTGAATATTTAAACTGTCAGCTATCACAGTTCTTGAGATACGGACGGACGGACGGATGGACAGCGAAGTCCCAGTAATAGGGTCCCGTTTTTACCCTTTAGGTACGGAACCCTAAAAAACGAGATTCTGATTTGTATCTATGTGTTTGTATGTATTTTTCATTTAAGCTTAAATAAACTATTGTGTTATACGAATATTATAATTTAATTTCATTGTATAACTTAAATCAAAGATTTTGAATTAAAATTCCATTTACAGATACACTTTTATTTTATTTTACACTAGCAGCGCCCCGCGGTTTTACCCCCATGGGAATAACGGGATGAAAAATAGCCTATGACCTTCCCGTTGAATGTGGCTATATATTGCAAAAAGAATTATTCACATCGGACTGGTAACTCCCGAGATTAGCTCGAACATACAAACAAAAAATCAAACTTATAAATTTTACTTCTTTATAATATTAGTATAGATTTTATCCGTAAACGGTGTCAATTAAAAATGTCTAAGTAGATCATTGTAGAAAATAATAATATAACAATGCTAGAGTCACAAGGAGATCAATAGAATATGTATATTTTTTCCCCAACTTATAATACAAACATAAGGCATCGTTAAAGTATCCATTAATAATTAATTACTAGTATAATTATCGTATAGTTTGATTAGAGCTTAATAATTTATAACAGTTATTAAGGAGGCAATAAAGAAAATTTGATGTTAACATGAGGGTATTATAGATAATTTGACACAAAAATAATAAATTGTCTAGTAAATATTTTATTAGGGACATCAATGTACTTGTACATGGCAGTCTACAAAAATGTATCAAAATCACTACATAGTATAAAACAAAGTCGCTATTTTTGTCTGTTTGTTTGTATGCTTAAATCTTTAAAATTACGCAACGGATTTTGATGCGGTTTTTTGTAATAGGTAGAGTGATTCAAGAGGAAGGTTTTTATGTAAAAAAAATCCCGTAATTCCCACGGGAACGGGCACAACGCGGGTAAAACCGCGGGGCGCTGCTAGAATAAAATAACATAGAAAATTATCAAAACTACAACATTAGAAAATTGACTTTTTAGAAAGTGTTTAAGATGTTAGAATATGACAAAACTCTAACTATGCCTAAAATTTTAGGTCAAATTCACATTCATATTTTCCTTTCTATAATATCCCAAAATTAATATAATACAAAAAAATAATGAATACAACTAAATAACATTTTCAGTTGTGAATATATGTAACGATGAAGTTATATTACCGGGAACTACTCGATAGCTTACGGTCCTTGAGAATACAACTGTTATTTCTATATTAAAATGAAATGGAAACAATAACGAGCCTTTTAACCATGTGTTGAGTGGTGGAAAATATGAAACCTATCATTTAGCAGTATTTATCAAGTCAAGTGTTGTAGTATTTACTATTTAGTCGCTATTGTTGTCCAAAGGGGGCAGAACTGATGTCTAATTCAGAAAAGATTACAAGATAGTGAAACAGATGTTTTCTCCTATTCTACTAATATTATAAATGCGAATGTTTGTGAGGATAGATTTATTAAGTTTGTTACTCGTTAAAGCAAAAACTACTGGACATATTTGGAAGAAAATTTACAGTAATGTCTGTAATGTTTAATCTATGTATATAATGTAGATAGCTTTACATCGGAATAACACATTGGTTTTTTAACCCGAAATTGCGCTGCTAGTTCATTCATATGGTACAGTGAAGATCGTATTGTGACGGAGTAATCACGAGGTTTACAAACTAAAGTCATATTGAAAATTAATTAACAAGTTTTGTTTAACTTAATTTTCTCGAATGGAATCGAACCTGGAACTTTGTAAGTCTGGGAAGAGATATGTCACGACAGTGTAGTGACCAAGTAGTGACCAAGCAGTGTCTACACTGTTGAGTTGAAGTGTCTCTAACCATACTTAATTTAATAAGTCTCATACAGTTTAAACCTAATCACTACATAGTATATAACTAAGTCGCTTTCCGCTGCCTGTCTGTCTCTATCTATGCTGAGATCTTTAAAATTACGCAACGGATTTTGACGCTGGTTTTTTTAATAGATAGAGGGATTCAAGACAAAGATTTATATGTATAAAAATTCCCAAAATGCCCACGGGAAAGGGCACAACAAGGGTAAAAGCACGGGGCGCTGCTAGTAGTATAGTAAATAATGCACACTCTATTAATCCTTGATTAGTTATAGTGATTGAGTTAGTACGTCTAGTGTTAATAAATAGTGGGAGCTGCCATGCCGCAACGCAATGAAAGATATATGAAGGTAGTCGAAGAACTTGTTTATTCTTAATGAAAAGTCAATGCTAGTAAATTCATAGCTTCAACAAGTCCTTAGACGTTTAAATGTTGACGGCGACTCTAAATAAAAATACATCATAAAGATCCATCGCCGAGAGTGTTTTCGTTTTTCAAACTATTGAAAAATTATAGTAACAGTGGACATTTCCAACATTTTTAATTAGAATTTCGGAACAGGCGGTTAGTTACAGTATTTTAGAGTAACCATTTGAAAATGCAAAAATATACCTAATACTGTTTGAACATTCGGCTGCAAAACGATCGGTCTCCCTCTCGCTTTTACTTTTGTCCTTTTCTTTTTAATTCTGCGTATTTTTATTTGCTATGATAAATTGTAACTCTGAGGGGAGACTGGGGTGGGATATACCCTCCCGCGCCGTTCGCTTTTGTTTCGGTAATTTTTTATGTCTGATGTTGCGCTTAATTGCAAGCGCTTGGCGGAAACTTATTGTGGCAATATGGGTCGTGGCTGGGTCCAAGAGACCCCGTGACCCGCTTACCTTGCCGCGTCGTTACTTTACTCTTTTACCATTTACTGAACGTAACCATTTCAATGTGTTAACGTGTAATTGATCTACAAACTCAGTCTTTTGAAAAACTTGTTACAAGTAATACGTCTTGAACTTTTATGAGTATATACAAGGAAGAGCGAAGCACTTGCTGTTTACACTTCTCTATTTCGTGAAAATATATGTTATAGTTAAAACTCGTTTTCAGTAATTATACTAAATGAAACGGGTCTGTATCGCGTTCGATAATTTAGCGTATTTTACTAAAATACGTACCCGACGTTTCGAGCGGATTACACCGCTCGTGGTCACGGGATAACTCTATATTTTAGTATTTTAGTAAAATACGCTAAATTATCGAACGCGATACAGACCCGTTTCATTTAGTATAATGAGTGCAAATCGTGTGAGTTTAAAAAGTACGTTTTCAGTAACATCTTATTTTCCCTACTTAGAACAAGATTTTAATAAATAACTTTGAAAACAATTTTTTCTTATATATCCTTAAAACTAGAAAAACACGCTGTCACTGAAAATGGGTATCAACTGTAACATATCAAATTTATTGTAAGTATACGATTTCTCCTTAAACATAAGTATAACTACTGCAATACTTGTGTCATGTAAACAGATACTAATTACATAAAACAATGTTCGAACGCGTCGCATTCACGTGAATGGCGACAGTTTCATTATAATAGAGTTTCCACTAAAAAGTAAACACAATATAATACATCACCGGATATTTATGGTAGTGTATCAAAACAGTGGTGAATGATCCACGCGACAGACACCCGAGACTGGCGGATACCAGTCTACTATTTACACAAAGTTACTTTTACTTCATTGTCAATGGAATTATTTCATTCACATAATCTTCGTCAATCGATACTAGAGGATTTTTTCGTGGAAAGTTAACGTTATTGAGGCAGGAGTATTGTTGTTGCCAATGTTTGTTTTGATACAGTTTAAGTACTTTACATGAAAATTTAATTTATAGTATAAAAAAGTATTTGCCAAGACCAGTTCAGTCGGGACGACAAAAAATATAATTGTACCTATTTTATTATTTCAAGCCCCGCCCAATTCAAAGCAGGCCAAACTAATAACTAAAGCAAGCTCCAAAATTTTAAATGCCGAGAAATAAGGTAATTTTTTGTTTGTTTTTAAGCCGCAAATTTCTGAAAGAACTGTGTACTGGAGCACAAAAAATAGTAAAAGACAAAGAGCTATGTTTTAATTAAGGGTGAATAGTTTTTAACGAAGATGACGTTGGAATAATGACAGAGTGGACAGCCCGTCGGGCGTCCTTTGTCGCCGGAGTCGAATGGCCGCTGACAGAGCGACGCTAAATGAACCGACGAATAATGTTCTCGACTACGACGCGAACGTGACACCATCTGCGATTTGTTGTTCCTACCTGCCCATCGTGCTCTGATGATGCGTTGGCTACTTTATACGTGACATGTATTGAGCTGGTAATTCGAGAGGTGGGAGCTTGGTATATTCCCTTGTTTACCTTTACGATTTAATAACCGACGCGACATAAAAGTCTGATGGAGATGTTTCATATTTTTCAACCGATTTCAAAAAAGTTGGTAGTTATAATAAAAATCTAGTTTTAAGTTGGATTTTGCTTAAATTTATTACCTTAATATACTTATTGGTGTATTTATTATAATGCATTTATTAAAACGTTGGAAGTCGTTCCAGAGTTAAATACTAATTGTTTGTAATAAGTTAAATAATGAATATTGGGAATGTTTATCGGGCGCGGCGCGCGGCTCGGTGATAGAACGGCGCGGTAGTCTCAGTAACCCCCATTAAAACTGCTTCGGCGCCATTCGCGGCCCTCTTCATGAAATATTAAAAATTCAATTGCGCTTCTCTTTATTTTAACCCCCACCCTACGCCTCCCCACGTTCTCGTACAATATAAAATGAAATATGTATTCGAAAAAAATAACGTTCACCTATAATTTATAATTTGTGTTACACGTCCCCTCACCCCACCTCCCGACCGAGCACAAAATGTTGCTTTTACAAATCAAGTTTAGGGAATTACTTATTTTTCCTACGCATTGTTTTCACTGTTTACTTATTTAATTTGGAATAATGTATGGAGCGTTGTGTGTTCGCCGCCGCAGTATAATGATGATATAATACAGCGCGGTATAAACTCTAAGTAATACATATAAAAGTTGTGCCGGTGTTATTGCCTCAAACACACACGTTCCGTGATAAACAACATTCGAACACTTGAAAAAACTTTTATTGCCTTCATCTTTTTCATCTACGTTTTATTTGCTACGTTGTATTTTATTTTAAACATGTAGGTAATGTAAATTTTATTTATATTATTATCTTCCGCCTTCCGATGCGCGGCGAAATTACCGCGGCATGGTTTTAGCAAAAACTGTTGCAATTAAAAAACTGGCGTTTCTTTGGATCGATTTGTACGTCTTAAAAAAGGTTCACAATACTAACGCTACTTAACATATGGCTTCAGTTAATGAAGCACCAGTGTGGTACATCCCTTACGGCTTACTAAATTAAAGTGATAACTTTCAAACTGCATTCAACTGGAAAACGAAATTAAAAAATAACAGAAACCAGACAACATTTATAATTTCCGTGCCTACGTTTATTTTAAACTTTTTTATCGTATTATAAACGTTGCACAAGTTTCCATAATGAGGAATGTTCGTTCGATACTCATACGGGTACGTTACTAACTACTTTACGTTTATTACTCAATTTTTATTTAATGTTGCCGATAATTTTTGTTCAAACATTGTTTTTATGTATTCAGAACTTTTTATACGTTATTTCGACTTCGTTTCAGTTTAGATGTTATCCGTTCGGTACTAAATGATGGTACAGTTATTTGTATAAATCAACATTTTGAATTAACTGAATAGGTTCCCCTTTATTTTTAAAATTTTCCCAACAAAAAGGACTTTACGTTATACTCCAAAATGCCAACCTGCAACTCAAAACAGCAAACAAAAAAAGTATTTGTTAGAGAAACTTGTTAAAATATAATTGTTAATTAAGGCTCGGCGTGACACCACTCGTACGACAAAGGTGCATGCCCTATCTCCTCTTCCGAACACTTGCACCACTCTACTACGCCCGCTTGACTGTCAAACTTGACAACTATATATTATATTATGTTTTAAATAACTTTTTTAACCCTCGACGTGGAACGAAGGGTGTTCTCTTCTGACCACTATGTAAGAATGTCTCTGCGAACACAATACACCGATTTTAAAACCGCTTTTTGTTTAAAAGGTGCTTACTTACATGCAATGTTTGTTAAGTAGTTCAAGTAGGTTAGTGGGCAGTTGGCCACACTAGTGTCGGAGTTTTTAGACCGCCTAAAGGCCTCATACTTTGTCAATGGTTATTACATAAAATAACCAGTCGGATTACTTGTTTTACTTGGTCTCGGATCACGTACACTAACATCGTGCTTGCATGAGTGCAAGCGCGATAATTACTTAGCAAGTATAGTACTAATGGTGCAAGCGAGGTGAGTATAAATGCATAGTTTTTTGTTAACAGTGATTCGATTTTCTTCCAATCTATATCCGCATGACATAATTTGGCTATGTATATGACTTGCTGAACACGATATGTTTTTTTTCTAATCTCTTTCGCATTCTGTATAATTGGATCACTTTGTAATATACCTTTAACTAGGCTTTATAAAACTATTCCTTAATAAATATACCAGTCTGGGTAGTTCAGGAGTATTACTCCCTCTTTCGTACTAAAGTCCTCTAAATAAGCGTAGCTCAACTAAGTAAGTAGTGCCGGTTTCCCCCAAAAAGCTGTTCTTGAAATATGTATATTCAAAATTCACAGGAAAGCAAACATCTCGCACTAACTACGGTTGATGTTATACGGCGTGTTCTAAAAGCACAAAGTGTTCTCGTGAATTTTTTTAAAGGCAACGTTTTCCCGAATGCTGGCAACACCGATCACCGGAGCCGGCCAACTTTCGTGCTGAACTTCACCCCACCTATTCGAGCTTTTAACTTTTTAAACAGCAAAACTCCGTTTTGTTTTGCTCGTTTGTCTTTGTCGTTTGTGTGACTAATGTGTTAATAGGTACCCACACTTAGCAACCCAAGTTTGAATATTCGAATGTGCCATGCGTTAATGATCAAACATGGCGGTATTCTGAATTTGAATCGTGTACTGTGATTGGCTACGAATACTTGAATGATTAACTTTAAAAAGTAGTACAATATAATACGGCGAACTATGTAACACGCAAGAGAAAAATCTCCGTTTTTCTAGAATAATATTTCCGGAGTAAGCGTATGGTTACATGTTAGTTCTAGGTATTCGTACTAAGTGTTGAAAACATGTATTGTTATAGTATTACTTACCTATTCGATCACGTAAGTACCTCATTGTATTAATGCTTCAAAATATCGTTTGGAATTCAAAACAGGTTGAATTTTATTGTAATCAACTTACCTGTAAAGAGAAGAAAAAATGTGTTAAGTTCATTAATAAGAAAAAATGGGTAGAAAACAATTGGTTATTGTGAAGCGGTGTTTATAAATAGGATCGAGTTCGATCACTACGTGGGCTACTTATTGCTACAGTGTTAGTTCTGGATTAAGTTTTAATTTTCAATATACGGAATACAAAAATATGATGAAGAACATGCAACTTGATTAAATAATCATTACTCATTTTATTTGTATCGATCAGTAAAACTATGACAGTAAATTTTGTGAAATATGCCAGTTTAACAACGTTTACGTTTACTGATTAAAGATATTATTAGAGTTTGGGACATGGTGGGAGTATGATTATCGGATGTTTCTACAACAATAAATGATATTAGGTACATATTTGGCTTATTTTGTATATATAATATAGAAATGAATCGCAAAATGTGTTGGTAAGCGCATAACTTCAGAACGACTGCAACAAATTGGATGATTATTTTTTTTATGTGTTCGTTATTGCCAGGACAAGGTTTTTATATAAGAAAAATAAGGAATAAAAATCTCGAAATTCCCAAAGGAACGGGGGCGCTGCGGGTGAAACCGCGGGGCACAGCTAGTTTATAATAACAATCATGCTTAATTTTCGTTACTACTTTTAAAAAAAGCATATGATTTTTTTAGGAATTTCGTGAGATTTCTACCCTACTACTTAGTACCAATATTTGTCGTCAAACTGATGTTACTTGATTAAATATAATAAAATTTAATTGTTCTGCTGCTACCGTCGTAGCGTACTGACCAACGAGGCCGTCGATATACGCGCCGCTGATATTAGCGACTTAGCGTCACAGCGATTTACATTTACATAGATATCGTGGCATATATTCTTACGCGTGACAACTTATACCACTAAACGTCAGAAACAGAAAAAAAAAACTAAAAACACGCTTTTATTGCAAATTGAACTAAAAACTAGAAAATAATTTTCCACCTCAAATCAAAATTATAATAAAATTTAAGTTATTAACACAATGATTCAATTCAGAGTAAAAAGCGTGGGGTGCTTAATATTTTTTTTAAATATTACAATCATCATTGGTATCTATGAGAGGATAGTTATGAACTACAGTAAAATGCACCCCACGCTTTTTTACTCTGAATTGAATCATTGTGTTAATAACTTAAATTTTATTATAATTTTGATTTGAGGTGGAAAATTATTTTCTAGTTTTTAGTTCAATTTGCAATAAAAGCGTGTTTTTTAGTTTTTTTTAAACTATAATTTTATTTTTTATTTTTTAGTAAATCTGGCAAATCCATATAACATTATATGCAACTTTTCATCCCGTAATTCCCACGGGAACGGGCCCATCACGGGACGCTGTTAGTGTCTAGTACCATTTAGTAAAATAAAACAGAACTCCCGTTCCGTCCCACAGCGAGCGCCCGTTGATGTCTTTTATATGAAGTAATATTTTTTTAGTAAATTTGGCAAATCCATTAAGGATAATGGGAAACTGTTATTAAATTATTGCATTGTCATCGGTCCTTGATACGTATGCAAAGTTTCAAATTAATCAGACTTCTGGAAGTTGGTGAAAATGATGTTCAAAGATTCCATTACATACGTTCGTACGTACGTACGTACATACAGGCCAAGCTAATAAAAGCGTGTTAATAATGGGAAACTGTTATTAAATTATTGCATTGTCATCGGTCCTTGATACGTATGCAAAGTTTCAAATTAATCAGAATTCTGGAAGTTGGTGAAAATGATGTTCAAAGATTTCATTACATACGTACATACATACATACATACAGGCCAAGCTAATAAAAGCGTGTTAAAAAATCGGGCTAAACTTGATATGATAGCGCTTTTAGCCTAGTTTGACTAAACAGCATCATTACATAGTATAAAACAAAGTCGCTATTTTTGTCTGTTTGTTTGTCTGTTTATCTGTATGCTTAAATCTTTCAAATTACGCAACGGATTTTGATGCGGTTTTTTGTAATAGGTAGAGTGATTCAAAAGGAAGGTTTTTATGTAAAAAAAATCCCGATATTCCCACGGGAACGGGCACAACGCGGGTAAAACCGCGGGGCGCTGCTAGTTACAGTACAAATGTTAAGCGACTTACATCACACTTTTATACTTAGATAGGTGGCCAATAGAATTTCAAACTTAGTTATTCGTTCGGAAGGCAATGATTGATTGGCCCGGTAGTTGCAATCGTTAGACCAATCCGGTTGTTTAACCTACATGCTGTTTTGGACTTTAGTAACTATTTGACCAAATAGTGATTGAACTATGAACCAATGTGTCATAGTATTGCTGATGAATTTAGGCAATGATAGAGCGATCTGTTAATAAAATTATGTGCACTTAATATACCTACATTTTATTGGAATTATTAGTAAGATGCGATGTTAAAGTTTTGTTGGACTATTTTGTTATTAAAAAATTCTTAATCGGATTGTCTGGAGTTGTTTATAGAAATATATGTTAATTTTGTATTTGATTTTCATTGATAATGTTCGTGATAGATTTGTTTTTAACGGCGTCTTCTTGACAAAACATTGACTAGATAGCCGATGCACTTCACACGGCCTAGCCATTGAACCGATTTTGATGTTATAGACATAGATGGAGAAAATGGCGTTGGTAAAGCGTTGTTATAAGCATTTTATATAGTACTTGACTGCAGCTTGCCCGAGGGAATTTCGAGATTTTCATTACTTATTATTCTATTCCTGATCATGAATAAAAAAAGAATAATTAAAATCGGTCCAGCTGTTCTCCAGAGTTATAAATGGTGTAACTTGAACGGTCAGTTAAATTCAGACCCTGAGAAGAAGAAAAATGCCAGCTGTGCCATAGACATCGGAATCAATCTCAGATCTGATGAGTTGGAAGAATCAAAAACGCACGACATTGGTATTTCGCTGGCTCCAGCCTACTGTCTATGGCCATCATTGAATACCATACATATTCCAATTCTCGTGCGATTTGTGGCGAGATTTTCCAGATTTTCAGCTCTGCCTAGGGCCTTGTTAAGAATTTCACGTTGGAAATTTAGGTGGTTACTCTTGATCGTCAGGAATTCCGATGAGATAATGTCTAGATTGCTTCGAGCACGCGTTGTTTTCGATTTGTACCGACCAATAGCGAGTGAGATTGTGTTGGTGTCGGCGTTTTCGGTTTGTATTTCGACAATAGAGGAGTGCGCCCATGATGGCCCTTTGTTATGATGTCGGAACAGACCTCATCTCATTGAGCAATGAAAATTGAATTTCAATTACCTTATCTAGTTTTGGTAATGTCCTAACTTTTAAGAGCGAATTAGTGTGTTCCATTTTTAAACAACTGAAATCTCTATGTTGTTTAGAGATGTGAAGGAGCTTGCACTGAACAGGAATAGATGGAGAAGTCTGCATCGGACTCACCGACAAATATGATAAAATTTATGATCATGATGAAAATTGTTGGCTTTATCTACGTTTATCACTGTAGTTATGTTTGTGTGTTAATCTGTATTCGTGTGTAGTATAACGTGTTTCTACTAAACGGTAGCAAAACGTGTATATGTTACTAATAAATAAATACCTATGTTACGTGATAGATAATTCACCTAATAAAATCACCATAATAATAATATAAAAATACTCATCAAAATTACATTTTGTGTGCCCGATACAGGTAATTGCGTTAAATTAATTTTAATGAATACCACAATAATTATTTATAATCGCAACTAGCAGACCGGCAAAAATAATTAGTAGCGTGATCACAGCGCTGCTTTTTTGTACGAATATTTTAATACGTTCGTACAATATACTTACTATGTCTGCCATTTCATACACATAATATAACTGTTCTCAACGTTTTATAACCATTTCTAGTTTTGTTTCCTGTTAAAAATATCATTTCCTTCACACAATTTGTTACGTAAAACACTCAACAATATTCACAAGTTAAGATATCGTGCAATGATGCGTTACTTTGTTCGTGATAAATATTAATAGATCCCAATTGAAGATAATAAAACGAAAAGCAAAACATGTGCGGTTCAACCCCTTCTGCGGTTTATTTGAACATTAAAAGTAATACAATGCTTGTTTATTACTAGTGAAAACCAAAAAATGGAAAAGTAAAAAATTTAATCTTAGAAATATCTTACTAAAGTAGAGGGGATTGCATAAAACCACCGCAATCGCCCCGTCAATCGAATGTGGAAAAAAGTGATAACATAGAACAAAGATGGAAGGCTGGCTTTTATATTTTGACAAAGGCCTCTTGATGTCCTAACAGCGCCGGTGTGTAGCCGCACTGAACGCAACGACGGAAATGACGCGTCCGTCACTATCTTGACGCAGAGAAAACGCAATGAAAACGCAACAGAATTGACAAACGAATACCTACACTAGGGTACCGATTTTAATCGCCTTTTTTCTATTACAATAGGGATGGGAAAAATCGATTTCATACTGTATAGACGTACTGGTGAAATATTTTTATTCATTTTAGTCGTTTTTATTTTGACTTTATCGTATTATCTCTCTTTGTTGTACGGCTTTTGTTTTTTTCGTCTGTTTTTTTTGTAGCACGTTTTAGTTTGCAGTAGCGGTTTAATATGTTTTATGTTTGTTTTACGTTTTTAAAAACTGGTTTATTTGTAACATGGTAATAAGATATTTTGTTCTTAATATAGAAAGCCTTTTGGGGTAGTAGTTTGTGAGTTCGCTTGTGTCAGGCCCTATAGATTCAATGCCGTTTTACCGTCTTTAGTTTGTAGGCTAATGACAGCCTTCTTCTTGAAGAAGAAGGACAGCCTAACTATTTTATTATTTTTGTAGCTCAACTTTCATCTGTATCCTACTAACAAATTCAGTAAATGCAAATTAAAAATGTTTAGAAAACGTAATTAATATGCCCGAATACGATCATGAAGAAATACCGCATCGCGTCCCGCTCGCCTCATCTGTATCGCAAGAAATGTTTACACAAAACTACACAAGTACCAGACAAAATGAGTTTCTGCATTTTAAAAGGGCAACTAACAAAAAGTGTGCGTTCGCGAAGGAGTACCACATCATAAACAACCTATGGCCGTGACAGGCTATGAATACGATATCATATCTATGCATTATTTCGCGACACGTTATACTAAAATTGTCTAAGCTAAACACTCCCCCCAAAAGCCCGGCGCACACCGCTGCGGGCACGCACACTCGCGCACACTGCACCCCATACCCACGTCTATACAGCGTGTTGCTTTTATTTTACATTTTAATTCCATCAAACTTGCACACACTTTTGATGGCAGCCTTTATTGGCGGCGCGCTCCTCCTTGCGTATTCGTTTTGTGCTGTCGGGTAATTTCGATTTTTCATAAGAGTTATGCTAGCTATCACTATGCTGTATGGGATTTTTTGCTTTATAGACGTATTATTCAAAATTTAGGTTCAGTTCCAACGTATAATTATTACACTGGACCGTCGGCTAATAATGTTTGCTATTGTATCGGTATTTTGACATGAATAGTGACATTAATAATTTAAGGCTGGATAGAATCCAGCTTAAGGGTATGGAATGAGTAGAGCAGGCGGGGCGCGTACTAAATTTCGGGGGTATCTGTTTAGTTGGAGGCACCCTGTATAGCGGGCGGCGCGAGGGCGTCTATTTGTTTTGCCATAGCTTTGTCGAGCTTGGGACATGCAGGTCATTAATTGTTGTGAACGCTGCTTCCTAATCGATAGTGCGCGTTCGATTCTACTTTATATTAATGTTATTTGTGCTTGCATGCCAGTCCTGGTAATGTGCCCCCCTAAATATCTAATGGGGCTTAACCACGTTTGAATCTAATTCGGATGCTTAACCATTTTGCAGGAATGATTAATTGGGATTGGATGGGTTCATGTAACTCGAAGTGGACAAGATCAGGATAAGGGAAATGAGTTCCGCTTCACTCAATGAGGACTTCATTAAAGCTCATATAGAACAAACAATGGTATTGCATGGACCCAGTATGGACATTGTTACAACATCTTAATATTGTTTAGATGTCTTGATACGTATGATATTAAATGACTCATTGTACATGAGTAGGCCACGGACAGAAGATAGAGAAGGCGGTAACTTATATTTTTACTTCTTTTTAATTCTTAAGGAGGTTCAAGAAACTTAAATCCTGGTCATCGAGCTTACAAAATGGCCACCACCCTCAGTTAGCCATCAACGTTCCAATTTCAAATTCAAACATTTTAAAACAAAAGAATATTAGAAAATACAAAGTAAAGGATACATTCGCGACGAAAATAAATGTTAAGACAATAAAAGCCTCTATTGCTATAACAATTGAACGGCGATGTAACTAAGCGTACAACGCGACTCCACTTGTGAAACGTACGACTCAAATGGTTAAGCAATAGATATTGAATAACGAATGCAATAGCCATCTTCTCGAGTGCACCAATTACACCGCTCTAGGGCTGTGCGAAACATTATTTTGTTATTTTTTCTAACTTCCTTTAACAGATAAATTGTTCCCTAGGCAGGTTTGATTGGAGTTCAGATCTGAAAATCAAGTGAATTTCATTGGCATCCGGTACAGGTCGGGAATTTTTATTCTAGAAAAATAAATGTGTTCTTTATAAGGGTGCTTTCATTAGTTATTCTCTAAAATTGAGGTGTTAAATCAGCTTGAATTTTAAGTGAGTTCAGTTTTTAAATCTGTACTAATTAAGTTGAAGCTTTGTTTTTGTTTATTTCAACGGATCTCTCGAACTACTAGTCCGATTCGAATAATTCTTTTTGTATTGGATAGCTACATTCAAGACTATGTTTTATCCTGGAGTGCCACATTGCAGGTAAAACCGCAGGGTTCGGCTAGTATCGAATAAAGAGGAACCATAGACGGATTCTATGAAGCGACAACCCTAAGACTCAATTATTACAACTATCACTCTGTTTTTTTGCATTCGTCCAATTCTCTACGATACAGCATTTATTCTGTTATATTATTCGTACTAATGAAACTCAAGCACTATTGTTTATTGTTACGCGGTTGATTTTTCTAATTAGCATACATATATTTCTTTGTTGGGCTTTCGATAGGTTGTTGTTTTCAGAAAACTTGGTTGTATGTACTATGAATTTAATTTAATAAGATAGTTTTGGATTTTTTTTTGATAATTGGCATATAAAGTATAAAATTCCAAAAGGTTTCAATGACCGTGTGTGATTTAGTCTTAATATTGTTATATTTAACTTAAACAGTGTTTTAAAGCGTTTTGTCTCTTTCTCTCTTTGGCAAATAGCGTATGTCGGAAAGGGACAAACCATTTGATAGCTAAGTGCTTTTAATAAGTGTTAATGAATAAGGCCCTTAATATCTAACATGAATATAAAATATTTGAAAATTCTACTTAAAGCAGAACCTCCACAATTGAAGTCGGTAAAAAGTGGATAAAATGTAAATTTCCACAAAACAATAATTAAAAGTTGTCAACAAAATTCTTACCATTGTTAAGAGTTTTATTTAGAAAACCATATTACTTCATTGTAACTCGTATTGTTGTGAATTTGTTTGTTTAAAAGATTTCAATACTGAATCTAGATTTTCGTAAACTGTCATTGTTTTACAGAGATTGCATTGGTTGTTTGGGTAACAAGCCGATATTGTTTCTTATATTGGTGGAAATTGAACAACTACAATAACACATATCTCTAACTTCGTTCACACACTAGAACTTTCCACTTATTTCAAGCATTTGTTATTTTGTATATTTTTTAGCAAATTCGTATTTTTTTATAAAAACGATCCGTTTTTTAATCTCTTACAATTACGATTTTGCATACGAAAATACTAAACGGAACCATTTTTAAATCAGTTCACATCAATGAAGATAAATAGTAGGTACGTCTTAGTTTTTCAAGTCGCTTAATAGATACACTAACTAACTTAGTGTAGAAACTTCTCCATACGAGTGTACGTAATTCGATTTTTAAATCCTTACTTGATGCCACAGACCCTGTTACATAATAATCTACCTACTATTATACGACTGATTTCTAACCAACTACCAAACCGTTATACTATGAGTATAACATAAATTTAAATAAAGAACGCTAACAACATGCACTAGCACCTTTCAAATCCGGAAGCAAGTAAATCTGAATCTGATTGAGTACGTTTACGTTTAATCAATTTGTCGTATACCTATTCCTAGACCGACCCTCGTATTCCTACGTATGCGTCGTTTACACGTGGATATGGTTTTATAATAAAGTTGTGGGCAGATCGGACTGTAAACCAGGCAGGGAGTCGTAGGGCTGCTCAACAATTTCCGGCCTATGTAGTTGCCGACAAAATTTAATATTGCCATGAACGCCACAAGATAGAAGAGTTGGCGGAAGAGAATTGATGTGGTTGTTTCATTGTGTAGCCATAGCGTATACTGTATAGCGGTTATTATAGTGAAATATTAGTAACATCCCTCATTGGATATCCCTGTGACCCGAAAGATAGAACACGGCTCGGAAATGTATAAATGACGCTTGAAGGTGTTAAGGCAAGGTGTGCTTTTGCTGTTAAGAAGGGTGATAAGATGCGATCCAAATCAGTTCAGCTGTTTTCATGTAGAAAAGCATACTTCCACATCTATACTAATATTATAAAGCTGAAGAGTTTGTTTTGTTTGTTTGTTTGTTTGTTTGTTTGTTTAAACGCGCTAATCTCAGAAACTACTGAACCGATTTGAATAATTCTTTCACTGTTAGATATTTTATTTATCGAGGAAGGCTATAGGCTACATTTTATCCCGAAATTCCCACGGGAACGGGCACAACGCGGGTAAAACCGCGGGGCGCTGCTAGTATCCCATATTAATTAATGTTACTTCCTAGTTTTTATCTGTCATGCATAGTTTGATTACACCTTTATGCAAACTTTATGTTGACTAGGAGATTTCTTGCTTTCTGCTTTCAACGGGTACCTCTTAATCACCTCTGAAGGTAGCTATTGTTCCTCAGCTTAAGTTAGACGGAATAATAAGCGTAGCGTCTGTAGAGAACTTCACCTTAATTTTCAGCACAATGATTCTCATTGAATAAAAACTCCTTCTTGGAAAAGTAGAAGAAAAGGTGGCTATTAACATGATAATGCGGATGCATAAATTAAAACTATTTAAAATTGAGCTTGAATAAATAATACAAATTATATTAACACTCACCTCTTGTATTGGATAAATATAGTTATTCAAAGGGGTAGCCCTTTGGGCATCCTCCTTAGAGTTACAGACCTTAGGACAATATCGATAGTTAGTCACTTTCATATTAAACTATAGAAATAACACTAAACATATACACATTGTACTAAGCATGCAGTATCTAAATAGCGTTTGATTATGTCCAATAAAAATTACTCTTATAATAAAGCAACACATTGTTAGATGATTATCTGCTCTATTCTAATGGGTATAAAGTTTGATATGAGATCGTAAAGTAGGCACATAGGTAGTGGGTGTAATAGCGTAGACGTACACCGCCGACCTGAGAGATCCAATTATGTTTCGCCAATCAGTAACTAAGCTTTGAACTAAAACATCGCTCAAACATGGCAACTTCAAATCTGTAGGACCATCAGATATTACCAATCAAAACTGCGCTCCACTGCATCAGGATATTGGTTTGAACTTTGTTATTCAAACATTTGAATTTCGAAGCGGAACTTTCGAACAGGTTATAGCGTGACCAGCTAAAGGTTGCATAAAGATTAATAACTTCGCGTCTTGATTCTGATGCAGTGGAGATGTATGTAGATTAATATTGCCTTTATAGTTTTATTAAATTTTATCGGTTCGATCAAGCACACTCAATTTAACAACACCATTAATTAAAAACTAATTTAAAGATTACCTAATGAGACATTTTATAGCAGACAATGAATAGACAGTCAATTAAAATTATATTTTAATTAAATCATCAGTATTGTGTTTTTATAATGGTAATGAAACTATTTCAGAGGATAATTTATTAAAATGGCGGCTGTTTGAAACAAAAAAAAAACGTAGTTCAGAAATCGAAATACTAAGTTCAACATAGGTCTTGTAGACATTATTTGAATTAAGTAACCTAACCTAAGAAACCTAACCTAACGTTTTTATTTGAATTGTACTCGTACCGTTGCATGTTCGAGCAAAGCAGTACATGTGCAGCATCAAACAACATCGCGACGCAAAAACGGTAACGCAAAGCATTTGTGTTACGCAACTTTACAGCGTCAGAGCACGTTAATGTGACCCGACCTTTATCTTTGGTGTATTGCGTGTTTTATTTGTATAATAGAACAATAATTCTTCTAGATAGAATGTTTATTTTTAATTATGTTGTTTATAAGTTAATTACATTTAATTAAAAGTAATTATCTATTATTGTCTTGTGAATATATTATACTCATCAGATTTTACATTTATTTATTTGAATAAACTATTTTGTTGGTTCGATAAACAGGAAAATGTATCGGTAGATCTTACAGCTGAACTGATTTCTATTTAGTTATAGCTGTCAATTGATACAATTCAACATCGCCATAACTTTGCTACTATTATTATTTCAACCGAGGGTTCTTAGTCCAACTATATAGTTACAATGCAGGCCGTGAAATGGTAAAAAAATGCGGGGCTTTAGACGGCGCGTAGAGCGTCTCGTCGTGCGATTAAGTATGAAAACAAAACGCGCTTAATCACGCTTCTAAACATAAGAGTGCGCACGTTACTATAGGTCATAAAAATTAGACAAATGAAAATTTTGAGCATATTAATTTTCGAATAAATACATACCGATTAATTTACATAGTATTTACGAGCCCACGATAGCTTATGCAAGAGTGGGTTAGACAAAAGGCATCGACAGCTAGTGGTGTTCAAACGGTAGTCATTAATTTGGAGATAATTAGCTATTGTCAATCAGTTTTGTCTCTGACAGACGCGGCGGTAGCGCAGCGGTAGTGCGGTCGTGTTTTGGTTTATGTCCGGATAATAGTTTTGAATAGCTTAAGGTACCTACATAAATAATTTGGAGATTTATTCATTTTTTTTTCTAAGTATTATTTTTATCTGGGTATATATAGAGAGAAAGAGAGAGAGCAAGGCGTATGTAGATGTAGACGCAAGTCTGCGATGTGTCTCCGCGAAGAACTTGTAGGTATCAATTTGTGTATACAAATGAATGTGCGTGGCATTACTTACTATTATTTCATCTATGGCTCTACTTCAATGAGTCTAGTCATTTCCACTTACTACAGGTAGATTTTCTACCAAAACATACTAGGTCTCGTATACTCAACTAAGCTATGAACACAAACGTGGACGGCTTGCTTGGCGCCTAGAGCTAGGCTTGCATTCTAGATAAGCAGCTAGCTAGGCGCCTAGCGCGTAGCGCGGCCGGTCGCGTACATTCGAGAACGTTCGGTTTAATAAGATGTCTTGTTAGGCTCTAGGTGCCAAGCAAGCCGCCTGTGCGTTCGTACCCTAACGTATCGTTGCACAATGCTTAAATGCCACGATAGTATAATATAATAATTTAATATACCCGGACAAATTCACACACGGTTAATTAGACCCAAAGTAAGCTCTAAGCTTGTGTGATGGAATCTAACTAACTGATACTACTACATATTCATACACAATCTTTATAAGAATATATAATTGACACCCAGACGTCGTCACCAACAACTGTGTCTTCACATATTGTTGACTCCGGGCGGAAATCGAATCCGCAACCCCCGACATAGTGAGCGCTCTCACTGCCACTGTGCCAACGGGCTTATCAACGATTTCTCGCAACCTAACGATATTTCGTTCTATTAGGACCAAGTAACTATTTAATCATCTGTGACGAAACCCAATATGTAGCATAAATGTAAGTTAGTGTATTAATTAGTAAGTTATCATAGTAGTGATTACTATCTCTATAGTTATTAGTTAGACTGCGCTATTAGTTTCAACCCTGGAGTTGCGTCGTACCGTGATTAGAACATTGTTACGCTTGCACGAATTTTCGCTAGATAAAACGCACCTATTGCCAGATTAATTGTGAGCCCATGCTGCACACATACAAGCTGAATTATGCTCTAATATATTAACAATAACGATCATTCCACGTTATTTACGGGCGCTTTGTCGAGCCTCCAACTTGTTAGGAATATACAATGTTATAATAACATGACTTTAATTTATAGATAAATAAATGGAATTAATCATTTTATTGTTATGCGTTTTGCGGTTCGGTTTATGCTGTAATATTAGAATTAAGTTTATCTATTGATTTTGTTAATTAATTGTTTGGAGTTTAACTCTAATTGTAATGAAATTATTTTGCACGATGAGGTCTGATAGACCGAAACGAAATACATATATATCGATACGGAAAAAACCGTCGGCTCAAGCCAGTCTACCCTTACTGCTTACTATTGTTGATCAGCGCTGGTTTACTGTCTTATAAGAAGGATTATGCGATTGACATCAAATCTATTAATTAAACTAATCTATTTAAGTATACGTTTAGGTGGTTTGAACCCGCGTGTTCCTTGAAAATATTTCAACAGCAAAAAAAATAGTATGGTATAGTAGTATAGTAGTAGTCCCATAATTGGGCAACAGCCGTCCAGCTCACAGAAGATATCAGGGAAAATATTACAAACAAAATAAGATAGATAAATATGAAATGTTAATAAAATTGAAACTTAAATTGTAAATAAAATTAAATAACACTTTTGTTCATCGCACCCAAAGTGTTGAATCGTCAGGTTAAACGCGTATTTTCATTGTCTTTTTACTGTAGCGTTCCGTTTAATTGGAATGCAATTCGTCAATAAAGTCAATTGGCCTGGCCCGTGCCGCGGATGTGGCCCAATTAGAGCACAGTCTATATGTCTCACGGACCATGTTCATATCGATAATTACTCTTCTATTGGGAAATTACTGCATTGATATTAAACAGGGGTAATTACTCATATTTACTAAAATTTTAGTAAAGGTGGGTTTATTGCGAACAGTTATTAAAGTCTGGTTATGACTGTGTGCGTGTGAAATAGCTGCCTTAAAAGTCTAATGGATAGTTCATTAGTGTTACAGCTAAGCAAGCAAGACGGTTTATAAATAACAATAATCAACTAAGTTTTTTCTAAAAATGTTGTTGTGCATTGTCTTCTAAATGCTGGTATTTTATTAAACAAACACGAAAATAGTTTACAAAGTGTCGTATATCGTCATACATGATGTCACAACACAAATCGCCTTGATTAGGTACCCGCTTTACAACGCTCCAATGATTGCTACGAGCTACGCCGCTACAGCGCCATGTTTCGTAGCAGGTCTACGAGACTACGACTACTGGGTTTTAGGTATACTTTACCTATTGTGCTACTAGTCGCTTTAAATGTAGCCAGCATTGCTATACCGAACTATTAAATTAAAATTAAACAGCTTTTAATATTAAAGTGACCATTCTCAAATTAAAAATAAACAAATTTTTGATTTATTTTATCTTAAGCTCATATTCATATTAAGTGAATCTAAGTTTTGCAAAACCATTCTAATAATGAAATTCTAACTTTCAAAAGACCCACGCCTAACAACTAATCTGGGGGTAACATAACTGAATCTGGTTAAGACCTAGGCAAACCTAAATTCTCATAACTCATAACCTGGATAACGCTAGAGGTCCATAAGTAAAATTTATTGGTTTTGAATTAACATCGGCTGCTATTACTTCGGTCTCTCGCAACTGCGTATCGGCGTAACGATCTTACTACCCAAACTGCAATTTGTAATATAATCACTAATACAATATATTCGATTTCCGATCCAGCCAATCAAATTCAAAAATTCGAAAACTAAATCAAAATATAACACGGTTACACGCACCCATCTTTATTGAACAGTACAACAGACGGTATACAAATCAAAACTAAACAAATACACCAAAACTGCAACATTTACTTTTCAAATAACCCAAAAACGTGACAACACGATCATCGAATAAAAATGGATATATTCGATTAAAAGTGTCACAGAGTAAGTGTCAATCTAAACAGAGAGCATTTTGTGTTTCGATTGCGTGTCAATTTTTCGTTAACGTTTCGTGATTTTCGATATTTCAAGGGTTGTGGAGTATCGGTACTCCCGCATATTGGCTCGCTTTGTTCCCTGTAGATGACTGAAAGTGAATTAGGTGCAAGTCAGGTGTATCAGAGGCACCTGCCGTGAAGTAAAACCGTATAATTCGCCACATCAGACACACCACTCTATTATCGATGCCGCATATCCATCATATCATTATTATTCGTCAATCTGTAATTGATTGAATGGCTCGCCCGAGTTAGTTGTTTGCTTTGCACTAACTTATTATTTAACTAGCAGCGCCCTGCGTTTTTTTATACATATAAACCTTCCTCTTAAATCACTCTATTAAAAAAACCGCATCAAAATCCGTTGCGTAGTTTTAAAGATGTAAGGATACATACACATAGGGACAGACAGCGGGAAGCGACTTTGTTTTATACTATGTAGTGATACACGCTTGAATTTCGAATGGTATTAAAAATCGAAGACCTCAATTTTTCAAATATGAAGTGACATCTACTATATAAAAATAAGTCGGGTTTTCCTCCCTGACGCTATAACTCCAGAACGCACGAACCGATTTCCACGGTTTTGCATTCGTTGGAAAGGTCTCCTCCTCCGTGAAGTTTATAGCAAAGAAAATTCAGGAAAATCTCAAAATTCCCACGGGAACGGGGGCGCTGCGGGTGAAACCGCGGGGCACAGCTAGTTATCTATAAAAAGATTACAAACTCAACTCATTATCCATTCTGAATTTTAATCAACCAAGAACATAAAGAACAAGCAGCATTCAGAACAAATATAGAAGAGACGCATCCGAAAATGTAACTCTTATTACCTATCGACTAACTAGATTTCTGGGAATGGCTGATCAATCACTATTTCGGAGTCGCGGCCGTCGGTCGAGGCACGGCGGGGACACAACCAGGACAAAGCAAGCCTAATCAGGTGCATTTGTTCGACAAACTCGCCTCCCTACCCCCCTACCCCCTGGGCGACCCTCCCCACTGATGCAGATAATTAACAGGACCTATCTATTGTCGTATCGTCGTAGTGATCGACGTGTATAGTTTATTCTGATGAAGATGGCTTCTGTATTTGTTATTTATGAAGGCAATTTATTATAAAGGTTTTATGTTCGAATGCTATCGTCTGAAAACTGAAATCTATAGAAAATTACGCAAATATGAATTAAAGCGTTAATATAAAAGCTTAAAACTCTAATTTATGTTTCTAATCACTACATAGTATAAAACAAAGTAGCTATTTTTGTCTGTTTGTTTGTCTGTATGCTTAAATCTTTAAAATTACGCAACGGATTTTGATGTGGGTTTTTGTAATAGGTAGAGTGATTTAAGAGGAAGGTTTATATGTAAAAAATTCCCGAAATTCCTACGGGAACGGGCACAACGCGGGTAAAACCGCGGGGCGCTGCTAATTTCTAAATAAAACAACAATTGCACATTCACAGATCACGTTTCATTTAATTGTGTTGCGATTTGTAAAGCATTTCACTCATCGCCTGGATTATCTTTCAAATAATCCAACAGAATGTTTCCATGAATTCGGTCTAAATCGCGAAATAGGTAACGTACACCCCATTTATTGGGAAATGGGAGAATGCTTGTGTCTATTACTCTTAATGAAACAGCGGAGCGTAGCCGGTTTTAAACCTTCTACGTACTCACGAGAACGCAAATAACGTGTCAATAGATAGCTTTACTAGGAACATGATGTACGTAGGTAAAAACATATTTTTTCTAGCGTCAACAAAAGCAAGTTGCAGTGTCTTTGTTTACTTTAATTTTTAGTAATGTAAAAACCAGTTAATTCATTAGTTAGTGTATGTAAAATTCAGTCTTAAACATAGCTACGTATCGCCACACACAGTATACACAGAATGTCAGTTTCTAAAATCAAAATAACCCAAAAATAACGAAACCACAATTAAACTTCAAAGCTTATAAGTGAAATACGAATAATATCACATAAAACTACTTGTGTTCGATCGTAATAATTTTAATGGTGTTATGTTTGAATGCAGGGCTCACATGCAATCAAAATACGTTCGGAATAACACGCCAAATATTATAATACGTGTACACCGACTGTGTATCAACGTTTGACGTCATTAGTTTCTATTATTAACCTTTGTATTGTACAAGTAAATATATTAAATTTAAATACGCTTCATCAAACTTATTGAAATATTAACATCTCAATCTATGTTTATCAATATTTAATATCGCTTTCAAGAGAAGTGAAACACATATGGTACTCGCTCACGAAATTAAAAGTATTGAATTCTTTTATTCTTCAAAACGGGAACGAACCGCTTATTTTTTTAATAATTGCGATTTCCTGCCAGCTTGAGTGTTTTGTTTCGTCATTGAGGTCGGCAATTGTTTTTTGTTCGAAAATGGAATAGTACAGTGTGTAGCTTCTTGCAAATTTCAATGTTTTGATTATGTGCACTAGGGGTGGCTAGAAAAGAGGGTCGGGAGGCCTTTCCCCTGCAGTGGGACAAGTCAGGCTGAAAATAATAATAATAGGGGTGGCTAGCACAAGAACTTTTAAATCTATTTAGTACCTAAATATGTTAAAGAAACATAAGCTTTTCGTTCAAAATTGTATTTTATATTGCACGAATTTAAAACGAACGTCAATTGTTGATTAAAACATAAATAAATTTAGAATTGTGCAATCCTCCCTCAGTAAGTTACATAGGTAAGCTTCAGTAGCAAATGGCCAACCTTGGCTTTCTAAGTAGCTTAAAAACTTCAGAGTAGGCGACTAATATGTTAAACGAAAGTTAAGTTAAATCGTAGTAAGTTTTAAATGTTATTATGTAATAAAAGCTATGTACAGGTAAGTATATAGAGCAGGGCGTTACTGGCAAGACGGGACATAAAATACTAATAAATAATTCACGAATGCCATTATTCGGAACGGGATCCAAAGAGAAAAACTACGCTCCTAAATATTTAAAAGGTCATGTTGTATGTATTGCAATTTTCATTAATGATTAACGAAAATTTCAGGAGGGGCGTCCGGGCAGACAAACGTACAATTTTCATCGTGACAAAGAAATATTTGGGATGATTGTGCAAATACTTTTCGGTTTGTTTTTGTTTATCAAAGTGATACGTTATTTCTGTGGGACTTTGTTCTAACATATTTTAATAATGAATAAAGGTGACGTTAGTTAATGGGTGTTCTTGAGTTATTTAGCACTTAAACCTCCCCACTTAGTATTTATTAATAAGATACCACCGCTCCTCGGAGGCTCGCTCTCGCTGTTATAAAAGTACTCAGTTTCCACTACATAATATAATAGCGCAAACATAGCGTTACATACATTAATTTATGTACGTAATTATGTATTTACGTCATCATTGTAAGGCTTAGTGCTCAATGAATTAGCTATTAATATGTGAGTAGAATTGTTTGAAAAAATACAACGCGCTGTAACCCGCATTGTAACCGTTCCCGCGGGAATTTCGGAATAAAATGTATCTCAGTGTTATTCTGATGTATAACCTATATTACTGTAAAGTTTCATCCAAATCCGTCCAGTAGTTTTTTCGTGAAAGAGTAACAAACATACATTCATGTACATCCATCCTCACAAACTTTCGATTTTGTACCTTTTAATAACTTGCTGCAAAGTTTACATATTTAATTTCAAAAATAAAAATTGCCATCTAATAACCATTGCAAATTAAAGTCAACCTAAATGTTTAAACTTTTCATCAAAAATGTTGAACGTAGTTCCGCGAAGACATAGTATCGTTCCATGATCCTCTCGTCCCTGTGACTTCGTAGCGTACAGACGTGTGTTGCGTTTCGATAACATAAGGTTCATTTTAGAATCAAATTGGTGAATAAGTTTTGCGAGCCACAAAATAAATCAAGGTCACGGACTATACATGCGACGCTAGACGAGTGCAGTTGCATAATTGCTGTCCTCCTCTCATTGCGTCGAATGAACAAAACCGGATCCTGACCGTGCATCGCGCCGTGCTTAATAACAACTGTGCTTACTAAAGTGATACCTTTTGGGCACTAAAGCTAAAATGCAGAGAACTCCCGAAAAAACTAACTCACTCACCGACCTACGAGGCCTAGACCAGAACTCACCACCTAGCTTCGTGGCCGGCCGAAACAAACGCAAACGAGACAATGTTGAAGTGACCCTTGCCCAAGTCCAGAACATTACAAAGGACCTAAAAAACGAAATAAAAGAGCTCATAAACGGCTTGGCAGATTCACATAACTCACAAATAACTGCGATGTTAACAACCCTGAAAGAGGTACAGGAGACAAACCAACTTGTACAGGGAACATTGTCATTCCTCGCTGAAGAAAATAAACAGCTGAAACACAAGATTACTACCCTTGAAGATAAAGCCAAAAGGGACCAGGATCAGATTGTATTATTAGAGAATAAGCTTGAGGAATCAGATAGAAACAACAGAAAGACAAATGTTGAAATAAAAAACGTACCACTAAAAGGCCCAGAAACAAAAACAGACCTACTGAATATGGTGTTCAAGTTGTATGAAAATTTGGAGCTTAAAGCAGAAAGGCATGACTTTAAGGATATAATAAAAGTCAGAAAGCATAAAGCCGATAAATGTACACTGATTGTCGAACTGAATAACACTTTTATGAAAATGGATCTACTCAGGGCAGCCAAAATGTACAACTCCAGGAATAAAAGCAGCAAAATGAGCGCAAAACTACTGGGAATAAAAACTCAACCGGAATCTGATACTCCTATCTTTATATCAGAAAACCTGACGCCGAAATCATCCCGCCTGTATTTCTTAGCTAGAGACTTTCGGATGGTAAATAACTACAAGTACTGCTGGACAAAATATGGAAAAATCTATCTTCGAATGGACGATAACTCTTCTATTATTCCTGTCAACAGCGAAGCCCAACTTCTATTACTTGGTAAAAAATGACTTCTGTGGACTACTCTGTATTATTGTACAAACCAATACTCAAGACACAGTGACAGCACAATAAAAGGTAAATTGGCAGACTATATTATCATTGGATACTACACATCGCGTTATATTTGTTTATTGATAAGTGTCGTGGCTATATATCACATATGTTATAACTATTTATATTATATATTATTACGTTATCATCAGTACGAATTATTACATAACATTACTATAGTAAGAATTATACCTAATATCCCATTCTTTAAAACTCTAAGTACGCCCCGTAATAACTCACACACCATATCTTCTTATATCATCTTGTCTGTTTAAAACTACTTATATGGATAACACACACACTATAAATAAAGAATTAGATAACTTAAATAATATAAATTCAATATCCTGTACAATCGAAAACCTAAAAGATAACCTCCCTACAAAAAAACCTGATCTAACATGCGTCATACAAAATATTAGGAGTGTGCATAAGGTTACAAATCTCGACGATCTTGAAGCAAATATATCCCTTCTAACATACGATACTGATGTGATTGTCTTGACCGAGTGTAGGATAGACATTAACAAACCCTTGCCTATAAAATTCGGCTATTCAACCTACTGTTCCACCAGAAAAACAAACCAAAACGATGGAGTAGTTGTATTTATAAGGAGTAATATCAACCACTCGGTAAAGGAAGTTTCTCTTTTTCGAGCATCATGTCTTGAAGTTAAAACTCCCTCAAGCACCCTAATCTGCATATACCGCCCCCCCGCACATAAAAATAAAGACAAACACATCGATAAGTTTATTCAATCTCTGGACACATACCTAATGTCACCACATCTCAAAATAAACACTACCATAACAGGGGACATAAACATAAACATAATAGAGGGTAGTAATGATAAACATTGTGATGTATACCTAGACATGCTTGCCTCCCACAGTTTGTTACCCGGTCATCGGTTTGATACACGAACGAATAGCTGTTTGGACCATGTTTTTACAAACTTGGACACCTCGACATCAACAGCCACAATCGCGGTCCTTGACACGACAATCACTGATCATAAGATGGTGACAATCTATTTCTACAACAAAAAGTACCAGTTTAAAATAAATAAAACAAAAACCATCACAGATTATCCAAAAGCACTAAACGCATTAAAACAAGCTAATATGACTGATTTATTTAAACTACAGGATCCTAACCTATTATGTCAATCTCTAATAAATATAATTAAAAACTGTTTACTAGAACATACTCAAACCATAAAAATAACAAACAAAAAAACTATACTCAAACCCTGGATAACTCCGGGTATATTAAAGTGTATCCGAAATAGGAATAACCTACAAAATAAATTAAGACTTGACCCAACTAATAAAATTCTTGAAATAACCTACAAACGATATCGTAATTATTGTAACCACCTGCTCAAACAACTAAAAAAACAATACGAAAGAGATCTCCTGAATAAAACTAAGTCAAATAATAAATCATTATGGACATCTATAAAAGACATAACCTATCTAAACAAACCAAAAACCATAAACCAAGAATTACTAAATATTAAAACTTCTCCGCTTGAGTCAGCAAATTTTATAAATAATCATTTCAATAATATTGGTAAGTCTTTAGCTCAATTAATCACTACAAAAACCACAACCAATTCTAGAAAATATCCTCCCTCGTTCCCTTCTCTGTCAAACTCAATCGGTCTAGTGCAGCCCTTGGCCAGTGAAGTCGAGTCGATAATAAACAACCTTAAATCGGATTCAGCCGCGGGATGGGACAATATACCAACAATGTTTATAAAATTGGCTAAAACAGAATTAGTGCCCATTCTCACACATCTTTTCAATTTATGCTTCGAAAATGGGGTGTTCCCTAAGGAACTTAAAAAATCTATTATAAGCCCAATACACAAGGGGGGGGACAGAGGCAATATAAATAATTATAGGCCCATCTCAGTCTTAACAACCCTCTCGAAAGTATTCGAAAAACTAATAAACAATAGACTGACGGACTTTTTCAATAAATTTAACATCATATCAAAATCACAGTACGGATTTCGTAAAGGACTAAGCACTGAAGATGCTGCACTTAATCTTACAAAAAATATAACTAATAACTTAGACGAAAAAAAAAAAACTTTATGTATTTTCTTGGACCTAAAAAAGGCCTTTGATACCGTCTCTGTCCCTTACCTGCTCCATAAACTTGAAAGGATGGGTATAAGAGGGAAATTCCATAGTCTACTTACTCATTATTTAACGGACCGTTCACAGAGTGTCAAATTAGCTGGTAATATACTCAGTTCCGACGTACCCGCCTGTGGTTTTGGACTTCCTCAGGGAAGTGTGCTAGGCCCAACCCTGTTCCTGGCTTACTTAAACGACCTCACTGATTTAGAAATAGAGAATGGTCGTGTTATTTCTTATGCAGATGACACTGCATTACTATTCCATGGCAAAACGTGGCCAGAAGTTTATCAGACGGCTGAGAAAGGGCTTCAAAGGGTAATCAAATGGTTGAATACAAATCTACTTACACTAAATATGCCTAAAACAAATTACATTGCCTTTTCTATCCACGATTCTCAGCAACCTGACCCTCATCTTAAACTTACCGCACATTTATGCGAAGACCAAAACCAATGCGGCTGTAAAGTACTCCAAAAAGTCGATTCCACAAAATACCTTGGTATTGTGATAGATAAGAATCTCTCTTGGTACCCCCAGTTAGACCTTATAGCAAATCGTTGCAGAAAATTTATTTGGGTTTTCAAAAAACTCAGAGACATAGCTGATAAACAACTACTATCATACATCTACGTATCACTAGTACAATCAATTCTAGCCTATTGCATACCAATTTGGGGAGGAACTCATAAAACCAAGTTCATTAAAATCGAGCGCACTCAAAGACAATTACTTAAAGTAATGTTAAGGAAAAATAAGACTTTTGCTACCGATCACCTATACAATGAAGCAGAAATACTTACCGTCAGGCAATTATATATTCAACAATGTATTCTTAGAACTCATAAAACCCTAGTAGTTGATAGAAAGCTATTACACAGGCGAAGAATTTATAGTATTATACCTAACCTATGCACTAGAACATCATTTGCATCAATTCAATACACTACTCAAGCAATTAAACTGTACAATAGACTTAATAGACACCTAAATATTTACACCCTACCGCACTACCAAGTTAAAAAAAAGGTCACCGACATGCTAAAATCCCTTAATTATCAAGACACAGAAAATTTATTACAATTTTAACCATTCATAACACAAACATGAGTTGACAAGCCCGTTGGCACAGTGGCAGTGAGAGCGCTTACTGTGTCGGGGGTTGCGGGTTCGATTCCCGCCCGGAGTCAACAATATGTGCAGACATAGTTGTTGGCGACGACGTCTGGGTGTCAATTATATATTCTTATAAAGTATTTGTGTATGTATAAGTAATAGTATCAGTGAATTAGATTCCATAACACAAGCTTAGAGCTTACTTTGGGTCTAATTAACCGTGTGTGAATTTGTCCGGGTATATATATGAGTTTATCAAATAGGATGGATTAGAAATCTCTTTTATATACCGCCAAATAGTACTGCACAGAAATGTATAATTTATTATAAATTGAAATAAATAGACACTTAAAATAAAATAGTTTATTATCTCTATGTTATTATGTCACTGTCACCTTTCAACAACTAACATAACCAAAAACCCCTCATGAATTTAATATAACCTATATGCTTAGCTTATAAATATTTAGTTTGTAAATCTGCCATATATACACAAAAGTGTCTGATGCGCCACAAAAAAAAAAAAAAACTTTTGATTAAACTAAAATCTTATAATATATGTATATCATTAAATTAAACAAAAACAAAAAAAAAATGTAAAGTTAAACAACTAAAAGAAATTAAATAATCTCAATCTATCGACAAGTAAACAAATGTCTCCCATCACTATAAGGTGAGTAATGCAACATTGTAACATAGTCAAAACTGGTATCGCATTCCTCGCACTCTGTACAACTTAAATTCGCATACCCACTAAAATAAAAAATAAAATATTTACGCCAAGCAAACAGCGATATTATAATAAGTACCTGTGATAGATTACTGTTGTTAGCATAATATAATGTTATTTTGGTTGTGCTTTAGATTGGGATTTTTGTTCAAAAACTGATAATATTGTTATTTAGAGATAAGTATAATTATAAGTTATTCTTTGCTGTTAAATATGATTTAAAAAATGTATCACGGGTTAACGAGAGGGGGTTCTTCTAACACAAGTTTTACTTAAATGAGGAACCTCCACACCTATGTATAATGTAAACTGTTTTAACAATAAAGAATTTTTGAATTTGAATTTGAATTTGAATGAGCGGTGTGCACTACGCTTTACCTTCCAACAGGGAGTAGTAATACTGTAGGTAGACCATCTATTTTGTATGAAAGCGCTGCCGACAGCGTATAGTTATATTTATTGCATTATAATAAAGCGCTGCGCAGCGCTGTCTCTAGAATTTAGCGTCGCTCCCTTGCTGGAAACTAATTAAAGTATTCATTGGGTTTTATAACACTATTATACATAATTTGGTTTTGTTTTGCTCACATTATAGTTTACATAATATCATTAATTACTAATAGCGCGGGAGCGCGGTAGACTTTCAGCATCTATTCAAGCGCGTCAGACTTTAGAATTTCCTATAATTATGAACTTTGATATTTTTTCTTTATTGATTGACCTGTTAACATTCAAGGCCGCAAAATAATATACTTTTACAGACTCATCTTGACATTCCAGTTTAGGTCTTTACGAGGCCCGACTAAATTCACAAACAGCACTTTGCTCTCTTGTACCATAAGTCCTCGATATTATAAAACAATATTATAATTTATACAAACACTATCTATTAATAAAATAATAAGACTCAACCTTAACAGTACATCATAAAAACAATTGCAATCTGTTTCAGTCCACAACTGAGAGGAAAGACTCGGCCGTCACTGTACTGCGAGCAGAATAATAAGCATTGAGTCGACAAACTAAGAACGGCCTAATCATTTGATGAGTTGAACATTAGTCTGTACAATTCATCGGCCGTCACAGAGGTCCTTTCAACAAACACGCTTGTCAACGATATCAGTCTGTCGATGGTTCAAACTTTACATAGTACAATGAAAACTTCGCATAAATGACAACAATGAACCTGCACTGATGTCCACTCAATGACGGCTCCATTGTGATACTTCTATTCGAGATTCGTGCGAGTTTAAACGTTTTACATGATACCGAAATGTCGAAGACACTTTGCTAAGTAATCGGCGTCAAAATCGGGTGTGTGCTGCATTAACGGGAACAAATTAAACCGAAACAAATGTGTATGGTTATAAATGTCAAAAGAACAAATACGTTTGATAATGCAGGTGGTATTGACCAGCGATGGTTTGTGTGCAGTACGGAGTTGAATCCGCTTTTGATCAGAAATGCCGTACCTCGTCTACTACTAGTAAACATTCCATATTCAGTATTTGCAATCGATCTGTTCGTTGCGCTCGTAAGTGTTGTGCGCTGTTTAATTTCATTTCCCATTACATTAATTAAACATTTCCAATTAATCATACTGCAAATAATTTACCATCATTTGGATGGTTAATGAATACATAATTATAAGTAAAACATCTTCAATACAAAGTAAATGAAAATTAAATTTGTAATGGAATTCTACGGTAGGGCTTAAGCAGACTGATGACATGAGTTTAGACAGACGTTCGACGTTAAAAAACTGTCTTCTTAACAGTTGTCAGTACAAAATCTTAAGTGTGAAAGAAAGAGATCTGTTACATGTCTTGTTCTCCTCCTTCACTTTCCGTTCTTCCTCGTTTTCGTCACCTTTATATTTATAACCATATACCAAACTATCTAATAACAGTAACTACATAGCTGTATATATATATTAAAACAATACATATTGAGCCAACGAAGCGTGAAATAGAATCAACATAATTGTAGTAAAGTCGAGTACTTGCGCTGCGTCTAATTTTGAAGGATCAACATAGACGGAACGCCCCGGACCCACACGAACGTATGACCAAAATCTAAATTGCAAAATGTTCTCGTCTACCCGTTGCATGTAGGGTGTGTATAGACGTGCCGCGTCGGTGTGTTTGTTTATGATTTGTGCGTGAATAGTAAAGTTAGTGCGGTCGTACGTTCGATATTAATGCGGTTTCGGGTCTCTTCCCGACGTGTTAATTCCCGACGCACGTATAAAATTTCGTCCAGTTCTGTTCTGATTAGGTGATTGTGGTTCTTTCATTAGGCTGTTAAAGTACCACATGGCGTGAAAATAGTATAATATTTCTTTATATAAAGTTTTTTACACAGTTTTTTTGCCAGTTCACAATTTAATCACTAAACCAACATTTTGGTGACTATTACTGTTAAACATTCTAAATAATACTAGTAGTCTGCATGTTCAAAAACTTAAAATCTACTAACCCTTAAAAAATTAGACGGTAAATAAAATAGAACATAAAGAAACCAAAGTATATATAAATCTAATCAGAGCACCAAACACTTCACCAAATAATTTCCGACGCAAAGCAATCAATATAGAGTTTCATTCATTGAAAACGTTGGCGCATAAATAGAATGGCAAAAACTACAAGTGTAGCTCGGCTGCCCCTGTTCGCTCCCAAGGAAGTTCTCGAGGTGTGACCTTGACCTGCCACCCCCTATCTCCTCCCCCTCCCCCATTTAAGCCGTTTCCGAGTCTTAATGCTATCGTAAGAGGGACAACGATCATTCTGCAAGTTGAATCAATAGACTGACAGTTGTTTTCTTCTGTTCAATTTGAATGTGTTCTTTAAAAAGTATCTTCAATAGAATGTACGAGTATAACAAAAAGTTTGCGGAAACTAGGTGGTTTCTCTAGCGCGTTTCAGAGCAAATTTTTCCGTTGGCATAATATGGTGATTGTCTGTAATATAAAAATGAATCGCTGAATGTTGTTAAGCGCATAACTTCAGAACGACTGCACCAAATTGGATGATTGTCGATTTATGTGTTCCTTATTGCCAAGACAATATTTTTATATAAGAAAATAAGCAATAAAAATCTCGAAATTTCCACGTAACGGGGGCGCTGCGGGTGAAACTGCGGGTCACAGCTAGTTATTAATATAGTCGTTTTAATGTTATTCTGAAACTGCATGATCTGCATCTGCAAGGTTATGAAGAACTCAGTATTATATATACCTATATATAAAGTATACATAGAGATAACTGCTGCGATTTCCTATTTCTTACGAGTAACGACAGCGGGTCACCAGATCATTATATCTTACGCAGTATCCCGTAATATTCTACGAGACATTAATTTACTAGATTCGCAAATGGTCAGTAGTAAATCTCGAGGGCATTCGACCTGGTGCCTGATCTCCGATTGACGTAGAGCGATCCCTGAAGACATGTACGCCACTACACCGCCCCTAATAGACGATTAGGTAAAGGGCACTTTAACCGGCTTCAGACTGACCAGAAACCCAACATTGTAAATTGATACATAATTTAATTATTTTATGTTCCTGATTAATGAGTATAAAAATTAGGTTGCACCATACGGCCCTTAGATTTGCAATTAATTAATAATGAATGGATTGGACATGTTGCCAACATATCGCTCATATTTTAGTGCTAATCGCATAATTACTGCGAAATGTTTAAAAACTTTACTTGGTAATTTAAATCTCAAAATAATCAATTATGCTCAGCCATAGCTGAAAGTTAAGTAAACATATTGGCACAAGCAATCTAATTAAAAATATAATTTAAAAATTGTGTACACTTCCTGAAACAATTTTAATTAAGAAAATTGCATCTTTAGCTTTGTTTCCTGATATTTTATTATAAGAAAACGGCACGAGCAGAAATTTTCTTATAATATTATCAAAGTTTCTACGCTCTCTTATTAAATATTTAGCATTTTATTATATTAAATTTCAAACATTAAAGTTTTTACAATGAAGCGCCTTTTCTTTTATAAAATGTTTCATGGAAAGGTTGTGAGGTATAACGTTATAAGTATATTATTAGGGAAGCATTCTTTCGAAAAATCTTTATTAGCCAGTCTGAATCGGTGGAACGAACTAATGCCTCCGTAATTAGAACGAGGAGCCCCTAATATTCGGCGAACACAAAACAATCTTGCTAACATTAAATCAAAATGATATTCGCGTAAATGCATCGAACTTCGAGAGAGTCTGACCGAGTATAACCTCTAAAATTTGCCTCTAATTCATAGCCGGCGCATGTGCATGCTTGCGTTAACAAATCAAGTTTGAAGCACCGTATCCCTTGATAATTTGTTCTAATTGAAATTCAAGTCATTGGCATGACCAACGCGTATAATCGAATTCTCCCAGCTGAACGATGTCTGTTTGGTCTCCGGTAGGGAGGTCGACTATTAAAACTAACTGCGGTATTCGATTCTGAACGTATTAAGTTTTGTTGTGGTTTCCAGTTTTTATTACAAATTGAAATATTACATTTCAAACTCCTACTAACTTCCTATTGCTGTTGGAGATACTTTTCTGAGACAATTATTTCTTCATCTTGTTACGTAGAAGTTTGAGAAGGTAAATTATGATGTTATGTTACTAGGGATATGAGAGGTACAAAGAATTAAACAATTATATTCATCTTCATCACTATTAATATCTTAAATAATTCTAAGCAATATTTCATCAATAAGAACTATTGTGACAGAAGACTGAAATAACTCAAAAATCGATGGTTCGTATAATTGGTCCGTAGCAATGTCTGACGGTTGATGTCTAAGTCGTTCAATAGTCCAAGAAAACCCAAGAGACCAACTCAACTCACAGCTCTGGTTAACCTTTGTCAGAAGTGTTGCATTCAACGTCGAAGGAATTATATTTAGAATTAATACTGCAAAAAATTCAGTTCGGCTGCCTCAGAAAATACCGGGACCATACAAAATATGTTCAACAGAAACTACAAAATGTTTCAATTCATTTCAATAATATGAAACAGGTCTAAAAGCACGCCTAAATGCCCGCAAAGCTGGATTAGTGCCTCATTATTTGTATGAATACCAATGAAGAACCTCGAAATCAATATGAGAACGTGAAAATCAGTTCGCACAAAGTTCGAATTGCAATCAAACAAAACGAATCATTACACTAACAAAATAGTGTACAATCGTCATTCACAAAACATCAATCGAAATCAACTAGCATCGACCAACTATTGAACTAATTACGAGTACATAACGATTGAAAAGTCAGGCTCGGTAATACCCCATCAATCGGGCGCGTGGGTGACACTAAAAATACTCGTTTAGTTTTAACAATTCAACGCGTGTGGGGCGAACAAAGTTTGTTGGTAAAAGTTGTGGTCAAGCGTCCGGTGGGCAGTGTCCTGTCATTGCGCGACTAACAGGTTGCCAGATTTGCCACTATTTTTACGATGGGCCGCGAGTAGTGATGCGACATACCACACCTGTTGGAGTATGTTATTAACACTCGATTTTTATTCCGTTGAATTGTCGCTTTGCGTTGATGAAGTTGTAATGAGATTAGTTGTACGGTGTAGAAGTAAGTAGATTATTTACATTATTGTGTAGTGTACCCAGAACTTCTGTTTGACACTTTGCATGACTTTATAACATGTAACGTATTTTCACGTTACGAGATATTGAATGAAATTTTACTATAGGGGCCTGTAGTACATAACACTTAGATACTTTAACGTACGCCAATGCCTATCAAATTCGGATACCAAATAAAAGCACCTCACCAAACTACTGTCTGGAAGATTGGTTCACGTAGTAATTTCAATAATTCTTCGAGAATATCTAAGCATTTCCTTATAAGCTTCATAACTATAGTACCTACTCATCCCAATCGGACCCAGCGAAACAAAGTACGAGTATGACAAACGATGACAGGAGACGTTGTGTTTAAAATAGGGAAAGAGGTTTTCAATCAATGGCCGGTACTCACTCGAAACGACTTTTATTCAATTGACTTTTTATCATCGTATCGACTACAATATCGTATCGACAGTCGATACGGACACGCGGCATCACTATCTCTGGCGCCACTATAGTGATTGCGAATGATCCGCATCGCGCGTACATACACCGGGGCCAATTAAACCGTTTTTACACCCTCGCATTTGTGCCGAATTATGTTGGTCGGCTCACGTGATCGGACGTGTACACTGGCTTTTATGGTGGGAAACAAACTGTTGATTTTTGTTTGCATAATAGTTTTTGCAACTAAGTGTTATCTCTGCTATTTGGCAAATGTGCACGAGATTTCGCTCGTGTTCGCGTGTAATGTACATGTGTTATGTATTACGAGCTGTTAACTGTGTTTGGTTCTTTTAGAATTAGAATCTAACCAAGAAATATGATATAGTCTTCATCCTTGTCTCAATATGAGAGGACCACTTCTTAGATATACAATTGAGTCTATTCAATTATAATTCGATTATTAAGTAATTTCATCGATTGTAGTCTAAACTAGAAGCACTTATTCAATTTAGATCCTGCAGGGGCACTAACGAATTTAATAATGCCTTTACGGTGTGCCTCTTGTGGTAGGTATTGAGAAGAATCTTCTTAGAGATCACTTCCTTACGACAACCTGTATGTTTTTTTTTTTATTGTGGTAAAGAGTAGTATATTTTATGCAGCTGAATTCGAAAGAAATATATTAAAAACTAAACATATCTTCATATCATTAACAAAACTCTGTATGTTAGTAAGTGCGTGATACATTTGAAAAACTACTTAACAGATTTTCATGAGATTTCCATCAATGGAAAAGTAGCTTTGGGCTACTTTTCACTTGTAACAGGAAACTCACCCTTACGAAACGAAGCGAGGGCGGGTCGTTAGTGTTGATAATGAAAAATAAAAAACCAATCAGCTGAAGTAATGAAAACTTATTTGCCAAGCGCAGATGATATCAAAATTTGACAACCGATATTCCGTCAATACGTCAGTCAAAAATGGGAAATGATGAATTAAATTCCGTGTAAAATTGGTACAATAGAGATAGACCTGGTTGTGATTCAATTAAAATATCACCGATACCATGTGACAGGAGACATCGCGTGGATCGTCGAAAATTGAGATTGATCTGAACGAAAGTTCATTTGTCGACCGCCATCGTACCACTGACAAGCCCTTAATGCACTTGCCAACAGATTTTTGGACACAGTTACGTCAATTAAACATTGATTCGATAAATTGACGATTACGTATTTATGTGCCGACCGATTGGTTTATACGGTGTATGGACCGCGCGTTAATTTCTAGTAGATGTGATTTCAATGATCCTATTTAGGTATTAGTTTAATGTTTACCCTCCACGCGTAGTGAGGGGTTTTTGAAGGTTGGTGTGTGTATTAGGGTAGGAAAGTATAGGCAGGCAGCGTATTCGGCGCCTAGAATCGAGCTAGTAATCTAGGTAAAACGAACGTTCGCGATTGTTCGCGACTGGCCGCACTGCGCGCTTGGCGACTAGCTAGTTCCTTACCTAGTATGCAAGCCACTGGACTCTAGGTGCTAAGCAAGCCAGTTGCCTGTGGGTTTGTAGCCGTGTTTATGGCGTTATACAGGGTTTCTAACTATATATTAAGAATACAAAAATTTCACGAAAACTGACTTGATAGTGACGTCATGGTTGGAATCCGATCCATAAGTTTGCCAGTTAAGGTTAGCTACTTTGTCCACTAAAATAAAAGGATTTCCATTACCATTATTTGTACACACATACAAAACAATAGGTACAAGCTAACCATCGACACGAACCAAACATCGGAACAAAAGTTGTCCCACAAATCCAGGCTCGTAACAAAATTGTTTTCCTAACCAACACAGCCTTCCGGAAAAAATAATATCGAAACAAAATGTCACAGTGACAAATCGTTGTTAATAACAGACACGAACAAAAATAAAAATTCAAATATATCTCGTAAAATAACGAACAACGCGCCGCGTTCCCGAACTGACAAAAACAATGCCGAAATATTTATAAAAACCATTCAATTATTGAAAGCCGCAAGCCTGTTAACGTAACTCGTTGGAAAGTGGCGCGATCTTCTATCGTATTGCCACTACAATCTTTCTCTCCTTAACGCCTAAAATGTTTCTAAAATGGGTAGATTTTCCAAACTTTAAAAATAGCTTCTACAGAGGATTGTTTTAAGGATGTTTTTCTGGAATCCCTAAAACTTATTTTTGTTAAGGAAAAATATGTCTGCTGGAAAATCGGTAATATCAACAGTGTGGAAAATTTAATAAGGGCTTTGTTAGCAAAGGACGAGTTACGCGAAGTTACGACTCAACGAGACGTCAAATGCTTTCTTAGTAGAGATTTAATGAGTCATTTTGACATATCATGTATGGAAAATTTCGTCAATTAGTTAAGAGTCGCTTTAATGGATTAAGGACGAGTCTGAGTACGGCAGTATGACTTCACAATGATCACCGAAGTGAAGTAGACACTACAAAGTAAAGCATCATAATTTAATATCAACATTTACATTTCAATAGCCACGTTGAGTTGTCGTAAGTAGATCAATTTCACTAGATCCGTTCTAATTGTTAAGAATAAATACATTTCCTCGCGTGCTCTTCTAACAACATTACAGAAGAAAAACCGAAACAATCTTGAACATTTTATTACCAAGCAAAATTTATAGCAAACAATAAAGCGTATATATGAATTATTAACTGTTTAATTAATAATTCATATTTTACGATGTTAACGGGAATAATATTATAATAACAGTCGCTATAGCAACGCGAATAACTTTATTGAATGAATCGTAAATTTAAATAAGAATGTCTTGCCATTAAAAGAATCAGTTAATTCACAATGCTGAAAGGAATTCATGAAATGATAATCTAACAATATTATAAAGATAAGGAGAGATAATTAATATTTTGAAAAGAATAGGCCTTTGTTACAATTTACTCTTTTACTGCAATTACATCTGTAACATTTGCGCTGTAATCCGTAATTCCAGATTACTAGGTATTCTCTCTAAAACTTTAGAGCTGGGCTATTGTCGATGGTGTTTTAACCATGTTTCTCTATCATCTATCATCCTCTTCAGCCTTGTACGACACGACCTTTGCTCTTTCTCTCAGCTGGTCTGCATATCTGCCCTTCTTGGCTAGGTATTACGACTTAAAATCGTTGTTAGCAAACAAAACATGTTATTAATCCTTTCAGTATACTTTAAACTCCAAAATAAGTATAATCTCTTTAAGAAAAAACACGATAGACGCAAACACAAGCCTTCCAGTTTCTTGGAAACAACAACCTATTAAGTAGGTTCGTAAGCCGTTTCGGTTAGGTATTAAGTATTTAGGAAGCCAATCCTACTTATATTATAAATGCGAAAGTTTGTGAGGATGGATGTATGTTTGTATGTGTGTTACTCTTTTACGCAAAAACTACTAAATGGATTTGGATGAAACTTTACAGTAAAATAGGTAAGTAAGTTAGTGCGAGTATGTTAGTCGTCAACCCTGGTGTAGGAGTTATAGACCGCCTAAAGGCCTCTGACATGGTCTAACGATTGAAACAACCGGGACCGACAATTTAACGTGCCCTCCGAAGCACGGTAGCGCTCAGATAGAATGCCACTATCGGCCACCCATCCAAGTAGGGGTCGAGCTACACGTTGCTTAGCAATCACAATGAGTACACTACTCAGTGAAACTATCTTTGAATACGGCACAATAGTACGTACCCAAAAACTTTCAATTCATTTACAGTGCAGTATCCCAAATATTTATATATGCATATGCAGTTTTAGTATAGAATATTATGTCAAAAGTGAGCAAGGTAATAAAACGGTTAATATAGGCTTACAATGCCTAAGGGCAGCTAGGGGGTGGATGTGGACGGCGGATTACCGCCCTATGTCCTGACTAAGCGATTTAATCCTTTTTAGTTAAACGTTCTGAAATTCAAATAACATTTTGTATCTTTTAGGGATAATTGACTTATATTGATGCTTGAAATTTGGCAAAGAGAGTTCGCAGATAAAAAGACGAATTTAACCCTTTGCAGTTGTGTTGTTTATCGTTTGAGATTCATTGCGTACCTTCAAAGGGATGAACAATGTTTGAACAAATAATAATGACATCAACGTACGTTTCAATTAATACCAAAATATCACTGATATAAGACTGTGAATGTTGATAGACTTGAAAGTATTAGGGATTATTGGATGTGAAATGATGATCGAATCGGTTATGATAAAAAAGTGTAAGTGCTCTATTTTCGTTTGTTTGAATGCCCTAATATCTGGAACTACGAATGAGGGGTTACTAGTTTTTATTCCTAAAATCCAACGGGACGTGAGTAAAACTGCAATGCGCTGATGGAATGTAAATAAAACTGAATCCATCTAACAGCTATCTGCATAGAAAAGAATAGATAGATACTCTAATAAAGTTCGACTGAAGGTCAAAAAAGTAATGAATGTAGAATTTTACTTACTATTAACAAGTTCTAAATTACATACAGAACAGATTAAAAAGCCACAAATGTAACTCACTATAGTGAAATAGTGAGTGATCGAATGTTTCTTTACATAATGGGAGTCCAGTAGCAATATGTGAGGTTTACAATTTATTTACAAATAAACTACGCTCCATATGATTGCGGTAATTATTGGTAAAATGGATATTCAAAATTATTGAGTATTAGACCAAATGAACTTTTTATCATGACTATCTAAGTTGGTTCGAGTAGGTTAGTGGTCAACCCTGGTATCGAAGTTTTTAGACCGCCTAAAGGCCTCCAACGTGGTCTGACGATTTATACAACCGGGACCGACAATTTAACGTGCCCTCCGAAGCACGGTAGCGCTCAGATAGAAATGCCACTATCGGCCACCCATCCAAGTAGGGGACTAGCTGCACGTTGCTTAGCAATCGGCGCAAAGCGCTACGATACTAATATACTAATCTGTATATTGTATAAAATCTTTATATATAAAAAATACGTGTCACGTTGTTTGCCCGCGATAGACTCCTAAACTATTGAACCGATTACAAATTTGATTTGCACACCGTGTGCAATTTGAAGCTTACATCTCAATTTGGTGGTTCACCTCACCCCTTAATTTGTATATGGTAAAACAACGTTTCGTTTCATGTAGTTATTATAAGAGTTAAACTTTCTAATTTGTTTGCTTGTAAGGGCTACTCTCAAAAACTACCATACCGATTTGAATGATTCTTTTTTAATGGATAGCCACATTTAACGAAAAGGCTTTACGCTATTTTCATCCCGAAATTCCCACTGGAACGGGCAAAACGCGGGTATATTTTTCGGTTTATTTCATCCACTTTAATGAAGAACGCATATTTGTGTGCGTTGTGCACCAAGTACGTATAATTTTAAAATAAATCGATTCCCTCCCTGCATTAGGGCGTTGGCGAGGGACCCATTGGTATCGACCAAATTTTTATTATGCATATTTTTTTAATTTTATTTTTTGTTTCACCCCCGCTCGGCGAGCGGCACCGCATGCCATTAAATCAATACTGGGGCAGGCCGCTTCTTTTATTTTTCGCTGGAAACTTTTTTGGCGGTGCACCTTGCGAGCCGTTCTCCCGATTCTCGTCTAATGGATGCTCGGTGCACACACTTTTGGACACACAACGCTATTTTTTGCTTGACTAATGCACTGTTCGCCTCGTAACTTATAGGTATAGGTATTTTTGGCGTGATACTGTTCGCCTCGGTAAATGTTCCGTCTGACAAGTTTTACGAAAATATTTCGAAATGCTATTATCCTAAGTGCTTTTCAAAGAGAAATCCAAAGTTACCCCGAACTGGGTGAGCCAAGTGTAACCATGACACACTTGGTGTGTATAGGTACTAATTGAGCCATATTAATGCAATTAATTAACAATAGCTAGTACCTGTAGCAAACACAAATACACAAATAAGACTAATCTGTGTACAATTGCGTGCTGAATAATAAGGTGTAATACACACAAACGAATAAATTAAACTCATATTACGATCAACAACAACGGAAACGTCCGCAAAAAAGGACTTCTCGTGTAAAGGAGTAATGACAAATGTGTGGGCTCAGTTCCTGTATGTTTATATTCGCTAGTGTATATAAGGCTTAATGGCCTCATCCTTAGTGTGTTCCTGTCACAAATTGAGGACAAATTGGAGCAGTTCAAGGACGCCGGATTATCGCATGTGGAACAAGACTTAGATGGAATTGACACGTTTTGTACCAGGTGCACTTTTGAGGACGAGCACACACGCACTAGTGGTTGGGACTTGACACTAATGGCATTGTTAATAAGTGGCACTTGAAGTTCATTTTATTCCCGCTTTGATAGTATCGAGTTATTTAGTTTTGACGTAATTATATTTTCTTTCGTTTGAAACCATTTGACTGTGTGTTTCAGATGGTGAAAGAATGACTAAAAGTCTATTTTCGGTAACAACTGCAGCCGCAGGCAGCAACTGCCTACTTCAGGCACAGGTTTCTATGGTTCTCGATAAAATTTCGAGCGCGGTAACACTATGCTTAAGTTCGCTACCGAATACAGACGTTTAATCTCAATCGTCTTTCATGAACAATCCGAGTAACCGTTAATAAACATATAACAATATAACTTATAACCAAGAACCGTATAGTAACGAGACTCGTCACACAAATTGCCCTACGACCAATAACTTGATAATTCAGCAAAAACGATTACAAACCATAGTAAAATAGTTTTGCATTTCCAACCGCGGGCATAATTTTCAAAACAGCTAATGTCAAAGTTAATGATGTGAATGGTTTTCGTATCAATAATGCAGAATGTACGCTGTACACTACAGGTATGAAACATGTTGTTTGAGTGACATCCAGCAAAATATAATTGTAGAACAAATAAAATGTTTTAAAGTTCTCCTTTAGCAAGCTTTAAGGGAATTGACGGTCGTCAAAATTGTCTTCATTACGTAAGACGTTACGCCTACGTTACGTTACGATATTACGCCGATCCATAAATAAATAGAGATTTTATTCTCTTTTGTTTTCTGAAATTTCTTGGAAAAGTTTTGTGAAAATCTTTTCGCCACTTTAAAAGGACATTTTGTGCGAGTGCAGTTGACAAAAAATTAAAAGTCCTTCACAAAAGACATTTTGGTATCTCTACCTATTTGGTAAATTTTGAATACACTAATTGATCTTCATAAAGGACATTTAAGAGTACGTTGCAATATCAAAGTATTGCAAGAATATTTTATAATTCGGATTGCTTTAATATAGGTATAAAAGGTTAAAAGGAATTATGAATCAGAAATATCGTTCAACGCAAAATGTCCGACTATTGCCCCTTGGTACCTAATAAATGGTAAACAACATATAACAATCAGGGTACCGAGCATATCTAATTTTATAATGATAAAAGAGCATGCAACTACCATTTTGTAGCTTGATTACACATCTATTTTTGATTTATTACTTCAGTGAATACTGAAGTTGATATTCGACAATTACTGTGTGTGTTTCAGCAACCAATTAGCAATAATTGGACTGCAAGTCTATGGATGACCGATAGTCAAAGTAGAAGCAAATGTGTTTGAATGTACGCACGTGTACACTGTACTTGAAAAAAATAAACAAAAACTATTTCAATAAAGATTCCACAGAAAATACCGGCAATATTTTATATAAAATATGCCCGGTTAAATAACATGTTAAATTCACATTTACACTAGTTCGGTGTGCTTAGTGCGAGTTTTCCAATTATTTTACTTTAACTTCACGTTTGCGTTTAAATGGGTTCCCAACCAGTGGTCCGTGAACCACTGGTGGTCCGTGAACCACTGATGGTCCGCGGAAGACAAAATGTGGTCCACAGACGCACCAAAAGTCGAAATATAATTCGCGAACATTTTCAAATTAATTTATGAAAATTTAAGGAAAGTCGTTGATAAAATACTGAACGAAATAATATATCACAAATTCGATCGAATAGAAAACTTTTCTATTCTTATTTCTAAGAAAAAAAAATTTATTTGGTCACTCAATTATCATTCTGTAAGTATAAAAAGGTAAGGTCGGACTTAAAATGGCTTTAAGGGCCAAGTAAAACATGCACAAACTTCGATCGCGTTCCGCGCTCGCTCAAATGTTTGATTGAATGAAGTCGAAAATACATTTTCTTTGAGGTCCAAGATAATAATAATTCATGCTCAAGTCGGACTCGCGCACATTCAATGTGAAATACAAATAAATTAAATCGCTAATTAATGAAAAAAAATTGACTGGAGGTCCTTGATGACAACAATAATTAAAAAGTGGTCTCCGGTTTAAAAAAGGTTGGGAACCCATTCTTAACTCTGTACGTAGTGAGCATCGAATAACTGTGAGTACGAGTATACTCATTTATAACGTTTTTTCACCGTAAACCGTGAGTATTTTTATTTCTAAGTTGGTAGCTCTGTGGCGTCCAAACAATAAACCGGCAAAATTGAATATACCATATCGACTGTGTTTTCATAAGGTATAAAGTACATATAACATTTATGCGGGTTATTTTATTAGACATCCACCATGGAATTAGTATGTACTAGTTGTACGTAGTACATACTAATTCCATGGTCGATGTCTAAAAAAATTACCTTCTAGTTGTACGTAGTACATACTAATTCCATGACATCGACATCGCGCACTTGACTGACATTGTTTGTTGTTTGTAGGTTGCCATAGCTCCTTACTTATGACATTTTTAACCGACTTCAAAGAAGGAGGAGGTTTCTCAATTCAACCGTATATTATGAATTTTTGGTAATTTTAAAAATCGTTTTCCGTCAATTCCGTCAGAGGATCACTAGGAACTCGAGCAGTAGAACGAACACTGGATATTATAACAAAGATCATCTTGAGCTCTTGCGGTCGTAAACATCTTCCAAGCGAAAAAATAATATGCTGACCATGACATCGTTTGTTTATAACACTACTAGAAGCACCCCGAGGTTTATTTACCCGCGTTGTGCCCGTTTCTGTGGAAATTTCGGGAATCAATATACATATAAACCTTCCTCTTAAATCACTCTATCTATTTAAAAAAACCGCGTCAAAATCCGTTGCGTTGTTTTAAAGATCTAAGCAAACATAGAGACAGACAGACAGACAGACAGACAGCGGAAAGCGACTTTGATTTATACTATGTATTGATAAATCACTATAGTTACAAACAAACAATTACATTTTACGTCCGTTCGCCCGTCTCTCACCAATAAATTCAAAGTGAGAACTTTACTTTACGCACAGTGAGCGTAACTGTCAACTTGCAACTCACACTCGCGAAATGTACATTTACGCGCTTACTAAGTCGATGGCAGATTTTAGTTCGCATTGTGACCACTAGGGGCGCTTTTTAGCTACATATATTTCTGAGTTAGGCAGTGGTCCCACAGCCGGCGAGAAAACGAGTAACTCTCGGCTATTTTCTCTCTCAAGAAACGCACAATAAATGCATATTCCGTATAAACGAAAGAGGTGCAAATATTAAAAGTTTCTCGCTGACTGTTCACACTGCCGGCATCGACTCGTTTTACTACTTAGTTTTGTCGCTGAGCGAGGAGCTTCAAAAATAAACTCGCTCAGCGATACTCGTTCAACGATGCTAGCTCGAATTATCATTTCTTTACAGTGCGACAATGAAAGTAGATAGAAGTAGGTTTGCACAGGATTGAGCAACTGCGGGCGAGTTGCGCGAGTAATCGCTCGTCGCACTTGCGCACTCTCTTTTATATAATTCAGCTACAATACTATCGAAACTACACACTGACTTCCTGTTGATCGCCAACTCGTTTATACATAGTTTCTAGTTCTACTCGTTTCTCGTTCATCGTCGGCGTCGGCCTTAATGTTGACGCTGTGAACGCGTAAAAATAACCATGGCAACTTAAAAACAACAGACTCACAGAGTTTTTTCGCTTACGCGACTGTAAAGTTATTTGGAAAACTCCCACTAAGCACACAGATGAATTGACTCAATCCGTAAATAATAGCTGAAACAGTAGGTATGCTACTGTGAAATATCAAGTGGACATCAAAAGCGAAATGATTCAAATAACGTATTAAAACGAAATACTTATTCTAGTTTGGTCACATTTTAGCCTACGCGTTTCAAATTTTTATGTGTTAAAGGAACTCGGTAACTCAATAATGATCTAATAATCATTGAATACAACGACAACAACAACAAAATTTAGCAAAGCACCAACTGGCCCGCAGCTGTTAGTGGTGACACATTTCATACGAATACAAGGAATACAACGTCACGCGACCCGCACCCAGCCCGCACCCGCACTATCTGTGTTATTGTTACTGTTACTGTTAGCCCGTAATGTCCCACTGCTGGGCAAAGGCCTCCCCACCCCCATTCCCGCCACTCTTCTCGATTTTGGGCCACCAATTGCCAGTCCCTCTTGTAGGCGTCCAGCTCTACTATCTGTGTATTAGATAAAAATGCTACTGTCGATCACCCATCAAATTAACGATACTGAAACGTTGCTTAACATCTATGATATCATCGCTCAGTCAAAATACGGCTGGAACGTTTGTCACCACGATTAAGTTATTTTATGTAAAGGGCGCTTTTGCCTTGGTGACGTAGTTTTTCGGTGTCAGCGTCAGTCACTGTTACCTTTGTAGCATGAAGCTACTACAAAGCTTTGTAGCACTATGAAACCGTCCAATCAATTTAGAGGTTTCCTTAAAAATATCACACCCTGTGTTTATTGAATAAGCTGTGTTTTTTTAATACCTTTCACACTTCACACTCCATATCGTCTGCATTTAAACTAATTCAAATAATGCAAGTACACCACGTGAAATTCTAATGTCAGTGTAAGGATATCAAAATAATTATACTGCGCCGCTATATAAATATATCATATACATAATTTGAAATTCAGAGTTTAATGTAAACCATACATAGTTTTGTTATCGACTCTTCTGGTATTCATCGAATACAAATAGAAGTCTAGACAAAATATCACTACTCATGTTTACTTTACTATGTAAATTGTATTGGGTTTGGTACTAATTAATAAAAAGTGCAGGCTGATTAAGACGGAGCAAGATCCGCGAGAAAAAAATGTCCCACTGCTGGGCAAAGACCTCTCATCTCACTGAAGATATCAGTACAGTGAAGAGGATTAGCCGTGCATGAGGGTACATCAATATGTTAAATTGCTACATGTAAAGTCTGAAGAGATGCCGCATATACAGTGAGACGGCGCGCGATTTCATTCAGAAGAGAATACATAATTAGATAAAATCTGAAGTTTAGACAGAACAACGGGCTGTAGTTTAAATATTAATCTGCAATGTATGTAGACAGTATTATTAAATTGACGGGTGTTAATAGCTTTGTAATAAATAAATATCTATTGATTTTACAACTTTTGAGATCACCAACCCGCATTAGGCATTTTAAGTGTGACATTTATTCTGATGTATTTCAAACATGATTTTTGGAAGGAAGCTACCCCAAAAAATAAAAAGAAATGCTGATTTTGAAACACAGGACTACAAATCGTAGGACTAGACAGTGTGTACAGCTCTCAAAGGAAAACAATGAAAATGTTACAGCACAGACAACTCAACGTCCCTTCAAAATCACTTTACCATGGCATGTTAGTTTGTAACGTATTTCAAATTCAGACTGAATCTGCTTACCATAATGTATGAGCCAAGTGACAAGTGCGAGACAAAACCTACTCTATTTATGAGGGACACACTGTATCAAACATTGACTGACATGTTCTAAAAAAAGTACACTTTTATAGTAAAAAAATAACCTGTCATTGCGGTACAATAACACAAAACAGAACGATACCATAATATCATTAACAAATTAAAAAGAAACATCGTCAGGGAAACTTTTCTTACACATAAAGGAAAACTGTTCGACAGTGTTATTAGGGGTTCAATGTAATTGTATTTGATGGTTGCCTTGTACACCACTTATAATATCGTCTTCAAACGAAAATACTACTTGTACAATTTGCAATAAAAAACTTGATGAAACTTGAAACTCCTTTTACATTTCCATTCCCGTATCAATTTAGCAATTACAATAAATTAAATTGGAGGACTTTTTAATATTCCATTATAATTTGTTATTCGACGGTTGTACAAAATTTAATTCCATTATTTCCTTTCCAATGCAGTTCAACAACGACTTCTATAGTACCTACTTGAAGTCCCGCAGATCAATGAGTTAGTTGAAGTAATTTAAATAAAATATCGTCTGCTTCTACTTTTGAATTTGGCATGCCCGAATTATGGTTTTAAAGTTAGGGTAGCAGTGCGAGATCGATAAAAATAACAATGAGCAATTGACCCAAATATTCACCCCTTGTCAGTGCGACCGCATCCTGAATCGATAGTGTGGGGCAGCCCTAATATCTCAGCTGTTTTGGAGGTGGTGATCGAGCTCGCCGCCTGCGCATAACGCGTATTTGTACGCACTGCGCACTACCAGAGTGCAACGCTTGCAAGCCGCCAGTGTGCGTACCCAAAATAATTATATCGAAACCGTTATTCAACTATTACAAACAAAGAGGGTCGCCCTGTCTTTGTGCTTTGATGATATTTTATGGGTATTACGGCCATTCACAATTATGAAACAAATGGCTGAATTTGTTTTAGTATTTTTTTTCATGTTATATAGCATATACTCGTATATGTAACTATTGCAGTATATACATATATAATATTTAAATGTATTTTATTAATAATAGTTAACTGTAATAACTGGTACTATAATTCTTTACTACGAGTAGAAATTGAATGGCGGGTTATTAAAAGTCTTGGAAGGATTGCCCAGATAATATATTGATTTCTAGCAGCGCCCCGCGGTTTTACCCGCGTTGTGCCTGTTCCCATGGGAACATTGGGATGAAAAATAGACTATAACCTTCCCGTTGAATGTGGCAATATATTACAAAAAGAATTATACAATTCGGACCGATAATTTCCGAGATTAGCTCGAACATACAAACAAACGAACTTACAAATTTTACCTCTTTATAATATTAGTATAGATTGAAATTTTTTGGTATAGAAAAACCAACTCGCCTACCAAGAATAACATCCCAAAAAAGCTCAGATAAAACAACCATATGTCTGAAATATTGCAACAACTGAGACGCTTTAATGAACCAAATAAAAGAATCAAAAAAATGAGTAAAGACTAAACAATACTAAATAAAACTAATTTTCTCGTCCACCCTCCCTCACGTGTCAACACGCGTAGGTCATCACATGTTCGTCCGTTAATAATGTAAAGCTCGCTATTTAACTAGCATTTAAAATTAATCCCTCATTAAAATTTACTTGTACATCTGCAGTTTGAACTGGCTGAACTAATTAGGTATAATAATATTAATAAATGTCATACAATTGTATATGCTGATAATTAAATTAATAACATCTAACTGGTTTGGTAAAATATATGAATTCTATTAAACTATTGTTTTGGCATGTCACTGGATACTGTGACTTTGTTTGACCAATTATTTGCTGAGTTATTTGATACGAGCCGCGCTCCGCGGTTTCACCCGCGTTATACCCATTCCCGAGGGAGTTATGGGATAAAAAGTATCTTATGTGCTTTCTCAGGCTCTGGACTAACTTTGTACCAAATTTCATTTAAACTGGTTTAGTAGTTTTGGCGTGAAAGCGTTACAGACAGACAGAGTTACTTTCGCATTTATAATATTAAGATTGTCACAGGTATTACCCAAAAACCTAACATAGAGGATTCAAGTAAAATTGAACAATACAGTTTTGACAACAGATTGTATTTTGATTGCAAGAGTTATTCTAATCAGATTTGGTAGCTTCTGTGATTAGCGCGATGGAACAAACAAACAAAACGCTTTAAAAAAAACAAACTCTGCAGCTTTATTATATCAGTAACTAGCAGCGCCCGTTCCCGTGGGAATATCGGGAAATTTTATACATAAAAACCTTCCTCTTGAATCACCTTACCTATTACAAAAAACCGCATCAAAATCCGTTGCGTAATTTTATAGATTTAAGCATACAGACAAACAGACAAAAATAGCGACTTTGTTTTATACTATGTAGTGAAGATATAGATAATTAACTAAGAAAATCATACCGACCGATGTCTGATATCAAGTTTCACTTTTCGTCAAGATGTATAAACAAGCTGCTAAGTACGAGCGTCCGTTCATATAACATTGTATCTATACTATAGCGGTCATCGAACAAATAATTACTTGTTAAATACTTCGTTTTATTAATTCGTTTAATTACTCACAAACCGTGCCAACAATAAACCTACTTTGTCGTTCGTGTTTCTATTGTTAATTTAACTAAATAATGGATATATAAATTATTGTTCTAGTCCCGCCTTAATGAGAGTTGTTTTGTTATAAAACTAAGGCTTTCCTGATTCTAATTGGGTCACTGGTTGGGATACTATTGTTATCCAACTGAGCCGAGAAAAATGAAGGAAGACACTTTACGAAGATTCTTTACGAGCTATTTTGAAGCTCCGATGTTTCGGATATCCTGAGGTTACAAACCCAAAACGGATTAGGATTTACAAACCTAAAAGCTCACATAAAGCTCCAGAACAAACTCAAACACTATAAACCAGCTCAAAACCTAACAAATACTATTTCCCTATTCCAAAGAAAGCGCAAGTCTTACGCCGAGAGCTCGAACAAAATTCAAAGTACTAAAGTGGGTACAACACTTTGAATGTACACTTAATTCAGGCAAAAGGTAGAATGGGGAATATACTAACCAATTCAGTTTTAGAAAGAAATTTTCTTCATAATGTTTATTGCCTCTATATGAGGCATTGGAGCGTCCTGGATTCATAGGTTGAGAGAGCGATTTTCACACTTACTCGTACAGCTTGCAAGTTGACGCATAGTGAGCCAACCGGCGGACTAATTTAATGAGAAGGGGCCTTTCAGTGGATCTGCGACCGTGTTATACATCGCATTAATATGTGATTAACATAGAAACGACATAATTAAGCCACTCCGCCGTATCGTTATGATGCATTCTTTGAGAGGTGTCACTATGCGTGCTTTTGGAATTAAATCTATACTAATTTTAGCCAGAGGTAAAATTTGTAAGTTTGTTTATTTTTTTGTTTGTATGTTCGAGCTAATCTCGGGAAATACCAGTCCGATTGGAATAATTCTTTTTGTAATAGATAGCCACATTCAACGGGCAGGTTATACGGTATTTTTCATCCCGGAATTTCCATGGGAATGGGCACAATGCAGGTAAAACCGCGGGGCACGGCTAGTTAGTATTATAGTTAGTGTATACTGTAGCACTGTTATCGTCAGTGAGATGAGAGGTCTTTTGTCTTTGTAGGTTAGTTTTAGGTGTTCAAAGCAATGAACAAATAAATATAATTGTAATATTGATTTAATTCACAATTCTTCGTCAACTCTTCATTTATTTAATGTCATAAAAATTATGTAAATAATCATCCCAATATTTTGTTCAAATTGAATATTTCCGCTCTTCCAAGCAGGTGCTTGCGTTTTGTTTTTATTAGTACGAGCATGTTATTTTGTATCATTACGGTAGGGATGCGGTAGGGGTCTCTTTTATATCGCATACTAGCAGTATTCCGCGGTTTTGCTCGCGTTGTGCCCGTTCCTGTGGGAATTTCGGGGATGAAAAATAGCCTATAACCTTGCCGTTGAATGTTATATGTTAGAAAACTAATTATTCAAACCGGGTTGGTAGTTTCTAAGACGCGTTAAAACACAAAACAAGTCATTAACTTTATTATATTTGATATATAATGTTAGTACTTATACTACCAATAATTTGTATGTTTCTATAATTTAACCCTTACACAAACGGCAGTCGTTTCGGAAAATTTTTGGTTACAATATTAATTAGTATAACATTTAGGAAAATAAACAATAACGTATTTTACAAATGCATATTTATATGAAAACGATAGGTCATATTCAAACCAGCGTATCACAAAAGTTAATAATTCGAACAAACCAAAATACCTGTAAACAATATTAATTATCTCATTAAAATACTTGCCATTCAATGTATTCCCACATTCAATATTACTAGATCACAAAACAGCGCTATATATCCATTGATTTATAAGTTAATGAACTTAATTTATAGGTACTGAAAACTATTGCATTATGTTATTAAAATCGCCATTGTTAAGCCACGTGCACCTTAGATGGGTTAGCTTTAGTTGAATGCTGTATGCATTTAAATGCATACAGCATTCATTTGTTAACAAACGATATATCGTTTGATGAATGCAAACACAAATATTATGTTAGTTTTTTTTTACAAAAATGTTCCTCTAAAGTTTTTGCTTTGAAGATTTTAGTTTTTCAGCTGACATAGACGATTGATAAACCCATTTTTGGACGTTATTTACACGTTAAATATTTCAGTTTAATAAAAACTCTATATTCTATTTCTACATTTAAAACATTTCATAACGTAAGCTTTATTCCATACGTTACCTAGTATATAAAATAAATAAACTAATAGTAGTAATATTATTGCTCAATACATAGCTCATATGATCATATTGGTTTACTGAAAGTATATAAAAGTTATATCATTATGACGGCGGTGTCTTCGGTGATCGAAATATTTATACATAACGGTCCAATAAATAAATAATAGTTTGTTATTTGATACATTATTATGTTTTGATTACGTCTGTTATTATTTACGTTGAGCCATTGTCTGGCGGCAAGTCTTCGATATAATGTATTTACCTATAGGTTTTAGGTGGTCGGAATTATATTATTTATGATCAGTTTTAAGGTATACCTTTTTATAAAAGGGTTTTTGAAAACGATCAGTAGGCGCATGTCTGAAACTATAAGAGATACGAAAATATTTCTTTAGGAACCATGTTATCGATTTTAGAAATAATTTTGTTTTTTTCAAACAAATAAATGTATGAAAAAAATTCACAAAGTAATATGAATGAAAAATCTTTACTCAAATAGCATTAGTCTGTAGACCTGAAGTAGACCTGTGTCTAGCATCAAACATAGGTGGAACATTTTATCTTCTCAGTTTAGAAGTTGAAAAATGCTTAATATGTAACTCAAATATGGTCTATTAAAATTTGGCACATTTGGTGAAGAATGCAATTTGACTGAAACTTGAGACGACCATTGTGTCTTTGTACATTTAGCCCCCACGAATAATAAACTCACACCAACCATTAATACCATTCCTAATTTACCCAACAGTACAAAAAGATGCACACACAATCAAACGTACCAAAACACGTGTACTGAACTAACCCTATACATATCACGCTTTAGAGTTCCACAATACAAACCCGCGATTTTATAACATGAGATGAGTGATATGCGTCTGCCTACAAGTGTCAGCGGTATCAAAGTGAACTGTTTTTGATAATTAAGGAAAATTATCACGCGACAGCGTAACACCGTTTGCGTTCGCACAAAGGAAAAATGAAACATTTTTAACGCACCATTTGTATAAGTGTGTAGCACTTTGTAGCGGAGCCGAAGCTTTCCGACTGTGATACCGTGACGTGTGGCGACAAAGATCGGGAGCTAGTGGAGGTGAGATGGTTTTAGGGTTCCTTGCTTGAAAACAGCTAAGTAAGTTAGTAAAGCCCCGTATTCATGGTAAACATTTGTTTAGCAACAGAGTTGAATCAACGCGTTGCAGAGTTGCTGTCAACATGTTGCTGGCAACACTGCGTGTTGCAGAGTTGACAACGGCATGTTGACAAGTTGTCGCCCGACGAGCGTAAACATCAGTTTAGCAACAAATGTTGACGCGTGTGGACGAGTTTGCAACAGTTTATAAACATGGCGGCATGGATAAAATTATGCAATTAATTATTTTTATCCTCGGGCAACATTTTGGCGTGTTGGACAACCTATATTGATTTAAACAAAGTTTAATCATCATTCTCCCTGTTTCATTAACAATGTTTATCAATTGTTGCTCTACAAATGTTTACCATGAATAGGTACGAGGCTTTAGGGTTGGCCAACGCCGTTGTCGGAGTTTTTAAACCACTTATAGACCAGTTTGTTAGGTATAAACGAACTCATTTTGGATTGAAACTACGTTTACAGATACCCTTTGCTTTTATTTTACATTTTTATACGACGTTTCTGCTCCATAACAGCAACTGTGGTCGCAGCAGACATCATTACAGCTGTCAACATTATGTGACGATGAAACAATCAGAAGACAAAATTTCATTTTTTAAAGCTGTGGGACTATGTCAAGCGGAAGATGTGATTAAACATACTAGACGTTACTAAGATAAGAGTAAAAGAGAGAGCAAATGTCGTGTCGTATCAAAAGGTGAAGAGGACGGCTGAGGATAGCGACTGGAAGGAACTCCATCGACTTGAGTTCTTAAGTTTAAGTAGAGAGATTAAACTGAACTTCGTATTATAATTAAATAACGTATTCTGAGAAATAAAAAACATACATAACCTAATTCAGCATATTATGTTAAAATATTTTATTCGTATCTTCTAGTTTCACTGATGCTACAAAAATTGTGAGACTGTAGAGATAGCTACAGTTTTCTATAATTTTCCTAATTTGTAAAAAACTACCTATTTATAAATTGTATCACGATACCACGAATAGTGGTTAATATGGTAAACAAACCAATAGATTTAAACGTAAATTAATAATAGTGAATATAGTAATTTAATAACAGTGAAAACTGAAAATAGATCGATGTAATTACAGACAACAGGTAGGCACCATACTGAATTGATTGATAACTATTCTTAGTAATTTTGTGGTATTATGCCGCGGGTGATCAAATATTTACCCTTAAGTTGCTGTTCCCGACTAGCCCCTTTGCAGCGCTGTCAACACGTACAACTATATGAGTTAATTGTTATGAAAATGTCACGTGTTTGTCTACCGGCGGCATCACTTTGATACGGAAATTTCAAAAAATACATTCACATCTTCCTTAATGAACGTTCTATTTTTAAACGCGACAAATTACACAACGTTTACTGTTAGTCGAAAAAAAAACATTGTGCACGGAACCAAACAGCGACTTTTAAAAATGTCACATCGTTTCGTATTTGAAAGGGTTACGGCAGCTACGTTAGCTGCTATTAAAAGATATGCGACTAGCGTGTAAATATACCTATATAAATAAACGCGCGTACACTGTCGTATAAAATAAAAGCCTTCGCACGTCGGGTATATGAATAGGGTAATTGCGACTCCGTTTACAAAACGGCTCAGGATTGTAAAACTTAAAAGAAGCTGTTAACTACGGAATGTTGAGTTAAGGTGCGTTCACAACTATCGCCGCGTGTGATGCGAGCTCGGTAGCGCTTGTTTCAAACAGTTTAATTGATTTACTATTAGCTTCTGATGTTTTATTATGAATTAAATGCTTTAAACATATTCATGGAGAAACAAAGGAACTGTTCAGATCTTTTCATCTTTATGGATACTTAGTTGCAATAAAACTTTTAAATGAATCTGAAATTACGTATTCGTTTACTAATTCAAATAGTTGTAAAGTTGCTTTGTTATAGCGTATGTGAAGCTACTTTTGTTAATTGAAATTGACCCCTATGTTTTTATAAAATAAGGTGGACTTTAGTTAAGCTCGAAAATACCTGATTCCAACTACTACAATACGAATACTTACCTTCTGTAGTTCGAATGACACTTCTTAGTTTGAAAAGATAACTTACCTGAAACAATAATAAATATTATTAACAAACAATTAAAAAAATCGAACATCGTTAAATAAAAATGACATCGCTTTGCTTAACATCGCTCAACTTAGTGTAACTCCGTCATAAGCGCTACAAAATATTTGACAGCAATACCCAGTTAGTTAGTTCATTCGATTAAATTAGTGCCCAACCCTAGTGACAGTGTTTTAGACCGCCTAATACCTATATTAAATGAAAAAGGACACAAGTATTTTGTCGCGAATCTTATTGCCAAGAGGATGCGGCATAGTTCAAGAGCTTTTTGTTTTAACTGCGCTTACTCGAGTCCGTATACGAATATTATTCACTAATGAGATAAGTTTTTCGAACTATGACATGCTTATACTACAGGGGATTCGCGTAATGGGAGGATTAATACAAGATGGGAGAAGAGTCCGAGACAGTGTCTGTGTTAACGGGTAGTGAATTTGTCCGGGTGTAATTATTTGCAATATTTTTTGTATAAGCAAAGAATTTCGAAATTTATTATACTGCCAGTACAATATAGTACTGTTACGTTCACATTTTATTAAAATTAAAGTAAAATATCATAAACATGTTCCAAAGTTAAAACGTCCGTTATTTATTCAATATAAAAAGTATAAATTAAGAGAGCAATTACATGACCGAATGCAGCGCACTCGCTACTGGCGATTCTTAAAATGAATTCATTTAATCATAAAGAATATCCCGTTTGCCTCCGAAGATGGGCTCTATGTAATTAGACCAATTTAAATCTTAATTAATATTAATTGTCCGACGTCGACGGAACGAATCTGCCGAATAAGTACAGTCGGGACAAAAAACGAATTAAGAATATTAAACTTTATTTAATTAAAAATGTAACATCATGTTCAGTTGACAAGTTTAAAAATTTAAAGTAAAAAAATGTGTTTATTACCAAGTTAGAAATTTAAAGCATAATCCTATTTGTAATTAAAACGTTGCTTTTTAACGTATTGTTTGTAACGTACCTATATACATTAAACAATTTTAATGAGACATCATGCTCAGACAAAGAAATATAAAAGCTTTGCTGTGAACTCTTAAATTGAATTGTCACACCTGCAACCTCCAATCAATTAGAATTAGAGAGAAATTTTAACGTAAAAGTAAAAGTAAAAAAAAACATATAAGATTAAACATGACAACTGAGGTATAAACGCCAAAAAACTAGTCATTAACATCATTGCAATTAAAACGATTTTTTTCTAGAAACTAATTAACCGCCATTTTCAAAACTTCATATTTAAACATGAATAACACTAATTGTAAGCGTTTATATAAAAGTGTAAAGGCACTTTTTATTTGACTGTACCGTAAAATAATACGTACATAATTTAACTCCTACCGTTTATTATACAATATGGACTTATTAGTTCTTGATCAGGATGTTATCAATTATCATTTATTGTTATTATCAATAAATTAGGGATTATTAAGTTTCAGTCGTTCGTATTACATTGGTCTCTTGTTTTAAATCTGATCTGAGTAGTGATTGTGATAATGCCAAGTACACTACTATATTACTATTATTAAGACACTGTTTCTATCATAAAACTTAAATAATAACTACTACTTGTAATATTTAGAGGTTTATTTACCTTACGTTATCAAGTAGAATATACCAAATGCTACCTATATCTTTTAGATTTACTCTTCTAAGAGTTCCGTTAATTTATTCTTTCTGTCGGCCACTAAATGGCACGGTTTAATAAACAGTATTTTAGTTTGTTACATGTCGTGACATACAACTCAATAAATATATATTTTTTAAATTGTCGGATAGTAATGTTTATTAAACAGGGCCGCGGGCGCTACTAGTATCCACAATTTTATAATTAAACCAAATTAACCACAAACAACTTGCGCAAATGAAAATATTAAACTCAATAAAACAAACTGTCTGGCGCGAACAATTCCATCTAAAGATCGGAGTCCACAAAATAAATAAAACTTTAATTTATTATTTAAACAACTTTTGCACGCAACTTTACTTTCTTTAGGGAATCATGAAATACAATACGCAAACTTTCATAACACTAATGCGCTTATTTAAATAAATGTTAATTTTATTACTAGCGCTAACTTTAATTTCATGGAGAAAATAGAAAATACTAGGTACGCAATAGTTACGAGTACTTAAGCGTTCTTTACGAACATGGTAAAAAAATTACCGCGCATCATAAAATTATTTTTATTACGCATCGTACACGATACAGTCACCCTTTGTATCTAAAGCAAACACAATATTGCATTAAAGTTATTCACATAAAGTTTGCGATTAAAATATCGCTTCGCATCGCACTAATGAGTGCAAACGCGCCCCAAGCGACGACGTGCGGCGAAACCATTAATTAAAATAATTAAAAAGCCGAGAATAAAATGTTGCCATTTAAAACGTGTCGGGTAAAAGCGGTGCCCGATAAACAGAACGAAGGAAAAATATGGATACCAAAGATTGAGAATTAGTGAAACAAATAGCGAGCTACTGAGAAAATATAGTCGTAAAGTTCCAGAATAAAGAGTAGCGTTAATTATTACTTTATGTATTCACTAGCAGCGCCCCGCGGTTTTACCCGCGTTGTGTCCATTCCTGTGGAAATTTCGGGATGAAAAATAACCTATGTTACTCGTGGATAATGTAGCTTTCGAATGGTGAAAGAAGTTTTAAAAACGGTCCAGTAGTTTTAGAGCCTATTCATTACAACCAAACAAACAAAGTTTTCCTCTTTATAATATTAGTGTTGATGAAATAGCTGACGTCATGGGCCGGAAGTGTTTTTGTATAACAGCTGTTAGTCGATGTACGGGGGTTTATTGTACCACCGGCCTGCTACTGTATCGTTATCGACGGATTACACTTAACTCGAAGCTCAGTGTACAACTATGTCATAATAAGCTATCTTGCATTGCGTGTAGTCAGTTTCACCGTGTGATGTATTTTGTTTATTTTGACAAAGTTGTAATAAGGGGAAGCAAATTAGGGGTACGCACTCATAAGTGACAGTTTCAAATTAATCTTTTACCAAGCATTTGTTAAGACGACATAAACGCGAGCGCGACCGAATCAAATAGTTACAAAATCACTAACAATAAAAAGTATTTTACTCAAACAATGCTCTAAATCTGTACCATTTAAAATTCCCAACAATATTTGAAATATTTAAAACGCCGCGTTATGATAAATGTCTTACTACATATCCTTTTGTATTACACGACAGTAACAAATGCTTTGATACATTCAGTAAACATAAAAGTATTGCTTTTATAAATAAAACCCCGAACCGGTTTCATACGTTACATTGTACGCGTAATAACTTATTTGTTATTTTTATTTATACTATATATAAGGGTTATAATCGCTTGTTCTTTCTTTACTGCAATTAACTGAAAGAGCACGGATAGTATGAGACAGTTTGCCTCGCAAATTACAGCGGGACAGCGAGTCAACACTACCGATATTTATTTTAATATTTTATAAGATGACTTATAAATGAAAATTAATATTTTTGCATTAACAGCGACTTGCTGCTTTACTCGCATACAAAGACAGTACCTAATCTTTTTTTAAATCAAAGGGCATTTTTCTTGCAGTACAATATTTTAGGCCGATATTATAGAAACACTTGCAGACATGTAGGTCTAAAATACTAAGCGCTATTTACAGAACACCAAGACTCTCCCTTAATCAAACTTTTAATATGTTACTTTTGGAAAAGACGTGAACTATACGAGTATAGGTTATGAACAACTCCAGTTGTCTATAGCATTTCAAAAATCAGTCATAATGCGTTATCTACCTAGATACCTACACCGACTAACAGACCTAGATGAGTCTAATATCTAATACATCTGTGATTTCAGTTATTATACTCTTAGTGCAGTCCCCACTTTATAAACTTTCAACAAGTCACCAAACAGACATACATCTTCACAATATTAGAATGACAATAAAATGACTTCATTGTCTCGAAACTTTTATGCGACTCATATAAATATATGTAAATAAAATTGGATAGTCAGTCTGTCGCAGTTTATCAGATGAAATATTGCAAACGAAAAAATAAAACTGATGATTTATGATTTAGTTATGTGGTTTTAATAAGTTTTATCATAGAGTAGTGATTTTTGAGAACAGATGTGATGCTTTATTGAATTATTGATATTACTTTAAACAGTTTCTCAATCGGTCCTCTTTGACAAGAACCAGTAGGTCATGAAAGGCCATTAGGTAGGTCAGGTTCATTATGAATGCAAATTTCACATAAGCAACTGGTCTTAATTAAATGGAAATATTTTCTCTGGTGTCCATCCGTACTGATATCTTCAGTGAGAAGTTAGAGAACAAATGCTTTCTTTCTGGTACCCAGCGTAAGAAATAACACGTCTGCATCGCGCCTAAAAAAAGATCAAACCTTAAACAAAGCCAGTACGAATCACTAGTACGTAATACAGATATAAAAAGCAGATGATTTGTGACGTCGTTAAACAAACTATTGTTATATTAAATGAATAAATTATTGAAAGTAGCAGGTGTTACATTTTCAGTATAATATAACAGTTATAAATAGTTATTTTAGAATATATTGTGAGATTCAGATGTTTCATCATAACTATAATAATTGGAACTCTCGTCTTTTGTTTTTGTTTTATGATATTTTTGTTGGATCGCTATCGCTATCATGTGGTCAGTTTTTATAGTAATACGAGTATTTAGAGGTGACTTGGAAATTAGAATGAAAGTTAAATTAAGATTATTGGAGAAATTTCAGACGATATCAAAAAGTCTTTCCATATTTAAATTGAAACTACGTTTACGGATACACTTCGCTTTTATTTTACATTTTAACCAGACGTTATCTAGCTGTCTTCTAGGACCATGGTTCCTGTAAAGGGGCCGAAAATGAGTAGTGTTCGCTTATACTTACGAAACCAGTAATCTATCCATACTTTTAATCAACTTTAGAGTAAATAAACGCTATTCCATAATGGTTGTTTATAGTCCTATTATTACCGTCTATAAATCTGGCAAACTAAAGTCGTATTATATTACCTACTCTCATTCTGCATGTAAGTAATATGTTAACAAGAACATTTAAATGTGAATACAGAATGGCAGTGTGTGTCGCCAACAGAGGCAGCCAAAGATCACGAAATAAGCTCTAATGTAGCCAAAACTAAGTGCTTATTCATTAGTCAATATTTCTCTCTATACAATACTCGCAGTGCCCCGCGGTTTTACCCGCGTTGTGCCCGTTCTCGTGGGAATTTCGGGATGAAAGATAGCCTATAACCTTCCCGTTGAATGTGGCTATCTATTACAAAAAGAGTTATCCAAATCGGAATGGTAATTGAACATACAAACACAACTTACAAATTTTACCTCTTTATAATATTAGTCTAAACAAAAGAACTGAAGAATTTGTTTTTTTCACTACGCTTATTACAATAGATAGATAGGTGTAAAGTTTTTTCACTTATTCTTAAAGGTACTTAGTAAGTGAGTAATGTAAATTATGAGTCGGACTACATTAAAAGTCAAGTTTGAAGCCAGCAGGCCGGCGAGTCATTGCCCTTCGTAATTATAGATATGAATACATTTATCATTTATTCCAGTCGACATATTATTTCTTCAACAACGTAAATTATAAGAACAAAAACCGAACGCTTATTATCCATTCGATTCCATTTCATTCTTATTACTATATGAAATGAAGATCTGTTTTTACAGTTGAACATATGAACGAGATACAAAATCCAATGATATTTATAGCCTACTAGCTGTGCCCCGCGGTTTCACCCGCAGCGCCCCCGTTCCCATAGGAATTTTGAGATTTTTATTCTCTATACACCTCACGGAGCCCGAGACCTTACCAACGAATGCAAAACCGTGCAAATCAGTCAAGCCATTCCCGCGTGATGCCGTGACCAAGGAAAACAAGTTTCATTTTTATATATATAGATTACTTTTTTGAATAGATATTCTTATATCAAAGACAGCTTTACAGAAAACTAATTTACCTAGACTAAACTAAAAATAAAACGGTAAACTCGAAGAAACTTTAACATTTAAAAAGCACGCAACAACATTTATCGTATTATGACCACCAGTGGGAATCGACCCGGCTGCCCTATATCAACAAACAATAAAACGCCACCCCATCAAATCATGTGCCACGACGGCAAGGGTTTAAAATAATTAACACACACATAGGTACCTACAACGTAACATTGTTAGCTCATAAGGTCAAGACTATTAATAAAATGGAATAAAAATAAAAGTGCAATTACAATTATTTGCCCGCATTCGTGCCGGCTACAGCTACAACTGATAGTAATAGTTGAGCGAACAATAAAATATACTTTAATTAGCTTCGCAGGGGGCAGCGAACCTTAGGGATGTTTACACTAGACGATTTTAAGAGACTACGATGTTAGTGATCAATTTTGATGGAGCTTTGTGGTTCTATAGTATTTTGCTATTGTGATATGTACGTACATGACATGACATAATTGAGTAACAGAGACTAGCTCCAATTCAAATTGGAACATGACCTACCCTCTCAGAACAGCGGTAACTCCAATGTTTTCGGTCCGTCCGCGACCACGAGTGGTACAATCAACTCAAAAAGTCGGGAATCAAAGTAAGTGTTTGTACTTACTAAAATAAATGTTTGTGCTATGGGCAAATTCGTTGTTTAGTTTGAACACTGAGAGCCATGTAACATTTTTTATTTTCACTCATGACTGATTTTGCAGAGGGCCTACTTAAGATGTAAATAATATTCTAAATTATGCCACAATACGTCGACTTAAAGGCGACGTTTCAATCTACTCCGCTAGCTAAGCAAAATCTTCACACTATGTTAACCTTTAATTAACAGCTGTAGTCATCGCTTCATGGTGCCTAATACCGTATTTTTTACACTGTAGCTGTTAACTCAAATTGCATGCAGTGAACGAATTTCTGTAATCGCACCTTAACTTAACATTAATCTGAGCACTTTGATAATTTCAAAAAAATCTTGATTTAACATGGCATCAAATTATTAAATCAAAATTTAATTAAAAAATATACTTAAGTTTTGCTTATCCAAAGCGATGAATACCGACATTTTAAGGTTTAAAACCTAGCATAAGTACCATTAATATTCAACGTTATCTTCCTATAAATACAAGTGACTAAATGTCAAACGAAATAAGCACTTAACACAACAAGCTTTTGATATTATTTATAAATAATTGACTGTTTACTAATAACCCGTTATTTATACACAAGTGAACTTTAGTGGGATAAATCAACCAAATTACTATACATATGTACCATACCCTCACACTTTTTGCCTATCAGTACAATAAAAGTTGTTCAATAGAATTATGAAAATATTACTCTCATAATATATAACTCTCATAATATAGTATTTTCAAAATGCATTGAAATCATTATCATATAAATATTTAAATTAGTTTTATTCAAATTTCTTCCTTAGTAAGATGAGAGGCCAACAGTGGGATATCAAATATTAATAGATTAGGTATTTATCTACACAATAAAAAATATTTCATAACTCATATCACTTTAACATCGGTTTGATTGACACGATATTTGAATACGATATTAAAATCGTATCGCACCCGATATTCATCGTATCATCGTACTCTATAAATAAAGCACTTTATTACAAGCGATTGCAACAATGTGACAGCTTAAACCCGACATGACACTTGGTATTCTTTTTAGTTATCAATTATTATAAATTCAAGTCCATACAGACGACCAGTAACTATATTAGTAAAAACCTGCTCAATTAAACTTTGTATTTCTTTAATAACAGACAACACTGTTGTTGCATTCAGCCATTTAAATACCAAAGAGAAAAGAAATAAGCAAGAATTTAATATAATTATGCGGTTAGTATGAGCGTGTTTCTGAGCGAGCGAGTTTTCAAGCTGCGGGGTGGCGCGTTTAATAGAACGCGAGCTCGCGAGTTATTTGATAGAGGTGAAGGTATTTCACACCCGTTCCGGTGGGAATCTATACTAATATTATAAAGCTGAAGAGTTTGTTTTGTTTGTTTGTTTGTTTGTTTGTTTGTTTGTTTGTTTGTTTAAACGCGCTAATCTCAGAAACTACTGAACCGATTTGAATAATTCTTTTTGTAATAGATAGCCACATTCAAGGGGAAGGTTATAGGCTATTTTTCATCCCGAAATTCCTACGGGAACGGGTACAACGCGGGTAAAACCGCGGGGCGCTGCTAGTTTGGAATAAAAGCTCTTGAGAATGTAGTCATCATTATAAAAATAATATTTCAAATTCGAAGATATCAGCGCATTCTAAAAAACATACTCTTTCGTTTAAAGTTGGTATTGATATATGATATAATATATTATGACAGTATTGATAATATAGAGTGAAAAAGTAATAAAGTGCCAATGAAAAAGTGTTAAATATTGTTGCAGGAAGTAAGTAAATATGAAAAAAATGCTCCAGTATGCTCGCTTCGATATTGCAACGCATGACCCGTAACTCTAGAAGTATCAAAATAATACATAATTATAATAACATTTATGTTGCATTTACATACAATTCAAATCATAATTTCCTGTTCATAATTTATGAAAATAATACATATCAATGGAATAACAATGTAATTATTTTACTAATTATTGCGATAGTATCTTTCCGATTCAATATTTTTATGAATAAAACTTGCTGAAGATGATTATGTAGAAACCTTGATAGACTTTCTAAGCATTGAAACTTTGAAACTTGTTATTTTGAATTGAACTACGTGTACGGATACACTTCGCTTATATTTTCATTTTTATCTGACGTTTCGGCCCCTTTACAGGATCCGTGGTCACAGAAGACCACGTCAAGAAGTAATCTGCGACCTGTAAAGGGTTCGAAACGTCAGATAAAAAGTGTAGTTTCAATTCAAAATGAGTAGTGTTCGTTTAAATTTATGTAACAATACTATTATTTTCATAGATACAATGATCAATTATTATGCAACGAGCCAATTACATAACCCATTGTCTAGGAGCCGTCACAATATATTTAATACAATATTTAACAAACAACCGACGCGGCACTCGCCTGACCCATAATCCATTCAAATAAAGAAGAAAATTGACAAATCGACATTCAAAAACATGTCACAAACAGATATAATTTACATTTTATATGCGCTCAAATAGTGCATAAGTGACATTAATGTCGCATAGTTTAAAAGAATAACTGCCAACATCACTACAACATAAACAGTACTTGGGAGTTCAGTTTTGGCAACTAACTGCCTTCCATAATAATAAAATATAATGTAAAAATAAAAACTAGTTCACTTTATTCAAACAAATGGAGATTCGCTCAACAAACCCTGCCACCAGACATAACATTAATTAATTCCATTGTGTGTACATAACCTTCTATTAAACAGTTTCCTTTGCTCAGACTTTAATAAATGACAATAGGGATTTATTCTTAACAGTGACTTTTGATCCTGTTTTGAGCTCTATGATAAGTTCATAAGAATGAAATTCAATGATTCGAGACGATGAAATTTGCTGTTACAATGATACGCGCAATCAACCACGCGTACCGAACTCGATTTGCGTAAGCGATTATAAATCTTATTGTAGATGCGATAGGGTTCAGTGAATAACGATTAATAAATACTTGTTATTGTAAGTAAATGTAGTCGCAGATATAATAAAAGTAATAAAGTTGAGTTTTCAAATAGATTATCTAATAGACGATCTGTTCATTCAAATGTAAGTGATGTTGAATCAACGGTGGATGTTGGAATGTTAACGCATAACTAAAAGAAACTCGGTAGAAAAATTACAATACATTGTCATATTTTATAAGAAAAATATATTTATTTGAACTCCCACATTTGTTTTGGCTTTGCCCTTCGAAGCTATAAACATACTCGTAACATAACCTCAACCTATCAAGTGTTTTTCGGATATTATATTCTCGAGATTCTCGATACTCCCAATATATAAAAATCTCGTACAATAAGGCAAAGTAGACTAATTTAGTTTTTACACGATCGTATCACAAACAGCTTTGGTTAATAAGTTATTTGAAGTTGTGCTCAAGCGTACAAGTGGGGGGAGCCTCCCCTAACAGCCAGCACTAAGCACTCATCCATCCATCATGTCACAATAGACATCATCTTCTCTTTGTCTCTAACTTGCTACAATTTTATTGTTCTGCTTCATTTTACAGTTCGCGGTAATAGTTGACTAATAGTTAATGCGTGGGGAGATCACAAGTTTCCATTTTGAAATGTGTTTACCAGCACTGGCCGAGTGTTTAATGAGTTACGTTTGATGGTGTTAATGAGACTGGTAACATTATTTTAAACCAAAACCATATACATAGTATATAATAAATACTGGCTGTAATATCACACCGCCGCGCTGGGCAAACGCCTCTCATATCTCTGATCTCAAACTCGAGCCATGTTTGGAAAGTAAATAGAAACATGTGTCTTCTATATAATTAGAAAAGTTAAATGTAGGCCTTTAAGATGTAATTGTAGGACATAAATGCGTCTCTATCTCCAAAGATGCTTGTATTGTGAGGAGTTACTTTATAATTGAAAATATAAAACTACTAGCCGCGCCCCGCGGTTTCACCCACGTTGTACCCGTTCCCGCGGAAATTTCAGCATAAACTGTATCCCATGTGTTATTCTGATGTATAACCTATATTATTGTAAAGTTTTATCCAAATCCGTTCAATAGTTTTACGTGAAAGAGCAACAAAAATACATCCATCCTCACAAACTTTCGCATTTATAATATTAGTAGGATTAAAAATAGTTAAAGAATTCAACCTTCCCAACGAAACCTCACAATGAACTCACCCAGAACAATACAACACTAAAACGTACATTTACTATAAAAAAAATAGTAGCATTAATTATACTATATTTAAAATAATACCTCACGAAATCATGTACCAGAAAAATGAAAACATCTATTATGTTGAATTACAATAGCTATATATCAGGCCGGTGAACCTCATAAATTAATTATAATACGAATTAAATATTACAAGTTTAACACACTGTTTTGGTATAACCGCAAGAGCAAAGGCCGAACGCTTAATGATGACATACTACATTTTGTAGGCCCGGTCGGTGAAGCGTGACGCGTATTACTCCCACATATCATTTGTTAAAGCCACATTATAATCACACATTGTGACGGATAATAAATAGAAAAAAGCGACAATAGAAATAATGAGTAACAAAATAAGTATCTAATAATGAAATTGCATAAAGTATACGCTAGTTACGTGTTTCTCGGTTCGTCGGACCGTTTAATACGTCGGTGGGTATAAGCTATGTTTCCGTATTACTGTGCTGTAAAGGACACTCATTGGATCACTGAACATGATTGTTTTTGTACCGAAATTGTTTTATAAATACTTTTTACGTAGAGAAACTAACGCTCGTACTCAAAGATGTGAAATGCTTCCTTAGTAGACTAGCAACGCCCGGTTTTAGCGTTGTTCCCGTGGGAATTTCGGGAATTTTTATACATGTAAACCTTCCTGTTAAATCAATCTATCTATTTAAAAAAACTGCATTAAAATCCGTGCAGTAGTTTTTGAGTTTATCACGGACAGACAGACGCGGCCGGGGACTTTGTTTTATAATATGTAGTGATTTAATGAGTCATTTTGATATGTAATGTATGAAAATTATGACTCTGAGTGCGGAGTAAGATACACTAAGGTAGATTAAAAAACAACTGTCTACATAGATATACTTTAGGTCTTATAGTATCTAACTGGGATGTGATGTCATTAATACTTCATCTAAAAAGTCTGTATGTTTTTTTCATATTAAACTTCTTTTATAAAAGAAAAGTTATATAAGTTCTCGACACAAGTTTCTATAACCGAACAACCCTATAAGCATTATTATAGAACTTAACTATCAGATTATAACCAGTTACCACGTAGGTAATGCTCCAGAAGAACTCTACGTCAGCTAAATAAAACAGTCACGGCCAGTATTTTTCAAACTTTAAAGAAATCATCAATATTCAGACTCCTTCTAATTAGAGACAGAGTAAAACCTCGTCGAATCAGGATAATAATACCTTTCAGTTCGTACAAAAGATTGAAGACAAAGGCTAGGTCTGATTAAATCAATTTGCACTAACTTTGGTCCCGATGGCCGTTGATATCAGCCTGAAGGCTGGGACAGGATACGTATTGAAAAGCTTCTGACACAAGAAGCTTTTCAGTACTTTGGAAGTTACGGTCGAATTCGAAGCGAGGGAATGTTACTCGATAGTCTTTATCTACTAATGTATATGTACGTAGCGTGTAAATTACGCGACCACAGTTAATCGGGGAACATACCGTGAGCGCGTTCTACCGAATATGCACACTAGCGTCTTCTATTGGATTTAACCACCCGGCGGAACAGGTAGTGTATAGTGATTTAATAAAGAGGAAGACATTAAGAAAAGATTTATAAGAAGCCTCCAATAAAGCTGGAAAACAACGTAAGTGCGATCTACAAAATTTGCTCACTAGAGACATCTATTGGGTCGCGGGTGGAACCACCACTGCACCACGCTGCATTTAGTTATATATGTAATACTAGCTGAGCACGTTGTACCGTTCCCGCGGGAATTTGGGAAAAAAATGTTTCCCATGTGTTATTTTGATGTATAACCTATATTACTGTAAAGTTTCATCCAAATCCGTCCAGTAGTTTTTTCGTGAAAGAGTAACAAAGATAATACACTCATCCTCACAAACTTTCGCATTTATAATATTAGAAGGATATAATATAATCTATTAATTAGAAGTGTACCACTTTTATTAATATTTAAAAACTTAAAACTGTTTCGTAATTTTTAAATGCATTTCAGATTTATCTATTTATCAGTCAGTTTAACTCATTCAACATTACTACAGTGAATTCAAAAAAGGCAACATGACAGCTCTCACAGAACCAACATTATACTCATTCTCAAGGTGGTCGTCAAATGATTCACGTGCCCGCTATAAATGCTGAGTAAATACTGTAAACATTGCTATATGAAGGTATACACAAATAACGCATCGCTATTTTAACGCCACAAGATAAAGGCGAACGTTCAAAAGCAATATTTTAACAGCACGCTCACTCGTAACTAAGGACTCCCCAATAAAATAAGTCGATATCAGTTGTAAATTCAACTAATCAAATTATAAAACAATATAATGTATTCTGTTGCAATAAATATGAACGCACCGACTAAAAATATATCCTCGCATAACGCGCTGAGAACCTGCTCAATATTTAAAAAGCCATTAAGAAATTCTTTATATTCATGTAAAAAGATGCTTATTTTACAAAGTTATATAAATTTACATTTTGTGCGGCTAGGTGTGGAGAAAAAATGCAATATTATTGATATAGTTAATTGGCGAAGGGGCTTTAAAAGGCACGGTCGCTAATCGCAAGTTTGTTGCGAGCCAAACCTGTTCATATGAATAAAATATTGTCTTTTTTTAATATTTAAGTGAGGGGAGAGTCTAGGAAGAAACGCAGAGCTGTCACGAGTCAACGACCCACAACTATGTTGTATTTATTTATACAATTTCAAACACGACACGTCAAGTATTGGTGAAATTAATAATATTAAAGAAACCTTAACATTGTTGTTGATGAGGTAGGTTCTACAGTTCTTGACTTATAAAACAGTAGCAAAAACCTGTTTGGTGCTGCAAAAAATACACACCGATTTAGGGTGCGACCGCGAGACGGCGAAAGTGCGGCCATGCGGCGGGCGTTACGGATGACCGCGGGCGGGCGAAGGCGGTGGATGGGGCCTCATCTCACATGAACTCATTACACGATAACATGACATAACATTACTAATTGTTTCAATGATCTATTGTATCCCAATTTTAGACTAAGTTAAAAAGCCAGCTTATTCTATAGCTAACATGCTTTATATAAGTTGTACAAGTATAGGTACACCCAAGTTCACCCCCACCCATGAAAGATCAAAACAAAATCTATAATTAAAATCACATTACCATATCAAGTACCAAGCACGTCTTCGCTAATTCGGATCAATAGATTGGGTGTAAACAAATTCGGTTGCCATGCACACCAGTGCCTCGGCACTTGTGATTTTAATATCGCCCGTTCCGTCCCCGTTTTAACATAATATAAAATTATAAACGATATGAATCACGATAATGTTCCGCGGAGGGGGGTTGGGACCAATTCACAACTTTACCGTGGCTGGAACACCCCCTAACGCCTCGCGCTGCAGCGGGCCACAGTGTAGCGAATACGGTTGCTTAACTCACAGAGTTTAGATTGGTTTTTTATAATACCACAAAATACGGTATCTATATGGTGGTTTAATAGTGAATGATTTACTGTTTCCTTAATACTAAGCTTCTTTTTCACTTCCTAAGTGAGAGTTAAATAACCATTTCTCTTATTACTAATACCAATAACATGCATAATTTCGACGAATTGATGAACGTAGAATGGTTAGTCGTTATTGCGGTTATTCAGATTCTGACATGTAAATTAATGGAACATAATTCCATTTATGACAAATTGTGGGAGATATTATATCTATTGATTTCTCTAAGGTCTCCACTAATATTAGGAAGAAGATCAAAAGTGACGACAATTCACTAACCAAGTTTGCGCAACAAAAGTAGTTTAATTCGTACACAGAAAGATATGTTTAATTTTTATTAACAAAATACGATCAAGAACAATGTCAGCAACATCGCAGTATAAGTATATGGTACAAAATTAAAAAGCAGTTACGTCTACCATCATTACATTGGGATTTTACAGCAAAAAATTAACAATATCATTGTGAGGTTTACAAGGAAATAATAACAATAATAATAATTGGTGTACGGGTGTGTTTACACTGTGCGGCCGCGCCCCGCGCCGGCAAAAAGAAAAGTTTTATTTTTATAAGACAAGAAATTTATTATGGCCCATGCTCGCGTCGGTTTCGCGTTTCTTCAGAAATAGAATGTAAAAATGTTATTCGCTTCAACTCCATGTAATTGTTCGGTTCGGTTACAAAGAAGAGCTTTTTAATCACTCCTTCCGTGTGTCGGGCGACGCGACGTCACTCCACTCGTTTTAATATCGAGCTTTTATTACTGTGTCCGTACCATACGTGATTCCTGCCACGGTAATTAGACAGGAAAGTTTCGCAGTCATTAAGTGATTTGTATGTATTAGTGTTAAGTAATAAATTGCAAAGCTATTATAATAATATATACCAATTAATATAATTATTTATTGACCACAAGCGAATGCCTGTTGATAGTGGGATCCGCTTTCTTAATGAAGTACTCGCTATGTTCGGGACACGTCCCCGGGATCCGGACATAGTTAGGACATTGACTCGTTGCCCGGATATGGGGCGCCCGCTTTTTGTCGCTCAGTGTGTACGGAGCCTTATGCGAGCCATTACGGGAAAGATAATTTATCTTATTTAATGTAAATATACTGAACGAATGCCAAATGTAAAACTTTATTATATTTAATTTATTTTTTACATTGAAATATTTGTACGTAGAACGTTGCGTCGCTGTTAATCGAAGATTTTTCCTGGCACAGAATGAACGTTGGGATTTAGTACAATATAATTGTTATAACAAATAAGAGTAAACTTCAAAAGAAACCGCGTTTTATTTGTTTCGCCGCAAGTTCTAAACGCAAGTTTAAACAAACGTTAGAATAGTTTGAGCGCGAAGGTAGAAGACAGTTGCGAGCGATTCGTGTTCTAAGTAAAATTTATGGCAACGGCGTGGCCACAGTGCGAGCGAGCGAGCGAGCCGAACGCGTCGCGTCGCGTCGCCGAGAAACGACCGAGCGCGCAGACATTGTCAGTAATTGGCCGGCCGCTATAATCGCACTTAATTACAACTATACAAGTTACAATCGTGGTTCAAGTATTCATTATTAATATTAATTCGCGATGGAACAGGTTCGGGACTCGAAGGACAACCCGGTCCCGCATATAACTCAACACCCATGTGTTTCCATTTTAATTATAGAATAACTTGGTATAAATTAATAATTAAAGAAAGTCCTTCATCGCGAGATGCGGGCGGCGGCGGCGGCCTCTTCCCGCGCCGCTTTATTAACTGAGTTTTATTTGTTTCATTTATAAAATTAATACAACAATTACTCGGTTCGTACATTGTTCCCACTAATGCTGTCGGGTTTATGTCAACGTTACAATTTAAACTCCAACCTCCGGAATTATTAGCATAAATACTTATTAACATTATAGCACAGGTGGTCACTACAAATAACCGTTTCTGCTAAAACCCAGCTGTGATTACATGTATAATATATAAACATTTAAAAACACTAAGCTTTGAAGTATCGTTAAATGAATACTTTATCTTTAATTGAATCGCAAACTTTTGGATCGTCATCGATACGCCTAATGTAGTCGGTATTAAAAAACGCAATACAGTACACGATTATCTTTATCATAACAATGCGAAGGATAAAAAATATCTGCCATACATATTTATTTATAATGACAGCAAATTATAAACGAGTGTACGGACAGACAAAGAAATTACGCGTACCAAATAAAAAATCCATACAACATTTTATTTTATTATCTAAATCGCCGTTTACGATGGTGAACAATGCGGAGCGAACAAAAGTGGGACGCAAATAAAAGAAGACAATAAAATTAGAATATATAAACACGTCGAGCTTTCTGTGTTCGCGCATGCGCCCCGTCTACCGCACATTAAATTACCTACATCAAATAAATTAATATCAACCCGTAAACATTCATTCACATGCGTAATGCTCCTGTTCATATCGCAATCAGTTTTCGGTTCAAAGGGAGCTATTCTAATATGTGCGACGACAATTGAAAAGCTCTTTCCCTTTTTGAAGTGAATGTTAATGCAAAACTATTTGTTCTTAGAAGTCTTCGTTTCATATAAGTCTAAATGTCGGCTGCGGGTTCGATCGCGGCTCGGAGTCTTAATTGCAGACATAGTTGTTGGCGACGACGTCTGGGTGTCAATTGTATATTCATATATAAAGTATAGCTGTGTATGTGTATGTTTTGGTATCAGTTAGTTAGATTTTATAAAGCAAGTTTAGAGCGTAGTTAAGGCCTAATTAACCGTGTGTATTTAACCAAGGTGTTTTTCTAAATACTAAGCGTAGATTTCCAAAGCTTACATTTGCTTAACAGAAAAGTCAAAAACTTCCCTCAAATATCGAAGTTCCCACTCCTGTATCAAACAACGACCAAGTTTACACCGAACTTTAGAACATTCAAACTACTGTAGGCAGTAGAGTAATCAATTATTATTAAACTACTCCTCTGATCTGATTTACAGTTCAAGGAACTTTCCAATTGAGCGACTAAAATTGCCGCTAACCTGAAGATACATTTGAAGGAGCTACGAGTATTCTTTTGGCAAAAGCCAGCGCATGTTAAAATATTTCAATTCGTTTCGTTCCGGTGTCAAGGTCACCCCAACTGAATTTTCAAAGTACATTTAAATGCCAACAAAAGTTTCTTAATTTTAATCGTTCATGAAATCTTTTATTACAATGTATTATTGCTTAGTGTTTAATTGTAATTTAAAATATCTTCAAGCATCATAAATCAAAGATAACATTTAAAACAAGGGAATCGCAAATTCAACACAATAGCATATCTCCCTATTATAAAACTCATAAAAATATAATTCACATAATATAAATACAAAAAGTAGCAATTTTCTTCAAGACATTATCCGCAAACGATCTTCGAGTGAAAGTTTGTTTTGTGAAGAAAATATCGTCCTTATTTCGTAGGGGTGAAGGGACAAATTCCAACGGAGGCAACGGCATTAAGTTTCAACATTCCAAACAGTCATAATACAGTCGATAACAGAATATGTTGCAATTTTATTTTCTTATAATTTAATGTCTGAGATAGTTTTATTGTTGGGAAAATGTTACAATAGGTGCTAGTCTCTATTCCTTTTTGTCATACAGCGATTTAAAACGGGAAATGAAACGAAGCTGTACGCCAAATGAATACAGCAAACGAATTCCACTCCATTGTATTTCGTAACAGATCCAGTTAAATGTTAAAAAGCTGTATCGTAAAAAACCATTTTGATTTATTACAAAACAAATGTTGGGCAGACAGATCTAACGATACAAATGCCAAATTTCTTTAAACAATTAATTATACAAATAAGAAATCGTAAAACTAATTATAACAAAAATTTTATAACATCTTCTTTTTATTTGAAGCTTCCTAAAGTGATGGCGGAAGACGTAAAAAAGTAATAAAAATGACAATAGGAAAGAGCTTAGTGTAAATTATTTTGTTTTAATGAATGCTTGTGTTAAAATAAGCCCCTTGGGTGGTTGCGGCCTTGAGCCTCGCCAGGGCCAGGAGGATAATTCATCATCGTATGATTAATTGATCTTTTCCGTTCATCGCATATTGTTACTACATTACCAATTTAGCGAATGTATATTATAGATCAATACTAACCTAAACAATTGTATGAAAAATGTGCTGTTACTGTCAAAAGAGCATTTTATCATGATGACAATATTAACATAACAAAATTTCAGTCGCATTGAAGTAAGAACTGTTGCAAAAATACAGACACAATGTGATAAACTTTATGAAACTGAAAATCTCGAAATGAAGTAAAAATGAGCTCATATTTTTAACATTCAGTATTTTGTAAGTGAGCGTACGGCCGGAACACTGCAATACGTATACTTAGATCAGATAAAATTATTCAAATGATATGATACGATCTATTGTGTTTCAGCAACAATGATAAATTACAATATTATTTCATATGTATATTGTAAATATTTATGCAACTGGGTTTATTGCTGTAAGCACAATACCAACACACCAAACTATACAGTTACACTTCTGTAACTGATTGTACATGTGTTTTGAGTTTTATTTATGATTGAGACCTTTTTATTATAAACTAATATATTTATAAAACTGACGTGAGCTTTGGTGTATAGTTTCGACTCTGGCTTTGCTTGGGCGGTTTGGTATTCATTTTTCAACCAAGATGTTCAGTTTGACTAAGCGATGTTACTCGCAGTTAATTGCGATTGTTAAGCAACGTGAAGCTCGGCCTCTACTTGGATGAGTGGCCGATAGTGGCATTTCTATCTAAGCGCTACCGTGCTTCTTCGGAGGGCACGTTAAGCAGCCGGTCCTAGATAACTAGGAGTCCTAGTTATTTCAATATTCAAACCACGTTGGAGGAATTAGGCGAACTAAAAACTCCAATAACCGGGTTGGCCTCTTACCTACACGAAATGAATGAATGGTGAATAATTATGCAAAGAGGTCATATGACTTTTTTCAAGGCGCCCCACTGATGGGGCAATCTGGAAAGCTTTAAATATAATATACTAGCAGCGCCCCGCGGTTTTACCCGCGTTGTGCCCGTTCCCGTGGGAATTTCGGGATAAAATGTAGCCTATAGCCTTCCTCGATAAATATACTATCTAACAGTGAAAGAATTATTCAAATCGGTTCAGTAGTTTCTGAGATTAGCGCGTTTAAACAAACAAACAAAACAAACTCTTCAGCTTTATAATATTAGTATAGATACCGGACGAATTCACACACGGTTAATTAGATCTAAACTAAGCTCTAAGCTTGTATTATGGAATATACTACATATACTTACATGCACAAATACTTTATAAGAGTATGTTGTTTCATACCTCTAAATGTTAAAGGTGGTCCAAACATTGATTTTTTTTTAAATTACTTAATGTACGAAACAACGTTTGCCGGGTCAGCTAGTCTATAATATAAAAATGAATCGCTGAATCTGTTGCTAAGCGCATAACTTCAGAACGGCTGCACCAAATTGGATGATTTTTTTTAATGTGTTCCTTATTGTCAGGACAAGGTTTTTATATAAGAAAAATGAGGAATAAAAATCTCAAAATTCCCACGGGAACGGGGGCGCTGCGGGTGAAACCGCGGGGCACAGCTAGTACACAAATAAAACTAGATAATACACTATACTAATTAGTTTTTTTAATACCAATAAGAACTAAAAATAGTATGCACAATTTGAGTAAATAAATTTGAGTAAAATAGGTATATCAAGATATTTTTGACAGCATCACTGGGATCGAGTACAGCGCGAGTAAACCCGACTGCCCTAACGAGTTTATAACAAAAACTAGTAAGTAAAACATTGATGAACTTTCAACTAAGTTATTAATTAAACATAACTTAGTATTTATAGAGCAGTCCATTAATCTTTCCGCCACTTTTCTTTGAGAAAAAGCAAAAGTTAATAGATTCATAGAATGGGAGGGCGATGCATCCAACAATGTTACCGCATCGTCTATTTCACACAAAACAATGGTTTATTGTAAAACAAGAATAATTACGGAGAGGGGAGTAGAAGAAATCGATAAATTAAATACTTTCATAGGACTTGTCTGTGGATATCTTTACATCTTCGCTTTTTATTTTCAATTGGACGGGTTTATTACGGTGCAGCTAAGGAGTATTTAGCCTGTTATATCCCACTGCTGGGCAAAGGCCTCTCATCTCACTGGATTGGTCCAGGATTGGTCAGGTTGACCATCCACTCGATGAAGAAGATCTCACTTTATCAGTACAGTGAGGAGATTATAGGCATAATCACCACGCTTGTCAAATGCGGGTTGGTGATCTCAAACCCGAACTATGTTTGAAAAGTAAGACACATGACCTCAGTCTTAGCAGGCGAGTGCACATACCACTAGACTACCGAGGCAACCATGGCGACAACATTAATTCGCTTCTACACTATAATTTTAAGTTACAACTAAAAAATGGGTACAAACTGTGAATGAAATGGATCTCTGAAGTAACTTTCACTGGGTGTAATTGATATAATCTAAACTAATATAATAAAGCTGCAGAGTTTGTTTGTTTGTTTGACGCGGTAATCTCAGGAACTACTGGTCTGATATGAATAAATCTTTCAGTGTTGGATAGTCCACTTATCGAGGAAGGCTATAAGTTATTTTTCATCTCGAAATTCCTACGGGAACGGGTCCAATATTTAATATACCTACAGCGTAAAACCATTTATTTAGACTAGGTAATACTAGATACTAAATCAAAAAAGATTCCAACAAATTGACAACCTCCTTTCTATGAAATCGGTTAAAACTAGAACTTATATATGTAACGCAATTCGTGATCGACCTTCGCAAACGCAAAACTGCAAAAGCATATATAGGTAGGTATACGATCGAATTGAGAAACCTACTCCCATATTGAAGGTGGTTAGAAATTATAATAATCTGTTGAATATTAAAATCTGTATACTTCACATGTTCACATACAAGTGACATCTGTCACCTTATATCTGCACACAAAGAAACTTAGCAAAATCTCTGAACATCGATCAAGCGTTACATTTAAATAAATTTTCATTAACAATGCTGTGTGAGTCAACGAACTCGTAGTGACGTATACGCACACATACAAGGTTACATCGCACGCTCCACGGTTTAAGACACAGTGTAATCAAGTGCAGTTAATGAATCATGGGCTTTTAAGAAAGATGAAGGAGTTATATTAAAGGTACAATTAAAAGATTTTTTTTTCTTTATGAAATAATCAACATACATCTTCAGGCTTAAAATTTAGGCTAAACTACACACTACGAATATCAAATTCGCACGGAATATGTCAGAATAAATGTTTAAGAATGCTTAGAGCTTATATTGGGTCTATTTTTTAACTGTGTGTGAATTTGTCCCGGCGGGAAGAGTGTATTTATCCATTACTATAATTACAGGGCAAATACTTAGAATGAACAACATTTTTGTCTGAAGAAAGTCCCTTGACTAACTGAATTCCTCTAACTGTGGCCCTATTAATGTGCTAGCTGTAACGTGTTTAAATACTGGGATCACAAATGAATTCGACCTTCCCTCCCGATGTTCCTGTACGGTCCCGACTTGACACTTTATAGTATAATCGATAATAATGGACGTTATACGACGCACTTTCAACATTTTATTCTTTAAGCGAGGCGTAGACAAGGGGAAGTTTAGTTCAGTCGAAAGAAATTTGTATGGTTTAGTACAAGATGTTGGGAAGAATTTCTCCCTTTTTTAAACATGGCTACCGACTTTGGGCAAAAGCTATCTCACTGAGAATATTACTGGCACATACTTTTTTAAACGTAAACTAAACAAAATACTCGAAAACTAAATTTATATTTGATTACGATGCATTGCCACGCAAATTAATCGTACCCAATCCTAGGTCAATAAGACACTGTAGTGATTCAAAAACTTGAGATTGCGTTGGGTTTTGATATTTGGAAGGGTGATTTGACATTTGCGACTAAATGACTATAATTTATCCATTCAAGGGAACCAATGAGATACAAAGCAACCCCAAAATTATTCTAGTACAATGATAAGTCTTATCAAATTCTAAGAAAACTAAAACAATGTAGTAAACAACTACTTATATCATACAAAGAAATTTCAATCAATTTAATAATTAAACAGATTATACCCAATTAACTACTTTAATTATATTCCCGTTGTAATCTCAATAACATTTAAGAGTAAGTACCAATAATCGTAATTATTTCTACAATACAATAATTTCATTTTGTTTGCGTGCAGTAATTTAATTACTACCAACTGTTTTATAATAACATACCACAATGTTGCATCTATATTTTTTAAATAGTAGTATTTATACAATGCAGGGGAGGTTTTTTTTCTCTATATTAATTCGAGATCGAGGCTATTCAGTACTACGTACTGTTTATTGGCACTACATTGTAATTGTTTACTTCATTTACTTGTCTTATTATTCTTATTTTCTCATCTGAAGGGCAAGGCTTGTTTATCATATTTATTATTTTTCTTAAGTCGTTTTATGCGTATAAAGCTTCTTTCAAGTTTTTTTCGAAGAATAACGTAAAAATAAATGTTTACTACACCTTTAAGCCTTAACCTACATTGATAATAAGGTTGATCTATTAAGGAATTCAATATATAGGTTAGGATTGACCGACTACGAGGCGTAATGAACGCTACTGTCAGTAATAACCATCACTAATAGTAGATATCAAACGCATGCTTAACTTATAAAGCACACGACCATCCACACGATGAAGAAGAAGCACACGCTTGTCGTGAGACTTGGCGAGTCATTCGCGGGGTACCCCCTGGCGTAAGCTTGCTCGTATCGTGTCATTCCGGTTATTACCTTACGTGTATCTTTATAATAACCAAAACTTTAATTACTTAAAGTTACAGTTAACACTTGCAAATTCCTAATTTACTAAAACGCCGACTATAAAAATGTTTTTTTACAAAACTATAAATATTAGGGAACAGTAGCAATTAATGTTATCTTTACATCGCCTTAGTAAATGGTACGTTCGTAACTTAACGTTCCAGTAAGCACAACTTAATAACAATATATATTTAATACACTTTTTACGTGCCTATATTATTAAAATCGTCATATATAATATTCTTGGAATTTCATAAATGCCTTATAGGTACTGTAGCATTTCCGATTTCTAAGACCCTAAGTGTTTCTAGATTTAGACATATTCCGTCTAATGCCTAGATTTTGTTTTGGTTTATTTTATGTTAGCCTAACGCCTCGGTGGTCTAGTGGTATGTGTACTCGCCTGCCAAGACTGAGGCCCCGGGTTCAATTCGCAGGTCGAGCGAAAACATGTTTCCTACTTTTCAAACATGGCTCGGGTTTGAGATCACCAACCCGCATTAGGCAAGCGTGGTGATTACGCCTGAAACCTCCTCACTGTACTGATATCTTCAGTGAGACGAGAGGCCTTTGCCCAACAGTAGGACATTACAGGCTAATACTTTTTTTTATTTTTATGTTAGCCGATCTGATATGTCCTCGATTTAATTTGTCGGTATAGAAATAAGACAGTTTAAATGTTAGATGTTAATAGACACTTAACCATATTGTATTAATGGTGTTTAACTTTAATCAATTGTCTAAAAGTATTGTAAAATCTTTCCATGTATTTATGAATATTAATTAAAAAATTTAATCGGCTAGAATTGCGTGGTACACTCAGATAACAAACAATAAATAAATTAATACGAAACCAGTCATTCGTGAACCCGCCGAATAATTAAGCTTCATCAAGAGTATAGCAACTAGAAACTAGTAAAAACTAACATTTTTTTCACTGTCATCGACTATTTAGACATAGTAAATATAATTAAGTAACAATAGAAAAAAATGCACGCTATGCGGTGTTCGAAACGGCCAAGTTTGACTTGTCCGTCGGAAAGCGAGTGTTCCGTATACCACATCAATCGTTTACTTTGACCGTGATGACAGCGAAGTAACATCTGACACTTGACATTTTTGACAGTGACAGGTGACAAGCGGGCGTAGACAGCAGGATGAGTTCATTCCGACCACGGTATCCCGACAATTGTCCATGTTATTGTAAGCCCATTCCTCAGTTTTATCGTTATTTTGTACCATGTAAAACTATAACGCGACTTTCTTAACTTACGTATTTCAATGTCGTAGCAGTCCTAAAATGTAAACAAAAATAGATATTTTTTTAGACCAAAGATAATATAGAGTAACTATAGAGGAGAAGATTAGTGATGGGGTGAAATGGAATGAACTGATTGACACATTAACCGCGGAGGTAGCAGTTAATCACATATTTTTTATAAATACATATATCCAAATTATTAACAATGGGACACTTAAGGCTCATATAATATAATAATAATAAGTTACATAATGGCTGACATAGCATTGGTTAAGCGTGTGTATAATCACGAAGCAAAAGTCCCAGAGGAAAGCAAAGTTGTTAAGTAAATCGAAAAAATTGGTACCACAGTATCGATTGGAGTGGTACGTTCAAAAGAGCCTCTATGGGGCCAAAACTGAATAAAAATATTTGACTTTGACTTTGATTTTTTTAATAAGACTAACTGCCTTTCCAAAAAAATGCTAATTAAATACTGTTTTTGATAGAATCTTCTCAGTGATATAATGTGGCAAAAATAAGTCTATTTTTAACACCATTAGCACAGAACATAGACAGGTTTAATATGTACTCCTTTACCTGCACATTTTTTAAAATTTATTATTCTACTTGGTTATGCGTCCTATGACTATGAATCGATGGTGTCGGAATCGGTGTATTAAAAACCTATTTAAATACCACTTTAGCATCAAACTGCTTAGTTAGCGGCTGCAACAAGATGGAGTGCAGAATAACCCTTTGTTTTACTAGTAAAACGTATTTACAAGTGACATATAAAAAAATACTATCATTTGTCTAGTTTATTTCGAAGACTAATTAATAATATCTAATATGTACTTGGTTTCACATTATGCGTGAACATCATATTGGAGAAAGTCTTGTTCACTCAATTGTTTACGTAATTAGATATTTATATTAACACATTTCGCAACGATGCAATCCAGTAGCACGTTGAATAATCAAGTATTTTAATTTTATGTTTGTGGAAAATTAGAAGAAGATAATGAGGTAAAAAATATGAGGTCACCACGCACAAAACGTTAAGGTCACGGAAAAGTAAGGTCACCATGGAAATAAATATAAGGTCATTCTCGCAATCGTTGGAGAAAGTCATTTAATCAAAAATGCACTATATCATTAAACTATTAAAACAATAAATTTGCACGGTAATATGTCAGTATTATCCAAGGTATTATTTTCACGGTTCAACACCCGGCATCGAACCTGCTTTCTTGAGGCAGAACCCTCATCCTTACCGCTAGGTCATTAAATGTAATAACATTGATCTCTAAAGTAAAAAATAAATAATATTATAAGTCCATATTATTACATGTTAACCCAACCGAAGACAGCGCAAAATCAGCTGCGTGGAACAATCAATAAAATGGACATTCAGAAAAAAACCGGCCAAGTGCGAGTCGGACTCGCGCACGGAGGGTTCCGTACTTTAAAAAACGGCAAGAAATCACGTTTGTTGTATGGGATACAACAAAGGTGATTTTTTGCCGTTCGTCGTTTGCCGCCGTTTGCCGCAGTGCCCTCCTTGAATATTTGTTTTGTTATTTTTACTATTTGTTGTTTTAGAGGCAATAGAAATATATCATCCGTGAAAAATTTAATTGTCTATTACCAACTATCACCGTTTTTGAGATACAGCCTGACAGACGGACGGACGGACGGACGATCAGACAGCGAAGTCTCAGTAATAGGGTCCCGTTTTTACTCTTAGGGTATGGAACCCTAAAAACTGAATTTATATGAAAGTTAGAACATGTACACATATTTTCACGTTATCCCTAACGAGGTCGGTAGGAAACGAGGCCTTAGGAAGTTGAAAGTAATGATTATAATAGAAATAAGTATCAGTCCCGTACAAGTCTCAAGAATAGTTCTTCCAATAGACGTAGAATTACTTTTACAAGTATACCTCTATTGTTCACAGTTTGCACATTTTTGCTTCTTTAAAGATAACTTATGTGGGCCATATACGCTACGAGAAATCGCTACGATCAGACTGTACAGTTAGAACGGTACAATTTATCGTACATAGAATACAAGCAAAAATCGGACGAAACTGTACAGTTTTATAAAATACATGTAGCGATTTATCGGTTCCGTTTGAACTGTGCAGTCTGATTGTAGCGATTTCTCGTTGCGTATATGGCCACCTTTAAAGAACTTGAAAAGTTGGTTTAATTACAGTATTAATTATTGTTGCTGTTGATTATATAAATTTAAAAGCAAAAACAATAAAACGGGAACGAAATCAACAAAACGTGGGAATAAAATAGTTTGCTTCGATCCTTATTAACTTAGAAGGTGCAGAGAATGCCTTTGCTAAATTGAATCAAAGATAGGAAAATATTCAGATTTAAAAGAAAATCTAGCAACCAAAATTATAAAATGCGTCGGTTAGTCTCATTATAGTAGCGTGTTCATACAAACAATAAAACAATCTTAATAAAAAGTATACCTACCTACTACAGATACTATTCTTAACAATAAATAAAATAGTTTCCACATCAATATTATGATAATGATCAGCTCAAACATATTCACATAGATTTTTTACTTAAAACAGCTCGATAAAATACATTTGCATGAGTAGATTGGGTACTTCGCTTTATTTCATTACATTTAAATGTAAAATTATGCATAAATTGTACGTTAAATGCCACTGTTTCCAATTATAAAGGTATGGTTACAATGTATACTCGGTATTGAGGAGATGTCTTAAAGATGCGTTTACATTTGCGAGGACGAGCCAATTGAGTATTGAGGATGATCAAATGTCGGTTCATTTGAATCTTTTTTCGCCTGTGAGATGAACATTTGTTATCAACGGTCTTTCATTCAAAATATTTAATGTGTGTTGTCCTTTATTCATACAAATCGTTCACATTGCAGGTTTGAGATTGCACACATTAGTCCAGTACAAGTATTAGTTAAGTACAGTGATTACGTACTCTCACTATATAGACTTTATTGACATGTTCTGAAATAAGATATTAAGCGGACTGTAGATGCCAAAATAATAGTAATAATACTTATACATAATATTGTAGGTACGCACGTTCTAAGTAGATGTAGTAGACCTAATACTACATTAGTTAATCAACAGCAAACCAACAAGAGTTCCTAATTCCTAATTTTCTGCAAAAATAAACTCACGCAAACTGACGCGTAAGCATGCAATATATATTAATACCACTTTACAATGAAAAACATTATTCAGTGAGCAATATATTTACAAGCAATACTTATCGAATAAAAACTACATATTTTCAATATCGATACTCAGGGAAGTTTATGGTGTATAATAATTCTTTTTCCATTTAATACATTTTATTTATTGAATTACACTGAATCGTCAAGCAATAATACACTGTATGTAGTTTGAAATAAGATCCAAATATTACTATGAAAACAAGTGCAAGAGTATAAATGCCAACGTCCTCATAAATATTAATCTATTTGGGGAGGATCGCTGCACCTTCTTAATATAAATATATTTCTTAAATTAATATAAATTTCTTTATCATTCATATTTTATTGCAAGTACGCGGTCTGTTAATGCATTTTACAGAATAGAACTTTGTTTAATGGATTTCAATTTACAATCGTTTAGTCTACTTTGTTTGTTGCGATTGGTTTAGACACCACAATGTTTGGCGGTTTAAACACTCGAACACAACACAACTACGGACTTAAGGGAGTCGGAAAGTTACATTTGCAATGACCTTCAACTGTTCGATGCACAATAAGCTATTTTTATTGTCGCATCAGAGACGTAGGTACATTGAATCCTACTAAGATTATAAATGCGAAAGTTTGTGAGGATGTATGTATATTTGTTACAATTTACACAAAAACTACAAAACGGATTTAGATGAAACTTTACAGTAATATAAGTAATAAATCAGAATAACACATGGAATACATTTTATCCCGTAATTCCCGCAGTAACGGGTACAACGCGGGTGAAACCGCACGGCGCGGTTAGTCAACACTAATTGACAAAATTGTTCATAGGTACTTTACATGTCAAAATCACTCATTAAATATCTAGTAAGGAAGCACTTAACTTCTCCGAGGCTTTAAAGATTACCTTATAAGAGCCTTATACGATCATTTTTCTTGGTAAACATATTGACTTCAGAAACATGACTATTATACGACGTATATAACGTGAAATAACATTAATAAATTACCACCGATAAAAGAACTAGTTAACGCGTAATACTTGTATATCATCTACACTTCTACACTATTATTATAAAGAGGAAAACTTTGTTTGTTTGTAATGAATAGGCTCATAAACTACTGGACCGTTTTAAAAAATTCTTTCACCATTCGAAAGCTACGTTATCCACGAGTAACATAGGCTATTTTTCATCCCGAAATTCCTACAGGCATGGACACAACGCGGGTAAAACCGTAATTCATAATGTAACATCCCTACCAAGCGCCGTTAGTAAATATTTAATTACTATAAAATATTTTCTTCCTTTTCTTCTAACATTTATGCTTAAAAGTGTTTGCTTCTTTGAGCTCGAGATATTTCCGCAGTTTAAGTATTTTAATATCTACTATGTATGTAAACGTCGCGTCGTACGTCATTCCCTACATATTTTTTCCTCTATGTTCAAATCAAAAAAGTTTAAAAAATACCTATTAGCTTCGTTTTCATTTTACCAATATTTTGGTAAAAGCAAAATCGCGTCGAACGTCCATTAAGTTAGTTGTGGGTACTACAACAGTGTTGGATTCATCGATCTATCAAGCCCAACGTGTGTTGTAGTTTCAAACTATTAAAAATCTAAAATGACTTTGTGTAGTTATCAGTTTACTCGGTTTCACGCCTCCGCTACTCACGATTTTGACGAAAATTGAGATGGATCACTCACTAGTCTTTTTTTGAAAAACGAATGGCTTTCAATATCAACATACTTGCGGATAATAGAATTGGCTGTAGAGGATTTGTGTGCATCACTAGTCGGTGTTTGTTTTACACGTACTTTTTTTAAGTTATTTCATGTACAGTTGACAAATCAACATGGTACCACTTTTGTACTTGTTACTGAACCGCAAAATATATGAAGGTAATTTAATATATTATTATGTATGATGCTAAAACTTCAAATAATAAAATGAACTCCAATTGAATCAAAGGAAAGAAAGAACCAAATTCTTAAAATAATGATACATCTCTAATAGAAGGTAATAGTTAGGACGAGCGAAAACTACCAATGTCGGATACCACAGCAAAAATAATCAAATAAAAAGTTAATTTCACCAAGCAGTTAACAATAAACTATAAACGCTCCAATACTTACAAACATACAATGTTGCATACAACGCGCAGAAAGTTAGCGGTGAAAGCAATCCATAACTACATTATAACATCATTAGATACAATATTGTATAGCCAGTGTACATAAATTAGGCACGGCTATACAAATATACAATGCTCACATATACCGAGACGGCTGACACAATACTACCAATGAGTCACAATGGCGAATTAAGTATTATTTTAAATTGACGTAATTGGAAAATATGCAATGGCTCGCGCGCTCGAATAAATTGATTCATGTATAATATTGACACAGAATATATAAATCTGAAAGCAGAGGAGACGCTTCGTTCGTGCTCCCTCGCTTCATATTTGGAAGAACATACTTTACATGCATCTAAAACAAAGACCAATCTTATACCAACAGTGTTTATGTAATGTTAAAAATTACGATTTGCATTTATGTAACATACTTTTCTTTGTGTCAATAAATCTGCGGTTTCATAACATTGGTTGAATGACTTTATTATTTAACTACAGATTGAAGATATAATAATTGGAGCAATTGCAGCCTGTACAGCAAATGCACCTATCTCTCACTATTTTACGGCTCCTACGACTCATTACATCTGTTTAAACTCTCACTTGCCTGTTAGAAGATTTCAGATACCTTCAAAATTTTGCAATAAATTGTTCAATCTATACTTTAGTGTAATAGTTTACATAGTAAGAAAAATCTAAGAACCTAGACATAGGTATATTCATATCTTAATATTCTGTAAAAATTACTTATATTATATAATATGACATTGGATTCCTTATAAACATTTCCCTATTATAAATAAAGGTAGGTACAAAAACCTTCCCATCTATAATTCCCGGAGAGCTGATCTTTGACTCGGTTGAGGGCCAATGTACCGGCACGGTGCGGTCACGAAAACGAATAAAATGATCTTCATTATAGTGACAATGTTAGGAGCTGTCCTGTCAGCCCGATATCAAAATATATTGGCGTCGTGGGAATCGATCTGAGATATTTGGGTCATTTTTTTGTTAGTGTAGGAAATGGTTAGCAATCAGCAATGGATAATTTTTGATTGATCTATATAATAGATGCAGATGATGTATGTTTATTTATTTATTTATTTATTTATTTACATTAAATTACTGACTGTACTTACAGCATAACCAAAACGTACAGAAAGCCAGCACAATACACATACATTATATTAAACAAAGATAACATAAATAGTCAAATTAGGACAACACACTAACATTTTACATTTGAAATATAAACACAGACACTACATAGTAAAATCTAATAAAAAATAAACATAAAATCAAATTTGGGAACAAAAACTTATGCATTTATTTGTGAAGGTGGATAGTGTGAAGTGATGGTGTGAAGGTATGTATATGTGTTAGAATCTTAATATACTTAGGAGATAATAATATTTAATTTACTAAGTTAAAGAAATTACTTATATCCCACAATATAGAAAATTGATGACACCAAAAATGTATGTGGTGTGGTGATCCCAAAATATGATATTAATTGGTCACCAAATTAGTCGATGACACCGATGACATTGAAGGTCAATCAATCCATACAATAAGTGTATCAACTACTCATATTAAATATCTATTGAAACCACCTAGTAAGTACTAAATATAATGCTACATGCGTCATGGCTAAGCTGAGTTTCAAATTTCGAAGCTGCGCAAGCGCAGAATTTCTGCAAGCATTCAAAAGTATAAAGTATAAAAGCCTTGTGTGTTAAGAAATTGAGAATGTTGTGTGATGTTTACCGCCACCCGTAATATTAGCAGTTTTTATTTAATAGTATTATAGAAACGTTTTAAGACTAATTTTATTTTAATTCCTTACTTAAAGCAAGGGCACCGTAAACCTAAAGATCCATAATAAAAAATAAATTCAAAAACATAAACTAACATTATTCAGATTAGACCGTTCAAATTCGAAAAATTCTAAGAAATATTTCGGTTAAAACCAAGATGATAGCTCTATACGTTTTTATAAGTATAATGACATGATGCATTCAGACGCACCTTATTATTTTTATATATATAATTCACGAAGCCAATTATGTCCGTCCAAATGATAGTATACAATATATAATAACTAACTAATTTGAGTCCATTCTGATTTATTATTATATTAAAATATTACTGTCTGTAATGGAACGGTAGAATTTTTTATCAATACGTTTCTGAAGCAATTATTAGAAACATTTTTGAATACGTGATTGTGAATGTAATATAATCTGAATATTACTATTAGGTTGTTTTACATTATTATTAAAGCATTATTATAGTTTTTGTATTGTCTGCAATCATAGGATGTTAAATTAAAATTGTAATTATTTTTTATGGTGTTTGTTGGTGAGTTTATTTCGCAGTTTGAGAGACACACTGCCGTGTTAGTAGGCAACTTTTAACAAGCGGATGTTTGTGTGATTGTTATTGTACATGTGACGGGGTCCGAGGTCGATCCATTAGTAATCCGATGCACATAATAAATGCTGCCCAATCGTTGTTACATGATCAACTAGTAATTATGTTGACATTTTTATTGTAACCCACACGCGATTGACTGCCTCTTTTAAATTCGTTTTGTAAACTAAAATTGACTTGAATCTATACTAATATTATAAAGCTGAAGAGTTTGTTTTGTTTGTTTGTTTGTTTGTTTGTTTAAACGCGCTAATCTCAGAAACTACTGAACCGATTTGAAAAATTCTTTTTGTAATGGATAGCCACATTCAACGGGAAGGTTATAGGCTACTTTTCATTCCGAAATTCCCACGGGAACGGGAACAACGCGGGTAATACCGCGGGGCGCTTCTAGTGCGGAATAAAGCTATGAAATAAGCTGATTATCTATGCTTGTATGTTGTTTAATGATTACTTTGAAACTTGCAATGTAAAAAGCGTACTTTGATGTTTACAATCAAGTATCTACCAACTTGCTTAACTTATATTTAGGACGGCGGACGAACTTTTGAATCAATTTAGTATCTACCTAAGTATGTCCAAGTACCAAAAACTGTTCGTTCATAATTTAAAAAGAACGTCATTTGTTTATTAAAGACATTTAGATTGTAAATAAAATTAAGAATGCCTGTGCAATCCACCCTTAGACAAAAAGTAGGTAATACAATGTTTCCTACTTTTCAAACATGGCTGGGGTTTGAGATCACCAACCCGCATTAGACAAGCGTGGTGATTACGCCTAATCCTCCTCACTGTACTGATATCTTCAGTGATGAGAGGCCCAGCAGTGGGAAATTACAGGCGCATCAATTTAATTTCCATGAGTCCATGTTAAATTTCTTTATTTGTCTTCCTCTCTCTCTCTCTCTTTCTGTCTATCTGTTTGTAGAGTTAATAGTGAACTGTGAATTAAACTTACAACTACAACTCAGATGTAATCCTATTAATGTAGAACTACTGTAACAGCTGCAGCTTCCGAAAGATAAGATGTTTATCTAAAACTTAGTGTTTGAGTGTGTGTATGTAAGTGTTGGAGAGTATGGTATGTAGTTATGTATGTATGTGTGATTGAGTCGCCGTTTACGTCTTTGTCATAGCGTAGAAACTAGAACTGAATTTACTTGCAAACATTTTAAAGGCGGTTTCAGACTAGCGATTTTTCGGGCGTTTCCGAACTCACACGTGAACGTACATACATTTGGCGGTTCTAAACCTGAATGGCGAGTGTGTATACTCTATTTTATTCGGAACTCTACGATCTAACTGATACCTAGTTATATTTTCAAACGGTTCCTGCTTTTACAAGTTTCAATAAATATACACTAAGCTAATTGACGTAACTTTTCGTAATAACACGTTAAAATCTCTAATTAAGGGCGGATTGCACAAAAACTCTTAGGATTTAGTCCTTAAAAATGTTTAAGAAATAAAAGCTCTTCATTCAAAATTATATTTTACCTTCCACCAAATAGAACATAATTTAAAACGAACGTCATTTGTTTTTAAACATATTTACGCGCTAAATAGATTTATTGTGCAATTCGCTCTAAATCTGATGTGCTAAAGGAAAAATAAAATTAATGGAGGTATTTTAATGTTTTCTCCTAAAGGATTATCTCATAAGAAGCGCTAACAGCCTGCCATACTCTTTATTATTTAAGTTCTCGAGTATAATTATTAAAATATGTCCAATATGTTGTCACTCTCTCAGTCATGTTTGGTTATACTATCATCAGTTCGTATCCAAAACATATTTCGATGTTATGTAATATGTAGTGTTGTAGAATACGTCTTATTGCAATCTTCACAATCGTTGAATGTAAAGTTGTCAAATGTCTTAAAGTTAATTAATAAATTTTTCTACAAATTAAAGAATATATACTGAAAAAGTTTGCAGACAGTCCTTTAAAAAAGACTTTGTTTTGCTTGTTATAAATTAGAGCTTTTGATAATACAAAGTAAAAAAAAAGTTATTTACAGTTAATCGTATAACGTATTGAATATGAATAGTAAATCTGTAAACTCTTCTTCATCCATCTCTTAATGAAAATCAAAAGACGAGCCGAAGTACAGAACAATATTACTATTTCATCTCTTTTTGTTTCCTCCTATTAGATAAGGACAATCCTATTCTTAAAGACAGCCAGTCGCTTTGAAGTAAGCGTGTTTTATACTACAACAACGACGCCCTCAAATCTCTAAGTAGATATATTTAACAAATTCAACATGCGCCTGCAATAAGATCACTTATTCAAATAAATTTATAAATAACTATTGTTCGATGAAATAATGCTGTTATGATTTCTTCTCGTGCTTGAACAAAAATAATGAATTTGTTATAATATGGAGTTACTTCTTTACTTCATTAAGTAATACTGTGTCTTACTTTTTACTTTGTGGCTTGTGTTTGAGGTCAATGCAAGTTAATTGTGATGATTACGACTACTTGACTAATCCTCTTCTTTGTAATAATATTAGCCTGAAAAAAATCAAAAGACCAACAAATACAACAAACGTTTAGTTTTTAGGCCCTTAAGGCGACGATTACACGTAAAGTATTTACTGTGATCCAACAGTAAATATCACGTATCGTGGTATTTACTGAACGTGTAACCTAATGTATTGATGGATGACAGTATTTATTTATGGATTTCTAGATTTCTTGATTCTGTAATGATGATCCGTCAGATTGTGATCGTGTACCGTCAAAATGTATCACGTCAGTACGCATTACATAAAAAATAAATACTGTACGTGTAGGCTGGTGTATTAATCCATCAGTAAATATTGAAATCCATCAATAAATACTGTATTGACGGATCACAGTAAATACTTTACGTGTAATCGTCGCCTAACTGCGTTAAGCGTGCACACGCCGCGTGCGCCCGCGAACGGTTCACTTTTGTATGAAACCGCGACGTGCGCACGCTTAACGCAATATCGGCCCATTACTAGCACAAACCTGCGGTTTTACCCGTGCTGTACCTGTTGGAATTTTGGTATGAAAGTACACTGCGTGTTGGTGAAAACCGCATGAAAATCCGTTGGAACATCGATTACATATCGACAAACTACTATTGAGGATTTTGTTTTGTAATTAATTATGTATAGTTATGTGGTTTATGTGTTATGTGGTTTGTTACCTAATCAATCATCTGACCACACCAAAGCTGGGCTATGAGTGTTAACCACCTCTATAGGTACCTAGATCTAGGTCTAATCCACAACAAAGTATCGACCTGTCACATCCAATTTACTATCGAGCATGTTTGTATTAGCTTTAATATTAATATATAACGTACTAGCAGCGCCCCGCGGTTTAACCCGCGTTGTGCCCGTTCCCGTGGGAATTTCGGGAATTTTTTTACATAAAAACCTTACTCTTGAATCATACCTCTTGAATAATACCTCTGTTTAAAATGCGGAAAAAACATCTTTTTTTAACGAGGCGTTGCGTAATTATAAAGATTTAAGCATACAGACAAACAGACACGAAACAGAGACGACTTTATTTTATACTATGTAGTGATTTGGTCATCAATAACTAAGGTAAACAAAGGAAGTTCATCGGAAATCGAAATGAGGAGCCGACAGTGATTTTTCGCATATTATGTACGAAAAAGTACGTTACGAGTAAGTTTAAATTCATTGCCTTGTTTTAACATCTATGCATACATAGGGACAGACAGACAGCGACTTTGTTTTATACTATGTAGTGATATGTTGACATTATATATTAGACCTTTGCCCAAAAATGGGACAATCAAGGCTAATATGATAATTGAAATTATATATATTAATTCCCTTGTTTATCTTGAAACACTGGTTTTGTTTTAATTGACATTATTTCATTGTTTAAAGGTTTTTAATAATCTAGTTTTTATTACGTTTCTTTTGTTTAAAGAAAAACAAATCATATTACGCACAATAAAAGTAACTCTAAGCTTCGAAAAGGGTTTTGTGATTATTTTTTTTATATTAAAAACTGTTTTAATAAAATAAATAACAACCATGAAGTAAGTATCACAAAAGATTAATATAACTAAAATATTAACATAACGCTGAATAAATGTAATTATTATAGGTAATTTAATTATATAGCTGCCTAGCTGTTTTCAAACCGATTTTATTATTTTGAAAAACTGTGTCAAAACAAAAGCTGTCACTTTTTTTGTTTAAACATACCCACATAATTTTATACATGTAACTTTTAACAAACAATTCATATATCATAATTATAATTTACACTAAAATATTTCCATACATTTAAATTAAACAAAGGTTCGAAGTATATTCATATTGAAGAAACTGTATTCTAATTTGAACGTTACGGGCAAGGAATAGAGATCAATATCCGTGTAAATACAGTAGCTTGTTTATTTAGTTGGATTGAAATAAAAGAGAAATATATTTGACTTTGTTTACTATCAAGTATTATGGTGGACGAATAGAAGCGTTCTATTGACGTGTACAAACATTACAATAATAATGTCTACGAGTAAAAACACGACCGCGTGACGTCACAAAACTGTCATTCAATTTTACTTTAAAAATACATTTAACCGATACTTACGCTATACTACGCTATAACCATCACTGGTTATAGCATAATTTATTATTTTTAATTGCACAATAATTCGATATTCGTAATAGACAGATTGAGTCATATTTTATAATAATTATTAATCCAGGTAAACCTATATTTACTGATTTTGAATACTAAAAATCAAATTACATATTGGTATTCTTAGCGTCGTGTTGTTCACTGCTGGGCAAAAGCCTCTCGGTTCTCTTGCCTCATTTCTCTGTTTTGTACTGAACAGGGCCAGTCCTTCCGGAAGGAGTCTAGCTCATTGCGCTATAGCGGGTCGGGCGCGGGGAATATACGAGCGATGTCTATACTCACGGGAAGACTTTCTATGTCTTATCCCGAATTTCCCATATTAAATCTTGATTGTGTATATACTCCGGGAAGATACGTTATGTTTTATCCCCAATTTCCCGCATGAAATGTTGATTGTGTACGAGTATGTACTCGCGGGAAGACACGCTATGTTCTATCCCGAATTTCCCATATGAAATCTTAATAGACCGTAGCGAGGGCGGGTAGCTAGTCCAAAAATAAAAAGCTCTTAATTGAAAAGAGACACATATACGCCACAAGAAGGACAAAACGACTCCAGGCTTTGTCTAAAATTGTCCCATTTCCATCTGTTTACATAACCCTCAACAATATTTATTTTTTACTTTAAATATTTGCATTCCCGACGACTGTTTTATTTCAAAAGAGCCAAACCAAGAAAAATAATATTTAGATAATTTTAATAGACGAAATCTTTTTTTGGTCCAACGAATTCTCGAACCCTTTATTATTATAGAAGAGACAAACTGTCGTGTTTTTTGACCGGTCGCTATTGATGGTAATTTTGTGAAACGTATGTAGACTTTGAGGGTGGAATAGGGTTCACTTTTTTAATTAATATTTATTGTTTTAACAAACCTATACATAGAAAGAAACCTTCTATATTATTTCCAATGAAATGCTAAAACTAAATTTACCTATATTCCTACTCTTAATAGACATTTACCGAAGTTAACTTTGAGATTTATTATAAGAACGTGAACACAAACGTTGAACAGTCTAACAACTTTACACTTAATACAATGTATTATCGGATATCAAAAAGTAAGTGATACAGAGAGCGATAAGGGGTCAGGCGTTCCGCGTCTGGCGTCGAGACGGGGCCCGAGGGTTCCGTACAATATTTACATTATTTCCACACTTTAATTTAACATTATTCTAGTTTTAATTAGAAAGTGTAGTGTAAAATATATGACCTTGATGTAATGTACCTATGAGTTAGTAAAAGTTTTGATTAATATATTAATTAATACCTATCAATGTTAGTAAAAACGATTCAAACGACGGCAACAGGCTGGTGCATGCCACGGGTAGTGGAGCGTGGCGAACTCTATAATATCTATAATATTAATAACAGAATGTAATGTTTGTGGAAGGAACCCGCAGGCCGCCGATCGCTCATCGCTCCCTGCCATTATAATAATGCGAGGAAGGGAGACAACAATAATATTAGAAAGGCACAATCGCGGCCATTACGCCGAATAAAAAGAAAAGTTATTATATTTTTTATTGGAGGGCCTACCCACCCTCGCGGCGGACGCCAAGAGGGTTATTTTTATTTTATTTGAAAAGTTTATTTTCCATTTTGTTTCAACTTCTATTCGCGATATGAGGGGTGAAACTCCGCCGACACGCACTCTCTCAATGAGTCACTAATGCGTACGATACCATTATATTTTTATATTTAAACTTTTGCTTCAACAACATTAAAATGAGAAAAGTTGGTGGAGTGTTTTATTGTGAATCGTTGCGAGCGGTGCGGGCGCGGCGCGGCGGGCGCGAGGCGGCCTGCGCTCGTCCCCGCGACTCGCCGCGGCCCTCGCTACTCGGGCCACTTTTTACCACCGCTACAGAACGGACCTCACTTCACACCATATGAGATGACTCTGCTTTTTGCTCCGAGTGAGAAATCGCATTTAATTGCCTTTTTTTAAATAACTATTCCAGTGCATTACATTTTATTACGAGACTGTTAAGGTTTCATCACTCAATATGATATTAATTAGGTACCAGTTGTTTTGTCGATAGTTTATAAATGAAACTAAATATTGGCGTATAGAAGACAACGAGCTGTATCGTATTAAGTAATAAATATGCGAATAAAATGATTAGATTAAAGTATAAAAAGGAAACCAAGCTAAGCCACCGTCACCGTAGTTACACATTATAAATATGTATTTTATAATAATAATACGTTTTATAGACACGCAACAACACACATATGCATAGGTCTAACGTCTTCATTCTAGTTCGCGTGAGGTCTTGACGTAAAATTACGTCTTTATTTATTAGTGTACGGTACGTACATATTCATAAATATCTACCAATTTATCCGCTAAGTAGTGATGTTCACAGCTCACACACAAACCCATGATTAACAGTTTACAAGACAAACCATTTTACGAACCGACAAAGTCGCACGTCCCACAACACATTGGATAACGTTTAAAACCATATTACGGGTGGCCCTAACACTGGCCACCGAACTACAGGGCCTACAGAGCCGCAGGGGTCTATTTACACACCTATTTAACCCCAAAATGTTTACACACAGAAATATAGGTGCCCTTTTCGACGAACAAAAGCCCAGAAAGTAGCTATAAAGAATATTACATAACTATAAATGAGGTAAAACGTATCTAATTGTTATAAAAACAAAACCCTCCGGTTCTGGTATGATTTAAGAAGTTTCACATGCCCATGTGAAATATTTATCTTAATATTATAAGTAAACGGAAGGGTATGGACGGTGTGTACTGGGAACGATCGGTTTTGATACTTGTCAGCGTCGGTGGTGTTCCTAGGGGGTTCGTTTTACTATTAAATTTGAGTCCAAACAAATTACAATTGGTTTTTAATGCCTAATCAGTAATCATCCTAACTGTACGGAAACTTCAGTGAGCGTTCCGGCAGGCCACCACCACTCGGCCGTACCTACAGCGATAAATGCCTACAAATTCGCGAGGCGCCGGCGCCACTCCGACTGACGGGTGTCGCTCGCGCGTCTACCAAATTATTTACTTTTTAAATTTTACTCTACTATTTTCTTTTTTTTTGTTAACTGTACTATCTTCAAATTCCCTACAATTACGAGTTTCTAATCGCAGACTACTAATAAGGTATTATTATCTGTGTTTATCTTGTAAATTAAATAAAAACAGTCCCTACTTCAAAACTTATTTTTATTTCAATGAGTATCTTTCTACTTGAGTTGAGTAAAGGTTTGTTTTCATTTTTTTATTACAAATGAGAGACTGTAATATTCGTTTTATTATCTACCTAATTGACTGAGTAATCAATCATACGCATCAACATCGGCGAGCCGACAACCCTAGCGACATAGGTATCGCGTCACCCAGCGCCAGACAGCGACAGAGCTACGCGTTAGAAGAGAGCGGCAATACTTAGGTGAATATCTCGTTAGGTACTGAGCGCTTATGCGAGCTGAATTGAACTTTGTTGCTTAGTAGCAAGAGTCTCTATTTCTATGAATTGTTACGGGAAGTGGTGCTTCTGTACTACTTGTAGTACTTATTATTCTGTGGTACCGGCCTTTGGCCAGCAGTTGGACATTACAGGCGGATAGTAATATATAAACTACTAAGAGAAGAATATAATTTCAAGTCATATTTTATTAATATAAATGTAAATTATATGAAGGAAGTAATACTCTGATTACATTGACGATAATAGATACTTTACGAGTGTTTTTATAAGATCTCCTAGGATCTTTCCTAGGATTATTCGTATAAGCTCCTAAGCTTATACGAATAATCCTCTGAAGAACATATTTTCTTATAAAATGTTTATTCATCCTCCTTGAAATAATAATAAATCTTGTCTTAAAAGATTCTTAGAAAACTATTTGAAAGAACTTTCAGAGAGCTCAAGTATCAAACTGTATAGGCGTTTTAAAACATTCAATTATACCTCCTATAGTCAAGAAGCTTCATTCCCTTTAGAGATATATCTTTTGTTTAAAAATATACAAATATAAAGCAGGTACCATCAAAAAAAAAGTAAAACAAGTCGAGAAGAGCATTTGTTCACTATTATAAAGGGACATAATTTTATTTAATATCTATTAGCCACTCTACCACCTATGGGTACACCTGCCTTAGCAGACAAGTGGCAATCACTTCGCATTCTATTTGATTGTCTACTATCAAAATGTAGCGTGTCACGTGACAGTCTTGTAGCTACGACACGCAATGCAATTTTATCAATTTTTTCTACTACAGACAGCGATTAGAATGCGAAGCGATTGCCAATTGTCTGTAGGAATTGAACCGTAAGATAATATAGTATTACGCAGAGACTTTGCAAAATGTAGTATAAGTTACTTTTACACTAAGTAAATAAGTAAGTAAGTTAGTGGCCAGCAACTCTGAACTCGATCAGTTCTACTGAGTTCATGACCTAAACTAAGATTAAACCATCAAAACTGATTCAAGATAGAATCGATGAATTTGGACCTAATAGCATTTTGAACTTCGAACTAACAGTATCAAATCGCCAAGATCACGTTAATAGCAGAATAAGTTATAAATAGTGTACAAAACGAATAAATGAATTATATAGGCGTATAATTCTAATAAAAACATTGAAAAGCTGCTTCGAGTGCTATGTACAGTTGCACAACTGAACAAACAGACAGATAGATTCATTTCTAGTTAAAACATTAATTCCTTTCATAAAGCAAATGTTTACCTTTTAGACAATTTTGTCCAAAAGTTGTCTTGTTATTGTTATAGTGTTTAAAATTACAATCAATTGAGAACGATTTAAAAAATAATGCATTTATTTTTGTTACCACTTTTTTATGTAATGATTTTTTTACAAAAATATTGATATTTCTGTGTTGATTTATATTAAACTGTATTATGCATATACAGTTTTTAATTACGCATTTCAATTCAATTTTATCAAAATATTATACTTTAATTATAGACACATATATTGATACAGTATCCACAGCTTAGCACAAGGATATTATATCATATTTTTACGTTTTATCACGAAATTCCTGCGAGAAATAAATCAAAATGGGCAAAAACAGGAATGCTACTAACATCCGCACTCGAAGACTTCCATTAAAGCAAGACTTAACTAATTCATGTAATTTTTCATACATTATATGTCAAAATCACTCATTAGATAACTACTTAGGAAGTATTGGACATCGGTACGTGGGACGTAAGTAGTACAAATCTAAGTAAATCATTTAAAAAAGCCGTTACAAGAATTGAGTTCGACACACATCACTTCAGTCACCCGATACATTAGTATTCAAATATAAATAAGAATAAAGTATATTTGTTTTATATTTTACATCGAAACACAATCCAGTAATAAACCAAAAAATATAAAGCGGCGCGCACACCGACCGAGGCACGTCACAAAAGCGAAATATTAATCAGGCCAAATATAAAATTAAACATTCAATTATGAATTCAGAACAATGTCAAATAAATTTCAAAAATATAAATCACTGGTATATTTAAAAGAGTTTTCTTTACATTCCTGTGATTGTTTAGCTGATTTTAATGCAATATCAAGGTCTGTTCTCTGAAGCTTGCCAAAACAATGTCCCTTGATTTACGAGCAACAACAAAATAGTGAGTAATGCTCCCAAAACACAATAACATATTTAAATTTTATAAATCGCTTTTAAAACTAATTTAGAATCCGTTTCGGATTGTAAATCAAATATTTTTTTGATATTTATTCGAACTGCCCGTTTACTTTTACGATTTCATTTAATTGTATTCTTTTTATCAGCTCTTATGTCGGGATAGTGAATAATGATATGTTATAAATACTTATTATATTTATAAACTGTTTCAGTTGCTAGTTTATCTATGACTATGACAACTCATTATCTCACTAAATTGTGGAGCAACATTTGTATCCTATAAAGTCTACGATACATCATTGATTATATGATTAATCAGAAGTTGAGAAATTTCTTAAATAAGTTTTAAAATACTTACGAGTATAATGAGAAGTTTAGAACCGACCTAATATAAAAATAGAAATCTTTACAAAAATAAACTTAAATCGTATAGTAATAAAACAAAAGTAACAACCTATAAACTTCGTCTGTAGGATAAAATTCCCTTAACTAAAGCAATAACCAAATAATATATTCATAGTTAAATAAATATCGTCCGTAATATGCGTGTAAGTGTGAACGAGTACTAACGTAGTCAAATAGCGGGCAGCGGTAGGTACCTACTGTGAATTGTCAGAGTCTTATTAAAGTCAATAATTGAGAGCAAACAGACGAACAAAATAACTTAAAGAGGAAGCTGGTAGTTAGATTTCACGAGCGAGTCAAACCGCCGCCTCTTACCGCAGCGTTATCATTGTGGGACTAACGATTTGACTATGTTTTGCATGTTTAGTTGTTTTTTAGATCACGGTCCTGAGCGGTGTAAAAATTGTGACTTTCGGATTGATTTTTTTTTAGACCGTGGTCTGTGGGCGGTCTAAAAATTATGAAGTCTTGGTTGACGCTTTTGTAGATGTGGTCTTGAATTGAAACTACGGTTACGGATACACTTCGCTTATTAACCGACTTCAAAAAAAGGAGGAGGTTCTCAATTCGGATGTTTGTATTTTTTTTAATGCACTTTACTTAAGGATCCAGTGTTGACGCTTTTGTTAGATCGTGGCCTTTATGCGCAGTAGTGGGGCATCACAGGCAAATCATTTTAAAACCATATCAAAGATAACTAATATTGATCAAACTGTTCAATCACAACATTGAAAGTACAATCGCGTACAACATACCTTGATCCCAAAACGGTCTGTGAAAACGCACGTCGCGCCAGCCGCTATTTAGCGTGACCAAAAATGTATTATTATAAATAGAAATAACTGGTAGCTAGAATATACATTTTTATTGCATTACGCTCTTTTAATTGTTGTAATTAATACACGAGGCAATAAACAAAACGGATTGGATTTTTACACATACATATTTATAATATGTGAATAATAATATACTTGCGCCGGACTTTTACACTAAACTGTACATATTTTTTTCAGTTCAAAACTTAATTGTTACAAATTACAGTGCAGAATTGCCAAAAATTAAGTTGATATAAAGAATAGACACGGCAGTATTTAAAAATGGGATTTGTAAAGTTATTTGACAAGCATATGTCTACCTGTTTCAATAACATTATATTGAAAAGTTCCATAAGATACTGTTTTATTCTTCAAGGTAGATGACCTTAATTAACCGACTTAAAAAAGAAGTATCTCAATTCGACCCCTGCATACTATATGCTTTCTTAATTTGAATATATGTAGTACCTTCAACCTTTATATGAATACTGATAGCCTGAGCGAAATAGATATATCTTTACTACACGAACAATACGTTATAATAAATCCAAAGAACAACATCAAAGAAACCGCTTACTCCAAACAAAACCCAACACCAACAAAAAAATAATTATCATCTCTCAACAAACTAATAAAATCATTTACAAGAACATCCGCGGGAAAAACTAGTCCGAAAGCACAATACGATTGTACAATCACATACAAAACGCTGAATTAAACCGCTTGCCTATCCTACAGTCAACACTGCATCATTTTGTATGAAACTCTGATCAAACTGTAGATAAAAAAACGCAATTACACGTCAGCTGTTATGTACACGTTTTTATTACACATTATTATGCATAATAAAATAAGATTTAACTTTTTGTACTACTTAATATATTCTGTTATGATGAATAATAGAATAAAATTATGATGGGTACTGTCGGACGCACAAGTTTTTGGAAGTGTTAGAGTTTATTATCTTAACGTTACATGTGCTTGAATATTGGTAATCTAAACAAATAGAGGTAATAATTATATATTGTTATTAATACGTTCGTTCTTCCATTCGCTATTATAAGCATCAATTATTGTCTATCCATCAATAATGTAACCAATTCAATTATATCATAGATTGAGTACAAAAATAAACAAACGCATTTAAACGAAGCCCTATTTCATACTTTTTCAAATCACAAACAAAAATGTCAAGTGCATAAAAGTTGTTGTTGGCCCAAATTGTTCCCCAAATCGAAGTTATACTTTATAGCTTCTGTACCTGATTGTACTTATAAATATAATACCGCAAGTATTACTAAAACCTTACCACCGGCAACTTCCGGGTTCAAATTTATGCTCCAATATAACATTTGTACGTACCTGTAACAAAAAACATAAAAAGATTAACAATAAATTTTGAAAGGGAGTTTGTGTGAAAGAATTTCAGAGATTGTTTGAAAAGTTTATGTGGCTGCTCTTGCGGTACAATTTCGCAAATATTTATTACTAGCCGCGACCCGCGGTTTCACCCGCGTTGTACCCGTTCCCGCGTATTTAAACGCTTAGTGCGTTTACGCAAAGATTTGGACAATATCAATTCTTTGCATGATAATTGTGTGATCAGTCGATTGAGGTCCGCAACTCCGCACAGATCCGTTGCACTTCATAGTAACGTACCTTTAGAGATGTCGGTAACATAGGATTCAATTTGAATCGCCATTCATTCGCAAATAAGAAACAAAAACATAATGGATAATTAATCTGAAATTTGTCAAAGACTCTAGTTCCCAATTCAAAGTAGAGGCTTTGAATTCCGTCGAAATCAAAGACCTGAACATAGAGTCCAGTTGGACTAATACTGACGAGCACATATTAAACCCATGAAAGGATTTTGGTACAAAATGAATGTGCCTTTTCGTACTAGTAAATAGCTTTCTCTGCTGTGATGCTTTGTGGATATTGCTTGGTATAGCCAATATTGTGATTATAGAGAGCATTCACTATGCAGCTTTGATTAAAATGGCAAAATAGGGTGTAGATTAATTGTTTTTGACTGAATTCAGTCGAGTTTATCTGTCAACCATCAAGTCTACTCAGGGATTAGGCAGTCTTTAGACTAAGTCATGTTTACTGAAGTCTGATATTAGGCAAGGTTGTCGGTACCATTCAGCTGACTGCGAAAACATAACTTTAATTTAAAAAAGGAACATAAAGTTGTATTCTTAAAGTTATTAACAATCTATCTCTTTCCGTTGTATACTGTCTACGTGAAATAAAAACTAATAGATTATATATGTACCATTAATATACAAATCTGTCCAATCTTGAAGGCAACATAATATAAAGCTTCTTTCAATGATGCCACTGTATGAAATCTATTGACTAAAGATGACTTCATAGCTAAAAACTAAAAGCACAATAAAACAGATTTCGTAAAAATCTAACAAAGAATTAGTGTTATTTTTAGATGAAATTAACGCAAGTTATGAGCGAACGCGCCCATTCAGATATGATTCATTTTCTTATAGGGCCCCGGTAACGGCGGATAGCTGCGCGGAAAGCGATAGCGGAAAGCGATTAATAAGTACTAAGTGAAAAAATCAGCGTTAACCTGTAATGTCCCACAGCAAAAGGCAGGCAATAGTGTCTCATCTCACCGAAGATATCAGTACAGTGTGAAGAGGATTAAGCGTAATCACCACGATTTCCTTCACTTACTCGAATATCACTTGTTATTAGTAAGACATATACCTACTCGTAGAGAGAGAGATAAGTTTTGTAATTAGCTTTCTTATTTGCCATTCCATATAGAAGTGTCATATTTTGACGGAAAAGGTCGCGTATAGGCAAAATACCCCTTGTGTATGCAAGCCTTTATGAAGTTAAGTACATAAAAATAAATTTTCCTAAATAAATGGGTGTTAGGCTAAAAACATAATAAGTTTTTCATGTTTAGGAAGTATGAAGGGACAAAAATAATGTTCAGTACATATCAACAATTAAGTTTGTTCAAAGAAATCGCTCGACCAATAATTCATATTGAAACAATTATTTCTCAACCACAATACCAGCCAACTTTATAGCCCCACACGAACCGAGAACACGTCATCATACAGCAAATATTTTCCACAACGTATTGTATTTTGTTTGTTAATGTTATTAAATGTTAAAACAACTTTTAAGTTGAAAATAAAAAGAAATGCGTGTTAAGTGCGTAAACAGACTAAAATGTTAACTAAAATAACATAAAGATACTGTTTTCATAGTACTATCAGACATAATTGCGGTTGAACATTTTTAAGTCGAATGTCGTGTGTACGTCGTAGTTATTAAGTAAATAAGAGTATATTACTAACCAACCCAAAACTCACTCATATTTATCTAATCTTACTATTACTGTGCTGACGTTTCGAAAGGCAATCAATTTGAAAAAGTTACCTATTGCAAACTTCCCATCAGAACGGGCCAGTTACTTGCAATTAATGGCAAACACACATGATAGTAGGTGGTGCACGCAAGTACCTGTACTTATTCTTCTTCATCGAGTGGATGGTCAACCTGACCAATCCTGGTGTCAGAGGTATAAAGCCGCCAAAGTCCTCTGGCATGGCTCATGTAACGACTACTATCCGTAGAAAGTAACCGGGACCGACGGCTTAACGTGCCCTCCGAAGCACGGAATCATCTTACTTTTCGGGCAATCAGGTGATTCAGCCTGTAATGCCCTAACCAACTACCAACAAAAACACATAATTCTTTGTAGTGATCAAACATTTCATTTTCAGAATCTATAGTAACATTATCACATACTCTTCAATAAAGCAGGAAATGGATAATTGATTCAAAGAACGTTTCGTGGAATCATCGTGTTCATTCATTCAATTTGTCACGACACATTGGTAAATTCAAGTTCTTGAATGGGTTGTGTTACACTTTACATGGTACTCACATTTTTGTGATAAACTATACATTAATAGAGGTATGATTCCGAATCTATAATTAAAACTTCTCAAATAATGATGAAAATCAAAGACGCTTATATGATAAACTAGCAGCGCCCCGGGGTTTTACCCGCGTTGTGCCCGTACACGTGGGAATTTCGGGCCTATGACCTTCCCGTTGAAAGTAGCTATCTATTACAAAAATAATTATTCAAATCGGACAGGTAATTCCCGAGATTAGCTCGAACATACAAACAAAGTTAAAAAATTTACCTCATTATAATATAAGTATTGATATTAAAATTAACTTTCTTCATCGACGTAGATAAGTCCTAAAGCCTAGCCCGCAATATGCATATCAGGCCAAGTTACCACACAGCGGATGAAGTCGCGACATTTACTTGTATAATTATACGCTTATATTTTCCCGATAATTATACATAATATAATAAATAATATACAAATTGCTATCTGCTGGTGGGTACACCTTGATTTCTAGAAGTCTATCAGGTTTGGAAAAGATCTGGCGTTACAACTTCAACTAAATACCAACAGCCTATGTGCATTGAATAAACGATCAATTACTTAATTATTCTTTGATATTATGTTTCATATTTATTGGATAAAGGAGGGATTTGAAGTTTTCTTTTTACATCCTGTTGCGTTTAAGGGTCAACACTGCGATAAGCGTGCGCACGCCGCGGTTTCATACAAAAGTGAACCGTCGCGGGCGCCCGTTGCGTGCGGTGTCATACAAAAGTGAACCGCCGCGGGCGCACGCTTAACGCAGTGTTGACCCTAAAGGAGTAAGAATATATAGAGAGATAAAATTATTTAAAGTGCACCAACCCACTTACTAACTTACTTAGTACCCACCCGCATAATATAAATGTTGTAAGACTGTAGAGTCAGACTTCAAAATCAATTTAACATGGAGAGTATAGAAACTATTTATAGTTTAACTTTGTAAATTATTATAACACCAATGGTAGTATCTAACTAAAAAAATATTTTCATAAATCAGTAAAACCATTAGTCAGTTACATTACAATATGAAAGTAGTAAAACAATTGAGCACAAAAAACGTGAGATGACCGCCTAAAGACTAATTAAGCGAGCTCGCTGTCAGCTGACAGCTGAATCAAAAACACAGCAAATTGAACAAAACATTTAATATTTTTATTTCCAACGTCAATTTCTGGTGTTGCCAACCCTACGTCAGAGTATGACGGGAACAAAACCGCAACTTTAAAAATGTATTATTTAATGTAAAAATTTTAATGTATACCTATAAATAGTTTTGTTAAAACATTTCCGGTTTTATTACATCAGAGTAAGCTCTTATAAAGCAAGGCTTTGTATGAAATTTGGGGGTTCCTTTTCGAGTCCTATAATCGTTTCTTTTCCTATAATTTTCACTCAAATTTTAGCACATTGTGTTGACTTTAATTTATTCTAAAGCTAATTTCATAACAAACAGATATTTTCTTTCATAAAGATCTGTGCCATAGGCTGTTGTATTCAAAATACGTAACCATTTACAAATAAATGTCAATTTGTTTGTTTATCTTTTAGTTACGAAATTGTATTAAATATGACTCGGGTTTGAGATCACCATGATAACTTGCAGTAAACAAGTGTGGTTACGTCTAATCCTGATATCTTCAGTGAGATGATAGGCCTATGATCAGTTAGGAACCTTACAGACTAGCTGCCTTATGCTCTAACGCTCCTATAACTAAAACACTGTTAGTGAGTGTTTTGTCTCTTTTGCTCTTCAAAAAATAGCGTATGTCAGAAAGGGACAAACCATTTGATAGCTAAAATGCCGGTAGTAAGCGTTTATGAATAAGACCTTAAAACTTTTACTTTAGTTGTCACAAAGAATGCTTTTATCTCATAATGAGTACAGAAACTTGGTTCTATATGAGTTATCTCACTACTGGTAAAAACTAAAAGGTGTTTTATAAATAAATCGCAGGATATAGTCCAGTATTTCGACATATGATTGCCACGAGACAATCACGAGGGTTTCCTATTTAAAAAACAGCGAAGCCCAGTGATGCGAATTTTCCCTTTTTTTGCGACCTTACTTTAATAAGCAAACTTTTATTTAAAAAGCCCGTTGGCACAGTGCCAGTGAGAGCGCTTACTGTGTCGGGGGTTGCGGGTTCGATTCCCGGAGTCAACAATAGGTATGTGAAGACATAGTTGTTGGCGACAACGTCTGTCGTGTCAATTATATATTCTTATAAAGTATTTGGGTATGTATATGTTGTAGTATCAGTTAGTTAGATTCCATATTACAAGCTTAGAGCTTAGTTTGGGTCTAACTAACCGTGTGTGAATTTGTCTAGGTATATTTCTAACAACTATATCCTGAATGATGCTTCTAGGTAACGAAATAGGCAGAAAGATACAGCAAACGTTATTATGACCATGACGTCACATTAGTTATCATCTAATCACATCTGTTTGCCTGATAGGGTTGTGATTACTTTGCGTTACTTAAGCGGTACGTTAGTTTTTTATTTCCGGACTCAAATGAGAGGAGTTATACGTGTAACGTCGACGTATGTGTGTGTGTTTTTTTTATTTTTGAAAGCCTTCACTATGCTAAGTAGAGTCGGTCCAGCCTCTTTTGTTTTTTAATTTAGCTTGTTAACGAAGTTAAATTCATGGCGCACTAATATTGGTATTCCTAAACGGGACTATGTAACCTATTTAGGTATAACGATATTAACTTCAGCAGATATTTACGTGAAATAGGAAGGGTGACTCCACCACAATGTGAGACACATAGCCAGGAAGAGAGAGAGGGGGAGAGAGAGAGAGGGAGAGAGACAGATTTATACGTGATTATTAATTTTTCGACCGCCTGGGGTAGTATGGCGTCTCTAAGATTAGTAAATCAAACCCATTCCGATTTTTTTTTAAGAATACTTATGTAATAAAATCACACAATCTTTCAAACATTACATACCAAAAAAAAATCTTATGAACTAAGGAATCATATGAGTGTTAGTTAATTTTATCATTTATCAAAATATTATCGTCTCGAATAAGTAAAAAAAAGCTGCCAAGCGAGTCGGACTCGCCCATGAAAGGTTCCGTAGCAGCATTATATTATTTTTATATTTGAGTTTATTGAATGAAAGTGCGGTTTACGATTTATTACGTATTAAAAAAACTACTTACTAGATCTCGTTCAAAACAATTTTCGGTGGAAGTAAGCGAGGTATATCAACATGGGTTTGTTAAAAAAAAATAAGTTTCAGTTCTTTCTTATAGTTTCGGAAAAAAGTAGCTGTGACATACGGACGGACAGACAGATAGACATGACTCAATGACGGGTTCCATTTTTGCCACTTGGCTACGGAACCTTAATAATAATAAAAATATCAAATCGCTCTGTCTATCAATAAAGCATACCCCTAAGTTCGTCATTACCGGTCACCCGTCGGATCTCGGTATATCGTTATTATTTAATTATATTTAATTTTATATCGTCCGTGCATTGTGGACTGTACCTCATATAGGAACGTAACTGATTTTATTATTGTTATTAGTTACAAATTGTCTCGCTTACACTTAGGTTATGTGTAAAACAAAATATTATACACGCGATGATATCATATTAGATGTAACAGAGTTTTGTAATATTTATTTTGTTATAGTTTATACCTTTTTAAATTCAACTATAAAGACTATTAAGTATTTCTAGTATAATTTTGACATTTGGGTTTTGTTTCTATCTGTTGGTTAGTATAGTAAGACTGATTAGATGAGTTCATGACACATTTTTTTGACACAAACCCTTCGGCCGTTTTAGCTGAATATATACGTGCAGCACCCTTGTGCAGGGTGCAGGATGCAGGGTGCAGGGTGGTTTACCCTTGCTGTGCCCGTTCCCGTAGGAGTTTGGGATATGAAATAGCTTTGTATTGAATGTGGCTATCAATCGATTACAAAAATAATTCGAAAATAAAATTCGAATCGGATAAGCAGTTCCTGAGATTAGCGCGTACAATCAAGCTCTTTAGCTTAATTATAATTTAGCTATAATAGATAATAATTTACCTATTATAGCAAAACTAATACTACGGCTTTATATCGACTTTAGGTCACGATCATCCTAACTTGGCAACTTACAACTACCCTGTTGACAAGTTACAATCGCTATGCATACTATTTTCTAACTTTGTCCACTATTGAGACTCACAAGGCAGTCACGTGACCATAAGGGCTAATACAGTGACCATTAGAGGTAATACGCATCTCTCATCTATCATTTACCTCTTTTTTCATATAGAAATAGAGGGAGAGTAATGATGTATAGAATAGAAGAACGAAAACTAAACTTCAAACTCAAACTCTCAAACTTACACTAAATGAAAGAGTATCTCGCGTAATAAGTATAACGTATTTATTAAAATACGTACCTTCTCACACGTTATGATACGACATAATCACATAACGAATAGAATTCTAAATAATCCCATTATCTGTCTAGAGGGTTGTATACCATTTCAAATTTAATTGGCAGTTAATTCACAAAGAAATTGATCTTAATTAAAAGAATTCAGCCTAAACATTTGCAAGAACACAAATACATCAAATACAATGTACTTGAACCCAATTACATATTAAAACTGGCGATAAATTGACATAGTTTGGTTGAAATTAAATAAATGAAGATGAGGCAGGTGGAAATAGCAAAGGTGCACGAATTATTAAATTAATTCCTTCCCATAGCGGGACAATAGTGGCCTCATTTGAAACAACTGGCTATTTATATTTAGAAATGATACTAATGTTTCGTAATTACTTCGTTTATTTAAAGATAATGTAACGGGTGAATACGAGTTCATAGAAATAACAGAAATGTATACCATGTCTGCCTTTTTTTCTTTCCACAAATATAAACACATCTTACCCTTTATATAAAAACCAAGTATACATTAAAAAATAAGTAGTTAAGTGTCAGATATATGTTTAAGTATAATTAACTTAAAACACCATTAAGTCGCCAATAAGTTTTTAAGCACTTGATACATGTAAAACAAGCATGTATAATTATTTATACGTTGTTTTGATCAGATATTAAGATATAAAGGAACCTTATAGAAAGTTTATGTAGAGAAACAAGCTTATTAAATACAGTAGAAGACCAAAGATCTTGCATTTGACTTTGACGAAAAAAATCAGTTTGTTTCAAGTTTGTAGAGCGTTTTCTCTAACCCCATGCTACCTATGTGGTAGCATGTGGCAGAGAGTAATAGTAATATAAAGTTTAAGTAACATAAAGTTTAACTTTATCAATAGAAACAACGTTTACGGATACACTTAGTTTTATTTTACGTTTTTATCTGACGTTTTGGCTCTTTTACAGGAACCATGGTCACATACTACGCTTGACACTATCACAACCATTGACAGACTAGCGACAAACTTCGCAAGTAGTGTAACAGTCTTTGCTCTACAAACCCGAAACTAACTGTTGACTAGAATCCCTATTCGACACGAAATAGAGCAGAAATTCGCTCTCCCGTGGTATTCGAGATCTAAACATTAGTGAAGTGACAAACATGAGTAAAAGTATTGAGCATTTAATGTTTGAGATAACATCATTAGATCGTGAATAGGGGCTCTCTGAAGGAAGAAATCGAAAGAAGCCGACGAGTAGGACACGGAGCCCTGTACCAAGATATATGTAAACAAGAATAAACCTAGACACTGTAGTCTTTGAATAATGTTTCTAGCAGCGCCCCGCGGTTTTACCCGCGTTGTGCCCGTTCCCGTGGGAATATCGGGAATTTTTATACATAAAAATCTTCCTCTTGAATCAAAACCTATTACAAAAAACCGCATCAAAATCCGTTGCGTAATTTTAAAGATTTAAGCATACAGACAAACAAACAGACAAAAATAGCGACTTTGTTTTATACTATTTAGTGAAGCATATGTTAACTTTGGTATATAAAGTTAAATTTATTCACATGAACATAAAATATTTAAAAATAAGATGTCGTATCAATTTACGTTCTATGGTTGTAAGTACCTCAAGATATGCAAATGACCGCTTAGTTGCTGCGGTAAAGATCCTTCGTTTTACTTTTTAATTTATCGTGCATGAATATATTTATAAGGAAATTAAAAACAATTTCTTTTACTTACTGTTTTAACGGAATATTATTTCTTGTTCCTTTAAGCTGTTGTTATTTTCTAACGTGATTTTACAATATACCTAGGTTTTATTACGGCTAATGTGTGCACTACCTCATTTATTTTACAATGTAAATTATTAAAAGATGTAATGTATGCACTAAGTTGGCTTAAAACGAAACAGTGTTCGTCATACTCCATTGAATGAGTTTTAATACTTCTGGTATAGACTTTCAAACAAGAAGAATGTAGCTTCGATTATATGACATTTTGAACGCAATGTTAGTCGACAGCAAGACTAGTTGCCACCTTCATAAAGTTACTAGTCAACTAAACCGAATGCGTAAAGTAGTGGTCAAGTTGCTACTTTCAGTTTCAGTGATCAAGTCAGATACAATTCAAATATGTACATGCATGCATACTCTCCTCACTGTACTGACAATCTTCAGTGAGATAAGAGTCCTTTGCCCAACAGTGGGACATTACTGGCTAATACTTTACTTTACTTTGACAAGCCCGTTGCAGTGAGCACAGTGGCAGTGAGAGCGCTTACTGTGTCGGGGGTTGCAGGTTCGATTCCCGCCCGGAGTCAACAATATGTGAAGACATAGTTGTTGGAAACGACGTCTGTGTGTTAATTATATATTCTCTAAAGTATTTGTGTATGTATATGTAGTAGTATCAGTGAGTTAGATTTCATAACACAAGCTTAGAGCTTACTTTGGGTCTAATTAACCGTGTGTAAATTTGTCCGGGTATATCATATTATATTACTTTAAGCCCTAACTAGGATCACGAAATTCAATCCAGTCCATGGCCAATTAAAAATACCGTAACTTGATATACATTATTATAATCCGATACCGCGATTTGAATGGCATATTAAAATAATATTTTTCATTCGATTTAATAAGAGGTATACATATTATTATAATGAATATGCTCTTCATGAATATTATAAGCGTTTAAGTCAAATGCATACGTTTAATTTTTGTTAAAGTAGAAATTAGCATTCGCGGAGAGCGGTTCCGATGAATGTTTAATATGAAAATATTGTTAATGTTATGTGAATGAGATGCGGCACCATAGAAAACTGAGAAACAGGATTTCAACATTCAATAAACATTTCATAATTTTTAATCCTGATCAGATTTTTTTGAACGAGTCATATGTTTTTCTTTTATAAAGTAAAGGGTTGAATTTTACAGGATATACGAATCTCAGTAAATATATCAGTAGAGCCAAGAAAAATATTCTTAGTTTCCGTTTATCTAATACATTAGTTCTTTATAAAAGGGTATTTTACACACTGGAACCTGAACCTTGTTACAAATAATCTTAATTACAGCAAGACGTAAAACCTACTTACATGGTAAATACTAGATCAATGAACACACCAATAGTATGGTATAAAGATACCACAAAGAGATCATTTCTTCATATCAATAAATAGAAAAAAAATACAAATAGCATAAAAAAATTCAGTGCGATAAAATATAATATTTATATTTTTAAAAGACTTAACATAAATAAGTACATAAAGGTAAGCGATATCATAAATCTTTATTATATAACAGTAAATATAGTTATGTTTTTTTTTATCGGAAGGTATACCTAGACTGCTTCGCCGTCGTCTGTTATGATTGGCGTCGACAGACTATAGATTACTGTGGGCGGATCGCGGCGAGTGTATTTTAACATGTATAATAGAGGTATTTGTAATATGTAATAGTTTTGTAGTTTATATAAAAGATTACACCTAATTCTTCTCACTGAATGATGTTTTCGGTGAGATAACTTTATATAAAGTATATTCGTTTTTGATTATGCTTTTTTTCTTATTATAAGATAACTTAAGATAAGATTTGACATAACGAACGTGCCGTCTATAGGGGCGTGTATGGCATGGCATTACATTAAAGAAGAAGTAAGTTACAAGTGACAAGTGAGTGACAAGAGCCTTGCTCTTAAATTTATGATGATGATGATAATGATGCTTAACGTGTTCTCGGAAGCACGGTAGCGCTCAGATAGAAATGCCACAATCAGCCTCCACGGCATCCGGCTTAATTACAAGCAACGGACAGATACTCACAAATAAGTTTTTTTTTTCGTACATACCGCATGCGATGAAACAATAAAATACAAGATAATGCTTTATATTTTTTTATGTACTTTTAAATGGATATGTAATAAATAGCTGTTAATCAGACATTTCAAACAGATAATAAATTCAGTGATTTATCGTATAGACCATGTACATATCAACTAAATAAAATACAACCGCCGACTTGTTTTATTTTAAAACGAATTAAAGATTTGCATTCCAATCAAACAAACTTATTTGGCAACTAATTATATTTTGTTTTAAATAAAAATATTCGCAAAAACAATTTAGTTGCTAATTAAGTTCCTACAATTTACAAAAATAACTGAATTGTATTTGAAGATGTTTTCGTCGAGCGATAACTCACGTACTTTACCGTCCAACCGTTATTAAAATTGAAATTTAATTATAAATATTTAGTTTCATTGGAATTCTTATCGATAAAGATATCGCATGCGGAATTATAATATTAATTTCATGAATTGACTACGTTTTAATTTTGAATTGAATTCCAATTAAGCATTACGCTTAATCCTCCTTGACTCATAAAGTCCTTTGCCCTGTGATCTCTTACATTAAGTTTAAGTACCCACTAATCATACCTCGTGATTTAACCCGCGTTGTACCTACCCATACTTGTGGGATTTTTTGCATGAAAAGTAGTCACATGTCTTCCTTTTAAACTCTGTTTGTTGATGAAAACCCCATGAAAATTCGTTAGATTGTTTTTGGTAAAATCAATTACGTATACAAGTGCATTTCAATGTTAATTACTTTCTTATTAGGGGCCAACTTTGCATACTGTTTGTGGAATGAACTTTTGAAAGAAACTTTCAATGTGTCCATCATCTTTTATAGCACTACTAGCAGCGCCCCGCGGTTTTATGCGCGTTTTGCCCGTTCCTGTGGGAATTTCGGGAATTTTTATACATATAAACCTTCCTTGAATCACTTTATCTGTAGGAAAAAACCGCGTCAAAATCCGTGCAGTAGTATTTGAGTTTATCGCGAACAGAAAGACGCGGCCGGGGACTTTGTTTTATAATATGTAGTGATACATACTCGTATACGTTGATTGCAAAAACACCTTGGTATAAAGTTGTTCGAAATATTTTTCAATACTCAAATTTAACAAAACTGTATTGTTATATTAAAATGCGAAAGTGTGTCGGTTTGTTTGTCTTTCTTTCTCAACAAGATATTACCGAGGCTCAGTCATATTTATGATGTAAAGATTAGTCAATGTCGAGCAAGACTAATTTTTAAATTCTAACTAATTTTGAAATTCATATGGAAACAGTTCCCATATAGAACCTGGAACTAAAAATTAATAGTAAAGGCTAGTTTCTAAATCATAAACCAAAACAAATCGTAAACAAACTAACTACCGAACAATATGAACTGTTGATATTTTATTTCAAGTCGAAAAACCCGTGAAAACTTTGGCTGGAGCTTTTATGAACTTTCAACTTCTATCGGATTGAAATTGCTCAATGTCACGGTGTACAAGCACTTACGTAATATTATTTATGAAATAGAGTTGGCTTAATTAGATAACGCAATGTTAATTCATTGCGATTGTTAAGTAATACGCAGCTTCGCTATTGACTATGTGACCGGTAACTTAATTTGAAGAGCACGTTAATTTGTTAGTTTCTGTTGTTTCAATCGTTAGACCATGTCCGATATCTTTAGGCTAAAAACTTCGACAACAGGGTTAACCGAACTTATTATTTTTATAAGTTTTATAGAAAACGAAGACCCTAACAATTCACGAACGCTCATAGTGAGGTACTGTGCGATGCACTCTACAAACAACTTTGAAAGTTAGGGCCGGTCTGTATACGCATACATTTAGTTCATAATTAGCTAGGCCATAACATTCGACTTTCTCTGTGAACTGTTAATAACGACTAATTGATTCAAACGAAACACGCTTTCGTATTGATATAATAAGTTTTCTATCAAGGATTTCTTTTGTTTTCTTGTTATTGCTACTAATTGCTGAGGAAGTTTGAGACTTGCGTGCAGTCTATGCCTTACATATGTTTGACTTTTAGGGTTCCGTACCCAAAGGGAAACTGAACTAATAACTGGACACTATTAGTGAGACTTCTGTCCGTCCGTCCGATCTCAAGAACGGTGATAGCTAGACATTTGAAATTTTTACAGATGATGTATTTCTATTGCCGCTATAACAACAAATACTAAAAATAAAATAAAACAAATATTCAAGGGGGGCTCCCATACAACAAACGTGTTTTTTGTCGTTTTTTTAAGTACGGAACCCTCTGTGCGCGTGTCCGACTCGCACTTGGCCGGTTTTTTACCTTATGCCATTGTAAATAAAGTGTATGTGTCTTTCGTTGTAGTTTAGTTGAGGTTTAATTTTAAACTAATTAGTGTCGTGAAGTAAAGGCGCGGCTCCACCGTGCCATTTTTAATTAACCCCTGACGCAAAAAGAGGGGTGTATGAGGGGAAGTCTAGATATAAAAAAGATTGTCCTTGTTTGTCGTTAACACTAATGGCGAATCTAAATAAATTGATGATTTATTTAAATATCTACCCATAACTCATTCATAATAACATTTTTTATTAAATAGGTACTTATTTATTTATGAGCTATCGTCCATCAGTGTCCCACCGCTGGGCTAACAACATATGAACCATTAAAATAAAGTAGTAGTATAAACCTACTTGAAACGTCCATTAAATCGACACTTAACTAAGTGACATAATATTTCGTAGGTACATTTCATGTCAAAACCACTTATTAAATCTCTACTAAGGAAGCAAGCGTTTGACTTCTCTGAGTCTGGGGGTAAGCGTGTAATGTCCCACTGAGGAACATTGGCTAGGGACCTTTAGACAAGTACAAGTAAAGTGAAAAGAGTTAAATACATTTTGATGTGGAGTTCTCCTTCATCGAGTGGATGGTCAACCTGACCAATCCTGGTGTCTGAGTTATAGAGCCGCTAAAGGCCTCTGACGTGGCTCATGTAACGACTACTATCCATCCATAGAAAGTAACCGGGACCGACGGCTTAACGTGCCCTCCGAAGCACGGAATCATCTTACTTTTCGGGCAATCAGGTGATTCAGCCTGCAATGCCCTAACCAAACTGAGGAGATGATGATGTGGAGTTACGTATATGTAAACAAACGTACAACGGATACAAACACGGGACGTTTCAAGTAATCATTCCATATAATATACAATATCGCCAATTAATAAATTAATTTTATAGAATTATAGCGCATGATGGCATTCGTACAAAGGGGTCCCTAGGGATACTCGGTACTTCAAGTACTAGCCAAAGGTTAGCAGTTTAATGCCCTTAACCGCACATTAGAAATTATGTGTTTATTTGAACTTTTATTCGCGAGACGATCGAGTCGCGTTCCACGATGAATGGTGACCTCGCTAAAGACCAGTAATTTTTTAAGGTGATGTTTAAGGGCTAAGTCCAGCAGTGGGATAAAAAAGTAATATTTCTTCGAGAATATTTTTAATTTAAGTAATAATTCAAGAGTCCCCACAGATTCAACTGCATTACCATTACAACCGTTACAACAAATAGTTTTAATAGTATTTTTCTTTTAAATAAATCGTTTTTTTTATGAAACGTTGCATAGGGTAAATTAGTCATGGGTAGGCATAGGTAATTTGATATATCAAGAAATAGTGTTCGGTGAAATAAGTTTAGGTGAATCGTACTTCGGTAAAACAAGAGCCCACTCTGGCAGGTGCTACCCGTCTCTGAAATTATCATTTTAATGTATTTATATTATTTTTACACAATTTACTTATCAACTGGTAGTCTCTAAGATTAGCATGTTCTAACAAACAAACAAACAAACAAACAAACAAACAAAGAATTCAGCTTCATACTGTGTTAATATATACTAGTATAAAGATATCAGTCAAAATTGTATCAAAAAATACTTTTCTATAATTTAGATAATTACTTCATAAAGCAAAATAAAATAATAATAATGAGTGAGTTATAAAGACAAATATTTTACGCTACGAGGGACAACACAACGCGATAACAGCTCTTGAACAAACTAAATTACAATGTTTAAACACTGATATTTTAATATTTGCAATAGAATTTAGTAATACGGTCTTTATTAAATATTTTTGTAATAATATCCTTACGATAGAAACATGATTGTTTAAACAGATTAACATTCATAGTTATCTTAAGCCATGTGGTTATAAATTCTGTTATAAAATGTAATTAATAATTTTAATTGTAGTTTTAAAATAGATCTCTTGTGTTATAATATGCTTTATGTAACGATAGTGGTTTTATATATAGCACTAGGTGTGCCCGCGTTTTGATCTGCGTTGTGCCCGTTTCCATGGGAATTTTGGAATGATAATTACCTATAACTTTCCAGTTGAATGTAGCTATCCATTACAAAAAGAATTATTCAAATCGGATTGGGAGTTTCTGAAGTTAACGCGGTCAAACAAACATAAAATAATGTCTTCAGCTTTATTATAGGTAGAGTAAAAATAGATAAACAAACTGTTCTCCACAGATTTACCCGCAAAGTAACATATATATACCCTATTCACCAGCCAAAAACACAAGGTATATTTTCAACTCTGATTAGTTCTAGGAGATTACAAACAATAACTACAGGCCCTACACTTGTTGCATCTGTTTGTCACAGGCTGGTGAAAAGATTGGACTCGCAACGTGGCTTAAACAGTAGAATACTAAAACCAGTAGCTCAAATGCGTAGAAGACCGAGATACTAAGGACGTACAGCGTACACCGGAAGTCATGTGGAAGAGAGACCCCGTTTTCTACTCCTTGTGACTTCTTGAACTAACTAATCTAAAGCTGTAAAACTTGGTATCAAAGTTGACAAACAACCAATCTGTATTCGTTAAACAGTAAAAATAATTCGATATTTAAAATAAAAAACTTCTACATGCACATTTATTAAAGAAGTTAAATTAAAACAATTAAATCCATTCCCCGACCCGCATGTTCTATGTGAAGCTTTCAATAAACTATTCAAACATAAACCAGAACAATTATAAAACCATAGTACTTCTTAAGAATGTAGAATTTACAAAATATTAATTCCAAGTAACGCCGTGTACACATTCACATAATGAAGTGTATTGACTCTCGGTGTCTTAAACCACAAAAGAATACAACTTTAATTCATGCGAAGTGACACTTTTTTGTTATTCGTTTTGTAATTAGAAAGAGATAACCTATGTTTGGAGATTCTTAATCACTTGAAAAGCTTTAGCCGACATTTATCTAAGGTAAATGGTATGTAGATAACATACAAAGATAACTAACTCATTTGCATTGTGTAATTTTTGTCCGAATAATAATGTTTATCTTCTATGAGTATGCATAAAAATTAATATATTTTTGTTGACTGTACAACTAAGTTAAATTATTAGCTATTGGACATTTACATTTGCACATTATACTAACACTCGTGAGTTCCCATCAACAAAACAGCGTAACTTATAATAAGCCCATACATTATTTATGACTCTGTAATTAACTAAATGTCAAGGAATAGCGAATGAAAATTGTTTGAAAAAGAATTTTCATATACATATCATTTTTGTAGTGTAGTTAAGTGAAGTTGATAACTCGTAAATAACATTAGAACATAGTTTTGTAGAAGTTGAACGCTTAGGCATGTACAGTGGACTATCAGAGTGTAACTATTAGCTCAATCAATTAACCTAGTGCTTTTAATGCGAGCATTTTATTAGACAGCATGCTTTGATATTTCAAGTATTTTTACCTTACTTATTTGAGACATACGTAAACTGCACTTTCGAAGACGAACAGTTATTTTTTTCTTCTTAACTATGTGATTTCCGGTAAGCGAGTTTTCAAGCTGCAAGCCGAAAGCTCAAAGGAACTCAAGTCATTAGAATTAGCCTGTAATGTCCCACTGTTGGGCAAAGGCCTCTTGTCTCACTGAAGATATCAGTACAGTGAGGAGGTTTCAGGCGTAATCACCACGCTTGCCTAATGCGGGTTGGTGATCTCAAACCCGAGCCATGTTTGAAAAGTAGGAAACATGTTTTCGCTCGACCTGGGAATTGAACCCGGGACCTCAGTCTTGGCAGGCGAGTGCACATACCACTAGACCACCGAGGCGTCATAAATGTCTTTAATAATCTTCTAATTACTCTGTATAATTTTCTGTTAGTGCGAATATTTAATTATACTAATAACTTTTTTCATAGATCAAAAATCAGTGGTCAGTAATACCGACACCGCAAACGACACGAAATATCTCATACATTTTTCAATACAAAATGGTGTAAAACTATTCGATTAATTCATTTAATTTCACGGATAAATAAATATTAATTGATTGTACCTACATAAAATATGTTTTAATAAAATTCTAGCTAGTTGTAATATTTAATGAAATTTTATTACTTTGATAAGTTTACAAGACCCCGTTTTAATTAATTTTGTTTGTTAACGATCGAAATGTTACGATTTGTTCGACATAAATCTTTTGTTTTTGTTTTAATCACTATTTTTAAAGGTTTCTATTGTTTTTCAGTAAAAAATCCGACCCCCAAATACTCTAACGGAAACACTTACCTACTGTCAAACATTTTTGAAAACTCGCTGTGAAAATTGTATGGGTTGAGGGATGTTTCAATTTGTGTTGCGTGTGCGTATTCGTACATAACTTCGGACTAACAATATCTATTATATTGCTTGGATCAGCTTCTGGGAAGAATTCCTTCCACAATATTCTACAAAGACTAATGTTTATTTTAAAAAAATATGTCTAATTTGATCCTTATTAGCAAGTAAATCTATACTAATATTATAAAGCTGAAGAGTTTGTTTTGTTTGTTTGTTTGTTTAAACGCGCTAATCTCAGAAACTACTGAACCGATTTGAATAATTCTTTCACTGTTAGATAGTCTATTTATCGAGGAAGGCTATAGGATACATTTTATCCCGAAATTCCCACGGGAACGGGCACAACGCGGGTAAAACCGCGGGGCGCTGCTAGTTTACTAATATAGAAAAGTCGAAAAAGTCATTTAAAAACCGTAGACCGTTTAGTGTTTTTTTTTCAAAAAATCTTTCACTCACTGAATATAATTTGAACAGTAAAGTGTAAGTCGAGTAGGTTTAGTGGCCAACCCTGGAGTTTTAAGACCGCCTAAAGGCCTCCGTCTAACGATCGAAACAACCGGGACCGACAATTTAACGTGCCCTCCGAAGCACGGTAGCGCTCAGATAGAATGACACTATCGACCACTCATCCACTCATCGAGCTGCACGTTGCTTTTAACAATCGCAATTAACTAACATCGCTTAGTCGAACAACGCCACGAGCGACAATTTGAACAGTAAGAACGATAATCATGATCACAGAGCTTAAAATAAACGACGTATATTCACGTAAACAAGATTAAAATAAAATTTATTTAGTTGTAAATTCCAGATCTGCTTAACCTTTGGTTTATAAGTAAATATCTTATAGACCTATTACTCAGTATCGGCAAGAATCAATGTATTTTATTCTGTTGAGCTGATGATATAGGAAGAAAAGTACCTTTACTACTTATTAAGGTAGAAAAGAAAAACACATAATATCGTAGTCAAAGTATAAGCCTGTCATGTCCCACTGCTGGGCAAAGACTTCTCATCTCCCTGAAGATATCAGTACAGTGAGGAGCATTAGGCATAATAACCACGCTTGCAAGTTAATCTTAATCGAAACATCTTATTATCGGTTCCTATAAATAAATGTAAAATAAAATGTTAACTAATACCTATACTGAACTGTATCCGTTAAACTATAACTATAACTATAACTATAGGTACCGAACTGTATGTAAACGTTAGTTAAGTTTAAACCAATAATAGTCATTGATTAGTGTAGGTATAGATACTTTAAATCGCTCATTGTAACGGGGGTTGTAATGTACATGGGGGTTGTAATGTAATGTACAGGCGAAACATTTTTTAGTTTGTTTTTTTAGACGAGGTCAAACGGGCGTAATTTTTTCGGTTGTGTGTCGCGCAATTTTAGTCGCGTAGGTAATATGTTATGTTGTAATCGCTAATCGCCTTAGCTCTTGCACAGCGGCACCCTTTAAAGCATATGACTGTTACCGATAAAAACACGGTAATAAGATAAAGACACAGTCACCGCCGTAAAAGGGGTCAAACCGTTTAATAAGTGCGATTCGAGATTTAAACTCAAAACTGTAGTGATTCACTCGTAAGTCGACCGTGGCTAATACAATTAAGTTTTATCTTTACGACCAATGAGAAAACTATTGTTCCATTTTGTTAAAGTACACAAATTCGCCGACATCTTGTAGGTAGTATTAGTTATAACTAATTATGTTAGTGAATTATCGTGTTTGTCACCTAGTTAGGACGTTTAGTTAGTTCTTAAGAGTTTGACTCAGTGTCACTAAAAGGCTTTATTGCACAAGCGTTCTTAACTTTAGGTACCTACTTAGCGCAATTTAATAAACAAATGACGTTCGTTTTAAATAGTGTTGTTGCTTAAAACATATTTAAGTACTAAATCGATTTAAGAGTTTTCTGCCGTCCGTCCTAAGTTTTCAAAAAAATCAATTATATTTATTTAAGCTGGGAAAAGGTAACAACTACGTAAGGGTCCCGTATTTTTCTTTTGACGCATAGAACGGAAATATGTCCCCCATCCCCTAGTGCACATAAAATTCAAGATAGAAAAGATAACGATAAGCTAGATAGGTCAATAACAGACTAAAAGGAAAACTTTAATACCTAAATGTTAAATTTTGACGACCAAAAGTCGCCCGCAGTAACAACTAAAGTTGCTCATAAATGCAAGTTTAAATCTCAACATCATTTTTCAATTACTCAAGTGATTATGTTTCAAAATCGGAACTAAATATGAAGCAATGAAGTTAGCAGCCGACAAACTAATATGGTTTGTCGTGTTACACGCAACATATGTCGGCACTTCCGACCCATAAGTAAGGCAAATCATTTGGATAACTTTCAAGATCACTCGTCTGCACGGGTTTGGAGTCCAGTAGGATAATAATTGTAGAGGTTTTTCATACAGAAGAAATAGTGAAAATAAAAACAGATATAAGTACTTACTTCGAGAACCTATAGACCTATAGGTAGAACCTACATATCTATCTATCTATATCTAGAACATATTGAGGATTATTTATTCTATTCATAGTAAAGTATTCGCCTGTAATGTCCCACTGATGGGTGAAGGCCTATCATCTCACCGAAGACATCACATGTACAGTGAGGAGACTTTTATATACGACTCCAATATACGATATGAATTGTTGTAAGAATTAAATTCTAATCTAGGTCCATCGTACTTAGAGGCATGTTTAGACTATAAAATAATCCCAGCATTGGGACGAAAGCCGTTAAAACAACACAACGCAAACAGTTGTTATCGACGCATAAATAATAATTAAGGGGAAACAATTCTATTTTTTCTTATGTTCCAACGTTTACTTAGCCACATTTTAATTAGAAACGTTAATTGAATTAAGTACGTTATACATGTACGACGTTTTTATTAGTTTCACGATAATGAAAAGTGACTTATAAATGGATAAAAATATTAATCAGACAGGTAAATGAAGGAAATTCATTTAAACGTTGATTGTTTCATAAAGATTACAATTAAATTTGTTAATAGCTTTCATTGTTATTAGTTGGTATTTATTCATTAATTTAGGAAATAATTATTTTTGCATTGTGACACTTTTGCTATGGAGTATCCATGTTGATGTGATGTGAGAACCTGGTTCGGTCTCATATCCTGCTACTGAATGAGATGGCATCACATCACCACGGTATTATTATAGATATCGTTAACTAAAGTTATAGGAATAGATAAGTTAGTAAATAGAGGATTAAACTTGACCAAAGTATGTACCTACAGTAATCTTCACACATATTTTTGTTTAAATTAATTATGACTTATAGGGTAAATGATTAGTTTTTTTTATTCTTAGTATCTTTCATATAAGGTACCTCGTTAAAAGTTTAAAGAAAATCTATAATTCATTAAAAAATACCTACTGTTATTTCATTTTATTAAATGTAACTCATAAGTGCAGCCGCTCGAATTAGTTAGTTTAGAGTATCTAGAACATTCGTATTTCCACGTAAATGTTAATAGAATTTCAACACAGTTAAGTATTTAACTTTATCTATGTTGATTTCATAGTTCTAATTGTGTTCGAAACAATATCCTTTTGTTACACGAAAGGCCTAGTTTTAGCGGCAAAACAAAATTATAGGAAGGCTAGCTAAATACAATGGGCTGTTAGTTAATCATTAACATTTGTAGAAAATTATTGCAGTCGTAAAATATTTCAGTTTTATTAATAATATGTTTTATTTTTACATTTTCTAACATGGTTCCAATTTGATCACAAATCCGCAGAAGGCAAGTGTGTTAGACAAACGTAATCCTCCTAAAAATTGTGTCGATTGCGAAGTGATTGCCATGCAATGGTATTATAATATACCTATAGGCATTTTTCAAACATTTTTCCATCTACAGAACAAAAGTAATAAAAAAAATATTAAAGAAAAAAATAAGATACTATTGTTATATTTCTATGTTGTATTAGTATGTTTTAGATAAACAAATGATCGTTACGGAACATTTCTTTTTATCGATATTTATTTATAACAAATAAATCTAACACTAATACCGAACATATCACATTAGGTACAACATCGTCATATTTTTTTTAACATTGAGAAACTTAATTGAAAACAAGGATTCCGACAAATTAAGAACTTCCTTTTTTTGCGATTGTTTAAAGGCTAAAGCTAAGGTTAAAAGCTAGGAGGACATAGATGAAAAACAGAATAAAATGCAAAGCATCTTATGTTAATTTTCAACTGCCATCCAATATTGGGAGGCACTAGGCGATCTGAACTTTACAGGAGGACAAATAAAAACTGAAAGACAGGACAATGGAGACCATTTCGTAAAGGTTAACTATTTTAATACCGTTCTTTATTACGTCACAGAGTCTTTCTGTATAAGCACTCTCTGAAGACTTTCTCTATAGGCTTCTATAGCCATTTCCTGCGACTTCCTCCGCGTTGAAGTCTAAGAGGTTCTAATAAGATTTTCAATTGGATTTTTAAATTAGTATTTTTGTTAATTTTAAAACTGGGATTAATAACTAAAATGATAAAATATATAAATTCCGCTTCAGTGTGTTGTGACCGCGAATGCAATATTTGAAATAAAAAAATTGAAGTGGATTCGACTGTCCGAATCACATTGTCCTAAGTATACGAAAAACGCACTGTTTCAGGTCTCTACGATTAGCGGTTCGGGCTGTGCGTTGATCCATCAGTCTTTCAGGACAAAGCATGCTTGCTAGCCACTCGTAACGAAATTAATGTTATTTGATGGTGTCTCATGGCTTTACGCACCACCTTATGCCGCCTCATTCTTTGACATTAAACTAGTCACAAATCTTCTTCTTTTATCAATCTGTAAGTGAATGAATATCGTATTGACTCCGCCTCCGAAATATGTTCTATCTTAAGAGTCCGTAATTCGCATCGCTTAACATCAGCAGTGTTGCATTGTCAAAATTAGAAGACTGTAATTTCTCATTGCAGAGCAAAGACCTCTCACTGAAGTTATCTGTACAATGAATATGACTACTACATGTTAGCGGACGCCATCTGATATTTATAACTTCTTTGAAACCAAATCATCCGTAAAGCCGTAAGAGGATAAATATTAATTTACAATTTTATCATTCCTTGTAGAGTTTGAATTTAATTGATTACTTTTTTTCTTACGTGGTTAGTTAGGCTTGGTCGATGAGTTTTTGCTATATTTTTATAGACAAGTTGCTACCTACATGTTGTTCTAGAAAAGAATGCCTGGAAATGTAAACAGCAGCTCCCTCTACGAAGCTTCACCGTTATTAAATACGTATATTGAAGTAGGTATTCTTGTGTTTCTTTTCCTTTAAATTTTGTTAAGCTTTTCCAATCTTCTATGAGTTTTCCGAAGTGTTAGTGACATCTACCGGCCGGCTATATATTAAAAAGATTGCATGTGTTAAAAATAATTATAGTGTAATTTGAGCCAGTAGTTGTAAGAAATTTTGCTTTGTATTGCATTGAACTAGATATTAACTAGGGGTAAATTTTATTTTTACGTAGTACTTAATATATTACATTAAGGGTGTCAGTTTTTAATGATCCACGAGTGTCAATAAATAAAATAAATTTATAATGTCATGCCCTTACCAGAATACACCTTAGCATATATTATGATATAAGATACTATTTTATGACAAAGTCCTTCAGTAATGGCGTAGGTGTTGGAAAAAATACGCCCTAACAATATTGTAGATAATTGTCTCCGGAAGAAGTGGGCACCAATGGAATTTTTATTAATAGGGGATCCTCAATTACAAGAAAAAAACATCAATATTTTTATGTGATAAAAATTGGGCATTTAATTATTATTTATTTTCCTATAGGTATATTTGTGTAGAATAAAATAAGGCGTGCTCAGTACCCACTGTGATGCAAAATATCTACCCTCCAATAACTGAAGACACGGCCAATAAAACAAAAAAGAATCGGGAAGAAAATGTTTTAAAAGTTACTAAAGATGTAAGAACTGTTGGAGGAACGAACACCAAAGTTCCGACTCAAGGTCGGATCGGTTTAGTCAACCCTAATTTGCCTGCTCTAGAGTTCAATAGCATAAATGTCAAAAGTGCGACCCTTTTGAACCCTTTGCTCGGAACTTTTAAGGGACTTTGCGTGGGACACGGAAGAACATTTTAAAATATTTCTGTATTTTCTTAGAAACTGCACTTTATAGACCGATGTTTTTTTGCAATTGAACATGATTTACAGAATTAAGTATTACCTAAAAAGTTTAAGTGGCGTAAGTACACGAAAAGTTAATGGTGAAATTTTGGAAGATTTTTTTGGCAGAGGATTTTTTTTACCAGTGCTTTTTGAATATTTGAGTGAACTATAAATTAATTAATACGAATTTCCTGGGCACAATCATCTGACCACAAATATTACAACAAATATGTCCAATACTTAGAAGTAGCACGAATTAAATTAATGGTCGAACAATAAAAGTTTATTATCTCTATCAAGAAAATGGCAACCACTTCTAACCACCAACTAAAACTTAGACATTAGCAGCAAAGTAAGTAGACAAGTCTAAAATAAATTAATTACGTTATTCGATACGGAAGGAAAGTTTGAGCGCGGGGTGTGCAAGCGGGTGGGGGAGAAGGCGCGCGGGAAAACTTGGAACGAGCGGCCGGCACCGCTTACAACCTTCCAATCAAAGAGGAAGCCTAATATAATAACGAGTACGTTCACGGACATGAACTTCGGACCAAACGTTCTGAAGAAAGTTTAAAGTGTCTGTTGGCGAGTGTAGGGTGGTGTGTCATGTGGCGTGTGTTGCGGGTACTCACCCTTTCCTCTTCCCGGATCATCTCGGCGATGCCAGGGCGGATGTCGACGTCGTCATGGTGCGGGTGCGGTGGCGCGCGGTCCGGTGTGTCGGGCGGCGGCGGTGTGGCCGGACCAGCGCTGGCGCTGCCGGCCGCCTCCTCTTCCGAGAGCCGCCGCTGCTGGGCCGGGGACCGCTCCAACGGCTCCGCTGCAGCGCGCTTCGACCCCCGCCCCAACGCCGCACCCCCTACTTCACCACCCACATCGGCCAGACCCCGGATCTTTAAGGTGTCGGCCACCTTCAGAAGAGCCGAAATCTGCTCTTGGGAGACGTTAATCTCTCCTCGGTACATGAAGTCGACCGCCGCTTTTAGGTCACAGTACTTGATATCTTTAATTATTATTATGGGGTGCTGGCATGGGTTCTCCATCAAAAGCTCCTGGAAGTAGGGGCTGCAGGCTATCAGCACCACTTTGTGGGCTTTAAGGCTCTTTCCCTCACAGGCCAGCGTTACGTCCGTGAAGGCTTGGGACTGCAGCAGCATGTCAAAACAATTGGTAAGATTGTTTTGGTAATTGTTCCACCGCAGGCAGAACTGCTGCGGTGAGCGCGAGTCCCGACCTTCCATGGCCGCGGGGTCCTCCTCGGCCGGCATCTCACTAATATCGGGGCATCTGCAACGAATACGCGAATGTGTCAGAGCGCGGCACGTGCAGTGGTGGCGGCGATTCGCGAGACACTGGCGCCGGGCGGCGGCGTGGCGCGGGGCGGGAGAGGAGAGGGCGCGCGGGGCGCGGGCGGGCGTGGGAGGGCGGTCCGTCCCACCGCGGCGAATGGGCGCCGCGCGCCGCCCCGAGCCCGCCCACGCCGCGTCCCGCGCCCGCGCGCCGCGCGCACCCCGCCCGCCGCGACACACGTACCGCGCCGCACCGCACCGTACGCCGTCGCACGCGCACGCTACATCGCATACCACACACTGCACGCTGCACGCTGCACGATGCATCACACACTCCTCCACACATACTTTTTGCGACATAGGCGTTCACATTAGTCACTTTCCATAGTTAATTAAGCAAGCAATAGATGATAAACATTTAGGTATTTAAATATGATAAAAACTTTAAGATAGTAGAATGAACGTATAGATACGAGTTATTGTTTTATGGCTGTTAATTAGCATACCTATTATGCTATTTACGTAGACTGTTCGCCTGAGTCACGTGGTCATTGAATTTCAACATTTACGGATCTGTTTTAAATTGAGTAGTACCTACCTATAATGTATTGATTTTTGGCCCTTACTTTAAACACTTGATATTTATACCTATACGAAGAAAGGTAGGTACCTAATTCATAGATATAGCTTACCTCGAACCGCTTCTCTTATTAAATGCAATTAGTATGAAATACGAGTATTTATAGACTATCTTCGCCAAAGTTTGTTCATTAATTAAATTCGATCAGGTACAGGTAAACAGAAGCTTTTAATGACCTGAACTCTCTGCCCCCACGTTTTTTAATCATTAGCAACAGGTGGACTACGAGTACTTTTGTTAGTTCCTACATATCTGTGGTATTTAACTAACTCTCCTGTGAATTTAGGATAATAAGCCCCTATTGCATAATTACTGGATATAAAGCTACTGAGATTACTGACTTATTTCGTTTGAAGTTGTCCACTATCCATCTACTTATATCTGCGTAAGACTGCGGCAGGCGGCTAGACCAAACGCGACAAGTTACGATGTGGATTGGTGAAATACTTTAAGTTCGAGTTTTCAACCAATCGGTAAGTAGTAAGTATAATCATTTCGAATTATGTCTTGTCTTGTATTTGAAGGCTTTTGATTCTGGAGGATCTGATATCTTCAGAGAGTGCATCATTCCACGTGCAGTAGGATCATGACTGTAGAGGTAGAATCACTTATTGTATTACAGGACTTTGGTCAACTTCTCATTTAGCGATTGATGATCGTTATCTACACTAACTAATATTATAAAGAGGTAAAGTTTCTTTGTAAGGATTAATCTCAGAAACAACCAATTCGATTTAAATAATTATTTTTGCAATAGATAGCCATATTCAACGGGAAGGTTATAGGCTATGTTTTAATCCGGAATTGGCAAGGAAACGAGCGAAAGGTGGGTAAAAGCGCGGGGCACTTCCAGTGACTTATCAGTTATCACATTACAAGAACCAGAGTCAAACTTTAAAAAAAACTTATATTGATTTGACTATTTTACTTGCGTTAGACAAGCGTGGTGATGACGCCTAATCCTCCTCACTGTACTGATATCTTCAGTGAGATGAGAGGCCTTTGCCCAGCAGTGGGACATTACTGGCTAATCAGTAGTCACTTTAAGTTTCACTTTCACTTAGAGAAATGTTATTTAAATGTAGGTATTGGTAAATATGTCAAAGTATTTATTTATTATCTTTGCTAACTACTCTACAAAGACGAGGAATCTTAGTCGGCGGAGAATAAAAAATCTAGCAGAATCTACTTATTAGGTACCTACAAGTTTAGGTCTTTCTTCTTCTACTTCTATTGGTTTACGAATTGAAAACGACACTAATTTGTTAGTACTACTGTGCCACGATTCAAACACGACAGGGTTTTGTTATACAATAAGTATCGAGTGCTTGAATTTGAAATGTGAACCTGTTCGTTTAAGATCCGGCTACCTTTTTTTTAATTGACACTACGTTTACGGATTGCACTTCGCTTTTATTTTACAGTCTTCAGTAACCATGGTTCCTGTAAAGGGGCCGAAACGTCAGATAAAAATGTAAAATAAAAGCGAAGTGTATCCGTACACGTAGTGTCAATTCAAAATTAATAGTGTTCTGTTAAACTTAAGAAACCAGTATCTTTTTTTTCTCGATTGTTTGAACTTTAATTTATCAAATAACCATTATATTTAAATCCGATCATTTTGAAACGTAACTTCACGGTAATAATCCTCAATTAATCAGACTTTTTTACAGATGACTGCTTTTGTAAAATGTATCGATTTATCATAATCTATCTATACTAATATTATAAAGCTGAAGAGTTTGTTTTGTTTGTTTGTTTGTTTGTTTAAACGCGCTAATCTCAGAAACTACTGAACCGATTTGAATAATTCTTTCACTGTTAGATAGTCTATTTATCGAGGAAGGCTATAGGCTACATTTTATCCCGGATTTCCTACGGGAACGGGCACAACGCGGGTAAAACCGCGGGGCGCTGCTAGTCCTACGATATAGAGAAACGCAGTAAGTACTTCTCTTACTTACTCTTCTAAGTTCTTCTCTAATAAGTGGCCAACCCTGATGTCGGAGTTTTTAGACCGCCTCAAGGCCTCACATGGTCTAACGATTGAGACAACCGGGGCCGATAATTTAACGTGCCCTCCGAGTGTATCACTGATACATTTAACCAAAACTACGTAATATTTTAGTGTACCAAAAGCCCGACAGACTTAAGTCTCGTGTCTATACATGCTATGAATGAAAACTCTCGCCAGTCGTGTTAACAAAGCTTTTCAAGCTATACTTTCACGCTGTTCGCCTCTACTAGAAAGGCGAACAGTGGCAGACGGATCGAGGCCGTTGACGTGTCATTGTTATCTTGATCCGTATTGTTAGTTTATCTATAGCCTGTGCTATATATAGCCTGCGAATCGGATAGACGGCTTATTCAATTACCAGCGGTGATTAGCTTTGGATGTGTGACTATATGGTGACGTTATACTGACTCTTAGGAACTGGGCGAGTAGCTGGCAAATTATTTTAGTTGATGCGTAGTTTGTTGACAAATGTCTTAAGGTTCAAGGTCCAGACAGACGCGGCCGGGGACTTTGTTTTATAATATGTAGTTATAGGAATAAGAAATCCATAGAGATAGTTACAATCAATGGCATATTACTGCGTATTTAAGAAATGAAAAATAGCTAACTATTCTTTGTAACCACTACCGTGAAAATAACATCAAAAGCGATCTAAAACAAAGGGTTCATAATGAAAATATATAACATTTTTAGTGTAAGAGTATTCTTTAAGTGGTAACATAAAGTCATTCTCTGTATCCAGTTGTATTTGTTTGCAGAGGCACATCATAAAATATACAGGGCTCTCGAGTGTGCCCGTAAACAAATAACTTGGGTGGGGCCTCTAGACTTACATATCGATAGACACGACTGCCTAACAACGGCATATTCAACGGCATACATTCGAATCCATATCAATACTAGCCTAATTTTCAATTATTTAGATAGCTATTACTTCAATTACGAAGTGTCCTTAGAGCTACGTAGTAATAGACACGGCACATATATTGAACAGTGTATAAATATGGCAATAATTTTCAATGCATTTCAGTTCAAGTATTTCTTTGCCGTTGTTCTTTTGTTTTAAGTGATCATACGTTATTCATATTCGTATTAGTTGCGCCAATTATATTCTGGGCACCAGTACGTACCTAGTTTCTACTGATTTATGCGCACAGATTTGTGGTTCTGAATAAACTTACTTTGACAGAGTTTGACTGAGATTTTATGAGATAATTACATAATACTTCCCATTTTATTTCTTAGCTCGTTGTAAACTGTAGCTTATGAGATTAAAGTATTACGGGGGAGGCAGGGCAATCAACAACAACGTCTAAAGCGACGTATGATCTTTTAATAAAAAGGTTATTAAAAGATAAGAAACTCTTCCACAATTTTCCAACATTTGATTAGTTCACAAACATTTTCAATAGCGATCTCTCAGTTCTTCAGACTATTCAAAGACTTCAAAGGTATCTTTGGTAATACCCATCTTCTTTGTGAAGCGTATCTAGGTCTTCAGACCGTCTACACAATGACTAAATTTTCTATACAAAATCAGTATCTAACTATCGGGCTACCGCGAACAATGGTTTCGCCAATATTACTCCAAGATTTAGGTATAGATAAACTTGTATTGGGTTTAGTAGACAATTTTTTTTATAAAAAAATTCTCTATTTATTAAAATCTGTGCTACTTTTCGTTGTGATTTTATAACTCAATAACGGGCTCACCTATCCAAACCAAAAAAGGCTTTGTTCGGACTATTTAGTAGATGGTTTATGTGAAATTTGCACAAAATCGGTCGGGCGGTTCTTAAATTCCTTCGGGGTTCAACGCGGGTAAACCGCGGGGCGCAGCTAGTTATATTATATTAATATATTTTGTTTGATTTTACTAATTTATATATGATAATTAATGTCTGTGCAGGCAAAATGTCATCAATTAGGCACCGATTTTGAAAATTGTTTTTGTAATGGTTCTATAGTAAAACTAATGTTTTCCTTATAGGTCCCTAACTAAATGCTCATAAGTATATGCATTTAATTTTTATTCCAAATTTCCTACTTTGTACAACTTGAAAAGGTTTGCGACTTTTGCTCTTTTTTATTTATTAGGTCATTTCTCAAAATTGTGAAGTCTATATCGGACGGTATAGAAATGGTAGGTAGGTATGTAAAACAAATATTTCAATAGTTTTGGTTCTGTACAAATACTTAGTAATAATACTTTGGCTGGACTATTTTTTAAAGTTTGGACCACCCGGCTGTGGCAGTGTTTAGATAATATTTTATTTAAAAGTTTTTAACGTTTATAATATCTAGGTTAATTAGAGATAGCAGCGCTGTATAAAGGGATACCCTTTAACTGATATTTAAAACGTTAAGGGACATCGAAGTATAGTGAAATATTAACGTTTTTCATCTGAGCGCTACCATGCCTAGAAGGGCACTTAAAAGTTTTCTATACCGTTTGTAACATCGTACGACCTAGTTAGGTATAAGTCTAAGCACATTAGGGTTGCTCATTAAAAACCTGATCGAACTTACTTAGGTCTTTACAAATACATATTATAAAAAGGTAAAATTTGTAAGGTTGTTTGTATTATCGAGCTAATCTCAGGAATTATCAGTTCGATTTGTATTGTTATTCAACGGGAAGGTCAAATGATATTTTTCATCCCGAAATTCCCATGGGAACGGGCACAACGCAGGCAGAACCGCGGGGCACTGCTAGTACCTAACAGTACAAACATAAGTTTAAAGAGTTGCTATTGAAATGATCCCCTCCAATAAAGCATTACGTAACAATGTAAGCCATAACCCGCCGTATAACGGCCACGTCTAGAATGTTGTCCATTACATTACTGACGATGTTTAGAAGCTAATAAAACATAAAAATGCGATAATTACCCCATGCGACCCCAACACTATCCACAAACATTACATAAAAACAAAAACTACATTGATTAAGATTACAGTTTTATGCGACAACTCAACATCAATAAACTTACCGGGCCTTAAATCAAAACGACTCCGTATAAAATGCCCCATGGTATTCTTCCATTATTTTACATCGCCTATAAAAGTATGTGACGAAAGCAGACCAAACCTACACTTGGCAGTCACGCGAACACCTAGTAGAACAATTAAATTGTACCACATAAAATGGTCTAAATCATAATCACTGAGCCGGCACATTATTAATTATGTTATAAAAAAGTCATAGCTAAATTAGCATATTTATGGAGCTATAAAGTTGTAGGTGGCGGGAATCCGGGCTACAGTGTACTAAAGCAACATCTGTTTATTATTGGGAAGGTGTGTCCAATGTCCGGTGTAGAGCAGATCACAAACGGCTGATGCCTGGTACCTATAACCTAACTGAAAATACTACCTATGATAGCAAAAAGTAGATTTTTTATATTGTTACTCAGGATGTAATTTATGGGCTTTTTTATTTTTTTAAGAGGTAACAGTGACACACTTTCCGTCGCCCGGCTCACGACCCGGAGGTTCTGGGTTCGATTCCCGGTGGGGATATCGCACAAAAATCTCTTTGTGAGACTTTCCTCAGTTTGGTTAGGGCATTGCAGGCTGAATCACCTGTTTGCTCGAAAAGTAAGATGATTCCGTGCTTCGGAGGGCACGTTAAGCCGTCGGTCCCGGTTACTTTCTACGGATAGTAGTCGTTACTTGAGCCATGTCAGAGGCCTTTGGCGGCTCAATAACTCTGACACCAGGATTGGTCAGGTTGGCCATCCACTCGATGAAGAAGATCTGAGACTAGTAGCGTCCCACGTTTTACCCGTATTTTACCCGTTCCCGTGGGAAAACCTTCCTGTTGAATGTGACTATCCATTACAAAAAGAATTATTGAAATCGTATTGGTAGTTCCTGAGATAAGCACGTTCAAACAAACGAAAATAGTCAATCTATTCAGATGTATATAATATCTATATATGCTAATTTCATAAAGAGGCAGACTTTTCCATTTAATCTGCATTTAATTCACCCGCGTTGTACCCATACCCGCGGGAATTTCCCGATAAAAAGTAGCCTATATCCTTTCTCAAGCTCTAGACTAACTGTGTACCGAATTTAATTGAAATCGGTTCCGTAGTTTTGGCGTGAAAGCGTGACAGACATACAGACTAAGTTACTTTCGCATTTATAATATTAGTTAGGATGTCATTGAAATGTCACAAAAATGTATCTAAACTTACAATGTCACATTAATAAATGCGTATTAATACACAACATTTTAGCTATCAAATGGTTTGTCACTTTCTGACATACGTAATTTTCCGAAGAGCAAAAGAGACAAAACACAGTGTAACAGTGTTTTAGTTACACCGCGTTTATTAATAAGGCGGACAAGGTTTATGTGTATATAACTAAATGTACCCAGTTTTATTTAAACTTGTCACTGGCATCAGTGCAACAGGTCCCAGGTTCAACCCCCGCCTCGAACAAGACATGCGAACAGTTGTACGGTTTGTGTGATCGTTAGGTCTGACATTACAAAGGTTTGACAGCCTGTATATTCTTCTAATCTATATTATATATAAAAATGAAACCCGTTTTCCTTGGTCGAGGCATCACGCGTGAATGGCTGGACCGATTTCCACGGTTTTGCATTCGTTGGAAAGGTCTCGGGCTCCGTGAGGTTTATAGGGACTAACAATCTCAAAATTCCCACGGGAACGGGGGCGCTGCGGGTGAAACCGCGGGGCGCAGCTAATACATTATAAAATGTCGCGGTGATTGTATCGGGTAGGTCTGAGAATCAAACATCTATTTTTCATCCCACTAAATGTTAAGGGTAGTCCAACCCTTAATTTTTATTTAGCAAATCAACGTTTGCCGGGGCAGTTAGTAATATTATAATCTATACTAATATTATAAAGGGGTAGTCATTTTGTTTCTATGTTCGGGCTTATCTCGAGAACTACTGAAGAAAAGGGTCAGAAGGAAAAAAGAGGTTAGTAGTTAACTAATTAGCTATCTTTTATTAATTAATAATCAGTATTTCTAGTCGTTACTTGAGCCATGTCAGAGGCCTTTGGTGGCTCAATAACTCTGACACCAGGATTGGTCAGGTTAGCCATCCACTCGACGAAGAAGAATTATTCCTGACATCTATATAGTTGGTCACTAAAGCCTAGTTCGCATTAAGCTAGTAATTTAGTCGAGTAGCGAGTAATTTAGTAGCTAAACATGTCCGAACACCAAAAATTTAGTCTAGTAGTTTAGTAAGTAATTTAGTCGAGTCGATCCATTTCATTCTATTTTTGAAGGGCGAGTAGGACCCCCCACCTCGAGTCCGTTCTCACTAATTCGCCGGCTAAACAAGTCCGAACCTGTCAATTTAGTCGAGACATTAGTCGCAAAAATGTCGTTTTGCTGGAGTGAAGAAAATACTTTAAAATTTGTTTCCAAACATGTTCAAGATCATGAATGCTTATGGAATATTAAGTTCCCACAATATAAAAATAAACAAATTAAACAATCCGCATACTTGATTTTACAAAATACTATGAATATACACGGGTTTGGTGTCAAGGAAATTAAATTGAAAATAAAAAACATCAGTTTATTTACTTTATTGCGCTGTAGACTGTTCATTTTATAAAACACTTGTAAATTGTACTCGAACGAAGTGCGAACGATTTTGGGGCACTAAACTACTCGCTACTCGACTAAATTACTAGCTTAATGGTGCGAACGATTTTGGGGTAGTAGCGAGTATTTTAGTTACTAAACTACTCGCTACTCGACTAAATTACTAGCTTAATGCGAACTAGGCTTTAGTGTAGCGCCACATCTGCGGAACGTACGGCGCCGAACCTTCCGCTCTATGACACATCAGTCGAAATTACGCCGCGTACTGATGTGTCGTCATAGATAACTACTAAAACTTATTTTTCATCTTACTCATTTTGTCACAACCTCATAATGTCTAACAACTAAACATGATCTAAACTAAACTCAACTCATAATTAACACCCAAAAATCACCAACCAACTCGAACTTTCCACAAAATTCTAGAAAAATAATTACAGTTACATACTTTATGGAAAGGATATCTCTATAGTGAGGCTTTTCGACATCAATGCCCGTGCTTTGAGTTGCCTCTCTTGGTTCGACGCTCGGAATACAATCCTAGATCCAATTATAAACTTGTCAGATTGACAGTTTTAAAAAGCGGCCAAGTGCGAGTCAGATTCGGCTATGAAAGGTTCCGTTGCAGCAACTAACGTAATGTTAAAGTTCTTGTAGTTAGTGAGTTGATTGAATGAAAGGGAAATTGCGGTTTACGATTTATGAAGTTTAAAAAAAACTACTTAATAGATCTCGTTCAAACCAGTATTCGGTGGAAGTTTGCAAGTATTTTTATTAGTTTTATCGTTCTCTTATTTTAGAAGTTTTACAGAGGACATACATTTTACCACTTTGGGAGTGTCTCTCGCGCAAACTATTAAGTTTAGAAAAAAATATGTTAGAAACCTCAATATCATTTTTGAAGACCTATCCATAGATACCCCACGCGTATTGGTTTGAAAAAAAAAGAGTTTTAGTTCTTAGTATGAGGAACCCCCAATTTTTTTTGTATTTTTTTAAAATTTTGTATGAAAATTTTATCTCGGTTCACAGAATACATTATAAATACCAAATTTCTTATAGTTTCGGAAAAAAATGGCTGTGACATACGGACTGACAGACAGACATGACGTATCTTTAAGGGTTCCATTTTTTGCCATTTGGCTACGGAACCCTAAAAATCGTATCGTGTAGGTACGAGGAAATCTTTCACAACCGACTTTCAATACAGATAGGCAATTAATAGAGGATTGCCCCGAATTAAAACATGGAGTAGTGGTTTGTGTTTTGATGCTAAGAGTGAAAATAGGATTGTGGGTACCTAAAGGTGATGATTGGTACTTTTGGTACATTTTGTAGTTTTAGTTAGATTTTACTCGTATACTCGTAATAGACCTTAGTTTGGATCTAATTAGACGCGTGTGAATTAGCCCTGAATAGATTTATTTATTTGTTCATAGCAGCGCCCTACACCCTGGCTTTGGAGATTGTTGGAGTGGAGTTTGGAGGTGTGTTTCATTTCCGTAGAGCGAGCACGCTACCGGTATGACGTTTGTCGCTGGTCACTGGTTGGGACAGAACGTCAACTGTTTTGAAATTTGACATTTTTATCATTCGCTTCTATTGGTGAGCTTGTACTTTGCCATCTCACTAAATGTTATGCTTTAAAGAAACTGCCCGGCTAGGATGCCGAACTTCACAGAAAGCGACGATTGACAAGATAAATAACAGTATTTATCTTGCACGGGTGTTGATTGATGAAACATTGATGGCAAACTCGAATTTTAAATATTCCGCCAACCAACTCACAGTATTCATTTTATCGTGTCTTTTCACTTACTTTGATATACGTTGTGCTAGCCCGGGTGATGGTATGAATGATATATTTATCCAAGTGAGTCGATTACTATCACAAGGTTTACTGAATAAGTATAGGTACCTGAGCTATGCACTCCACAATATCAACTGAAAGCACCCCTCCCATACTTTAACATTTCATTCCATAAACCATTTTAATGGAAAATCGATGGTATAATTCAATTACCAGATGGGAAACTCGCTACAAATCAAGGCGTCTTCACAATTTTTCCTTAAAACAAAACAAGGCAGCATTGAAGAGAAAACCTCGAGATAATCAGATTCCGACGACTCATTTGCTAAATGGGTTAAGCTCCCGCTACTTTGCAACTGAAATTATTTGTTTATGAAAATATAAAAGAAGGTATCAAACGAATGAGAATAACAGTTACAAACAATGACAAGCGAAACATTCAATCTCTATTTCGTGAATGAAAGAAGAAGAAAAGAGTTTCTTTGACGTAGGTGTATTGATAAAGTTATTCATAAACGCTTTTTAACAGCACTTAGCTATCAAATGGTTTGTCCCTTTCCGACATACGCTATTTGCCAAAGAGCGAAAGAGACAAAACATTTTAATACACCGTTTTAGTTAAATAATGTTTATGAATAAGCGTAAGCGTAGCGCTCGTGGCGTAGTTTGACTAATAGACCTAGAGCCCGTGAACCCCAGACTTTCGTCATTTTATAAAAGCTGAAAGTTTGTCAGCGCATGCTCCCACACACAGGTAAGAACGATGGACTATTATGAAGTTTGGGTTATGGTGGCTTTGGCAGGTATACGGTACTAAAGGTGTGTAAAATACCGATCTAAATTCATCAAATAATTAAGTGTCATTTGTGACATGACATATGTCATTTGAAAGCTCTTGAAGAGTTGTACAAGTCACCCTTTGACGGTGATATCGAAATCGACGGCCAACTTGGTGTTTTCGACCATTGAAGATTGGAGTTGACCTATGCTATGGACGCTGATCCTAATGCTCAACAGTGACATGACCTATATCATTTGAAAGCTCTTGACAAGTTGTATAAGTCACCCTTTGACGGTGATATCGAAATCGACGGCCAACTTGGTGTTTTCGACCATTGAAGATTGGAGTTGACCTATGCTATGGACGCTGATCCTAAGTGACATGACCTATGTCATTTGAAAGCTCTTGACAAGTTGTACAAGTCACCCTTTGACGGTGACATCGAAATCGACGGCCAACTTGGTGTTTTCGACCACCGAAGATTGGAGTTGGCCTATGCCATGGACGCTGATCCTAATGCTCAACAGTGACATGACCTATGTCATTTGAAAGGTCTTGAGGAGTTGTACAAGTCACCCTTTGACGGTGATATCGAAATCGATGGCCAACTTGGTGTTTTCGACCATTGACATTTAGTACCGTATACCTGCCAAAGCCACCATAACCCAAACTTCATAATAGTCCATCGTTCTTACCTGTGTGTGGGAGCATGCGCTGACAAACTTTCAGCTTTTATAAAATAACGAAGGTCTGGGGTTCGCGGGCTCTTGGTCCATAAGCGATGTCAGTTCATTGCGGTTGTTAAGCAACAGCTCGACCCCTACTTGGATGGGTGGCCGATAGTGGCATTTCTATCTGAGCGCTACCACTATCGGAGGGTACGTTAAATTGTCGGTCCCGGTTGATCCAATCGTTAGACCATGTCGGAGGCCTTTAGGTGGTCTAAAAACTCCGACACTAGGGTTGGCCACAAACCTACTCGAACATACTTACTAAGTACTAAAAAGTTTTTCAATACATATTGATTTAAGCTTACAGAAAACAGCGAAGTGAGACTTGTTCTATTTGTAAAGTTGCGTTATAATGATCAGGAGCTAACGAACAAAGTACGAATGTTCATATCGGGTGAGTCCAGTGTGACTGTGACCCAGCCGCAGATACGCCACCTGATAATATGGATGTGGTATTTTTGGAGAAAAATTGACAGTTTGACAAAATTTTAATCAGTTTTATTTTGTTAATACTTACGTCATTATAATGTTACGTTTTGTAAAAGCAATTCCTTGCCTTACTTGAAGGATTTGCATTCACTAATGTCGGGAATTATCAATCCGATTTCAATAATATTTTTATAATAGATAGCTACATTCAACTGGAAGGTTATAGGCTATTTTTCATCCCGAAATCTCCTTGGGAACGGGCACAACGCTTACGTAGTAACTATTAAGTAATCTGTGACAACGCGGCTAAAACCGCGGGGCGCTGCTAGTAAAAACAATCTAACATTATTGTCCCCTTTATATTCAATTAACAGTACTCAAGTATAAACATTCAATCAAAACTGCCGTATCCAATACCTCTTAACAGCAAAACCCTTCCATACTCCACGTGCCTCCATACTTTTATTCTCTTTGTTGGCTTTATTAAAAACAATAAATCGTAGCGAGCGCGTACCACTATTGCTTTCACTTCGCACGACCTCCCCCCGACACCCCTCACCCCCCAAACAATTACTGCTGAACTCAGTCTTAGGCAAGTAACGAAAATAGAAATAAACCTCTTTCATTATCGAATTGATTTATGCATTACAAAAAGTACAACAGGGTTCACTAATAACTATTAAGTAGTTATAGCTACGAGTCGACTCATAATATACGAAACTGCATACGAAGTATTGATTTATGCAATTTAAGGAGGGACTGGCAACCGGCTTCAAATCGAGCAAAGTGGCGGGGACGGGGGAGGCCTTTGCCCAACAGTGGGATACAGGCTTACAGTTATAAATGTTATATAATGATATGCTGCGTTGCTATGCATTACTGTGGACTGTTAGTTTATAAGCTCAGCCCGTTATTTTTTTATAAACATAGTGTTTTTATGTAGTATATACACAGTATAAAACAAAGTAGTCGTATGTATGCTTAGATCTTTAAAAACAACGCAACGGTTTTCGACGCAGTTTTTTAAAATAGATAGAGTGTACAAAGGCACTGATAGTATGCTATATAACTACCTTGTATTAATTGCTGTTTCGCCTTCATACACTGTACTAGTTTAATTAGCAGATTGGGTATAATGTTGACCAATAATTAGTTTAAGTACTTACTTAATTTAATTGAGGCTACTATATCAAATGCATCTAAATCGTAACCACACAGAGATCCATTTAATCACCACTGTACCTACAGATAGATTCAAGTAATTAATCATCAACGCCTAGGCACAAACGCTTTCATCCGAAAGCTCGAACACTAAGCTCACTCGCACATCTCTAAAATGTTGGTGTTTAAAGAACGTTGACGATATTAACAATTAGCGATATTGATGGATAGGGACGCGCGTCGATTAACATAATTATAGCAAATAACTAATTAAAGTGATTAGTTTCGTCAGGCGGATGGGTTTACGCCTCACTTGTTCAACTTGTTATTATAATTGGTAACTTCGAGAATAAGGGATTGGAAATAACACGATAAATATTTTAATGTTATATCATGCGCAGAATGTAAGATTAGATGGTTTTTTTTAATATACCCGGATAAATTCTTGTTGTCCTATTGATTTAAAAGTTCTTGTGCCTCCGCCGACGATAAAGTTATTGTTTGAGACCAGTCCAGACCAGTCATACACCACGGTGAAAATCACAATACTGTCATTGAAACACCATCAAAGCTTTTCATAGTCGAAGAGCATTAGGGAACAATTCCGACTCAATTAGGATACCTAACAGCTAGCCTCACATTACCATGCCATAGCGTAACTCCTTGTTACGCGAACATAACTACATCTTAAACTACTTTACAGTGACACAAATGACTCCGTTAACTGACTCTTAAGTAACTATTAGTGACCACAGCTCACATTACTGTCATTTAATAATTAAAACGAATTGGGCTAGTGATTCCCTATTTATTGAACGATTGTTATAACATGGTTACGGTATTAACGTGATAATGATCTCTCGGTACCTAAATGTTATGTTATGTGGTAGGCAAATTATAGTTCTGTAGGGTTAATTAGAAGGTACCTAGTGCTGTTGTGAAGGATTTATGAGTAGAAGAAACAAGTAAGTAATTATGCTGAGTAAATTAGTTGTAATAGTGTATTGCAAACGTTTGTAAATACAGATATATGCATGTGAAATTATCGTTTTGTTGACGTTTTTTTTGCTGTTCCTTTGTTGATATTAATGAGTTTAGATGCTGGAGAGTTTATTAGGAAGACCCACGATTTAACGCAGTAAGTGATTCGCTCTTCCGTGGGAAGACCATCTCACGCACACCACAGAAGTGAACACTCAGAATTTTAAACTTCAGAACTGGTTCCACCCGCGATTCGATACACGTGCTTGTGTGTAAATCTTGTAGATCGACCTTACGTTTTTTTCCCAGAATTATTGGGGCCGCGCCCACATTTAATGACCAAGGAAAATTTTTCCCTCATTATAAATCACTACAAAGTCTACAAAGTTAGAATTTGAAATGGAAACCGTATAAGTGTCACTCGATATTGTTGTAAACTTTATTTTGTGTAAGGAAAAAATTTAACAATGACGAAAATTTTAAATGGAAAAATTGTTTTAACCTACAAAAAAGTTCCAACAAAATTTTGAAATGTATATTCCGTTGGTATGTATGTAGCCACTCAGTGCTCTTAATTACGAACGAAAGACTTATACCTACATAGGTATTTAGGCACATAAACAGGCAACATACGCAACACATTCAATAACTTACCCAGGCTACCTGTAAAGGTACACGATAAAATATGTCAGTATCTATTAGAGATAGGAATAGAGTAATTAATACGATCAAATTATGAGTAGCCACGGTTGACGACCATCATGAAATCTCTGATTCAAATGCGACAACCGCCCGTTTCGTTCGACTAGAATTCATAATGACTATGATGGGTACGGACGAAGCGGTGTGCACACAGCCTTATACATTCACATTACATACAATGGAGAACACCCTTTCGGTAGAAATCAATTCTATGCACGTTTAAAGCGCTACTATACGGTTCTATAGTCTATGCAGATTTGATGAATCATTTAAGTAACCTTGAATTTTTAAGAGCATTTTCATCTCAAAATTTTCGTTGCAGGAACTAATGTAGCGGATGAAAATGGATTTTGAGTGCAGCTTGGAAAAGAGTATTATTAGCTGCAAAAGTCTACACTTTTAGAAGCTGCATTATTTCTAATCCTCTCACTACAGAAGTACGTCTGCAGTGGTAAAGTTCGTAAGTCAAATGATAACCCGTCAAAAAGAGAAGTATAGTCCAGAAAAATATAATTCAACCTCCATGAAGTTCTGATCTCGTGACAAAACCAAAGATATGTTTTTTATAATAAATACCATTAGAAGTATGTATTAGAACATTATTTCCCTTGATTTAAATCATCATAGTTTATCCGATGGCGGTGACAATGATGATACAAACAGATTTAGACGCGGAAAATATACCATTTAAGAATGTCATGATATAATGAGATGTCAACATACGATTTTTTTTATCTAAGAATATTACAAATATGATCACATTAAAAATCGGATTATTAAGAAAACAACTTTCCGACCCCTACACTACTCCGTAGACTCTAAAATGTATGGCTCGCAATAGTATTATAGGAAGGAAGGCACTTTACTCACACTGTGAGTGAGACGTTTTATATATTTAAGACATTCACTATAAATAATTCACGTCTGCAACGTTATTCCAGGAGCCAGGAATAACTCATGTCTTCTTGTTCCCACCATATGAAACGTCATCTGGAGCTATAGAATGGACATACGACCAAATTGAAGCAAATTGGGGAATGAAGCTTTCCGACTGGAGCGGAATTAGTGAGGTGGTGTTCGGACGGACGAAAAAATGTCTAACACTCATCTTGATTGATAAAGTTTGCAGGGACGTTTTAAGGAGTAGGGGAGGGGGATGAGGGTTATGACAGTTAATATGTTTTTCGTGTGGTCATCGGAGTTGTGAGAACAAGAGATTCAACGGATAGCAGTGTCATCAGATTACACGTGTTTTACTATTAATTGAAACGTACGTTAATGTCATTATTATTTGTTTAAACGGGTTGAGGAACTCTCAACAGAAGCCTCCGTCGTTCCCGTTTAAACAAATAATAGATTACATGGGATACATATATATATATAGGGCGTATATATGTAAATAAATAAATAAATAATAATACCCCAGGGCAAATTCACAAACGATTAATTAGACCCAAACTAAGCTTGAAGATTGTATTATAGAATTTAAGTAACTGATACTAAAAAGCCTATAACCTCCCCGTTGAATGTGGCTATCCATTACAAACAGATTTTTTCATATCGGACCAGTAATACCTGAGATTAGCGCGTTCAAACAAACAAACTCTGCAACTTAATAATATTAGTATACAAAATGCATTGACTATGTGCTTAATTTAAATGAGCCTGTGCTTCATGTTAAATCTAGAAAGCGGGTTGTACCAAATTTCTAAATAATCAGCAACATTGTGAACGAGGTAAGGGCTGAACTGTCAATAATATATTATAACGTGTGCAGCGATGCGCATTGGAACGATGCATTAATATCCAACGACAAAGCTCCGTTTAGACGTAACATGTGGCCTTTCCCATGCGGGGCCGGACTACTCGCCCAGGGCGATCGCTTTCTTGCTACAAATAACGTACCTAATTTGCAGTGTCAACGTATATTTGTACGTGCAGATCGATTACAACGAAAACATACAATTCAAAGGTATTTGATTAGTTTATTAAATAGAAGCAATGTGTAATCTTTTCCTTTATGTTTTTTGCAGCACAAATTCGTTTGGTATATGTGTATTGTAGTTTAATGTTGTGTTAAAAATCGTTAATGTGAAATATGATAAAATTAATTGATATTTTTATTCGATAATATAAATCACATTATACAATACTACCAACTTTTTTCTGGATTCAAAAGAATCAAAGCATATTTGTTAAACTCTCGAGCCAACATTTTAATCCGATCATCCTTCAGTATATCTCTGCAAAACCAAAGCATATTTGAAACATGCAGAACGTAAGACCACTTATTTTTAAAATTGCTCTGAATCATTTATAAAGGTGGTATAAAGCTTTAATAGAAGTTTTTGAACAACTAAATACTTAACATTGAATTACATGAATCTAATTCAAGTAGTAACAAGCAACAGTTGTACGACAAAAATCGATTGCTTTCGTGGAAACTGCATTAAGCCCAATGATGTTATTTATAATTCAGACATAGGTGATAAGTAGACATGATAAGTAGACATAGGTGTCTACTTATCATGTCATACTATAAGAAGCGTACAGCCTGATTTAATAAATGAATAAGTTCCTTAGTTCAATAATGGATATACCGTTCTATTTTCTTGGAAACGTTCAAGTGTAAAGCTTTCAATGTAAAGCATTTAAGCTAAAAAAGATAAGTTTTTAGTATTTTATATAAGTTTGAACGGGCTTTTATTTGTTTTTCTTACAAGATATAATGTTTCAGCTAAATAATTTTTTTAAAATTTAAATTAGTTATATTTGGAATAATATTTAAATAGACTAGGATTTAACCGGAATCTTCCGGGGTAGGTAAACACGGGTAAAACGAAACTAACAGCCCTACGACTCCCCCTTGAAGAGGGTGCTAACATGAAATACAGAAACGAATGAAATTAGCATGTGATAGATATTTAAGGAAGCCAGTGTTGCCAAACTCACCTCAAATCGGAACATTAGACGCAATGGTAAAAACCATCGAAATTAGAACCAATTAATAACATTATTAAAACCGATTAGTTACATATGATTGATACAAGTAGTTAAAGCTAAGTTTATTCACAAGAAAAGGTCCCAAGAAGTGGGTATAGGTTTCTCCCTCACATAGCACATCCATTTTCATATAACGTATTCCATGGTAGTATTCTATGGTATGATGAACGTTGCACTTAATAGGAGTGTAGACTCAATTAGCTGCAGTCTCAGAATAGGATTACAGAGAATAATATTATTAAACTGTTTTGAGGGTTTTAGTATTTTACATGTGAAACACATAAGGACAGTCAGTAGTCAGTCAGGGTCTCGTTCGTAAGTCTGTGTAGTGTAAGAGGGGTAGTCTGTAGTCTGCAGTCTGCCGACTTGCCGGTTCCATATCACAACATGACTGAGACAGTCAGCCCGCAAGCAAGTACAATGAATGAATACCCTTTAGACTAATATATATAACTAGCAGCGCCCCGCATCGTTACCTGTGTTGTACCCATTCGCGCGGGAATTTCGGGATAAAATGTATCCCATATGATATTCTGAAAGGAAAACGAGGTAGGGGAAGGCCTAGAATCAGTTACATGAGTCAGACTAAAAAATCCGTCCAGTAGTTTTTGCGTGAAAGAGTAACAAACATACATCCATCCTCACAAACTTTCGCATTTATAATATTAATAGGATATACAACACTCACATCATTGTAAAGAAGAAACTGGATCAGGACAGTAGGCTACTAAAGATCGAGGTTTCTTCCAATGCTCGTTGACTCCTCCTGACCGTCTCTGCCTCGTTCCGTTGATCCCTCGATGTTCGCCTCGATGCTCGCCTCGGTGTTCGCCTCGATGCTCGCCGAAGACCCCCGATCTATTAGCCGTCACTGTCTATAACCTGTTAACAAGAGATCGGTAAAAGATTATTGTGAGTACATGTGGAACTGGAAATAACCATTAGGTTTGCTTTAAATGTTTGAAAAACAATGTGTTCGATTTGAAGATGGAAATCCATAAAAAATTAGTTTATAAAAATACAAATGTTTATAACTACAGGGAAACCATTAGTTTACTCCCACCTGTTCTGTTGACAGAACTACTGGGACTTTTTTTACCATTAGTTTTGTCCACAAAACAATTGGGAATACAATTCTCACTTGTTCTGTTGAGTAGTTCTGTTGACAATACTAACTATTCGGTAGGTTAGGGTTTTTTTTTTTACTAGATAAAAGTCAGGTGTAAAGCATAGTCTTTTAAGTCACAGAACTAATGGTAAAAAAAGTCCCAGTAGTTCTGTCAACAGAACTACTCAACAGAACAGGTGGGAGTAAACGAAACCATTTAACTTATATAATTTCGATTTATAATTCTCACTCTGCAACTTTAATTTTTATGTATTGATGTTACTTTGCCCTGCCAACCTGCCTATTTTAAGGATACGTTTCCATAGATGCAGATCAGTGCGGAACCCAATTATTAATAACCAACCACAACGCATTACATTTTTTCATCGCATGAAATTCTCTAACGACTTTGGAAACGCACCCTAAGAGGGTTACCACCCTTACTCGAGGGTCATAATTACAAGGAATCACTTCCTAAGATTGACAGTTCGCCTAATATTCCGTTTAACCTCCCTAGACGCCGCACGTCTTTGGGTTCTATTGCTATATGCACCGATTCAATAGATCAAACAATTGAAATTGCATCTAAATGGGTTTTCTAACCACTTAAAGGGGACATTTATATATGACGATACGACTTGCTTGGAGCTTCCATGTCAAGGGTATTATTGAAACTAAGTGCTACATGCCAGTGGCCTATACGTGCCTTTGATGAAATGTTACTTTTGGCTAAGCACTTACAGTCTTACTCTGAGTATAAAAATAAAATGTTTTAGAATGTAACTTTCCTTAATATAATGATGACATAATCTCTCCATATATGACACTAAGTATTAAGTCCTTGACATAGTTTTATACTGAGACTAGCAGCGCCCCGCGGTTTTACCCGCGTTGTGCCCGTTCCCGTGGGAATTTCGGGATAAAATGTAGCCTATAGCCTTCCTCGATAAATAGACTATCTAACAGTGAAAGAATTATTCAAATCGGTTCAGTAGTTTCTGAGATTAGCGCGTTTAAACAAACAAACAAACAAAACAAACTCTTCAGCTTTATAATATTAGTATAGATTAACTACTAGACCAAAGATAAAAGATTCCTTAATATGATTGTAGTACTGACTGATATATTATTTCAGTTTTATCCTCAGTTTTATTGTAGCCTCGTAATTATGAGTGGAATTTTTTTATATGAAATTCTTAAATCGCGGCAAACAATTGAAATAACAACCCTTAAATGGGGGTGTACACGAGATGTGCGGGCGGTGTGTAGGGAGAAATGATGTCATAACATCTTTCCGTTGAAAATACCAGGAGTCAAGGTTTAAGAGGAAGGTCGAGGTATTTGTCAATAACACGTGTACCAATAGCAGGTTCAAAGTGTAGACGATAACTCAGTGATCCCTATCATTGAACTTAAAATCTGAGTGACTCATGAACGATTATCACTATGATCTAAAGGTCAGCAACATTATTTTGACAGATGTAATAACGATCTCCATCGGAAGAAAAGATACTAATTAAATGCAGTTTTTTCCATAACGAAATGTGAAAAAACACAACCTAGCTACAAACATCACTAATGAAACCTTAAACCTTTCGGCGTGTGTCTTTAATTTATTGAACTTTGTTTTGGATAAATAAATTTAAAGAATTTCATTATGCAAATTCCTACATCTGTATTTTGAGAATTTAATTTTCTGATATTGAGATAACATAATTATGTGTACGGGAATGGCGTACCAGGCATCTCAGTAATAACGGACGCATTCAAAATTTTAGTTAAATGAACATACAGGCACTGAAATTCAAATAATTTACATCGGAAATATTAACTGCCAGTACTGGATTTTACTTCGGCGAAATCCATTCATATTTTACTAGTTAAAATGGGTGAAATAGGAAAATTGTAACGTTCCGTTCTACGAAATAATCGAGTAACTTTATTTTTTTTAAACAAGTTAACAGTTTTTGCGATGGGTGTTAAACCATCGCAAAAACTGAGGTGTTATAAGATTAGCCTACGTTAGGCACGCTTCGTGTGTGTGTGTAACTTTACTTCACAGACATCGTAAGCTTAAAAAATTTGATGTTATAAGATTGGCCCACACACGCAGACAAACACGCACACACGAAGCGCGTGTGTGTATATGTAACCTTTCACTTCACTGAAATCGTAAGCTATAAAACCTCCCAGAGAGGACAAAGACAATGCAAAGTGCAGGTCGGAAAGTGGTCACGCTGGGTGTACCAATTCATCCCCACCCCTAATCGAATTCCTGTGTCGAACCAAGACGTCGGTGGACAGGTCCAGACGAACAGACCCACCCATACCCTCCGTAATCCTATTAAAAATTGCATCCAATTTGTTTGATTGCTTAGTGCATGCATTTAACTTCAACAGCCTGTTCATTAGTAAGTGAGAAAGTAACTGTTTGTTCCGTCTTTATGTCGGAACTAAGTTTGATTTTTGATAGATATTTTTGAAGATATTTGGTGTAGCCATCTTATAAAACCTAAAGATAAACTTCTTTTTGAGCCGAAAATGCCATAAAAAATGTGATGGCAGATAAAACAAATTAAAAATACTTAAATAAATAAAAACGAAGTTTCACATCTCTAGCGTTGTGCATTTTTCAAATACTATTTCCGTCATAAATGGAAATTTCAAAAAGAATTCCAGTCAAAACTTCAAAGGTCATGTGGACCGTAATAAAAGCATCAAAAATAAACAACAGATCATCAATGTTGAAAATCTAGTTAAAAGCCATTGAATACTGCAATATTTTTAGCTCTCTAGAGCACAATTTTTCATTTTCCTTTGAAGACCATTTCAAAAATACCGGGAAAACAATATTGAAGCTCGCTATTTTAAATTGTTAGAAGATAAAATACAAACAGTGGGTAGTAGGTAACCACTGCCCTAGTTTAAACTACGGGTGGTGGCCGGATAAAGGACTACTAAGTGCCCTACAGCCCCGGACGCAATCGACATTGTATGCTACCGATAATGCTGACAATAGAGGATTGCTTCAAATTGCCTAATAAGGACTACTTAAATTATGATTCAACATTTTTATTTTCTTTTTAAACAGATTAGAACAACTTTTAAATATTTTGCTGTACGTTCTGTCTGGTTACTTTACATTAATGTATTACTAATAAATATTATAAAGAGGTAAAATTTGTAAGTTTGTTTGCTTGTTTGTATGTTCGGGGTAATCTCAGGAATATCAGTCCGATTTGAATAATTCTTTTTGTAATGGATAAGCCACATTCAACGGAAAGGTTATAGGCTATTTTTCATCCCGAAATTCCCACGGGAACGGGTACAACACGGGTAAAACCGCGTGGCGCTGATAGTACTAATATAATGAAGCTGAAGAATTGGATTTTTTGTTTATTTGAACGCGGTAATCTCGGAAACTACCAATCCGATCTGAATAACTATTTTTGTAATAATTATATTCAACGGGAAGATTATATGTTTTTTTCATCCTGAAATTTCCACACGGCCAGACCACGAGTAAACCCGTTTCTATTCAGACCAGCTTTCAAACATGAATTGAGAATCGGAAGAATATGAAATGCAAGCGATGTAATCCGCTCAAAATATCAGTTACGTATTTCGGTAAACATTCGCATTCTAAACGACGATATAGACCTGTTCCATTAATTTATACGAGTACTTAATTGAAATACATTTCCTATTTCCTCCTATTCCTATTTACGTAAGGAATATTTGTTTTGTAAATAAGGAAACTGAAGGCCTATTTTTATAACATCGCTTTATATGCTTAACGCGATATATATGCCGTCCCCATATCGTAGAATAGCTAATTTCATAAAATGCTGGAGAATTTCATAAAAATGTGTGTTTTTGGGTGTTTCTTTCAACGCTTATGATTCATATTTCGATGGATAAACCAATTTCCGTGTTCAAATCCAGACGCTTCGCATACATTACGAATTCAAAGTCTTACTGCAACACGCATAAAACAGTACGCAGTTATTGCGAACCCCAAGTCAAATATTGGCTGCATTTGCGGGAAGATGATGCATTTTTATTTACTTATTACCTCGCCTTTCAATGCAATATCATTTTCCTTTGAAATATTATATCGCTTTATTTTATATACTGTGTACTTTTCGTTATTACATATGTAACTGGCAGTGCCCCGTGGTCTTGTCCGATTTAAATAATTTGTGGCCACAATAGATAGCCACATTCAACGGGAAGGTTTATAGGCTATTTTTCATCCCAAAATTCCCACGGGAACGGGCATAACGCGGGTTAAACCGCGGGACGCTGCTAGTCAATGATATAATGTTATCAAAAATCAAAACCTGGATCTCTGTGTGTGTATTTTGTTGGGGATCTCCATTTCTTAGTGTCATGAATTTACCTACAACCTATTTACTTATAGTGAAATCCAAAAACTCAGAAACTTTGCTAAGTACTAGGAACCTCTGCACAAAGTTTTCTTTTAAACAGTGGTTAGAGAATAAAACCCCTATCAGGGTGAAAAGGACACCCTTTCTTCGAAGCAAAGCAAAAAATTCTATAAATTTCATAAAATGATCTAAACAATCTAAAATAATCGAAAACATACATTATTCCACTTATACATAAACGTTAAACTCCTTCAATTTAAACTGAAAGAATAAAGCTCAGATATTATTTATTAAATACCACTTAGAACATAGTAAGCCTGTTTATAGCTCAATTTATTTTAGTCTAGAATAGCTTCACCGTCCGTGGACATTAAACATTAAGGGCCGGAGACGATGAGCTCTATTAATAATGCACCACCCAGAACCGTGCAATGCGTACGGCACCTTAACTCTGAACACAAAATAATATAGATGTAATGAATAAATACTTAATATTTAATACAATGGAACCGGCAGTATTAACCGTAGCCTTAATATTGTATTGCATGGATGTTAAATGTTTGTGTTTGTATGGAATTATTGAAGAGCAATGTGTTTTGGAAATTGACCTCGTTTTTTATTCTGTTGCTTTTTGGATTAGAAGATTTTGTTTAGGTTGATTTTCCTAAATATTTTTATAAGCTTACGTTCAAACTATTGATTAATGAATACTACAGACAATTTTAAAACGCGTTAGGAGTGGATTCCGCGAGCATTCTCAATTTGATTTAGCGTCCAAATATCTATACTAATATTATAAAGAAGTAAAATTTGTAAGTTTGTATGTTCGAGCTAATCTGGGGAATTACTAATCCGATTTGAATAATTATTTTTGCAATGGATAGCCACATTCAACAGGAAGGTTATAGGCTATATTTCATCCCGACATTCCCACGGGACCGAGCACAACGCGGGTTAAACCGCGGGGCCCTGTATGTGTGTAATAAACGAATAATGTTTTAAATAGTGTTCTATTTCGTTCACTACAAAATACATAAAACGAACAACTTTTGATTTTTTAACATGTTTGCGAAACACTACTAGTATCACATGTATGAGAATGCGTTCCTCATACACTCAGGTACAATTATGTATTTCTTAGAAACTGCCTTCTAACTACTAGGTGACATGGGCTACTATGTGACAATCCAGTAATTAGTTTCCAACTATCTATTGTCTTCGATTGAATGACGACAAGCCACCGAGGCTGCTACTTTCTATGATTAAAGTGCATGGATGCATCGCTTTTCCCATATCGTGCTTATTAAACTCACGGAATTACCCCGGAAATAGGGCTGCCAGTACACATATCCTTGTTAGGGCACGTTTAGAATGCGATAGAACTTCGCCAGTTCGTAGGAGTATGAGTTTATTCGTCGAAGGCTGAATTACCGATCTCGGTTGATAGACTCAAATAGCAGATGGTTTAGACTTTTTTTAATGACTATGAAATAAATCCTGAACTAACTTCTAGGTATTTATGATCGAACGTCCAAAATTTTCCAAGTGACAAACTGCTTTTAATATGAGTAATTCTATATTAAGTTTTGACTTTCAACTGGACAACTATTTTTGTGTTTAAAAATCAAATAAAAATCGTCTCGTCTCCGTTTATAAACTGATATTTATAAACGACACTAGCACACAAGGTCATTTAAATATACGTCACTAGCAGCGCCCCGCGGCTTCACCCGCGTTGTGCCCGTGCCCGTGGGAATTTCGGGAATTTATACATATAAACCTTCCTCTTCAAATACTCTATCTATTAAAAAAACCGCGTCTTAATCCGTGCAGTAGAATTTGAGTTTATCGAGAACAGACGCGGCCGGGGACTTTGTATTATAATATGCAGTGGTATTATAATGTAGAACAAAAAGACAGGATCGCAGGATCGTGCTATCATATCGTTTTCATTTCTCAACTCTGGGTAAAGACCATGTCGTATAGGTAGACGGTAACGCCGCTGGCCGCAGTAGCCCTACAACAAAGCCACAAGGGAAGTAGTGGGAAAATTTCTCAAATATTAAATTACCGTTTGGAACGTGATAGGACCCACCACCGTCTTACACAATGCCTACGTGACCTGAAACTACTAATTAAGTGATGCATTTAATGCGAAGCACTATGCACTGTATCGGAGCCTGGGGTCGATATTATTAAACTAGCAGCGCCCCGAGGTTTTACCCGCGTTGTGCCCGTTCCCGTAAGAATTTCAGAATTAAATTTGCCACATGTGTAATTCTGCTTCATTCAAATCCGTTCAGCAGTTTTTTCGTAAAATATAAACAAACATACCTACATACATATAAATACCTCACCTCATAAACAATCCAATATTCTTTTAGGCTATCCATTACAAAAGTAATTATTCAAATGGGATTAGTAGTTATTCAGCTTTATTATAATAGTATACTAGCAACGCCTCGCGGTTTTACCCGCGTTGTGCCCGTTCCCGTGGGAATTTCGGGATTTTTTTTACATAAATAAAAACCTTCCTCTTGAATCACTCTACCTATTACAAAAAAACCGCATCAAAATCCGTTGCGTAATTTTAAAGATTTAAGCATGCAGACAAACAGACGCGACTTTGTTTTATACTATGTAGTGAAATGTACTGCTTACGTTCAGTGTTTTAAACTAACTACACCACGAAATAAAGAAGACAGTAAGTGCTTCGCTCTTCCGTGAGCTACAATAGGTACTGTTTATTTTTCTTAACAGTCCTTAACCCGGCGAGGATGTTGTAGGGTCATTTTGACCCTGACAATTTTTAAGCGTCTGTGGTATTTTTTCCCGCGACCGTAGGGTATTGGGCGTCTTAGTAGCTGTTGCTAAGGAACCGGCGAGTGCGCCACGTACCGATATTCAGTCGGCTGGCGCCTGCGACGGGATTATCACGTGCGTGAAGTCGAGAAGGGTAAATATGACCCCGCCACAACCGCGGCGTGACATTTTTTGTGAAGCTTCGAAAATGTTTTTTACCGAATATTATTATATTTTCAGGTGTTTCTTATACAAAATGAATAACCCGGAGCTTGAGCAAATGTTTGTGACGAATGCCATAAATATATTTGTCCCGAACACACTATTTCGTTCTGCCAGAATTGTGCTGCAACCACAGACAATAATGACATGTAGTTTATAAGCAATTATAAGACTGTAGGGGAAACTGATTGATCTCTACAAGTTGTAGGTACCTAATTAGGAGCTAATTGATAAAAAAGAAGTTATCTATTTTTTGTTATTTTAGTGTTACTTAAGTAGTTCTATGAAAAAGTTTAATTGTGTAGTACTTTGCCAAAACTGATTTAATTATAATATTTTGTATCATTATATGCCTGTTGTATTTATCAATTCATAAAAATAATATGTAATTTACATAATACCTATTAAAGCTTTAGTTTAAAATTAAAAATCTAGCTATTTTGAACCCAATAACATACAGGGTCAAATAGACCCTCGACAACCTCCACGTAACTATTTTCACCACATCCTCGCCGGGTTAAATGTAAACTAACCTTTGATGATACGAAATTCGCGTAATTTAGAAACTACAGACATTTCGATCTACTCTATCTATATACGAATAGTTTGCCACTTTACATTACACACTTTTATATACTTTTTTTATATACCTACCTTATACACTTTTACCTAAGTTCGCACATGTCGAATATGAATTTTATTAATTTTTAACGCATATTTAAGTCAAAGTAGAAAATTTTTGAAGTTACCAAATCACAGATGGTAAAATACCCGTTCTATGCCTATAGTGATGAATAAAGCTTATAAAAAGCCTACTCATACTAAAATAGTAAACCTAAAGAAGCTGTTTTGTATTTATCTGTTTAAACTCAATAATCAATAGAAATAAAAATCTGATTTGATAAAATGTTTTAGGATATTATAGCTACACTAGCAGCGCCCCGCGGTTTTACCCGCGTTGTGCCCGTTCCCCTGGGAATTTCGGGATTTTTTTTACATAAAAACCTTCCTCTTGAATCACTCTACCTATTACAAAAAACCGCATCAAAATCCGTTGCGTAATTTTAAAGATTTAAGCATACAGACAAACAGACAAACAAACAAACAGACAAATAGCGACTTTGTTTTATACTATGTATATATACTATGTAGTGATTTAATAACGATATTCAAGTTCTTTGTTCCTAAGTCCTAATACAACTTCAAAAGCGATGCCAAGAGATTTACGAATATGGCTATGAGGAGATACAATGTTAAAACCGCATCGCTTCCAATAAATAATTTTAATCAAAAAGTTATGATAAACCGCCATAGGTGGCGCAACCATAGAACAATCAACTCCAATTAGTAATACGATCCAACCATTTTGTCTATTTAAATTAGCAGAAAATATATGTGAGTCGCGCAAGTCGGGTGCGCCTATGACGCACGGACGGACAAACACCTGGTCAATAAACTAATACTTTATTGTGCCACCGCCCTTATCATTACCCCGGTTCAACATAGACTGGGGTGGTGTCCGCTTTACGAGTATTTACATTCTGTGTGGACAGACCTTAATGATATGTTTTTTCAATTTTTTACCCCCCGGCTCGAATAGAGGGGTGTTTAGTATATTAGTGGGTATATTTCAGTCAGTGAATATTTGCAATGTATCGAAGTACCTAAGCTTGACCGAACCTAAGTACCTAAGTTTGTCGGAAATGATTCCTTATTTCTCCGATTGTGACTTTTGCGCGATGTACTTTAAGGGTCAACACTGCGTTAAGCGTGCGCCCGCCGCGTGCCCGAGCAGCGACGCGTCACTTTTGTATGAAGCCACACGCGGCGTGCTCACGCGGCGTGCGCACGCCGCGCGAGCACGCGACGGTTCACTTTTGTATGGAACCGCGGCTTGCGCGCGCTTAACGCAGTGTCGGCCCTTAATCGAAATGAAAAATAACTTTTCTAAATCTGTTTGTAACACAAACATCGTATGCAAAAGTTTTATCCCAGTGAAACTTAACTTGTCCGTTTGTTAATAATTAGTTTTGAGTAGGTACTTGTATTGTTACTTAAAAGTATGTGTGTTATTATTTTTAAGTTATTATTTGAAGTTATTTTTCATACATTACATTTCACGTTTTCTAAGAAAGCATTTATCGTCTATCGTAGTATCTACTAGAAGCCAAAACTTTTTTCGAAATTGATTCTTCACATTAATAAATATGCGTTATATAGCTTATAACCACCTACCACCAACACTATATACTTCAAATCATTGATAGTTCACAGTTCACGTCTCCAGCAGCCATCGGAAGTTCAATCTAGCAGGTAATATTATAAGATGAATGATGGAATGGAAGGGAAATCGAAAATTGCGGCTCAAGGAGGATCGACGTCACAGAAACTTAATTATTCTTCATATACGTATTCCAATATTCAATGTTATATAAAGTTAGGTTCAGAGTAACTTAATAACAAGTTATTTACTATGTTGGTCCCGGTTGTTACAATCGATAGTTGTAGAACCTACACAAACTTACTTACTTACTAACGTTATTTGCAACTAGCAGTACCCCGCGGTTTTACCTGCGTTCTGCGTTCTCGTTCCTGTGGGAATTTCGGGAATTTTTATACAAATAAACCTTCCTCTTGAATCACTATACTATCTATTTGAAGAAACCACGTAAAAATCCGTTGTGTAGTTTTAAAGATTTAAGCATACATAGGGACAGACAGACAGCGGAAAGCTACTTCAAGAGGATGGTTTCTATGTATTAAAATTCCTGATATTCCCACCGGAACTGGCACAACGCGGGTAAAACCGCGGGGCGCTGCTAGTGTTAAAATAGAGAAAAATGTGATGACTAGTTGTTCTTTTTTCACCATAGAACATCTGACGTGATTTGGTTGTTCGACACACGATTAATAAAGCCTGGAAGGGTTTTTTTCATCCCGAAATGCAAACGGAGGCTGATTGAAACCGCGGGGCACTGCTTGTTGATGCTAAAATTAATATTTACAATATTTAGGGTTCCGTACGTCATGCAATATAAGGCCTTATAAATTCACGTGGGATTACCAATCCACCACGAGTCTTTCCGACTTTAGAGGCCAATTTGCTCTGAAATTATTAAAGCGATTTATTTTTTGTACGATTTTTTCGATTTAGTATTGCATTGTATGTGTAGGTAATGTAGGCATTTTGAACATTGTACCCACTTTATATAAAAGATTTTTTCTGCATATTAAAGACAACCTGTTAGATTTTCTGGGTTCAAATAAAACAGAAACAATTCAATTAGGAACGCTCTCTTCATACGAATTTTGAGTATTTAACTCACTCGACGGTTTTTTGGTATTCGAATAAAATTTCCCCTTTTTTTTAGGTTTCGTCTTTATATAAGGTTAGTACTTACCCAAAATGTGTATGCTCCTACTTCTGCCCTGATGCCACAGCCTTGGAGCCATAAAGTACCTAAAAATACAAAACTAATTTATTTAAACTTTAAAAAAAAATCTAACCGCCTTCGAAATCTGTAAACTAAAAAGATAGAAATAAAGTATTTTGTCGGCTTCTGACTAATTTTAAAGTTGGAAGCGCTGCCTCAAGAAGGTTTAAGTAAACCTTCTTCTTAGACGTCTAGTCGGGTTTGGTTTAGCTAAAGAGTTGATGGCAACGACTCCAATTGATTCAACTAAAATTAGTCAAGAAGTCGACTAAATATATTGCACACAAGCATAGATACGGTCGAATTGAGAAACCTCCTCCTTGTTTTAAAGTCCGTTAAAAAAAAACTTTTACGCTCTGATGTTGAAGTAGGAACAAGATGGCGTATTTAAGAGCTTGCGCAAACCTTAGTCCCGCCAGTATTGAAACTATTCATTTATACGAAAACATATGAAGGAGCGGATATCAAGCAGATTATTTCGTATGCTTCAGATTTTTCTGCAAATTACATTAAATAATTAACTTAGCGTCAACTATTACAAAGAATCACAAGTAAAGGCAAACATAAAAAAAGAAAAATTATCATAAAGATTATTTGATGTAGAATACTCGTAGAAAGAAAAGCCAGACGAGAATGATGCAGGCGAGAAAATCTACTGTGCGCTCATAGCCTATGACTGTACCACCTGCATAGATACGACACCAACTGTTGCTCATACAAACTGCGCCATCTCCGTGAATACGTTCAGATCGTGAAGTACTGGGCTAGGTATTATCCAGATAACATTTCTCGAACGTTTCCCATGGTCATCCATTATAAGAAGCATATTCATAATATTCACAATAAATAAATAACCACACATTTTGAACCGTACAACCAACAATTTATCTCACCCCAAGGCCACTCGATACCAACAATTACTGACAAACCTGCGTTTTAAACCGTAAAATTCGAAATTTAAACAACGCACAGCTATTGGTTATGATTCACGAGAAACGTTGCGTCTTCGTTTCCTATTGGATGATGGTAAACTGATATAATTTAAAATATTGTCACTTGACGGTGGTTGTCGCGGTATAGCAATCTATTTTCGTGGGGAACTTTATCTAATTTGCTCGTTCCTCCTAACACATTATAAACAGATATTGGATGTTTCGATGTACATATTCATTTATTTACATTTATATTTATACATGATGCTAAGAAATGTACATTTGTACCTACTCAAAAAAAATCTGTTTATAAACATAACAAAACTACTTACATAAAATTGTAGTTTGCACTGGATCGATAACAAATGTAGTACAAGATCGTAGCTTTCTTTCATGTAACAAAATTATTATAAACTGAAGAACCTAACAATAAGTACCTAATAAACATCTATACCCTTTTCCACAAAGTTTTTCTAGAGTTAATGAAGATAAGCCATGCTAAACGAGAGCGACAGCTAAGTACTAGATTTTTTTTTGAAAAACCGAACATATCATTATGGTTATCAAATAATAAGTTAAAAAAACATAGTTAGAGAATCTATCTTTTTACTTCTCTACCACCCACGTTAAAGATTACCTAATTACCTAACTTTTGCCATGGGCTACCAGCTTTTTTTTAAAAGGCAAAGACATACCTAATTGTTTTTGTTTATAAAACAATAAAATATATTCTTTAAAATTTTTAACACTATACTTTTACTGTACTGATATCTTCAGTGAGATGAGAGGCCTTTGCCCAGCAGTGGGACATTACAGGCTTATACTTTATATTATACTTTCGTCTTTTTTTCGACAGATTTATCTTCGTTCTTATAGACTTACATACACTATTATGACTTCATACAGACATATACATATTACAATCTAGCAGCGCCCCGCGGTTTTACCCGCGTTGTGCCCGTTTCCGTGGGAATTTCGGGATAAAAAATAGCCTGTAACCTTCCCGTTGAATGGGGCTATTAATTACAAAAAAATAAATATTTAAATTGGTCTGGCAATTCCCAACTTTACCTCGAACATTCATACAAACAAACAAAAAACTTACAATTTTTACCTCTTTATAATATTAGTATGGATACCTGGGCGAATCTACTTTCTGCAGTCAGTACTGGAGAGTCTACCAAGTATCCGGTCGGATATTGCTCCAACCAATTGCTGCGAAGACCTATAATTTTTCCTTTCACTGTGACTTCGGAAAGGAGGGACAATCTATATTATATAGGATTTTAAAATCGTTACGCTATTTTTAACCTTCGAGCCTTCGTGATATGTTATATTTGTTTCTGTATTTATTTTATTAGTAGATAATACATTTTTATATAACTGTTAATTTCTAAGTTAGTTTTTAAAGTTTATTTTAGTTTGCAGTGCGCTAACAGGGTGTGATGTATTTAGGTACATTTTGGCGAATAAATAAATTTGAATTTGAACATCTCCTATATACTTCTACTTGGTATTCAATGTATCTTTATACCTCTAGGCACTCTAGTGTGCGAATGTACTGTTTTGGTACTTAATACCGTATTTTGCAAGCATTGTTTTGCGAATGTACCCCATTTTTGAGTTGTTTTAGATTTTTCTTCGTTCGTATTTTGAATTTTCTTCATTTGTTTTTAGATTTTGCTTCGTTCGTATTTTGAATTTTCTTCATTTGTTTTTAGATTTTCCTTCGTTTGTTTTAGTAACGCCCACAGGTCTGTTTTGTCTTTACTCGTTAATTAACTAATGGTAAACATTTTTAATTGGCTCTTAGCACTTAGTCTTTCTTATTAAGTCTTCTTTTGTTAATGTTGTAAATTTTCCGTTACTTCAAAATAAACAAATGATTAAGTATGGATATATTTTTTTATAGTATACCTGCCTTTTTAAGTAAAGCGCTTGGAGTTTATAGTAGCCATCACTGTTTTTGTTTTAAATATCACCTTGGGTTTTGGGTTTGTTTGTTTGGGTTTTGTTTTAAATATCACCTAAAGGTGAACAATGTCTATCTATTGATACAAGGTACCGCCTTCGACAAAGAACAAAGACAAAGAAAGACCTTCGACAAACGGACCCACAATATAGTATATCTGTTATGATGACTATTACCAATTTAATTCGATTCAAATTGATTGCATTCCATAATATATATTTTTTAGGTTATAAACTTATAAATACTGTCGGGCACAGCACTATTGGAAAAGAGTAGGACTATCTTACACTTATTACGTTATTTAGGTACAACAGTACCTTCGATAGTCAGATTCTCTCAAATACCTACCCCTTTGCTAGATCTAACGAAAGCTATCAGAAGCATTATCTACCCTCATCATCGGAATGCGTACATTGCTGCTCCTGTACGGTAAACAAATGTATTCGTAATGCGATGCGATGCTGGCGATGTAATGCTAACATCACAACGCGTCTACACGCGGGTTGTACTGTCGAGGCCTTTGGTAGATTGAACTGTGAAGTTAGGTTTTGACGAAAATTGTCAGAAGCTCGAAATAGAAATATTATGTATGTCATTCACACACGCTCTTGACCAAGATATATCTCTCTCGCTTCGCATTCGCATTATAAAAAGTGGAGAAATATATTTTTTTATTACTTCTGTCTACCTGAAGGTCGACTAAAATTAAGTATTAAAGGACTAAATACTATGAAAAACGTTTCACAAAAAAGCTTCCAAAAAAGACTAAGACTCCTCAATTAGTCATAAATATAAACAAATCGCTAAACCACATGTGACACCATAAAGTTTATTATTCACATGTGACACCATAAAGTTTATCATTCAAATATAATTCAACCATTTAAACTTTGTACGACAAAGTCCGTGACAGTCCTCCGTACTTGCAAGCTGCTCCCAACCGAAGCATTGTTTAATAAGCCTGGTTATTGGTACTCGATAGTGATTGTCTGTAGACCCGAACCAGCGGGTCCGACCGACGAACCATGCACAAACATTGCCTAGAACGTGATACTGATATATCTAATTCCGTTTGATTTCTATTCGACTCTTAGTACTCGCTGTTTCATTACAGATGTTTGGAATTATAATGTGAAAAACACTTTCCGCCTTATTTATAAACGCGGTGTAACTAAAACACTGTTAGGTATACCTACTGTGTTTTGTCTCTTTTGCTCTAGGGAAAATCGCGTATGTCAGAAAGTGACAAACCATTTGATAGCTGTTCTTAATACGCGTTTATAATAAATGGCCCTTTGTATTTAGCAATAGACTAGTTTTTCCCTGTTTCACCCGCGCATTTATTCTGTAACTGCTTAACGTTAAAACCTTCCCTCGATCACGACATACAAAATCAGCTTTTCGCCCGGACATTCTCGAGTTTTAAAGAGACCGACAAACCACAATTGATTTTTATATATTATTCAGGTTAGTTTAATTTGAAGGAGACATTCCATGAGGACATCATATTAAAATTCTAAGCTTTAAAATTTGCTATCAAAATATGATCAATACTTATTTTATTGATATCTTAATTTCATAGATATATCCACGGAATAGCGAAGCTTTTACTGCGTAACCTATTTCATGAGTATCTCAATGTATTGATGCTTTGTTACCAGAAAACCACTCCCAATCCAAAACTATTATTACTTTTGATTGTCAGTCGGTCAGTTTTAAAATCGATTAAATAAATAGAACCGGGATCGTGAACTACGCGGTGTTACAAAAGCGCACAACAAAAAAATATAGTTTGTTTAAAGCCGTAAAACAGAACATTGTACAACAAATAATAGGAAAAAACAAACCAGTGGCGTGTTTGTACAGATTATTTCTTGTTTAACAACTGCAATGTTTCTTTTTAAAAGTCATAAGCTACAAAAACTCTCACACCTTTGCTTTTACGCCATTTATTTGTGACCTGACCTGTAACACAACTCATATCCGAGTTGAAAATTAAACATAGGTACTATCGGTGCAAAAAATCATTTGCAATGTGGACTGGTCGTGCGGCGGTCGTCTGTCGCGGAACTTCTCTAAACAATAATTGCACCGAGAAATAATAACGTCGGCGCTGCTCCGGCCGTATCCGTTTGCAATAAAAATGTAAAACGCCGCCGATAAGCGACGACGCGAAGGTTCAAATGTGAAACGGTAGGGATGGGAAAAGTTGCACCAAAGTTTCTTGTCGATAACTCGAGACTATCGCCACACTTTCCTTCCGTTGTCGAGAACATAATAACTTCATTTAATCTTACCCCATCACTAAACCTCTTTCGTCTGCAGATAGATTTGTGTTATGTTGGAAATACTGTACATTGGTTTACATTTTAGAATTCGTAACAGAGGAACTCCGCAGTTTTAGTAAAAGTAACAGCCTTCGTGGTCTTGTGGTTTGAGCACCCGGCTCACGATCCGGAGGTTCCGGGTTCGATTCCCGGTGGGGATACCTCACAAAAATCACTTTGTGAAACTGTCCTCAGTTTGGTTAGGGCATTGCAGGCTGAATCGCCTGATTGCCCGAAAAGTAAGATGATTCCGTGCTTCGGAGGGCACGTTAAGCCGTCGGTCCCGGTTACTTTCTACGGGTAGTAGTCGTTACGTGAGCCACCTCAGAGGCCTTTGGCGGCTCAATAACTCTGACACCAGGATTGGTCAGGTTGACCATCCACTCGATGAAGAAGAAGAAGAAGTAAAAGTAAAGTAACCTGTAATGTCCTACTCTTGGGCAAAGGCCTCACTGAATATATCAGTATAGTAGGCATAATCACCACGCTTTATCTCATACAAATATTTTGTATTCAACTGGATGGTATACCGACGGGCGACGAAATATGTTAATTATCCAAACCTCCAGCTAAGTATTACCAAAACATATATAAACGTTAATAGAAATCCGAAAAAGACGGATTGTCACGGTTGCCGCAGAAACTACGTAGTACATATCTAACTATCTAAGAAACATATATATTTCAACATACATACATATACACAACACGAACATACATACCTATTAACCATGAGTGGATTTGCCGGGGTATATATATATACATATATTTTTATATCATTACATAGTATAAAATAAAGTCGTCTCTTTTTCGTGTCTGTCTGTTTGTCTGTCTGTATGCTTAAATCTTTAAAATTACGCAACGGATTTTGATGCGGTTTTTTGTAATAGGTAGAGTGATTCAAGAGGAAGTATTTTATGTAAAAAAATTCCCGAAATTCCCACGGGAACGGGCACAACGCGGGTAAAACCGCGGGGCGCTGCAGTACATTTATAAACATATCAAAATCACTAATAAAATCCACTAAGGAAGCGTTTCATGTCTCTGAGTATATATTTATTCATATTAAAATAAAATATCAGCCTGTAATATCCCACAGGCCTCATCTCACTGAAGATATCAGTACAGTGAGAAATATATTCATAAATATAAAGAAATATGATTATTGATATCGATATTGACTACAGAAGTACAGACATCCCTAACCAGCGGACTGTTTGAGTTTTTATGTTCGGATCAAACCGCTACGTATTTTGTCACACAAAATATAAATGTAGCCTACTTCCTTCCTTCATTGGTGGGGTTTATCAAAGTGATTAATTGTGACTTGTTTACAGTCGGTCTACAAGGCCTATCTAAGCTGTATTAATATAAATTATTACATCGCTTTTTCGGCTATATTTGACGTTTTATTTCGAACTAGCAGCGCCCCGCGGTTTTACCCGCGTTGTGCCCGTTCCCGTGGGAATTTCGGGATAAAATGTAGCCTATAGCCTTCCTCGATAAATAGACTATCTAACAGTGAAAGAATTATTCAAATCGGTTCAGTAGTTTCTGAGATTAGCGCGTTTAAACAAACAAACAAACAAACAAAACAAACTCTTCAGCTTTATAATATTAGTATAGATAGGTTAGTGGTCTACCCTGGTGTCGGAGTTTTTAGACCGCCTAAAGGCCTCCGACATGGTCTGACAGTTGATATAACCGGGACCGACTGCTTAACGTGCCCTCCGAAGCATGGCATATAGAAATGCCACTATCGGCCACCCATTCAAGTAGGGGCCGAGCTGCACGTTGCTTAACAATTGCAATGAGCTAACATCGCTATGCCACGAGCGCTATAAATATTTATCGTGATATGTTTGCGAATCTTTATGAATGGACTAGCAGCGCCCCGCGGTTTTACCCGCGTTGTGCCCGTTCCCGTGGGAATTTTGGGATAAAATGTAGCCTATAGCCTTCCTCGATAAATAGACTATCTAACAGTGAAAGAATTATTCAAATCGGTTCAGTAGTTTCTGAGATTAGCGCGTTTAAACAAACAAACAAACAAACAAAACAAACTCTTCAGCTTTATAATATTAGTATAGATAAGGTGTACGTCGTTAAGTCTGAACGAATTTACAAGCGTCAAAACAATTTTTAGACAACAATATTTTCGTTTTTTTCGAACAAGTTAAATGGAACGGGAGCGAACAACTAGTTAATCTAACAAAGTTAAAGCCCAAACATAGATAACGATTATTAAAACACTAAACCATATATCTACGAGTATATAAAATACGAATACGAACTATAAAAAATAAATAAACACGTTACCGGCCGCCGTATCGGCATCGTTACAAATGCAAATCTTATTACATTATAAAATCATCTAATTCGAGATGTTTCAAACAAAACCTGGTATAATTTTAAGTTTGGTCGAGCTACTGGTGAACACTCAGTGATTACTGAACGTTGAAATTGTGAGTAATTTCATTAAATAAGGGCGATCGAGATTCTCTTGGGCATCTCTTTATATAGACTTCTAATAAACAGTTTTGAATCACGAGAAAGCGAACATTCGATAAAATTGATATGTTAAGAAGTTATTCCTTTCTCACGATTTTCGAATAGAATAGCTATAGGGTTTTGAAAGGATGCTGCGATTGGCCGACAACCTGCTAACTATGTTAATTTATTTAAACTCTTCCCGGTCTTTTTATTATCACTGCACTTTGTTTTGATGCCAGGTATTGCAATCTCTTCTTGAAATTCATTGGCTCATTATTTCTACCTGTATACCAATGCCTAGGAAATTATTTAATTCTATGTTTGAATCATGTTGAAGTTGTTTGGACAAATTATATTTCATTACATATGTATAATTGGTTTATTTGGACACTTCTTGCCGATTATGATTAATCGTTATAATTACTAGTTTCCTGTCATACGTCGTAACAGCATAATCCGTGTCATAGTACCTACAGATAAATTAGGTGAGAGAGATGAGAGGCACGTGTTCAGCAGTGGACTTACAGGCTAAATTACTCCACTACACACTCTTCCCCGCATCGTAACAATTAAATAATTTTAGTTAATACCCCAACACTCCCAGACAAGGAAGGTATCAACACATCACATCAATATAAAGTTACATTTGTAAATTGAGAGTCTATAAAAGCAAGTGAACAATCAAGAATAGGAATTTCAATACAAACGAGTAATGTGGATCAAATGCTCAAAGGAAGTGGGCTCATATTGTCGATGTTATATTACTTACTAACAACCTGACCCGGTTTCACTTGCGTTTAGAACGAGACTACAATATGATCAATAGATTGTAATTAGATAATAATACGGGCGATTCCCAAGTGCGCCAGAGAGTCGATCAGGGCTCCCGTCTCTGGCGAGCCTTCACCGGTCAGAGTAGACCCCGAGGGGGCCCGCAGGACTCTCGGCTCTAGCTTGAGTTCACCGGCCGGCCAGAGGGGGGCGTTAGAGGCACAGTCGATTTCGGCTGTGTGATCCGGGGGTGGAAGTCTTAAAGGGCATAAGGCCGCGAGCAACGTTAAGAGAAAGCGCAGCACACCTCTCTTCACCCCCAAGTCACCTACGCCGATGTTGCCCCCTTACTGTCTCCTACGTCAGCTGTTTCAGGGGGCCAGCCAGCGGGCGGCGAGCCACTGCCTGCCGCCGATAACTTGTATTCAACTTGTTATGGCGGATGCCGCTTCTTTTTGCATCTACCCATTTCTAGTCCATCCAAACTTCATTCCCATAGCCCATTCTTATTTCTTTCATTTCCTGCAATAGTCCTTACTTCTGCAAGTACACATACCCGGTCATATTGTACTCATGTGTTCGGGAGTGTGAGTGTAAATGACGCCGTAGATGAAGTGGTAAGCATGAACTTAATTATCTAGTTACATATATGTTTATATTTATATATACACAATGTTTTAATCTTAAGACGTAATATGACTTTACTAATTTATGTTTTTATTATTATATACCCATATGTTTTTAATCTTACACATAATATGTGCCTACTTAAGGTGTAGAACTTATTATGACTAAAATCAAACAATTTTACTTGCGTAAATGAACAAACACGATGTTTTTTGGGTTCCGTACCCAAAGGGTAAAAACGGGACATATTACTGAGACTTCGCTGTCCGTCCGTCCGTCTGTCACTCACAAGGCTGTATCTCAAGAACGGTGATAGCTAGACAGTTGAAATTTTCACAGATGATGTATTTCTATTGCTGCTATAACAACAAAAATAAAATAAAATAAATATTCAACGAACGGGATTTTTTTACCGTTTTTTGCTCGATACTAATAATTTTTAATAAATAATGTTACGGAACCCTTCATCTGCGAGTCCGACTCGCACTTGGCCGGATTTTCCAATTAGAAACACAGGTCGAGATAAACATCATGACTTTTCTATAAAATACATTACGTACATTATTCTGTCCTTACATAAAATATGGACGTTGATTGTAAGTTTGTCGCGCATTGACAGGATAAGTGGAATGACTATCATATTTTCAATTCTAGATTTTTATAATAATACTAACAGCAACTCCCGGTTTACCCGCGTTGTGACCATTCCCGTTGGAGGATGAAAATAGCTTATAACCTTCCCGTTGAATGTGGATAGATATTCATAACAACAGAAGGTTCTGTGGTTCCTGTAAAGGGGCCGTAATGTCAGATAAAAATGTAAAATAAAAGCGAAGTGTATCCGTAAACGTCTTAATTTTAATGGTTTATGTTATTTTTGCGGGGCACAGCTAGTATATAATATTCGTCAATATTTATTCTGACTGAGGTCCCGGGTTCAATTCCCAGGTCGAGCGAAAACATGTTTCCTACTTTTCAAACATGGCTCGGGTTTGAGATCACCAACCCACATTAGGCAAGCGTGGTGATTACGCCTGAAACCTCCTCACTGTACTGATATCTTCAGTGAGACGAGAGGCCTTTGCCCAACAATTGGGACATTACAGGCTAATACTTTTTTTTTATTTTTTTTTATTTATTCTAATTAAATTTTACTGTGCCAAACATAAATTTCCGTCCACTAAATGTTTATAACAACAGGTACTAAATTGACTGTTCAAGTAATTCCTGTTTCTGTATAAAACTATTTTATACTTATTAAAAGAGACAATTACACTGTAATAAGGACATAAAATACAATGAATATGTAAAACTGAAAGTGTTCGCCGTATGGTACGACCACACCCTAAACTTAATACATACTAATTTGCAGACGTATCGTGCTACTGTTCTTTATAAAAAGTTTTAATGTAGTGCCTCTACATAATTTTATTAAATAATTCGTAATGATACAGTGTGACCCCTCAGAGGCTTTGTACCTTACGATTACTCGTACAATCGTTGGATCAACACAAAAAGTTTGTTTTGATTCCAATGTTATGTGAAATTATATTTTAAATCTACAACTTGATACAATGAACATAAAATTCAAAACTATACATTTAACCGTATCTATGTTGAACTTTCCGACGACCTAAAATGATCGAATTTAGATGAAATCGAAATCGTTTTGACGATTTTATAAACGACTAGCAGCGCCCCACGGGTTTAACCCCGTGTGCCCGTTCCCGTGGGAATTTCGTTAATTTTTTTACTTATAAACCTTCCTCTTGAATCACTCTATCTATTTAAAAAACTGCATCAAAATCCGTTGCGTAGTTTTAAAGATCTAAGCATACATAGGGACAGACAAACAGCAGAAAGCGACTTTGTTTTATACTAAGTAGTGATATCTCTGCATCACACAAACGTAAAGGAATCGAAATATTGTAGAGATTAAACCGTCCATGTTTTCTGAACATATAATTTCTATCTCATAAATTATATTGGCAAATAAATACATATCTGAGTGTGATTGATGTGAAGTTTCGCCGCGTATCCAGACGTTCCATTATCTCTATATTGTTACGTTTTGTAAGAAAATTAATGATTTATAACAGGGGCTCTTAACCTTTTCTAATTCAATAACAATAACATCGTGCATTTGGCTAGCCTACTCGAACTTATTTAATTACATCGGACTACTAAACAACTACTTTATAAAAACTTTACATTTTCGATCTCCAAATCTTACCAAAAGCGCTTTAGCTGGACAGTAACGGCCGTGAACTCAATACTAGAGTAGGCATTTCTAATCATAGTGCCCAGATGAATAAAACTCAAAAAATTACATTTGGTACTTACCACAGTTAAATATTTTATTTATAAGACAATCAGCACATCGCTTCGCTAAAAACCCCATAAATAATAGGCCACTAACGTAATATATTGCAAAGATCTCGACATGGCCGGCATTTTCACATGATTTAGAATATTATAATGGCTTACAAATCTTGCATTATGTTGTAGATAAAACTACCTTGCGGCGATGCTTGATTTCACATCGATTGTCGAGTGCAAGCCTTGTTATGCTCCATATATTACGTACTTACTTTAATAGTAAAGTAATATAAATTGGCTCATAGCTGGACTAAAATCGATGGAATGTGTTTAAAATCGGGAATATTTTTGCAAAATATTAATTTCTACGCAATTGCATGGTTAGCATAATATATTCGGACGTGTGTTTTATAGGTACTTAGAACACTTCTTCTTCTTTTTCTTCTTCATCTAGAAGAATAGAACACTAATAATAGGTAATACATTGGTCCATTTTGTCATATAGGTACATTTTGTCCTTAAAAATGGACTAAGGCACACATTTTTTGTCTTATTGTCCCAGTGATTACTATTCTCGTAGGCGCCAATAAAAAACTTAGGAGGAACTTAAAAATCGAATCCTCTCCACAATTTCAAAAATTTACATTCGATTTGGTAACCAATCTAACACGTTACTAAATTGTTTGTAATTTTACCCTCAATTTTGTTCGATACCCCGTTGAGTTCCGTATAACATAAAACAACTGTAACCTCGAACCAACCCTCTAAGACCGCAGGGCGGGAAGAAGACCCCATCGAGGACCCTAAAACGTAATATTTAAAAACCAAATAACTGTAAAACCACCCGCGGTTTTCATATTAAGAACGCAACAGTGACTTTTGCGATTCAATTTGTGTGTCAATTATTCGATTTGAATTTTAGTTTAGAACAATTTTAGTTGGTTTCAATTTTTTAGTTGCACTGAAATTTGGTTTCTGTATATCTTACTAGCCGCTACGCCTCGTTTGGTCCCCGTTATATCAAAATCAGCACAGCAACGAAAATATCAATGGTGGTAGTAAATCTAATCACTAATGATATGAAACGTACCAATGCAATTGGTGAGAAATCAGGTCCTTAGGCCTTAGGCCTTAGTTTTTAAGTAAGGCTAAATAATAGTTAGTCTAATCCTACTAATATTTCAAATGCGAAAGTTTGTGAGGTGAGGTATGTAATATGTATGGATGTATGTTTGTTACTCTTCCACGAAAAAAATACTGGACGGATTTGGATGAAACTTCATAGTAATACATGGGATACATTTTATCCCGAAATTCCTGCGGTAACTGTTACAACGCTGGTAATATCGCGGGACGCGGTTAATTACAATTATGATAGATGATAAATGATAACACTAGCCGCGCCTGGCGGTGTTACCTGCGTTAACCTATGTTACTGTAAAGTTTCATCCATTTCCGTCCAGTAGTTTTTGCGTCAAAGAGTAACAAACATACATACATAATATCATAGGTATATCATAACGCCTGGAGACGACAATGCAGCAATACAACCCAACGGGCCGACTCCATCGGGCAGTCCAAGTTAGATCAAGTGTTTGTATACGATACTTAATGTTAATTTTGGGCTTCTGGCATAAGAATATAATCTGGTTTTTGAGCAATTAGTGAATTCCTAAAGTTCCCTAAAGTTCCCGTTAGTGAAACTTAACCCAAAATATCTTTAAAGGCCTCACGGAAGATATCGTTACTGTGAAGATTGAGATTAGGCTCATATCTTCAATTCTTACACATACATTCCATATATACCTATATTAACATTAAAATAAGTACATATAAGATTATAAGTATATGATTACTTTTTAACATTAATTTGATTTCAATATTGTAAGTTTAAGAATAACATATAGGTACCTTAAGAAACGTATAAAGTATTTTCACTGTAACAACAATGTAACAAGTACTTACTAGGTTTTACGCAAGGGCGTAAAATATAATAAACAAAACATATGGCGAATCAAGTTCATACAAGTACTACAGATATGATATCCCACCCTAGACCTATCATTACATTAGAGTATTTATAAAAACGAAACAATTTAACCGTCAAAACGAATTTTATTTATAGTATAAATTCGAGAGCGCGGGAACTATAACGTATAATTTTTTTCGTATTAAAGCGAATGTAAGGGCAGGTTTTATAATATATTGTTGCAAATATATAATATGTTGCATCGGCTGACAGACCCGGATAATACGCGGTTACTCAGTACTTCGAGATCAGTTAGTATTTAAAGAGTTTCACCCTTCATTATTTTGTAATGATTTACGAGTTAATGAATACGTAAGTTTGGGAGAAGTCTTGCCGATATATTTTTGTTCATATGTTGGTATGATATGGATAGTTAACATTTTATATTAATAGGTAAGCTTTAATATTAATTAGAGCCCGCTGCTTTGTACGGACGGACATCGCAATTTATGTAACTTTTGATAAGTTTTTTTGACAGTTCATACCTATATTTGTTCTCATCTCGGTAGCATGAATTAAATATTTTATGGGTTTAAATTTCAGGAAAAAAAATTGGTACCTACATAAAATAGAAACTACCTACCTACCAAAATATTTAAATTAATATACCTAGCCCAGGTACAATGTGTAAATAACTTTTAGTATCTGTGCCACAGTCTTATCTAAAAACCTAGAAAGGTTGTATCATAGTAGGTAGGTATAGGTACCTAATACATACATCGAGACGAGCGAATGTATTCTATCTACCTGCTTGGAGCGGCGGCGGCGCGACGCGGGCGTCTCTATCCTTTCATTTCAAGGCTACCACACTGCACTCGAAACACCACCCAAACACAAGGGTTTAAAGACTAACCGCGCATAACACAGTATCGTACATCTCAGAATCAAGTCTTCGAATCGAAGGATCTTAACGTTGTTTAAACGTAAATGTTTTAAATAAAATCGTTCGTTAAAAGTTAACAAAAGCATCAACACCACGGTAAAACATACTATTATTACCGTGTCAACACACTCACCTACATACCGCATGTTTCAATTAACAAAGACAGAAAGTTATAAGGACCGAAATCGCACTGCAAGGTAGGTAAACAAAACAAAACACTGTCACTGTCAAAGCCTCGTATGAACGTCATAGATTGATATCAAGGAAGTTTTACTTACCAAGATACTGGTGTTGAGATGAGAATCACTAGGTATATGTGCACTTTCACTAGTTTTAATTGATTTGTTTGTTGGTTTTAGTAAAGTTTTGTTGCGTGTTGCGTCGGCGCACGTTTTGTAATGTAACGGGACGCCCGGGACGGGTTCGGTTCGGGCGCCGACGCAGGTGCGACGGTGGCGCCGCGGCGACCCCGCGCCGGCGCCGCCCCCTCCCTCGCGTCGTCCCACACCCTCCCCCCGTACCAGCTTACAGAGAAAGGACCTTAAGGTCACGCACACAAACATGTAACTCCTTCACAACTATACACTTTATTGAACTCCGCCTGCACGCGCTAAAGATCGAGATCGACGTTTTTTATAACCGACTTGAAATGCTAGAAAATTATTAATTCGGATGTAGGTAGATAAATAAGAACCTAATTGATACTACGTTTAGCAAAGTGGTTCCGTGAAGTTAGTTTAGTTTCAACTCTAAATGAGTAGTGTTCGCTTAACTTAAGAAACCAGTATAAATAAGTAAATAAGTAAATATTCCCGAACAAATTCCATAAAAGACAGGTAATATCCGACGCACGTAATTGATTAATCTATTTTTTTCATAAAATTACGCGTTTTTGGCATCCGCAACTCAGATTGATCCAGATCATCAAACTTCTAAATGAATTCGTCAACATTCTTGAAATAGATTCAGTTTAAAAGGTAAGGACACTGAGCTTGTCGAGCTTGATGAAGATCGGCGTTGCCACTCGCGCCTCCCGTCGCCATGGAGGTCGCCGCCACGAACGTGGTGCCAGAGGCACACCCGTCCCTCGCGATACCACCTGATTGAATGCTTTCGCTCTCTTTTTACGCCGATTTTTAATTGTGGGATAACTAAATTGATAGTAGCGACTCCACCATAGCTTCACAAAAGGGTTACAAAAAGATAAGGTTTGGAAGATTTTCTTTGTCTTTTCGAACGGCTAAGACACTGGACATGTCACGGGACTGGACTCGTCACGTTTGCTCCTCTATCCCAAGTAATAAACTCTATGTTGGAGTAATAAACTTGTTTTACTATACAATTATTTTGTTACTTACGAGACTTTTATTGCTAGCATCATCTGAATTGCTGGTGTGGATGATGATATTGACGTGCCTAAGTCGTCTCCGCGGGGATTGCCATCGGAGGCAAATAGGAATAGAAATTCCCAGTTGCCACCGGCGGTGACTGGGGAGTCATTGCCCTCAGTTCAATTTCGCTTCGAATACATGGACACCATTTTTACGGGAACCCAACACTGCTGCTGGGTAAAATACTTCCAGTGGGGAACAGAGGAGCGCCGATGCCCTTCGCATGGCTCGTGACGGCTCTTAAGACGTTATGGACTCTATTTGTCAGCACCATACTAAAATTTACGACTATTGCAGGGCAAAATACTAGGTATTGTGTTGGTGTTCCTCTTTTCTAAAGACATCAGTCTTCCTTATTGCTATAGAAGGGTAAAAAGATGACGTCATTTAGGCTTTGGTGTAAATATATCAGCGACGGACTCGTGGTCACACCGTTTTGCTACACCAGTGTGACTACGAGTAATTTATTTTCCTCGTGTTTACACTACTCTGAAAAGGATCGCACTTGACTGAATAGTAGGTATGTAGTGAAGTGCCCGATAGATAAATTAATTACGATAGACAACCGTAGGTTAACAGTAGGTTAGGTTAAGTTTTTTTTTTTTGTGAATGTTTCATTAATTACTGTTGATCACACCGCAGTGTGACCACGAGGAAAATAAATTACTCGTAGTCACACTGGTGTAGCAAAACGGTGTGACCACGAGTCCGTCATCAATATATCTTACTTATCGCTGCTAATGCTGTGTTTATGTGGTGTCTAACCATTGCAAATTCTATAAGCTTAAATGAATAATTTATCAACTGCCTTATTCATAGCTGCATAGCTAAACACTATTATAAAGTGTTTTCGGAAAATAGCGTTTGTCGGTAAACTATTTGATAGCTTAAATGGTGTTAATAATCGTTTATGAATAAGGCTCCAAGTGTCTTGCTTGCTACAAAAGCGCTGAATGCACAAAGCATATTAACATTACGAAGACGGAAAACGATAAAATCTTGATCAGATTATAGTAATAAGATAAATAAAAGCAAATAACTAACAACAATTTTCTAGAAAAATATTTATTACAATCATGTAAGAAAAACGAATATTGGCTTAATACGTAAGCGTTAACGTAGTCCAATTGCAATGGACGCAGTAGATTAATACCTAGAGAAAAAAACCTTACGTCTTAACATTTCAACAATAATTAATGGATGAGTAATTAAACTGCCATTCTCCTTATCAACTCGTTATTATTCCAAATTGCATAGTACTTACGACTTATAAGATACACAAGTAGACAAACCAATGTACTAAACATGATTCAGGCTTTACAGAGTCAGCCGTTCACAAAGGCCGTCACAAACTAGTACAATATTACAGTTTACAAATTCTCCAAATTTAAGTCAAAAGGTTTTATATAAATCAAAATTGTCTCCTATATTCGCCATTATCGTTTTTTCTTATTGTGTTTCAAAGAACAATAATTATTCCGACTTGTACTAATTTACACAAAGTTTTAATAATCTAATAACTAAGCGGCCGCTAACGTATTGGCCGCATTTATTTACATTTAAAACGCGATCACATCGCGCCAACGAATCGGTAGCAAGGCGCAACCGATCTAGTCCCTCACATGAAAGTCATCTTATATTGAAAATATTATCTTTACAAATACAATTATTACTAATACTAATTAAATTACACCGATAAATTAACCGCTCCATACGCCGGTCACTAAACGAGGCGAATAACAAGTAAAGACGCTAACGCCTGTCGAATATCGATATTATCGACGATTTTATCAATCTATGTTGGAATCTGTACCGACGAAATAAATCGTACAAGACTAGTAGCCTAGCCCAGTTCGTTCGGTTGTCGGCTCTTTCGCGCGACGCAACATAAAGCAGCATTGTGCCCCGTGAAACAGACGACAATTGAACGGATCATTACCACATCGCCTTACCGAGTGCTACCTCCCAAATACATCGGCCCAACCAATTTGCTCAAACTAACAGAAAGAAACTACATGAGAAACATCACTACGAAGGAGTATCAAATAAATATATTTACATTACAACATGATACTTTAATGCGTCAGTACAAACGAGTGACAACTTGGTAATAATTTATTAAATCTAAAAAGCGATGTATAACTGTCTATTTTCGAAGCATTTAAGAGATCGTGATTGGAACTAAGAATTACAATATCAAATACAGGAACTTACAACGAAACAGCAATGTCATACAAGTATATAAGCACACCGGAATATATAAGACTGACTCGATTCGACACTCTAATCAATATTGACTTCAATAACTACACTACGCAAGAAGTTAATATGTACTATTATGGATGAATGTTACTAGAACCGAATCTTACGTTTTTATTTGTGTCCCAGACAATAATGAAATATTTTGACTCGATAAGCTATTTCAACAATAATAAAATTCGGTTCCATAGAAACATAAAATTGTTTACAATATTTAAAACTATTGATAATAATACTATGTTATGAACTTATGATTCAGAATACTAAATGAAACGGGTAATTCACGAGCGTCAGGTACGTATTTTAAAGAATACGTTATACATATTATCTAACGTACACAGACCCGTTGAGTGCAAATCGTGAGTTTAAAAAGCATATTATTCAGAATTAAAATCATTAAAATCATCAGATTATCAAGTCATTTTGAAATGGATTAAATTGAAAATGTCACACAAAATACACATTAATTATTTCATACTGCACAATAACTTGTATGTTCTTAATCTATTAGCGTCAAACTATTGTAATGTAAACCGCAGCCCGATAAAACAGTCAATATTTGATAAACTAGAGCTCAATCTTGAATGTGATTATTGAATGAAAAAATTACAAATTACCAGAAGATTTAATGGATATAGATTGAATAATTTTTGAGACACAGCATATTAAATAGTTTGTCAACAAAATTCCATGGAGAAGTTACATTTTCGTGATATGAAACTTGAGTTAAATTCCGAAGATTATTATGGACGCTAGTTTGCATAGATCTAGTGCAAAAATGCCATTTCACATAACCCCACAGCCAAATTACGTTTTCATGGCCACAATAGGGACAATAGACGTGTTACACATCTTTATGCTGAAAAAACATTTTAAATTATCGTTAATAAATCTCCATGGCAACAATAAGATGATGTACATTTTTATGATTTAAAAACAAACTTATATTCTCTTTAACACAGCTCCATGTCGAAAATATGCTGGTCTTCCTGTTCCGATTTATCAAATAGTCTGTTCCATGGTTTTTGCGTCTCGGGCGGTCGGCTGGGGAAGGCAGCGGGGAGGGGGTGCGGTGGGGGGAGCGGTGCGGCTACTGGCGGTTGGAAGTCTGTAACATAATTACGATATGAATTAGTCAAACATAGAAGTCTTTCATGAAAAATGATTTAAAAATTGACGGACTAGAACCTACAAAAGGGATAGAGAGACTCCTACGAGAGGCTAGCAATAGGTAGCTCTAAACCAAGAAGAGAGGCGGGAATAGGCTTTTTCCCAACAGTGGGACGATATGTGACAACAGTGACAGTATGTTCTTTTAAAAAGCTTCTATTTTATCTGTAACATAGGGACAATATGAGTTGGTGACATCTCCTAAAGTAAGTTAGTTAGGCAAGTGTTAAACTCATGACGACAGTTAGACTTTAGACTTAGCATTGGATACAATCCTACACTAGATATATAAATAGGTATTAGTACATCCTCGCGTTAAATAAAAATCGTTGGAGCTGTAATCGATTCAGTAAGTTTCAGTTATCTTACTTTCTAATAAACGTTAATGCATCAACACCTGCCATACAATCTTAAATCTATAACTTAACTAAAACCAGTATAATTAAATGAAACCATGAGATGATACCTGTATTCCAAATGAGTGTTGTTAAAACAGAAGAACAAAATATAATTATTTGTACCCAATTTTTAATAGATATCGAGTTATTAAATATTTTTCAATTGATGTTTTGTTTTAATGTTTTACCTGTTTTTTAATAATCTACGGCTTGTACTTTTAAATTTGACAAAAGCGGTAAGACCATTCATTGAAGAAAATATAGTAAAATCATGTTCAGGACAAACATAGACCAAAAAACATTGTACATGGCACGACTATGTTTTCTTTAAGATCATTATTAAGTCGCAAGCATTAACACCTAACTTTCCAAATGCCGCCCAAAATAAGCACCAATTCCATACAATTTTGACAAATAGTTGTCAAAATGTGTAAAATAAGGATCCATGTGCCATTTGAGTATTCGGATCTTAGTCATAAGTCAAATAACGTACCTAAATGCGATGACAAGACTGTAATCACCTAAACGACATTATGTAAGTTGTAGCGCTATAGTCCTATGTCCATCAGTGGATGTCAACATAATATTGTTTGTGCCATTGACTCAAAAGAATTGGATCTCTAAAAAGTCTATCGTCTGAATAATGTCGATGATGAATTTGAATATAATAAAGACATTTTGAAATACCTTGCACGACAAACATAGTATAAAATGATTCGTGTCGGACAGACTCCCAATTAAACAGACGCTACTCAGGTAGCCCCGCCTCGCCCCCGCCTGCCCCCGCCTTGTCTGCAATACACGAACGAGCCACTGACGCGAACAACCTATAATAAAAATTACACCTTAATACAAAATCCTCTCGAACATATCTCATGCAGCATGCGAGTTAATGAGGCGACACTGCAAGGCGATAAAGCAAACATCGTGCATGAAGCCCAGCAAATTTTCACAGAAGCCGGTCGCAATTCGACTTATGAGTATTGACATTTATGATTTGTTGACACACAAGTGCAAATAGTACCACATTTATGAGAGATAACACAAGAGTATAATAAAAGTTATCGCAATATAAGTTTATATTTGCATAGTATTTAATTGTTTAGTAAGTTTAATAGTTCATACGTTGAATTTACCATTTGCCCTTCATGCTAACCATGCATTTTATTCTGTAAGAGCCACCTTGACAAGTAATAATGTTAATTGATCGTAGATTGGCCAATTCGATAGTACAGTAGCTTATAAGTGGTAGATCTTTAGAATAAGTCCACACTAACAAAAAATATCTCTCAGAAACTAACTACAAAAAAAAAGCCACAAGTTTGACTAAGATTCGTCATAACCAAAAACATTCGCCACTTGCAAGTGCGCACAGCAAATACCTCCCTAACATTAAAAATAAACATGTATTTTCGTTTCAAGACGTACACTTAATATTTTGATTTTTGCAATCGAATTCAGTACCTGAATTTTTTCCTTGTACTTGAACTAATGTACTTTATTAGTTTTATAGCAGTTTACTTAGCAGTTATCATACTTATCGAAACATATTGTAAAACTTGAATATTTGATAAATCACTCTGCAATTACAAACAGTTAATTATTGTTATAGAAGTTTCAATAGGAGCACAGTATTAATTGCTAGAACGTCGGACCTCTTACAAAACTAGTCCAGGCAACTGAATCATAATAATGAGTGGAAATGAATTAAAATGATTGATGGAAAACACAGGTCAGCGTTTGTCTTTAATTATTTTCACTGTTTGAAATGTGTTATCATTTAAATTTGACTAAATATTTAGAGATACTCTAATACATTCTAAATCTTTAGATTTAATTCTTAATCTTAATAAATCTTACTAAATTGTATTTTATATATGTATCTTGTCTTATATTCGTCAACTAGCATATTTGCATATTGCTTAGATAAATAATAGCTTTTTATTTAGCACTAACTGCTGTTTTTTTTAAACAATTTCTAATATAGATATTGCAGTCGGCCATAATATATTGTGCCATACTGCATTCTTTTCTAAGACCAACGCCAACTCAATAGTAAAAAAAAGAAACAATGCAACTACAGTCTAGGAGTCTACGTCGATAAAAAGCAATTGTATCAATCTGTCAGCTAGTGTTCAAAATAAATCAGGCTTCTAGCAATAAATTAAAGAAAAATGCCTGAAATACCTCTCCTCCTGTCGTTTTACTTCGTTTATTTTAGATACCGCGAAACTTTAAACAATGAAATTGATTTTGTTAAAACTTTTGTTCATATATGTATGTAGGGCTCGACATTTCATGTGCAGATAGTTAGGGCTCCATGGTTTGTTTAGTATATTCATCTAGCTTCCGAACCACCACCGAAAGCCGTTCACATGACATATTGTGTCCCACATAGATACAATACATATAGTACAGCGATACATTCAGTTCGCTTACATATAAGCTGATATTGATATATACTTAGATAGTACATATATAGTACGTATATATATAGAGGCACATCAGGTATTTTCAGGGCGGTTTAGTTATTGGTAGTGCGCGCGAACGATACCGACCGAATAGGTATGCGTGAGCGCTTAGCAACTACACTTTAGACTGCTAACAAGTTATACTCTTATTGAAAAAAAGTAGCATTTAATGATCGTTATGAAGCGATGATCCGATGGAACCGATCCGACTTAATGTATGTACAGTCGATGAACTTGCGTGCAATCTACTCACAATGATAATTCGACCTTAACGAACACAAACATCTATTTCATTTTTGAATAACAATTTTATTTATAAAATGTATAAAAGTATTACTTTCGTAAAATATAAACCTTAAAAATGTATATTATATAAAAATATACTAAATATAAAGTAAGAACAAAGATCGTTACTGTTCAATAGATATAAGTAATAAATTATACATATTTTCACAAAGGTCGAATTTTCACTATTTTGTTAATACAATCTTTATAAATAAAATTACGGCATTTTAAGTTATATCTCAAGCAGAGATAAACTTTCATATTTTTTATATATTTTCATGGTGAATTTCATAAATTTTGAATAACATTTAGTATAATAGTGTATTGTGGACAAAAAACATATAGTATGATAGGGTACTGTATATGTATGTATGTAAGAAGGTAGTGTAGCCGTAATTTCATTTCTATTTTTTTTTTAAATTAATGTTAGTGAGTCGGTCATCGTGACGCTCAAACGGATAAGTGACGTCACAGTCGACATAGTGTCGCGTATTTGTGTTAATGCCAAAACCATTTCCGAACAAAACCATGCTCACAAGGTGGGTTAGAGAAAATTTTGAAAAAAAACTATTTCATATCACGCACTATGCTACAACGTACAACCGTATAAAAATACACTGAACTTTTATATTTCATAAATAAAACTAGTATAAGTATTATAGAATATAAATAATAATATAAGTTTTAACAAGGCTGTATGTTGTATACTCTGTGACGTCATGACTTGTCGATAGGTTAGTTAATGTTAGCTCATTAGTTGACCAATTTTTGACATTGAAACTCCCACAATCATTTTCCCTTCAAATTTTTATATGGTAAATTATATTATTATACGAATCGAACACAAAACTTTATACTAAATTCGATGAAAATGTAAGAGTTGTTAAAAATTAAACTTCGATATTGCAATACATGAACATGTATGAAGTTTTGCATTGATTTCAAAGTTGCATGTTTATTTTCTGTAATATTATGATAGAGATTTGATAGTTCATTTGATGGTTTCAATTTTCAAAGTAGGAAAAATAGAATTGATAATCGTGGTAAGGTTTATTAAAACATGCATCTTCAGCTATTACACCAGGGCCGAAACCTTCAAAAATGGTAAAAAAAGTAACATGAAACCCATTAGAAAAGGAGGGGAATATGATAAAAATGAAAGAAAAAATGAATTACGGGCGATCTGAGGTCGGGAAGGAGAAAGGGGAGAGAATTTTTAAGGGTAAAAACGGTTTATCTCGATTTCTGGCAAAGTTGTAGATCTTTTTATTACCTACAACTTAGCCATTTGACTTTTTTCCGTAGGACTCGTAGTTTTTACCGAAATTAAGATAACCCGTTTTTACCCTTAAAAGCACCCCCCTCCCTCCCGACCTCAGATCACGCGTAATTTATTTTTCCTTAATATTTGTCAATTTCTTCTCCTTTTCCAATGGGTTTCATCCTACTATTATTATTTGTTTATTTCAAAAAATATCGACCCGGGTCTGTATTCAAGAACTAAACATATCTACGAGAACATAACATAACGTTGAATTCGTATTGGATTTCAAAAATCTATGTGTCACTAACACCTAATACTAAAAGGTGCCTAATGCTAAATTTTGAATAAAACAATATCTATTAAGATTGCCTAAATGTTAAACCAAATGGCTAACTCGGTTCTAACGATAAAACGCTTAGTTATGTTCTACAAGACTTATTAGTTCTAGAGTTCGCTTATATCTAGCAAACACAAAATCTTTGCAACAATCAAATTAGTTATTTGCTCGAGAAAATGGCGTTAACAACTTTCCACTTCCGCCTTTATATATACCTACTGAAACGTGCGTTTTTACAATACAATTTATTTTAAACGCACATTTCAGCGCGACATTGTATAATTTGAAATATTGCGTATTGTAATTATACGTTGCACAGATTTAAGTGAGTGAAAAATAGCAAATTTTACTATGACAGTTAATTGTATTTATAATTCATAAAACAATATTAGGACTAATATTGACATTATAGTATGAAAGAGAACCGTTTTTAGTTTGTCGATCTACTAAATTAAGAAAAAAACGTATACTGTCAAAGTACATTCGCTTGTTTTAAGTGGAATTTTATCGAGGAGTCATATGCGAAGAATTACTGCCTTCAATGACAATAATAACCGTCATTAGAGACAACAATCCTTCACACAAAATCCCCTAAAACATTCCACGTCACAATAACATTTGTAATGTAAAAAAATCGTTTATTGAACGTACTTTTCTATCTCCGGCGCGCAGTGTACGAACTCATGTGTCCAGAATTTGTATACTGGATTCTTAATGAGTTCAATGAAGGTAATCAGTAGACCCCACGGGTGCGGTCGGTTGACGATCAATCGTTCGAGCAGCATACGTGTTATTTGTTCCTGTATCGCCTCCGAGTTCGCTTCTACGAACAGGTATAGGAGACAACAGGAGAAATAGTGCGTGTGACTATTGGGGTAACGCAGCTGGTTAGCAATCGCATTCAGGAAGAGGTACCTGTAAGGAATAGATGCAATATTACGGAAACATTACTTAAGACTATCGATTGTCTCTGTTGTTCAGCTACTTTCGTTGTCTAGTTTAGCAGATGTAATAATAATATATAAATGATAGTGAAAATATTTTCCTAAAAATCACATTTTTGTTCGATGACTTGTGCAGACTTTCCGTCGATAAGTTAACAGTTGCGACCAGCTTAGTTGACAGTTGAGTTATTCATTTGTATTGCAACAAACTATTTACTGCATAATCTGTTTATGTCTACAATGTATTCTGTTATCAGAGCTGTAATCAGAGCTATCGTGATATGTGTGTACTGACCTTCCTTCAAAGTCGAAGTCGACGGTAAAGTTCTGGAATATGTCCATGTGAGAGGAATGGGCAATTGTGGACATGCTTGGAGTCTGTCCCTTTGAGCGGATGAAAGCAATCGCCTGAGTGCCGACGTATAGAACCACGGCGTTCATCAGCTGGCTATTGTAGCGGCGACCGGGCTCATTCAGGATCTAGATTGGGAAATAAAGACTGTATTAATCGAGAAACATTTGGGGCGTCATTAATGAAGTATTTTAAGAAGTGTGTTTACATCTATAGACTAAAAAATAGGAGCGACTTTTATAACTATTTACAATACCAACGAAAAAGATATAGAAAAGTTAGTACCTATAGTATCGCTCGTTTTAATTTAAACCCAACTTGAAAATACATATTGTTAAACTAAAAGTTAATCAACCCACCTGCATGTTGCTCCTAAGCTCAGAGAGGAAGGTGACAGGTGCTCTAGCCTTCAGATACGCGTCCAAATCCTTCTTGAACTGTGAGTTAGGCAGGATCGTGGAGTAATTGATCACTGCACGAGGCGGTAGAGCGATCTCGACCAAAAGGTCCACCTTCAGATTCGGTGTGAATGGGTCGGGAAGGCGCATGTTGCGCGGGAACGCCGACAGTATCAAGTTCCTCATTTGAATGCAGTTTGGCGGGATTTCGTCACAGAAGCCGTAGTGGTAATCGCATAGGAACTCCGGGAAGTCATGCAGCAGTACCAACAGCACCTTCAGGGTCCCCTTGTACAGCATCATCACGGGAGGAGCCAACTCTGTATTCCTCAGGAATGGGTCCAGGAATTTGAATAGGTCGATAAGCAGCGTGGAGTACATGCCCCAGCCCTGGAAAACAATTTGCTTGAATGACCAGTGCACTGTATTCTTTATAAGCCATCACTTACGATTGCGGAGGGTGATCGGTTTAGTAGTTTTTAGCTATCACTGTCTTTAATTGTGTCTGATCTTAATTATCTTTAACGAAAGGGGTAATGGTGGACAAATTAATAACTTGACTCTTATGGAAATCCAAACTATCTATTATTCAATGTAGAAAATGTAAGATAAGTTTATATTTAAGAATATGTTATTTATATTAATTTGAATTCTACAATATTATTTATTTTTACTACTTTTACAGTGATATTTTAATGGTCCACCCTGCGCATCGAGTATTTTGCTATAAATGGCAAAATTACTTGGCAAAATAAAGAATAAAGGCAAAACATAAGGGCAAGCTGGTCTTACAGAAAATCATATAATCAGTTGTTTGCTTTTTTAACATTTTAAGTGCCACCTACTAAAATAAGCACAACCATTTACTGACTAAAGCAGAATTAACTTAAATGCTACCCTTATTCATACGGAAACAAAATCTTTCAGATTTTTTCCAGTAAACTGACTGACACCCATGCAAATACGTTATTATTCCATAATATAGTGTAGATAGATAAATAAATATTGAGTAATGAAAATGACGGCATATTAAGCATTTTTACAGTGCTATATAGATATACACTAGCCGGCCCCGCGGTTTTACCTGCGTTGTGGGAATTTCGGGATAAAAAGTAGCCTATAAACCTTCCCATTGAATGTAGCTATCCATTACAAAAATATTTTTTCAAATCGGATTGGTAGTTCCTGAGATTAACCCTTACAAACAAACAAAGATAGAAACTCTTTATAACATTATATAAGTATAGATATCACATATATCATATTTTTATGTAGTTATATGAATTATGACATCGCCACACAGTGATACAAATAACATTCATATTTATAAATGCTGTCAATCTTATAAGAAGTATGATACAATAATTTTCTAATATGCTCATGCATTTGTAACGGCAATGATTGTTCAAACCTTCTCGATTAACCAATCCTGGGTTAGGTTAGGTTAGAACAGACAGCCAACTAATACAACTAAATCATTTGAAAGTTCAGTTGAATCTCAATTTGATCAGACAAATGATCAATAAGACTTATTAAATTATTCTTCTTATCTTGTTAAGAAGAAAAAATTTGTGCTATGGATAGCTAAAATAACTTGCCCTTTTATAAGTGAAATTTAAAGGCAGTGTTCAGCAGATTTTTTTCTACAATTCAGTATAGCTGTCTGTTTTCTTGTCTACTTATTATTCCTCTCCTTCGGTCTTCCTTCTTCCCTACGTTTTGCCTAACACTCACTAACATTATGGCCAATTGGTCAATAATATTTAATCAATTGTCTATTCTCATGTTAATGTTTTATACAAATAATGTAATTATGTATCAGCACTTTTTGGAATAATTCTTAATAAATGGTTTTAGTAGATGAGATAGCGATGATTCTAATTGTATTAGCTCTGATAATGTCAATGGGTAATAAAGCTGAGCTATGGAAGAAAACATTAGTATTATTTCACTTGTGCATTTATGATTAATGATATTAATTAATGAGAAAATTATATATGTAATATGTTTAAACCACTCTCCTTTGCATTGGATGATAAAGCCACAAACCATTAGCTAAATAATGAAACTTTTAATACAATGTTAGTTGATATTGTACAATTGTTAGAAATGTTATAGCGTCCATGGTTATACTTTTATGGTTAATAAAGAACTTGAATACTAAAGAATTTAGCAACATTATTCATAGTTCAATAGAAACTCAGAGATTAAAAGCCAATTTGATTAGTTAATTCAAATATTACAGAAACAATTTCATTAGACATGTTTCTAATAAACTAGAATAATGTGATGCACAAGTGAAATTATAATAATGGCGGTAAAGAGTAGGGACTTACTTTTTGTTGAGGTGTGACGGCCAAAACGCGGTTGATAAAAGCCCGGTGCGCAACAATTTCGAGCCACGCGTAGGCAAATCCAGGAGCAATGCTCGGACGAATGATGCGTAGGGTGTGGCAAAATGCGGTGAGAACCTAGAAGAGATTGGGTTAAATGATCAAATATTTTCATCACAATGAGTACAGTTCAGTGTATGGGTGGTTTGATCTCCTGACACTATGGTTGACTAAATTTTAACAATAAGTACCACAAGTTTTAGTTGAACCTTGACATTAGCTCATTACCTGGTAGTTTATAGATTCTAAGACAGGCTCAGCCATGTTCATATCAAGGAAGAGTATGAGCAGCAGCCTGTGGTACGGGAGCTGCTGGAAATTGGTGTTGTGCTCCTCATGGTCTTGCAGCAGGAATCCAGCGATGATACCCAGGATCTGGAACAATAGCAATAAGATTTAAAATCAATATGCTTTAGACTGGAACAGTGTCATTACACCTATACTCCTTAATGTGCTGAAAATAATACTTACTGACGGAAAACTTCCCTTTTACTCGATAACTTATCTTCGTCAAGTGAAGGCTACAACAGTGGTATTTTAGAGGCAGGCATCTAGCAAGCAAGATGGATTTGGTAAAATGTGTATGTATTTGCTTTTAGTTTCCCGAATGCTTACCTTGTTCAGTAAATTCAGTTTGCCACCATCAGCAGTATTTTTGATCAGCAACGAGACAAGTTTGATGAACGAATCGCACATATTGTAGTACTTTTCCCGTTTCAACGGAGTGGGAGGCGGGTTCATTCTGTCTTCATTGAGTTGTTGGTACACATTCTCAATGCACATCTGTGTAGCGATCCTGAAGAAACGCGTGATCATATCGTCTGATTTTAGGATGCCGTTCATATTCATCCGGTGAATGTAGATGTTGAAGTTCTGACCGAGGTCGATCTCAGTGAGGGGACTGAGTAGTACGTTCCGCCATTCCCTGAGGAGATTTTCAGTTTTCTCGTGAAGGCCTGGTGGATCGTCATAGTTGGCAGCCTGTGAATTGAAGTAAATATGTATACTGTGCAGTTGTTAATTCAGGGAGAAATGTGCCACGTTCGGTTAGCATCTTGATACTTCGACGGAGAAAACCCGTATATTAAAAATCTTTTAATAACTTATACCCACAGCATAACATGTACAATACAAATGATGCTTTATAGCGTTTACTTACCCGAACTTGTAAGATACCGGAATGAATGTGAGCGGTCGGTCCCAAGGGTGATCTCTCTCCTAGATACGCGCTAGGGTCCTGGTTGACCCTCAGCATCTCAATCAAAGAACCCAATCCTTCTGGCGGAGGTTGCCTCGAGTGAGACATAACCCTAACAAGGGTGTCGGTTGTGTGATAGAGATCCGCTTCATTCACATACAGGTTGTTTCTGTCATCTACCAAGTACAACTGGACTAGTTGCATCGCGAAAGCTACAGCCATGAAGTTGTTGCCGTTATCCATGATGTGAGCCAGGGCAATGTCGTACTGGAGGGACAAAAACATAATGTCAGAACCAATTAATTGAAGTGTTTACGATACAAGTTTATGTTGGACAGGCACAAACCTGAGGCATGTTCACAAGGTGATTCCTAATGAGACAATCCACAGCTTCAATATTATATCTGAGTTCTTCCCTGCATTCGGTAAGACAGCAAGTGATCTGCTTAGTTGTCCAGCCGTGACCGTAAACGCGCCCGTCTTCTAGAAGCTTCAGCACACGGAGATGGATGTCGCGGTAACGTGTCATCATTTCAATGTGATCGGCGGTCGCGCCAGGCTGGATAATGTGACCGTCCAACAAACCATCTACAGCCTACAAAAATGCAACGACAAAAATCATTTTATAATCTGCCATCAAAATTATTCAACAATTGAAGGAAAAGAATTACTAACCTTCTGTAGGAGGGTGCACCCAGATACAATATCCCTGTTACGTCTAGCCAAGAACAGGCACTCCAACAAGGAATGCATATTTCCGGCCTGGATAGCCAGTGTGCCAATGCCGATAGAGTTGGCCAAGAAGACTTCGGCGGCCGAGATAAGAGCGCTCATTTCATCAGCGCCATAGATTTGCGTCGGGTTAATAACTTGGCTGTAAGTCAATTGTGTTATTTGCTCTTGTGTTGATGGCTTTGGGATGAAAAGACCAGCATCGCGGACTGGTACGAAGCCAGGGATGTTGCACGCGAACTCTTCGTAGACAGAAATCTGGAGATCAGTAGGTCCTCCGACACGCAATCTCACTCTTTCGGGAATCCGCTCGGTTTGGTAAGTGAGAACGATTGGGTCGTAGTATCGGCGGCCATCTTGGCGAGCCAGCTTCCTCATTTCGTAGTCACTCATTAGCCTTTTATCCAACTCAGGCAGGGCCTTCTCGACGGCTGTCTTCTGGATGAAAGCACAGGCAAGCTCCATGTTCTCTGTAGCGAGTACAGCAGCCGCACTCTCGATGATATCCTTCTAGAACATATTGTGATTAGTATAACTTATCGACTAAATACTAAACTTAACATGCATGATCTAGAAATAACTAACATTGTTTACCTGTTGTGGTGTAGATGGCAGCAGTGCAGTGGCGAATGCAGCCTTTAAATTAGTACTGATTGTGCTGATGATCTGCTCGCGGCATGTGATCATCGCCATGCCGGCAGTCAGGTTACGCATCATGTGATGTGCGCAGTTTCTCATGCGCACTTCATCGGGGTCCAAAGCGAAATCTTTCCTAATGATTTGCTCACAGGTGGTCAAAGCATACTTTATGGACCTATCCACTACTGGGTGGATCCATTCTTGGATAGAACGCTCAATAGCTGGTTTGACGAACTGTTTGAGGTGTGGGTAGTTTTGGAACAGGATAATGTGCGGGTTAAAGCATATTTTCTGTCCAAATGCGGATGTTGAAGACACATTGACATCTAGATAGTTGAATCTGGGTTCGGGAAGGCCGAGCACGCCCATGAGATTGGGGTCGTTGGGAACAATCGCGCCTGTGGGTGTAGGAGCCGCGGCGCCGGCCATATCTTCCGTTTGCATCATTGTAGGCGGCGGCATCATTTGCATCTGCTGCACCGGCACCATCTGTTGCCCAACATTCGTTGGCATCACTGCTGCAGCTTCCTTATTCTGTTTTGGTTGCGACAGCTGGAACTCGATTGTTCTGACTTTGTCCGGGTCTTTTAAGTAAATGACAGGCTTCAAATCCGTTATATCCAATGTAAGGTTCTTACACAACACCTCAATCTCAAACTTCAAGTTCAATTTGAGGTCCGGTTCTTGGTGAAGTTCGGCGAGAACATTCATGAGCCCCATCGTCCAAGGATTAGGGGGTTTGAATACGACGCTCTTGGCACACGACTCGAGCACTTTAGCTACGAAGGGCACCACATACAGAAGTTCTTGTTGTCCTTTGTGGTAAGCCTCCAGCAACAGAGCTTTCAAATCGATGTCAACTTGTAGAATCGGCAGGTTTCGTGCTAGCGTCAGCATACCCAGCCAGTGGCCAAGATTTTTCAGCAGCGAACGGTCCGAAAAGTTTGCTATGCCTTTATCGGAGCGCAACAACACTTTTATGTTACGATAAGTCTCTTTGGTGACTAACTTGTTGATTTCACGAATTTTAAGAACGTCGAGGAAATTGGAGTAAAGTGCGTGGAAGTTCAGTTCTATGGATGCTCGTTTCATAACGAGGTACTGGGAGAGCCACGGGTAGTACTCGTCGGTAATTATTTCCTTGAGTTCTTCACATTTGGTTTGCAGATTTAGCTGACTGAGATTATTAAAAATAAATGCAGTTTTATCTTGTACAGGTTCCGGTGGAGAGTTGATTTTCTCCGCGTCTTTGTCGGTAGCTGTGAGAAGCGTATCGATGTTGGTAGCGTTGGCGATTGAAGGCCGACTACCGAGTCCACCCGCAGTAGACATCTTGGATATGACCGATATGGATGGTGTGCACACAACAGCTCTGCAAACAAATATTTTATTATTATCTTGTGAATTAACGTTATAACATAAAAAAATACAAGAAATAACATAAAACAAACCTATAGGGAGCTGTGACGGTAACGACAGCATTTTGGTTGAGCATAGCCGCCAGAGTTGCGGGCAGCACCGGCCCAGACGGCTTCGTGGGTGGTTCTTGGCTCTGTAGTCCATATTCTACATATTCAATCAAATGTGGAGGAAACTCGCTGAAATACGGAATAGCTCGTACATGCTCGCAATATTTATGATAATCCTTCAGTCGTGATTTGAATCTGTCCAAGGCAGCGATGCCGAAATAATACATTTTAGTTCCTTCACCTTTCTTAAGAGCGTCTAGAACGAAACGTAACGCTAAGCCTAGCGAAACATAACTGGGTACTAGCCCTTTTTCAATGATGCCACCAAATAATTGAGCTGTTATATGTAGCTCCTTGTCCGGATACTGTGGAAAGAATTTGTATTCCTCGAACAGGTTTCTCAGCATACAGGAGAATACTTCGCGTTCCCTCTTGTTAGGAGAGTCTTGGAACTTCTTCAACATATCCAATACTTCGTCGATAGACAGCGTTGGATGAGGCGGATGGTTGTAGATACGTTGAAAGTAGCCATTGGCTTCATCCTCTATTTCTTTCGCGACATTGTGCATCATCTCCGGGAAATGTATGGGGTCTGGTAGACGTGGTTTGTCCATAGCAGGCGCTGGAGCCATCCTGGCCAATTGACTCATGTTGGCGACATTGGCATTGTGTTGTATGGGCATCATAGCAAAAGGACTATTCGGTCCGGCACCCATAAGCCTCGAAGGAGACCCGGGTGTTGTCACTAGAGGGCCAAGTGTCCCAGGCATGGCAAAAGCCGTGTTTGTGGGAGCACCCAGATTCATATTTGCTACGTTCGGCGTCAAACTAGCAATAGGATCTACATGTGAAGGAAATAGCTGCCCGCTAAGACCAGCTGGGTTAAAAGGGGTCTCGAGAACTCGCGTGTGCGGTCTAGCTATACCAGTCAAACTTTGTCGAGTTTTACTCAGCATCAGTGTCTGACAATTGGCTATCACATTGTAAATAGCCTCCTGCAATTCTTGCTGCACATTCGGAATACACATTTGCAAGCAAGCTAACATAGTAGCTATTGTCTCATGCGGTAGTTGTGCCGCTTTCGGTAGTTGTTCTTCGGGTCCTTTGACAAGAACCTGTGGGCATCTACGTTGCAAGAATTTCACCATAGCTGCCACAAAAGTTTCACCGTGGTCTCTGATCTTATCTGTCAGCCACTTATCTAGTTTCAGGTATTCTCTGCGTGATGCAAGACACGCGAGATCTATTACGAACGGGAAGGACTGCATGTTCAATAATAACGAAAGTGCCTTGAGATCTTGTGCGACGTCTAGAATTCGTGATAATTTAGACTGATCGCACTCGCCGCGGATATACCAATCTGCCATTGCGTGCATTATAATAGGCTTTATGTTCGGATTCTGTGTATGCCAAGCGTGATGTAAGATTATGCCTGAATTAGGGTGATTGCCTAGAAATATAGGAATCAACGTTGTCAATAGTTCTTGCCTCACAGCTGTGATCGGAGGACTTATTTGCAGTAAGGCCAGGAGCAACACATCAGGACAATGTTGTAACGGTATTTTAAACAACTCGTGTACTTGGACATAATAACCACGCTCTGAAGCATACAGCATCAGCTCCACTAAATACAAGCAGCGCCATGTTCCCACTTCTTTGTTATCGCTTTCTGGTGGTGATTTGAGAAGGTCGATTGACACCGGATGGAAGGGATGATCAGCGAAACTGAATATGTCAGGATATTTAAGAATGTTACTGATCAAGCTCATTTGTCCGTCCAGGTTGGTCCATCTGCGACACAGATATTCCACGGGGAAGATGTTGGCGGGGTACCCCGCACTCTGCAGGCCCAGACGTAATATAGTGAACAACAAACTCAACGCTGGTCTATCGGGCACGATAAATTCCGGATGGTCCAATTGCAATATTACTTCTTTCCAATTCAAACTGGACGCTAGTTCTTTCAGGGATTGTACGAACACTTCTGCGTTCCATTCACCCAGACAATGAGCTTCCTTCTTAGGTTCTTGGCTCATCCAAAAATTGCCAGGAGTTTGCATCTGGGAGCCCTCTTGGAAATTGGACTGGTATCTGATCATTACCGCTATAGTTCGGGCGACATCTATAGCGGAGGGCTCTCTGGCGCCGAAGTTGACGATATTGTTTTTGCATTCCTCCACCGATGATGTGAAGTTATATCCGACCTCTCGGATGATTTCTGAGAGTGAGTGGTCCATCATTGCGGTGGCCATGTCGTCAGGTGTGGTCATTTCCTCGAGAGGAGTCTGCGTATCGTCAGGGTACAGTATAGGTGCTAACACTATAGGCACTAACTCCCGAGGAATATCTACTCTGAGTCGTTTTAGGAACAAGTCTCTGGTCACTGCTGCTAAACGGAAGTTGTCTTGAGCGAGACTAGATAGTAGAGTTTGCAACACTTCAGGGCTGCATTCCTGAAGTCCAGCACGCTCCGGTTGTTGTCCGCGCTCTGTCAAACAAATAGCAAACATTGTCACACAAATCATTTCACAATTATAATCATAATTGGTTATTCTGGACTTGCTCAGTACCTGCGTCTAAATAGCACTGCACAAGGTCTAGGATCCTTTTCTTGAGATGTTGCTTCGCTAATGCAGTGATTTCAGGCTTGGAAGATGACTTCCTTAATACTAATGAGAAAGCGACATCCTCAGCAGTAGTAAATTTTAACAATCTCGATAGTCGATTGAGTAGAGTGTTCGTCGGCTTCAATAACTGAAAGAAAATAAGTGGTTATGAGCATACGATGTTGTTTGAACTTAAGGTCATAGCTCATAATAACTACTCAGCACTCAGCATGGCCATATGGTTGTAAATTCTTAACACGGAATTGTTTACATAAGGGCTCAGTTATAACTCTACAATCAAAACGAAGCGAAGAAGCGCCGGGTGGTTATTATGAGCCACGACCTTTATATTGCACACAAAATAACAGTCAATACAAATTCGTGCCCAATAATATAGAATATCAAGTGTATTTAGTTTGTCAATCATATGTTGGTACAATAGAAAAATAAACAACATTTAATTAAATATGTATATAAAAAGTACCTATTTATCGCGATGTAGAATTGGCCTCCGGCTGCTATTAACAAAATATTTCATATAAAATAATATTTTATTACTTTACAACGACCAAAAGTGACATTTTAATATAAGATTTACGCTACATATAAATCAAAATTTATAATTTAATTATACATTAAACATAGTATAAACACTAAGGATCGAGGAAGATAATGAAATTCATTTACTACAAAAGGCGAAAATATTGAAATAATATAGGTAATATGGAAACAAATTAATTAGGTAAATTAAAATGGACGAATGACAAACGGACAATACAAATGATATTAGATGGGCAAATAAAAATAAAACACAAATTTCTTAACATTAGGTACCATCCAAGTAGAAGTTTTCCGATAACTACTTCTATGCGTTAATAACAACCTATGTTGTACCTTTCATTTCTTCTTTTTATACTAGTATATCCTTTTCTCCTATATAATTCTAGAACAATCGATCGAGACTAGGGTGGATTGCACAAGAACATATAGCACCTAAATACATATATTGAGAAAATAAATGGAATTTGTTTCTAATTGTGTTCCATTTGGTGCACTATACAGTACAATTTTGATCAGTTTTTGTTTCTTAAAACTCTTAAACATCCTCTAATTTATAGCTCGTCCAAACGAAGACCAAAACGGTTGTACAAAATGACTTCAAGGAACACACCGATACAGCGGCTGTTATAATTTTCTGTCTTGAATTTGCCATTAGTAAAGTTTTAATGCAAATGAAATCCAGGGGTATCATTAGTGTTGTAGCAAAAAGAAACAAAAGTTACATTGTTGTAATATAATGTTTTGATTTTGTTTTATTTTTGTAACATGCTCAGCCTCCGTGGTCTTATGGTTTGAGCACTCGGCTCACGATCCGGAGGCTCCGGGTTCGATTCCCGGTGGGGACAATATCTCACAAAAATCTCTTTGTGAGACTGCCCTCAGTTTGGTTAGGGCATTGCAAGCTGATTCACCTGATTGCCCGAAAAGTTAGACGATTCCGTGCTTCGGAGGGCACGTTAAGCCGTCCGTCCCGGTACTTTCTACGGATAGTAGACGTTACATGAGCCATGTCAGAGGCCTTTGGCGGCTCAATGACTCTGACACCAGGATTGGTCACGTTGACCATCCACTCGATGAAGAAGAAGTAGCGTGTTATTTATTTTATCTCTCATTTTATACAGAGAAATATAATTCCAAAATAACCTGATTTTATTTATTATTTTTATGCAATAAATCTATACTAATATTATAAAGCTGAAGAGTTTGTTTTGTTTGTTTGTTTGTTTGTTTGTTTAAACGCGCTAATCTCAGAAACTACTGAACCGATTTGAATAATTCTTTTTGTAATAGATAGCCACATTCAACGGGAAGGTTATAGGCTATTTTTCATCCCGAAATTCCTACGGGAACTGCTAGTATAAAAATAATCGTAGATCAGTTCCGCAGTAAATAGGGTAATCAGCAATATTCACCATTTAATTTTAACTTGCGTTTAAAAACCAGCTATTGTGTACAGAAACAATGTTTGATAAGCCAATTAGCTTACAAATTTGAGTTGAAACTACAAAAGAATTGGTGAATAATCAAACTAAAATGAGTAAAAGAAATATCAACACTTCCGTTGTACACCATACAATATTTAACCTCTAACATTTTTCTTAGGTAATTAATCATGGAATTTGATCTATTTTTATGCACACATAGAATTTTAAAAATGCCATAAAATATTATGTTTTTTTTACATATTAGACAGAAAAGGTATAAAGGCTTCACGCACAATTATATTAGATTGTAATTAAATATTTGCATCATTCTTTATTCATTTCAGCCTTAGATAAGAGTGGTAACACATAATCCTCCTCACTGTACCGATAGCTTCAGTGAAATGAGAGGCCTTTGCCCAGCTGTGGGATATACTGGCTCACAAAAATAATAATATGTAATTTTAATACTATGTACCCTCAGTGTTGCTTATCTGATATGAACAAATTTGAAAAAAATCAAAGTTTAATAAACCATTGTCAAAACTAAAAAGCAAAAAATAACTCCATAATCATAATATGAGTACTACAAAAGTAGTAATCGTTATTAATTATATATATACTAGTATTGTTATTTTTGGAGTTTTTATTTAATATAGCTTTTTTAAACTTATTGCATCACACAAGTACGATACAATTAATCACTTGAATATAATCTTGTTACAAAACATATAGACGGTCGAATTGAGAAACCTCCCTTTTAAGTCGGTTAACAAGACCTAGTTTGTTATTGAGAAGTTATTGATAAACTACAACATCCACATAATACAAAGTACACTGCACTTCTAGCCGACAAAGTCGTACAAAAGGCACTGTTGTAGTGTTGTACTAAAGGTTATTTTATATGACTGCCAACATGTCTCAAAGTTAAATGATAATATTGTATAGATATGGTCGAAAGGACTTGCTTGTCAGCTTATATAGTCTGCTTGTCTTGGGTGTATAGACAATATAGCTACTTATGCAAAGTGAATGATAGAAATAGACAGTGAAATGCTAGTTTTTTTCGACTTGCTAACACAGACAAACTAACAATCATCACATTGGTAGTGTGACAAAGTTATTGCTCTATAAAACCGTAACTAGCCGAATATCTCCCTATAGAAGCCGATGAGCAAGACCTTCCTGCACTATAATTTATACCTAGTAGCTTGATTCGCTCATACTAATAGCTCGAGTTGGGTAATCTATCACTAACGAGGGCGTAAGATTTATTTTTTCTTCTTTTCTAACCTAACTTAATCCCTACTTTGCAAATATCACTTAAAGAGCTAGAAACGAATTCGAGAACGCGATAACAATTCCATTAAACCAGATAAGATTAAGTGTAACAGCTATTACCTTTAACTAATATTAGTCGTTTGATAGTGCCTATAGTATAACATATATTATTCGTATGTCTGTCTATATTATAGGATGGCTAGAGAAAATTTTATAGCTGAATAATATTATGAGAATGTTACCTTTTGCAAAGTCTTCGAAGGATGGTCGATCGTTCGACAGATGACAGTCGATTTGGCGGGATGGTTTAGTATTGACGTGATCTGCTGTGCGAGTAAAGTCGCGTGGAGATTGTTGTTCGGAGTCGAGTTGGTCCTGTCGGTCTCCCAGGAGACGCGGGCCGCTTCGGTGAACAAACACCTCAACAGTTGATTTTCAGCTTCAATTCCATGGATGGTAACAAGCTACAGACAAACAAACAAATATGTCAATAGTCTCACTTGTTAACAACACACATAACATTTACCCCATAACTCAAATACGCATAATAACTTACTAGCTATTATAAACAGAGAAAAATCTTTAAATATTATTACAGAACCATTAAACATCACTCGCAATAGTGGTATTCCAATTAAATAAGATTGTAGTTATCAAATAATAATGACGATGCCTTATCCAATATCAATCGATTGCGAGTTATGTTATAATAAACTAATCAAGACGTCTCGTCATTAGTCAAGATGAATTCAATAACAAAAAATGGTATACCTATTTAATTTTCATGATGTCCAAGAATTTAATGAATTCACTCAGCGTAGCAAATTCGCAGTCGATTTTTTTTTCATTTCGCGTCACAAAACACAACAAAAACTATTCGCTGTAGTACCTAAATGCTATTTGGCAAAATGCAATTTCGCTACGTTCGGAAGCGAACGGTTGGCACAACTGTACTCCGCGAACGCCGCTCACTTAATGCAATAAAAGAACTTCGCATTGCCAAGGGTGGAGGTCAAATTGATTGTGGAGCCACGGTAATAGAATCTAACAGTATTGTATCGGCCCTGTCTGTGAGTTCGATACCTACAGACGCGACGCGTCGTACGCACAGACGCGAGACCCACTTACACTATTTTAATTACATCTACCGACTTGACTAATTTTTATATTTTTTCGTGTAAGTACGTTTTTGTATTTTTTTATTCAAATAAATGAAATTCATGGTGAATGAAATAGGAAGTGTAGAATAAAAATGCTAATTGTGTTGTTTCATTAGTAGATTTAACTATATTTGAGACTTTTGATAAAAATCACACAAACTTATACATTCTCGTCTTCGTCCAAAAATCTTTATTATTAAATTTAAGAGTAGGTATATAAAATCCGCACTCACATAAAAAGTAAAAAGTCACTGCGGCACATTCGCGACTGTAGGGTACCAATTACAAACCGAGACCGGGGCACATGTTTCGTGCGTTTGTATGGAGTTGGAATACTGTTAAGATTCTATTACCGTGGTGGAGCTGAGCTAGACAACCTATTCGAATAACCACTTATCAATCAAACACCAAGACTAAACACCTTGTTTGTATCCTAAAAATAACTCGAGTACATAAGGCTTGTTGTATTAAGTTATTAATTGGTACTATGCACCCATTTATTTATACCATAGTCCATAGTGTGCCGATTGCGTTGCGTCATTTAATATAGGTACAGTTTTATGTATATACCTAGATATAATTGTACCCTCTGTCGGTTGAAATTAAACGGAGCGCTAACAGGAGGGGTTCAGCCTGCATTCGACCGACGCGACGCCATTGATTTTTATTTATATATGCAGCCGTCAACAACTTTATATGCACATTTCGAACAACCCGTCAGCTAAATGCGTTTCACGCGAATTTATTACAAGGTTTTGAGGGCATTGCTGAGTTAGTTTGTGTATTCGACACATATTTTATTTACTACGGGTAGGTAAACATCAAACAATAGTAGGCAATGCATTTTTTTATGAAATAAATATACAAATAATAGTGCTGACAATACCTATAAGTATTTCCTTCGACGAATCCTAGAACGTAAAGTAATAAGGTCGATATTCCAATGAAGACAATTTATTAATACTGTCTCCATTGATACGCCAGCACTTAATAGGTATATTCCCTTTAAATAATTGACAAGGCCGATCGATAGCACAGTGGCAGTGAGAGCGCTTACTGTGTCGGGGATTATCTTATAAAGTATTTGTGTAGGTATAATGTAGTAGGTAGTATCAGTTAGTTAAATTCCATATTGCAAGCTTACGGCTTAGTTTGGGTCTTATTAAAACCGTGAGTTGTCCGGGTGTATTTATTTAATTGTCTTTGGTGGGGAAATCGGCTATGTATACATCTTATGACCTTAAGAAAAAAAAATGTAGGTATGTAATATAAATAACGTATTTAATTATTACCTAGCATTGTTTACAATACGGGTTCTATCTACCTCTGTTATTGCTATGAATAAATACAGTAGATAGAAACTAATACAAGCAATAATTAAATTAAATTCATCATATAATATAACGTCTCTGAGTACGATTAGTAAAGGTTAATGAGTGATTATTGTCATGTAAAAAGTAAGTACTAACTTTTGTAAAAAGTTGAAAACCATTGCAAATGGCCGTAATGGCGCAGTGCGCAAACAAACATGTGAACACTATTGGACAAGCGCACGAGCGACTGCAAGTTATAACAAGTTGTAGTCGTGTCTATACACGTTGGCGCTTGCCTCTACTCGGCCAACTAGGCAAGCGACACACGAGCGTACTAGGTACTTGCACGTAAAATACGTATGTAGGTATTGACGTTGTGATATTGGCTTTAACTCGGCAACGCTCGACCAACAGGTATTGCGTTTCACTTTTATTTCACACTAGCCGCGCCCCGCGGTGATACCCGCGTTGTCCCGTTCCCGCAGGAATTTCGGGATAAAATGTATTCCATGTATTATTCTAATATAATAACCTTCATTAATTTAAAGTTTCATCCAAATCCGTTCATACATCTATCCTCACAAATATTCGCATATTAGTAGGAAGTAGGATTTTAATCTGACGTTTCGTAATACGTAAACGTAGTTTCAATTCAAAATGAGTATGTATTGCAAATGAGTATGTATTGATACAAGTATGTATTGCAAGCTTAGAAATTTCGTTAATTCACATACCTAACAAGTCCTTACCTAGTGCGATTTGATTCCAGGTAACGGTAATGAAATGAGTTACGTAAGTAATTAAAAGTTGTGAACTCGGGTACCGGGTATAAATAACACGCCCACATGAACTAGCCGTCATCTACCGACTGAACGAGTCACAACTTATCGATAAGCGAGTTAAAATAACAATTTATTTGTCAAGTATGTATAATTTTGGTAAGCGCAATAGGTTAAATGTCTTAAGGGACGAGCCCGTCTAGCGATCGTGGCAGAAGGCTAGAAGACAAGACATTATACTGTGAGCTAATTGGTTGAAAAGTCGAACTCTAATGTTCCACCAATCAACACAGTATTTCTAATAAATCATATCTTGTCGCTTGTCGCCTTCTGTCACGTCTGTTGTGCTAGGCGTTAGGTGGGTATGATGTGTTCAAAACCACGGTAAACTATCTCCAGGAGAGAGCTGCCTATTTATAGCAGACTGTCAGGCAACAACAGATAATTTATCTTGGCCTATCTACTATCTGATCACCCAGAAGAGATTCAGTTAGTGTATGGTTTTGTAATGCTTTATAGCAGTCGCACGCAACTGTTGTGAAGATTAGCAAATTGATTATGATGTATTGTGTTATAATCAGACTACAAAACTGAAACATAGCTAACTATGTATATCTCTCCAATGGGTAAGACTATCTGCCGCTCATTATACCTCTCTAGGTAGATCATTATACAAGGTTCTTATTTGAAACTGGTAAATCTAAAAACGGAAAGGGTTGTACAACTTTTGAAACTTTACAATTGTATGGTTTCCTACTGATGATGAAATTACGACCGAGTTTGTGTTTTATTTTTAAAAGGCTTCTTATAAATTATTTTCATCATCATTTTTATTTCAGAACTTCTAATAAATATTTTTATATAAGTACTGAAGTTGTTGCAACAGTAGAAGCAAGCTATACCTTTGTATACGTAGAGAAGTTGATGTTATACGTCGCCGAGCCGAGCTCAATTGAGCAATCATAATGCATTGCTGCAATGCACGGTCATTTTTCAATTACATTTTCTCAGTTACACCAGTTAAAAATGAATGGCTGAAGTGGTTTATTTGTCACGAACTTTAATTTAAATTTATATGATTACGTCTGATTTGGAGTATCCATAAGTGACAACACCTTTTAAATTACCATTCTACTATCTCCAAGATATCGGTAAGAAAAATATATACACATACCTAACATTAGTCAAAAGATATCTTACGATTTAAAACTAATTCTGACTCAGTCTATTAAACCGTGCAAACTAGTGAGTCACAATTTATAGTATTTATAATATGTACTAACGTTAACCAAATGCCAACCTACTCACAATGAAACTTTTAATACATTAATCTATGCTATACCGGCGGAGCTGCACGAAAGCAGAAATCGATTACACGTAGGTAATTCCAAGTATGTAGCCGCGGTATTCGCCCAATACGCTTTCTAATCCGGTCAAATTAAACCAAAAAATGAGGGTGAGTTTGCATAAAGTCCCAACAAGCTGAAAATCAGGAAAATTGTTGAAAACATAATTATAAACAATGTGTAAAAGTTCCCCATCATTCCCGTGTATGGAATTTTTTTTATTCAAGGTCAAATGTCAAAAAAGAGTGTTTTTCGCGAATATCTGAAAAACGGTGCAATGTAGCAAAAAAAAGGGTATGATGAAATGAAAGCTTATAAAATTCTCTATAACTTTAATTCTATCCACTTTTTCCATATTCCAAACCGTTATTGAACTACACGCTCCAGAAATGTCAAAATTAAGGACCTCGGGCAGGTAACTATGGAGCCTGCCCCAATGCTCAACAGTGACATGACCCATGTCATTTGAAAGGTCTTGAAGAGTTGTACAAGTTACTCCTAGACAGTTATATCGAATTCGATGGCCAACTCGGTGTTTTCGACCACCGAAGAATTACCACTGGAGGTGCTGTGGAGCCTGGACGGAATGCTCAACAGTGACATGACTTACGCATTTGAAAGCTCTTACAAGTCACTTTTTGATAGTTATGTCGAAATCGACGCCAAACTCGGTGTTTTCGACCACCGAAGAAAAAACACTAGGTGTATGTGCAATAATGTGCAGTTGACCCTGATCGTATTGCTCAACAGTGACATGACTAATGTCATTTGAAAGCTCTTACAAGTCACTCCTTGACAGTTATATCGAAATCGACGACCAACTCGGTGTTTTCGACCACCGAAGTATCGACACTGATCGTATTGCTCAACAGTGACATGACACATATCATTTGAAAGCTCATAAAGAGTTTTATAAGTCACTCTTTGATAGTTATATCGAAATCGCCGTCCAACTTAGTGTTTTCGACCACCGAAGAATGGAGTTGGGCTATGCCATACCGAAGTATCGACGCTGATCCTAATGCTCAAAAGTGACATGACCTATGTCATTTGAAAGCTCTTGAAGAGTTGTACAAGTCACTCTTTGACACTTATATCGAAATCGACCGCCAACGCGGTGTTTTCGACCATCGAAATATCGACACTGGGTGTATGTGCAGTTGACCCTGATGGTATTGCTCAACAGTGACATAACTTATGTCATTTGAAAGCCCTTGAAGAGATATCCAAGTCACTCCTTGACATTTATATCGAAATCGACGGCTAACTCGGTGTTTTTTAACCAAAAATAAAAAAATATATGTACACATTAGTTAATAAAGGACATTGAGAAAATTCCATTCTTCTGTGGTCGAAAACACCAAGTTGGCGGTCGATTTCGATAGACATGTCAAGAAGTGACTTGGACATCTCTTCAAGGGCTTTCAAATGACATAAGTTATGTCACTGTTGAGCAATACCATCAGGGTCAACTGCACATAAACCCAGTGTCGATATTTCGATGGTCGAAAACACCGCGTTGGCGGTCGATTTCGATATAAGTGTCAAAGAGTGACTTGTATAACTCTTCAAGAGCTTTCAAATGACATAGGTCATGTCACTTTTGAGCATTAGGATCAGCGTCGATACTTCGGTATGGCATAGCCCAACTCCATTCTTCGGTGGTCGAAAACACTAAGTTGGACGGCGATTTCGATATAACTATCAAAGAATGACTTATAAAACTCTTTATGAGCTTTCAAATGATATGTGTCATGTCACTGTTGAGCAATACGATCAGTGTCGATACTTCGGTGGTCGAAAACACCGAGTTGGTCGTCGATTTCGATATAACTGTCAAGGAGTGACTTGTAAGAGCTTTCAAATGACATTAGTCATGTCACTGTTGAGCAATACGATCAGGGTCAACTGCACATTATTGCACATACACCTAGTGTTTTTTCTTCGGTGGTCGAAAACACCGAGTTTGGCGTCGATTTCGACATAACTATCAAAAAGTGACTTGTAAGAGCTTTCAAATGCGTAAGTCATGTCACTGTTGAGCATTCCGTCCAGGCTCCACAGCACCTCCAGTGGTAATTCTTCGGTGGTCGAAAACACCGAGTTGGCCATCGAATTCGATATAACTGTCTAGGAGTAACTTGTACAACTCTTCAAGACCTTTCAAATGACATGGGTCATGTCACTGTTGAGCATTGGGGCAGGCTCCATAGTTACCTGCCCGAGGTCCTTAATTTTGACATTTCTGGAGCGTGTAGTTCAATAACGGTTTGGAATATGGAAAAAGTGGATAGAATTAAAGTTATAGAGAATTTTATAAGCTTTCATTTCATCATACACTTTTTTTTGCTACATTGCACCGTTTTTCAGATATTCGCGAAAAACACTCTTTTTTGACATTTGACCTTGAATAAAAAAAATTCCATACACGGGAATGATGGGGAACTTTTACACATTGTTTATAATTATGTTTTCAACAATTTTCCTGATTTTCAGCTTGTTGGGACTTTATGCAAACTCGAATGTCTAAATTTACCGGGGTATTCTCAAATGTAATTGAATAGCAAACAACGTTATGGGTGTCTTGCCAACTATTGTAATAAATGTTTTATATGGCAAACCTATTCTTGGTGTTGCTTACCAAGAAAGAAAACAGAGGAAACTCTTAAAAATATTGTGGATGTCAATCTATATGTATGTGGATGAATGTGTAAATTTAAAATAATAAACTAACATTCAAAGGAACACGTTTTCCATGTGGAGGTTAGTGTTGGTACGTGGAAGTTTAATAAAAAATCTTTGCTATTAGGATTTAGGAGTGCCTAAATCAGAAAAATAAAATATGTACTTTGAGTGATATTTTGAGACCAAATTGGTAATAAAGGGCTTCTAAAAAAAGAGCTTATTTAGCTATATTTTTAACAAATTAAAAAAAAACTAATGAGGGGTTTTCAATGTGGTCGGTTTTCGTCGCCGTGTTTACGTTGTATGCGTCAGTCAGTATTCGCCTTAGATAGCATGCAATTGAAATTATACAGTCTTTAATGAGTTTACTTTGTTCTTAATTAGACACAACAGTTCTTAATAGTGATACAAGCCTTTTTGTTTACTAGTAAAACCCAATTTTATCAAATCTAATTTTCCATTTATTTGGTCTCAAATTTAGTAATATTAGGTCATAAATGCGAAACTTTGTGATATTTTATGTGTGTAGTATGTTTGTTACCCTTCCACAGAATAAGTATTTCAGGTAATTAAGTAAGTAATTATAAGGACGGATTTGAATGAAAATTTACAGTTTGCAGTAAGACATAATGTATATCATACATACATATATACCTACATATAGTATACATCATACATCATCATTTTTACATCAAGATGGGATACATGTCATACCGAAATTCCCACGGGATCGGGTACAATACAACGTGGGTAAGACCGCAGGGTGCTTCTTGTAATAACTAGCGCTAGCCAAAAAAAGTTCAAAAACAGATGTAAAAGAAGCTGGAAGAATTCCATTCAGTCTTAAAATGTTAATGTTATAAACAGAGCAATCTTAAAAACATAAAAATTACAAATGATGGCCGCTGCCAAGAACATGTCATAGTGTTTAAAAATAATCATAGCACCTAGGCATTACATACTTTAATTACTATCTCTTCATTATGCTACACAATACATTCGCAAAGCAGTTTAAGCATTAATATTAACAAAAAAAAGCACATTAAAAAATGACATGCTAGAATGTTTTATATTGGAACATTTCCTTTGTTATGTTATAGTTCATATTTTATGGCTATTGGCCAACTACTTAATCTTGAGTGAATTTGCTTGTATGGGGACTTTTTAAAGACAAGCTCTAGTTCAATCAAACAGTTTTTATATGACCAGCTCGTCTAGCATATCAAATGAGACAGTAAATGCCACCATATGATATGATAAATACTGAGAGTTAAATGTTGACCCATTGATGGAAATCTCAAATTTCAAATATTCCACCAATCAACACAGTGTTTTTCATATTATGTCAAGTCGCCTTCTGAGAGAATCATAGTGCTAGAGGACAGCATATGGATCCTTGATTGAAGGTCACTCTATACAAAATTTAGATTTTTAGTGAACCAAATGAGCAAATAAAAATATATTTACCCCAAAAATGGCCTACTATGTATGCCTAAAACTAAAAACATAGGTACTTCTATTAATATATCACCTGTTGTCTATGCTTGCTTCTATTCTGTTAAACATACAGTAGTTGGCAAATTATCAATGCCCAAACTATTTAGCATTCTTATACTTGCATGCATAATGCATGTTTATGCTGACAAGCATAAGCATGCCTATGCTTGCATGAATAAAGCATTTTAATGTTTCCACCTAAGTATCGCTATATGGGTGTAGATCAATAAAAATAAAGTTATAAAGGTAAATAGCCGACTAATGTGATTTTATAATTATCAGACCTCACAAGTGAATAATATGGAATCATAATATAAAGAGTTAACATTTTCGAGTTATTATTTCTTGTTTTAACTTGTTTTTATCATACTAGATTTAAAAAACGAATAATAGTTTAGATAAAAATACCACAAAAGGCCAAGGTACCATAACATGATATCATGTTTTCAAGGTGTTTTAGAGTGGAATATTAGTACATATCTAAAATATATTATAATATTATAAACAATATGCATTCACACATTCCAATATATAGTATTGTATTGTATGACAAAATAAAATATGTTTGGGTGTAAAGGTATCAAAAATATTGAGTTATCACTGCGTAAATTGATACAAGTATTATGAATAACTGTTCCAAATAAGCAAGTGAGTAGCATTGAAGGACTATTACAACCTGCCAGTATCGAAATTATCCTGTGGGCCCGTGCAGATGGTCGAAGCAATGCACGCACTCCATCACATCAACCAGGTCATTGAAAAAATCACTGAATCCACATCATTTTAATACAAAAAGCACATTAATCGAATCAAAAACATATTATATAGCGAATTTAGAATCGAAATAGACATCTTAAACAATGCACACCAAATAATAAGTAAAATATTCATACGAGTTCATGCACTGCTCACCAACTGCCGGAATTACAATATGGCGACAGCACACAAAAGAGTATCAATTCAAAATTAATTTCTCACCTGATTCAACTCTTGGCTAGTCTGCTTGAAGTTCTTTTTATTTAAATTCGAAACCAGGAAATTGATTTGCGACAAACTAAAATTTAAAGGGTCCAGGTTCATAGTTCCATTAATGCCAAACCGAAAGCTTCAAACACGTTTGAAGCTTTCTCGATTTTTGATGGATTACCACAGTTAAGTTCTGCTCTACAACAGTTTTTTTGCGAAATAATAATAAGCCTGGCCCCAACATCACCAATTCTATTGTTCACCACAATAAAATCAACATAATTTTAGCACTCCACACTGCAATTTTATAACATGAAAAATCAGCACACGATGACGAAGGCACTCCATTCCAATGTTACCCTATCCTATCTTACTTAACCTTTATCTTCACAAACAAGTATTATTAAATGTAGCAACATTTTCAGAGTAGAATATTTTTTAGGGTTCATTTACATGAACCAGTAATTTTTGACCATGAACCAGTTATTTTATTTATTTAAAAAGTGCAAGTAGTTAAACTTATAGTTACTAAATCCATGATAAGATGCACCTTCCATAGGTTGTAAGATGAGTTCTTTTAGTAAATAAATATTATCCTAAATATGAGAGGTTTTTGTCCAGCCATGGGATATTATATTATTATGTACAATCGTATGTAAAATTTTTTAGAAAGCTAATTAGTCCAATCATTTGGTAGTTTTACCTGGAAAGTTTTCCGGGAGTTTTGAAAATTGGTTTATTTATAAATTTGGGTATGCTCTTTTCGAATTTCAACTTTGCCACCTCGTACCACCGCCGCTCGCGCCGCCATATTGAAAAAATGGCGCCTAAAAACGGTTTTTTGGAAATATCTCTTTTCTGACGCATTTTACGACAAAAATATTTATGACAAAATTAAACTAGAGAAAATTTCCTACAATTTATGTATTAATATTTTTTTTCATAAAATCAATAGTTTTTGGCGTACGAGCGCCACAAAGTAGATTGCAATAGACGTTTTAAAAAAAAACTCATTTCCACACCACCTGTTTGTTTGAACGCGCTAATCTCAAGAACTACTGGTCCGATTTAAAAAAATCTTTTTGTAATGGATAGCCACATTCAACGGGAAGGTTATAGGATACTTTTCATCCAGAAATTCCCACGGAAACGGGTACAACGCGGGTAAAACCACGGAGCACTGCTAGTACTTATATAATAAATCTGAAGAGCTTGTTTGAACGCGCTAATCTCAGAAAATACCGATCCGATTTCAATAATTGTTTTTTTAATGGATAGCCACGTTCAACGGGAAGGTTATAGGATACTTTTCATCCAGAAATTCCCACGGGAACGGGTACAACGCGGGTAAAACCGCGGGGCACTGCTAGTATAATCCAGTCGAGTCCAATCGATTTCACGTGGGATAATTATTACAATCTGTTAGTTAATGCCTTGTTAGAGCGACCTTGATGCGTTGTGTTCGGAAGTATTTATGGAATTATGATCTCGTTGTTCACTGTACATTGTATACTATGGTAATCCTAACAAAATTGTAATGCGAAAGTTTGTGAGGATGTATGTATGTTTGTTACTCTTTCACGCAAAAACTAATGAACGGATTTGGATGAAACTTTACAGAAATATAGGTTATACATCAGAATAACACATGGGATATTTTTTATCCCGCATTTCTCGCGGGAATAGGTACAACGCGCGTAACAACACGTGACGGACACACTTCGCTTTTTTTTACCATTTTTATCTGAAACTAGCTGTGCCCCGCGGTTTTACGCGTTGTGGCAGTTCTGGTGGGAATTTCGGGAATTTTTATACATATAAACCTTCCTCTTGAATCACTCTATCTATTTTAAAAACTGCATAAAAATCCGTTGCGTAGTTTTAAAGATCTAAGCATTGTTTGTTTTGCAGTGACTACAAATGTCAAAGTTATATCTATCAACTAGCCGCGCCCCGCGGTTTTACCACTTAGTACCGGTTCCCGCGGGAATTTTGGGATAAAATGTATCCCATGTGGTATTCTAATGTATAACCTATATTACTGTAAAGTTTCATACGAATCTCTTCAGTAGTTTTTCCGTGAAAGAGCAACAAACATACATACATACATCTTCACAAACTTTCGCATTTATAATATTACTACGATAGGATATTTTATCCGTAAATTCCTTCAGAAATGATACAACACGTAAAACCGCGGCCGGTGCTAGTGTATACAAACATATGATGGTGTAATTGTTCCATATATAAAACCGGGATAGTTATGACGTTTGTAGGTCAATAGAGTTCTAATATAAAGTCGGAGTAACGTTAACTCGCGGTTACTATGTACTATACCTACTGTTTAATGTATACAAGACCCGGTTGTGCTTTGAGTAAACCAAATGAAATTATGAATCATGAAAGACTAGCACCGCCCGCGGTTTACCCGCGTTGTGCCCGTTCCCGTGGGAATATCGGGAATTTTTATACGTATAAACCTTCATCTTGAATCACTCTATCTATTTAAAAAATCCGCGTCAAAATCCGTGCAGTAGTATTTGAGTTTATCGCGAACAGATAGACAGACGCGGCCGGGGACTTTGTTTTATAATATGTAGTGATGAAAGATGATTGATTTTATGAAAAAAATTATTAATACATAAATTGTAGGAAATTTTCTCTAGTTTAATTTTGTACATAGATATTTTTGTCGTAAAATGCGTCGGAAAAGAGATATTTCCAAAAAACCGTTTTTAGGCGCCATTTTTTCAATATGGCGGCGCGAGCGGCGGGGTTACGAGGTGGCAAAGTTGAAATTCGAAAAGAGCATACCCAAATCTATAAATAAACCAATTTTCAAAACTCCCGGAAAACTTTCCAGGTAACCCCCTTTTTTTTTACCAAATGCTTGGACTAAATTTTGACAGGCTTTTTTGATTAAAAAATCAGATTTGAGGTTTGAATCGTTCATCTTATGAAAAAGATCTGGCAACACTGTCAGTCTGAGAGAGACCGTGCTCAAGCAAGTTCATGGTGCTGGCCTGCTCTGTGGGCCTGCGGGCCTGCCTCACGCCTGCTTACACTGATAAATCCATAAATTCAGTATAATTATTCAATTTTGCTCACTTTGCTTTTATCCTTGCTTACAACCGCAGTATGTCGTAAGATGGTCGTAAGTGTGTCGTAAGATGGTCGTAAGTACTCAGAGACGTCAATTAAATCGACAGCCGATGACTTTGTATTCTCATGTCTATATCTCAATGGATGTAACCAATGGCCTTATCTAATTAAACGAAACTATTCAAATCATACTTTGTAATCATAATGTTTGCGAAAAACCATCGCGTCGCCGTTGTTGAAACTTAAAATAATTAAAATACATACAGTAAACCGGTGTTTTTCGGGACATTTCTTTTGCACAAATATAATTTCTCGTCAATGGTTGTGTGTATGAATCATGTATGAATGATAGATTTTAATCTAAATAATGGCAGCGCTTGTGACCTCAACCTAGCGAATTTTAGAAAAAAAATCGTATTTACTAGAAAATAGCAAGTATAATGCATGTCCCTAATAACCCAGCAAGGGGTGTTATTTGGGACTTATAAATATGTTGTTGATTTTTAGTAGTTATTAAGTAAAATAAAACTAAAATGATAATTCATTTATTCGTTGCGAAGATTTAGGACAAGATTTAGGAGACATCACCTATATTGTCAAACTTCTTTTCCGTCGGGGGTTAAAAATAAAACTGTTATCTTCATATCAGAGTCTGTACTTAAGTTGTAGAAAAAGTATATCGCATCATTTCCATCACCACACGATGACTGTCCCAAATATCACCGTTGTAAATAAACTTATAAATAAATATTTGCTTAATCAATTAGGAGAGCATTGCGTTTATTCCCGAATAACGTAACTTTTTGTTGGTCTTAATAATATTCTCTGATTTTAACAGTTTTTGGGCTCTAAGTTTTATACCATTAAAAATGATCCGAAACATAATTTTTTGTATCACATTTTTTAAACAAACAATATAAACTAAAATGTGAAATTATCGCAACCGTCGCTAAATGTAGTAATCGCAAGGATGTACATAATTATATTTGATTTTTCTATTATTAAGAGCATAGAAAATATTACCAAATCAAGATAAAAATGTAGAGTGTCCCGAATAGATAGCATACCGCGTCCCAATTAACACCAGTTTACGGTTTACAAATTGACAAACTTTATTTGATGCCTCGGTTGATTGTCAGGACGCCGATTGATTTGTTGTATGTTCGGTCCATGGGTTCGGTCGGCAATGGCATCAGTGGTCGGCATTCTACGGCAATCACTGACCTGTAGTACTTAAATCAGTGACGGCAATACACGGCAATATTATAGTAGTGGGCAATATTAATTATATTTCTCTACGGAACGGTCCAATTCTTTGTTTCCTGGTCTGTGGGTCCAATCGAACTCAGTTCAGTTCGGTCGATTCATTCATTCGTTTGACGTTTCTCGAATTCGGGAAATAAGGTTAGTATTTTTATTTGTATAGAAATAAAATAGATATTTCTGTTTAGTTTTTCATTATTCCATTGTATACGTATTTCAAGGTAAAATATCTTATCGTAATCTCTTGTATTTCCGTCTAAAATACGATAGTTGTCGATTTTGTAAAGGAATTTTCGTTTTAGATGACAGGTTGGTGTTCCAATCCAACAACTTTACATACCTGTATATTGGGTAATACCAAGTTATTATTGCGTTTGAGACTTTTGTACTGTAATATAATTCCACGTAATTTAGTTAGTATTTTGACTCTTGACTCAATATCGCAGGTTGATAAATACCTACTTTCGTTCCATTGTTATGTAACTAGACTAGCAGCGCCCTGCGGTTTTACCCGCGTTGTGACCGTTACCGCGGGAATTTCAGGAATTTGTTTTCATTAAAACCTTCCTCTTGAATCACTCTACCTATTACAAAAAACCGCATCAAAATCCGTTGCGTAATTTAAAGATTTAAGCATACAGACAAACAAACAGACAAAAATAGTGACTTTGTTTTATACTATGTAGTGATCATTCGTCAATAATTTACTCGAGGGAACTACCTACTGATGTAGTCAAGCAAACTACTATTTACCGAGCATAAACTAAGTAATTTATTCGATACCCTGAAAATCTAAATAAAAGCAATGTTTGTGTGTATTAATGCTTAAAATAATATAATGATTTGTATACTTGCCATATTATGCTACTTGCATACACTTTATTCTTAACCTAGAATGACCTTTTAGTCACATCTCGTAGCCAGATTTGGTAGCCATTTCGGGAAAGGGAAAGTCTTCTTTCCACCTTGTAATATACATTAGTGTAATATAAGATGCTGTGATAAGATATCAAGAAGAAGCTGGGTACCTACTAGGTTTGAAACATGTTACATGAAAACCAGTATCCAACTTCTTCTATAGGTATCCCCAATGATTAATATACACTTCAGATACATCTTCTTCATCGAGTGGATGGTCATCCTGGCCAATCCTGGTGTCAGAGTTATAGAGCCACCAAAAGCCACATGTCTCATGTGATGATTACTATCCGTAGAAAGTAACCGGGACCGATGGCTTAACATGCCCTCCGAAGCACGGAATCATCTTACTTTTCGGGCAACCAGGTGATTCAGCCTGCAATGCCCTAACCAAACTGAGGACAGTCACACAAAGAGATTTTTGTGAGAAATTGTCCCCATCAGGAATGGAACCCGGAACATCCGGATTGTTAGCCAGGCGCTCAAACCACATGACCACGGAGGCTATTAACAGATACATACATTGATATTAACTTCTTGACCATACTGCAAATAAGTTATCACCAAATTTAAACATTATAGTATTAAAAACCTAGGCTTCTGTTATTAATATAATTCTGTAATATCTTCCAGGTTTATGGCGTTGACAAATTTTCTTCGCCGTAACTTAGTGAGCATCACTTTCCCTACCATTTGTGCCACTTGCATATTCCTTGATTGGAATCACACCCGGAAGTGGAAAATAGAAAACAAAAAAGTGTAGAATGGCCCTCTTTGGGATTACAACCCGCTATGTCTGGGTCGTGTTCCCCCTAGCAGGGTTCTTTGCGGGCAAGTTTCTGGATGACGAGGAGACGCTGAGGATGACCAACTACAGAGACAAGTCCTGTCTGTACGGAGGCAAGGTCAAGAAGGGAGACCCGCCCAGCTGGCCTTGAAATAATTGTAATTATGTAGAAAATATGTTTAATTAAATAGATATCATTTATTTTACTAGTTTTATTTTCTTAATATATTGGAAAAAAAATGCTCATGTATCAGTCAAATAATAATTTTATTATATATTCATAATGTTCGTTTTGCCATCATGTACCACAAAAGAAGAAACGGAGCCCATAAGCCTAAACCGAAAAATACAGAAAATACAGCTGTTGCAGCATACCTGAAAAAATAGATATTGTATTATAATAAACCAGATTTCACCAAGAAGTATGAATTAGTATAATTGCCATGCTGGTGCTTCAAGTACCGAATCCGCTATAGCTTTTAACTTTATTTATCATATCTGCTCTTTTGGAAAATAAAAAGCTGCTACTATGTTTGACCTTGGGTCATCACCTGGCTCTATCCCAAGCTATGCCAAATTTCATCTTAATCAGGAGTTCATTTAAGACTAACCGATTATGGATACTAAATGGCATGTTATCAAATGGTGCTGTTGGGCCATCGTGGTGTTCCACCAACTGCAGTTTATTAGGCTTCTGTTTCCACACTAGCCTCGATCGCAGTGGAACAAGCACAAGTGAACGCAAACGATTCATTCTCTCAGTAAATCCTTAAAATAGTAAAGTCAAATAATTAATTCAGTTTCGTTTCTTTCAATTAAGTAATTCAGATGAAATGGATTTTACAGAGTTAATTTTATTAACGAGTATAATATTTAGTTCTATATTAATTTTACCTCAATTTTATTTTATCAAATATCAAGTCAATATTGACATAACAGTGAAACAAAGAATACTCTGGATACTCTGCCATCTACCTAATTTTTAGCCTCCTTTCCATTCCATGAAGTTAAGTATAAAACTTTTTATTAGGATTTTATCTCACCCCGTTTATTTTTATTATGAGTCGGTATTATCAGGAATGATAATGACCTGCAAACATTGAGTGATATGTAGTACTAACGTGCTTAGTATAATAACTCAATGCCGGCAAATGATTCCTTGGCCTGGGTACAATCATGTTGATAGCATGATGCCCTGCCTAAAGATGCCTAAAGAAAGATTGCAACCCGGTATGGCCGGGCCCGGTTGCATTCGTCACAAACCCGGCCGCATACATTCAAACGAGGCATAAACGCCGCTGCCTCGACGCTTAGCACATTCGCCCGTTCGCCCGCGCCTCATCCGCGCCTTGCCAGCGCCTCGACTTTGCTGTTAGCGACCTGCCTTAGCGACGCGCCTTAGAGAAACCTTTAAGTACTTTAAGAACATTTTAATAGGTGTTTAAAACTGGCTTATGAACAATTATTACCATAATTAGTTCACTGAAGTCTCAAAATCACACTATTTTTATTGCATTACATATTTATAACAGCGCCATCTATTAAAACCTATACGAACTATTTTGTAACTATTAGTATTAGACTGTACATTCTATGTATTCATGCTGCCGGTAACACACGGTTGGCGACTTTTGACGTAATGTTTTAAAAGATTTCCAATAGATGTCTCTGTGTTATGTGGTTTTATAAATTTATGATAGATGGCGTTTATACAAGTTCGTTAAACTAGGACCACTAGATTTTTCCCAAATTTATCTTCATAGATTTTTAGTAGTGTGAAATAAAACAAAACGCTTTATACTCCATGGTGTGTTAATCCAGAAGTCTGAATTTCAGTGAAGTGGCATTAGTGAATTAGGTAGGAATCGTAGTCTCCATTTGCATTTAACTACTTACTTAAATAGTAGGTACCTACTCGGAATTTAATTACTCACCCAATCATGATCTACTTACCTGAATTAAATTTTATTATCTAGGTCTAGCAGCTACATTATATTTTTTTTTTACTTTACAATACAAATTTACTTTACAAGTATATATGTAAAGTTTAAAATCAGCAGCCACTTTATAATCAAACATAATAAATTGAAAGTTATGTATATTTAACCAGCTGTTCCCTGTGGCATCCTAAGACTGCTTCAGGCTTGATTTTTTTTCTTTAACGTATCTCGTCCCATTGCTGGACAAAGGTCAACTCTGTTAGGGACCATGTCTGGGCACCGTAGGTTAGGACGGGCAGGATACACATGTCGAAGAGTTTGCGCTTGACTGACAGAGGAAGGTCGCCCTTCATGAACGCTGTCATGGACCAGTAGTTCAGGGTTGATTATGAATTTAAAAACCAATTATATCATAACAATTCTTGAATAATAAAAACAGTGTAGAAACGACATAGTTTAAATTAAAAATATATAATATAATAAATCTTATTCAGGAGGTACACTGTACATTGATTATGAACTGTCTGCGTTCAATCGTATTTGGGTCAGTCCGAGCGCAACGGGTGAAGAGGAAGAATCCTGACATCCTACAGTTGGTGGAACATCACGACCACGGACCTACGATGCCTTTTGACAACTTGCCTTTCACTATAAGAAATAGGTTGGTTAACACTAGGAAGCTAATATTTGTAAATGCGTAAGTCTTTTCCTAGATCCGAAGTTGCAAAAGGGACGAGACGCTTCTTACCCAGTTTGTGAGGATGGATGTATGTTGGTTACCCATTCACGCAAAAACTACTGAACGGATTTGGATGAAAATTCATAGCAATGTAGTTTATACATCAGAATAACACATGGGTTACATTTTATTCCAAAATTCCCACGGGAACGTGTACAACGTGGGTATGACCACGAGGCAAGTTTTGGTAGCTAGCCCTGGTGATGGAGTTTTTAGACGACGTTACAATAGTTGCATGATTGTTACTAAACCTAGCTCTTATTTTCAGATACCTTGCAACTCTGGGATTCGGACTGTTCTTTGGACTTGGCTTTTGGTCTCCATTTGTTATTGTTTGGTATAGAATGGCGAAACAGAGATTGTGAAAACTCTAACAATATAATTAACCCTTCCATTTTTATTAAAAAACACCCTAATGGTATTACATCATGGAATTTACAGTACCTAGGTATTACATCACCCCTTTTACATTTTTAAAATATATTTATGTTATTCTGTCACCATCTGTCAGTTATGTTTTCACGTCTAAACATAATTAAAGAAAGTATTCACGTCTAAACATAATTATATTAACAATTGGAAGGCCTAGATTCTTTTGTTTTCATCTTTAAACCCTCTGAAGAAGGTTATGCAAACATCTCTTATTGGGTTTCCTTATAGCAACAACTATTTATAGTTTTATCCTGTAGAATTCCAGAACATATTATTGCCTAATGCGCATGTCTGCGCAGTACCTGTGCGCTGTAGTCAGTATTTAGAGGTAACGTGTTCGAAGAATTGCCATGATAGATTACCAAAACATGGCTCCGCGAAAGAAAGAAAACAAATTGTGCTTATAGTCGAACTAATTAATGTAGTGATGGAAAAGATGTTGTAAACTTCGAAATAGTTTGTATCTTGTCTTGTTAAAGGCTGATAGCTGCCTATGAGTAGCTTCCCTAGTGCGGTCATTAATCAATACTCCGTGATAAACAATGTGTGGTCGTCGCGTGGTATCGTTATCGAGTTGGTGTCAGAGTATTTGTCCAATTAAGATCTTGGTAAGTGTCGTTAATGTCCGAGCGAGTGTCTATTGTCGGGTTTAGTGTATAAGGTGAATTGACAAGCGTGACGAGTTAGAAAGAGTGGTAGTGGTGGTAGGTGTACTGGAAAACACCACGCCTAGCCTAGATTATACGTAGGTAGATAGGTCGGGGGGAGGGGGGGTAGCAATCAATAATCCCTTTCGTATCGGACGAACTCCAGCTAAGTGTTGGAAATTTTGTTTTATGTGAGCGTGATCATAAAATAGTTTAAAATTATACATTTAGTCAACGTTTAGTGTCGAGTCAAGTGTCACACGTGTTCGTTGAAGTGTCTAAAGTGAATGTCCCCCCATAATATTTCGGTTCCATCCTAGAAAAGGAAAACAGAAACCTTTTTTATGCTGTTCATCTCCCAGTGCATACCTTTCCTAACAAATGTGATCTGATGCAAGGGCGTCGCCAGCCGATGTTGTGGGGGGGGGAGTGGGGGCGGGCAAGTTGACTTTACCTACTACAATTCATACTTTTCTCATTCTCTATGAATGACAAAAGTAGGTATGAATTGTAGGTAAAGTCGACAGCACATGAAGCTTTTTACTTGTACTACGAGCCTTACATCTACAGCGATTGTAATAACAACAGTATATATATTATATTCTGTGACAGTACAGAGTCCAATGTGTAAAGCTACACGAGCACGAGCTCTTGACTATGCAATAAAAAACTTGTAAATAAGTTATAATACCTAACATTTATTAGAAAAATAGAATAAAAAGGAGTTTGAATTTGAATAAGTGTGCAGCGTACAGATTTTAATAATATATATTTTATATTTAGCAACTTTTTTAGAATCTCTAGGGGGGGCAGCTGCCCCTCCCCGCCCCCCCCCCTTGGCGACGTCCTTGATCTGATGCAAATACGCATGCGCGCGCGGAAGCTGTTCGCTGTAGTCAGTCGGTTACGCGTCTAGGTGCTCTAACGAAAATCTAGATTTATTTATGATCTTAATATTGTAAGGTCCGCGAAAGGAAGGGAAAAATGTGGTGACACAAAACTAATTTAATGAGAGATACTAAAATTGTAATGGGTACAAGCGTTGTGATGATCTACGTAGATAGGTAGCCATCAGATATTGAGTGCATCCGCCATTTATAGGTGGCATTAATCAATATGTCGGCGTCGGGACAACTTGAGTTGATATTAATTAGTATCGGTGACATTAATTAAAGTGGTTGGAACAGAACGTAACAATATAATGTGGGTGAGGTGAGAATGTGACGAGTTTTAAAAAGTGGTAAGTTTTTAATGTTTTTCTACACTATGAAAAACGTTTAATTGAAGGTGTCGCCCCAAAGACATACGGGGGTGCCATGAGATACGGCGTAGCGACGGCGACGTGAATATTTTGTAAAATGATACGAAGTACCTATTAGCCGTAAATAAATCTAAACACTAAATCTTATTCCATAATTATCTTTCCTATTAACGCGCATGCGTGCGCAGGACCAATACGGTGTAGTCAGTAAGTCAGTAAGTTTGTTTGTATGTTCGAGCTAATCTCGGGATTTACCTGTCCGATTTTTATAATTCTTTTCGTAAAAGATAGCTTCATTATAAGGTTATAGGCTATTTGTCATCCCGATATTCCCACGGGCACGGGCACAACGCGGGTAAAAGCGCGGGGCGCTGCTAGTATTATCTATGTCTATTAACTCCTTCTTTTATATTAACAATTGGTAGGCCTAGATTCTTTTGTTTTCATCTTTAAACCCTCTGAAGAAGGTTATACAAACATCTCTTATTGGGTTTCCTTATAGCAACAACTATTTATAGTTTTATCCTGTAGAATTCCAGAACATATTATTGCCTAATGCGCATGTCTGCGCAGTACCTGTGCGCTGTAGTCAGTATTTAGAGGTAACGTGTTCGAAGAATTGCCATGATTGATTACCAAAACATGGCTCCGCGAAAGAAAGAAAACAAATTGTGCTTATAGTCGAACTAATTAATGTAGTGATGGAAAAGTTGTTGTAAACTTCGAAATAGTTTGTATCTTGTCTTGTTAAAGGCTGATAGCTGCCTATGAGTAGCTTCCCTAGTACGGTCATTAATCAATACTCCGTGATAAACAATGTGTGGTCGTCGCGTGGTATCGTTATCGAGTTGGTGTCAGAGTATTTGTCCAATTAAGATCTTGGTAAGTGTCGTTAATGTCCGAGCGAGTGTCTATTGTCGGGTTTAGTGTTTATGGTGAATTGACAAGCGTGACGAGTTAGAAAGAGTGGTAGTGGTGGTAGGTGTAGTGGAAAACACCACGCCTCGCCTAGATTATACGTAGGTAGATAGGTCGGGGGGAGGGGGGGTAGCAATCAAAAATCCCTTTCGTATCGGACGAACTCCAGCTAAGTGTTGGAAATTTTACTATAGTAACATATTTTTTTTTTTTACCAAAATAAAAAAATAATATTTCAAGGAACAGAAAACATACCAACTTTTTGAAAAAAGCTGATATTTTGACGGGTGAATTTTCGATTGAAAATTAGGGTGCTTTTTCGATAGATATTAATTCAAAATAAGTGAAAAAATAAATATTTTTAATCAAATAAATTACAGTGTATTTGGGGCAAAATAAGGAAAGATTTCACCAAATTTCGTAGAAAAAAAAATATTTTTGAGGAAGATAAACGTAAAAACCAAAAACGTGGTTTTTTGAATTTTTCACATAATATATTTTTAGGTTATGTGAACAAATTGTCAATACAAGAGTTGTAGATCATTTTATTACCTACAACTTTGCCATTTGACTTGTTTCCGTAGGACTTGTGGTTTTACGGAAATCGAGATAAACCATTTTTACCCCTGAAAACTCACCCCCTACCCCGTTCCCGACCTCAGATCGCCCGTAATTTATTTTTCCTTTCATTTTTATAATATTCCCCTCCTTTTCTAATGGGTTTCATTCTGCTATTATTATTTTTGGTTTTAAAAATTATCGACACTGGTCTAATACCTTTCCTAACAAATGTGACCTGATGCAAATACGCATGCGCGCGCGGAAGCTGTTCGCTGTAGTCAGTCGGTTACGCGTCTAGGTGCTCTAACGAAAATCTAGATTTATTTATGATCTAAACATTGTAAGGTCCGCGAAAGGAAGGGAAAAACGTGGTGACACAAAACTAATTTAATGAGAGATACTAAAATTGTAATAGGTACAGGCGTTGTGATGATCTACGTAGATAGGTAGCCATCAGATATTGAGTGCATCCGCCATTTATAGGTGGCATTAATCAATATGTCGGCGTCGGGAGAACAAGTGGTTGGAACAGAACGTAACAATATAATGTGGGCGAGGTCAGAATGTGACGAATTTTAAAAAGTGGTAAGTTTTTAATATTTTTCTACACTATGAAAAACGTTTAATTGAAGGTGTCGCCCCAAAGACATACGGGGGTGCCATGAGATACGACGTAGCGACGGCGACGTGAATATTTTGTAAAATGATACGAAGTACCTATTAGCCGTAAATAAATCTAAACACTAAATCTTATTCCATAATATCTTTCCTATTAATAAACTTAACGCGCATGCGTGCGCAGGACCAATACGGTGTAATCAGTAAGTATTACGCATTTTGATGCACTAAGAACCTCCTAGATTTATGACCTAAAACTAAGGTCCGCGCTATAATTAGAGCGCCAGGAGGATCTTTGTGGAGGAATCCTGCCTAAACCTGCCTCGGCCAACCCGCCGGTGTTGTTTACTCGAGGGATTTATCGATGTACAATTGAAGGGCGTAGCCGTAAGCTACAAAAAAGTGTTATCGTTACATTTCTGTATTATAACACCATTTTGTTCTTAATTAAATAATGCAACTTACCCCTTCTCTTGTTATCACACTCACTAAACACCACTGTAATCTATACTAATATGATAAAGCTGAAGAGTTTGTTTTGTTTGTTTGTTTGTTTGTTTGTTTAAACGCGCTAATCTCAGAAACTACTGAACCGATTTGAAAAATTCTTTTTGTAATGGATAGCCACATTCAACGGGAAGGTTATAGGCTACTTTTCATTCCGAAATTCCCACGGGAACGGGAACAACGAGGGTAATACCGCGGGGCGCTGCTAGTTCATCTATAAATGAATTCTCACAATTCCTTTATACTTATACCTACCATGTTTCAAAATCCCAGATCATTTTTGTAAACAAATGTGATACCAGTGCACGAAACCTGCACGAAAATAGTGCAGTTGTTAATTTGAAGATTTCACGGTATTTATTTATCTTATAAAAATAAGGGGATAGCTATAGTTATTCAAACGATTATGCAGTATTGACTTTTATAACATTGTTATTCTCAAGAAAATTTAAATTATCTAAAGCTATTTTTGTGCAGTTTATTCATGTATACTTGGAACACTACAGAGATGCTGAAAATTTTTTAGAGTCGCCTTTTAAAAAAAATATTTGTTACGTACGACGGAGGTTACCGTTGAGAGTGCCTCAACACGTTTATATTATTAACACGTTAATATGCGATATAATGAGTATAAATCGTGCAAAGGGTTATCTTTTTAGTGGTTTTACTATATTCTTTTATTTTTTAAAAAGAAACAAATAATTATATGTATTTAAAATAGTTTTATTCAACAAAAAAAACACAATTGCCATTGATCAGCACTTAAACAACGCAAAAATAATAATTTTGATAAGCGCTGTGGATACATAGTTTGATACGATACGGTAATGCGATATTTTTATAAGAATGCGATATATCGAAGCGTATCGTAAGGTCAAAATATCGCATCAAATATCGCTATATCGTATAGTGCTGTATCGATATTCCGATATATCGTATCGTAACGGGCATCCCTATCCCAACGGTCTTAGAAACGTCTAGCAACTATGGCGACACGACCTCCAATGTCCTTCACCAACCCAGTTGTTACCAGACTCCAGCATTTAAATTTTTAAATTATTTATTTAAACAAAAGAGGCCGGACCGCAGGACCGAACCTACATCTATGTAATCCGCGTCTTAAACCACTCGACCACGGTGACTATAGGTCTATGCCTCAAAATTAATGTTACGTTTCTATCTAACATAATAAAATAATCTTTAATCTTTAATCTAGGTAACGTAGTCTCGGGTCAAGTGTCCGGAGTGTTCGTTAAAGTGTTTCACGTGTCTGACCCGGAGAAGACACAATGACAAACAGCACGATGACAACGGGCGATCCTCGTCGCCACATCGTGTCCCCGGCTAGAGAAACGTAAGTGTCGGACTGAGTTTTATTGCCCGGTACCATGCTAGAGATATTCAGATAACCCTTTATTCATATCCCCTCATTTCCTCCTATTCTTAAATAGTTTATCAGTGCATACCTTAAAGAATCTATACAGACAAAGAAATTGAAATCTATTGATTGAAAATCTATAGACAAAGAAACATGCGCACGCCGCACGGCTTACAATAGCTTACTATAGCAAAAAGTGTCAGCCACCCATCACATTCAATGATCGCGACAACCGTTGCTTAACATTCAATATCGACGGCCACCCATCACAATCATGATAACGACAACCGTTGCTTAACATTCAATATCGATGGCCACCCATCACATTTATAATCACGACAACCGTTGCTTAACATTCAATATCGATGGCCACCCATCACATTTATAATCGCGACAACCGTTGCTTAACATTCAAGATCGTAGGCCACCCATCATATTCATAATCGCGACAACCGTTGCTTAACATTCACTATCGATGGCAACTTGCAACATCACAACAGGCGCAAGTGAAGCTCACAGGACTTACTTATGGCAAAATATTTCGTAAATGCATAGCAATTGGTCCATCGACCTCCTCGCCGCTTCACTCCACTTCTATGGAAAGACATTCTTAGTGAATTAGTGAATGCTTTCTAAACTAATCGATGTTTACTGTTGCAGGGCTGCGTGCGGGAAGGTGCCTAGGACGTCGCACGTCGACTGGAACTATCAATGGCTACATGCGGCGAATCACTGGGCATTGGTGAGTAAACTAATATTATTATGTGTACAAACACACTATATGGGTCACAAAATGTATACATGTGCGAATTTATCCCGTTTTAACCACCCAGAAGTCCAAAACAGCTGTCCAGGATCTTCAGTAAAGTTCGGGCTGATGATGTATTCACGTCATAGTGCGGATAGTTGTGTATACATAACTAATCGCATTATTGTGTGCGTCCATTCGAAACGTCGTGTTCTTCGTGGTGAAATGCCACCTGACTAAGTGGGAAGAGATACGAAGCGCACAAGCTAAAGCGAAGTCCAAGACAGTCGAACAAGATCTTCGGCCTGCTGATGTATTCACGTCGTAATGCGGTGAGTTGTGCTGTATATTGCTGCACAGCACATCGCATCATTGCGTGCGTACATTGCAATCAACGAGTTATACGTGAAGCTTCTACCATTACGCTGCGGGCTTGCCGCTCTCACCGAACTTGCAACATTACAACTTATGGCAAAATATTTCGTAAATGCATAGCAATTGGTCCATCGACCTCCTCGCCGCTTCACTCCACTTCTATGGAAAGACATTCTTAGTGAATTAGTGAATGCTTTCTAAACTAATCGATGTTTACTGTTGCAGGGCTGCGTGCGGGAAGGTGCCTAGGACGTCGCACGTCGACTGGAACTATCAATGGCTACATGCGGTGAAGCACTGGGCATTGGTGAGTAAACTAATATTATTATGTGTACAAACACACTATATGGGTCACAAAATGTATACATGTGCGAATTTATCCCGTTTTAACCACCCAGAAGTCCAAAACAGCTGTCCAGGATTTTCAGTAAAGTTCGGGCTGATGTATTCACGTCATAGTGCGGAGAGTTATGTATACATAACTAATCGCATTATTGTGTGCGTCCATTCGAAACGTCGTGTACTTCGTGGTGAAATGCCACCTGACTAAGTGGAAAGAGATACGAAGCGCACAAGCTAAAGAGAAGTCCAAGACAGTCGCACAAGATCTTCGGCCTGCTGATGTATTCACGTCGTAATGCGGTGAGTTGTGCTGTATATTGCTGCACAGCACATCGCATCATTGCGTGCGTACATTGCAATCAACGAGTTATACGTGAAGCTTCTACCATTACGCTGCGGGCTTGCCGCTCTCACCGAACTTGCAACATCACAACTTATGGCAAAATATTTCGTAAATGCATGGCAATTGGTCCATCGACCTCCTCGCCGCTTAACTCCACTTCTATGGAAAGACATTCTTAGTGAATTAGTGAATGCTTTCTAAACCAATCGATGTTTACTGTTGCAGGGCTGCGTGCGGGAAGGTGCCTAGGACGTCGCACGTCGACTGGAACTATCAATGGCTACATGCGGTGAAGCACTGGGCATTGGTGAGTAAACTAATATTATTATGTGTACAAACACACTATATGGGTCACAAAATGTATACATGTGCGAATTTATCCCGTTTTAACCACCCAGAAGTCCAAAACAGCTGTCCAGGATTTTCAGTAAAGTTCGGGCTGATGATGTATTCACGTCATAGTGCGGAGAGTTATGTATACATAACTATTCGCATTATTGTGTGCGTCCATTCGAAACGTCGTGTACTTCGTGGTGAAATGCCACCTGACTAAGTGGGAAGAGATACGAAGCGCACAAGCTAAAGAGAAGTCCAAGACAGTCGCACAAGATCTTCGGCCTGCTGATGTATTCACGTCGTAATGCGGTGAGTTGTGCTGTATATTGCTGCACAGCACATCGCATCATTGCGTGCGTACATTGCAATCAACGAGTTATACGTGAAGCTTCTACCATTACGCTGCGGGCTTGCCGCTCTCACCGAACTTGCAACATCACAACTTATGGCAAAATATTTCGTAAATGCATGGCAATTGGTCCATCGACCTCCTCGCCGCTTCACTCCACTTCTATGGAAAGACATTCTTAGTGAATTAGTGAATGCTTTCTAAACTAATCGATGTTTACTGTTGCAGGGCTGCGTGCGGGAAGGTGCCTAGGACGTCGCACGTCGACTGGAACTATCAATGGCTACATGCGGTGAAGCACTGGGCATTGGTGAGTAAACTAATATTATTATGTGTACAAACACACTATATGGGTCACAAAATGTATACATGTGCGAATTTATCCCGTTTTAACCACCCAGAAGTCCAAAACAGCTGTCCAGGATTTTCAGTAAAGTTCGGGCTGATGATGTATTCACGTCATAGTGCGGAGAGTTATGTATACATAACTATTCGCATTATTGTGTGCGTCCATTCGAAACGTCGTGTACTTCGTGGTGAAATGCCACCTGACTAAGTGGGAAGAGATACGAAGCGCACAAGCTAAAGAGAAGTCCAAGACAGTCGCACAAGATCTTCGGCCTGCTGATGTATTCACGTCGTAATGCGGTGAGTTGTGCTGTATATTGCTGCACAGCACATCGCATCATTGCGTGCGTACATTGCAATCAACGAGTTATACGTGAAGCTTCTACCATTACGCTGCGGGCTTGCCGCTCTCACCGAACTTGCAACATCACAACAGGCGCGAGTGAAGCTCACAGGACTTACTTATGGCAAAATATTTCGTAAATGCATGGCAATTGGTCCATCGACCTCCTCGCCGCTTAACTCCACTTCTATGGAAAGACATTCTTAGTGAATTAGTGAATGCTTTCTAAACCAATCGATGTTTACTGTTGCAGGGCTGCGTGCGGGAAGGTGCCTAGGACGTCGCACGTCGACTGGAACTATCAATGGCTACATGCGGCGAAGCACTGGGCATTGGTGAGTAAACTAATATTATTATGTGTACAAACACACTATATGGGTCACAAAATGTATACATGTGCGAATTTATCCCGTTTTAACCACCCAGAAGTCCAAAACAGCTGTCCAGGATTTTCAGTAAAGTTCGGGCTGATGATGTATTCACGTCATAGTGCGGAGAGTTATGTATACATAACTATTCGCATTATTGTGTGCGTCCATTCGAAACGTCGTGTACTTCGTGGTGAAATGCCACCTGACTAAGTGGGAAGAGATACGAAGCGCACAAGCTAAAGAGAAGTCCAAGACAGTCGCACAAGATCTTCGGCCTGCTGATGTATTCACGTCGTAATGCGGTGAGTTGTGCTGTATATTGCTGCACAGCACATCGCATCATTGCGTGCGTACATTGCAATCAACGAGTTATACGTGAAGCTTCTACCATTACGCTGCGGGCTTGCCGCTCTCACCGAACTTGCAACATCACAACTTATGGCAAAATATTTCGTAAATGCATAGCAATTGGTCCATCGACCTCCTCGCCGCTTCACTCCACTTCTATGGAAAGACATTCTTAGTGAATTAGTGAATGCTTTCTAAACTAATCGATGTTTACTGTTGCAGGGCTGCGTGCGGGAAGGTGCCTAGGACGTCGCACGTCGACTGGAACTATCAATGGCTACATGCGGTGAAGCACTGGGCATTGGTGAGTAAACTAATATTATTATGTGTACAAACACACTATATGGGTCACAAAATGTATACATGTGCGAATTTATCCCGTTTTAACCACCCAGAAGTCCAAAACAGCTGTCCAGGATTTTCAGTAAAGTTCGGGCTGATGATGTATTCACGTCATAGTGCGGAGAGTTATGTATACATAACTATTCGCATTATTGTGTGCGTCCATTCGAAACGTCGTGTACTTCGTGGTGAAATGCCACCTGACTAAGTGGAAAGAGATACGAAGCGCACAAGCTAAAGAGAAGTCCAAGACAGTCGCACAAGATCTTCGGCCTGCTGATGTATTCACGTCGTAATGCGGTGAGTTGTGCTGTATATTGCTGCACAGCACATCGCATCATTGCGTGCGTACATTGCAATCAACGAGTTATACGTGAAGCTTCTACCATTACGCTGCGGGCTTGCCGCTCTCACCGAACTTGCAACATCACAACTTATGGCAAAATATTTCGTAAATGCATGGCAATTGGTCCATCGACCTCCTCGCCGCTTAACTCCACTTCTATGGAAAGACATTCTTAGTGAATTAGTGAATGCTTTCTAAACCAATCGATGTTTACTGTTGCAGGGCTGCGTGCGGGAAGGTGCCTAGGACGTCGCACGTCGACTGGAACTATCAATGGCTACATGCGGCGAAGCACTGGGCATTGGTGAGTAAACTAATATTATTATGTGTACAAACACACTATATGGGTCACAAAATGTATACATGCGCGAATTTATCCCGTTTTAACCACCCAGAAGTCCAAAACAGCTGTCCAGGATCTTCAGTAAAGTTCTGGCTGATGATGTATTCACGTCATAGTGCGGAGAGTTATGTATACACACATAACTAATCGCATTATTGTGTGCGTCCATTCGAAACGTCGTGTTCTTCGTCGTGAAATTCCACCTGACTAAGTGGGAAGAGATACGAAGCGTACAAGCTAAAGAGAAGTCCAAGACAGTCGCACAAGATCTTCGGCCTGCTGATGTATTCACGTCGTAATGCGGTGAGTTGTGCTGTATATTGCTGCACAGCACATCGCATCATTGCGTGCGTACATTGCAATCAACGAGTTATACGTGAAGCTTCTACCATTACGCTGCGGGCTTGCCGCTCTCACCGAACTTGCAACATCACAACTTATGGCAAAATATTTCGTAAATGCATAGCAATTGGTCCATCGACCTCCTCGCCGCTTCACTCCACTTCTATGGAAAGACATTCTTAGTGAATTAGTGAATGCTTTCTAAACTAATCGATGTTTACTGTTGCAGGGCTGCGTGCGGGAAGGTGCCTAGGACGTCGCACGTCGACTGGAACTAGCAATGGCTACATGCGGCGAAGCACTGGGCATTGGTGAGTAAACTAATATTATTATGTGTACAAACACACTTTATGGGTCACAAAATGTATACATGTGCGAATTTATCCCGTTTTAACCACCCAGAAGTCCAAAACAGCTGTCCAGGATCTTCAGTAAAGTTCGGGCTGATGATGTATTCACGTCATAGTGCGGATAGTTGTGTATACATAACTAATCGCATTATTGTGTGCGTCCATTCGAAACGTCGTGTTCTTCGTGGTGAAATGCCACCTGACTAAGTGGGAAGAGATACGAAGCGCACAAGCTAAAGCGAAGTCCAAGACAGTCGAACAAGATCTTCGGCCTGCTGATGTATTCACGTCGTAATGCGGTGAGTTGTGCTGTATATTGCTGCACAGCACATCGCATCATTGCGTGCGTACATTGCAATCAACGAGTTATACGTGAAGCTTCTACCATTACGCTGCGGGCTTGCCGCTCTCACCGAACTTGCAACATCACAACAGGCGCGAGTGAAGCTCACAGGACTTACTTATGGCAAAATATTTCGTAAATGCATGGCAATTGGTCCATCGACCTCCTCACCGCTTCACTCCACTTCTATGGAAAGACATTCTTAGTGAATTAGTGAATGCTTTCTAAACCAATCGATGTTTACTGTTGCAGGGCTGCGTGCGGGAAGGTGCCTAGGACGTCGCACGTCGACTGGAACTATCACTGGCTACATGCGGCGAAGCACTGGGCATTGGTGAGTAAACTAATATTATTATGTGTACAAACACACTATATGGTTCACAAAATGTATACATGTGCGAATTTATCCCGTTTTAACCACCCAGAAGTCCAAAACAGCTGTCCAGGATCTTCAGTAAAGTTCGGGCTGATGATGTATTCACGTCATAGTGCGGATAGTTGTGTATACATAACTAATCGCATTATTGTGTGCGTCCATTCAAAACGTCGTGTTCTTCGTCGTGAAATGCCACCTGACTAAGTGGGAAGAGATACGAAGCGTACAAGCTAAAGAGAAGTCCAAGACAGTCGCACAAGATCTTCGGCCTGCTGATGTATTCACGTCGTAATGCGGTGAGTTGTGCTGTATATTGCTGCACAGCACATCGCATCATTGCGTGCGTACATTGCAATCAACGAGTTATACGTGAAGCTTCTACCATTACGCTGCGGGCTTGCCGCTCTCACCGAACTTGCAACATCACAACAGGCGCGAGTGAAGCTCACAGGACTTACTTATGGCAAAATATTTCGTAAATGCATGGCAATTGGTCCATCGACCTCCTCGCCGCTTAACTCCACTTCTATGGAAAGACATTCTTAGTGAATTAGTGAATGCTTTCTAAACCAATCGATGTTTACTGTTGCAGGGCTGCGTGCGGGAAGGTGCCTAGGACGTCGCACGTCGACTGGAACTATCAATGGCTACATGCGGCGAAGCACTGGGCATTGGTGAGTAAACTAATATTATTATGTGTACAAACACACTATATGGGTCACAAAATGTATACATGTGCGAATTTATCCCGTTTTAACCACCCAGAAGTCCAAAACAGCTGTCCAGGATCTTCAGTAAAGTTCGGGCTGATGATGTATTCACGTCATAGTGCGGATAGTTGTGTATACATAACTAATCGCATTATTGTGTGCGTCCATTCAAAACGTCGTGTTCTTCGTCGTGAAATGCCACCTGACTAAGTGGGAAGAGATACGAAGCGCACAAGCTAAAGAGAAGTCCAAGACAGTCGCACAAGATCTTCGGCCTGCTGATGTATTCACGTCGTAATGCGGTGAGTTGTGCTGTATATTGCTGCACAGCACATCGCATCATTGCGTGCGTACATTGCAATCAACGAGTTATACGTGAAGCTTCTACCATTACGCTGCGGGCTTGCCGCTCTCACCGAACTTGCAACATCACAACTTATGGCAAAATATTTCGTAAATGCATAGCAATTGGTCCATCGACCTCCTCGCCGCTTCACTCCACTTCTATGGAAAGACATTCTTAGTGAATTAGTGAATGCTTTCTAAACCAATCGATGTTTACTGTTGCAGGGCTGCGTGCGGGAAGGTGCCTAGGACGTCGCACGTCGACTGGAACTATCAATGGCTACATGCGGTGAAGCACTGGGCATTGGTGAGTAAACTAATATTATTATGTGTACAAACACACTATATGGGTCACAAAATGTATACATGTGCGAATTTATCCCGTTTTAACCACCCAGAAGTCCAAAACAGCTGTCCAGGATTTTCAGTAAAGTTCGGGCTGATGATGTATTCACGTCATAGTGCGGAGAGTTATGTATACATAACTATTCGCATTATTGTGTGCGTCCATTCGAAACGTCGTGTACTTCGTGGTGAAATGCCACCTGACTAAGTGGGAAGAGATACGAAGCGCACAAGCTAAAGAGAAGTCCAAGACAGTCGCACAAGATCTTCGGCCTGCTGATGTATTCACGTCGTAATGCGGTGAGTTGTGCTGTATATTGCTGCACAGCACATCGCATCATTGCGTGCGTACATTGCAATCAACGAGTTATACGTGAAGCTTCTACCATTACGCTGCGGGCTTGCCGCTCTCACCGAACTTGCAACATCACAACTTATGGCAAAATATTTCGTAAATGCATAGCAATTGGTCCATCGACCTCCTCGCCGCTTCACTCCACTTCTATGGAAAGACATTCTTAGTGAATTAGTGAATGCTTTCTAAACCAATCGATGTTTACTGTTGCAGGGCTGCGTGCGGGAAGGTGCCTAGGACGTCGCACGTCGACTGGAACTAGCAATGGCTACATGCGGCGAAGCACTGGGCATTGGTGAGTAAACTAATATTATTATGTGTACAAACACACTTTATGGGTCACAAAATGTATACATGTGCGAATTTATCCCGTTTTAACCACCCAGAAGTCCAAAACAGCTGTCCAGGATCTTCAGTAAAGTTCGGGCTGATGATGTATTCACGTCATAGTGCGGATAGTTGTGTATACATAACTAATCGCATTATTGTGTGCGTCCATTCGAAACGTCGTGTTCTTCGTGGTGAAATGCCACCTGACTAAGTGGGAAGAGATACGAAGCGCACAAGCTAAAGCGAAGTCCAAGACAGTCGAACAAGATCTTCGGCCTGCTGATGTATTCACGTCGTAATGCGGTGAGTTGTGCTGTATATTGCTGCACAGCACATCGCATCATTGCGTGCGTACATTGCAATCAACGAGTTATACGTGAAGCTTCTACCATTACGCTGCGGGCTTGCCGCTCTCACCGAACTTGCAACATCACAACAGGCGCGAGTGAAGCTCACAGGACTTACTTATGGCAAAATATTTCGTAAATGCATGGCAATTGGTCCATCGACCTCCTCACCGCTTCACTCCACTTCTATGGAAAGACATTCTTAGTGAATTAGTGAATGCTTTCTAAACCAATCGATGTTTACTGTTGCAGGGCTGCGTGCGGGAAGGTGCCTAGGACGTCGCACGTCGACTGGAACTATCACTGGCTACATGCGGCGAAGCACTGGGCATTGGTGAGTAAACTAATATTATTATGTGTACAAACACACTATATGGTTCACAAAATGTATACATGTGCGAATTTATCCCGTTTTAACCACCCAGAAGTCCAAAACAGCTGTCCAGGATCTTCAGTAAAGTTCGGGCTGATGATGTATTCACGTCATAGTGCGGATAGTTGTGTATACATAACTAATCGCATTATTGTGTGCGTCCATTCAAAACGTCGTGTTCTTCGTCGTGAAATGCCACCTGACTAAGTGGGAAGAGATACGAAGCGTACAAGCTAAAGAGAAGTCCAAGACAGTCGCACAAGATCTTCGGCCTGCTGATGTATTCACGTCGTAATGCGGTGAGTTGTGCTGTATATTGCTGCACAGCACATCGCATCATTGCGTGCGTACATTGCAATCAACGAGTTATACGTGAAGCTTCTACCATTACGCTGCGGGCTTGCCGCTCTCACCGAACTTGCAACATCACAACAGGCGCGAGTGAAGCTCACAGGACTTACTTATGGCAAAATATTTCGTAAATGCATGGCAATTGGTCCATCGACCTCCTCGCCGCTTAACTCCACTTCTATGGAAAGACATTCTTAGTGAATTAGTGAATGCTTTCTAAACCAATCGATGTTTACTGTTGCAGGGCTGCGTGCGGGAAGGTGCCTAGGACGTCGCACGTCGACTGGAACTATCAATGGCTACATGCGGCGAAGCACTGGGCATTGGTGAGTAAACTAATATTATTATGTGTACAAACACACTATATGGGTCACAAAATGTATACATGTGCGAATTTATCCCGTTTTAACCACCCAGAAGTCCAAAACAGCTGTCCAGGATCTTCAGTAAAGTTCGGGCTGATGATGTATTCACGTCATAGTGCGGATAGTTGTGTATACATAACTAATCGCATTATTGTGTGCGTCCATTCAAAACGTCGTGTTCTTCGTCGTGAAATGCCACCTGACTAAGTGGGAAGAGATACGAAGCGCACAAGCTAAAGAGAAGTCCAAGACAGTCGCACAAGATCTTCGGCCTGCTGATGTATTCACGTCGTAATGCGGTGAGTTGTGCTGTATATTGCTGCACAGCACATCGCATCATTGCGTGCGTACATTGCAATCAACGAGTTATACGTGAAGCTTCTACCATTACGCTGCGGGCTTGCCGCTCTCACCGAACTTGCAACATCACAACTTATGGCAAAATATTTCGTAAATGCATAGCAATTGGTCCATCGACCTCCTCGCCGCTTCACTCCACTTCTATGGAAAGACATTCTTAGTGAATTAGTGAATGCTTTCTAAACCAATCGATGTTTACTGTTGCAGGGCTGCGTGCGGGAAGGTGCCTAGGACGTCGCACGTCGACTGGAACTATCAATGGCTACATGCGGTGAAGCACTGGGCATTGGTGAGTAAACTAATATTATTATGTGTACAAACACACTATATGGGTCACAAAATGTATACATGTGCGAATTTATCCCGTTTTAACCACCCAGAAGTCCAAAACAGCTGTCCAGGATTTTCAGTAAAGTTCGGGCTGATGATGTATTCACGTCATAGTGCGGAGAGTTATGTATACATAACTATTCGCATTATTGTGTGCGTCCATTCGAAACGTCGTGTACTTCGTGGTGAAATGCCACCTGACTAAGTGGGAAGAGATACGAAGCGCACAAGCTAAAGAGAAGTCCAAGACAGTCGCACAAGATCTTCGGCCTGCTGATGTATTCACGTCGTAATGCGGTGAGTTGTGCTGTATATTGCTGCACAGCACATCGCATCATTGCGTGCGTACATTGCAATCAACGAGTTATACGTGAAGCTTCTACCATTACGCTGCGGGCTTGCCGCTCTCACCGAACTTGCAACATCACAACAGGCGCGAGTGAAGCTCACAGGACTTACTTATGGCAAAATATTTCGTAAATGCATGGCAATTGGTCCATCGACCTCCTCGCCGCTTAACTCCACTTCTATGGAAAGACATTCTTAGTGAATTAGTGAATGCTTTCTAAACCAATCGATGTTTACTGTTGCAGGGCTGCGTGCGGGAAGGTGCCTAGGACGTCGCACGTCGACTGGAACTATCAATGGCTACATGCGGCGAAGCACTGGGCATTGGTGAGTAAACTAATATTATTATGTGTACAAACACACTATATGGGTCACAAAATGTATACATGTGCGAATTTATCCCGTTTTAACCACCCAGAAGTCCAAAACAGCTGTCCAGGATTTTCAGTAAAGTTCGGGCTGATGATGTATTCACGTCATAGTGCGGAGAGTTATGTATACATAACTATTCGCATTATTGTGTGCGTCCATTCGAAACGTCGTGTACTTCGTGGTGAAATGCCACCTGACTAAGTGGGAAGAGATACGAAGCGCACAAGCTAAAGAGAAGTCCAAGACAGTCGCACAAGATCTTCGGCCTGCTGATGTATTCACGTCGTAATGCGGTGAGTTGTGCTGTATATTGCTGCACAGCACATCGCATCATTGCGTGCGTACATTGCAATCAACGAGTTATACGTGAAGCTTCTACCATTACGCTGCGGGCTTGCCGCTCTCACCGAACTTGCAACATCACAACTTATGGCAAAATATTTCGTAAATGCATAGCAATTGGTCCATCGACCTCCTCGCCGCTTCACTCCACTTCTATGGAAAGACATTCTTAGTGAATTAGTGAATGCTTTCTAAACTAATCGATGTTTACTGTTGCAGGGCTGCGTGCGGGAAGGTGCCTAGGACGTCGCACGTCGACTGGAACTATCAATGGCTACATGCGGTGAAGCACTGGGCATTGGTGAGTAAACTAATATTATTATGTGTACAAACACACTATATGGGTCACAAAATGTATACATGTGCGAATTTATCCCGTTTTAACCACCCAGAAGTCCAAAACAGCTGTCCAGGATTTTCAGTAAAGTTCGGGCTGATGATGTATTCACGTCATAGTGCGGAGAGTTATGTATACATAACTATTCGCATTATTGTGTGCGTCCATTCGAAACGTCGTGTACTTCGTGGTGAAATGCCACCTGACTAAGTGGAAAGAGATATGAAGCGCACAAGCTAAAGAGAAGTCCAAGACAGTCGCACAAGATCTTCGGCCTGCTGATGTATTCACGTCGTAATGCGGTGAGTTGTGCTGTGTATTGCTGCACAGCACATCGCATCATTGCGTGCGTACATTGCAATCAACGAGTTATACGTGAAGCTTCTACCATTACGCTGCGGGCTTGCCGCTCTCACCGAACTTGCAACATCACAACTTATGGCAAAATATTTCGTAAATGCATGGCAATTGGTCCATCGACCTCCTCGCCGCTTAACTCCACTTCTATGGAAAGACATTCTTAGTGAATTAGTGAATGCTTTCTAAACCAATCGATGTTTACTGTTGCAGGGCTGCGTGCGGGAAGGTGCCTAGGACGTCGCACGTCGACTGGAACTATCAATGGCTACATGCGGCGAAGCACTGGGCATTGGTGAGTAAACTAATATTATAATGTGTTCAAACACACTATATGGGTCACAAAATGTATACATGTGCGAATTTATCCCGTTTTAACCACCCAGAAGTCCAAAACAGCTGTCCAGGATTTTCAGTAAAGTTCGGGCTGATGATGTATTCACGTCATAGTGCGGAGAGTTATGTATACATAACTATTCGCATTATTGTGTGCGTCCATTCGAAACGTCGTGTACTTCGTCGTGAAATGCCACCTGACTAAGTGGGAAGAGATACGAAGCGCACAAGCTAAAGAGAAGTCCAAGACAGTCGCACAAGATCTTCAGCCTGCTGATGTATTCACGTCGTAATGCGGTGAGTTGTGCTGTATATTGCTGCACAGCACATCGCATCATTGCGTGCGTACATTGCAATCAACGAGTTATACGTGAAGCTTCTACCATTACGCTGCGGGCTTGCCGCTCTCACCGAACTTGCAACATCACAACAGGCGCGAGTGAAGCTCACATTACTTACTTATGGCAAAATATTTCGTAAATGCATGGCAATTGGTCCATCGACCTCCTCGCCGCTTAACTCCACTTCTATGGAAAGACATTCTTAGTGAATTAGTGAATGCTTTCTAAACCAATCGATGTTTACTGTTGCAGGGCTGCGTGCGGGAAGGTGCCTAGGACGTCGCACGTCGACTGGAACTATCAATGGCTACATGCGGCGAAGCACTGGGCATTGGTGAGTAAACTAATATTATTATGTGTACGCGCCGCAACCTTTGTACCAAACAACACCGGGCGAGTCAAGGGGGACGAGGCGGCATGGGGAGGACCCTCCCTCCACGCCGCCGCGCCGCCCGCGCCGCCGCGCCGCCCGCGCCACGCGGCCACTCACTGATTTTTGGACACGAAACGCAGCGCACGCGCTGCTCCTCCACAACTTAATCAACGGTATAATACCGAACCTTGTAATCTACGGATAAATAAAATCAAGTGCAAAGAAACAAATGCATTTTTCCTGTGTCCCTGCCGTGACATAGTGGCGACCGTGACAGTAAGCGACTTCTGGGGCCTGCTGGAGCTGGATTCATACCGACGGGAGGTCAATCCCAAGAGAAGTAGCCCATTCCTATTCTTTCCTTATTTCTTAATTTCGTGTCCCAATCCTTGTGTGTCTGTCTCTGTTTGTATGAGCGGCTATACCGGCTTGACAAGCGCTAAGCTATTTAAGCTATCCGTTCTTTTGCACACCTTGAATCAGTCGTATTAACGAGTTTCACAGTGTTTATTTCACCTAAAAGTTATATTTTTAATATTTGGTCATAAAACATAATCACTTTCATTGTTCTATTGTTTGTTATCTATGAACGATCTAGAACGTTCTATCGCTCCTGTTTTGAACGAAAATAAGCATATTCATTTCGTAAAGATCATCCATCTTACTAATTTTTTTTGCTATTCATTATCTGAGGGTATTTTTTTTCTCTTTTTTCGTTATTTTTTCTACATTCCATTAAAAATTACGTTTATATTTCGACTTTCCAGTACATAATATCAATTATAAACTTCATTTAGCTTTGGCACACTAAAAATATTATAATAATACAATTTATTAACTTATTGTTTATTTTATACATATTCCAGTTAACAAGACGATTGTATTTGCTTCGCGTGGTGCAAGCCGTGGGGGCCTATGCGCTCGCGCTGTAGATTGTACGCGATTTGAGAGCTTAGCGCGCCCGCTTGCTGCGTGCGGGGGGACACAGCTTGCTGGCTGAGCGGTGTGCTCGGCTGGACGGACTTAAGTCGCCTCAAACTAATACCACGACGTTTGGTAGACGCCACAGCTAAGTCTTGCAGTTTATTTAACATTGTATCGCGCCAATAAAGAACTCCGTGTTTCATATTTATTTACTGAACGCAAGCCAAAGTATGAGTCTTCTTCACCCGTTTGGTGGGAGGGATACTGGCACTTCAAAGTCGGATACTGCTGCCGATTCTAAAGGCATGGAAGATTTGCCTAGGTTATTAAAACGTAGGAGTATAATTAAAGGTCAGTTGACGCGATTCGCTGACTACGTCAATAACGTCAAGCTAGTGGCAATAACGGCGATTACCTCTACTAAATGTAAGGAATTAGAACTTAAGATTGGTAAGGTTCAAACATTAATGCAAGAATATGAGGAAGTTCAATCAGAAATGGATTATTTACATCCAGATATTGATATTCAGCTTAAGGAGCGTGACCTAATTGAGAACCAATTTATTTCATTACTAGCCGTATGCCAGAACGTTCTCGAACAGGCTGCGTTGACGAAAACGGGCTCTGTTAAGGGTAGTATCCCGGAAGCGGTAAGTTGTCACTCTCACAAGTTTAATTCTATTAAGTTACCAACGATTAAATTGCCTACGTTTAGCGGTGATTATTTACAGTGGCTTGAATTTAAAGATACGTTCGAGTCTATGATTAATTCTAATGAAAACATACCGAATATTAATAAATTCCATTATTTGCGTTCAGCGTTAGATGGTAGCGCGTCTGTTGTTATTAAGTCTATTGAGTTTACTTCTAATAATTATAAAATAGCCTGGGATCTACTATGTCAGAGGTTCCATAATAAACATATTTTGATAAACAACCATCTCAAGAGTTTAATTAGTATCGAGTCAATACAAAAGGAATCATTTAAGGCATTAAGGTTTGTGGTCGATCATGTGTCCAAGCATTTAAGGGCTTTGGATACCATCGGTCAGCCTACGGATAAGTGGGACTCGCTTGTGATTTTTATAGTGGCTAGTAAGTTAGATCTCAACACGAGTAAGCGCTGGGAGGAATACAAGGTTGGTCACCCGGATTTGCCTACATTAAGTGACTTCTTTTCGTTCCTGCGTGGGCGGGCTGATGTACTCGAGACTGCGTTTAGTAGTCGGAGCGAAGTTAAGGCTGATTTTAGATATAGGTCTAAGGAGAAACCACCTATTACCAATCAGAGTTTTGTTGTGTCCGTTGACAAGGCCCAAGTTTTAGGTACGTGTCTGATATGCAATTGTAAAGGGCACCTGGTGTACAGGTGTACTAAGTTTAAAGCCATGAGTGTAGCAGATAGGGTGTCGGAGGTATCCAGACTGCATTTATGTAACATTTGTTTAGGCACGGGCCACGCTGCGTCAAAGTGTAAGTTGAGGGGCAGTTGTAGGGTCTGTAAAAGAAAACATAATACTCTTTTGCACAACAATACAGATGATGCTCGACGTTTACAATCGACTAGTGAGGAGGGTTCTCCTGAGGGTTCATCTTCGTTGTTACCTTCTAGTTCGATTTCGTTGTCGCTATCTGCAGGTTCATCTGGCCAAGTGCTATTATGTACCGCCTTGGTTGAGGTAGTGACAGAGACCGGTACCTATACAGCTCGCGCGTTACTAGACACAGGCAGTCAATCCTCGCTAATGACTGAGAGATTTAAAATGAAATTAGGGCTATCAAAATGTGTTTCGAATCCTATTAATGTTGTCGGAATCAACAACGTAGCTTGTAATATTAAAGAAGTTTATCGTCTTAATTTAAAATCACGTATTACTAACTTTGTGATCAATGTTCAATTGTTAATAATTCCACAAATTTCGAATATGTTGCCTAATTCTGAAGTCGATTGCAAGAATTTACAAATACCTGATAATATTAAGCTTGCTGATCCTACCTTTTCTTGCCCTGCACAGATTGATATACTGCTGGGGGCCGATGTGTATTGGCAGCTTATTGGTCCAAATATTGTAAAATTGGGCCACAACAAGCCGGTGTTGCAAGAGTCACAATTAGGATGGTTAGTTGCTGGCCCCGTCGCAGGCTGCCAGTTGAACTCAAACCTTAGAACTCATTGTAATTTTTCCCAAGAAATTCGTGAATCGCTCGAGAAGTTTTGGGAAATAGATGATTTACCGCACGGAAAGACATTCTCACCTGAAGAGCAGATGTGCGAATCTCACTTTGAGGATACTGTGACACGTTTGTCTACCGGACGGTTCTCGGTTTCAGTACCCTTAAAGTTAGATCCTGAAGTAGCGTTAGGAAAAACTTATCTTGTAGCGAAAAAATGTTTCCTTAATTTAGAAAGGAAGTTTGAAAGGCATCCTGATTTAAAAATAAGATATAGAGAGTTTCTTCGAGAATATGCGGATTTAGGTCATCTCAGTAAAGTTGAACCACCGCAGTTCGGGTATTATATGCCGCATCATGCGGTACTTAAAGAAAAGCACGAAACCACGAAACTCCGTGTCGTGTTTAATGCGTCGTTTAAGACATCAACAGGGTTATCACTGAACGATATTCAGTTGGTAGGGCCTGTAGTGCAAAGTGATTTAATGTCAATTTTATTAAGATTCCGTCAGCATAAGTTTGTATTGATAGGTGATATTGAGAAATTTTTTCGTCAAATTGAAATTAATAATGAACAGCGCCACCTACAACTAGTTTTATGGCGGGATGAACCTGACCAACCGTTAGAAGTTTTACAACTAAATACAGTTACCTATGGTACTGCTAGTGCTCCTTTTTTAAGTACACGGTGTTTGTTGCAGTTAGCTGTTGAGTGCGACGATGACGTCATAGCTGACGTCATTAAAAACGATTTTTACGTCGACGATCTCACTACTGGTGCTGATTCTGTCGAAGGCCTAGAACATATTATGAAGGAGGTTGTTCGTACATTAGAGTCTGCTTGTTTGCCACTCCGCAAATTTCGAACTAACTGTCCTCAACTATTAGACGAGTCAGATACTACCAAGTCGTTAGATTTATTTAAAGATTCTAGTGTGTTAGGGTTTAATTACGCGCCTAGATATGATACACTTCAGTTCTCCGCGGACTTAGTTCCCGCTAAGGAAGTAACAAAGAGGTCAGTTATTTCCACTACATGTAAAATTTTCGACCCATTAGGTCTATTGTCGGCATGCGTCATAGTAGCAAAAATATTGTTGCAACAGCTTTGGATAACTAAGCTGGATTGGGATGAAGCTGTTCCTGAAGATATCGCAAGAGATTGGTCGAAGTTGTTAAAGGAGTTCGCCATCCTATTGCAGATTAAGATCCCACGTTTGGTAGTTTGTGATTCGCCTACTAATATTGAGTTACACTGTTTTGTGGATGCCTCCCAACAGGCCTACGCAGCCTGCGTCTACCTTAGATCCCAAAATGCGTTGAATGTTGTCTGTGTAAAGCTATTGTGTGCCAAAGCTAGGGTTGCTCCGACGAAACCGATTACGATCCCACGTCTGGAATTGTGTGGTGCACTTTTAGGTGCACGGTTGTCATCAAAGGTCTTACAATCGTTAAGGTGTAACATTTCCCGTAAGTTCATTTGGACTGACTCAACTGTCGTTCTTGGTTGGCTAAAGGCTTCACCTAAAGATTTAAAGACTTTTGTATGTAATAGAGTTAATGAAGTGAACGAACTGACGTCAGGTTTTACATTTTTTCATGTTCCAACGGATAAGAACCCCGCCGATTTGGCATCCAGAGGCATTAGTCCCAACCAATTGCGTTCTTCATCCCTTTGGTGGGAAGGACCTTCGTACCTCAAGTCTGAGCCAGACCAGTGGCCCAAGCAGATACAGTCTTGCATTAATACGCCACTCCCTGAGATTAAGATTCCTAAGAAAGCATGTAATGTCAATACCATCACTGAGCCTAGCTTCATTGGTAAATTCTCTAACTTTAACAAACTTAAACGCACTGTTGGTTATGTGTTTCGGTTCATAAGAAATTGTAAGTCTAGAAATGATAAAAAGGTCGGTCCTATTGACGCCAGTGAAATGAATAATTCGTTAACAGTTTTAGTACGACTAAGTCAGTCGGAGTCATTTGCTCCAGATATTAATTGTATCTCAAATAATAAACCATTACATAGAAAATCTAAATTACTACCTCTTCACCCGTTCGTAGACAAAGACGGGGTCCTTAGAGTAGGCGGTCGAATCCAGAATTCGCAGTTCGACTACGACAAGAAGCATCCGATGATACTAGACTGTAAACATCACTTGACAAAGTTGATCATGTCCCACGAGCACATCCGGTTATTGCATGCAGGTCCGCAGCTACTCCTCGCGTCTGTTCGAGAACAGTTTTGGCCTATAGGAGGTCGCCTGCTGGCGCGTAATATAACTAAGAACTGCACAGTTTGTGTGCGTTTGCGTGGGTCAAATGTGCAGCCTATAATGGGTCATGTTCCTTCAGAGAGAAATACCCCAACCTTTGCATTTTTCACGTGTGGAGTTGATATGGCAGGTCCCTTCTTAATTTCTAGTCGTAAAGGTAGAGGTAATCGCATCACTAAATGCTATTTATGCTTGTTCGTCTGTTTTACGTCAAAGGCCGTGCATCTAGAATTGGTCAGCGACTTAAGTACTGAATCCTTTATATTAGCGTTACGTAGATTTATATCAGGACGGGGGAAACCTGCTGTCATATATTGCGATAACGGCACTAACTTTAGAGGCGCATGCAATGAATTAAATAAACTGTTAAAGTCAAGCCGTCAGGCTGTGTCCGAGTTCGCATGCAATGAGGGCATTCTATTTAAATTTAGTCCCGCATATTCGCCTCATTTTGGAGGTATTTGGGAGGCGGGTGTCAAATCCGCCAAGCATCATCTACGGCGTGTTGTAGGTAAATAATAAATAATAAAATCTTTATTCATACAAACTTACTTCTATTACATATTAATAAGTCTAAAAATAAATATTTCTAGCCAGGAGTAAGCATGAGCCTGAACTAGGAAGGAACCTGTGTTTCAGGCAAAAGCGGACTATGATACAAAAATAAATCTATACAATTCTAATTAATATTTTAACCAATCTACAAATTAATAAAAATATAAGGTAACGCTTCCTTAACGTTTGAGGAGCTCGGCACGCTGTTCATACAAATAGAGGCTATCCTTAATTCCCGTCCTCTCACTCCTCTTTCTTCAGACCCCTCGGACCTAACTCCTCTCACTCCAGGGCACTTCTTGATTGGACGACCAATAACGTCGCTACCACATGTACCTATCAATGAGAAGCGGCCAAACAGATTCCAATACATCGAGAAGCTGAGGCAACACTTTTGGGAGAGATGGCGCCGGGAGTTTATAGCCGAACTGCAGCAACGCTCCAAATGGAAGACGTGTCAACGGGAGCTTCAAGTCGGAGACCTAGTCTTGCTGAAGGAGGACAACTTGCCTCCCCTACAATGGCGTCTTGCTCGGATCACCCGTTTGTACCCCGGAGCAGACGGTGTTACCCGTGTGGTAGACGTAACCACAGCCAAGGGCACCCTGAGAAGGGCTATTAGCAGACTATGCCCTCTACCAACTTCGACTAAAGAAGATTGTTGAAAGCGGCCTAAACTTCCTGCTTTCAACGCCCCGGAGGATGTACGCGCCGCAACCTTTGTACCAAACAACACCGGGCGAGTCAAGGGGGACGAGGCGGCATGGGGAGGACCCTCCCTCCACGCCGCCGCGCCGCCCGCGCCGCCGCGCCGCCCGCGCCACGCGGCCACTCACTGATTTTTGGACACGAAACGCAGCGCACGCGCTGCTCCTCCACAACTTAATCAACGGTATAATACCGAACCTTGTAATCTACGGATAAATAAAATCAAGTGCAAAGAAACAAATGCATTTTTCCTGTGTCCCTGCCGTGACATTATGTGTACAAACACACTATATGGGTCACAAAATGTATACATGTGCGAATTTATCCCGTTTTAACCACCCAGAAGTCCAAAACAGCTGTCCAGGATCTTCAGTAAAGTTCGGGCTGATGATGTATTCACGTCATAGTGCGGATAGTTGTGTATACATAACTAATCGCATTATTGTGTGCGTCCATTCAAAACGTCGTGTTCTTCGTCGTGAAATGCCACCTGACTAAGTGGGAAGAGATACGAAGCGCACAAGCTAAAGAGAAGTCCAAGACAGTCGCACAAGATCTTCGGCCTGCTGATGTATTCACGTCGTAATGCGGTGAGTTGTGCTGTATATTGCTGCACAGCACATCGCATCATTGCGTGCGTACATTGCAATCAACGAGTTATACGTGAAGCTTCTACCATTACGCTGCGGGCTTGCCGCTCTCACCGAACTTGCAACATCACAACTTATGGCAAAATATTTCGTAAATGCATAGCAATTGGTCCATCGACCTCCTCGCCGCTTCACTCCACTTCTATGGAAAGACATTCTTAGTGAATTAGTGAATGCTTTCTAAACCAATCGATGTTTACTGTTGCAGGGCTGCGTGCGGGAAGGTGCCTAGGACGTCGCACGTCGACTGGAACTATCAATGGCTACATGCGGCGAAGCACTGGGCATTGGTGAGTAAACTAATATTATTATGTGTACAAACACACTATATGGGTCACAAAATGTATACATGTGCGAATTTATCCCGTTTTAACCACCCAGAAGTCCAAAACAGCTGTCCAGGATTTTCAGTAAAGTTCGGGCTGATGATGTATTCACGTCATAGTGCGGAGAGTTATGTATACATAACTATTCGCATTATTGTGTGCGTCCATTCGAAACGTCGTGTACTTCGTGGTGAAATGCCACCTGACTAAGTGGGAAGAGATACGAAGCGCACAAGCTAAAGAGAAGTCCAAGACAGTCGCACAAGATCTTCGGCCTGCTGATGTATTCACGTCGTAATGCGGTGAGTTGTGCTGTATATTGCTGCACAGCACATCGCATCATTGCGTGCGTACATTGCAATCAACGAGTTATACGTGAAGCTTCTACCATTACGCTGCGGGCTTGCCGCTCTCACCGAACTTGCAACATCACAACTTATGGCAAAATATTTCGTAAATGCATGGCAATTGGTCCATCGACCTCCTCACCGCTTCACTCCACTTCTATGGAAAGACATTCTTAGTGAATTAGTGAATGCTTTCTAAACCAATCGATGTTTACTGTTGCAGGGCTGCGTGCGGGAAGGTGCCTAGGACGTCGCACGTCGACTGGAACTATCAATGGCTACATGCGGCGAAGCACTGGGCATTGGTGAGTAAACTAATATTATTATGTGTACAAACACACTATATGGGTCACAAAATGTATACATGCGCGAATTTATCCCGTTTTAACCACCCAGAAGTCCAAAACAGCTGTCCAGGATCTTCAGTAAAGTTCTGGCTGATGATGTATTCACGTCATAGTGCGGAGAGTTATGTATACATAACTATTCGCATTATTGTGTGCGTCCATTCGAAACGTCGTGTACTTCGTGGTGAAATGCCACCTGACTAAGTGGGAAGAGATACGAAGCGCACAAGCTAAAGAGAAGTCCAAGACAGTCGCACAAGATCTTCGGCCTGCTGATGTATTCACGTCGTAATGCGGTGAGTTGTGCTGTATATTGCTGCACAGCACATCGCATCATTGCGTGCGTACATTGCAATCAACGAGTTATACGTGAAGCTTCTACCATTACGCTGCGGGCTTGCCGCTCTCACCGAACTTGCAACGTCACAACAGGCGCGAGTGAAGCTCACAGGACTTACTTATGGCAAAATATTTCGTAAATGCATGGCAATTGGTCCATCGACCTCCTCGCCGCTTAACTCCACTTCTATGGAAAGACATTCTTAGTGAATTAGTGAATGCTTTCTAAACCAATCGATGTTTACTGTTGCAGGGCTGCGTGCGGGAAGGTGCCTAGGACGTCGCACGTCGACTGGAACTATCAATGGCTACATGCGGCGAAGCACTGGGCATTGGTGAGTAAACTAATATTATTATGTGTACAAACACACTATATGGGTCACAAAATGTATACATGTGCGAATTTATCCCGTTTTAACCACCCAGAAGTCCAAAACAGCTGTCCAGGATTTTCAGTAAAGTTCGGGCTGATGATGTATTCACGTCATAGTGCGGAGAGTTATGTATACACACATAACTAATCGCATTATTGTGTGCGTCCATTCGAAACGTCGTGTTCTTCGTCGTGAAATGCCACCTGACTAAGTGGGAAGAGATACGAAGCGTACAAGCTAAAGAGAAGTCCAAGACAGTCGCACAAGATCTTCGGCCTGCTGATGTATTCACGTCGTAATGCGGTGAGTTGTGCTGTATATTGCTGCACAGCACATCGCATCATTGCGTGCGTACATTGCAATCAACGAGTTATACGTGAGGCTTCTACCATTACGCTGCGGGCTTGCCGCTCTCACCGAACTTGCAACATCACAACTTATGGCAAAATATTTCGTAAATGCATAGCAATTGGTCCATCGACCTCCTCGCCGCTTCACTCCACTTCTATGGAAAGACATTCTTAGTGAATTAGTGAATGCTTTCTAAACTAATCGATGTTTACTGTTGCAGGGCTGCGTGCGGGAAGGTGCCTAGGACGTCGCACGTCGACTGGAACTATCAATGGCTACATGCGGTGAAGCACTGGGCATTGGTGAGTAAACTAATATTATAATGTGTACAAACACACTATATGGGTCACAAAATGTATATATGTGCGAATTTATCCCGTTTTAACCACCCAGAAGTCCAAAACAGCTGTCCAGGATCTTCAGTAAAGTTCGGGCTGATGATGTATTCACGTCATAGTGCGGAGAGTTATGTATACATAACTATTCGCATTATTGTGTGCGTCCATTCGAAACGTCGTGTACTTCGTGGTGAAATGCCACCTGACTAAGTGGGAAGAGATACGAAGCGCACAAGCTAAAGAGAAGTCCAAGACAGTCGCACAAGATCTTCGGCCTGCTGATGTATTCACGTCGTAATGCGGTGAGTTGTGCTGTATATTGCTGCACAGCACATCGCATCATTGCGTGCGTACATTGCAATCAACGAGTTATACGTGAAGCTTCTACCATTACGCTGCGGGCTTGCCGCTCTCACCGAACTTGCAACATCACAACTTATGGCAAAATATTTCGTAAATGCATGGCAATTGGTCCATCGACCTCCTCGCCGCTTCACTCCACTTCTATGGAAAGACATTCTTAGTGAATTAGTGAATGCTTTCTAAACCAATCGATGTTTACTGTTGCAGGGCTGCGTGCGGGAAGGTGCCTAGGACGTCGCACGTCGACTGGAACTATCAATGGCTACATGCGGCGAAGCACTGGGCATTGGTGAGTAAACTAATATTATAATGTGTACAAACACACTATATGGGTCACAAAATGTATACATGTGCGAATTTATCCCGTTTTAACCACCCAGAAGTCCAAAACAGCTGTCCAGGATTTTCAGTAAAGTTCGGGCTGATGATGTATTCACGTCATAGTGCGGAGAGTTATGTATACATAACTATTCGCATTATTGTGTGCGTCCATTCGAAACGTCGTGTACTTCGTGGTGAAATGCCACCTGACTAAGTGGGAAGAGATACGAAGCGCACAAGCTAAAGAGAAGTCCAAGACAGTCGCACAAGATCTTCGGCCTGCTGATGTATTCACGTCGTAATGCGGTGAGTTGTGCTGTATATTGCTGCACAGCACATCGCATCATTGCGTGCGTACATTGCAATCAACGAGTTATACGTGAAGCTTCTACCATTACGCTGCGGGCTTGCCGCTCTCACCGAACTTGCAACATCACAACAGGCGCGAGTGAAGCTCACAGGACTTACTTATGGCAAAATATTTCGTAAATGCATGGCAATTGGTCCATCGACCTCCTCGCCGCTTAACTCCACTTCTATGGAAAGACATTCTTAGTGAATTAGTGAATGCTTTCTAAACCAATCGATGTTTACTGTTGCAGGGCTGCGTGCGGGAAGGTGCCTAGGACGTCGCACGTCGACTGGAACTATCAATGGCTACATGCGGCGAAGCACTGGGCATTGGTGAGTAAACTAATATTATTATGTGTACAAACACACTATATGGGTCACAAAATGTATACATGTGCGAATTTATCCCGTTTTAACCACCCAGAAGTCCAAAACAGCTGTCCAGGATTTTCAGTAAAGTTCGGGCTGATGATGTATTCACGTCATAGTGCGGAGAGTTATGTATACATAACTATTCGCATTATTGTGTGCGTCCATTCGAAACGTCGTGTACTTCGTGGTGAAATGCCACCTGACTAAGTGGGAAGAGATACGAAGCGCACAAGCTAAAGAGAAGTCCAAGACAGTCGCACAAGATCTTCGGCCTGCTGATGTATTCACGTCGTAATGCGGTGAGTTGTGCTGTATATTGCTGCACAGCACATCGCATCATTGCGTGCGTACATTGCAATCAACGAGTTATACGTGAAGCTTCTACCATTACGCTGCGGGCTTGCCGCTCTCACCGAACTTGCAACATCACAACTTATGGCAAAATATTTCGTAAATGCATAGCAATTGGTCCATCGACCTCCTCGCCGCTTCACTCCACTTCTATGGAAAGACATTCTTAGTGAATTAGTGAATGCTTTCTAAACTAATCGATGTTTACTGTTGCAGGGCTGCGTGCGGGAAGGTGCCTAGGACGTCGCACGTCGACTGGAACTATCAATGGCTACATGCGGCGAAGCACTGGGCATTGGTGAGTAAACTAATATTATTATGTGTACAAACACACTATATGGGTCACAAAATGTATACATGTGCAAATTTATCCCGTTTTAACCACCCAGAAGTCCAAAACAGCTGTCCAGGATCTTCAGTAAAGTTCGGGCTGATGATGTATTCACGTCATAGTGCGGATAGTTGTGTATACATAACTAATCGCATTATTGTGTGCGTCCATTCGAAACGTCGTGTTCTTCGTGGTGAAATGCCACCTGACTAAGTGGGAAGAGATACGAAGCGCACAAGCTAAAGCGAAGTCCAAGACAGTCGAACAAGATCTTCGGCCTGCTGATGTATTCACGTCGTAATGCGGTGAGTTGTGCTGTATATTGCTGCACAGCACATCGCATCATTGCGTGCGTACATTGCAATCAACGAGTTATACGTGAAGCTTCTACCATTACGCTGCGGGCTTGCCGCTCTCACCGAACTTGCAACATCACAACAGGCGCGAGTGAAGCTCACAGGACTTACTTATGGCAAAATATTTCGTAAATGCATGGCAATTGGTCCATCGACCTCCTCGCCGCTTAACTCCACTTCTATGGAAAGACATTCTTAGTGAATTAGTGAATGCTTTCTAAACCAATCGATGTTTACTGTTGCAGGGCTGCGTGCGGGAAGGTGCCTAGGACGTCGCACGTCGACTGGAACTATCAATGGCTACATGCGGCGAAGCACTGGGCATTGGTGAGTAAACTAATATTATTATGTGTAGGTACAAACACACTATATGGGTCACAAAATGTATACATGTGCGAATTTATCCCGTTATAACCACCCAGAAGTCCAAAACAGCTGTCCAGGATTTTCAGTAAAGTTCGGGCTGATGATGTATTCACGTCATAGTGCGGAGAGTTATGTATACATAACTATTCGCATTATTGTGTGCGTCCATTCGAAACGTCGTGTACTTCGTCGTGAAATGCCACCTGACTAAGTGGGAAGAGATACGAAGCGCACAAGCTAAAGAGAAGTCCAAGACAGTCGCACAAGATCTTCGGCCTGCTGATGTATTCACGTCGTAATGCGGTGAGTTGTGCTGTATATTGCTGCACAGCACATCGCATCATTGCGTGCGTACATTGCAATCAACGAGTTATACGTGAAGCTTCTACCATTACGCTGCGGGCTTGCCGCTCTCACCGAACTTGCAACATCACAACAGGCGCGAGTGAAGCTCACAGGACTTACTTATGGCAAAATATTTCGTAAATGCATGGCAATTGGTCCATCGACCTCCTCGCCGCTTAACTCCACTTCTATGGAAAGACATTCTTAGTGAATTAGTGAATGCTTTCTAAACCAATCGATGTTTACTGTTGCAGGGCTGCGTGCGGGAAGGTGCCTAGGACGTCGCACGTCGACTGGAACTATCAATGGCTACATGCGGCGAAGCACTGGGCATTGGTGAGTAAACTAATATTATTATGTGTACAAACACACTATATGGGTCACAAAATGTATACATGTGCGAATTTATCCCGTTTTAACCACCCAGAAGTCCAAAACAGCTGTCCAGGATTTTCAGTAAAGTTCGGGCTGATGATGTATTCACGTCATAGTGCGGAGAGTTATGTATACATAACTATTCGCATTATTGTGTGCGTCCATTCGAAACGTCGTGTACTTCGTGGTGAAATGCCACCTGACTAAGTGGGAAGAGATACGAAGCGCACAAGCTAAAGAGAAGTCCAAGACAGTCGCACAAGATCTTCGGCCTGCTGATGTATTCACGTCGTAATGCGGTGAGTTGTGCTGTATATTGCTGCACAGCACATCGCATCATTGCGTGCGTACATTGCAATCAACGAGTTATACGTGAAGCTTCTACCATTACGCTGCGGGCTTGCCGCTCTCACCGAACTTGCAACATCACAACTTATGGCAAAATATTTCGTAAATGCATAGCAATTGGTCCATCGACCTCCTCGCCGCTTCACTCCACTTCTATGGAAAGACATTCTTAGTGAATTAGTGAATGCTTTCTAAACTAATCGATGTTTACTGTTGCAGGGCTGCGTGCGGGAAGGTGCCTAGGACGTCGCACGTCGACTGGAACTATCAATGGCTACATGCGGCGAAGCACTGGGCATTGGTGAGTAAACTAATATTATTATGTGTACAAACACACTATATGGGTCACAAAATGTATACATGTGCAAATTTATCCCGTTTTAACCACCCAGAAGTCCAAAACAGCTGTCCAGGATCTTCAGTAAAGTTCGGGCTGATGATGTATTCACGTCATAGTGCGGATAGTTGTGTATACATAACTAATCGCATTATTGTGTGCGTCCATTCGAAACGTCGTGTTCTTCGTGGTGAAATGCCACCTGACTAAGTGGGAAGAGATACGAAGCGCACAAGCTAAAGCGAAGTCCAAGACAGTCGAACAAGATCTTCGGCCTGCTGATGTATTCACGTCGTAATGCGGTGAGTTGTGCTGTATATTGCTGCACAGCACATCGCATCATTGCGTGCGTACATTGCAATCAACGAGTTATACGTGAAGCTTCTACCATTACGCTGCGGGCTTGCCGCTCTCACCGAACTTGCAACATCACAACAGGCGCGAGTGAAGCTCACAGGACTTACTTATGGCAAAATATTTCGTAAATGCATGGCAATTGGTCCATCGACCTCCTCGCCGCTTAACTCCACTTCTATGGAAAGACATTCTTAGTGAATTAGTGAATGCTTTCTAAACCAATCGATGTTTACTGTTGCAGGGCTGCGTGCGGGAAGGTGCCTAGGACGTCGCACGTCGACTGGAACTATCAATGGCTACATGCGGCGAAGCACTGGGCATTGGTGAGTAAACTAATATTATTATGTGTAGGTACAAACACACTATATGGGTCACAAAATGTATACATGTGCGAATTTATCCCGTTATAACCACCCAGAAGTCCAAAACAGCTGTCCAGGATTTTCAGTAAAGTTCGGGCTGATGATGTATTCACGTCATAGTGCGGAGAGTTATGTATACATAACTATTCGCATTATTGTGTGCGTCCATTCGAAACGTCGTGTACTTCGTCGTGAAATGCCACCTGACTAAGTGGGAAGAGATACGAAGCGCACAAGCTAAAGAGAAGTCCAAGACAGTCGCACAAGATCTTCGGCCTGCTGATGTATTCACGTCGTAATGCGGTGAGTTGTGCTGTATATTGCTGCACAGCACATCGCATCATTGCGTGCGTACATTGCAATCAACGAGTTATACGTGAAGCTTCTACCATTACACTGCGGGCTTGCCGCTCTCTCCGAACTTGCAACATCACAACAGGCGCGAGTGAAGCTCACAGGACTTACTTATGGCAAAATATTTCGTAAATGCATGGCAATTGGTCCATCGACCTCCTCACCGCTTCACTCCACTTCTATGGAAAGACATTCTTAGTGAATTAGTGAATGCTTTCTAAACCAATCGATGTTTACTGTTGCAGGGCTGCGTGCGGGAAGGTGCCTAGGACGTCGCGCGTCGACTGGAACTATCACTGGCTACATGCGGCGAAGCACTGGGCATTGGTGAGTAAACTAATATTATTATGTGTACAAACACACTATATGGTTCACAAAATGTATACATGTGCGAATTTATCCCGTTTTAACCACCCAGAAGTCCAAAACAGCTGTCCAGGATCTTCAGTAAAGTTCGGGCTGATGATGTATTCACGTCATAGTGCGGATAGTTATGCATACATAACTATTCGCATTATTGTGTGCGTCCATTCGAAACGTCGTGTTCTTCGTGGTGAAATGCAACCTGACTAAGTGGGAAGAGATACGAAGCGCACAAGCTAAAGAGAAGTCTGTAGGGACACAGGTTTTGATTACTCAGCGTTTGCGACGCCAGTCGAGTCAGTCATTGTTACGCTCGGTTCATAGACAAGTGAGTAAAACAAGTGATGCACATAAACTTCTTTAATTTTATTATCCGAAAACCTACACAAGAACACAGTCAGACATTATATACTTAATAGTAAAGACAATACTTTACAGTGGTGACCCCTGTGAATTTTGTGCGAACGGTTCTCGGACATATTAACAGTGTTAACCGGTACAGTGACTCGAAAATTCCAAAATGTTGCAAGGACATACGACACCCGCGCCTACGCAACCGCAAGCGATAAAGCCAGAGGGCAGCGTAAGCGAGGACACGTTGGCGTCAGTTACAGTGACCTCAAGGATACCAGAATTTTGGGTGGACAAACCACGGCTATGGTTTGTTCACTTTGAAGCCACCGTATACTCGCAAAAATTAAGTGACGCGGCAAAGCAAAACTTGGTAGTCACGAAACTAAGCAAGAACGCGATCGAGCAAGTAAGCGATTTACTACTGGACCCACCAGCGGAGAATAGGTATGGCACATTAAAAGAGAGGCTTTTGCAAGTTTTTGAGGAGAGTGAAGCGCGTCAATTCCAAAAATTATTAGGGGAAATGGAATTGGGCACTCAGAAACCGTCTCAATTATTACGACGCATGAGGGACCTAGCTCGTAGCAAAATTCCCGACGAGACCTTGAGAATTATGTGGTCAGGACATCTTCCAACATCTGTGAGAGCAGTTTTAGCCGTCACTGAAGTAAAGGACCTAGAGAGTTTGGCAGTAGTTGCTGATAAAATCATGGAGACTACTCGTCCAATAGACGTTGCGGAAGTAGCCAGTATCAACGCAGCTCCTCAGCCAGATTTAGCCGCGCAAATAGCCAAGCTGACACTGGAGGTACAGGAGTTGAGCCGGCGAGGAAGGCAGGTTTATCGCAACGGGAGGCGGAATTTCGATCAGCCAAGGTCGCGCACGAGGAGCAAATCCAGGGAAGGTAGCAGCCGTAACAGTAAAGATTGGTTATGTTTTTACCATTACCGATACGCTGAGAAAGCTAACAAATGCATTAAGCCTTGTAACTGGGAGAAGAAATTGCATTCGGAAAACTAGAGTTGGCGGAGAGCTGTATAGACTTTGCGAATCACCGTTTATGTGTGACCGACGTAAAATGTGGTTACAATTTTCTGGTGGATACGGGTGCAAATATATCAGTGTTGCCTAAAAATTTAGTGAAATCTAGTGAGTGCGGTAAAATTAGTGATAATTACAAACTTTACGCAGCAAACGGTACTGAAATCAAGACATACGGTACGTGTACTTTGACTTTGAACTTGAACCTAAGGAGACCGTATCGTTGGACATTTATCGTTGCTGATGTCAAGCAGCCAATTTTAGGTGCAGACTTTTTAAAATTTCATAGACTTTTAGTGGACTTAAATGATCGTAAGTTAGTTGACCAACTGACTAACCTTAAGGTTATAGCATCCGTAATTAGTAGTGATTGTACGGCGACTATCAAAACGATAGATAATAATAACCCATGGCATATGTTATTAAGTGAATTTCCAGATGTAACGAACCCCGTGTGTTATAAAGAGCAACCCAAACATAACGTATTACATCATATTGAGACTTCTGGCCCTCCCGTGTCCCAAGACAGTCGCACAAGATCTTCGGCCTGCTGATGTATTCACGTCGTAATGCGGTGAGTTGTGCTGTATATTGCTGCACAGCACATCGCATCATTGCGTGCGTACATTGCAATCAACAAGTTATACGTGAAGCTTCTACCATTACGCTGCGGGCTTGCCGCTCTCACCGAACTTGCAACATCACAACAGGCGCGAGTGAAGCTCACAGGACTTACTTATGGCAAAATATTTCGTAAATGCATAGCAATTGGTCCATCGTCCTCCTTGCCGCTTCACTCCTCTTCTATGGAAAGACATTCTTAGTGAATTAGTGAATGCTTTCTAAACCAATCGATGTTTACTGTTGCAGGGCTGCGTGCGGGAAGGTGCCTAGGACGTCGCACGTCGACTGGAACTATCAATGGCTACATGCGGCGAAGCACTGGGCATTGGTGAGTGAACTAATATTATTATGTGTACAAACACACTATATGGGTCACAAAATGTATACATGTGCGAATTTATCCCGTTTTAACCACCCAGAAGTCCAAAACAGCTGTCCAGGATCTTCAGTAAAGTTCGGGCTGATGATGTATTCACGTCATAGTGCGGATAGTTATGCATACATAACTATTCGCATTATTGTGTGCGTCCATTCGAAACGTTCGTGTACTTCGTGGTGAAATGCCACCTGACTAAGTGGGAAGAGATACGAAGCGCACAAGCTAAAGCGAAGTCCAAGACAGTCGCACAAGATCTTCGGCCTGCTGATGTATTCACGTCGTAATGCGGTGAGTTGTGCTGTATATTGCTGCACAGCACATCGCATCATTGCGTGCGTACATTGCAATCAACGAGTTATACGTGAAGCTTCTACCATTACGCTGCGGGCTTGCCGCTCTCACCGAACTTGCAACATCACAACTTATGACAAAATATTTCGTAAATGCATAGCAATTGGTCCATCGACCTCCTCGCCGCTTCACTCCACTTCTATGGAAAGACATTCTTAGTGAATTAGTGAATGCTTTCTAAACTAATCGATGTTTACTGTTGCAGGGCTGCGTGCGGGAAGGTGCCTAGGACGTCGCACGTCGACTGGAACTATCAATGGCTACATGCGGCGAATCACTGGGCATTGGTGAGTAAACTAATATTATTATGTGTACAAACACACTATATGGGTCACAAAATGTATACATGTGCGAATTTATCCCGTTTTAACCACCCAGAAGTCCAAAACAGCTGTCCAGGATCTTCAGTAAAGTTCGGGCTGATGATGTATTCACGTCATAGTGCGGATAGTTGTGTATACATAACTAATCGCATTATTGTGTGCGTCCATTCGAAACGTCGTGTTCTTCGTGGTGAAATGCCACCTGACTAAGTGGGAAGAGATACGAAGCGTACAAGCTAAAGCGAAGTCCAAGACAGTTGCACAAGATCTTCGGCCTGCTGATGTATTCACGTCGTAATGCGGTGAGTTGTGCTGTATATTGCTGCACAGCACATCGCATCATTGCGTGCGTACATTGCAATCAACTTCAACAAATTCGACCAAGAACTTCAGGTCTATGTATTATTAAATGTGCAGTATGGTTTTTAGGTCTTGAATTTTTTCGAAATAGTGTTTTATTTTTATGAAATACAAAATATGTATGTAAACGTTGTTTGACCATAATTATGTCAATTTGTGTTTGTTGATGAATGCTGTCGGAATCTGCAATGATTGAAAATGAAGAAATGAGAACGAAATGTACAAATACATAGTACCTACATGGTTTCGAATTTAACTATTTTGTCTTAAATATTTTATGTGAATGGTAGATTTTGTAAATGGATTTTTTTTTAAATTGTATTTCATACTAGCTGTGCCCCGCGGTTTCACCCGCAGCGCCCCCGTTCCCGTGGGAATTTTGAGATTTTTATTCCCTATAAACCTCACGGAGCCCGAGACCTTTCAAACGAATGCAAAATCGTGGAAATCGGTCCAGCCATTCACGCGTGATGCCACGACAACAAAAAACGGGTTTCATTTTTATATATATATAGATAGGAGTATAGAGGAAGGTTTTTAATGATTTAAGTTTATTCGATAGTAATGGTATTGTTATTATAATTGTACTAGCGACCCGCCCTCGCTTCGCTTCGGTTAATCAAGATTTCATGTAGGAAAATCGGGATAAAACATTGCGTGTCTCCCGCAGGAATATACACAATCAAAATTTCAAGTGGGAAATTGGGGATAAAATATTACATGTCTCGCGCGAGTATATAGGTATCTATACACAATCAAGATTTCATGTGAAGAAGAATTCGGAATAATACCTACATAGCGCGTCTTCGTCGTTCGTAGTTCGTAGGTAGGTAGGTATATCCCGGCGCGCTTTGACCGCACGAAACAGTAAGTAGCCATAAGAGAACCGCCATCGAGCATTATTATTTTGTAAGCAGCGCCCCGCGGTTTTACCCGCGTTGTGCCCGTTCCCGTGGGAATTTCGGGATTTTTTTTACATATAAACCTTCCTCTTGAATCACTCTACCTATTACAAAAAACCGCATCAAAATCCGTTGCGTAATTTTAAAGATTTAAGCATACAGACAAACAGACAAACAGACAAACAGACACGAAAAAGAGACGACTTTATTTTATACTATGTAGTGATACTATGTATTGATTATTAATAACAATACAATCGGCTATATTAAAAAAGACGTGTGGCACTCGGGGACTGCCGCGGTCAAGCTATTGCATAGCATTTTGTATCAACTTATGCAATTATATTTGATATATTTGATATCTCTTCTCTCTCACCCCACCCGCCTCCTCTCTCTCACCCCTCCCGCCTCCTCTTTCTCACCCCTCCCGCCTCCTCTCTCTCTCACCCTTCCCGACTCCTCTCTCTCTCACTCACCACTCCCTACACTTCTCTCTCTCTCTCTCACACCTCCCACCACTTCTAACCCCTCCCGCCTCCTCTCTCTCTCTCTTCCCTCTCTCACACCCCTCTCTCTCACCCCTCTCTCTCACCCCTCTATCTGACTCCTCTCTCTCACCCCTCTCTCTCACCCCTCTCCCTCACCCCAATCTCTCACCCCCCGTCTCATCTCTTTCACCCCTCTCTCTCACCATCTCTCTCACCCATCTCTCTCACCCCTCTCTCTCACCCCTCTCTCTTACCCCTCTCTCTCACCGCTCTCTCACCCCTCTCTCTCAACCCTCTCTCTCACCCATCTCTCTCAACCCTCTCTCTCACCCCTTTCCTTCACCCCATCTCTCTCTCCCCTCTCTCTCACCACTCTCTATCACCCCTCTCTCTCACCCCTATCTCTCTCCCCTCTCTCTCACACCTCACTCACACACCTCTCTCTCACCCTCCTCTCTCACCCCCTTCTCTTCTCTCTCTCTCACCCCTCTCTCTCACCAATCTCTCTCACCCCTCTCTCTCACCCCTCTCTCTCACCCCTATCTCTCACCCCTCTCTCACCCCCAACGCACAATCGCACACAACGCCGTGTCGAAGACTGCCGAACTGAAACGACGTTAGACGATGCACGGCCTTCAAGCCACACCTCCTTGCCCGTTGGAGTGGGGAGCGTGAGGTTTTTTCGTTACGGAATTTTTGGATTCGGTCCCCGCGCTCAAGGCTCGCGATAGAAGCTATGCAATAGCTTAAAAATCTGAACTCTGCCTTTTAGTATACCTACGCTAGTAAATCTTTCAATGTCACAGTGCTTGCAAAAGAAAAATGCAATACAGTTAAGGGGAAGGGAGGGGAAGGGAGGGGAAGGGAGGGGAAGCGAGGGGAAGCGAGGGGAAGGGAGGGGAAGGGAGGGGAAGGGAGGGGAAGGGAGGGGAAGGGAGGGGAAGGGAGTGGAAGGGAGGGGAAGGGAGGGGAAGGGAGGGGAAGGGAGGGGAAGGGAGGGGAAGGGAGGGGAAGGGAGGGGAAGGGAGGGGAAGGGAGGGGAAGGGAGGGGAAGGGAGGGGAAGGGAGGGGAAGGGAGGGGAAGGGAGGGGAAGGGAGGGGAAGGGAGGGGAAGGGAGGGGAAGGGAGGGGAAGGGAGGGGAAGGGAGGGGAAGGGAGGGGAAGGGAGGGGAAGGGAGGGGACTCCACTTCTATGGAAAGACATTCTTAGTGAATTAGTGAATGCTTTCTAAACCAATCGATGTTTACTGTTGCAGGGCTGCGTGCGGGAAGGTGCCTAGGACGTCGCACGTCGACTGGAACTATCAATGGCTACATGCGGCGAAGCACTGGGCATTGGTGAGTAAACTAATATTATTATGTGTACAAACACACTATATGGGTCACAAAATGTATACATGTGCGAATTTATCCCGTTTTAACCACCCAGAAGTCCAAAACAGCTGTCCAGGATTTTCAGTAAAGTTCGGGCTGATGATGTATTCACGTCATAGTGCGGAGAGTTATGTATACATAACTATTCGCATTATTGTGTGCGTCCATTCGAAACGTCGTGTACTTCGTGGTGAAATGCCACCTGACTAAGTGGGAAGAGATACGAAGCGCACAAGCTAAAGAGAAGTCCAAGACAGTCGCACAAGATCTTCGGCCTGCTGATGTATTCACGTCGTAATGCGGTGAGTTGTGCTGTATATTGCTGCACAGCACATCGCATCATTGCGTGCGTACATTGCAATCAACGAGTTATACGTGAAGCTTCTACCATTACGCTGCGGGCTTGCCGCTCTCACCGAACTTGCAACATCACAACTTATGGCAAAATATTTCGTAAATGCATAGCAATTGGTCCATCGACCTCCTCGCCGCTTCACTCCACTTCTATGGAAAGACATTCTTAGTGAATTAGTGAATGCTTTCTAAACTAATCGATGTTTACTGTTGCAGGGCTGCGTGCGGGAAGGTGCCTAGGACGTCGCACGTCGACTGGAACTATCAATGGCTACATGCGGTGAAGCACTGGGCATTGGTGAGTAAACTAATATTATTATGTGTACAAACACACTATATGGGTCACAAAATGTATACATGTGCGAATTTATCCCGTTTTAACCACCCAGAAGTCCAAAACAGCTGTCCAGGATTTTCAGTAAAGTTCGGGCTGATGATGTATTCACGTCATAGTGCGGAGAGTTATGTATACATAACTATTCGCATTATTGTGTGCGTCCATTCGAAACGTCGTGTACTTCGTGGTGAAATGCCACCTGACTAAGTGGAAAGAGATATGAAGCGCACAAGCTAAAGAGAAGTCCAAGACAGTCGCACAAGATCTTCGGCCTGCTGATGTATTCACGTCGTAATGCGGTGAGTTGTGCTGTATATTGCTGCACAGCACATCGCATCATTGCGTGCGTACATTGCAATCAACGAGTTATACGTGAAGCTTCTACCATTACGCTGCGGGCTTGCCGCTCTCACCGAACTTGCAACATCACAACTTATGGCAAAATATTTCGTAAATGCATGGCAATTGGTCCATCGACCTCCTCGCCGCTTAACTCCAATTCTATGGAAAGACATTCTTAGTGAATTAGTGAATGCTTTCTAAACCAATCGATGTTTACTGTTGCAGGGCTGCGTGCGGGAAGGTGCCTAGGACGTCGCACGTCGACTGGAACTATCAATGGCTACATGCGGCGAAGCACTGGGCATTGGTGAGTAAACTAATATTATTATGTGTACAAACACACTATATGGGTCACAAAATGTATACATGTGCGAATTTATCCCGTTTTAACCACCCAGAAGTCCAAAACAGCTGTCCAGGATCTTCAGTAAAGTTCGGGCTGATGATGTATTCACGTCATAGTGCGGATAGTTGTGTATACATAACTAATCGCATTATTGTGTGCGTCCATTCAAAACGTCGTGTTCTTCGTCGTGAAATGCCACCTGACTAAGTGGGAAGAGATACGAAGCGCACAAGCTAAAGAGAAGTCCAAGACAGTCGCACAAGATCTTCGGCCTGCTGATGTATTCACGTCGTAATGCGGTGAGTTGTGCTGTATATTGCTGCACAGCACATCGCATCATTGCGTGCGTACATTGCAATCAACGAGTTATACGTGAAGCTTCTACCATTACGCTGCGGGCTTGCCGCTCTCACCGAACTTGCAACATCACAACTTATGGCAAAATATTTCGTAAATGCATAGCAATTGGTCCATCGACCTCCTCGCCGCTTCACTCCACTTCTATGGAAAGACATTCTTAGTGAATTAGTGAATGCTTTCTAAACCAATCGATGTTTACTGTTGCAGGGCTGCGTGCGGGAAGGTGCCTAGGACGTCGCACGTCGACTGGAACTATCAATGGCTACATGCGGCGAAGCACTGGGCATTGGTGAGTAAACTAATATTATTATGTGTACAAACACACTATATGGGTCACAAAATGTATACATGTGCGAATTTATCCCGTTTTAACCACCCAGAAGTCCAAAACAGCTGTCCAGGATTTTCAGTAAAGTTCGGGCTGATGATGTATTCACGTCATAGTGCGGAGAGTTATGTATACATAACTATTCGCATTATTGTGTGCGTCCATTCGAAACGTCGTGTACTTCGTGGTGAAATGCCACCTGACTAAGTGGGAAGAGATACGAAGCGCACAAGCTAAAGAGAAGTCCAAGACAGTCGCACAAGATCTTCGGCCTGCTGATGTATTCACGTCGTAATGCGGTGAGTTGTGCTGTATATTGCTGCACAGCACATCGCATCATTGCGTGCGTACATTGCAATCAACGAGTTATACGTGAAGCTTCTACCATTACGCTGCGGGCTTGCCGCTCTCACCGAACTTGCAACATCACAACTTATGGCAAAATATTTCGTAAATGCATGGCAATTGGTCCATCGACCTCCTCACCGCTTCACTCCACTTCTATGGAAAGACATTCTTAGTGAATTAGTGAATGCTTTCTAAACCAATCGATGTTTACTGTTGCAGGGCTGCGTGCGGGAAGGTGCCTAGGACGTCGCACGTCGACTGGAACTATCAATGGCTACATGCGGCGAAGCACTGGGCATTGGTGAGTAAACTAATATTATAATGTGTACAAACACACTATATGGGTCACAAAATGTATACATGCGCGAATTTATCCCGTTTTAACCACCCAGAAGTCCAAAACAGCTGTCCAGGATCTTCAGTAAAGTTCTGGCTGATGATGTATTCACGTCATAGTGCGGAGAGTTATGTATACATAACTATTCGCATTATTGTGTGCGTCCATTCGAAACGTCGTGTACTTCGTGGTGAAATGCCACCTGACTAAGTGGGAAGAGATACGAAGCGCACAAGCTAAAGAGAAGTCCAAGACAGTCGCACAAGATCTTCGGCCTGCTGATGTATTCACGTCGTAATGCGGTGAGTTGTGCTGTATATTGCTGCACAGCACATCGCATCATTGCGTGCGTACATTGCAATCAACGAGTTATACGTGAAGCTTCTACCATTACGCTGCGGGCTTGCCGCTCTCACCGAACTTGCAACGTCACAACAGGCGCGAGTGAAGCTCACAGGACTTACTTATGGCAAAATATTTCGTAAATGCATGGCAATTGGTCCATCGACCTCCTCGCCGCTTAACTCCACTTCTATGGAAAGACATTCTTAGTGAATTAGTGAATGCTTTCTAAACCAATCGATGTTTACTGTTGCAGGGCTGCGTGCGGGAAGGTGCCTAGGACGTCGCACGTCGACTGGAACTATCAATGGCTACATGCGGCGAAGCACTGGGCATTGGTGAGTAAACTAATATTATTATGTGTACAAACACACTATATGGGTCACAAAATGTATACATGTGCGAATTTATCCCGTTTTAACCACCCAGAAGTCCAAAACAGCTGTCCAGGATTTTCAGTAAAGTTCGGGCTGATGATGTATTCACGTCATAGTGCGGAGAGTTATGTATACACACATAACTAATCGCATTATTGTGTGCGTCCATTCGAAACGTCGTGTTCTTCGTCGTGAAATGCCACCTGACTAAGTGGGAAGAGATACGAAGCGTACAAGCTAAAGAGAAGTCCAAGACAGTCGCACAAGATCTTCGGCCTGCTGATGTATTCACGTCGTAATGCGGTGAGTTGTGCTGTATATTGCTGCACAGCACATCGCATCATTGCGTGCGTACATTGCAATCAACGAGTTATACGTGAGGCTTCTACCATTACGCTGCGGGCTTGCCGCTCTCACCGAACTTGCAACATCACAACTTATGGCAAAATATTTCGTAAATGCATAGCAATTGGTCCATCGACCTCCTCGCCGCTTCACTCCACTTCTATGGAAAGACATTCTTAGTGAATTAGTGAATGCTTTCTAAACTAATCGATGTTTACTGTTGCAGGGCTGCGTGCGGGAAGGTGCCTAGGACGTCGCACGTCGACTGGAACTATCAATGGCTACATGCGGTGAAGCACTGGGCATTGGTGAGTAAACTAATATTATAATGTGTACAAACACACTATATGGGTCACAAAATGTATATATGTGCGAATTTATCCCGTTTTAACCACCCAGAAGTCCAAAACAGCTGTCCAGGATCTTCAGTAAAGTTCGGGCTGATGATGTATTCACGTCATAGTGCGGAGAGTTATGTATACATAACTATTCGCATTATTGTGTGCGTCCATTCGAAACGTCGTGTACTTCGTGGTGAAATGCCACCTGACTAAGTGGGAAGAGATACGAAGCGCACAAGCTAAAGAGAAGTCCAAGACAGTCGCACAAGATCTTCGGCCTGCTGATGTATTCACGTCGTAATGCGGTGAGTTGTGCTGTATATTGCTGCACAGCACATCGCATCATTGCGTGCGTACATTGCAATCAACGAGTTATACGTGAAGCTTCTACCATTACGCTGCGGGCTTGCCGCTCTCACCGAACTTGCAACATCACAACTTATGGCAAAATATTTCGTAAATGCATGGCAATTGGTCCATCGACCTCCTCGCCGCTTCACTCCACTTCTATGGAAAGACATTCTTAGTGAATTAGTGAATGCTTTCTAAACCAATCGATGTTTACTGTTGCAGGGCTGCGTGCGGGAAGGTGCCTAGGACGTCGCACGTCGACTGGAACTATCAATGGCTACATGAGGCGAAGCACTGGGCATTGGTGAGTAAACTAATATTATAATGTGTACAAACACACTATATGGGTCACAAAATGTATACATGTGCGAATTTATCCCGTTTTAACCACCCAGAAGTCCAAAACAGCTGTCCAGGATTTTCAGTAAAGTTCGGGCTGATGATGTATTCACGTCATAGTGCGGAGAGTTATGTATACATAACTATTCGCATTATTGTGTGCGTCCATTCGAAACGTCGTGTACTTCGTGGTGAAATGCCACCTGACTAAGTGGGAAGAGATACGAAGCGCACAAGCTAAAGAGAAGTCCAAGACAGTCGCACAAGATCTTCGGCCTGCTGATGTATTCACGTCGTAATGCGGTGAGTTGTGCTGTATATTGCTGCACAGCACATCGCATCATTGCGTGCGTACATTGCAATCAACGAGTTATACGTGAAGCTTCTACCATTACGCTGCGGGCTTGGCGCTCTCACCGAACTTGCAACATCACAACAGGCGCGAGTGAAGCTCACAGGACTTACTTATGGCAAAATATTTCGTAAATGCATGGCAATTGGTCCATCGACCTCCTCGCCGCTTAACTCCACTTCTATGGAAAGACATTCTTAGTGAATTAGTGAATGCTTTCTAAACCAATCGATGTTTACTGTTGCAGGGCTGCGTGCGGGAAGGTGCCTAGGACGTCGCACGTCGACTGGAACTATCAATGGCTACATGCGGCGAAGCACTGGGCATTGGTGAGTAAACTAATATTATTATGTGTACAAACACACTATATGGGTCACAAAATGTATACATGTGCGAATTTATCCCGTTTTAACCACCCAGAAGTCCAAAACAGCTGTCCAGGATTTTCAGTAAAGTTCGGGCTGATGATGTATTCACGTCATAGTGCGGAGAGTTATGTATACATAACTATTCGCATTATTGTGTGCGTCCATTCGAAACGTCGTGTACTTCGTGGTGAAATGCCACCTGACTAAGTGGGAAGAGATACGAAGCGCACAAGCTAAAGAGAAGTCCAAGACAGTCGCACAAGATCTTCGGCCTGCTGATGTATTCACGTCGTAATGCGGTGAGTTGTGCTGTATATTGCTGCACAGCACATCGCATCATTGCGTGCGTACATTGCAATCAACGAGTTATACGTGAAGCTTCTACCATTACGCTGCGGGCTTGCCGCTCTCACCGAACTTGCAACATCACAACTTATGGCAAAATATTTCGTAAATGCATGGCAATTGGTCCATCGACCTCCTCGCCGCTTCACTCCACTTCTATGGAAAGACATTCTTAGTGAATTAGTGAATGCTTTCTAAACCAATCGATGTTTACTGTTGCAGGGCTGCGTGCGGGAAGGTGCCTAGGACGTCGCACGTCGACTGGAACTATCAATGGCTACATGCGGCGAAGCACTGGGCATTGGTGAGTAAACTAATATTATAATGTGTACAAACACACTATATGGGTCACAAAATGTATACATGTGCGAATTTATCCCGTTTTAACCACCCAGAAGTCCAAAACAGCTGTCCAGGATTTTCAGTAAAGTTCGGGCTGATGATGTATTCACGTCATAGTGCGGAGAGTTATGTATACATAACTATTCGCATTATTGTGTGCGTCCATTCGAAACGTCGTGTACTTCGTGGTGAAATGCCACCTGACTAAGTGGGAAGAGATACGAAGCGCACAAGCTAAAGAGAAGTCCAAGACAGTCGCACAAGATCTTCGGCCTGCTGATGTATTCACGTCGTAATGCGGTGAGTTGTGCTGTATATTGCTGCACAGCACATCGCATCATTGCGTGCGTACATTGCAATCAACGAGTTATACGTGAAGCTTCTACCATTACGCTGCGGGCTTGGCGCTCTCACCGAACTTGCAACATCACAACAGGCGCGAGTGAAGCTCACAGGACTTACTTATGGCAAAATATTTCGTAAATGCATGGCAATTGGTCCATCGACCTCCTCGCCGCTTAACTCCACTTCTATGGAAAGACATTCTTAGTGAATTAGTGAATGCTTTCTAAACCAATCGATGTTTACTGTTGCAGGGCTGCGTGCGGGAAGGTGCCTAGGACGTCGCACGTCGACTGGAACTATCAATGGCTACATGCGGCGAAGCACTGGGCATTGGTGAGTAAACTAATATTATTATGTGTACAAACACACTATATGGGTCACAAAATGTATACATGTGCGAATTTATCCCGTTTTAACCACCCAGAAGTCCAAAACAGCTGTCCAGGATTTTCAGTAAAGTTCGGGCTGATGATGTATTCACGTCATAGTGCGGAGAGTTATGTATACATAACTATTCGCATTATTGTGTGCGTCCATTCGAAACGTCGTGTACTTCGTGGTGAAATGCCACCTGACTAAGTGGGAAGAGATACGAAGCGCACAAGCTAAAGAGAAGTCCAAGACAGTCGCACAAGATCTTCGGCCTGCTGATGTATTCACGTCGTAATGCGGTGAGTTGTGCTGTATATTGCTGCACAGCACATCGCATCATTGCGTGCGTACATTGCAATCAACGAGTTATACGTGAAGCTTCTACCATTACGCTGCGGGCTTGCCGCTCTCACCGAACTTGCAACATCACAACTTATGGCAAAATATTTCGTAAATGCATAGCAATTGGTCCATCGACCTCCTCGCCGCTTCACTCCACTTCTATGGAAAGACATTCTTAGTGAATTAGTGAATGCTTTCTAAACTAATCGATGTTTACTGTTGCAGGGCTGCGTGCGGGAAGGTGCCTAGGACGTCGCACGTCGACTGGAACTATCAATGGCTACATGCGGCGAAGCACTGGGCATTGGTGAGTAAACTAATATTATTATGTGTACAAACACACTATATGGGTCACAAAATGTATACATGTGCAAATTTATCCCGTTTTAACCACCCAGAAGTCCAAAACAGCTGTCCAGGATCTTCAGTAAAGTTCGGGCTGATGATGTATTCACGTCATAGTGCGGATAGTTGTGTATACATAACTAATCGCATTATTGTGTGCGTCCATTCGAAACGTCGTGTTCTTCGTGGTGAAATGCCACCTGACTAAGTGGGAAGAGATACGAAGCGCACAAGCTAAAGCGAAGTCCAAGACAGTCGAACAAGATCTTCGGCCTGCTGATGTATTCACGTCGTAATGCGGTGAGTTGTGCTGTATATTGCTGCACAGCACATCGCATCATTGCGTGCGTACATTGCAATCAACGAGTTATACGTGAAGCTTCTACCATTACGCTGCGGGCTTGCCGCTCTCACCGAACTTGCAACATCACAACAGGCGCGAGTGAAGCTCACAGGACTTACTTATGGCAAAATATTTCGTAAATGCATGGCAATTGGTCCATCGACCTCCTCGCCGCTTAACTCCACTTCTATGGAAAGACATTCTTAGTGAATTAGTGAATGCTTTCTAAACCAATCGATGTTAACTGTTGCAGGGCTGCGTGCGGGAAGGTGCCTAGGACGTCGCACGTCGACTGGAACTATCAATGGCTACATGCGGCGAAGCACTGGGCATTGGTGAGTAAACTAATATTATTATGTGTAGGTACAAACACACTATATGGGTCACAAAATGTATACATGTGCGAATTTATCCCGTTATAACCACCCAGAAGTCCAAAACAGCTGTCCAGGATTTTCAGTAAAGTTCGGGCTGATGATGTATTCACGTCATAGTGCGGAGAGTTATGTATACATAACTATTCGCATTATTGTGTGCGTCCATTCGAAACGTCGTGTACTTCGTCGTGAAATGCCACCTGACTAAGTGGGAAGAGATACGAAGCGCACAAGCTAAAGAGAAGTCCAAGACAGTCGCACAAGATCTTCGGCCTGCTGATGTATTCACGTCGTAATGCGGTGAGTTGTGCTGTATATTGCTGCACAGCACATCGCATCATTGCGTGCGTACATTGCAATCAACGAGTTATACGTGAAGCTTCTACCATTACGCTGCGGGCTTGCCGCTCTCACCGAACTTGCAACATCACAACAGGCGCGAGTGAAGCTCACAGGACTTACTTATGGCAAAATATTTCGTAAATGCATGGCAATTGGTCCATCGACCTCCTCGCCGCTTAACTCCACTTCTATGGAAAGACATTCTTAGTGAATTAGTGAATGCTTTCTAAACCAATCGATGTTTACTGTTGCAGGGCTGCGTGCGGGAAGGTGCCTAGGACGTCGCACGTCGACTGGAACTATCAATGGCTACATGCGGCGAAGCACTGGGCATTGGTGAGTAAACTAATATTATTATGTGTACAAACACACTATATGGGTCACAAAATGTATACATGTGCGAATTTATCCCGTTTTAACCACCCAGAAGTCCAAAACAGCTGTCCAGGATTTTCAGTAAAGTTCGGGCTGATGATGTATTCACGTCATAGTGCGGAGAGTTATGTATACATAACTATTCGCATTATTGTGTGCGTCCATTCGAAACGTCGTGTACTTCGTGGTGAAATGCCACCTGACTAAGTGGGAAGAGATACGAAGCGCACAAGCTAAAGAGAAGTCCAAGACAGTCGCACAAGATCTTCGGCCTGCTGATGTATTCACGTCGTAATGCGGTGAGTTGTGCTGTATATTGCTGCACAGCACATCGCATCATTGCGTGCGTACATTGCAATCAACGAGTTATACGTGAAGCTTCTACCATTACGCTGCGGGCTTGCCGCTCTCACCGAACTTGCAACATCACAACTTATGGCAAAATATTTCGTAAATGCATAGCAATTGGTCCATCGACCTCCTCGCCGCTTCACTCCACTTCTATGGAAAGACATTCTTAGTGAATTAGTGAATGCTTTCTAAACTAATCGATGTTTACTGTTGCAGGGCTGCGTGCGGGAAGGTGCCTAGGACGTCGCACGTCGACTGGAACTATCAATGGCTACATGCGGCGAAGCACTGGGCATTGGTGAGTAAACTAATATTATTATGTGTACAAACACACTATATGGGTCACAAAATGTATACATGTGCAAATTTATCCCGTTTTAACCACCCAGAAGTCCAAAACAGCTGTCCAGGATCTTCAGTAAAGTTCGGGCTGATGATGTATTCACGTCATAGTGCGGATAGTTGTGTATACATAACTAATCGCATTATTGTGTGCGTCCATTCGAAACGTCGTGTTCTTCGTGGTGAAATGCCACCTGACTAAGTGGGAAGAGATACGAAGCGCACAAGCTAAAGCGAAGTCCAAGACAGTCGAACAAGATCTTCGGCCTGCTGATGTATTCACGTCGTAATGCGGTGAGTTGTGCTGTATATTGCTGCACAGCACATCGCATCATTGCGTGCGTACATTGCAATCAACGAGTTATACGTGAAGCTTCTACCATTACGCTGCGGGCTTGCCGCTCTCACCGAACTTGCAACATCACAACAGGCGCGAGTGAAGCTCACAGGACTTACTTATGGCAAAATATTTCGTAAATGCATGGCAATTGGTCCATCGACCTCCTCGCCGCTTAACTCCACTTCTATGGAAAGACATTCTTAGTGAATTAGTGAATGCTTTCTAAACCAATCGATGTTTACTGTTGCAGGGCTGCGTGCGGGAAGGTGCCTAGGACGTCGCACGTCGACTGGAACTATCAATGGCTACATGCGGCGAAGCACTGGGCATTGGTGAGTAAACTAATATTATTATGTGTAGGTACAAACACACTATATGGGTCACAAAATGTATACATGTGCGAATTTATCCCGTTATAACCACCCAGAAGTCCAAAACAGCTGTCCAGGATTTTCAGTAAAGTTCGGGCTGATGATGTATTCACGTCATAGTGCGGAGAGTTATGTATACATAACTATTCGCATTATTGTGTGCGTCCATTCGAAACGTCGTGTACTTCGTCGTGAAATGCCACCTGACTAAGTGGGAAGAGATACGAAGCGCACAAGCTAAAGAGAAGTCCAAGACAGTCGCACAAGATCTTCGGCCTGCTGATGTATTCACGTCGTAATGCGGTGAGTTGTGCTGTATATTGCTGCACAGCACATCGCATCATTGCGTGCGTACATTGCAATCAACGAGTTATACGTGAAGCTTCTACCATTACACTGCGGGCTTGCCGCTCTCTCCGAACTTGCAACATCACAACAGGCGCGAGTGAAGCTCACAGGACTTACTTATGGCAAAATATTTCGTAAATGCATGGCAATTGGTCCATCGACCTCCTCACCGCTTCACTCCACTTCTATGGAAAGACATTCTTAGTGAATTAGTGAATGCTTTCTAAACCAATCGATGTTTACTGTTGCAGGGCTGCGTGCGGGAAGGTGCCTAGGACGTCGCGCGTCGACTGGAACTATCACTGGCTACATGCGGCGAAGCACTGGGCATTGGTGAGTAAACTAATATTATTATGTGTACAAACACACTATATGGTTCACAAAATGTATACATGTGCGAATTTATCCCGTTTTAACCACCCAGAAGTCCAAAACAGCTGTCCAGGATCTTCAGTAAAGTTCGGGCTGATGATGTATTCACGTCATAGTGCGGATAGTTATGCATACATAACTATTCGCATTATTGTGTGCGTCCATTCGAAACGTCGTGTTCTTCGTGGTGAAATGCAACCTGACTAAGTGGGAAGAGATACGAAGCGCACAAGCTAAAGAGAAGTCTGTAGGGACACAGGTTTTGATTACTCAGCGTTTGCGACGCCAGTCGAGTCAGTCATTGTTACGCTCGGTTCATAGACAAGTGAGTAAAACAAGTGATGCACATAAACTTCTTTAATTTTATTATCCGAAAACCTACACAAGAACACAGTCAGACATTATATACTTAATAGTAAAGACAATACTTTACAGTGGTGACCCCTGTGAATTTTGTGCGAACGGTTCTCGGACATATTAACAGTGTTAACCGGTACAGTGACTCGAAAATTCCAAAATGTTGCAAGGACATACGACACCCGCGCCTACGCAACCGCAAGCGATAAAGCCAGAGGGCAGCGTAAGCGAGGACACGTTGGCGTCAGTTACAGTGACCTCAAGGATACCAGAATTTTGGGTGGACAAACCACGGCTATGGTTTGTTCACTTTGAAGCCACCGTATACTCGCAAAAATTAAGTGACGCGGCAAAGCAAAACTTGGTAGTCACGAAACTAAGCAAGAACGCGATCGAGCAAGTAAGCGATTTACTACTGGACCCACCAGCGGAGAATAGGTATGGCACATTAAAAGAGAGGCTTTTGCAAGTTTTTGAGGAGAGTGAAGCGCGTCAATTCCAAAAATTATTAGGGGAAATGGAATTGGGCACTCAGAAACCGTCTCAATTATTACGACGCATGAGGGACCTAGCTCGTAGCAAAATTCCCGACGAGACCTTGAGAATTATGTGGTCAGGACATCTTCCAACATCTGTGAGAGCAGTTTTAGCCGTCACTGAAGTAAAGGACCTAGAGAGTTTGGCAGTAGTTGCTGATAAAATCATGGAGACTACTCGTCCAATAGACGTTGCGGAAGTAGCCAGTATCAACGCAGCTCCTCAGCCAGATTTAGCCGCGCAAATAGCCAAGCTGACACTGGAGGTACAGGAGTTGAGCCGGCGAGGAAGGCAGGTTTATCGCAACGGGAGGCGGAATTTCGATCAGCCAAGGTCGCGCACGAGGAGCAAATCCAGGGAAGGTAGCAGCCGTAACAGTAAAGATTGGTTATGTTTTTACCATTACCGATACGCTGAGAAAGCTAACAAATGCATTAAGCCTTGTAACTGGGAGAAGAAATTGCATTCGGAAAACTAGAGTTGGCGGAGAGCTGTATAGACTTTGCGAATCACCGTTTATGTGTGACCGACGTAAAATGTGGTTACAATTTTCTGGTGGATACGGGTGCAAATATATCAGTGTTGCCTAAAAATTTAGTGAAATCTAGTGAGTGCGGTAAAATTAGTGATAATTACAAACTTTACGCAGCAAACGGTACTGAAATCAAGACATACGGTACGTGTACTTTGACTTTGAACTTGAACCTAAGGAGACCGTATCGTTGGACATTTATCGTTGCTGATGTCAAGCAGCCAATTTTAGGTGCAGACTTTTTAAAATTTCATAGACTTTTAGTGGACTTAAATGATCGTAAGTTAGTTGACCAACTGACTAACCTTAAGGTTATAGCATCCGTAATTAGTAGTGATTGTACGGCGACTATCAAAACGATAGATAATAATAACCCATGGCATATGTTATTAAGTGAATTTCCAGATGTAACGAACCCCGTGTGTTATAAAGAGCAACCCAAACATAACGTATTACATCATATTGAGACTTCTGGCCCTCCCGTGTCCCAAGACAGTCGCACAAGATCTTCGGCCTGCTGATGTATTCACGTCGTAATGCGGTGAGTTGTGCTGTATATTGCTGCACAGCACATCGCATCATTGCGTGCGTACATTGCAATCAACAAGTTATACGTGAAGCTTCTACCATTACGCTGCGGGCTTGCCGCTCTCACCGAACTTGCAACATCACAACAGGCGCGAGTGAAGCTCACAGGACTTACTTATGGCAAAATATTTCGTAAATGCATAGCAATTGGTCCATCGTCCTCCTTGCCGCTTCACTCCTCTTCTATGGAAAGACATTCTTAGTGAATTAGTGAATGCTTTCTAAACCAATCGATGTTTACTGTTGCAGGGCTGCGTGCGGGAAGGTGCCTAGGACGTCGCACGTCGACTGGAACTATCAATGGCTACATGCGGCGAAGCACTGGGCATTGGTGAGTGAACTAATATTATTATGTGTACAAACACACTATATGGGTCACAAAATGTATACATGTGCGAATTTATCCCGTTTTAACCACCCAGAAGTCCAAAACAGCTGTCCAGGATCTTCAGTAAAGTTCGGGCTGATGATGTATTCACGTCATAGTGCGGATAGTTATGCATACATAACTATTCGCATTATTGTGTGCGTCCATTCGAAACGTTCGTGTACTTCGTGGTGAAATGCCACCTGACTAAGTGGGAAGAGATACGAAGCGCACAAGCTAAAGCGAAGTCCAAGACAGTCGCACAAGATCTTCGGCCTGCTGATGTATTCACGTCGTAATGCGGTGAGTTGTGCTGTATATTGCTGCACAGCACATCGCATCATTGCGTGCGTACATTGCAATCAACGAGTTATACGTGAAGCTTCTACCATTACGCTGCGGGCTTGCCGCTCTCACCGAACTTGCAACATCACAACTTATGACAAAATATTTCGTAAATGCATAGCAATTGGTCCATCGACCTCCTCGCCGCTTCACTCCACTTCTATGGAAAGACATTCTTAGTGAATTAGTGAATGCTTTCTAAACTAATCGATGTTTACTGTTGCAGGGCTGCGTGCGGGAAGGTGCCTAGGACGTCGCACGTCGACTGGAACTATCAATGGCTACATGCGGCGAATCACTGGGCATTGGTGAGTAAACTAATATTATTATGTGTACAAACACACTATATGGGTCACAAAATGTATACATGTGCGAATTTATCCCGTTTTAACCACCCAGAAGTCCAAAACAGCTGTCCAGGATCTTCAGTAAAGTTCGGGCTGATGATGTATTCACGTCATAGTGCGGATAGTTGTGTATACATAACTAATCGCATTATTGTGTGCGTCCATTCGAAACGTCGTGTTCTTCGTGGTGAAATGCCACCTGACTAAGTGGGAAGAGATACGAAGCGTACAAGCTAAAGCGAAGTCCAAGACAGTCGCACAAGATCTTCGGCCTGCTGATGTATTCACGTCGTAATGCGGTGAGTTGTGCTGTATATTGCTGCACAGCACATCGCATCATTGCGTGCGTACATTGCAATCAACTTCAACAAATTCGACCAAGAACTTCAGGTCTATGTATTATTAAATGTGCAGTATGGTTTTTAGGTCTTGAATTTTTTCGAAATAGTGTTTTATTTTTATGAAATACAAAATATGTATGTAAACGTTGTTTGACCATAATTATGTCAATTTGTGTTTGTTGATGAATGCTGTCGGAATCTGCAATGATTGAAAATGAAGAAATGAGAACGAAATGTACAAATACATAGTACCTACATGGTTTCGAATTTAACTATTTTGTCTTAAATATTTTATGTGAATGGTAGATTTTGTAAATGGATTTTTTTTTAAATTGTATTTCATACTAGCTGTGCCCCGCGGTTTCACCCGCAGCGCCCCCGTTCCCGTGGGAATTTTGAGATTTTTATTCCCTATAAACCTCACGGAGCCCGAGACCTTTCAAACGAATGCAAAATCGTGGAAATCGGTCCAGCCATTCACGCGTGATGCCACGACAACAAAAAACGGGTTTCATTTTTATATATATATAGATAGGAGTATAGAGGAAGGTTTTTAATGATTTAAGTTTATTCGATAGTAATGGTATTGTTATTATAATTGTACTAGCGACCCGCCCTCGCTTCGCTTCGGTTAATCAAGATTTCATGTAGGAAAATCGGGATAAAACATTGCGTGTCTCCCGCAGGAATATACACAATCAAAATTTCAAGTGGGAAATTGGGGATAAAATATTACATGTCTCGCGCGAGTATATAGGTATCTATACACAATCAAGATTTCATGTGAAGAAGAATTCGGAATAATACCTACATAGCGCGTCTTCGTCGTTCGTAGTTCGTAGGTAGGTAGGTATATCCCCGCGCGCTTTGACCGCACGAAACAGTAAGTAGCCATAAGAGAACCGCCATCGAGCATTATTATTTTGTAAGCAGCGCCCCGCGGTTTTACCCGCGTTGTGCCCGTTCCCGTGGGAATTTCGGGATTTTTTTTACATATAAACCTTCCTCTTGAATCACTCTACCTATTACAAAAAACCGCATCAAAATCCGTTGCGTAATTTTAAAGATTTAAGCATACAGACAAACAGACAAACAGACAAACAGACACGAAAAAGAGACGACTTTATTTTATACTATGTAGTGATACTATGTATTGATTATTAATAACAATACAATCGGCTATATTAAAAAAGACGTGTGGCACTCGGGGACTGCCGCGGTCAAGCTATTGCATAGCATTTTGTATCAACTTATGCAATTATATTTGATATATTTGATATCTCTTCTCTCTCACCCCACCCGCCTCCTCTCTCTCACCCCTCCCGCCTCCTCTTTCTCACCCCTCCCGCCTCCTCTCTCTCTCACCCTTCCCGACTCCTCTCTCTCTCACTCACCCCTCCCTACACTTCTCTCTCTCTCTCTCACACCTCCCACCACTTCTAACCCCTCCCGCCTCCTCTCTCTCTCTCTTCCCTCTCTCACACCCCTCTCTCTCACCCCTCTCTCTCACCCCTCTATCTGACTCCTCTCTCTCACCCCTCTCTCTCACCCCTCTCCCTCACCCCAATCTCTCACCCCCCGTCTCATCTCTTTCACCCCTCTCTCTCACCATCTCTCTCACCCATCTCTCTCACCCCTCTCTCTCACCCCTCTCTCTTACCCCTCTCTCTCACCGCTCTCTCACCCCTCTCTCTCAACCCTCTCTCTCACCCATCTCTCTCAACCCTCTCTCTCACCCCTTTCCTTCACCCCATCTCTCTCTCCCCTCTCTCTCACCACTCTCTATCACCCCTCTCTCTCACCCCTATCTCTCTCCCCTCTCTCTCACACCTCACTCACACACCTCTCTCTCACCCTCCTCTCTCACCCCCTTCTCTTCTCTCTCTCTCACCCCTCTCTCTCACCAATCTCTCTCACCCCTCTCTCTCACCCCTCTCTCTCACCCCTATCTCTCACCCCTCTCTCACCCCCAACGCACAATCGCACACAACGCCGTGTCGAAGACTGCCGAACTGAAACGACGTTAGACGATGCACGGCCTTCAAGCCACACCTCCTTGCCCGTTGGAGTGGGGAGCGTGAGGTTTTTTCGTTACGGAATTTTTGGATTCGGTCCCCGCGCTCAAGGCTCGCGATAGAAGCTATGCAATAGCTTAAAAATCTGAACTCTGCCTTTTAGTATACCTACGCTAGTAAATCTTTCAATGTCACAGTGCTTGCAAAAGAAAAATGCAATACAGTTAAGGGGAAGGGAGGGGAAGGGAGGGGAAGGGAGGGGAAGCGAGGGGAAGCGAGGGGAAGGGAGGGGAAGGGAGGGGAAGGGAGGGGAAGGGAGGGGAAGGGAGGGGAAGGGAGTGGAAGGGAGGGGAAGGGAGGGGAAGGGAGGGGAAGGGAGGGGAAGGGAGGGGAAGGGAGGGGAAGGGAGGGGAAGGGAGGGGAAGGGAGGGGAAGGGAGGGGAAGGGAGGGGAAGGGAGGGGAAGGGAGGGGAAGGGATGGGAAGGGAGGGGAAGGGAGGGGACGGGAGGGGAGGGGACGGGAGGGGTTCGGGAGAGGAGGGGATGGGGAAGGGTGCGGGAGGGGAAGGAAGGGGAAGGGTGAGGAAGGGGAAGGAAGGGGATGGGAGGGGAGGGGAGGGGACGGGAGGGAACGGGAGGGGCAGGGAGGGGACGAGAGGGGACGAGAAGGGACGGGAGGGGACGGGAGGGGAAGGGAAGATAAGGGAGGGGAAGGGAGAGGAAGGGAGAGAAAGGGAGGGGAAGGGAGGGGAAGGGAGGGGAAGGGAGGGGAAGGGAGGGGAAGGGAGGGGAAGGGAGGGGAAGGGAGGGGACGGGAGGGGAGGGGACGGGAGGGGTTCGGGAGAGGAGGGGATGGGGAAGGGTGCGGGAGGGGAAGGAAGGGGAAGGGTGTGGAAGGGGAAGGAAGGGGATGGGAGGGGAGGGGAGGGGACGGGAGGGAACGGGAGGGGCAGGGAGGGGACGAGAGGGGACGAGAAGGGACGGGAGGGGACGGGAGGGGAAGGGAAGATAAGGGAGGGGAAGGGAGAGGAAGGGAGAGAAAGGGAGGGGAAGGGAGGGGAAGGGAGGGGAAGGGAGGGGAAGGGAGGGGAAGGGAGGGGAAGGGAGGGGAAGGGAGGGGAAGGGAGGGGAAGGGAGGGGAAGGGAGGGGAAGGGAGGGGAAGGGAAGATAAGGGAGGGGAAGGGAGAGGAAGGGAGAGAAAGGGAGGGGAAGGGAGGGGAAGGGAGGGGAAGGGAGGGGAAGGGAGGGGAAGGGAGGGGAAGGGAGGGGAAGGGAGGGGAAGGGAGGGGAAGGGAGGGGAAGGGAGGGGAAGGGAGGGGAAGGGAGGGGAAGGGAGGGGAAGGGAGGGGAAGGGAGGGGAAGGGAGGGGAAGGGAGGGGAAGGGAGGGGAAGGGAGGGGAAGGGAGGGGAAGGGAGGGGAAGGGAGGGGAAGGGAGGGGAAGGGAGGGGAAGGGAGGGGAAGGGAGGGGAAGGGAGGGGAAGGGAGGGGAGGGGAGGGGAAGGGAGGGGAGGGGTGGGGAAGGGAGGGGAAAACCTATTGATTTGCGATGTTGTCTCTTGAACCCCAACAAATTACTCGTGGCCTATCTATCATTCGCATATTTTATAACATAATTATGTTTCATTTGATAGTAATGCAATCTTGTCTTTTGGTACTTTTTAGGGTTCCGTAGCCAAATGGCAAAAACGGAACCCTTATAGATTCGTCATGTCTGTCTGTCTGTCCGTCTGTCCGTCTGTCCGTCTGTCCGTCTGTCTGTCCGTATGTCACAGCCTTTTTTCTCCGAAACTATAAGAGCTATGTTGTTGAAACTTAGTGTGTAGATGTATTCTGTGAACCGCATTAATATTTTCACACTAAAATAGAAAAAAAATAAAATTTTAGGGGGGTCTCCCATACATAGAAATGAAAAAAAATTTTTTTTTTTTCATCAAACCCATACGTGTGGGGTATCTATGGGTAGGTCTTCAAAAATGGTATTGAGGTTTCTAATATCATTTTTTTCTAAACTGAATAGTTTGCGCGAGAGACTCTTCCAAAGTGGTAAAATGTGTGTCCCCCCCCCTGTAACTTCTAAAATAAGAGAATGATAAAACTAAAAAAAATATATGATGTACATAACAATGTAATCTAACACCGAAAATTGGTTTGAACGAGGTCTAGTTAGTAGTTTTTTTTTTACGACATAAATCGTAAACCGCAAAAAAATACTGATTATTCATTCAATAACTCAAATGTAAATAAAAAAACATTTATTTCAAGAACTTCTTTATTATGTTACTCGCTGCTACGGAACCCTTCATGGGCGAGTCCGACTCGCACTTGGCCGCTTTTTAAATCTAGTGTTTATTATATATAGGTGGCGCTGTTAGCAAACCTCTTGTCCAAATAGGTATAAATAGGTTATAGACAACGCTGGATTAATTTGTTGATGGTCCTGGTTTGAGAAACTTCTGCTCCTGACGTAAGTAGATGAAAAACGATATCATCTTTTAAAATACTTACCCCTTAAATAAAACCCTTTCCTTATTCTTGCATTCTATAAATACAATCTTACTCATAGCACTTACTTTTTTTGCAGTTCTGTATTATGAGCACAGGACAAAAAGCCTGCGCTTTCTACAATATTGAAAATTAAAAAAAAGTTTTGTCGCAAAGTAAATTGTCGCATAAGAGACAAATTCGCAAATACTGCGGTAGCGTATCGGATCGCAATTAGCTTCTCATTTGAATGCGATTCTTTTATCAAAAAACCAATTAGTTGTTATAGACGCTAAAGGCTTCTGTACACATTGTTTTAATCTCACAAACCTATTTACATCTTTGTCAAGAGACTGTAAGGGAGTGGGTTTAGTTACAGAGCTTATCACTTTCAAGACCGACCAGGGAACAAGGTTTGTTTATGATCAACGACGACGATTGTTTATTGTAATATCTACTTAAGGATAATAATTTCGACAGCTGGGATAGTAGGATGAGGGTAGTGTTGAATATTACAAAAACCATATGTTTTCTTTAAAATAAAACTGTGAGATGTATGATTTCTCGTAACTAGCTATTTTTATCATAACAATATTAATGAAAAATAAATACCAGATAGGCCTTCAAAGTGATTTTCTACAGATTATTCAACAGTACATTTTTATTTTGCGTGTAAAACATGGACAACATAATATCCAAAACCTATCTTTGAATCTTGTTATATTTCGACACAGAGCATAGAATAACCACGAGCTCCTACTAGAGACGGCATTGACAACAATACCCGTGCGGCGAAGTTGCGTTGAACTCAACTTCAGGATCAAGCTGCCGCCAGTCTCTGCTAGCACGTTGTGGAGTGAATATTATCAAAAAAGCGGTAGAAATGCCTCATTGTGCAGTGATTTGGTATTATAATCGAAGTAAAAACGTAAATAAACAACATTCTGGCGTATCGTATCACAAGTAAATAATTAAATGCAACTTTTAGCTGTTTAAAAAATGCAATCGAGGTTATTTTGAAACACAAAACCTCAAACGAGCTTAAGTAACCATGGTAAAAAGTAAAAAAAAATGCGGTAGTGAGATGACGCATTGGTTGGCGTAATGTCGATAATGCGTGTCAATCGTATCCTTGTACTATTGTAGTGTGGAATCGATATTGTAGAATTGATATTTTTTACTTAGAGCGTGTCATGATGTGAGTGAACGGTAACGCCTTCCGACACGCTAAGTTTGTATGAAAAGTTTTAAGAAAGGCGTGTCTAATAGCGGCCGGCCCGACGGTGCTTCTATGCTCTGTGTGTTTGGACTTTCAGGCTACTAAATATTTCTTTTACTTTTTTACCGGAACTAAATTCAACACTAAAAGGGTACTGTCAAAATTACTATCCAGTTGACAAGACTGTTAAATGTCAACTATTCGTAAATCATCACATTTTTAGTAAAAATTAAAAAAAAAATACGAGTAATATACAGGGCGACATCTGGGTCGTTACTCTAACTTATTGTTTCAAACTCGGTTAATTATTGCGATTTCAGTGATATACACATAATTTTGATTAAATTGTTACATTAAAAAAATTTGGTTGATATAAAAAAAATATTCTCTTTTAGGTCGTGTAGTCACCCTACATACCCGACCGGATAAATGTCTAGTAAATGAAAAACTAGCTTTATAACTGAAATCGCAATAATTAACTGTGTTTGAAACAATAAGTTAGAGTCACGACCCAGATGTCGCCCTGTATATTCCAAAAGTTACTAGCTGCTTTTGAAAAAAGGTTAATGCTCTGAAACCAAACCCATTGAGGTATCCCGCTGAAATGTGTGTAGGAACCTTTAGATGTTGTTAATTTATCACGTTCACTGCAAGCTAAAGCGTTGGGATATAACTGCACTGCATCTAAAATTGACCTAAAACCTAAATTTTAAGACATATTACACCACTGGTCTCATAAATTATCTCGTCATTGACCAAGTTACTGATCACATCAGTAATTACATCTATCACATCGATTAAAAAAAAAGATTATATCACTAATAACACCAATGACCACATCACTCTTTTCATAATTAATTATTCACATCTCTAATAACATCATAAACCACATCACTGATCTGTTGAATTACCATTGTTCTTATTACTGATCACATCACTAATTATATCACTAACTAATCGCATTATTGATTACATTACATATCACATCACTAGTCAATTTATCAAAGTTATCATTATCACTAATCAAACCACTGTTCTCATCACAGATCATAAACTAATATGCCTCGTACACAGAAATATAGATTACTTAACACAAAACACCACACATTAATAAATTAATAAATAGGTCATCATAATTATTTAGTTTTTAGCTCTCGCAAAAGTTATCATATGAAATAGAAAATCACGTTAATTGCAGTGAACGTGTAAATTATGTAGTTTCAAGGATACACATTATAGATGTCAAAATAATTTCCCAAAATACTTACAAGATAGCGTCCCAGGATTGCTGACAGTTACTAATGATAAACCTTTGTTCTTACTAATATCAGTCTTGGAATAGGAGCGGAGCGATATTATTAACGTTACAATCACAACAAGCTCGATAGACGTACAATTTAGGCCGCTGATACAAGAAGATTCGTGATTTACTACTATTGGTGGTTACGTCAATCGCAAACCGTTAACTAAAATACTCACTCACAAAATGACGCTGTAGATACATCGCTGTAAGAGAGACATCTTATACAAGAAACCTGTGAACTTTTTACAAAGGTAGACATCTATCCAACAATGACTTCTCAGTTTGATAGACCTACATGTGATGTCGCTATCTCAAGTAGTTTAAGCGACTCCCAATAACGGTCATATCAATTACAAACTGTATCTCAGATACTAGATAGTGCTGATGTGATGGCTGATGTGATGGTCATCTATTAACAAACCTTTAAAATAAGAAATAGAGAAATGACATCCTTTGCAACATACCTTGACTTCATAGTACGACATACTTATAATAGATGTAGCTGCTCTTATAAGTATCAGCGATTTCTAATAGAATGCGGTTACATAATCGCAAAACAGAAACCGAAATACTGAGACCGGGTGGCGCTATACAAGACAACTATTGCGTAACCTATGACCTTATCAACATCTGTTCAACAATTACTTTTCAGTTTGACAGATTTCCAATAGGTTTCCTTGATATAAGCAGTCTAAGGCGGCCCCTAGACCTACAATAACATTGTACAATATATTTAATTGTGCAATATGATTGAATTGCGTTTGGATCCAAACGGTCAATTATATTGCACAATAAGAAAATTGTGCAATGTTTTCTTGTTCAGTCGGAGAATAGTTTGATCCCGAGCAACATATCAAATATTGCGCAATACTGACCCTACACGAAGCAATAAAAAATATGGTGCAATAAAAATTAAACTCGCTCAAACTTTCGTTCAATCATTGCGCAGTCTTCAATATTAGCCCTAGACGATCAATTATATTGCACAATATTCAATATTGCGCAATATAATTGATCGTTTAGGGGCCGCTTTACATCAATGCATAGCTGAAACCTAAATACTCAGCGCTAGATGGCGCTAAAATCACAAAGCTGATGACATCTACTGAGAAACTTACGAACTAATTACAAGGCTACATCTGTGTTACAACCACTTCTTAATTTGATAGATTTAACATTGATGTCGCGATTATAGTAGTTTAACAATTTTCAATAGACACCGAATACATTAATCCCATTGAAACCCAAATACTTGACAAGAGGGCGCTGACGTATACATTGCTTTCAGAGCCATCTATTGACAAACCTTTGAACTAATAGAGGGAAAACATACCAGGGTTGCTCGAACTAAGATACGCGTGGGGCAAGCCAGTACGTTTGCGCGAATAATACATAATTACTTTGTAGATCAGCGCAGTTAGTTACTGATATGAGGGATTTCAACAATACAACTTACAAATTCATTAATTTATGTATAATTTATAGGTATAATTATTTATAATTTAATTCGTAGCCATTACTTTAATAATGTATTAAATGTAATATTTGAAAAAACTTACGTATTAATAATTCGGAAGACGAATTCTAATCAGTTCGTAAGATTAGATTATTAGTTAGTCTGCCTTGCTTATTGCTTTAATACAATGGTATTTGCTTTTTATTTTTTATACAATTTGTATTGTGGCAATTATCCTGAATCTTTTACAGATATAAATTATTTGGAGACTAGCAAATCAATGACCTATTGCAAATTAGTTTGAGGAACCCTGTTTACAAATTACATCATTACAAAATAATACAATAGATGTCACTAATTTTACAATTGAACAAAACAAGACTTTTAAAATTACGAATACAAACTCTATAGTCTCGTTCAAAGACAACAAATTATTATTAGAAATTTTATTAAATCATAAATTGCATATTTTATGCAATTATTTTCAAAATTTGACTTTATTGAAAACAAAAGATTACAAATCGCACATCGTGAAACGGGGGTCGAGGATTTCTCCATAAGATGGTGCTACAGTACACATTGTTTACAGAGACATCTATGAATCAGATTACATAAACTTATGTTAAGAATTATTTTCATGGTTACCAGGACCTCACATTCCCATTACAGTGTCATGGGCGATACTGTTATAACATTAAAATGAAAAATATGGAAATGGAATGGCAAACTATTTATAAACAGAATTTGAATCGTAACGAAATAGGCCTTGGTAACCCTGTATCGAACACGCTATTTACACTGAGCGTCTTACAAGTTGCGAGCAAACAAATTCTAGAAACAAAGATTGTTCCAAAATGGCGTTATAAGGAACTCACTAGCTAAAGTATGGAGAGACGCTTTAAACTAAACTAATACAGCAAAAGATGATATAGTATAAGATATGTACAGTATATAATTGTGTTATACAGGTACGTGAGTGAGCAAGAATGTGTTTTAAAAAATTTGTGAATTATAGAGTGATCTCCTCATACATTGATTGAGGTAATCTGAGGACGTGCCAACTTAAATAGAATAGATAGAGTATGCGCAGTTACTTAGGAACAATAAAGAAATTGGTGATTACGATTCCAGTGAAGTTGGCACGTGGCTTTAGCTTAAGCGCAAGTCACATAGTGCGGGTGCGGGCCAGATGCGTGCTGCGGGCCAGATGCGTGCTGCGGATGGGGATCGGTTGCGGATCGCGTGACGTTCTTTTGTTTTATACCACTGGCCCGTTGCTTGTTGCCCACATATGTGTTTTGCGCTCTAATAACAGTCTTAGCTTTTTTATAAACTTAATTAGCATACTTTATATTTATAACATTAAAAAAGGCACTATTTTTCAAAAGTTTAAGTTGTGATACAATATTTTTGATATAATGATTACAATAGTATTAAAATTTCAGTTATTCAATAATTATTATATATTTTGATTCATCAATCGACTTCAAAAAGGGTTAAAGGATTCTTTATTCGGTTCTTACATTGTTACATTAATTTTACATACTTATATATTTTTTAAATATTTTTATTAATTAATTGTAAAATTTAAGTATGAAACAATAATCTCACTATGAAATTGATTTAAACATTTTTTATTAAAATATCACTTAGTCTGTTTCTTATTAAGTACATAATATTCTGATTACGACAATGTAAGAAAGAACGCTCTACAAATGTTAAGTTGCCAATTCTATTTCTTTTGCTGTAGAACATAATGATTATTATTCATTAATTATTAATTGTATCTCTAAAGTTGCCGATGTATACTGTTTAAGTGATCCAATAGATGGCGTTGAAACTTATACCCGTAAATGAATCGTAGATGACGTTAGGGCAATACGCAGAATTTTCAAATCAATTATTATAAAATAAAATATTCACTAGTGTGTTGTATCCAAAACAATACTAAATTAGCTCTCACCGTGCAATCTATTGAAAAACTTTAGAATTATTTTTAAATAAATTACTACTGCACTCAGCCACTAAAGGTACGTTACTAAGAGCCACTCAGAGCCACTAAAGGTACGTTACTAAGAGCCACTCAGAGCCACTAAAGGTACGTTACTAAGAGCCACTCAGAGCCACTAAATGTACGTTACTAAGAGATCCTTGACATGTAATGTATGAAAAAATACTTCATTAGTTAGTTAATTGTCGAATTTGTCAATTAAAGTGATATCTCTGAGTACGGAAATTAAAAACTCTATTTTTAAAGTAAGCAGTTTTCTTCATATTGAAATCAGGGGAACTGAAGACTTGGTCTTGCTGACGTCTGCATCAAGAACCGATACGCCATGACGTCATGCATTCTTGAATATTGTCGGCAAAGTGAATCTTGTCCGTAGGAGATCCTATCAGACTCGCTGTCAGGCAGTTAGGCACCATTCGTAGTTGAAAGTGTTTTCTGTAAAGGAATTTATAAGTCTTTGATCTAAAAATGTTTTGTAAAGAAGTTCTACTCAAGGGATTCTGTCTATCTCACTTAACTTGTACAAAGCGCAAGACATATATAGTGCTGGTGTGACCACGGAAGAGCGGAGTACTTACATTAAACTACTCTATTTTGTAGGTGTGAGTCACGTGTGGGTCAGGTGTGGGTCACGTGACGTTGTATTACTTGTATTAGTACTAGCAGTGCCCCGCGGTTTTACCCGCGTTGTGCCCGTTTCCGTGGGAATATCGGGAATTTTTTATACATAAAAACCTTCCTCTTGAATCACTCTACCTATTACAAAAAACCGCATCAAAATCCGTTGCGTAATTTTAAAGATTTAAGCATACAGACAAACAGACAAACAAACAGACAAAAATAGCGACTTTGTTTTATACTATGTAGTGATGAAAGGTGTCACAGTGCACTATATTGTCTTTTGCGCCTAATCACTACACTACTTACAATTTATCAGGATGACGTTTTGAATTCAGTGCTCTATAATCTGAGTCGTATCATGGTGATATCTTCATCGTAAGCTTTTCTCATCCTGGAATTGACAAAAATGCGATTTTATAAAGTGTTTTAAAAAAGTTTAAAATTATAGTTACTTCAATCATATCAGGAGGCGGTCGCAGCACGTGATGCTCTGCGGTTGTGGTCTGAGAACCCACGGACTTGGGACTTATTAGAAGAATTTATTGTAGCTATCGTTCTATTTTGCAGAGACCCTTTTTAATAAAAGATTCGAATACAAAGATTTTTCTGTAATTAACTCTTACTTCTATAACTACTAATCCTTTAATTATTCTTTTTTTCATGGATAACCACATTCAACGGAAGGGTTATAGCCATTGTAGCCTATATTTTATCCCAAAATTTTCACAAAATCGGTCATAAAGTGGGCAAAACCGCGAGGCGCTGCTAGCTATGAATATTCAGTTAACAAGAGTCAACTAACCTTTTCTGCATCTAACGTCTCCAGCAGCTTCTTCGTTCCAGTTCTTCATTTGTCTCATCCGATACCCAAGTTTCCGAGTTTTACGTCAGAGGTCATTAATCCGTGAATGTTAGCCATCTTACACTCCGTAGTAGATCTGCTTGGCTGATAAAAATACTTGGGAATCACGCAAGTAATTTTATTCTCATCTGGACGTAGCCCTGCAACATAGCCCGACGTTTCGATTTTTCGACGTTTGTTGAATAACTTTTTAAAATGACTGATGTAATGAAAACTGGTCCTCAGACAGTATCTTACAGTGGTGGTAAGCAGAATATGTACCTTTAATCCGCAATGTACTTTTCTGACTCCCGTCATCTGCCACGAAGTCAAAGATGATGAATCAGCACTGTAAGAAAATTAACCATTTATAATGACACTCACGAAGAGCGTTAAGCATTTCATATAAAATGATCAAAATTCTATACCAATTTCCTTTTTCAGGAAGTTCATTCACTTATGGCAATGAAGACACACAATTTTAACTTGACCGATTCTTCAGATGCATAATGGAGTTCGATGACGCCACAGACGCATTCCAGATCGTTAGTATCTATGAAGTAACATCACATCGACTTTTGTAGAAATTATCACAAAATGAGGTTTCATATTTGCCACGTTATATAAAAATGTTTCACTTTAAGTTACTTTACAAGTCTAATTTATTAAGATCTCAAAGAATCTTTATCAGACAACGTTTAGAAAGCCTTTGTTAGGAGAACCTAGATGGTACTGCATATGTCCTCTAAGCATTCATTTATAAAGTGCTTATTGAGTATGGTCATGTGGCCTAACTTCAGAATGATCAGATGAGTGGCACGGAATTGGAAACATATCAGTTTGAAACATCCAGTTAAAATGGCGGCCAATTTGTGACGTTTATCTATACAAATATCATATTATGTATGAATTAAAGGGGCAGTAAGTACTTCGCTAGTTCGTGACAAATATAACAAAACGGAACTGTTTGATCTAAAGCGTACTCACGTAGGTACTCGCACGACTCGCACTCGGCCCGCAATAGTTGAATTTTGACATGTATGAAAAATTACGCCAATAAGTTGACTGTCACTTTAATTGAGTATGGCAGTTAAACATGTATCGTACTTACCTACAGTAGTTATTCTTGCGGTGTTTTTGATGATCACTAGGCCTTTGTACTTGTACACTGCATTTCATTTCAGTTTAATTGTTCAGCCCTACAAATAACAACCATAGATTATTTTATGATCGTTACGGACATCCCTTGTGAAAGAAACACGAAATTACAAGCAACTGTATGCTCAACAGGAGGAATCTTTCTTATTTCAATGTAAGTACGACGTGAAGACGTACAGCTCAAACAATAAAACGAGAAAATGTTTTTTTTCACTAATGTGTCATGGCGTCTATCACAATGGTTTTTAACGCAACAAGTTTTATATGGTTTGTATCAAAATAATCACAATTTCTGATTCTCCAACACTTTCATATATACTTTAAACAACTGGGAACAATACTAATCACCAATATCGCCACAAAAGTTAAATTAACGTTGATTTTTATCTGTTTCACGAAATCAGAATCTAGTTATCGACAAGCCCAGATTAATGGCGTCTGTAAATGGTTCTAGATGAGCTACGGCGCATTATTTCGCGCAGGGGGAAATACAGTGTCTATAGGAAGACTTTGTTAGGTGTCCTAGGGGTCTAGTGCGCATGTCAGTTATTAGGTATATTTAAATAGTGCTATTTCTTGTTAAGTTGGCTAACTTTAGAATTTTTTTGATTGCGGTGCATCAATTCAAACATTACTATTTAATACCCGACATAAGAAAGGGGTGTTATAAGTTTAACTGTTATATAGCTCACAAAGGGCTGAACCGATTTTAATGGTGTGTTATGAATGCGCGGATTTTGAAATATAAACATTTAGAAGGATTTGGTGTTACTGATTACGATTCACCCAAAATGCAGTGATAGACAGACGCTACACAAGAATTTTTAGCTTATCTTTGGATACGATAATTTTATTAATACTACTTCTAAGTTTCTCTGGCCTTTGTTTTCTACTGCTAATAAAGACAACGAGGTTTAGCGCCAACATTGTCTCGGATGATCTGTTTGTATTTTTAAAACGTCTTTTAAAAAAAAGTATTTCAAACAAATAATGTAATTACTTAACTTAGTTTCGCCTGTGTGAGCACTCGGTCTTGTATCAAGCCTCGGAAACTCCATTGGACTGTTGAAATATTGGCACGACCACATTCATGAAAATTGTCCATCGGTTTGCCAAGAAGACGACTGGGCTTTTGTAGTCACGCAGCCCTACAACAATAGTCATCGATTATTATAAGACTCTCACGAAAGATTACTTGTGATGAAAAGTTTTTGTAATTTGACATATAACAAACCGTTTTGTAATTACATCTAACAGGAGGAATTGTACTTCTGTGTATGTACAACATAATATGAAAGTACTAATATTACCGAGAATGAGTCATGGCGGCCGAACTTCCATTCAGGATGCAATTGTAGGTTTCATAATAACTTTGAACTGCAACACTTTGTTAAAACACTTTGTTAAAACACTTTGTTAAAACACTTTATCAAGAGTAATACTAATCACTAATATCGCCATAAAAATATTCACTCCTTTATATTTTTCCTTCGCGGTACCTTTAAATAATTTAGCTATCGGAAAATCTAGATTAATGGCGTCTGCAGATGATGCGATGAACCGGGATGCGAGAGTATCAGCGCATTATGTTGCGCAGCCGGAAACTAGAACTATTTTACTGCGCATGGCAGTAAAAAAGGCGCCATTTTTTAATAATTCTTCTGAATGCAGTAATGCAAAGAAATGCATTTTTAGACAATAAAAGGTGAGTTTCTGGTGTCGGACTTTTGACCACCCAAAAGACCTCCGATATGCTCTGACGATTGGAACAACCATTACTTAATTAAATCCATACGATAGGAATTAATGATAAATCTCTGGATGCTTACCTTTCTTCATGAATCACGAAGTTCTTTTAGAGAGTCTTATCTTGCTGGTAATCCTTCCATTATGATGAGGTCACCCTGATGAGTTCCATGCTGAGAAGTGATCTGGTGAGTCAGAATTCATCGTTCAATTAGTTGGCAAATTGGTTGCTTTGATAACATATTTCTTTTGAATAATCCACTCTAACTCACCACTGTAAGTGCAGATAATCTTCGAAACGAAATCGCACCAACGTTGTTTCGATTAACCCTGATGTCTGCCGCCTATGGGCGAATAAAACTTCTCAAAGAAGTGATTATTGTAACTAATTAAAGTAAGCCTTATCTAGAGTATAACGCCCATACTCAGAGACGCCAAAAGCTTCCTTAGTAGAGATTTAAGGAGTGATTTCACATATAACGTTTGAAAAATTACGTCAATTACTTAGGTATCGATTTAATGGACCTCTCCAAGTGCGGCAGTAAAAGTATACTTTCTTCTTTAAACAGAACTAGCAGCGCCCCGCGGTTTTGCCCGCGTTGTGCCAGTTTCCGTGGGTATTTCGCGATTTTTTATGCATGTAAACCTTCCTCTTGAATCACTGTATCTATTTAAAAAACAGCGTTAAAATCCGTGCAGTAGTAATTGAGTTTATCGCGAACAGACAAACAGACGCGGCTGGGGACTCTGTTTTATAATATGCAGTGACATTACATTATTATGCACAGTCCTCATTTTATTGAAAGCATAACTGAAGGTTATTATAAGGGGTTTAGCAAACACAACTTACCTTATTTCTCCCGATATCGCCTGATTCTCCTGAAGTTTATGCGTGACAAAATAGTTATCAATACAAATCCATAATTGAACGCTAAAACACACTATAATGGCGCCCAAAGACTTTACAGGCGCAACAATCGTTTGTTTCAGAATACAAGCACTTTAGTACCATTAGCTTTTTAACATTACCTTTCCCTTTTTTATGTTTTAGCTTTAAAAAACTGTATCTAAAGCCTCAAACACGTTTTGTTATTTAGTATTCGCGAGACCGTAAAATAATCTAGGTCTTGGACAGTCTAGATTTATGGCGTCTTTATGTGAACCCTGAAAAACTACAGCGCATGCTGTCTGCGCACAGTATACGTGGCGTTAATTCAGTCGTCGATAGATAATGAAAATATCCGTTAGTACAAGTGAGATATACTCTGTTACGTTTGAGAATGAAATTGATGGATACGACCTTGGCTAGTACTGTGCGTTACTATGCTAATTGCAAAACTTTAATATGCCAAGAACTACAACAGGAACTATTATAAAAATTTAAATAGTTTCAATGTATAAACAGCATCATGAAGGCACCATATAAATAAATGTGAATGTTTGTGAGGATGTGTGTTTGTTTATTACTCTTTCACGCAAAAACTACTGCACGGATTTGCATGAAACCTTACCGTAATATAGGTAAGACACCAGAATGACATATGGAATAATCTTTCAAATCGTAGTCTATACTATCTATACTAATATTATAAAGAGGAAAGGTTTGATTTTTTGTTTGTCTCGAATAGGCTCTGAAACTACTGCACCGAATTAAAAAAATCTTTCACCATTCGAAAGCTACACTATCCCTGAGTGACACAGGCTATTTTTCACCCCGAAATTCCCACAGGAATGGGCACAACGCGGGTGAAACCGCGGGGCGCTGCTAGTAAAAAATAAGTTTCGAGTATAGTAGGTTAGCGGTCAATCCTGGTGTCGTAATTTAACCTGCCCTCCGCGGCACAGTAAATGGCAGTACATAACACAGAATAATGTGAACAGAGAATAATGTGTGAATGTACAAACAAAAAAACAGCCGAATTGAAAGAAGTCCTGTTTAATAATCAAATTTTAGTAGAGCGAAACGGAGAGTTTATAGTCATATCCACATATCTTTGTTTGAAGTGAAAATATTTGCTAATAGATGGCGAATATAGTCTATTAACAAATAAGAGCCCAAAACATTACTTACCAAGTTTTCACAACCCTGGTATAGATGGCACTACTGTAGTCTGAATATAAAGCTGTACAACGACAGCGGCAATATGTGAAAGCTTTTATTTGCATCGAGCATTCATAGATGGCACTAGCAGTACTCGTATTGAGCTTTCGTTTTGTATGCCTCCACGAAATAAAGCGGGGTTTAGGTACATCAGTCTTTATTGTATGGCACCTCGACCTATAAAAAAGAGATTTGGATCACAGATTCTAGATTTTGGTTGATTGAATCTTAATAGATTATTATTAATAGACTATTAAAGATTGTTTTGCACTCGACCCTATACCATCATGTATATAAATAACTTACCCAAACTTACGTCAATTATTGAAGATACAAATGCTTTAGATATTTCTTCCATTTGCAGATTATCAGATGCCTATCACCAATTATATAATTGTCAGTAAAGTATTTAGCCTGTAATGTCCCACTACTGGGCAAAGACTTTTATCTCATTGAAGGTATCAGTACAGTGAGGAGGATTAGGCATAATCACCATGCTTGCCAAATGAGGGTTGGTGATATAAAGAAATATATGAAAAGTAGGAAACATGTTTTCGCTTGACTCAGGAATTGAATCCGGGACCTCAGTCTTAGCAGGCAAGTGCACATATCATTCAACTACCCCGAGGCGTTTATAAATGCCAGGCTATGACTTATTACATTCCATTGTAAAAATGTTTTATATTGTGATCACAGTCATGACGAAATGGCTGAAACTATTTCGACGTGACTTCTCAATGGGGGAAGCCTAATTCCATATTTGCATTGGGAGTGGACTGAAAATGCTGTAATTGTGTCACGACTACTGTACTCTTCATAAAATCTATATCTATACTCTATCTATAATTCTAAACTAATTGATTAAATATTATAAAAATATATTTGCAGTACTGTTTGTATGTTCGGGCTAATCCGGGAATTACCCGTTCGATTCAAATAATTATTTGTATATTGGGTAGCTATGTTCAACAGGAATGTTATAGGCTATGTTTTATCCCGAAATTGTCACGGGAATGAAGTTAAACGAAGATAAAACCGCGGGGCGCGGCTAGTGTATTTACATTTCAAGTTGATTCGATGAAGTAATCGGGTTTTTAATTTATTTATGTATTGATTGGGTTATCATAAGGATGGCGTACTAGTCTATACCATACCAATATTATAAAGACGTAAAATTTGTAAGTTTGTTTGTATGTTCGAGCTAATCTCGGGATTTATCAGTTCGACTTGAATAACTCTTTTTGTTATAAATAGCCACATTCAACAGGAAGGTTATGCTATTTTTCATCCCGAAATTCCCACGGGAACGGGCACAACGCGGGTAAAACTGCGGGGCGATGCTAGTTTTATATATGTATAGTGATCCATAAACATTTTATTCCATATAAGTCTTTGTTTATGTTTGACAAATGAGTACATATAAATTAGGTGCAAACAATCAGAACTTGCTGATAAAATCACTAAAATATTTATTCAAAATAATATAAAAAGAAACCACATTTCATTTTTATTTATTCTTCAAATACAATAACATCTATACAATGGTATCTACTTCTATTATGTATTTTATATTGACACATGCATTTTATAATAATAACTAAAAATAAGTTAACTTATAATTAATAACTAAATTATAATAAATGATCACAATAAGTGTAGGTAATTGAATATTCACTTGAAAATTATACAAATAGATACATTAGTTAGTAAAGAGGAATCAGTTACTGACGGATTTCTATAAAAACCATTGTTCTATAAAACCAACCACAAATCAGAAAAAAAATACTGTTTATATCATTTTGATATACTCGTATAGAGCAAAGCACACAATATAAATATTTTTGTGGGTTGACTGTTGACCATATTGAGAGATTAGCAAAGACTATTTAATAGATTTTGGTTAAAACTGGTTTACCGCTAACTTTCATGACAGTACTTGTAGCTTTCTCATTTCCTATAGGACCATATTTTCAGTGTTTGATTATATAATGAACGGGTTCGTTCAAACGATCCTCTTTGGGCCAAAACTAAATAAAGTTATTTGACTTTGACTTTTACTTAGAATTGATTATATAGAATCTTTGCGACATTCAATTCATATCTTTTACTGTGTAGTTAAGTTTTGAAAATAATTATCTGTGTTGAAAACAGATTACGATGTCTTATAGGTAGTTTTACATAAACTTTCAAACGGGACTAAGTGGTATTACAGACACAAAACAATTTATTAAATTAATTTTATGTAAACTCAGGAATACACGTGCCTGTGAAACGGAGCAGTTGATCATGCTAATTAAGTGCCAGTCAACGTACAATGCCAATTTGTCAGATACTGACATGTAACTGAACATAATACACGTACGAACGAGACAGCTGCTGGCATAACAGCTACAGGCATGTGTATTACGCCCTTAGACTATGTAGACATCTTTAAAATAAATAAAAGAACATCAAATAAATAAACAATGGAATATTATCACCTAGAAGATAAAATTGTTCACCATTATTTATACATAGTTAAAATCGTACATAAATGGTTATTACTAAGCTATTCTATATCTATATAATACTAATACGATTGCACTTTAAAATAATCTAATTTTAATTAGTATGTACACGTTCGGTTTCATTAAAATTAAACATTTTAAAATTGAAATGAAAAATTAATGCATCATAAACTGGAAACAGTTATTATATATTTTTTTAAACCTTTAATATTGTTCAAATAATTGATTTTAATGAATTCATTTTAAATGGAATAAAGCAGTCCCGATTATGCTATATTTTATGCAAATATTTTATTCACGTAAAATATTCACATTTAGGGTACTACATTTTTTAATTTTAAATAAAGATATGTTTTAAAATGGAATGTTTGCTCAATATAACAATATTGTAAATTACATACTTGGACCTCTTGCGTAGTCAGATTTCGTAGCCAGCTACGTGACGAAATATGTTTTTCGTAGTCGCCTACGAAAATATGTTTTTCGTAGCCTATTTCGTAGTCGGCTACGAAATCTGGTTACGAAGTGGGGCTCCAGGATCATGAAAATGGTCTCCAACGTAGACAAGAATTACTACGAAATAAAAATCGCCAGATGAGATGTTATAGAGACCACCGATCAAATAAAAACAAAATTTCCATTAAAAGTCAACAAAGTCCAATAATTTTAATGTATAATTTATAAATATTCTACTTATTATTAATGAGTATCTATTATTTACAACACTTTGATATAAAGAAGACTAGCGACGTTGGTTGACATCACGACTCAAAAATACACAAAAATAATTATAAATTAAAACGAATTAAAATAATTTAATTTACAATTAAAATCTCCACCATTTTTTTGTAACATTTTCTTATTTTCATCTTTTATGATTTAATTTTAATGAATAAACACATGAAATTATTTTTATTGGTGCATTTCTTATCCGTTTTAAAGCCATCGATTCTCAATATGTTTTCCCAACAAATTCTTACTATATGAAACTAAACATATGGAAGAATTTAACACTCTCATTGAAGTATTTGAAATGTAGTTAAGTCGGTACTAATTTATGTATGGTACATACATTTCTAATCCCCCAAAATATGTGTTTCTTATCTAGTGTAGTTAAAAAATCTTATGAATCATATAGATAAACATAATGTTATAAAAATATGCAATATATCCATTATATGTACTTCATTGTTTATACATATTAAACACATTCATGAGTAACCTCTCTCCTTTCCGATAGAAGAGATATGATCTGAAAACGGAACTTCAAACTTGTTCAATTTAAAAACGAAAAAGCACCAAAATATGAATAGTTGGCACACAAGGTACCTTTACCACCCGAACATAGAAGAAGTACCATACTTATTAGCTCATGATATACTAGTCTGTACGATATACTAGTACATGCCATACTTACGAGTAGGATGTAAAACATAATATACTACTATTACATAGGGAAATACTCCCACATATCCATATTGTTGGAACATAAGCGTGACATATAGAACGTAACGTAATTAGTACGTAAAGCTTAGCTATATGCATAGCGTAGTATAAAAGTAAGTACTATCAGTAGTACCTATATACTACGCACGGAACTGGTACCAAAAACCCCAACGGATCGATAGCTTCTGAACAGATAAGAGCGGCACTTAATCTCTGATGAGATTAGCCAGGTCATGCGTAATGCGGGTAGGATCCAAGATGTGACGTCACATGGGGAGGGGCCATCGAGTGGGGGGAGTAGAGGTTACTCCCCCCTCCCCCCCAGTTGCCCCACGATGCAGACGGGAATATGGAAGCTGGAACAACGATTTGCTTGCCTCAGTTAACCCGACACTCGGCGTAATAGTACAATTGTCTGCAAAACTTTAATTAAACTAGAATATCGTGAAAATGAATTTATGTGTTCAAATTTAATTAAAGATTGAACGTAGTTAATTATATTCATAAGCTTTGAACCGGTGTAAGCATATGAACATAATAAATGTTTGTCAACTGATATGTAAGTAAGTAACTTTTTTGAAAATTGATTTACAGTTTTGCAGATAATTTTCTGGTACAAAAATCACACACAAGATAGTAGAGTAATTACAAATTATATACGACGATTCCATAAAATAAGTTAAAAGCATATACAATTCGCTTCGTTAAATTAAAATGGCTTCATTTTACGCTACCAGAAAAATGTACAAATAAGTGTCCGTCTGAACGTATCAATTTAACTAGCTTTCTCCCCTTGCCGTCAGCTTATTTGATTTAATAAAAAGATGCCAAATATACTACTATTTACATTTCAAACGGCACAAAGTGTCAAACCCGTTATTTTTCTGTCAGATTTGACATAACACAATTTAAATAGTGTTCCATTATGTCAAGTGGCGAAATGGCAGCGACATCCAAACTCGAGTATCGAGCAAATATTTGTGTTCGCGAGTGTACCGACGCATTACCGACAGAGATGCAGCTTAACTGTGACTGTGCGCAGGCTGTTCGTGAAGGGTGAATGTATTCAACACCAGATCACTTCAGATTAAGGTAACATGTTTTTATAGATTTAATACGATGTTAATTAAATTTTTAAATTATTGATTTGTGAACGAATGGCTTTGGGTAATCAAGTTGATATAAAATATTTGAATATATTTTTTTGGGGGTAAAATGAAGCCGTTTTGCACTTCGCTGTAGCAATATTCGCACTATTACTGTAGTAACAATTACCTGTGGAAGTCGGCATGGCTGCGTGTGGGGCCATGAAAGAGGAGAGCTTTGCTGAGTGATGGTAAGAGCTCATAAACAAATCACTTTGGTACTTGTAGGCGGGGTCGCTGGCCGCCGGCTGCGTGGCCGCAGCTAATCCTTGAAAATCGAATTTGTAGGCATACCTCTTGCCGTGAACTTTCGTCATTATATTTTTGTCGTAGTAGTATCTGCGCAAAAGTCAAAAATTAGTCAACAATCTAGACAACACAAGTAAAATACACATTGACTGATCACTTATTGAGGCGTAAGTATAAGCAACTAGGAGACAGATTACTAAATATACTTAAATTTTAATATTTACACCAGAAGCTTACACGGTTCGCCTCAAAAAATCAGTTTGATAAAAATAAAAATTGCTCGGCATTGTCAGCAGTCGCGAGGCGTTATCGGGTACCCGTGCATTCGCTTGGCTCGCTTGTCTGTCTGTATGTTACCTCAATGCTCGGCTGAGCTTGTCATAGTTCATGTTGGGCTTGGACTTGCGCTCGCCCCACCGGCGCGCGACCTCGTCAGGGTCTGTCAATTTGAACTCCCCGTTGGTCCCTTCCCAGGTGATGCAGCCAGCGTTGCTCGAGTCACTTAGAAGTTCCAGCAGGAATTGCCAGAGTTGGATCTGACCTGAACCTGTTGATCAGATGTTATGAAATCCTATTGAAAAAAAAATGTGTAAGTGTAACCAGTGTGCCACCAACGTCCAAGGCAAGTCAAGAAGTAATGGCAAAGAACCAATAGAAACGATGGAGTTCGTATTTGGGTGCTGGCAGAATCGTTTTAAAGTCTGTGTACCTTCAATTTTATTGTACTATCTTGAGTACTGTAGAAGTCGGTTTACAAATCAGAATTTAAGAAGACAGAGCAAGGTGATTACTTCAAATCTTCTATAGAGACTGTTGGCGTAGAGATCTAGACATCTAGACAAGACAAGATCTAGACAAGAGCATAGAGAGCCATGTTGGCAATTATTTTTTCACCGATATTTTTTTCTGTTTCCAGTAAAATAAACCTTCAATTAAACGCATCCAAAATACTCCCCCATACATAAAACGTCTCATAAAAATCGTATTCTTACATGGTAGAACGGAACTGTAGGTTCGACATAAGTTAATGGTTAGGGTTGGACCCCACTGTATAGTGATATTGAGCGGCTATGTTGTCTTTCGCACGAATGACTCTGGCCACGCATCCGTGTGGAACGGCCCTTATACACCCGACAGAATAAATGTTGTAGTTTCTTTTCTGTATTTCTCACAATGTTTTGGTGGATTTGGTGGATGGTGTTTTGGTGGAATGCAGACCGTAGGCCAGAAGTTATTTAGACTGTTTTGAAGTACTGTTCAGCTCATTTTTGGGAGAATTTTCATACTTAGGTAGTTTTCCAGGATGAGATTTCAGTTTTTTAAAGTATGCTATGCATTAACCAAAGTTTATATTAAGACGCATTCCAAAAACGTTATTTTTTGACAATAAATAATTGAAAACAATACTTCTCAAAAATCTTTTACAAGTTTTCTTCCACTCCGACATTGGCATAAAAGCTATCTTTGTGCAGATAGCGTCGTGTCCACACGAGCGGAACGTCGCTTGATTTATAACCGTATGTTGTGTAACAGTAGTCGTTGCATTTCAGCTCACTTGAGCTATTGTTGAGCTTACGGCTCATCGGTTTTATGATTCACAATTAATGCGTCGCACGCCAAAATATTGAGCTCCGGGCCGCGCCCGAGTGGGAAAAATGTTACTTTTGCTTTCGATTAGGGAACTTGATTGATTGTTGTCTGTGATTTGTAATCGATTTAAATAATGTATTAGGAATTATATATTATTAGTTTTTATATCGATAGATGATGGTTTTGGGGTGGATTGCACAGCACAAATAATTATTTGATAGGTACATATTAACATTTTTAAGAACCGTTTGTTGCACAGGTTTGTTGTTTGTTTGAACAACACGTTTAATGATTTCGATGATCGTCATTTGCCTTGTTTTTAGGAAGAGTTTTAAACTAAGCTACTCAAGTACTCACTCATCAATGTTCAAAAAAGTGGCTAAAAGGATCTTAATAGTTAGACTTTTCTGTGCGTTGTGGCCTGTGTATTCCTCCTTCTATATCTACCGTAGTATATAAAACAAAACGAAGACAAACCAAACCCCAAACCACACAGTATTAGGTTCGCTGTCAAACCACAGAGTACACAAAGGTTAACGATACGTCAACTTCCCGATTTATTAACCTTGTGAAAAGACAGGTAAACACGGGAGCGGCGTGTGAATGCGCCTTTATGCGTAGGGCTGCCACGTGCTTGTAATTGTTTCGACTTTTAAATTACGCTAAAGTATGGGGTCAGAATTATAGACATTTGTAACCGATTTTAATGGCAGATAATTATCAAATTATATGCGTGGGTGTAGTGTAGTGTTACTTTATTTACATCAAATTAGCGAATAAAATTAAAAAAGGTTTAAAATGTTTTGCATTTTATTTAATGGTTTCGGTTTTTTTTAATGTAAATAGCTAATCTATCTCTTATTATTATATACCTACAAGTCTAAGTCAATTTGTTTTCATTAAAAAACGCAAAATACACATAGTGCGGTTGCGGGTGCGGGCCGGTTGCGTGTCGTTGTATTCTGTATATTAGTATGAACGGTATCACCCTGGCTCGTTGCGGGTCATATGTATCTTGCAACTAAGCGCACTGAGTGCGTGTACAAGATGCGAGCCGGTAAATTTGGGATAGCGCGAGTGTCAGAAATGTCAAAAAACTTAAGTCTACAAACATGTCTACTCCTCAATACCGAAGACACGCGAGGGACTCAAGTAACCTGTACACATTATCCTGTCTATGATGCTCCACTGTCTGCACTAAAATCTATATCAATCAATAAGTGCCTTATCCTTCAGCGGAATTATACAAGTCATAACTTTACCTCACACAGTGAAAACAGTTTACCTCCATACTGTACCTAATAACCAAGTAAAATATTCAATACTCCCCTTATTAAAACGCGATCAACGGGTCATTCGTATTGTTTACCCTATTAACTTCACTTGAGGGTTGATAGATAACGTGACAGGGTTGTTCTCACGGTTTTTGACGTGTGTCACGTCACGTTATACAGTCGGCTTTTAGTTTTACCTACAACTTGATCGCGCAATCCCCATTTTACAACGTTGAGGGTGTGCTTTTGAATTCCTAGCGGCTGTACTGAAATTCCCTTTTAGTAGCTTATGACTCGCTTACATTAGCCGGTTAGAGTGAGACTGACGTTAAATTTATGAAAATGAGACATCATAGTTATATTTTAATTTATATACATATTTTAGTTTAAAGTATTATGTGTATCTCCCTGGAGTCACGGGACAAGCCCGGTCTTTTTGAGAGGCATGCGAGGGGATACAGATCCAACTCGTAGAGGCCCTTTGGAGGTGTTAAATGTAATGGATTACAACTGCAGGGACACACTCCCGAACACATCGGTACAACGCATCCGGGAATGTGTACCTGCAGAAGTAGGGACTATTGCAAACTAAAGTATTATTATTATTATAAGATATGCACCAATAGTAAGTGCATCTAATTCATTAATTTAGTCGTAAGTTTTATTTGTAAGTTTGATGTTTGGTTGTCCACTGGTTGTCCTTAAATAAATAAATAAATTGAAGAATTTGCCAGTACGTAATGCCAATCTGTAAAAATTGTCAAAATTAGTCCATCCTCTAGTCTCTAAGTAGTGATGCTACAAACACTTAAAATGTATCTCGTCTTAAGAGACGAAATACAAGCCCCTTTTTTGTGTCTATATTACAAAATACGATCCCGCAAATATCCATCACATTTCTCTACACTCCATACACGTGGAGTTAGTCGAGAGGTTATATCAAAGTAGATAAGGGTCGAATCATACTTGAATAGACAGGCAGTAGCCCAAAATGTACCCAATCTGAATCACAGCGCAGTGGGTTGATTTCGACCCTCTCTGATACTATCAATATGTTTAGTTAATAAAATGATAACTACTTTAGAATCAAGTTTGAATTTGAAGACAATGTAATATTATTTTATTGCAAGATGTTATGAATGAGAAGTAAAGTACATCTCGGATACTTATTAAGTAGGTGATCGATAGCGAAGTTTTAATTAGTGATACTACGGAACCCATCATGGGCGAGTCCGACTCGCACTTGGACGCTTTTTAAGTTATCTGAAGCAAATGCGCATTATAATTTGAATACCAATCATTTAAAGCTGTAGAGCCATTTTAGGAGATCCACTCTACAAAACGAACAATTCAACTTTATTATGTAGTGTGTAGATAGGTTTACCTGAATTCGCGAGCCGACTGCTGGTCGGTCCAAACATCTGATATGGATCTGAAACAAAAACACCGTTAGTATCTGTAATACATACAACATGGTCGCTTATAGAGGCCTCCGCGGTCTAAGAACTCCGACACCAGGGCTGGACATTAGACACCAACATGCTCAAACTTTCTTTAACTCATTATCTAACAAGTATATGGATGTACATACAAGTATAATAACAAATGGTGTCACAAAGCGAAGAGAATGCGAAGTGATTGCCATTTGTCTATAGATAAAGTTCATAAATAGAAGCACCACGACCTAGGACATTCCACGCAGTATTCCAACGTTCCCCGCATAAACCACTTGATCACTCAAGACTTCGAGACACAAAGATAATGGTTGCCATAACAACAAACCGTACAACAATAGTGAGGTGAAAAAACCCAGATCCCAAGCATAGATTGCATCGTAAGCAGTGGTAATGAAACTGGGGGGGACTTGCACCGATTTACATAGATATAGTCACCGACTGTCCTGCACTTACTTGTACAAGGTATGCTAATAAAAAACGGCGAGACTGAATTATATTGGTTTACCGTGGTAATTTTGGGATTAATAGTAACTTATAACCTTCTCCTTAAATGTAGTTACCAATACAAAAATAATTATTCGAACCGGACTGATAGTTCCTGGATTAGCAGTTTAATTATCTTATATATAAAATTCTCGTGTCACAGTGTTCGTTCGCGTACTCCTCCGAAACGGCTTGACCGATTCTCATGAAATTTTGTGAGCATATTGAGTAGGTCTGAGAATCGGCCAACGTCTATTTTTCATCCCGAAATTCCCGCGGGAACAGGTACAACGCGGGTGAAACCGCGGGGCGCAGCTAGTATTAGTATAGATTCGACATTATTTTTGCTGTAATCCTATAATTTCTCCTATTATATAAGCCTATGTTATTCAGATTTCATAATAATTAATGATTATAAACTTACTTAACAATCGTGGCTATTTATTAACTTTCTAAACAGATACAAATATATCAACACTATACAGAGTTCTTACAGTTCACTAAATTGAAGTAAGTTCGAGAAGGTTAGTGGCCAACCGTGATGACGGAGTCTTCAGACCGCCTAAAGACCGCCGACATGTAGGTACTGACGATTGAAACAACTGAGACCGAAAATTTTCCGAATCCTCCGAAGAACGGTAGTGGATAGAAATTCCACTATCGCCCACCCATCTAAGTAGGAGCCGAGTTGTACGTTGCCTAACAATTGCAATGACCTTACATCGCTTAGTCAAATTATGTTACAAGCGCTAATATATAGATGCAAATGTGTGAACATTTAGAACGAAACAGGTGTCAATACCTGTCTGTAGCCGGAATAGAGCATCCGCTATAGATTTAATATTCTAACCAACGGCTAAGGTTCATATTGAACGTGACCACTCTGACATACATTAGATTCATATTTCTCTAAGCTATTTTATTTTAAAGTTAACATTACCCTCTGACATGGCTCATGTAACGACTACTATCCGGAGAAAGTAACCGGGACCGACGGCTTAACGTGCTTAACTTAAATAATCTTTCCTGTATTTAGCCCGAAGTGTAATTTCCAAAAAGACTGCAATGATTTTTCCTCAGTAAATACAAATGTCCATCGACTTTCCCCACATAACAAGGGCATTTTTACCCAAGGGCTATGCAAATAACAGTAATAATTCCAGTGGAACATTGAAATTGAAACAAAGAGACCCCGACGCCTTTTGTTAATAATATAATAAAATTCTAATAGGTAACGACACTTCAACTCCCGACTATAAAATAGGGTGATTGTGACTAATTCCCGACCCTACGTAATTAATAATAGTTAGTGATGTCATTAAGTGTGACGTAATTCGGGGATTTTATTGTAAGGAATTCTCTTTGGTTTTTGGAGAGTGAGAGTAAAGAAAACAAAAGAAGTAAAAATTAGAGTTTTGCAGAAAAGCTCAGAATGCATCTTTGCTAGCCATTTTAAAGTTATCGGTATTTTTCAATTATTATTTTGCTGGAGCGGTTAAATAACTATTGCTTGTTGCTAAACAAGACTACAAACTAATGTCTTAGAACAGATAGCACCTTTCACAGTAAAACTAAGGACGTGTGCAGATTTTACCGGACATAAGAACACGAAATATAAGCTTTTGATTTAGAGTTCTGTTTTACAAACATAAATCTGGCCGCCGCGGCGCCGACGCGGTCGTGGACACCTCGTATAGTATAAATATTAATAATAAAGTTTTAATAAAGGTGCATTAATTATTATTAATAAAGGTGTTGTAGTTAATGTTAAACGTAGGTTACAACAAAATGATCCAATAGGATATTTGACAGTGTTTTTTTTATTCTTTATATTAACTCATCTTTTTATCACGTGTTAGGAGACTAAAATCCGTTATAAACAGAAAAATAAGTAAATAGTAACTAAGATGTAATTTTGCTTGGTCAAATAAAGGCTATTGTTAATTTACTTTTTTACAGTCAAAAACATAGCACAAAGAACTCAAGTTAATTTAAACTTCTTAAGAAGAAGAAGACTTCTTAAACAAACGTATAAACATCAAAAACCAGACTCGAACCGCACACCTCACGCCACCCACCGTTTCGAATACAAAATAGCAGCAATGTGTATTCGTTGCCGTAATATGTATATCACAAAATTACATTATGTACTTATTCGATAATGGCTCCAAAGGCTGACGGGAAAATCGTATCTAAATTGAGTTTTCGACTTTTTCATCGTTCCACCGACATTTTGTACTTATCTTCGTGGTAAAGTGAAGGTTTTCGTGTCTGGATATGATTTGAACGTGTTACGATTATTTACTGCTCCCACTTTGTAATTTTGAATGATTTACTTAGTTTTTGGCGGGTGAGGTTGAGAAATAGATTTGAATTTAAATGTTAATGTCTTTTTGTTTTCTTTGTGTAAACTTATTTTATTACTGACGTAGTTAGTTACTCTGACGTCCAGTCAGAAAAGTTGACCTCTACCGGCTATCTAATATAGCAGATCACGCCTTGATATTATTTCTATGAATGAAAAGACTATTCTGCGATAAATGAGACATGTTCTCCAGTGGCCAACATCTGGCCTTCTTGTGTGCAATAGTTGCTGTCTTTAAGTTAAACGAATAATAAGTACTAGGTACTTAATTGCGTTAGAAAATTAATTGTTTCAACCACTACCAACTACACCATTTAATTCCACTCAAGCGATCAAAGTCAAACCTTTTAACATTAACTAACCAAAAAATCATTGAACCATTTGTCAAATAATTACCCGTCATTCTGTCATGAAACATCAAACATTTTGATATTAGAACACTTTGTTGAGTCACAAATGATAGATGAAGACTCATCGACTCATGGCGGTGACTCAGCGACTCAGACTCAACTCTAACTTGGGTGTTAAATCGAGGGTGGTTAAACGACCACTTCGGAGGGAGTGATGCTATCGAGATGATCTCATGGTATATGGACTGGTAGAGCGTGTAAATTAGCTAAAGGGCTCACTTGATAAGTCATTTAAAGATCAAGACACAGATTAAGTAGTTAGTACAAGGGGAAGACGGTTTTGCCGAAATCTCGCGTCCCGCAACATTTGTGAGATTAACTTATAAAGATAGTTTGATAATATGATAACAGGTATTTGATTCTTAAAAGCGTGTTACTAAAACCGATTAATCTGTTTATCTATTTCCGTCACCTGCATTCGCAAATTCAGTTATGAATATTCAACGGCTAAAATAGAATGTCAAACGTGATTACGATTTCGATTTGGAGATAAATTGGTGGGATGTACCGAGCTTGGTTTTGGTGGATTTTATGGGACGGACTTAGGATAGCGCGCCGGAAGAATAGGAGCGCGAATATATTAGAGTGTTACTTGGATGTTGCATTATCGGACAACGCGTTTAATAGACAAGCTAAGCTTTTGCAATAGGCAACGAAGGCGTTTACTCAGTATTATAGCTTTTAGATTTGAGTTAGACTAACACCTGTTATATTAGTGACAAAAACATAATCTAAAATCCACTACATATATTGGCATAGCTACAAATCCTATTTAACACCATATTTTTTGTTCAGATTACATTTTAGTATTACGAGTATTTACCAGTAGTACCCGTACTTTATTAAGTTTAAGCTTTTTGTCAATAAATATTTTTCATTTTCAGTATTTACTGCTGATGATGAAATGTAACTTAAATTAAATACTAGCTGTACCGCGCGTTGGTTCTACGCGATGAATAGATGGCACTAGTGTGAAATTTTGTAGGTTTTTTTCCCTGAATTTTTGGGTTCGCGCTCATATATTAAGTTAAGCAGGAACGAATCTATTTCTTGATAAAAATATTTATTACAATTTAAAAATAATTCTAGCCCGTTGACCGTGTTAACTGATTGCATCCCTGGTGTTGGTTAAGAATTGTATATGTTTCTGCGCTATGACTGCCGTCGGTTGATTTGATTCGAATCGTATGACTCGTGTTGTTGGATGGGGCCCTAATCAAATACAGGGGATATTTTGTACGTCATACTTCTCATACATGCGTTTGATCGTGTCAATGTCTTTTTTGGGAACATTGTTTAAATTTTCATCGGAAAGGATATTGTCGTAGAACGAAAAGACAAGTATATCACTATTTTTTTGTAAAAATACAGAAATAATTTAGTATTTTACTATTTAATACTTTTAATACTTAATTTCACGCGGCATCAGGATTATCATGTAGTTAAAGTTGACTACACTAAGAATGGAAGGTGGAAATATCAATCATTCGGATAGATCCCTATTTTTTAAGCTGTAGTTGATATCATTTGACAGATTATTCGCAGAAATTTCAGGACCAAATAATCAATATTTTGTACAGTTTAGAAATAATCAAGTAGTTTGCACTATGTATCCCTAACAAAATTAACATTAACTGCATGTACATTAATTTATTAACACTATGTTACTTTGCATCATACTCGTAAATTGTTTTGTTTTTTCTTTTATTTTGTAAATTGAATATTTTTTACGTGGAAATAAATGCTTTAAATGGTATTAATCTCAGAAACTATAACAAAATATGAAGATATCCCCTAAATCGTATACATCACACCCCCACGGTTACTAACACAGTTTCATATGGCAAAGACGTCATGTTTGCACATTCTGTTGATGTTGACGGATACCGGCGTGTCAAGCAAATAGCGGGGGACCAACTAGTGCGTGGTGTCCAGTTTCATAACTCATGGTTACACCGACTTGAGAAAAGGAGGTAGGGAATTTATACTAAAATAAAGCCGAAGCGTTCCGTTTTTTGTTTGAAGGCACTATCTTTGTACTTCTTGTTGGATTTGATTTTTAAGCTATTGCATAGCTTCTATCGCGGGCCTTGAGCGCGGGGACAGAATACAGAAATTCCGTAACGAAAAAACCTCACGCTCAAAAACTTCACGCTCCTCAAACATTGCCTACATATATGCCCAGAACACAACGTTAGCGCGATGCAGACATTCAGCACACTAACGCCATCTAGTGATATAAAAAATAATAACTATGCCATAGCTTTACCGCGGCAGTCCCCGAGTGCCACACGTCTTTTTTATATTGGATGGTATATATCACCAACCCGTATTACACAAGCGTGGTGATAGCGCCTAATCCTTCTCACTGTACTTCCCAGCAGCGGAACATTACAGGCTAACTTGTTTTAGTATAACTTTTATTACGCAGTGAATATTTTACCAACAATCACCAATGAGTATCATTAGACGTATCATTACCCAAGACGATATAATTAGCAGTAGTTTCCACTCGTACAGGGTGTCAATAATCTGAAAGGTTAAAGGGCTCTCGAGTAGTTTGTAAGTGAATCAGGGAATGCCCGGAGCGACTCTCAGGCAAACCCCTTCGACATTACGACTGATTGCCGCCGCCAAATGAACCTCAACATGTAGGCCTTTTCTACTGTAATTACGTGCCATTACTCGCACTAATCTTTACTCGATACCACCTACACTACAAGCAACTCGATATCAAACCCTATTGCCTAACCCTAAAGATGATTTCTCTATACACTACGATAGAATCGGCACGAAAGTCGTAGTAGAATCGACACAAAAATGAATCTTACAACGCTTGTACCAGGCTTGAGAATTGGTTGTAGGAGTAGTTTGTGGTCGATATTAGTCTTTGATAGGTGGTGTTAAGGTTTAGTTTGGTTTGTGCTTTTGGTGTTATGGGGTAGTGCTGGAGGCTTGAGCGAGTTAATGCGTGAGGTTCACAAAGGACCAAATCACTGCCCTACGTGCGACCGACGCGTCAAAGAGCGAATTTGTATTCCAATTATGACGCTGCGACCGTAGACTCCCGCCGATCGATCAAGGCGTTAGTTTTATTTTTTTGATGAAGTATTTTATTTTTACCACCCGCGGGGTTTGTGACTATTTTTAGTTGAATCTTTAAGTTGATTTGAATTGAGTTAAGTTGGTTTGTCTAGATGGAATAACGTTGCAATCTTGAGTGTGGTAGTTGCCTGTTCAGGTAGACACTACATGTACTAAGGCTAACTAGAAATAATTTCAGTAACTTCAGAGTTAAACAGCACTCACTACGTTGATGAAGAAACTAGAATCTTCTACCTTTCTACGTATGTTCAAGCATGTTTATATCTACATATGATTGATACGGCAATTGATGGATAGTGTACGTTTTTGTTAAAATAACTCTAAAACATCATCTTTTTATTTCCATAATGCTGGCAAAAAGCCATAATGTAAAAAAACTAAAAAAACTTACTAACAACGTCCTTAATCGAACCTTGGATATTATTCTTTAATTTCATTAGTAGAATAAAAGTTTGAAAGACATTAAACATGTAACTAAAATACCATTAAAAGAACACAAAGAAAAGATGTCAGTTTAGCCCATAAAATAATAATAGAGGGATAATTAATCGATTTCAGTGCATTACTGCGCCCCTAGCGGACCACAGTAGCGGCGAGGTGCGGTCATACTGTTGGCGAGACTTACTTATACGAGTACGTCAGTAGACTATAGCTACTAGCAGCGGCCCGAAAATATTATTTTGTTTGTTTGAATGCGCCTATCTCAGAAACTAAGAATCCGATTTGAACAATTCTTTCTTTAATGGATAGCCATATTCAACGGAACATTTATAGGCAATTTTACATCCAGAAATTCCTACGGGAACGGGCATAACGCCGGTAATACCGGGGCGCAGCTTATACATCAATATAACACAAAGAATACGAGTATTTTACTGTTTCGGTCAAATAGCGGGAAGCAACTTTCTACCTTCAAAATGAATTATCTTTTAAAAATGTGAAATCCTCCCCCAGTGGCACCGCAGTCCCCGCTGCAGCTCATCCCCTACATTAGCTATTTGATTGCGATGCGCCCACCCCCAGACGATTCAATAATACCGACCCTGCAGTCTATTTGTAAAGACGTATGATTATTGCTCTGTAATTGTTTTACTCTGTCTTCACGGAGAAACGATTTATTTTTATTTATTGGACCTTCTTGTTTCTTCTCTTGAAACTATAAAGCATATCTCTAACGAATATCAGAAAACGGAACGGATGCGGTTGTCTAACATCAGATAATATGCACTAGAGTCCGCACAGATTTTACTCCAGACACTCTTTAGATTGTCTTCAAGTCTACGTACACCTATGATGGAGCGTACACTATAGGCAAGTAATATGATCTTTCAGACCAGGAGGGGCCGAAGTGCACGTTCCTTAATTATCGCAATAAGCTAACATCGCTTACAAACTACGTCATGAGTGCTACAGATGTTTGTAACATAAAATTATTTTAATGTGTTCAGCTAAACTAAGATAGAATACGTGATATAACTAAACCTAAGTTGTTTATACATATTTCCACGGAAGACCGAAGTACTTACTGCGTAAGCATATATCTAACATCCAAGTACTTTTTAGATATAGATATAAACTGTAATTGAATTTCGAAATTCAATCTGCAATCCAACGTTAGAAGATTAAAAACGATATCGGCAATTTCCGTTCTAGAGATATCTCCTTGTATTAAATCTGTACACTTTAGTTTAAATTATTTGGAATAATATTTGAAACAAGATTTTAGTATAAAGAGAGATTATGGGGAGTCAACCGTTTTGCTCTTAAAGAATCCTCTGATACTTTCCAAGCACACACATATATTAATATACACACTTTATGCCCGTTCCCTTAAGAATTTCGGGATGAAAAATAGCCTATAACTTTTCTGTTGAATGTGGCGGAAATCTATTACAAAAATAATTAATCTAATGGGATTGGTAGCTCATTGGTAGTTTAGCGCAAAGTACAGTTTCAAAGAGTTTAAACAAGTTCAAACTAACAAAAAACCAACCTTTATGATTTTAATATAGATGTATCGTCTTAGTTATAGTATACTCTATCTAAACATATATACACTTGGCATAGTTATAATACTGTATGATCGATTCCCTACAGAGCCCTAGTTCATGTTGATCACACTTTCCTAATATCTAGCGACGCCCTTGTTTGCTGGAGACGAGTCTTCACCGCTGGGTGCGTCGGCCAAACATTTGCTGACTCTGTTTGTCTTTGTCTCACCTTTTATCGTTAAAATATACTACGGTGAAAATAATCTGTTTTATTTATTCCCTGGTGAAAACGAGGTTTCAAAGTATTTTAGTGGAATGTGAAAAGTTCTTACAATTAGATCTGAAAGTAGCGAAGGGGTTTCTGGAAAGGTTATTATTAATAAAGTGCTAGACATATGTATGTGCGGGTGCGGGCTGAGTGCGGGTTGTGTGACGTTGTATTCGTTGAATGAAAGGTGACACAATGGGCCGTTGTAGCACAGATTACTAAATAGTTACTACGTAACAGATACTTCACTCTGAAGAAAATGTTCAATACCTACTGCTATAATTGCCTACTCCGTCGCGTCAGCAACCGCTGCACGCTAAATTGTGCCTAAATTCTCAAGCGTACAGTTGTGATTGCTTCGCACCGCGCGATCCCACAGCAATCGCAGGGCTGCCTCTTCGATAAAATTAAATTGGCGACGCATCGCTAAACTAATATTCTAAGAATATTCTAAAACAGAGCTACGTAGTAACTATTTAGTAATCTGTGGCTTCGCTTGCGGCAACCACACTGAATTGGGCCCCAGAGGGCCCGAGACCGCTCGGCCGGGCGGTAGGTAATTATAGCGCGCAAGTACATGGAGTGACGGAGGCCTGGTTGTAGGCCTTCACTATTTGGGTCTTATTAATAAACGCGTATTAAGAATATTTTAGCTGTCAAATGGTTTGTCACTTTCTGACATATACGCAATTTTCCGAAGAGTAAAAGAGACACAACACAGTGTAACAGTGTTTTAGTTACATGACTTTACCGAGCTTCACCCTACTGTGAATTTGGTGGGATGTTATAGCACTAAGCTTAGGTATATAAGAATTTACACTAGATATAATACTAAGTGCTACTGTTAACAAACACTGGAAGTTATGTACTCGTATTCATCAGGTAATGAAAGTTCAAATGAAGTTATAAACTGAAAAACACATTCCACCTTCACCTATTTAGTACGTTCAAATTCACTTTCATTATTATTCCAATATTATTTTATCCAGTTGAAGTATCGCATGTTGCGAGGCGATAGAGAAACACGTAACGTTTACATAGTACAGAAATATTCAAGGTGGTAGCAGGGTGTAGCCGGCTGACTTACGGGGCATTGCATCGGATTCCTTGTACAGATCACGTGAGCGACATATTTAAGCACAGTCTTTCATAACAGTTTATTGTTTCAGTTTTATTTATATTTTGGTTAAGTAATAAATAATCGGTGAAGTTAGGAGGCGAATGTGTTATGAATGACACAGTTGTGATGCGTTTTGTTTAAGTGGTTCTAACGTTTGGATGTTTATGTATTGTATCTACTTTGTTACCTACCTAAAGAAGGAAGTTTTCTTTTAAAACGAATAAGGTAAAGAGGTGGTGTTAAACCGTTAACTTTGGTTTGGTTTAGTCAGAACTAGTCTATTAAATCGTCTAAACTACAACCCTATTAATTTCATAAACATTTTGACTTACGTAAACAAGTTTGAGCCCAGCTCTTAAGTTTAGAAGAAAGAAACAAGTTCTTATGCCATAAATAAACTGATTTATACGTTAATTCATAAATTATCTCGTTAATTTTAACAAAGACAAGTCATAACAATTTCTTCATATTTCAGATGAAGCCCTTAGAACTATCATACACAATATTATGCGTCTAATATTTTGTAGCTTTGGTGTGGGCGCTAAAATGGCGTGTTTGTCGAAAAAACCACTGCTAAAGTAATCTGGGTTGACCGTGTGATCGCGTGCCAGTGCCAACATCCACGCGCCGCAAACAAACAAAGAGTCGATGTTTTCCAATAAAATGCGCCATCTTACTGACGCGTTTGAATTAAAATGGCGGCGTACCGTAAAACATATTGGGGTGCTTTATTTTGTTATTTTTGGGCAGGATTGTGACTATTTTATTAAAAAGTGTTTTAATTAAAGTATTTCGATATCAAAGTTGTACAATGTAGATCATTGAGGTCTTTAGTGTACTTAGAGGAGTAACTTTTGAACGCATGTCGTAGATATTATACCTACAAAGATGATTGGACTAAGAACACATATGTGTTTTTATTTAGATTAATAACTTGAGCAATACGGGTACTGTTGACAGTTGACAGAAATTAACACTGAAAAAATGCATTCGTAACTCGTCGTTGTAATCAAAGCGCTTCTATTTCCACTGCGCATTACTTGAAAATTCCTAGTGGGCTATCTAATGAACTATAAATTTTCTTCTCTCGGTGTGGGTAAGGGTCGGAGGTCCGAGCTCCACAAACACTCGGCCACTGTTTGTTGTCCACGGTCAGTTACCCAGGCATATAAAAGCTTATTTGTGTTCCGACCTTATTGTGATCAAACATTCTCTTCGGCCCTTGCTACTTATTGTACACATTTCATTTGCGATTTCGAATTTTGAATGTTTTGCGATTTATTCTATTAACTAACCGCGCCTCACGGTGTTACCCACGTTGTACCCGTTTCCGCAGGAATTTCGGGATAAAACGTATCCCATGTGTTTTTCTGATGTAAAGTTTTATTGAAATCCGTATTGTAGTTTTTTCGTGAAAGAGTAACAAACATTCATACATATGCCTATCCATCCTCACAAACTTTCGCTATACATATTAGCACAGATTACTAAATAGTATATTAGTAGGACGTACACATAATAATGTACACCAGCCTTGGTAGATTTGAGCAAAGGGCTAAATACATACTAACATATCGCGTTTTCTTCTTGGTGGTATTGAGCGCTTATCAACTCTCAATGCTAATCCTTAATAGAGAAAAATGGAAGCGGGTAGAGTGGCTTTACTCAACAGTAAAATAGAAAAAACAGATGGTTTCCCAACCAGCAAAAACTAGGCTTACAACAATCTCAAGACTACTGTATTTTTGCTCTTACATCACTCCTATATAATCGTATAAGCCTGAGTTTGGGCACTAATTATAAGCATATTTAGTTTAATATCGTTCTAATATCAGTCTAATTGAATACAGTTTGCACTTACTGAAATATAGCCATAATTAATTTAAGCCGACTTAGGCTAATATTGCTTTTACGTAAGTATCTTGTAAGCCTGCATAGGCTTATATTGGTCTAAGGTTAGAATCTTTTGAGGCAATTCAAGCTCATTATTTTTTTCGTCAAATCAAACTTAAAAGTTCGTGTGAGTGTTGGTTTCAAAGTTACAAAGGAAGAAAAAACAATTAATAAATGAAAACAAATTTAAGTTGCTGTGAAGTTAATGTTATACTAAAGTGCCGTAATTATCAAGTGCGTGTATTTAAGTATTACGGTAAATAATCGTATTGGAATATATTATTTACTGTTAAGTAGACCTCTTTTTACGCTTCAAAATTCATGCGCCTTGTTAAATTAGGTATTTTATGTTCTCGTTTAATTATTTTATTTGTTAATTTGTATTGATAGTGTCGCCATTAGTATAGCTGCATTTTACAAGCGTACTATTAGACTATTGTAAGATTGTTTACTCTAATTTTAGCATTCGGTATACTAAAGATAACTCCATATTGGAATAAATTAGGGTTCCTCGCAATTTTACATAAAACCTTAAAACGACAGGGAGAAAAAAAAAATAACTTAATCTTAGGCTATACGGAGTTACGGACACGAAGACAACGCACGCGGCGCGGGCGGCGGCGGCGGCGGCGCGCGGCGCGGGGAGCGGCGTAGTCAATCGAGCGGTGCCCGCGCGTCTGCATTGACGTAGTGTTGTGAATTTTATTATTTTAGTGTCGTTTCAAAATAAAAGATGTTTTCAAAATAAAAGATGTTTTTGTAATCCATTATTTAAATAAATAAATAAAAATCAATTTATTGCCACATAAAGAAAGAATTTAATAGGTATTATCAAAATTTAAAAATTTGAAATAAAATATAGCCAGCAAAATTACTCTTAAGACTATTAAAATTAGTATTCCCAAAATTTATCTAAGATCAAACGCTCTTTTATGGGTCTTGTCTTTTGTATCACTACATCACTATCACTACATAGTATAAAATAAAGTCGTCACTTTTTCGTGTCTGTCTGTCTGTATGCTTAAATCTTTAAAATTACGCAACGGATTTTGATGCCGTTTTTTGTAATAGGTAGAGTGATTCAAGAGGAAGGTTTTTATGTAAAAAAATTCCCGAAATTCCAACGGGAACGGGCACAACGCGGGTAAAACCGCGGGGCGCTGCTAGTTGTAAATATGTTGATCCAAAATCACTCTAATATCATACTTTTATCCAGTGCTATTGATCTTATAAGAGTTTCAAATAAGATCAGAAATGCACGTACTCACAGTACTCTTATGCAATGCTGATATTAGTCTGACATCTTACAATAGCATTTAGCAAGTTTATTATAAAATCAAACGAGCTTAGAAAATACGCATATAAGAGCAAGTTTTCTCAAGTGCAACTAGTCTTAGTAAATGCTCTTATAGGAGTAAGTGGCTTACAATAGCATAGTAATGTCTCTTCTATACATATATGAGACTTGGTTATGAGACTGAGCGTTCTTGAGGCCATACCGGCTTGTCTAAAATGTAATTAGGATCGATGGCATGTTCTAAAACAATTATAAGAGCGCTTAAAGCCTACCACTCTTATAAAGTGCGAGTTCTGAGCCTGTTTTGCTGGTTGGGTTCTTCATCGTTTTTGATTAAGATTTTGAGTAACCGAATATGAAAAAGATTATGTCAAAATATGAAAAACTATTATAAAGCTACTAGCTTCGCCCCGCGGTTTTACCCGCGTTGTGCCCGTTCCTGCGGGAATTTAAGAACCGCTCGACCGATTTTGTGCAAACTTCACGTAGGTACACCATTTTGTTTGGATAGGTGAGCCCGTTCTTGAGTTATACAATTATAACGAAAAGTGGCATTGATTTTTATATTTACACTAGCTGTGCCCCGCGGTTTCACCCGCAGCGCCCCCGTTCCCGTGGGAATTTTGAGATTTTTATTCCCTATAAACCTCACGGAGTCCGAGACCTTTCAAACGAATGCAAAATCGTGAAAATCGGTCCAGCCATACACGCGTGATGCCACGACAACAAAAAACGGGTTTCATTTTTATATATATAGATAAGATAAGATGTAATACTCGTAAGCCAATCTCTATTTTTTTCTCTTATTTCTTCCATGATAAATAAATAAATGATGAATGCTAAAGCGTAATGAATTGACATGTACTATGATTAGAAGGAGAAGGATAATTGGCTGCTAATAGCGATAAGGACTATCATTAGCTTTAACTATGACTCGGGCACTAACCCCACTCGGTAGATACGTGACTTTTTTACCAAAGTAGGTGAATATGAGGGTTTGGTCAATTAGTGCTTCATTGACTATGAAATATTGGATTTTTTTAGCAATATAATAAGAAAAAAGAAAAGCTTTTGGACTCGGTTCAGTCAAAAATTGATGATCCATATGGAAGTTATTATACTGCATACTCGTATAGACAAGTGCATATAAACATATGTGTACATATTTTCTTTTCTGAGTTTACAGATTCTATGAGAATTTCGACTTACCTGGTTGACGTAGGTGCGTGTGGGCATCCAAGGTCGTTTTAGACATCGCCGATAGCGTATTCGTGCCATAACCTGCAAGACACGAATGGTTAGTAAGGCTATTAAAATCTATAAAAGTAATACGTATTAGCCTGTAATGTCCTGTTGGGCAAAGGCTCTCGTCTCAACGATGATATCAGTACAGAGGCGAGGATTGGGCGTAATCACCACGTTTGCCTAATGCGGGAATTGAACCCGGGACTTCAGTAATTAGAACCCATGCCAATCAGAAATGGGATTCTGACTATGTCTAGTTGCTTTTCTATCTGAGTGGTACCGTGCCCGTGCTACGGAGGGTGTGTAAAATTATCGGTCACAGTTTTTTCAATCGATAGACCAACCATGTCGGTGGCCTTTAGGTGGTCTATAAGCAAATACCAGGGTTAACCGGCACGAACTTACTTACTATACCGCTGTACAGATTTTAATGAATCCTACCAAAATCTAGAGAAAGTTTTGACATATGATTGAACCCTTAATTAAGCGTGAGGGCGCGGCCGACGGCAACGATATTTGCGATGTTTAAAAAGTATACATAGTATACAACAAAGTCTCTTTCCGCCGTCTGTCTGTCTGTCTGTCCCTATGTATGCTTAGATCTTTAAAACTACCAAACGGATTTTGATAAGGATTTTTAAATAGATAGAGTGATTCAAGAGGCAGGTTTATATGTACATAAATTACTGTATATAAATTACCGAAATTCCCACGGGAACGCGGGTAAAATCGCGGGGTGCTGCTAGTCTTAAAACGCGAGTCATTATCATTGTTACTGCATAGTGGTATACACAAAATACATAGAATTACAGTAAAGAAAAACATGAAAAACACCAATGAAAAAAGAGAAAAGTTATTATTTGAAAGAAAATTGGGTGAAGTAAACGAAATTGTTGTAAAGAATACCCATTTTTGTCTTTGTAACATAATTCCCCATTATATCTCTGATTGATTTCTATGATGGAGAAATAATATTGCAATTTGTCCAAATTGTTCGTCCCCAATCGCTTTCACTTATAGACATTAGATTTCATTATTTGGATTCTGTTAAATTAACTTTGCTTTATCCATTAAATTTCACACGTTGCATGAGCCTGTGGTTAACAATGTTTATTTACTTGCGTTCTACAGTAATTAAGCTACTATTTTGAGCTAAATATTTCCATGGAGTCATATCATGTGATCAAGCTTTCATCTGAAAAATTTTATAAAATGTATGTTTTTTTCTGCACACCAAAATCTTCAATATCAAAACCATATCACCTAATTAAGCCAAAAAAATAATATATTTAAACTAAGCGCATTGCGTCAAAATCTGGCCATTTGGTCCTTATGGGATGGAATAATATGCCTCAGGCATTCGGTGTTCTATCATGCAAGCGTACACCCAAACTCATAACCATAGAGGCGAAATTCGTGTGAACGAAATAGATAAAAGCTGGATTGTCTTTGATGTTCTCAATAAGATTTCACGCGTAGTTAGTGTCGGAGCAACAATGCGGACGGTCTTTTGAAAATGTTTGATTTTTTGGGTGTATTTTTGATTTCATGTTTCACGGTGCTCTTGTTCTTACGAGGGTCTGATGCGAGATTAGTTTAGAGGCATTTGACGAAACTATTTGTTTGTTTTCCTTTTTTATTTAAGTTTGTGAAATTTTTGTATTGTTGTGTCAAGTACACAATTATAAGAATTGTTGGAAAGTATTGCAGGAATTTGTTCTATTGCTAACTTGTAGAATCGACAAACGAGCTTAAGTGAAGAGTTTATTTACTATACAAGCTTTGTTTGGATCAAAGTACCTTCATGTTTTTTTGGATATTTTATTTGGATGTAAATAAAGAGAGGTGAGATGGTTCATACCACGAGTTCATACTGTGATAGTAAGTAAAATGATAGTCTTTCGTTAAAATTCATTATTCTCAGTTATTTTATCCTTACCGTAGCTGCTAAAGTAAACGTTTCTCTCCCTAAGTTCTCTAGTGTAAGTTAGAAGTCAGAGGTTTGCCCATGATATCGCCTTACGATGATCGATAGTGCGATGAACTAAATATTATGAACTGTGTAAATAAACCGGATTCGCAAAGGTGAAGGGTGGATTAGATTCATAATATCAGAACAGCAATCCTATGTTCCTAACATTGCGGGAATCTATACTAATATTACGAGTATAAAGCTGCAGAGTTTGTTTGTTTATTTGAGCACGCTAATCTCAGGAACTACTGGTCCGATTTTTTTTTGTAATGGACAGCCGCATTCAATGGGAAGGTTATAGGCATATTTTACATCCCAAAATTCCCACGGGAACGGGCACAACACCATAAAACTGCGAGGCGCTGCTAGTTTTTCATATATGTATTTCGAGTCCTAAAATATATAGTGGAAAGCCAACGCCATAAGCGCAGGCTAAAATATTCTTTAGGTGTGTAGAGTACCTATAGGTACTTTTTGACGTAGAATGTAAATTTTTGGGTACATTATTCTTTACACCTATAAAGTATAGCAAACAAAGAAAACAATTTATAGACTGGCTTTAGTTAACTGACTGACTGTATAATTTGGAGCAGGCATTATTATTAACCGACTTCAAAAACCGAAAGAGGAGGAGTAGGTTTTCAATTCGGTGGCTATATTTTGTTTTGTCTGATAGAGAAAAAGTCAGTGAATGGCAAATAAAATTGCTAGACAACTTTAGCTTGCGGTCTACGGTCCTTCTTCGACGTCTCCCTATAGCTCAATGCAGTCAACAACTTATTATATCTACAAATTACTATGACGCTTACCTAGTCGAACTTGACACGGTTTAGCACCCAGTCATATCATAACGTTCACTCCACTTTACTTAAGCACTAACATATTCAGTTTATACTATCATCACTTCATCACTTCATAAGCAGACATGGCACTGTAACAAATCGGCTGGCAGTTAAAAAGACATAAAAACATCCCCAATTCAATTGAAATCTAATAAACAGTTCGTTTAAATTAAAGTGTGGGGTGTGCGTCTAAACCACAATTTAGATATTTCATTGCTTCACATCAAAGGGTAGGTGTCGGGTTGGCAGTGTCACGTTTGAAGCTCCGTTATGTAATCTTATTGTTCAACTATTTGGGAGAGGGTTGTTCTTTGTTAATTAATATGTTTGTTGAGGGGTTGAGGCGAATATCTATGAACAACTGAGGAAAAACAATCTCACATATTTAATTATATATTTTTCAACTCTTTGGTTTTATACATTTTGCCTATAAATAAGTGTGTATTGTTGTGGTACTTGTGAATATCGAAAAACTACAACGTTTAGATTAAATCGTCAAGCGGAGAAAATGTTCGAGAAAACCACAGTAAGTACTTCGGTCTTCCGCGTAGAAAACCATGTTACTCATTTGATTCTGAAGTATAGTCGGCTAGTTATGGTTTTGTATAGCGATTAGCGATAACTCAGTCACACTTTCGACGTTTGTTGCAAGTATGCCAGAGATTTTATCAGTTCCTCAAACTTCATATAGGATTCTTTTTCTTCATCGAGTGGATGGTCAACCTAACCAATCCTGTGTCAGAGTTATTGTGCCGCCAAAGGCTTCTGACATGGCTCATGTAACGACTACTATCCGTAAAAAGTAACCGGGACCGACGGCTTAATGCCCTCCGAAGCACGGAATCATCTTACTTTTCGGGGAATCAGGTGATTCAGCCTGCAATTCCACAAAGTCTCACAAAGAGATTTTTGTGAGATATTGTCATAAAGGCTGTATGGGATGGAGGCAAGATTGGAACCAGCTGACTATCTTACTGCCAAAACCGATGCGCATATCTGAAGGTATATGTAAATATAAAGTATAGAAACACAAACACTCGTAAGTCCTTTACATAGAAAAGGTAATCTCCCTAAATTCAAAACAAAGCTTTCACAATCATTGCTCTATAGAAACCTTCGGGTAGATACAGATATTTTAAAATTGCAATCATCTCTTTCTATCTTTATTACTTGCTTCCAACATGATGCTAAACGATTTTGAATCTTCTTCAAAGGAAATAGGGATATCGCGTTTCAACTTGAGCTACCGACTGTGTTTTCGTCACGACGCACAAAACAGTAGGGTTCTTACGGCTTCCCTTCTGACGCCTGAAGCAGTTTTCCTCTATCCTCTATCCTTTTCTCTCTTAATGCTAATGTACGAGTGCGAGTGGTGCAGAGAACGAGGAGAAAAGCCACTTTCAGCTAATTTTCTCTACCGCTGTTTCATCGCGACTTTCATTTTACCAGTCTAGGGTTGCGTGCCTTATTTAAAGGGAATTATATAATTTAGAAAGTATTTTCAATACTTAAATAAAATAGAGAAGATTGAAAACAACAAAGAATACGTAAATATAAAATCATTTGTTTATTTAGGAAGGGCACTAAAATGGCGTGTCGTGATTAATGAAAATAAATGTAACAGCAATAATGGTCAAAAGGGACGAACATAAAAATTAACGTTTACAATCACGGCAGCCACCTTTAAAATCAGTGTTAATAAATAATGTTTAGTTTATGGACGCCGTGGGTTAGTAATTTAAAGTTAATTTTGTAGGGTCGCGGCGGCGGCCGAGGGTCGGGGGTCGACTACGGACACGCTCGATAAACTGCCGCTGTGTTAGTTACGGTTTGTTCCTATTTTTTTGCCGTGGGAAATATCTTATTCATAATTATTTGTTAGTCATAATCGAACGTTTTATTCAAAATAAGAAACGTTTTAAATTAAAAAATCCTATACTTAATCTAATTCTACGGTTTATAATAATAAAATGATAAATAAATAAAATTATAAATATCTATCAATAATAAAGTTAATCGATCGCTAAAGTTGTTATAAATCAAAGCTATGGAATGTTTCTTTGAGGGACAGCATTTAAAAGTGGGTGTATTATGAAGCTGCATCAAAATATCGAACAATTCAAGAATGACGACGGCGATAATCGAGCCCTGGGGAGCGTTAGTTAAATCGCTCGTAACGATTGTTCGGGGACGAAAGTCGTCATGGTTCGACGCGACGGCGGCGGCGCTCCCTCTCTCAGATTTGTGAATTTATTCCCTGTCAACGCTTATAATATTATGATTGATAATTAGTTTTTGTGCTTTAAAGTTTTAATTTTTTTTATTTTGTTCATATTTTTTAGCGTATTTACGTGTTTATGAAAAATATAATAGAATGGTCTAAATGTCCATTACAATACATTTTATCTTAATAAATTGTAAAAGTATTTTTTTAAATTGGCCACAAAAGATCTGATATCAGTATGACCAATCAATTAATAAAAAGTATGTTATTAACACTACCGAAACAGTAATCCCAAAAGCATCAGTCAAATGAACAGAAAAGAACATCAGACAGAGCTTAAAAAGTTAAAATAATTGCGTACATTCCCAACAAAAAGACGCGTTCAGCGGAGCGTGCCATATAATATAGTATTCGCGTTCCGCCGCTCCTGTGACGCGATAATCATCAAAATATTGCATCACTTATCGAAATATTGTAAGTGTCAATCAAAGAATTAAGTTCGTATTGTTACGGTAGGTGGCGCGTGTGCCGCGCGCGCCCTCACGCTTGACTGGATGTCGCGTGCTACATTTTAGGGCCCCATTGTTTTGATTTTCGCGCATGAAATAAAATGACGTCATGATGCTTTAAAATTGCTTTGGATTGTAGGTACTTGAGAATTAATGAAGGTTTCAAGGGATTGTGTGACACAGAACTTTTACTTTCCATATTTAGGGCGACTTGCATAACTGAATTAATTGTATTTAGTACCTAAATATGATTAAAATGTTAATGCAAAAAACTGTATTGTAATTCGCAAAAAATAGCACAATTCAAAACGAACAAACGATCGTCATTTATTCTATAAGCATATTTTGGCACTAAATAAAATTGTGAGTATAATTTCAAGGAATTCTTGAAAATAACGAAATGTCTTTTTATCACACTATTAAGTTATATAAAAAAATATAAATTTAGTACTAAAATTATATTTACCTTGTGAACCCTGTGACGTGTGAGCAGACCATGAGCTTTTGTACGAGGCATCTGAAAAATAACGCTAAATTTAAAACTTACATAATATTTGCGATAAAATAAAAACATATCATATTTTTACAAGAGTTAATGCATAGTAATGTAAATATTGTTTAAAAATAGTCACTTCATAGTTTTGTGAATATATTTAGAGTTCCGAATAACAGCAAAAACGGAACCCTTATTGATCTGTCATGTTTGTCTGTCCATGTTTATGTCACAGCCATTCTTTGTCGAAAATATTCAGACTGCAGTAGATGTATTTGTGAAAACTACCTTTTTCAATTTATATAAACATAAAAATAGGTAATGAAGCTGTCCTAATAACAAATCTCTCTGTGTATATACAGACCCTGTACAGATTATTATAGTATGTTATCCGAGTCAAACGTTTGACAGATGGAAACTTCCAAAATTATAAAAACGTGTGCAACCCCTTTAAAAGTAAAAGAGCACTAAAAGAGAGAAAAACGGAAAATAAATGAATCTTGTAAATCTTAATGAACTATTTCAACGATAACCGGTTTGAACGAGATATAATCAGTTTAGGCCATATCTTTACATAGTATAAAACAAAGTCGCTATTTTTGTCTGTTTGTTTGTCTGTATGCTTAAATCTTTAAAATTACGCAACGGATTTTGATGCGGTTTTTGTAATAGGTAGAGTGATTCAAGAGGAAGGTTTTTATGTAAAAAAATCCCGAAATTCCCACGGGAACGGGCACAACGCGGGTAAAACCGCGGGGCGCTGCTAGTCATAAATAAATATGTACACCACAAAAATGGTATGAGCGTTGTTATACGAAAATTAAAAAAATCTGTATTTGAACTTATTTAATAGGTAATTAGAAGAAAAGCTTTTTAGCACATTAATTTTTATTAAAAGCTATTATAAACACATACATATCGATACAATAAAAAAACCTGCATTACGGATTTGTATTACATAGTTGACTGGAATACAATCACAGCTAAATAATCATAGGTGTCGCAAACATTTGGTTCTTAAAAAGTTACTTTGAATTAAAATGGATATGAAAAACATTTGATAGTTTGAAGGAATATGATACCTAATTGGAAATGTAAAAGTAATACCCATGGAGGGAACATTAAGGACCATATTAATAACTGCGGATTAAGAACAGTTTAGCTATCAAATGCTTTGTCACTTTCTGACATACGCAGTTTTCCAAAGAGTAAAAGAGACAAAACACAGTATAACAGTGTTTTAGTTATACAACGTTTTTTAATTAGGCGGTATAAATTTCATCCGTGTAAGTAAGTAATGTCCCAGTGTTGGGCAAAGGCCTCTCGTCTCACTGAAGATATCAGTACAGTGAGGAGGTTTCAGGCGAAATCACCAAGCTTGCCTAATGCGGGTTGGTGATCTCAAACCCTGAGCTATGTTGGAAAAGTAGGAAACATGTTTTCGCTCGACCTGGGAATTGAACCTGGGACCTCAGTCTCAGTCAGTGAAGTAAGTAATTTCAACGTTATGTACCAACAACATAAATATAACTGCAAGTATTAGTTTACACTGATCTGCCTATACTAAAATAATAAAACTGAAGTGTTTTTTGGTTGGTTTGATTTATCTCAAAAACTACAAATACGATTTGGATATTTTTTTTAATAATGAATAGCCACATTTAACGGTGAGGAAGGTGAAAAGCTATTTTCTTATCCCGAAATTAATACAAGAATGGGCAAAACGTGGGTAAAACCACAGGGCGCTGCTAGTGTAGCCATAAAGCTGAAGATATGTTTATGTTTGTTTGAACGCGCTAATCTCTAGAACTTATAGTCGCATTAAAAAACCTATTTTTATAAGAAACTTAAACTCAAGAAGAATATTGCAATTTTCTTTTCTAGACATAGTTCTTTCGGGAACGGGTACAATCGGGTAAAATGTAAGCTTTTAGTTCGTTAACTTCTACTTTAATTAAATGACCTTAAGTAAAAAGCATTCGCCTGTAATGTCCCAATGCTGGGCAAAAGATCTTTATCTTACTGAAGTATCAGTGAAGGCTTATATGAAAAAATAAAATAATTTGTATCGGTACATTGAGGCGACTTATTTATTTATCTATAATATGTAGTAAGATAATTATAGCTACTATTATTACGGTCAGGTTGACCATCTACTCGATAAAAAAGAATTATAAACTTGCTTGCAAAAATCCTAAATCAAATGGTATAATACATATACTAAACATATAATAATTAACTTACTAAGCCACACATAAATAAACAATACACACATAAATAAACCAAAGTAAAACGAACACAAAACTTCCGATTTCCATCAACCCTAACTTTTCCCGGGAGACACATTAAAATTTTCCCATCGTGTGAATATTAGACCCGTGAACGACACTCGAAAGGCTTTCAGACTCTTTGGAAACCTTCCGAAGTGCCATCATCCCTTAATAGCCAGGATAGGGGTCCGAAGAGATTCTTCTCCCTTTAGATGAATCAATCTGATGAAAATGTATACTAGGTAGGTGTATAGGTATATAAACACAAGTCTTTCGAGTCAGTGGCGCAAAATAATTTTCAGTATTTATATTTTAAAATTATTTTGCGCCACTGACTCGAAAGAAGAAGAACACAAGTCTTTTGCGGTGTAAAGGTTATTTATAATTATGTTGAAGTTTAAATAACATTACTTTAAAAACTATCACTAGATATTATAAAACAAAGTCCCCGGCCGCGTTTGTCTGTCTGTTCGCGATAAACTGAAATACTATTACATGGATTTTGACGCCGTTTTTTTATAGCTAGAGTGATGTTTCCCCAAATTCCCACGGCAAAGGGCACAACATGGGTAAAACCGCGGGGCGCTGCTTGTATTAATTTAAATTCATTTTATAGATATTGACAGTTATTCCAATTTCCATGCGTAGGTAACGTTAAGGAAAGAGATAGTTTTAATATGATATTTAAGAGATTATTGTTTGAATAAAAATGAAAACCAGTCTAAGTTATTTGATGCTTAAGTTAAATAAAAAAAATATACCCGGACAAATTCACATACGGTTAATTAGACCCAAACTAAGGTCTAAGCTTGTAAAATGGAATCTAACTCACTGATACTACTACATATTAAACCCAACTCACTACATATACATACACAAATATTTTATAAGAATATTGACAATATTGACGTGTCGCCAACAACTATGTCTTGACATATTGTTGACTCCGGGCGGGATTCAATCCCGCAACCCTCGATTCCGATATTATAAAGCGATATTGATTTAAATTACTGAAAGAAAAGAAAATACAAAAATTATTTTTGTATGGTTTTCAAAAGCGATCAAAGGCTGAAGACAGGTTTCAACTAGCTGTTACGGAAAGCTGAATCTCTGTGTATAAATTTGCTAATCCGACTACATCTATACTAATATTATAAATAGGTTAAAATTTGTAAGTTTGTTTGTTTGTATGTTCGAGCTAATCTCGGGAATTATCAGTCCGATTTGAATACTTAATTCTTTTTGTAATAGATAGCCACATTCAACGGCAAGGTAATAGGCTACTTCATACCGAAATTACCATGGGCACGGGCACAACACGGGTAAAACCGCGGGACGCTGCTAGTTACTAATATATTCTTAATTAATTATAGGTTTACGTCGACATTCGGTAGGTTACGTATTCGGATTTCTATCCATTGTATAATGTAGGTACTCATAGATACCATAACTCCAATTCTTCATACACAATTTGACAATAGTAACATCACATTGTATAGGTTTTATGCTGAGTATAACTATACCGAAGATAAAGACTGTATCGATTTAAACATATTTTTGAACATAAACATGAATGGATTTATTGATTTGCAGGTCTAATTTACTATAGGATCTATACTATAATATTATAAAGCTGCGGATATTGGTTGTTTGTTTGAACGCGCTAACCTCACGAACTACTAGTCCGATTTGAAAAAATCTTTTTGTAATGGATAGCCACATTCACAGGAAGATTATTACTTTTCATCCTGAAATTCCCACGGGAACGGGTACAACGCGGGTATAACCGCCGGATGCTGGTAGTCAGGAATAAAGTGATATTAATTTGAATGCCAAGAGACAACAATGTACTCGTACGTTCGTACGATCGGACGATTGTTTTCAGAATAGCGCATGTTATGGAAAAGATAACCATCTTACCAGATACCATGTAAGATCACCTTCCCACTGTACTTACGACAAACACACAAAATAAAGGACCTTTCACACAGCACGATCACAACACGTGTCACTTCACAATGCACCCAAAATATAAAAATGAATATTCACCCGCAAATAGCATAGAGAAGTTGGTGAAGGTGCCCGACCGACTGAGGTAGTCGGCGGAGCTTTTGATATCGAGCATGGCTAGGGGCTCGGTGGCATGTCGCGCGGCTGGGGCTGCCGGTGCGTCTGCCGGCGCCCGGGGGCGGACCTCGCACCACGCCCCATCACGCCCCTTGCTCCCCTCCACCTACCCCGCCAATCGCACACCACTCCAGCTAATCTTTATCTCACAAAAATAAACATGGTGGGCGGGAAATAATGACGCTATGACGGCGCGATAATCAAGAGGCTTTGTGGCCCGCGACGCTCCGTCACCGACCGGCTTATCCGACGCCAGACTGTTTGCCCGAAATTGGACGCTTCGATATTTTTTTCTTTCGAGCGAAAGGCTTTCATTAAAAGCCTATTGAGTGTCGGAGTTGGCACTTGGCCGATTCGCCGGCGTGTTTTCACGGGCGCATATTGTATTTTTTAATTTGGCCGTCCGATGGCGATGGGGACAATGCCGACGCTCGCGGCCTATTGTTCGAGCGTTCATTTTTTTGTTGTAAATTGCTCGACAGCTCGGCCTTTCCTATCTTGATAATTGTCCATATAATTGGATGGGCTTAGGCATATTGTGCGCTGAATTTCAGCACAATGGGTTCTCAGGTGTCAAATGAATGATTTTTCTGGTATAAAAAGTATTGTGGAAAAGGGGCGATAACGCAATGTAATATTGTGCCTTCATGCCTGGGTATAAAATAACTTAGTAAATAAATTCGCTTTAAGGCGCCGGAGGGTTTACAACAGATATAATTGCAAATATATTACGTACCTAACAATATAGAAAGATAGGACATTGTTTTAGACGCAAACTACTTTCGCGTGTTTGAAACGTACTAAATACTTGGTAAGCCATGGGTGCCAGCGAGTAATCAAATGCATTAAAAGTAGGTCTCTGGTAGCCACTACCGATGTTAATTCGAAGGTTTTTATGCCGACTGATGGTATCTCTGCCGATCTAACATTAACTACTTGAACTATTGTACAGGTGGGCGTAAAAGAGTTAAAAGAGTTAAATATTGAGTACAGTCGTGCTAAGAAAAGGTTCGCCTCTTTAAGGTTTATTTTAGTTTACATTACTTAGTCAATGAACTAATATGATTTACCGATTGATAATGTATCGCGTAGATTATACAGGGCGACACAGAAGACGTAGTACAAAATAATTAATTATGGTTAGGTTAGTGACAAAGAACGTTATTCACTACATCACTAATTAAAATTCATCTAAATAACTTTTGCTAATTTTCTAACAAAATAATTTAATAAATTCCTGTAAGTTTGGTCACCCTATGGACGTTTGGTGACGTCATGTGACGTCATGTTAGTTATACTTATTAGGTACTTGTCACATTATCATTTATTTTTAAATTATCAGTCATGATGATAAAGAAGGTGAGTGTTTACAACAAAGTAGTTTCAACCTTTTTGTTTTCCATAAAGTAGTTAGGGTAACCATGATGGGGTCAAAAATAACGGAAATAATTAAAACAATGGTACAACGATTGCGATTATTTAAACAACACGAAACATAGTTCGGATTATTAGCACTAGGTAGGTAAGTTAGAAAAACATGTTTCGTATTACGTCTTATGTGTCACCCTGTATATATCATTACAAGTTAGATATTAGGTGACTAAACCTTCGGTCTCTTCAGAAGGAATCGTTTTCGGTTAGAAAATCGATCATATGTACGTATTACGAGAGTTAAAATATGGACTTATTTTTAACTCTACCATATTAATAACCGCGTATTAAGATCATCTTAGCTATCAAATGTTTTGTCACTTTCTGACATACCCAATTCTCCGAAGAGCAAAAGAGACAAAACACTAATCATAGCAGTGTTTTAGTTCTACGGCGTTTATTAATAAGGCGAGCAGTGTACGTACGTACACTGTACAACCTTTGCGCTGCATTAGAACATTACTACAAATGCTCCGGATATATTTTATTATATAAGGATTTCTCAAAACATATATTACCTCATATATGTATTAACGACCATAATTTCAATGTAAGTATGCGCTTTCAGCAAATTGCAAGTAAGGGTTTTCAAATTGGCAGTATTAAGAGTTTTATTTCAGAAAAATGAATTACAACATTGTAAGGTGAAATTGCTTCGGGAAAATTATAGGAAAGACTAAAAAGTAACCTAATTTCATATGTTTTAAGAAAATTTCTTTCATATGCATAAAAAATTGAGTATTTTGAAGTATGTAATTATATTGCCTTTGCCCAGTAGAGGAGATTACTGCTATAATATAGGTATCACTACATAGTATAAAATAAAGTCGTCTCTTTTTCTGTGTCTGTCTGTTTGTCTGTCTGTATGCTTAAATCTTTAAAATTACGCAACGGATTTTGATGCGGTTTTTTGTAATAGGTAGAGTGATTCAAGAGGAAGGTTTTTATGTAAAAAAATTCCCGAAATTCCCACGGTAACGAGCACAACGCGGGTAAAACCACGGGGCGCTGCTAGTATAACATAACAGGAATCACGAACTTAAATCGTACAAGAAATAGATACTACTACACTATGACTGTAACGGGTGCCACGGTGTTGGATATTAGCAATTATAAAAAAACGGCCAAGTGCGAGTCACGTTTGTTGCATGGGAGCCTCCCTTGAATATTTGTTTTATTTTATTTTTATTTGTTGATATAGCGGCAATAGAAATAAATCATCTGTGAAAACAACTGTCTAGCTATCACCGTTCTTGAGATACAGCCTGGTGACAGACAGACGGACGGACGGACAGCGAAGTCTCAGTAATCCTTATTCAGGCTACTCCTTCCTAAGCCAAAAAAAAACTTTGTCCTAGATTCGTTAATATAATATTATAAAAATAGGTTTACCTGAATTAATATTTACCAAAGCTCCTTTTAATTCTCAGTACAAGCATTCAGCCAATTAATTGAAAAACGTCATGAAACAGTTGAAACGATTGTCCAAAATACTCCTAGTATACTCATGTACAAAGTAGATGTATCCGCTCAAGACAAAAAGTAATTTAATTAAAAATAAAATTTGTTTTTTATTCGAGTGTACTTTTCCCCTAGACCGCGCGGCCGCCGCGGGCGGTCAACCGCTCGCGTGAACTCATGGCGCCACGTGACGTCATAAACAGGCGTAGATTTATTAACTTTCTGCTATAACGTGTGAAAAGTTTATTAATAAATAGTAGATTCTGATTTCTTCTCCGTATACTAAGAATTTCAAAACGATATAGTATTATGTAAATCTCCATGGCTTTAGGTACCCATATGTATACCATATGTACAGTACATCCATATGTACAGTACATCCATATGTATACCCACTCATGTTGACGAAATATATGATTATGTTCTTACAAGAATTTTATATCATGTTTTATTTTTGCCTTTCAAAGCAATACATAAACTTTTTAAAAGTATTGTTAAAAACTAACGAGTGCGTACCAATTTATACCATAATTTAACATAACAGGTACTTTCTACAATAAATAAGTATATCCATTCATTTAGCACGCTTTCGAACATCCTACCATAATCACTGAGAAGGAAACGTAAAAGGTACAAAAAAATAAACCCGTCGCAAGCAAGACATTTAAAAAAAGAGATAAATGAATAAAACCTCCCGTTGATGTCTTTTAAACCGCGCGATTCAAAGAAAAACAACCATCGATGATAATAACATAATGAAATCCGCTGTCCTGCTTTAACTAGCTTAGGTTCTAAGAGACTTGTAGAAAACGCCCTCCGTAGTACCCAGTATCTATGTGGCGTTTTGCGAGTGTGTGTAACCTTCATGATCGATGCGAGAGCGATGTTGCCGCTCCGCTAACATCCGGCCGCATGTTGCCGCCTCGCTACTTGGGCTACGTTACTGAAATTGTCGATTAAAGCCTTTTTAATAAATGAATTTGTTGTTTTTATTAAGATTCTAGACGGTTGTTTGGATAATAACGGATTTAATTACAATTTTCAATTACCTTTTACCTTTGATTTAATAAATACTAACGTTAAACGGTTCTAAATTTCAAATACAGAATTTAAGATTCCAAAATTAAACGCACAAGTAAACATTTCTTGCAAGTACAAGTAAACATTATTATTTACTAGCAGCGCCCCGCGGTTTTACCCGCGTTGTACCCATTCCCGTGGGAATTTCGGGATGAAAAATAGCCTATAACCTTCCCGTTGAATGTGGCTATCTATTACTAAAAGAATTATTCAAATCGGTTCAGTAGTTTCTGAGATTAGCGCGTTTAAACAAACAAACAAACAAACAAACAAACAAACAAACAAACAAACAAAACAAACTCTTCAGCTTTATAATATTAGTATAGATGACTGGTCATACGTTTAGCAGTGTTTATTTTAAAATTAAATACAAGCAAGCTGTACTCCGGATATGAACTTAGACGGGGGTTTTAGAGGGAGCAATCTCCTCCATTCAAGGAGGGGGAGTCGTATCTGAATAAGTTCACATTTCAAATGATTCAAATCAAACGAGTCGATTTGACTTGAAGGGCGTCAGCTAGCATTTGTTATTTGACAGTGTGACGTCACCGCGTGGCTTCTATTGAAAGGATATGATTATAGCTTGACGGCTATTTGAATAAGACTTTATATGATCTAAGTCCATTATATATAGGTAGTTACAATCAGTCCATTAAAAAGTTGAACAAGTATTATAATACTAATTATAATACAAAAAAATCCAAGCCGATTCGAATAATTATGTTTTCTAATGATTGCTATATTCAACGGAAAGGTTAAAGGCTAATTTTATCTCGAAATTCCCACGGGAACGGACACAACTCTGGTAACACCACGGGGCGCCGCTAGATCATAGTAAAGAGCATTATAGTAAAAATGTGTAGGTATATAACGATGACTGTACCTACAAACAAGTTGATAAAAACAGCTTTATGTTATAAGGGTAAAAAAATGTAAACTATATACGAGTACAACATGACACCTATTGTACCTTGTATCTATGTCGTTGACTGTACCTACCTATTTCTTCCATATAAAAACCAATATCTGTTGTAAAACAAACGAAATCCTATCATTTATTCTAAACGTTACATGAAGACGAGTACAGAAAGTAGGTACATACATAACAGAGTAATATAAAGTATTTTCATATAACAGCGTTGGAGTCGTTTGTTCTGGGCGCCATTACTGTGCCTCTAGCCATTGTTGCTTTCAGTTTGGAAACGTACGGGGAATTATTACATGAATTTACGCCGCGGATTTTATGGGAAAAGTTGATGGAGATTGGTTGTAGTGGTTAAGTAATCTTCTTCTTCTTCATCATGATGGTCAACCTGACCTATTCTGGTGTCAGAGTTATTGAGCCACCAAAGTCCTCTGACATGGCTCATGTAACGATTACTATCCGTAGAAAGTAACCGTGACCGACGGCTTAACGTGCCCTCCGAAGCACGAAATCATCTTACTTTTCGGGCAATCAGGTGATTCAGCCTGTAATGCCCTAACCAAACTGAGGACAGTCTCACAAAGAAATTTTTGTGAGATATCCCCACCGGGAATCGAACCCGGAACCGGAAAAAAAATAAGAAAATTATTTATTGTACCACTATCTTTTCATAAGTAAACTTTGCATTGCTACTTAACAAAGCTCGACAAACATATTACTTTAACCAAAAGCAAATCTCGCATCCACGATTTCGAATCCCGTATGTTTTCAATAGCAAAGCCTTTTGAGTCCGTGTCACTTCTGGTCTATTCCACTTGTGTCCTTTACATTTTGACTATAAAATTTATTTATTTTTATTATTATTTTTAATATTTTTTATTAAAATCTATTCTTTTTTTCTTTTTTCTATCAAAATTTTCTCTTATTTTAAAATCATTTTATTAATATACTCGCAGATATGTTTTAAACAGTTTTATTATTTATTTCAAACCACTCAAAATAAATATTGAAAAATACATACGCATGGTCTGGTGGTATGTGCACTCGCCTGCCAAGACTAAGGTTGACTGCTTTTCAAAAATGGCTCAGGTTTGAAATCACCAACCCGGATTAGGCAAGTGTGGTGAGTATGCCTAAATCTCCTCTCTGTACTGATATCTCCAGTGAGATGAGGCCTTTGCCTAGCAGTGGGACATCAAAGGCTAATGTTTACTAACTAACATACGGTGTTGTCCATACGTACATTAAAGGAAAGGAAAATAATTTTCTACCCTTAAAAACAATTTTGTATTAAAGGTCCGATAAGAATAAGCCTGCACACAGTAGTTGTTAGATAAACCGTGGCTCCCATTGAAAAACTTTGCTGCGAGCACTTTAATTAGTTTACAGAACGGTTGTCGAAGTTGGGCGGGCGGCAGTCACGGGCGGGCGGTTTGCGCTTCTACGAAGTTGTCCTTCAAAGGGATACGTGAACCGAGCGCCAGTCTCTGAAAACTTTTACGTATTTAGAGAATATAATGAATTTAATAAATGGCAGCTAAATGGCTGTAAAGTCAGTGTATATCTTTATAGTACGCTAGCTGTTCCGCGGGGTGGTTCGACCCTCAACCCAATAGATGCGCTAGTGTGATAATTTTATAGATCGTGCACAAATCCGTACAGATACCGATGTAATATGACGACTTGCGGCTCTTTGAAATTAAGCCTTTTCAGTTGCTAAATCTTAATTTTATGAAAAACAAATGAATACCCGTACGTGCGGACGACTGCGCATTACCGTGGTGCGTAGCCGGACTGCTGGAATCGCTTTAATTGAAAGAAACTGTATAGTTAGCATTTGTAGTACATTTATCAGTCGGTTTTGTGTATTAGGTTTGAGATTTGTGTCTAAGTACCAACATTCAGTGATATTGATGTATACAATATGCCTACAATATACAATATGCGTAAGTCTATGCTGTATTTAGAAATAAAAATGGTTTCCATAAATTCCTATAGCCGCTGGCTACCTGCTTTCTTTCTGTAAGCGACTTATGGTTCTTAATAATTAACCACATTACGATACCATTTAAGATCAGGTCCATTTCAAATATCTTTTCTCATTGATAAAGAAACACAACCTCTACATCTCAGCTAAGTAACCACACAAGGCGGCAACAATTACTCAGTGCCGAGATTATGCGGAGTTTATGAGAATCATTATAGTGGTGGCCTGCAGGATGGGTCGCTCCCCCTTTCCCCTGTTCGGGCTCAGGAAGCCCCGGCGCGGGCGGAGACACCGGTATCCTGGTTTGAACGAACAACGGAACACCTTGGAACCAACTCTAGAACGACCCACATTTGAAAATTTGCGTTATTGCACTCCCGGGCCGGTAACTGACGAATTGTCGGACATCCTCGGTAAATGTTAAATGATTTTAGCATTTGAAGATGGTGCCTTGCTGATTGCTGTTGTTATTTTTCAGTTTAAACGGGTCGAAAAGTGACGGAAGTAAATTCACTGCTATGTTGTGTTATTAAAATGTGTACTAATTTAATACGGCTGTTTTTAATACAAATGTTTATTAATAATTTCAAGTAAGTTGTTTTAGTTTGTGTTTTAATATTTTTATTGTTCTTCAGGGCACGATGGGACTGGCATGCCTTGCTTGGGTAAAGTCTAAATTATTTAACATTAAAAAAGCTAAAGTGTATTTGTGTGAACGTTTTAATTTGGAACAACCAGTCCCATTTGTACACATAATTTGTTTTATATGCCACATACATAATAAGGTTATCTATACTACGTAGTAACTATTTAGTAATCTGTGGTTATACTTAGTTCCCTGTTTTGTATACTTAGTCACTTTTTCTATCCCAAAATTCCCAAAGGTTAACTCATTGGGGTGCTGCTCGTCTGTTTTAATCGAGAATCTTTAGATATATGGATGGTTTTTATTTCAAAATTCCAACGGGAGCGGGTACCACGCGTGTAAAACCGCGGGGCACTGTTAGTTATATCGATAGTATGAACAATGAACATCAATTCATTCATATAAAATAAGAAGAAAAGATTAAGATTATAACTAAACAAACACGTTTCTATTATTCGCGATAAACGACGCCATCTTCACTTTTAACGTTATCCTAGCGCCCTCTAGTTTAATTACTGCGAACTAAATTGAAAGCTATGCGGTGTCGAATGTTACCCCTTGATAGTAGAACCTATTTTCTTTGCGATTTTTGACAATTAGTTCGCAGCGACAGTGCTGCCTTAAAATAAAGGTCAATGGGATGAAACTTCTTGTTAAAATATTTCAAAGTTTTTATCTTAAGGCGACGATTACACGTAAAGTATTTACTGTGATCCATCAGTAAATAATGACGTATCGTGGTATTTACTGAACGTGTAACCTAATGTATTGATGGATGACAGTATTTATTGATGGATTTCTAGATTTCTTGATTCTGTAATAATGATCCGTCGGATTATGATTAAAAAAGGTGTTACCATTGTTAGAAGTTCTTCAAAGCAGGGTTCAGGCATTCGAAAATAATTCTCGTAATCATCCATTTCACCATGTACTTAATTTAATTTCTGCCATTAAATTCAAATGTGTGTACCTTTCCCTTTGTTGTAACCAATTTTTTGCCTATCGCTTTCGCTTGGCCTTTTTATTTAAACTAAGTGCTAAAATAATAGCCACGCAACCTTTAATTTTCAGCTCTGTGGCCATTTTAGACGTGTAAACAGCAGGAGGCCGGACACAATACTGACGTAATAAATACTGTATGTGTAGGCTGGTGTATTAATCCATCAGTCAATTCTGAAATCCATCAATAAATACTGTATTGACGGATCACAGTAAATACTTTACAAGTAATCATCGCCTAAGAGAAGTCATTATTACCGTTTTTTACAGACGTACCAATAAAACCATCGTTCACTATACTGACCTATACAGAGCATATTACTCAAATTGGTTTGTTATGTTGTCCATATAGATTTGTGATTTCAAAGTCAGTCTTGGTAACGCTATTATATAAGAATACTGGCAGCGCCCCGCGGTTTTACCCGCGTTGTGCCCATTCCCGTGGGAATTTCAGGATTTTCTATACATAATAAACCTTCATCTAGTACTCACTATCTATTTTAAAAAATCCAATCTAATCAAATTTGAATAATTATTTTTATAATGGATAGGCACATTCAACGGGAAGATTATATCGATCGTATATTATGTGTAATACTGTTAATAGATGTAGTATAAGTTTACGTCCGTTTATAGATATCTGCCGATAAAAATTGGCCCTAAGTGTATTGTATCGGTAAATTAATTTTATTTACATTAAATACATGGGCCATCAATGTGCTTCATTGTGTGTTATTTTATTAGAAAACATCGTTTTACAATACTGTTTTATTAAACGTACTAAAATTTTCAGTCAAAAGACTATAAAAGTGAATAAAGTCAGTTTTCAATTACACAATTGCTGTAAAAAATATCAGTGAAGCTTTAAGCCTTCTTCTTTTCCTTCTTCATTTTGTATTTAAGTTGTGTTTCTAACATCAGCATGTATTCAGCATACTTCTTGCCCCATGGCGAGTAAGCGTTGTAAAAGTCACTATACATGGAATAATCGACATCATCCGTGTAAACTCCATCACTAAATCTCAATATTTCTTGAACAAGCTCAGTGGGCGTTAGTGGTCTGTAATACAGCTCATTCAAACGTTTACCGCTCAGAGCCACTTCAACACCTCTTTTGATAGAATGTATATCATAGCCACGTAATGTTTGTGCTATACATTGAATGTCAAAATTTCTATCTACGGCATGATACTTCATCAGCATTTTCCTAAGAATGAATGATATGCTTCCATAGTCTGTTCTTGGTATCATTATTAATGATGGAAATACCTTGTACATCACACCATATTTTGTAAGCCACGGTTCAGTTGCGGTGCCAAGTACCATGATCTTATCGTTTTCCTTTATAGGTTTCACAACCTCCTTAAAGAAATCCCTTTGTAACCTTGTTGGATCGAATTCCTTTTCTTCTTTCGGCACTTTTTTGTAAAATAGTTTATCTGCATTATCCACAAAAATCACTGTTGGTTGCATGACTTTGCTGATTTTAACTATAAGTTGGAACATTCTTTTTAGGTTTTTAGGCCCCGGATACTTATCGTACACGTTCATTGGAGACAGATCTATTAGTATGGAGTTGGTTTCTGTAGCAATTGCATATACTAAGGCTTTCTTACCTGAATATTTAGGGCCGACTAGGAGTTGAGTTCTTACTGCATTAATACATTCACAACCAAGAGTTAGAAGGCATCGTAGACGTACTTGTTCCATTACATCACCTATACAGGGACTTGGAAATGTGGGGGTCCATAGAACGGCCCTCCTGTCGGCTGCCGCGTAGTTCCGATCGCCCCAGTAGTCCTCTAAAGTAATCTTTGGATATTTTCTAATAATACCATTGTCAACCAACTCTTGGAATAATTGAGCTGGTTTTGTTTTATCTGGTTTAGGGGGTTTGACCTTCTTCGGTTTTCTGCGTTTTTTAACTAAAGGCATTTGTGCATTGGCCTGTGCTAAATCTTCTTTAAGAGCAGCCTGTAGCATTTTCAATTCTAATCTCATCATCTCGTCAACAATAGGGCGTAATTTGATTTGTAAACCCTCGTAAGCATTTTCGGTTACTATTTCCATGATATGTCCTCTTTTTACATCTAGATTAGCATCAATAGTGTCGAATGCTTTGAATTGACTTTCATATGCATGCCATGCCTCAGCGACCGGTGTTAACTGTTCTCCAACTTTTATGTAAATACCTGGATCGTTATCCGGATTCATACGCTGTTTTTTATAGTCTATTAAACGTTTCTCTTCTCTTATCTTAGCATCCAATGCCAACCTCTTTTTTTCAAGTTTTGCTTCAAGTTTCTCAGCTTTTATTTGTTCTTTGGTTTTCGGGTTACCAGCTTCAACTTTAAGTCTCTTCTCTTCTACTGTACGCCACTCGAAGTACTCTGGTAAGGTAAATGTTTCTCCTCGAACTATTAATATAGAGCCACCTTCATCAGGATATGGAAATTCATCAAACACGCGGTAATTATCGTACCATAGTTGAAACCACGCCCTTATTTCTGTGGATATATCTTCCATGACATCTCCTTTGCGAAGCCGTAGCACCCTTGCATCCTCTTTAGTGTTGGCTGCCAACCATTTTTCATGATACTTTTGTCGAAAGGTTCGTCGAAGGGCCTTTACTTTTTCTAGTTGAATTTTAGCCGACGGGGGTTGGTAAGATGACATATACATACCTAGTTTACATTTTAGATTTTTTTCTCTGTTTAGATCTCTCTTGCACTGCATAAACATTCTGTACACCATCTGTATTAATTTAACTGCCTTAAGCCTTATTTCCATAGGCGCTTGAGGTTTTTTCGTTCCACTCAGTTCAAGGTACAAGGCCGCATCTTTATTTTTTTTATGGCATTTTTCTTTTGAAATTTTTCTACTCCTTTCCATGCGTTGAATGTTAAAAATATGATTTTCAAATTCTTCTCTGAGTCGTCTTTCTTCTATTTCCTGCGGTGACAGTACTTCAGATTGTACAGATTCTAAAATTTCTTCACCCATTGCTAATTTTCTTTTAATTTCCGCTTCTTTCTCTTCTCTTTCGATCCTTTCTTGTTCTTCGCGTTCTTCTTCTTTTCTGAATAATTCAGATGGTGTCGGCGTGGGGTCGCCTAATCGGTTCCCGGCAAGGATTTCATCGACGATGTATTGCATTTCTTGTGACCGCATTTCAAATGGATAAAAGAACGGACATAAAATTTCTACTTCATGAGGAATCATAAACATTTGTTGCAGAGCATTTTCAGGATATGTGTACTCAAATACTTCAACTTCCTCTAGCGTCGCTTTGAGTTCTAATAGTCGGCATGCTATGGCGTCTATGATGCGTCTTATGAATGGCCTCCTTTGAGCCTGTTCCATTTGATCGTAGCAGTCGCACAGCTTGTTGTAGATAGAACAGTATTTGCAGTATACTTTGGCTACTATTTCTACAGCTGTGGATTGCGGCTTGATGCCAGTGAAAGCTTCAGCAAACCCTTGAAGTCGTTTATCTTCTTCTACTGCTGAAATCATATCTTGCTTCAGCTTCAGCCATTGATCATAATATTCTTTATTCGCCATTGTGTACAAATTATATTAATGTTAATATATTTACATATTAAAAAAAAATTGAATAAAAATACAACCGTATTGTATAAAATAATGTGCCAAAACAGAAACTGAGATGTCCTTTTGACGCATGGTATCGAATTATCGATTAACTTAATACTCTTTGGAGAAAAAAATAATTACCTTTTTTTTGTTCTGTATTTCTGAATTATAACCAAGGACTTTATTTCATGATTCAAGGCCATGGAATGAACAGTTTGTTATAATTATTGTAATGTGTCCGGTTGTCCACTTTCACAACTTTCCGCATTGTTCTCGATCATCTACCGATAAAATACCGCTTCCTTACCATACGCCCACGTTCTTACAGTCAGGTAATTATTAAAATGTAATGTTCACACAATAGCGTTCGAGATCGGACTAGAAGACGGAGAAATTAATTTCAAAGTGATTTTTTGTAGTTATTATTATTTATTTATTTTATTTATTTATTTGTTTTTTATGGAGTATCAACAGCAAGTTACATAATAGCCTAAGTCTTACTGTTGATATACAGCAGCCAGTTATAGATACCCACGCATAGATTATTAAAACTAGCAACTTGAGCAGTGTATTAAAGCTGAAATTATACTACTTAGTGATATAAACAAGAAATATATAGGTACATTTATACAATAATATATCGTCTACAAAATAATAATAATAATAATACATAGGTACTTCAATGAACAGGAGACACCTATTGTTCGAAAAACTCTAAACTTAATAACCTTTTAGCTGTAGATATTTTCGTATTAAATATATCTAGATCTAAACGTTTACAAAATTTGTTAACACTATTACTCGCTCTAATAATAAAAGAATTTTGACGGTAGTTGGTACTGGCATGCATTGAATGTAACGGGCTATAATGTCTTGCAGACTTATAAGGGACGCTAAATAATAATTTAGAAAGAAGGGCAGGGCAGTCAATTTTGTTATTGATTTGTGCTAGAACTAGAGATATATCAGCGATGTTTCTGCGCTGGGACAATGGCAAGAAGTGGAATTTTCTACACAATTTTAAATAGTTTTGAGATGAATATGAAATTTTTAATTTAAAACATAGAAATTTAATAAATTTCATTTGGATCCCTTCAATCCTACCCACGTACTTGTCATAAGATGGATTCCAAACCTGCGACGCGTACTCCAAAATACTTCTTACATAAGCACAATATAATATCTTAAACATCTTGGCACGTTTGAACTCCTGGGAACTTCTCATCAGGAAACCTAGTGACTTGTAAGCCCTACTTACAATAGAATCTACGTGATCATCAAACAGTAGTTTACTGTCGTGAATAACTCCCAGATCCCGCACATAGTTACACTCTTTGATAATATGATTATTTATATGATAAGTTGATGGAATTACATGCTTTTTGCGCGTAAATGTGATTTTACAACATTTAGCTGGATTTAGATCAAGTTTGTTCTTGAGACAATAAGATGACAAACATGAAGCTGAAGAAATTAAGTTCTTAATTGTATTCGGTGATAGCTATGTACTCGTACGTTAAAGAGAAGAGCGTTCATTCCAACGGGAACAACGCACGCGAGTGAATCCGCGGGAGCTGCTAGTTATTTATATATGTATAATTAAAATTACTAAATTATTAACAAGGTCAAATCTATCTTTATACATACTCGTATAATTCTACTGTACGTGTGTATATCACTGAACTCCTCCTAAACGGCTGGACCGATTTTAATGATTTTTTTGTATGCGTTTGGATGGTTTAGATTCACAATAGCGACAGCTAGTATCTATATATAAAACCGACCAAGTGCGAGTCGGACTCGCGCACGGACGGTTACGTACTTTAAAAAACGGCAAAAAATCACGTTTGTTGCACCCATACAACAAACGCCCCCCTTGAATATTTATTTTATTTTATTTTTAGAATTTGTTGTTGTAGCGGCAATAGAAATACACCATCTGTGAAAATTTCAACTATCGAGCTATGTTCTTGAGATACAGCCTGGTGACAGACGGACGGACGGACGGACAGCGAAGCTTAGCAGCGAAGTCTCAGTAATAGGGTCCCGTTTTCACCCTTTAGGTAGAGAACCCTAATAAAAAATATGAAAAAAATAAATCGACTGAAAAAGAACATACACCCAACATTCAAAGTTCGAGCCCCTCAGTCAATTATAACAAAAATGTTTTAAGTGTGCATCTAGCCCATTGAGCGTTGGCTGGGAGGTGCGCGCGCGCGGGATCGTCGCGGGCTTCCGGCGAGTGACACGTGCCGAGCCAACCGCCGAGCATCGCCGAGTGGTGCGACTCATAAGCGAGCGCCGAGCGACTACGAGTATTCAGTGCGAGCGAGTGAACGAACATGAGTTGATAACTAAAAATGCATATAGCAAAACATCGTTATTGTTTAACTGTTGTTTAATGTTATATGGTAATTTTAAATAAGCAAATATTAAACGTTATTTGATAAAGTAACTTTGTTTCAACCGGCACATCGGTTATATTGCGAAAGCATTGTGATGAGAAAATTAACTATTTATTCAAACAAAATTGAACTACTCGTATAATTTCACGATGGTACATTATATTTTCATTATTTTTATTATATATATGATTAGATTTACTAAATATCTTTCAATGTACATACATACATACCCAGCCAGAATGTCCTATCACTTAAATCGTACGAGATCATCGAAAATGCAACACACAATGATTTATAGATCGACCCCTCGTATTCATTACTGGTGTAGAAATTTAAGCCATTTATTTCGTTAACTGTTCGCCGAGGGGTGCGTTAGTAATCTTAATGTTTGTATTGATACCATTTTCGGTATATTGAACAAATACTATGAATATTTAATAGCTTTAAAATTTGCAATTAGTTGTGTACTTTGATGTTATGTTGTTGTATTAAATGTAGTTCACGTGGAAAGAAGTCATGTCCGTAAGTTGTTGTCTGTAATTTAAAACAGTACTACGAGTATACGGAGTATATGTCAATTATTCTACTCTAATGTTTGGACATCTTTTACGACACGACGAATTTATAAAAACTATAACAGAAGGACACATAGAGGCAAAGAGAGGAAGAGGAAGGCCAAGAAGGGCATATGCAGACCAACTGAAGGAAAGAGCAAAAGTCGTGTCGTACGAACAGCTGAAGAGGATGGCAGATGACAGAGGAAAGTGGAAAGAACTCCATCGACAAGAGCCCAGCTCTTAAGTTTAGAAGAAGAAGAATGTTACTTCAAGGGGTTACTTCACTACATAGTATAAAACAAAGTCATTCGAATCGGACTGGTAATTCCCGAAATTAGCCCGACCCCGAACTAACAAAAAAACTAAATTACAAAGAAGGTTGCTCATTTTTGACCTGGCTATGTATAGAAATGACATACGAGTATATCTAAAAAATTAAGCGAATATATTTGTTTTTTTTACCTCCTTATAATATTGATATGGATTCACATCACAATCTTTCCATGTATATACATATAAAAAAATATAAACATAACATTTATATCATACCACCAACATACATATCATCTGAATCAACAGGAAGAGCAAAACCGTATCTAATGACTAGTATTAACCGGGAACGCCTACTCGGGTACCGTGGTGAATCGCAGCCGGATGTCGCAGCTAGTCAAAGGGGGGCGGCCATTAGTGTCAAAGATTTAATTACCAGTTGCCTCTTTGGAAGATCAGTAGGTATATAAGAAATGCGATGGAAAACAATTGATATTTTAGATTGTTTAGGATTAAGAGATTTGGTTAGGACTTGTTGTTGGATATGTCCTCTTATGTGCGTAGCAATATGTACTATTGTTGTACAAACGTACATTCTCGTACGTTATTAACCAACTTCAAAAAAGAAGGAGGTTTTTCAATTCATTTTTATGTGTGTTCGAGGATAACTCTGATTTTGATAATTATTTTTTTGTCGTAAAGGAGTTATTCATGGTGGCTCACCGTCTTCCTTTTATTCAACTTTAAAAATAGCCAGGAAGTCGACTATTATTTCTATCTTTTTAATTATTAGATTTTGAATTCGATTAGAATTTTTTTATAAAGTTTTTCTTATATTAATGTCGCGCCGCGAGGTTATATCTGCGTTGTGCCGGTCTGTGTGGTGATTTCTACAACCAACATCTTCATAGCGTAAAATAATAGTCTATAGCCATCCTCTTGACTGCAGCTTATCAACCCAAATATAATTATTCAGATTGGACAAGTAGTTCTACGGAAGAGCGAATCACTTACTGACACTTCTCTATTTCGTGGGTAGTTCTCGAGACTAACCCAAACATACAAAAAATAATAATCACCCCTAAGTATTCTTTATAACGATAAATGAGTGAGACTCACTGATAAGGTTTTGTGCAAGAGTTTCAGTACCAACTGTTTTTTAAATATTTATATTTAAAAAACATTACTTTTCTATCAGTCACCTTCCTAACTAAATAAAGGCCCGTCTACTCGTATGGCACCTACGTTACGACTAACATACACACGTCAAATTAACAACACTCTTCTTTTTGCGCCGGGGCTCAAATGATAACAGCTGTGCGTAGATCCACTACATCCGTTTCTCTATAAACATGCAGGCTTCGAGGAAAGTTCAAACATAAAACTTTTGCTTACGGAAATAAAACAAAGCTACGAAGCTTCATTACGCAGCGTTGCGTTCCATAATTGTATTAAAACCGCAACGAAAAACAATAAGTTTATGTACTGTAACTCGAGTACTCATTGGTATATTTTGTTATAACGGCTAAGGTACGTACAATCAACTACAAAAGTTGATGAACACTCTCAGTATTACAAAATACTTTGACTAAAGGTTCCATAAATAAGTGTGTTCGGGTGTTTTGTAGTTGACTGTACCTTTATATGATTTATTTTACTTGTATATGTATTATATTATATAATATAAATAAATACATACATTACAGACGTACGTCTAATTATTATTGACAGCTGGTCATTGAAAATGAAGAGGAAATGTTTATTTTTCCGATACTTTAGTTGTCAAACAAGGTGAAAAATATTATTTTTGAAACACATTTGGTGTGCCCAGCAGTGGAACATTAGAGTTAGTAAGTTAGTCCAAAAAAATAATTGAGAGCAATTTCTTATCAGACTCCGGTAGGCAGTTTTCGTGATAACAGAAACAAATAACAAGATTTTGTACACTAAAAAAAAACTCAAATGACATAGTCATGTTAATAATCTTCCCAATTAAACTATTTATTCAACCCTAAATCGTTATCTGTTGCAGATACCATGAGAAAAATCACGCGGCAACCACGGTTGTCACCGCAAATTGACAACCAGTCGGCAGGCGGCGAGCTTGTGCGCAGCATTTGATACGCTTGGGGTCCGGGCGACCCACTCGATACAGAAATAATTGAGATATTAATTCAATGGGACGTTTGTTGGGAAAAGTATTGTAAGTCTAAATATGGATTGTTTGGGGTAGTAACCCCAATCAAACCATCCAAGCTACATCACACAGAGAGATATCTGTGATGTGATATTGTATCATGATTACATTTTCATTACATATAATCATAATCATTCTATTTTTAAATAAACTAACCTCAAATTTCAGGTACAACTACCGCTGGTGAATTTTTGAAAAGGAATATTAGCTACATTGATATTCCATGGATTTCATTACTCCACTACCAACAGGATTGATATTTCAAAAATAATACAAACTTTAACTAAGACATGTCATTAAAACTGCCAAAATGTTCAATGTATGTTACACCATTACCAAAAAACCAACACATATTTTCCCATAAAAAATATATTATAAACCGTTAATAATAACGTTAAAGCTCTCGAGATTTATATAGAGTGGATGACAATGGGAATCTCAGTACACTAGTACTTAATTAATGGAGCTCATACCGGCGCGTGCGCCGTTTAGTCACGGCTTTGCCGAAGAGTGTCGAAGTACTGCATTGTACTTTATTAGTTTCCTACGTTTTGTAATGGTCGTCGCCGAAGTTGGGGACGATTGAGTGGTTGATGTATGTTTTTAAATTACGAAGAACTTGCATAGATTTGTAATATTGAAGAGTAAATAGTTATTAATTAATTACTCCTCTTCATATTTCATATTAAATAATCTTTTATTTTAGGCATCATCAGGACAGGTTTGCTTAAAATTATACCCGTGATTGCCGTAAAGCGCTATGAACTTCAAGTTATTTGACTTAACTGAGGAGGTAGGATTGATCTAAAACATTTGTACGCAGGGATATAACATTTTCATGAAGGTATGCTTAACGTTACATCACTTAGTTCGATTTTTCGTATGCATAACAAAAACAAATACACCTAACACGAAAATTGTTTCTACATATTTTATAACCCATATATTCACTGGCACAATAATTTATCGGCAATGGATTTTAACTTGTTTTGTATGTAAATAAGCCGAGCTCCCCATCGATAAGTTATCTCGCGAATGTGACGTCACTCTGATTAATGACGTCACAGTACAGCCCCGTTTGTAAGTTCATGTACTGAGCTATGTTTTGGAATTAAACGTACATGGAAATTACGCAGGTTATAAGGTATTTACTTTAAAATGACTGTCTTATTGGCAAGTAACGTCAGTGACTATTACAAAAGGATAAATACTAAATTATTGTCCTTCAAAATCTTAAACATAAATAACCTTATCTTTAACCTAAAAAAGTTGATAGTGATAGCCATCCTTTCCGTCCAAATAATTAGATAGTATATAATTAATAGAATTCTAGTTATATACCGTAACGTTTCACAGTACCTACACATTACTTTACTAAGTCACACAGTAATGTCACACTTAACTAACAAGAAAACAACGCCAAGCCCTCACAAATATTAAAGGACAATCGTAATCTATAAACGCTGTTATCAAATAACTCCACGGAGCGTAATAACAGCGTCATTCAAAGGTTACTTTTAATTACTTTTCTTCTTCAAGTGAGCCTTTGATTTTACAGTTGACATCCCAAGACAGGGTTGACTGTAGCTTTGATCATATTGTTTAGTTATAATGGTCGATTTCTACCATTAAACGTTTGTGGTATCTTTTAAGCATCGGATTGAAGGGTTAAAATTGTGTGCAATTATTATTCGGGTAGTTATATGATTTCAAAAGGTTTTTGTTCAAATGTGACTTTTCTTATCAACGTTGACTTTTGATTTATAGTCAATTACGATTTTCTAGCAACTTTGATTTACAATATTAATGATAACATAAAAGGCTGACCTGTGCTGATTTGCTGGCTTAGGACGCTTCATAAAGAATGTTGGCGGCCAGCTACAGCGACCAGCGACCAGCTAACCAGCGCAAACATGTGCTGGCATACCAGCCACCTCTTTAAAAGCGCTTTTATCGCGTATTGACTCGCTGTGTGATTTACGAGTATGTTTGAGAAACACTGAAGCGTAGAATAACTAGAACGATATTTACCGCACATAATGTGATATAACTATATTTAGATTTTTTTTATAATAATGAAGAATCTCCAAAGTTTAGTACCTAATATTACGAAGGATATCTGTCGCACGTATGTGTCGGGGTTGCGGGTTCGAATCCCGCCCGGAGTCAACAATATGTGAAGACATAGTTGTTGGCGACGACCTCTGGGTGTCTATTATATATTCTTTTTAAGAATTCTTTTATGTATATGCAGTAGTATCAGTGAGTTAGATTCCATAACACAAACTTAGAGCTTAGTTTGGGTCTAATTAACCGTGTGTGAATTTGTCCGGGTATATTATATTATTATGGCTATGTTAGTAACTGACCTGAACATTTGGTAGCCCGCAATGATTCCGAGAGAGAGGTGGAGTAGCCCTTGCTGACGCCGCTTGAGATCTTGTCTGTACCTGCAAGAATATTACAACCTTTATGAATATTCATTGTTAACCGACTTCAAAAAAGAAGTAGGCTTCTCAATTCAACTCGATTCAATTCAAAGAGGAGGCTTTTGTACTCGTATTATGATTATAAAGCTGTAGACTTTTTTTTTTCGAGTGTTCGAGAAGTGCAAGCCGGTTTGGTCAAGCTTTTAATATTATGATAATGATTTTATTTTTAATATTTCATTCCGTACTATGTGGTATTTTGAAAGCAAAAAATACTCACTGGTGAAGACGTATATAGTTATTTTTAAGTGTTTTTCTTTAATTGAGAGTATATTTAAGTGATCCTAAGCAATTATTATTTTTATGCTAACCTTACATAAAAATAGATAACAACATTAAGTTTTAATTTTAAATTCTAATTAATAGTTACACGTCTTGGTACTCAGATTAATAATTGCACATATTATAATTACGAAGACATAAATTACTCTACACATTAAAAAATGTTTTCGCACCCAATTATTGTTACACAAATACAAAAAAAAAAACAATTAAACAAATAAAAATTCAAAATCCCTCTCCCACGAAAGTGAAACGTATCAAATGGCGTGCGCAATATGTTTTCTGATATTTATTTGTAAAATAAATATGTTGGGGTCCTTTCTGATGGTCATGTCGATCGTAAATCTAAAAAAAAGAGGGTTCCGTATCATCATTACTGGTAGATGTCGCACAATTAAGTTTGTATTGTCTACGGGGAGTTTCCCATGAAACGATACCCTATTTGGGGCCACTAACACTATGCTATCAATAGTTTTGTTTGGGTCCTGATTTATGCAAATGAAAAATGGACATATTAAATATGAAAGTGTTGGTCCATGATCAATTTGATATTGTGTAATGTGTTATGTTAGTAGATGAATCACTTGTTATTATTTAACCTATTTCATTTTATCTGACTTGATTGTTATAATTTATATTAAGCTAATTGTTTTCTGCGGTTTCACTCGCATTGAATCCTTGATAATATCGATTGTACGATTAAAGAAAATATTATATTAATACCATAATTAGTGTGATTTTCAGCGAAGGTTTCAGGTAAGGCAACTGATTTACATCAAGGTGTATGTTATTCTTGTTATGTCTCTTCTTTTTTATTATTAAAATGAAGGTAATTTTGAAGCTGATCAACTACAGCGTCAATAGCATCGTCCTACTAATAAAATCAAAACTTAACTCCTTAATATTCACCAAAAAAATCTAACTTCCCAAACATCCAGAACTAAAAGCAATCTAAAACAACATTTATCATTACCGGCAATAAACCTCATAGTCCCCACTCACTCTGCACATGCGCCGGCGCACGCTCGGCGTAACGCCATCTATTAACAAAGTCTTGGAACTAGCTGTAGTGTCATCCCATTAATATTGGCACGAGTTGCCACGGTTTGCCTTTATCATTGTTGACGCTTAATGTTCGCGCCAGTACCCATTGATTGTGCAATAATTGTTTGTTTGCAAGGGGATGATCCTATGGGAACTCAAGTGGGGAATTATTGGCTTAACGGTGATATTGCTTAATAATCTGTGTTAAGTGTTTTCAAAACTCGGTGGGTGGGTCTTTGACTCTAGTTTGTTAGATACGGAAGGGTCAGCTTTTCACATCTATAATTGTCAATGATTTAATATTTTACTGAGTGGGAATTAGTTTATGTATTCTTTATTTTTACTCATGGATACTTTCTCGTTGTATTAGCGATCAATACTGATGATTTTTTCATTTTTAATTCATCAAGATAATAAGATAATAACTTATACCAATACTAATAATAAGGAAAACCTTCTTCTTCATCGAGTGGATGGTCAACCTGACCAATCCTGGTGTCAGAGTTATTGAGTCGCCAAAGGCCTCTGACATGGCTCATGACTGTAACGACTACTATCCGTAGAAAGTAACCGGGACCGACGGCTTAACGTGCCCTCCGAAGCAATCAGGTGATTCAGCCTGCAATGCCCTAACCAAACTGAGGATTAAAATAATTGCTACGGTATTCGTAGGCGGTTTCGTAGGCTGCTACAAGTTATGTAGGCTTCTCGTAGGCTCGTAGCATTTGTAGCAATATATGTTAAGTAACCGTTTGAAGATGATAACATGTATCTTTATTTTAAAAGGAAAAAAAGGGTAAACGATCAATAAAAATACATGATTTTAGAATGATTTTAGGAAGTTTTAAAATTAAAGTTTTCATAATACTTATTATAAAAAATAATTCAAACCAAATTACGTCTCTTATACATGAACTTAGTTATGAACATGTTATTGGCCAGCAATGCGTTGCACTAGAAGTATAACTTCCTTCCGAACCATCACTCGCTCAAAAGAGAGCGCTATACGGCAATCTAATGAAAACAAATTACTTCAGCCCCTAGCCCTTAAAAAATCAATATAACACGCATATCGGTCCAGTTTCAACATGATATATTGATATATATTTTACGTAGATACCATCTAAAGTACTGCTTCATAATTAATGACAAATGTTACTAGTGAGATTATATTCGCGATATGATGAACCTTTCGGGCCGAATGCAATCATTTTCATGTTAACAACAGTTTAGACCCCTCTCGACTTATAAATTTTAATACGGTGTTGCTAATAGCTGCAAGATTACGGTGGCCGGTTTTTGCAGTTATTTGAATAATATGTAAATTGGAATTTGTTTCAGATCGTTGTGTTTGTTTGTTATTCCTATTGCGTTCCTTTGGGAATTTGTAATGATGTTGTAAGTTATGTAAAAAGAGATCGTTTTTGAAGGAATTTTAGAATCTTTGTTTTATAATAGACTGGCAGTAGTTCGCGGTTTTACCCGCATTGTGTTTATTTTGGGGTGAAGATTAGCCAGCCTGTGACATTCCTGTTGAATGTGGCTATCCAATACAAAATAAATTATTGTAATCGGATTGGTAGTTCCTGAGATTAGCACTTTCAAACTAAACAAAAAGACGTGTGGCACTCGGGGACTGCCGCGGTAAAGCTATTGCATAGTTATTTTTTGTATCACTAGATGGCGTTAGTGGGGAGCGTGAGGCTTTTTCGTTACGGAATTTCTGGATTCGGTCCCCGCGCTCAAGGCCCGCGATAGAAGCTATGCAATAGCTTAAAAAAACTAACTTCAACTTTATTATATTTGTATAGATATTTTCATTTTTGGCTTATAAAACTATGTTTTTTAAAATAAATCGTTTTATGTAGGTTGTAAAAAGTAAAGTTGTAAATGTAAAAAGTTTAATGTATGTTATCGAACCTTTATCTCATTACAATATTAAAGAAACGGTAACTGTAACGCAAAACTTACAATAGGATTTGATTACAAAACCCTGTACCTATCTAATGTTATATAAATTTTCTTAATAGAGATATAATATAGAATATATCTGCACGTTAAAGGTACGTTATCGCTGGCAACGCTACAAAGGGAGGTCGACATTTTAAATTTAAATTTTTACTAAAGAAATGGGAACAATTTCAACGTAAAAAGTTATTGTCTTTTTTTGAAAGAAGCTCCTTTTGTTCGTTGAACTCTTTTGTTTGAAAATATTCGAAAAAGAGTTGTATCAACGCATAGTGCAACGCATAGTTTCGAGAGGAACTATTTGAAAATAGAATTGTGGCGCGAACCATGTATGTGAATATGATGAAAAGATAACAAAATATCACTACATACTCGTACATAGTATAAAACAAAGTCGCTTTCTACCGTTCATACGTATGTTTAGAACTTTGAAACTACACAACGGATTTTGATCCGGTTTTTTTAAATAGATAAAGTGATTCAAGAGGATGGTTTATATGTATAAACATTCAAAAAATTCAACGGATACGGACACAACGCGAGTAAAACTGCTCGTTGTTTATAAACGTATAATCTAAAATTATTGTACCGGAGGCCGCAACCGCATGCGTGCTCTAATATTAGTCTAAAAACTGCATTACTAATGATCGACTAGATTACTAGCTATCCGCGAATGCGATTTGAGTCCTAAAATATCTGCAATGTATAAATAATTTCACAAAAAACGATAGTTGTTTAAAATCACAAAGAACTATCAATGCATATATCTTACTGAGATAACTTTTAAAGGAAAACGTTAACTTAAAAGCACAAAAATATGTGACAGACTAATATACGATAAACCCCTTTATCTTTGCGAAAACAATATCGCACGAAAACAAGTAGTAACTTAAGCAAACTATAAGTGAATCATAGAAACGGTAATAAAGATATATTCAGCAATAATCCAGTCATTTCTAGCCCGTATAAAATCTTTATTACATTTCAGATAAAAAACACCTCCATTTGTTTCCACTAAAAGTAAAAAAATGTTTTAAAACGTGCACCGAAAATGCATTGAAATTAAGCGGACTCCACTCCCCTCGGCGAGGTGCCTCGTTAAACCAGGGAAACTCCGCTCGTCGACTCTAACTTTCGAAATAATGAACTGTATAATAAAATTTTATTTTCACAACTAGTATTTATGAAAGCTGTGCGCGATGATCTTTAGGGCGGAGTATGGGCGGGCGTGTAGCCATGGCAACCATGGGGTATCTCGTACGCCCCGTTTCTCCCTTCAGAACGATTGTCATCGGTGGAAGATGTTGCCCCCACCTTGCTTTTATACCTAGCGACGCTTAATCTAAAGGGTTCTATCTCCCTTTGTCGTCCAAATTGAAACTTTATCTCGGGGTATTATGAGTCAGTTTTGTTGGGAACGATGCGAAGACGGCTCAATCGATAATATTCTTTGTGAAGGCTCTGCTCAGTTATCGGTGCTCGCACAATGGGGCCGCTGTACATCTTTGTTGGAGGTGTAAAAAATTAATGGCTTCGATGTAGGGGCTCATATCTAGACGTCGTGAAAGATCATCATTACAATATTTATTGTGTTTGTGACACTTTCATATCAAAAACGAGCTATAAAGTGTAATACTAGTTAGCTACGCGTGGTTTCATCACCTTGAAATGACCTTAGAGACCAAATAAAAGCTACGTTCCTCATTGTTTCGCTCTGAGTTTCTACTCAAATGTAACAAAATCTCATTTTATTTACCAGAACTTAAATGTACCAACTCGTAAACACCTATCATAGTGAAGATTGATAAATATAATTGGTAAAAAGAGTTGAAAGACTCACCAACATTTTTCCCTTTCTCCATCGAGCCCAGCATCTCCTCATTCCTGGACCTTCCGAACCCCAAAGTGGACGCCGTGCCATCCTGCCCGAGCTGACCACCGTAAAACTCTCCAAACGCCGTCGCCGTACCAAGGAGACCTGATCGATCCTGTAACGCAGCCTTTGCTTTCTCTACACTCTGTTTCAGTTGCTCGAAGGTCGACTGGTGGAGACGGTACGGAGGCCACTCAGTGGCTGGCCAGGGTTCCTCTTTCAAAGCACTTCTCTTCAGTTCCAAAGCCCCAGCGTAGGAGCAGCTGCTTTCGTACATTGCAGCTTTAAGACCACGGAGTGCTGCAGTACACCTCAGTGTTCGGAAGTCAACCCTGAGGACAGAAAACGTTGATATGACTTTGCGTATTTGAAGTTTCAATAGGAATTGGAACGCAGGACAAAATCTCGGGCGGATGACAAATCCCTCTAATTTTTGAGAACCGGTCGCAGTATCATTACCAATTTTATTGACAAAAGCTTTTATAACCAAATACATTACAATGCAAGAAGGTTAAATTGTCAAAGCCCGTTTTTATTTATCCGCTGGCGGATCCGAATTATGGTGAACATTTGAAATGAAGCTCTTTGTCCTATTTAAACTTAGACTTTCAGACAAAGTCTCCTGAAAAAGCGGGACCTATAGGCATAAAAGATCGTATTGATACAAAGTGCCTGTAGATATAATTTTGGGCCCTTAACATGATTAATGTAAAGTTATTCAATAATGAATATAACCTAACATAACGGTACATTACAATTTCAAATCGTATAGGCCGCACCCTGTATATGTCACGACAAATTTTCGGTAGACCAAACTGCGGCTCAGTCCATAACATTTTGCTGCAAACCGAAAGCGTTTGCCTAATTCGGTCAACCAACAATACCAAAGCAAGCCAAATAAACAACTCTATTCAGTTAACCTATATAATAACTCTGACACCAGGATTGGTCAAGTTGACCATCCACTCGATAAGAAGAAGTTAACCTATCTGATTAATCCGAAAACAGTCACCAAATTCGATGACCGACTTAACTAATACTTACTTACTAATAACCAATACTTACAAACATCATCATCAATTATACCATCAATTCAACTACCAATACTATCACAATGCTACATTCAAAGATCACCATCAAATAATATTAAATGTTAGTTCTGTGTCAGTTCGCATGTGGCAGGCGTCCCATCTCACATGAATTTTTAATGGGTTATGTCCAGGACTGACATCCTGTACTAGAATTACATAAAGATCGGCAACCGCCGAGCTATAAAACGTATCATACAAGCAAGTAACATACGATACGTAGAGTGCGATAATCGTAGCTATCCTGTCAATGGGTACACGGGTTTATTGTTTCTAAAATTGGAAGATTAGACACGAATTTCGGCCGATAAAAGTATTTTGGGGTTTTTTTGGAATTAAATTTGATTGATTAAATCATTGTATATTATGAAACAAAGCCCCAAAAATATCTGTCTGTATGTAAAAGATCTCAGAAAACTATTGAACGGATGTTTATGCGGTTTAAACCAACATAAAAAGTATTCAGGAGGAAGGATTGTGAATACTTGTCATGCTAAAATGCAAGGATTACAACGCGGATAAAACTCGGGCTACTAACTAATAAATGGCATATCCATTTATATTTTATGCTCTTAATTTTTTTTATCAATTCAGAATTAAAAGAGGTTTATCCTTGTACCTACATATTGATAAGCCCTCTCTTCGTTACTAACATTTTAGACGGAAACTTATTCCTGAAAAAATGGCAGGAAATTACGCTATCTATCTATCTGTTTGAAAATCGTTTATGATACTATATACTAAACATTCTAATAATTTTATTGGAATATCATAAAAGTGCAGTAATAATTTTGTTATACGCGAAGGGGAATGCCCATATTCCTACAACTAATTCTGTCGATTTACTAAGTGAATAATTGTTTTATTTCCACCCGACCTTGTGTAGTCCTTGCATAATCGAAGAGTCGTTCTATTGTTCACAACCATACTTCTATCCCTAATAAGCTGTCTGTATACCAATTGATTTTCTCAACAAACTACCGATCGGTTTTCATGTTGTTTTCACCAACGTACAGTGAAGCCAATATTCTTAAAGTCTTTACTTGCCAATATTCTTAAAGAGACGGGTATAACGCGAGTAAAACCGTAGAGTTCGGATAGTATTTAATAGTCACTAGCTAGAGATCATTTACTGCTATTGATTCAATGTTTTAAAAGTGTATTTACTGTTAATTTGAGTTCGTGGTAGAAAATAATACTTCTATGTTAAAAACCTCACCTCATATCGGAAACTCGTTTTCTTTTCGGTCGCTTTTCTTCTTTCTTATTTTTATCCGTCGTGATGGTTATCACGTGGTATCACATCTCGTGATACCACTACACTATAAAGAACTACCACCAACACGATAAGTTACAATCCGAAGTACATCACTAACGTTGTAGTATTTTGGCTTATCGATTATCGCGTGACTCGATTAGTTAAGGATTGTTTAAGTTACTCGCGTTACTGCTAATATCGATGTTACGATCGTTGTTCAAGTGAGCAGTGGCTAGTCGCAGACTGGCGCAGCGCCCACGCACATACTCCAAATTGAACACATCCGGATCGAGGGAAATATGTCGTACAAGCAATTTATTCACAGTTTGATTTGACGTGAATTTGCTGGTACAAAATACATACGTTTAATTTAAATTAACACCGGAACGAGCTTCATTAAAATGTCGTTGATTATTTCAGTTTGTTTGCGTCGTGTCTATTTCGTATCGATACTATTCCGTCATTTGAAATGTAATGGACGGCACTGTTCGGCTGTTTAAACGCGGATTTTGTTATTATATTAGTTGATACTAGTGTCTATTAGTGTCAAAAAGCAACTAAATTGATAAACTGTCCGAATTTAATAACTAAAGTATTTTTTGGAAATTAAAACTTTGTTACATTCTTCGTTTGTTTAAATTTCGTGTCAATCATTTTCAAAAGTTCTTACTAACATCTTTCTGCATTAACATTATGGTTAATTTGCTTACGATTAATAAATCATGACTAATTTTGACATATAAGCTTCTTCTTCTTATCGAGTGGATGGTCAATCTGACCAATCCTGGTGTCAGAGTTATTGAGTTACATATAAGCTAAGATCATTATTAACCATATTAGGACAAACTTGTTTGTTTGGTACCCGTAAGTAAATAAATGTTGATGATAGACAGTTATGTTACTATACGAAATGAAACGGGTCTGTTTCGCATCAGATTATATAACGTATTTTACTAAAATACGTACCAGACGTTTCGAGCGAATTACACCGCTCGTGGTCACGGGATGACACTCGGTGTCGTCGAGGGGTGTAATTTTTTAACGTTATATATTGTAACGCGATACAGACCCGTTTCTTTTAGTATAATAAGTGCAAGTCGTGTCTATTTAAAAAGTAAGTTATGTTACAATTTCCTCTATCCACCTTACATTCAGACCTATTTAATTAAGCTAGTTTCACACTGTGCTCGGCATCCATAACATTAGTTGTAAATACAATGTACAATCTCGCATGTGGGCGATACTTGTGGCCAGGATGTCTACACATTACCTTATTATATGCGGCAAAAAGTGACGTCCGGCGGCTGATACCTCTTATCGAATGAATGACCGGCCTTGCTCTATAATCGTATGTTTTACATTCTATAAGCGTTGGCATACTAATAATAATTAATATGACATTGTGAAAGTCGATGCGTTTTAATAACTCATCGTTTGTGTGTGTGAAAATCTTTGTTTTGGAATTGAGATATGATTTGCCGACGGAAGACACGTGGTTTGATAAAATAATAAAAAATAATTTGGATGAATCTGGAATCTCCTTTTTTGAAGTCAGTATTGAGTAGATCATCTCACAGCAGGCGTAGTTCGACTAAGGGTCGTTAGGACTCTTAAATCACGGTAATAGAATCTAACAGTATTCAAACTCCATACAAACGAAACACGAGTACATACGCGTCTCGATCTCTACAGTTGCGAATGTGCCGCACTAACTTTTTTACTTTTATATGAGTGCGTATTTTATATACCATTAAAATTAATAATAATGCTTTTCCCAGTCGAGGTGCAAATATTCAGTGTGTAATTTTTATAAGGGTGATTTTTATCAAAAGTCTCAAATATAGTCAAAACTAATGTAATAACACATCTAGCATTTTTATTACTACTTATCTACACTTCCTATTTCATTGACCATGAATTCCATTTGATTATCATTGAGTTATATGTACTAAACGTTAGTAGATATAAGTCAATGGATTGAATTAAAAAATATAATACATAAAAAAGACTAAAAAAGACTAGAAAAAAAGTCAAGTCGGTAGATGTAATCAAAATACTGTAGGCGGGTGGCCCTGTCGCGTCTATGCGTACGGCGCGACTGTAGATTCTATTACCGTGGTAAAACCTTCAAGACCAAGAATACCCAGAAATACGATTACTGAGTACGCGCCTGTTATTCATATAGTAAAACGTGGGCAGTCGCTACCAAACTCGATAATATAATACCAATTTATAGCAACTTCTATTGAAATAAACGCAAACCAAAGTATACGGGTGAATCTGTTGTAATGTCGACTACATTATGAGAACATAAACAAAGGCTTTGCAAAAATGACCACAATGAAACTAGTGACGTGTGCGTGTGAACAATAGTGTGTCATGGTTTTGTAACGTCATTTATGTACGACATACATGTACTCTCTGCTCTAGTTTCCAATATGTTGACACTAAATTGTAGTGTTATTGAATATTTAATGGACAAACTAACAGACGCACTAGTTGCCCCCAAGTTTTGAGAGTTCCCCTCGATTTCACTGGAATCCCATCATCAGACACTGGTTTTCTTACCACGGGACCGCTCTCGGAATATCTCGTTCCCAACAAAAAAATAATCATCAAAATCAGTTCAGAAACAAAGAAGTTATCCGCGAACATACATAAAAAAGCATATATACGGTGGAATTGAGAAACCGCCTCCTTTTTTGAAGTCGGTTAATAATAAGATCTGAAATGCAACGTGACGAAAAGTACCAAAACTCCTGTATCCAAAAGCGGGTACCGTATGCAGTTCACCGTTTTGCCGTCATAACGCACATGCGTTCTGGAAAAAAGTAATGAAATCGCTAGGAAAAGCCAAGCCAAGGCGATTTCTTATTAACAAAGTTACCTATATTTTAATCTGGAATTTGCACAAGGCATGGTTGTGCGTGTAGCCGGACCTTTAGGCACAGAAATCACTACATAAGTTCCACACACAATACCCATCTACTCGTATATATTCTAAGTGTAGAACATCGTACTCTCACGGACGATTAGCTAGCTGATTGAGTGCCACATACAAGGGCCAAGGGTGATCTCCATTCGCCCTTAAACCGACCAATTGGCGACCTACCTAATCTTTATTTTAGTTCTAAATATATAATGGGTATCTATAATATTCGATAAGTAAATAAAATTATAGGGCCTTTTTCATAAACGCTATTTAAATCACCCATATGTGACTAAATTACTATAACTGTTACTGTTACTGTTAGCCTGTGTCATCCCATTGTTGAGCAAAGGCCTCCCCCCCATTTCCACCACTCTTGATAAATTGAATAACTAAATAAACAAAATCGTGACTAAATTGTTAATTAAATATTTTGAATTTGAGTTTAAGTACCTAGTACTTGTCACAAATAAACATAAGTATGTACATCATCTCCAACGGCCAATTACTATAACGTTCGGAATAACGAACATAATTCCCTTGGCCTTTCTACGTTGGAACACAATAATTAATTCGCCTAAGATTTATGTGAATATTACCGTGTTAGTATACAAATATATACCTATGTTGAGTTATGTCTAAACACTGCTTGATTTATGCCCTCATGGTAATAACTTTGAATACATTTGCGTACTTGATACACGCCGTATCTTGTGTAGTTTAAAAATGAGTGAATAATTTAAACAGTCTGACTAAATAGTTAAAAAGTTTTTATGTGATTGTAATGTTTACTGCAAAAATAAAATGTACTACTTTCGTAGGCCTGTAGTAATAGAAGGTATATGCACATTAAAATTATAGGTATTAGATTCCTATAGTGTACTCCAAACGTAGTAAATTGTAACCAACCTTTTTTTACCCAAATAAACGCAAAAACATGTAACTAATGAATCTAATTAATGCAAAACTACCACCTTTGAATATAATCTATACTAATATTATAAAGCTGAAGAGTTTGTTTTGTTTGTTTGTTTGTTTGTTTGTTTGTTTGTTTGTTTAAACGCGCTAATCTCAGAAACTACTGAACCGATTTGAAAAATTCTTTTTGTAATGGATAGCCACATTCAACGGGAAGGTTATAGGCTACTTTTCATTCCGAAATTCCCACGGGAACGGGAACAACGCGGGTAAAACCGCGGGGCGCTGCTAGTAATATAATATACCCGGACACACGGTTAATGAGACCCAAACTAAGCTCTAAGCTTGAATATATTGTGATGCACGGTTAGAATAGACCTCTAATAATTTCATAACACAACCAAGATCTCGATTTTACCATTACAATTATCACTGTAATTATTTGATAATAACGACAGATTTGTATTAACGGCAAACAAATATTTGTCAAAAATCAACGCCATTATATTCAAAACTAGCAGCACTCCGTTTTGCCCATTCCCATGGGAATTTCAGGATGAAAAATTGCCTATAAATCTTCTCGTTGAAAGTGGCGATCTATTACGAAAAGAGTTATTCAAATCGGACTGGTAATTCCCGTGATTAGCTCAAACATATTAACACAAACTTAAAACTTAAAATCTTTATAATATTAATTTGGATACTATAGACATCATCATTTTTGACAACTTCCATGAATTAACAAACAAATTTGTTATATAAAGTTTTCAACGTGAATACTTGTCAACTAGCTTGCTAACATAGGTAGTATATCAATTTGATTACGTTGTTTGGCACATTCCACGTCCGGATGCATTTCGTTCCGTGCATAATAACTTAAAACATACAATGTACAAATATACTTAATGGTTTAAGCAACAAGAGGCTAAAATTATGTACTTGTGGAATATGTTTTTTTTACGGAACAAAAAATGGATGCAATTACTTAATTATTTTTTGGATTGTGAATTTGTGAAAGTTATGCCGAAAAAACAGCATGCAATTTGGCAAATTATGGTAATAAGACAATGCGCAAATATATATGGATCATGGACGCCTTCAACAAGACTTACTTACTGATACTTAAGTAAGTAGTATAAGTAAAGAAATAATAGGCTCAATGTTCCGTTTATTCTGAATACTAGCAGCGCCCCGCGGTTTTACCCGCGTTGTGCCCGTTCCCGTGTGAATTTCAGGAATTTCTATACATATTAACCTTCCTCTTGAATCACTGTATCTATTTAAAAAATCGCATCATAATCCGTTTCGTAGTTTTAAAGATCTAAACATACATAGCGACTTTGTTTTATACTATGTAGTGATTCTGCTGTATTGAATAATCAGAAGGAATTATATTGAATTAGAATTTAAAGAATTAAATCTCATTTCTTAGGTAAAGTAAAGTATAAAAAGAATTATATAACGTAGCAGCTACAGCATAGTTTAGTGCTTAATGATGCCCGAAGAGCATAGTATTGTGCTTTGTTTTCACTATTGAGTTGTAGTCATTCAGTTTCATACATAAGTCTTGTTTATGTTTCAGGCGGCGGCATAAAATACGCGCGGACTTTCATACGAAACTGTTCTAACACAAATAAAGTGGTTAATAAAACGCTTTCCTGACCTAAGCCTAAAACTGTAGCAGAAATGGACATTCTTCTTCTTCATCGAGTGGATGGTCAACCTGACCAATCCAGGTGTCAGAGTTATTGAGCCGCCAAAGGCCTCTGACATGGCTCTTGTAACGACTACCTATGACCGGGACCGACGGCTTAACGTGCCCTCTGATTTTTTTTAATGGACATTAAAAACAATATTATCTTTCCGGCCATATTTCTTATACTAACGTTACAAAAAAATCTAAGAGGAGTCATATCACGGCTGCACCTCAGTTAGAAAGAAGAAACTAAAGAACGCAATTTATGTGAAAACCCACGCGGAAGTCATTCGCGGAACATTCGTTGTGACTTGCCGTCGCAGTCCAAGAAATATATCAATAACAAATCTCATGAAATCTCTTTGATACTTTCGTTTAAATGTCAAACACTATCTTCTTTATTTCATTGGTTTTAATTCAAAGATGGTGTATTATTTTCATGTACAAATGCTGGAGCAAGATCAACCGCTAAGTAAACCGTCAATTGGTGGATTCAGCGTTAATATTACGGACGTAGAAATTAGGTAGACATTTATATAACGCAATGATTAATGACTAATGTGTACCAATTGAATATATATACTTTGGATCATTAAAATAGTCCAGTCAAATGAAGACATAAAATGATGCAATAGTTTCCTGAAACGATGTCTACTTTAGCGCAAACAGTACGTAAATAAATCAAATCTATCGCCCATAAAGCCGCCGTATAATCACACTATATACCAATAAACACTGAAGTAAAACGGGACAGTCATAAAATACATATACAATACATAAGAAGTACATCAAGAAGCCCGGACCGCGATAAAACAATGATCAAATCGTCGCATCTTAGCGTTGCCTCCTTACCTTCAGTGGTCCATTGTGGTTCCTCAGTCCAAGTCCATGGTCCTCACGGAAGGGTCAACTGGTTATTTGTCGAAAAAATAAACAAATCGATAGGAGTAAGAACGCGCGTCCTATGACAGGAAACGTGGATAATACGAGTGAGTCGGCTCGTCCGGTGGTGCGAGGCTTGGGAGACCACGCCTCGGGGCGGGGCCTGGGGCCGCCTGCGCGCTCGATGGACCTCATCTCTGCCTCTCCGGCACCTCTCGGTCTCTCAGACCAGCCACCATAGCCACCATCCCTCCCGAGTTACAGACCCGCAGGCTCGACACATACAATGCACCTCAATTCTTAACTTGTCGATTCCATAGTTAAACACCTTTCAAGCATTCTATTTTTAAAACTTAATATAAATAACAACCCTTTAACTGCCACAGAAAAAGAATGCCCAGATTTTTTCATCTAAGTTCCGTTTTTATATAATTTTATATAGTAATCTAAATAATCAATTTTTTTTTATATTCTTGTCTAATCACGTCGAAAATTATCTCTCTCAAATTGAACCTGAACTGTAATCTACTAATCAGGTCATTAGCGGCATCGTACGGTAAGCAAACGTTTAATTACGAAGCTCAATGAGAGTGGCTAATCGCAAGGGAGGTCGGGTCGGTCACACCCCCGCATTAACGCCTCAGAGCTTACCCAAGCTGCTTTTGTACCCACGAAATAAATACTGATGCATTTTTGATGCCTCATTTCGTTTATCGAAGTGAACGTTAACGATGTATTTTTGTCTATGTGTATTTCAATTAGTTTTAGGGTTTTATTTGAAAATAAACACAATACATAATTTCAGTTTTCTTTTTCGACTTACCAACATTTACATAAGTACATAATGGTTTATGTGTACGAGGACAACGGGCATAAACTAATCAAGATTATAATATATTAGTCCAATCATTTGGTAGTTTTACCTGGAAAGTTTTCCGGGAGTTTTGAAAATTGGTTTATTTATAAATTTGGGTATGCTCTTTTCGAATTTCAACTTTGCCACCTCGTACCACCGCCGCTCGCGCCGCCATATTGAAAAAATGGCGCCTAAAAACGGTTTTTTGGAAATATCTCTTTTCTGACGCATTTTACGACAAAAATATTTATGACAAAATTAAACTAGAGAAAATTTCCTACAATTTATGTATTAATATTTTTTTTCATAAAATCAATAGTTTTTGGCGTACGAGCGCCACAAAGTAGATTTCAATAGACGTTTTTAAAAAAAACTCATTTCCACACCACCTGTTTGTTTGAACGCGCTAATCTCAAGAACTACTGGTCCGATTTAAAAAAATCTTTTTGTAATGGATAGCCACATTCAACGGAAAGGTTATAGGATACTTTTCATCCAGAAATTCCCACGGGAACGGGTACAACGCGGGTAAAACCACGGAGCACTGCTAGTACTTATATAATAAATCTGAAGAGCTTGTTTGAACGCGCTAATCTCAGAAAATACCGATCCGATTTCAATAATTGTTTTTTTAATGGATAGCCACGTTCAACGGGAAGGTTATAGGATACTTTTCATCCAGAAATTCCCACGGGAACGGGTACAACGCGGGTAAAACCGCGGGGCACTGCTAGTATAATCCAGTCGAGTCCAATCGATTTCACGTGGGATAATTATTACAATCTGTTAGTTAATGCCTTGTTAGAGTGACCTTGATGCGTTGTGTTCGGAAGTATTTATGGAATTATGATCTCGTTGTTCACTGTACATTGTATACTATGGTAATCCTAACAAAATTGTAATGCGAAAGTTTGTGAGGATGTATGTATGTTTGTTACTCTTTCACGCAAAAACTAATGAACGGATTTGGATGAAACTTTACAGAAATATAGGTTATACATCAGAATAACACATGGGATATTTTTTATCCCGCATTTCTCGCGGGAATAGGTACAACGCGCGTAACAACACGTGACGGACACACTTTGCTTTTTTTTTACCATTTTTATCTGAAACTAGCTGTGCCCCGCGGTTTTACGCGTTGTGGCAGTTCTGGTGGGAATTTCGGGAATTTTTATACATATAAACCTTCCTCTTGAATCACTCTATCTATTTTAAAAACTGCATAAAAATCCGTTGCGTAGTTTTAAAGATCTAAGCATTGTTTGTTTTGCAGTGACTACAAATGTCAAAGTTATATCTATCAACTAGCCGCGCCCCGCGGTTTTACCACTTAGTACCGGTTCCCGCGGGAATTTTGGGATAAAATGTATCCCATGTGGTATTCTATCTAATGTATAACCTATATTACTGTAAAGTTTCATACGAATCTCTTCAGTAGTTTTTCCGTGAAAGAGCAACAAACATACATACATACATCTTCACAAACTTTCGCATTTATAATATTACTACGATAGGATATTTTATCCGTAAATTCCTTCAGAAATGATACAACACGTAAAACCGCGGCCGGTGCTAGTGTATACAAACATATGATGGTGTAATTGTTCCATATATAAAACCGGGATAGTTATGACGTTTGTAGGTCAATAGAGTTCTAATATAAAGTCGGAGTAACGTTAACTCGCGGTTAATATGTACTATACCTACTGTTTAATGTATACAAGACCCGGTTGTGCTTTGAGTAAACCAAATGAAATTATGAATCATGAAAGACTAGCACCGCCCGCGGTTTACCCGCGTTGTGCCCGTTCCCGAGGGAATATCGGGAATTTTTATACGTACAAACCTTCATCTTGAATCACTCTATCTATTTAAAAAATCCGCGTCAAAATCCGTGCAGTAGTATTTGAGTTTATCGCGAACAGATAGACAGACGCGGCCGGGGACTTTGTTTTATAATATGTAGTGATGAAAGATGATTGATTTTATGAAAAAAAATATTAATACATAAATTGTAGGAAATTTTCTCTAGTTTAATTTTGTACATAGATATTTTGTCGTAAAATGCGTCGGAAAAGAGATATTTCCAAAAAACCGTTTTTAGGCGCCATTTTTTCAATATGGCGGCGCGAGCGGCGGGGTTACGAGGTGGCAAAGTTGAAATTCGAAAAGAGCATACCCAAATCTATAAATAAACCAATTTTCAAAACTCCCGGAAAACTTTCCAGGTAACCCCCTTTTTTTTTACCAAATGCTTGGACTATATCTATACTAATATTATAAAGAGGTAAAGTTTGAAATTTTGTTTGTATGTTCGGGCTAATCTCAGGAACTACCAGTCCGATTTGAATAATTATTTTTGTAATGGACAGTAGGGTGGAGTGAATTTTTTTTTTTCGTGTTATTGAAATGTAATAGCGTGAAAAGGGTGCCTTTAAGGTTTAAGATAACACACACAAAATATAGTTTGAATTAGTTTAGATTATCTGCCTCCGAAAGGTCAATGAACTTTTGAATAAATTCATTTTTAGACCTGTGTTTGACGCATCGTATATATTATGTCATTTATAAATATTCATTATTTTTTATGTTATAATCCCATAGTTACTATAGTCTATTTTGATACATAATAATTAAAAATCATTCATACATTGATTTAATACTTAAAATAGGACGAGTGCGGGGGCGCGCGGGGAGACAATTCGTTGCGCGGCGCGCGCTGCGGACGCGCACTTGTCAACACTTGTCACTTCAGTGCATTGTTATTACTCGTAGTGACAGGTCGAATAATTGTTTTAAAACATGGAAAAGACTCGTAGTTCATTTAAATGTCCCCTTTTTGGTGGTATCGTCGATATTAAAGACAATTCTCTACCTACTTATGAAGATGTAATGAAATATTATGAATGGACGAGACATCAGCTAAAATTACAATTAGAAACGGCAAAGGAGCCAACATTTTCACAAGTAGCAGATATAGTGATACCTAGGATTGAAGGTATATGGCAAACATCATCTATTCCGACTGTAACACGAACGAGAATCATACAGATGTTAAAAGCATATCACTTAAAATACAAGAATTTACTCAAGTCTATTAAGAAGCTTTCTCCAGAAAAATTGGAATGTTTTCGGGAAAATAGTAAGTTGCTTTTTGATATTGCATCTTGCAAATGTAAAGATCTTTCACATTGTATCTGCCCGACTGATAAAAAGGTTCCCAAACAAGAACAAGCGTTTTTAATAGATCAACGAACTTCTCGAAACATGTTTATCGGTTCAATTGACATTACTACGACAAAAAAACTACAAAAGACCCTTAAACGGAAACTAGATCGCGAAAACTCCGCAAGTAAAGCCTTGAATAATAGTTTTATGTCAGTAAATACAACAATTAACGATTCCATAGCATCATCGACATCTTCGACATCCAAGCAAAGCAGTGGTACGGATGGATTTCTCAACACTACAAACGATGGCGTTCCCGAAATAAAGAACAAAACGAGGGCATATATTAACTTACCTACATTATCGAAGACGTGCGACAGATATGGTGTCTCTGATAGGGCGGCGGCGGCAATCGCATCATCTGTTTTGCACGATATTGGATCTGATGTTGAGGTTATTGATAGACATAAATTACGAAGGGAGAGATCGAAAAACCGACAGAAATTAGTGAATGAAGTCATTAATACAGAGCTTTCTGCTTTATACTTTGACGGAAAGAAAGACAAAACTTTGAAAATAATTAAAAAAGGTATTAAATACTACAGAACTACGTGTATTGAAGAGCATATCTCACTTATTCAGGAGCCGGGTTCTATTTATATGGGTTACGTAGTACCAAGTTCAGGTTCAGCGAAGGCAATAGAAGCCGCAATCACAGGATTTATGGCCAAGAAAAGCATTTCTCTACAGCATCTTATGGCGATTGGCTGTGATGGAACAAATGTCAATACTGGAAAATATGGCGGAATTATACGCCTTCTTGAAAAAAACCTGCAACGGCCTCTCCAGTGGGTAATTTGTTTACTTCATATGAACGAACTTCCTTTGAGACACTTGTTCCTACATATTGACGGAGCTACTTCAGGACCGAAGTCTTACACAGGCCAGTTGGGAAAGTCACTGGAAACTTGTGAACAATTGCCAGTTAAAATATTCCATCCGATCGAAGGAGAAGCACTTCCAGCAGCGGCTGTTGACTTGAGTACAGATCAAAAATACTTACACGATATTGTGTCAGCTGTTCAATCAGGTGACTTTCCAGAAGATCTGGCGAATAGGTCTCCAGGCAGACTGTCTCATGCTCGTTGGCTGACACGTGCTAATCGTATACTTCGTTTATATGTAGCAACAGAAAAACCATCAGATAATTTAATAGACCTGGCTACATTTGTCATAAAAGTTTACGCCCCATGTTGGTTCTCCATTAAAAATAAACCGTCCTGTAAAGATGGAGCTCGGCATCTTTTTAAAATCATATGGTCCTCCAGGTATCTGCCAGAAAATCTTAAAAAGGTCATCGATCCTGTCATTCAACGCAATAGCTATTTCGCACATCCTGAAAACATCTTACTTGCAATGATCACAGATGACAAGAGACACATTCGTGAACTGGCAGCCCGGCGTGTATTAAAAGCACGTAGTATGCCGCAACTTCCATCACCAAGGTTATTTGAAGTGACAGATGTTAACTTTAGTGCATCGAATTATATCGATATGATTAATTGGCAGCAAACTATTACCGAACCTCCGATCTTGAAACACCTAACTGATCAAGAAATTCAACAAATAGTCCAATCTGGTGGCGAAGGTGAACTATTGTTTTTACGTCTTCCCTGCCATACCCAAGCAGTTGAGAGAGCTGTTAAGTTGACGGCGGAAGCTGCCACATCGCAGTGTAATGACTCATCGAGATTCGGAGCCATAAAAGCTAAGTTGGAATCCCGTAAAAAAATGCCCAAATTTGAGACAAAACGGGATTTTAAGGCCGACTGAAAACTTGTTTTTTTATAACTTATAACTAAAAAATTGTACTACTTTTGCGTTTAATAATATAATTCATATCTTTAATAAATAATTTAGTTTCATTTATTATCGCTTTATACCTCTCATGTACTTAATATTGAACCCTAAGAAGATGACTATTTTTAAAAAAATCTTAACATTTCAAGGCCCAAGCGGAGGCAGAAGATATTATTTTACCGAACTGAAAAATTACAGTTACTTTTACTTTAACATAAGGCACTAATCCCCTGCTATTAGAACTCAAAACAAGAAAAAAAAAATTTTTCCATACAGCCGCGCTCCACCCTAATGGACAGCCACATTCAACGGAAAGATTATTGGCTATTTTTAATCCCAAAAATACTGATGACAACGGGCACAAACCGGGTAAAATCGCGAGGCACTGCTAGTATCAAATATTTACCGCATCTACACCAACGAGGTAAACAACTAAACGCCTCATCGTTTCACCTTCACCCTCACCCCACGTTCATAAAATCCGTTCCAATAAATCAGTGTAGAGAGTTGACTGGCAATACAATTAATTGATTGCCGATCGTAAAACATTGTTTTGATATCGCATCACCTGGCTAGGTGCGGCCTTTGCCCTTCTACGATGAGCCCCTACTTCCCTTTGTCTTAGTCCTTTGTTTTATAGATGAAATAATTCGTTATGCGGTTCCACAAAAAAAAATAGATTTTGGAAATATTTCGTGGTCGTTTATAAATGAGTAATTTAAATCTATACTAATATAATATACTCATTTTGGTTCGTTTTAACGCGTTAATCTTACGTACTACCAAACCGATTTGAGTCATGAAAATGTGCTTATTAGATAGACACATTCAAGGGGAAGGTTATAGGATTTTTTATCCCGCCAATCCCTAAAGGAACGAGCTGAAACCGCTAGTTATGATAGAGTTCGTATGATTTTTCATAATGATTGGAAAATCTAATCCCATAGTCTATTTTTGAACCGGGGTTGTAAACTAAGTAGGTACTAGTTCTTTTCAACCTATCACCAAATTATCGACAATCTATTGTTATTACAAAAACCATAGGAATAAATAATACAAACAATGAAGATAATAAGTATTATTATTGCTTCGTCTACAGCTTACATAATTCCCAATAGATGATGGTTACTCTATTGCAAATAAATTCTAGTTACTAAATAAATCACAATTTTCACTATAAACCATCAGTTTCTTGAAAAAACCAACCTTGTTCAATTAGCAAATTAGCTTAGTAGCTAACTAACTAGTATGGAGCTATTTAGCTAGCTGACTAATATTGAAAGTACATTGCTTACGATTGGGCTGTACTCGGTCGTAGGGTGCTTAAATGAAAAACCAGTGACTTACTTTTCAGACTTGTGTATAATAAATCCAACAAATAAAAGCGACGGACTCGTGGTCACACCGTTTTGCTACACCAGTGTGACTACGAGTAATTTATTTTCCTCGTGTTTACACTACTCTGAAAAGGATCGCACTTGACTGAATAGTAGGTATGTAGTGAAGTGCCCGATAGATAAATTAATTACGATAGACAACCGTAGGTTAACAGTAGGTTAGGTTAAGTTTTTTTTTTTTGTGAATGTTTCATTAATTACTGTTGATCACACCGCAGTGTGACCACGAGGAAAATAAATTACTCGTAGTCACACTGGTGTAGCAAAACGGTGTGACCACGAGTCCGTCATCCAAATAAATAAGTGAGATGTTAAGAAGAATTAATAAACACGTGGAATTGGAGGCACATGTTCCACTTCATCGGTTCTGGGCTTATCAATGACGGGTCTGTACGAGATAGTAACTTTGCCAGTATTGAGATCAACCGTGGACATTGAGTGCTTGCGCCAATGCTGCTCATACGGTCTCTTAGTCTGAAACAATACATTTTTGCAATATAATTCAGTCGAGTAGTATTAGCGTGTAATATAATAGAACTAGCTGCGCCCCGCGGTTTCACCCGCGTTGTACCCGTTCCCGCGGGAATTTCGGGATGAAAAATAGATGTTGTCCGATTCTCCCTACCCGATATGCACACAAAATTTCATGAGAATCGGTCGAGCCGTTTCAGAGGAGTTCAACCACGCACCCCGTGACACGAGAATTTTATATATTAGAAGATAGTATTTTACTTTTCTCTTCACTTTGTTCCTTCATCCTAAATAATATTATAAATGCGTAAGTAACTCTGTCTGTCTGTCTGTCTGTCTGTTACGCTTTCACGCCAAAACTACTGAATCGATTTGAATGAAATTTGGTACACAGTTCGTCCAGAGCCTGAGAAAGCACATAGGCTTTTTATCGCGACATTCTTTTGTCTGTTGGTCTTTTTTGACCATTTTAAGTTTATTTTTAGTAAAATTCACGAACCTGTCCTTCGGTAGGCTTGGAATAGTCATATTCATCTTCTCTTTTAGGGAAATCGTCTCTAAAGTGCGCCCCTCTGCTCTCTGTTCGATTTTTCGCACAAGCCACTACTTGAACGGCCAGTTGGAGCATATTTTGCAATTCAATGGTTTCTATCAAATCACTATTCCAATGTAGTCGATTATCTGTCACTTTGATATTTTTAAATGCCGCGTACCAATCCTGGATTTCTTTATCACCTGTGATAACGTAAATACGGTCCCAGTTATTTCAATTATTAGACCTGGTGTGAAGTCTTTAGGTGTTCTAAAAACTACTTGAAGTTGCTTAAGAAAAAAGTTCAGTAAGACCGAGGGCTGTTGTTAGTATACAAGATGCGTATATACGATTTCTTTGCGATTTCTTTACGATGCTAGTAAATACGATGTTGCTGGTGTATACGATTGAACAGCCTCCGTGGTCTTGTGGTTTGAGCGCTCGGCTCACGATCCGGAGGTTCTGGGTTCGATTCCCAGTGGGGACAATATCTCACAAAAATCTCTTTGTGAGACTGCCCTCAGTTTGGTTAGGGCATTGCAGGCTGAATCACCTGATTGCCCGAAAAGTAAGACGATTCCGTGCGTATTCGGAGGGCACGTTAAGCTGTCGGTCCCGGTTACTTTCTACGGATAGTAGTCGTTACACCATGGTTGGTCAGGTTGACCATCCACTCGATGAAGAAGAAGAACTGTATGCGATGAAACTTACCTTCATTCAGTAACTGAGCCGTTCTGAACACTGCGCATTTGCTTTGCATCGTGTTCCTCATCTCGGCGCGCAGTTCTGCGGTGGGAGCGCAGCCGTTGGAAGCCGACTTCAACTTTTCTAAATTGTCCAGTGTAGCTTCAAATAGACCCTAGAAATTAATTCTCTTTATTACAAACTTTATCCAAGCTTAGTGCTTTATTTTTTTTCAGTCGGTAGACCGTTTCGGAGGCCTTTAGGCGGTCTAAAAACTCGCGACACCACTAACCTACTCGAATTTACTTAACTAGCGCTACCGTGCATCGGAAGGCTAGTTTAAGGCTATGTTCAGATGGCTGAATTGTGACGCGCGTTTTCAAATCGCGCGCTTAGACATCCTAATATATACCTAGCAACCGTTCACATGCGCGCGCGTTAACGCGCGTCAGCGAGCGTCAACGCGGCGCTCAGAGAAAATGTTTCTAGACGCAGACAATCGCGCGTTGACTCGCGCTTTGATATTAATGTAATGTCCGTTTACTGTTCAGTTGAGCGCGCGCTTTCATCGCAATCGCATGTAATTTTGTTAATTTTCGTAATTATATTTTGTCCGTCCATTTTCTACGTTCTACCGAACTAGACTGACCAGTACTCTCGCAACGCGCGTTAGCGCTCATCATCTGAACTCTCTTCAAATTTGATCGCGCGTTGACGCGCGTTAACGCGCGTTACATGTGAACATAGCCTAATTGTCAGTCCCGATTGTGTCAACGTTAGACCATATCAGAGGTTTTTAGGCGGTCTTGAACCTCACTCAGGTTGCCCACTAATCTGCACGAACTTGCTGACATACTTAAGTCAACTTATAGTGTTCCACTTCTGGGCAAGTATCTCTCAACATCTACAAAGCCCCCCCTGTCATCCCTACTTAAAATAACATTATAAAGGCGAAAGATTGTGAGGATGGATGTATGTGTGAATGTATTGATGTATCTTTGTTGCTCTTTCCCGCAAAAACTACAGAACGGATTTGGATGAAACTTTACAGTAATATAGGTTATACATCAGAATAATACATGGGATACATTTTATCCCATGTATTATTATATTATGAAAACGGGTACAACGCGGGTAATACTGCAGGGCTAGTGGTTAGTATAATATAATATGGATAAAACTCCATCGACAAGAGCCCAGCTCTTTTTCAGAAGAAAAAAATAAACCTACCTCTTTCAGAGTCGGTTGCGAGTCACCTGGTTTACAAGTCTGTACAATATGATCTGCAACGGCTTTTCCGAACACAACCACATCTAGAATGGAATTAGCTCCAAGTCTGTTGGCTCCGTGGCAGTTGCTGACGGCCTCGCCAGCAGAGTAAAGTCCGGGCACCGGTTTGTCGCTGCCGTCTTTGTGGATAAGAACCTGAAACAAACCGTCCAGCCATTAGGGAGTGCATTTCCATTGAAGGAGAGCGGGGCTGTGTGAAGCTCAATCGACTAATGAACTAATCGTCAGCAGAATAATTTCAAGCTTTGCTTAATAATGACTTCAAATGGCTGACCTGTCCGTGATAATTAATGGGTATCCCTCCCATAGTGTAATGCACTGTAGGAATTATTGGGATAGGCTGAGTGAACACATCCACTCCCGTGAAAGTGTAAGCCGTTTCAGAGATTCCTGGAAGCTTATCCTTTATTACTTCCGGAGGCAAATGATGCAGTTGAAGAAACATGTGGTCTTTCTTCGGACCAACGCCGCGTCCTGTGAATTTAAAATATGATTAAACAATTAATATTGATTGCCTGTTTAGCTTACCAAAGGTCATCGAAATTAATCTTGTTTTATAGGCCTCGAATTTCTAATGGTCATAATTTATATTTCTTTTAGCGCCTCCAAGTGTAGACCTTTTAACAAAAGGTTTGTCCAAGCTAACGTTAATTCTGCTGCCAGACATTTCCCATCTTCTGCCCTTGTTCTTTACTTATATATACTCTGACAACCAGCGTTACTTATGACTACCTACACGAAGTTCGGTTCATTACAATCCATACCTTCTCTAATCTCAGTAGAGATGGACCTGGACACCACATCCCTACTCGCCAGATCCAGAGCTTTTGGAGCATACTTCTTCATGAACCGTTCTCCTTTGCTATTCACCAAGTATCCGCCTTCTCCTCGACATCCTTCAGACATGAGGCACCCTGAGCCGTACGCTCCAGTGGGATGGAACTGGATGAACTCCATGTCTTGTAGCGGAATTCCTGCTCGGTTTGCTATCGCGCATCCATCGCCAGTGCATGTGTGGGCGGCGGTGCAAGAGAAAAACATGCGAGGGTAGCCTCCAGTCGTGATTACTACGTTTTTGGCTTGAAACCTGAACAGTAAACCATGTTCAACCTATCGATTTATTAATCACTCAATTAATCATTTATTTGCTATCACAAGTAGTACGTAATATAAAATACAACAATTGTCTTCACACTATAATAATTGCGACAATAAAGTATTTAATATAATCCAATCAATAAAGTAGTTATAGAGTGCGTGAGGGGAACCTAAACGATTTCTTCAGGGTGCTTAGAAAGAAAACATACTAAATGTCCTGACGTCTAGGAGGCGAGCCCGAGGAAGGGGGGGATGACAAAGGTTTCAAATTTAAATTATTTGCCAATATCTCAAAACCGATGTAATGTAGCAAACAATTTTGCAGAATGAAAATGAAAGCTTATAAAATTCTCTATAATTTTAAATTCTATACACTTTTTCGATATTCCCAACCGTTAATGAACTACACGCTCCAGAAATGTACAAATTAAGGACCTTGGGCAGATGACTATGGAGCCTGGCCCAATGAACAACAGTGACATGACCTATGTCATTTGAAAGCTCTTGAAGAGTTTCTTTGACAGTTATATCGAAATCGACGGCCAACTTGATGTTTTCGACCACCGAAGATCATAACTATTAAATATTTATAGTCATATTATTAAATATAACATAACAACTAGAACTGGCAGCTAGTTCTCTACCATACTGACCTATGCAAAGAGCTGTCCTCCATATTCATCGCTATGGCTCCAACACACGCGCCTTCTTGCATAAGGATGTCCAATACAAAGAAATCCGAGAACAGATCAACTTTATCGGAGTACTTTGTGGTGTATCCGTAAAGAGTATGAAGTAGGGAGTGGCCGGTTCTATTGATGAGAAAAGGCAAGATATTAGAACAATCTTAGATTATTAATATATTAATAATATAGTAATTGTTATCATATTAATAGTGCCCTGCGGTTTTACCCGCGTTGTACGCATACCTGTGGGAATTTCGGGTTAACAAATGGCCTATAACCTTCCCGGTGAATGTGGCTATTCAATACAAAACGAATTATTTAAATGGGGCAGATAGTTCCCGAAGAGAGATGCCACACGGGCGCTGCCGCTGCGCTGCGTCGTCGCAACGCAGTGACTTCAACGCAATGAGTGTCACACGAGCGCTGCGACGACGCAAATCAACGCAGCTTTCTCCGACGTCACAGCGTAGATGTAGGAGTATATAAATTGTATGTAGTCTTTGAACGACAGCTTCGATGTTCTAAACAATACTGCGCTGTCCTGCGTCGTCGCACCGCAGCACCCTTTCCCGCCTCGTCTCCCTCACTCCTTGTGCGCTGCGAGTGCTTTGTTTCGACGCACGTTGTTTCAGCGCACCGTGTGGCATGGATAGATTTGTATGTAGAAACGGAGCGTCAACGACGCGACGCATAGTCCAGTCCAACCGCAGCGTCCGTGTGGCATCTCTCTAAATTAGCTCAAACATACAAACAAACTTAAAAAATTTACCTCTTTATAATTGTATAAGTATCGAATATACATAGCATAGACAGATAACAACATTCACTCTAAGTAATATTGTGTACTACGCTCAAATGTGATGCCACCTATCCAAATTCAAAGGAACTACAAACAGTAGCAAGGTCATTAGGTGAACTGTAATTAATTGGTTTCGATACCCCCGCAGAGATGTCGCTACGTTCAAGGTCTTACAAAACTAAGCACAAACGTGGTGCCACCTATCCAAATACAAAGGAACTATAAACAGGGTAGTAAGGTGATTAGGTGGTAATGGTTTCAATACCACCCCAGAGATGGCGCTGCGTTAAAGGTCAACGTTTAACACTGTATCCGCTAGATGACACCATACTCCTATACCTGCAGTTGTTTTCCGTTCCTAACATAACACAGGTAGGTACCTACTTAAAATTGAACAGTACGTGTATAAACAAGCTTTTTCTGCGGTTTTAACTATCTTATATGTTCCCGACAAAATTAGGAATATAAGTAGAGAGTAATATAAGAAGTTCTATTCTATCTCAGAGGAGTGACAAATATACTTGATTTTTTGTATGTTACTAACAGAGCCCCTCGGTTTTGCCTCATTGTGCCCGTTCCCATGGGCTACGGATTTAATGTTTCTGAGATCATCGCGTTCAAACAAAAAAGAACAATCTCTTCAGCTTATTTATAGTTGGTTGTCAAAGTTATACAATGCGCCCGACGCCAATCTTACATCTTACTTAACACTATTTAATGCATCTGATTTTAAACTAACTATAAAGGCTTCATGACAGAAACCTTTTTTAAAGCGAACCTTACAATTGGCCTTCTACAACAAATAAAGTTTAAACTATCTTGAGTTCTTAAAGTTAAGGCACCTATATTAGCGACGCGACGCGACGTGCGTATTCGTCTGTATTCGCCGCTTTCATAGTGCAGGCTTCGACACTATCGCCTGCGATCATTTACTGAGCGCCAACCATTCATTAGCATTACGGACGTAGAGACAACGGCTGCTGTTGCCATTCATTTAATTCCATAGACAATACTTATAATACTCCATGGTGTTATTAGAGCATTTCCTCGTAATATAATAAAAATAATATACTTGAATATCTTTATAATTCTACTGTGTGTATGTCACTAAACTCCTCCTAAACGGCTGGACCGATTTCAATATTTTTTTTGTATGCGTTTGAGTGGCACCCTGGATGGTTTAGATTCACACTAGCGACATCTATTGGGGTGGAACCACCGCGCGGGACAGCTAGTCAGTTATAAACCATATGTAAGGTTATTCGAGTAAAACTAATAAAAAAACAAGAAATCTATCATACCGATCGGCAACGCAGCATGTCCTCTTTGCGGTCTCCTTGCCAAAGTTCCTGGTGCCGCCACCAAAGGCTCGTTGGTAGATTCTGCCCTCCTTGGTTCTCGAGAACGGCATACCCATGTTCTCCAACTCGTATACAGCACTCGGAGCTCCTTGCGTCAGAGTTTGGATCGAGTCCTGTATGTAGCGTTTCAAGACAAAGGACCACCATTCAATCATGAGACAGAACTCAGTTTATGTTTTAAAATGATATGGATGTGTGTGTACATGTAGTTTATTAATGTTTGTTAGGGTTATTGACTAAATTGCAATGGATGTTTACATTGAGTTGTTATTGGCTACAGGACATAGGCCAGCGTTATAAAATGCTACGGAATGAATTTTATTGTTACTGGCTTGTCCTTGTGGTTTTATCGGCAGCTTGTTGAACTCAAAGGTATTTCTTGATTAAGGTCTGAAAATGCGTTAAGCGGGCGCCCGCGACGGGCAAACGTCGCGTGTCTACGCGTGTGGACTCTGTGGGAACGCGAGGGGCCCCGTCACGAGTGGGCACCCGCGCGGTTTCCTACAAAAGTGCTAAGCTGCGGGGACCCGCGCGGGCGGCCGTTGCACGGGGGCGAGCACCATTGCGCGGGTGCGGGGTGCGCCTCCCCCTAACGCAGTTTCAGGCCAAAAAGTAGTCAATTTCCTGTTCCAAGATCTAAAGTCTAGATTTTCTCTGTACCAGACATCAAAATCAATTTAAGAGATAAAGTCGTGAAAGCGTAAGGCAGAGACAGACGGAGTTACTTTCTCACTTTTATTAGTAACGAAGTAGCGGTTGAGTGCTTTCCCGCCTGAGCTTAGCTACTAGTCCATTGAAAAGTTACATTTGGGGTTGCGTTTTTTAGAGGACGCAATTTTATTTTTTTATGTGTAGGAGGGTCAGTGTAAAGCTAAAACTAAGTTTGTGGGGTTGCCACCCTTGTCCCACGGCCGCCATCTTGAAAATAGGGGTTGAAATGGTTTTTACGATATATCTCATAAACTATTAATTTGATTTAAAAAAAATTGTTAACATTTTTGTTGCAAATTAAATTCTCTACAACTTTGGTCCAGTAACTTTTTGTCGTAGAACAATAAATAAAAAAGTTACAAGCGAAAATGTTCAGACATTCGAAAAGTAAAAATAAAAGACTTAAGGGACTTTACAGCAGCTGCTGCTGATCCTAATACTGATCTATCGAAGGTCGTAGTTCGATTAGGTGGGTTCCATTTGCTCATGTCGTTCATAGGTGCGATTGGATATATAATGTCTGGTAGTGGACTCGAGGATATCTTCAAATTAATTTATGCTGAGAACTGTCTACAGCACATAATGTCTGGACATGCTTATGGTAGGGCTGTACGTGCTCATTTATAGTACTATTATCATCATCCAGAAAATCTCGTTCTTCTTCTGTAAATTCTATTGAATCCATAACTATTTTTGTTACTGATAACTGTTCGCTTATAAATTTTTTATTTATAGTTCTACGACAAAAAGTTTAATTCGCAACAAAAATGTTAACAATTTTTTTTGATCAAATTGATAGTTTAAGAGATATATCGTAATAACCATTTTAACCCATATTTTCAAGATGGCTGCCGTGGGACAAGGGTGGCGACCACACAAACTTAGTTTTAGCTACACTTTAAACACTGCGTTTAAACACTGACCCCCCTGCACATCAAAAAAATAAAATTGCGTCCTTTAAAAAACGCAACCCCAAATGTAACTTTCAATGGACTATACGGGATGTCGCTGTGCTACGTTTAGTTTCTAGTAATCATATCAAATACAAGCAGCGCCCTGCGGTTTTACCTTCCCGTTAAATGTGGCTTTATATTACAAATTAGCATTATACAAATCAGACAAGTAATTTCCGAAATTAACTTGAACAAACAAACTTCCAAATATTGCCTCATCTTTACATATAAAAATTATGTGTCACGTTGTTTGTCCATGATGAACTCCTAAACTACTGAACCGATTTTAGATTTGATTTGTACACAGTGTGCAATTTGATCCAACTTGAAAGATGGGATAGCTTACATCTCAAATTATAGTGATTATGGTGGTTCAACGTTTAGTTTTATGTCGCGAAACCACGTTTGCTGGGTCAGATAGTTATAATATAAGTATTGAAAAGCAATAGGTACCATCACACATTGTACCATTAGAACAGTAATGTATTTTTGGATACCAAGGTCAGTGGCCAACCATGGGGATGAAGTTTTTGATGGGGGCAATTATCAACATCCGTCATCAATTTACCTTTGTTCCATTGGGCTGGTTGTGTGTGTGCGTGTGCGCGTGCGCGCGCGTTTGCGCGTGCGTGTGCGTGTGCGTGTGCGTGTGCGTGTGCGTGTGCGTGTGCGTGCGTGTGTGTGTGTCAACTGTACTACATATGTACTACATAAAGCCCAATAATGGATGCGTTTTAAACGTTAATAGATTAAAATTACGTTAGTATTCAAATCACGAAAGCTTACCTGATCACCAAGCCAGTCGGATCCTTTGACAGTGTCATAAAAATGAAATTTCCAGTCGTCAGGGTGAATACTTCCTACAAAAATAAATGGCATTATTTCATAAGAATTACCTAGTATAGTGTAAAAAGCTATCAATTATAGCGAATATAAGTAATAACTATTAGTTAGCCTATAGTATAGGCTAACTAATAGTCAACGATGAGATGAGAGACCTTTGCTATATTAGGCCCTATAATATAGCAAAGGTCTCTCATCTCATCGTTGATATCAGTACATTGAGAAGGAAAAAACAAATTAAGTCTAATTAAGTCTGTCGTCCCCTTAATGGCAAATCTATTACACCACCTTATAAATCATTCATTATACTTTTCGAGTCAGCGGTCAACCCTGGTGTCGGAGTTTTTAGACCGCCTAAAGGCCTCCGACATGGTCTAACGATTGAAGCAACCGGGACCGACTGCTTAACGTGCCTTCCGAAGCATTATTGTAATGTTCTGACGTAACAGAGATTTGAATTTGACTTTTTTCACTTTTTGCGTTAGAAACCTAAAAAGACAAAACAATCAACAAACGATCAAAAACTAATAAAAAAATAATCAAGTTAAATACCAATAGAAGCATTCATGCCGCCCTGAGCCGCTATCGTATGAGACCTGGTTGGGAACAGCTTGGAGACCAGACCCACTGAGAAGTTCTTTGCAGCCAACCCGACGGCGGCCCGAAGACCAGCGCCTCCCGCCCCGAGGACTATTGCATCATGGTAGTGATAGAACACCTCGTAGGACCCATGGCGTCTTGAATCTGTTGCACAAAATATATTGTTCTGCTCATGGCACAAAAATGTCTATTAGCATAGAAATATACAGGGTGTTGTTTTTCCGCAGATTACCCAATTCCTGTCGACTAGTCGCCGGCGACTCGGTCGCTCGGGCGACTAAAATATGGGCAACTTGGCCCAGGAGACTAGCCGAGTATTCCAAGTACATTCGTGCAGAATGGACGTCGAAGCAGCCGTTATAGTAGCGCTACTAATAAGTAATTAAGAGAAAGAAAAATAAAAGAAAATCAGGAGAGTATTGGGCACATCGTATTTGTTACAAGAACGGAGATCAAAAGGAATGTTTGAAATATTATATGAAGACGTGAGAAAATACCCTCGTTCTTGTTTTAACTACGCAAGAATGTCTGTGCGTTCGTTTGATGAGCTAATGTGTCTTCTGAAACCACATAATAACTGGCACAGGTACAAATATGCCACCATGTGTTTCTTCGGAAGAATTTATTTCGGGATTATATTTCCGATATAAATTTCTCGGTATCGAAAGCCTGAGCCATTTTTGTGCGCGACGTCCAGTCGCTACGACAGTTGCTCGCCGTGTGATGCTTCCATTTGAAGCCATGCTCGTATTAGTCGCCGGCGACTGGCAATCGCTTGTGAGTCGCCACTACGCGGCGAGTCGGCGAGTCGCCTGGGCGACTGACGACTAACGGCCGGTTCACACATGTCTCCGTTGTATGTAGTTGTATATTATTTACTGTATACGGAATACTGTGCCATGTGTGAAGTCGCTCATACAACTACATACGCCATCGACGAAAAAAAAACGTACACGATAAAACGGAACAGTAAAACGGAGACATGTGTGAACCGGCCGTAAGTGCGTAACCACCTATTGAAAGTGTAGTAAGTAACAGTCGCCGGCGACTAGTGGTGCGTATAGGTACTAAAATCTCCGTATATTTTGTAGTTTGCCACAAGCCACCCTGTAACGAGATACACCCAAAAGGCCAATGACATTAGTTTAATCATTAGCTTATTACCAAGTAATTAAAATTCTGATGTTGTTAGCCCCAAACCTATTCGATCTTACTTTTGCAGAAAATGCTTTAAAACTAAAGCCCTAGTAAACGATCGAATCTACTGAAATAAGAGAAAGTTTAAATTGGTACAACTCAAAGTGGCCAATCTAGGCGTTCGGCTCAAACAAAGTCTCTGGTCTGCACTCTGTAATTAACAATGTACATATACCACCCACACCTGACTCTCTCAGAGACATTCAATAAATCGATACTTAACTAACTGACGTAATTTTTCATAAATAACGTCAAAATCAATACAATGGAATCACAAGGCTCCAGAATTCTGAGAAACTTATATTCCAGGTAAATCCATAGCTGAAATAATTTTTTGAATCGCAATTTATTTCAAACGAGCTTGAAGGTAATCATTAAAATGTTTAAAAAATATACCTATAATAGTCTCTATGAATAAAAATCAATGCCACTTTTCGTTGTAATTTTATCGGTCGAGCGGTTCTAAAATTCCCACGAGAACGGGACTTATATGTTTTTATAGAATACTAGCAGCGCCCCGCGGTTTCACCCGCGTTGTACCCGTTCCCGCAGGAATTTCGCGATAAAAAGTAGCCTATGTCCTTTCTCAGGCTCTGGACTAACTGTGTACCAAATTTCATTCAAATCGGTTCAGTAGTTTTGGCGTGAAAGCGTAACAGACAGACAGACAGACAGAGTTACTTTCGCATTTATAATATTAGTAGGATATTAGTAGGATAAAACTATGACATAGTGATAAGAGGCATTAGAGAGCCCTGTGTCCCGCTTGCACAGTTGCCATTACAAAAATTTTAATTGTACAACAGTATACTTTTTAAAAAGTTTTGCTAGTTTGCAATACTTACATATTTTAAATTTATGAACTTTTGTTTACTTATAGTCCCGTCAACGAAGTAGTTGTAGAATGCGTGAGAGGGTACCTAAGCGATTTCTTCAGAAACGTATTCAGGGTGCTCAGGAGAAAAACATACTAAAAGTCCTGACGTCTAGGAGGTGCGCCGGAGGGAAGGGAGGGTGACAAAGGTCTCAGTTTTAGGTTATTCGCGAATATCTCAAAAACGGTGCAATGTAGCAAAAAAAAGTGTATAATGAAATGAAAGCTTATATAATTCTCTATAACTTTAATTCTATCCACTTTTTCCATATTCCCAACCGTTATTGAACTACACGCTCCAGAAATGTCAAAATTAAGGAACTCGGGCAGGTAACTATGGAGCCTGCCCCAATGCTCAACACTGACATGACCTATGTCATTTGAAAGGTCTTGAAGAGTTGTACAAGTTGCTCCTAGACAGTTATATCGAATTCGACGGCCAACTCGGTGTTTTCGACCACCGAAGCATTACCACTGGAGGTGCTGTGGAGCCTGGACGGAATGCTCAACAGTGACATGACTTACGCATTTGAAAGCTCTTACAAGTCACTTTTTAATAGTTATATCGAAATCGATGCCAAACTTGGTGTTTTCGACCACCGAAGAAAAAACACTAGGTGTATGTGCAGTTGACCCTGATCGTATTGCTCAACAGTGACATGACTAATGTCATTTGGAAGCTCTTACAAGTCACTCCTTGACAGTTATATCGAAATCGACGACCAACTCGGTGTTATCGACCACCGAAGTATCGACATTGATCGTATTGCTCAACAGTGACATGACACATATCATTTGAAAGCTCATAAAGAGTTTTATAAGTCACTCTTTGATAGTTATATCGAAATCGCCGTCCAACTTAGTGTTTTCGACCACCGAAGAATGGAGTTGGGCTATGCCATACCGAAGTATCGACGCTGATCCTAATGCTCAACGGTGACATGACCTATGTCATTTGATAGCTCTTGAAGAGTCGTACAAGTCACCCTTTGACAGTTATATCGAAATCGACCGCCAACGCGGTGTTTTCGACCACCGAAGAATGACACTGGGTTTATGTGCAGTTGACCCTGATGGTATTACTCAACAGTGACATAACTTATGTCATTTGAAAGCCCTTAAAGAGTTGTCCAAGTCACTCCTTGACATGTATATCGAAATCGACGGCCAACTTGGTGTTTTCGACCACAGAAGAATGGAATTTTCTCAAGGTCCTTTATTCAGCGTGTTTAAGCCCGCTCTTGCATCAGAATAGTATAAAAGTAGTGCGCAAAGGAACTCAATAGATGGCATTACGATTTAAAAAATCTAAAACACGCGTAAGTTGTGTTCCCGGCCTGAAAGGGTGTCGTATTTAGCAACCATGACATATTTGAGTTAACCTAAACATGTGCAGTGACAGTGAGTGATCGCTTATGTTGCCCTTCAAATACTCTATAACTAATTTATGAATTGAACTAATGTGTATACATATATTATTTTTTTTGGTCAAAAACACCGAGTTAGCCTTTGATTTCGATATAAATATCAAGGAGTGACTTAAACAACTCTTCAAGGGCTTTCAAATGACATAAGCTATGCCACTGTTGAGCAATACCATCAGGGTCAACTGCACATAAACCCAGTGTCATTCTTCGGTGGTCGAAAACACCGCGTTGGCGGTCGATTTCGATATAACTGTCAAAGAATGACTTGTACGACTCTTCAAGAGCTTTCAAATGACATAGGTCATGTCACCGTTGAGTATTAGGATCAGCGTCGATACTTCGGTATGGCATAGCCCAACTCCATTCTTCGGTGGTCGAAAACACTAAGTTGGACGGCGATTTCGGTATAACTATCAAAGAGTGACTTATAAAACTCTTTATGAGCTTTCAAATGATATGTGTCATGTCACTGTTGAGCAATACGATCAATGTCGATACTTCGGTGGTCGATAACACCGAGTTGGTCGTCGATTTCGATATAACTGTCAAAGAGTGACTTGTAAGAGCTTTCAAATGACATTAGTCATGTCACTGTTGAGCAATACGATCAGGGTCAACTGCACATACACCTAGTGTTTTTTCTTCGGTGGTCGAAAACACCGAGTTTGGCGTCGATTTCGATATAACTATTAAAAAGTGACTTGTAAGAGCTTTCAAATGCGTAAGTCATGTCACTGTTGAGCATTCCGTCCAGGCTCCACAGCACCTCCAGTGGTAATGCTTCGGTGGTCGAAAACACCGAGTTGGCCGTCAAATTCGATATAACTGTCTAGGAGCAACTTGTACAACTCTTCAAGACCTTTCAAATGACATAGGTCATGTCACTGTTGAGCATTGGTGCAGGCTCCATAGTTACCTGCCCGAGTTCCTTAATTTTGACATTTCTGGAGCGTGTAGTTCAATAACGGTTGGGAATATGGAAAAAGTGGATAGAATTAAAGTTATAGAGAATTATATAAGCTTTCATTTCATCATACACTTTTTTTTGCTACATTGCACCGTTTTTGAGATATTCGCGAATAACCTAAAACTGAGACCTTTGTCACCCTCCCTTCCCTCCGGCGCACCTCCTAGACGTCAGGACTTTTAGTATGTTTTTCTCCTGAGCACCCTGAATACGTTTCTGTAGAAATCGCTTAGGTACCCTCTCACGCATTCTATACCCTCCTTTGAGTTGTTCTTTAACGGGACTATTATATTTTATTTAAATATGAAGGAACAAACAAAATGTCAACCTCTTGAGCTTTATAACAGGACCTTTATTATAAAACCGGGATAGATACTGCAGTGGGATAAATGAATTAGTTTAAAAAAAACTAACTTGCCAAACCCTAACTTGTAACAATGAATTTATAGTGTTAGTAGGAACCAAAGTCACCCCCTATCTCAATCCCCTACTAGCTGTCGTAGGGGGAGGATGTGATTCGCTTCTGTGAACTGAGTAATCATCCCCGGCGGCGACCCTCTTGAACGCGTCAAAGACTTAAAGGTTAGTCTTTAGTGTTGCATAACTTTGTAAGTACTAATGAATTCGGCTATATTTTTATAACGTAAGTATACTGGTTCATCAAGTATGCATTTCATTGTAAATAGTTGCTCTGTCCTTTTTAATTTTTATAAAAAGTGTTAGAGCTTCTCAAAAAGGATAGTTGCCCTTAGGAGCGTCTATTCCTTAGTACACCATGTATGGTGTGTATTTGTAAAATATGTTAAGTATATTTTTAGGAATCATGTAGACTTTTAATATTTCATGATTGCTCATTGAGATTTATTATATTTATCCAAATTTGCGAACTCGAGGAATGTGAGCGTTAACCGCCATATTGAATCAAAGGTCCTCAATCAGAGTTTTCGAAATTTCGCAAGTGTCTTGAATTCATGGGTATTGTGTAAGTTTAATAAATAAAAAGTTACAAGTGACCAGAATTATCGAAAATAACACCCGTAGCAACTATAACGTTTCAATTCGGGCAAACACACATGGAGCAGCTAGTATTTAACTAAAAACTAGCCACGACCCGCGGTTTTAACCGCGTTGTAACCGCGGGAATTTCGGGATAAAATGTATCCCACGTATTATTTTGATGTATAACCTATATTACTGGAAAGTTTCATCCAAATCCGTTCAGTAGCTTTTGCTTGAAAGAGCAACAAATATACATCTATACATAAATATACAAGGTGCTAACAAATTAGTCACGGATATTTTTACAGCTGATAGTACTCGGTTCTCGGAGTACATCTAAGTATAAAACATCATAGGTTTTGTTATGTTTTTTTGGAGAAAAGTAGGAAACAAATTTGCTACGTTAAAACACCCTGTTTATAAGATAATTAAATGAGACCTCTTTAGACATATTCTAGAACCTCTTTAAACTATCATTTAAGTGGCCTCTTAAAGTTCATAAATAAAATAATTAGATAAATGATAGATTCATAATAACATTTAAGAAAAAAACTTTTGACGTGACATGACAGACAGTGTTAAACATCTTGACAGGTTACATAATAGGGGTGATTATTTTAAAAAATTATTATAATATTTTTTTTTGTTCGGTAAATTAAAACAAAAAAATGATATACAAAGGTTCCTTAATTACAATTAAAAGTTAATTGTTTTAATGTAATGTATCATCTCTTGAAATATCCGTGATTAATTTGTTAGCACCTTATATACAAGGATGTTTTTGATGGACACTATCATTTACAAGTTTATACATTTTTACCTGAAAGAGAGTTACAAAATAACCATAAATGCATGAAATATTCAAAAATGTTTCATCTTTATAGATAGATAGATGTACCTGTGATAAATTCACTGACAGTTAATTAGACCCAAACTAAGCTTGTAATTATGGAATCTAACTCATACCACTACATATAAGTACTTAAACAAATACTTTATAAGAATATATAATTGACACCCAGACGTCACCGCAAACAACTATGTCTACACCTACTTTTGCTATTCGATCGACTGTTAATAATTTACTTGAGAATATCTGAACTTTAGCACCGTTAATAATTCACTATGGCAGCTAACGCTCACATTGAGGTGGAAATCTTAGATTTTATTAACGTCACACCTACGCTATATGTCGAAGACGCGATTACTTTTTACTTTTGTAAAGTTAAATTGCACATGGTCCAGGTTATTAGAATGCGATTTTCGTAAAATTTGTTTATTTTTCGTTCACACAGTATAAAGGACATCTCTCCCACATTACAGGCATCAATCCTTCTCTTGTTTTTCTTGCTCGGGCAACTATCCATACAGGCGGGCCATAGTGTCCCCAAAAATAGTGTTCCACAATAAAACAAATCACTACATAGTATAAAACAAAGTCGCTATTTGTCTGTTTGTTTGTTTGTCTGTACGCTTAAATCTTTAAAATTACGCAACGGATTTTGATGCGGTTTTTTGTAATAGGTAGAGTGATTCAAGAGGAAGGTTTTTATGTAAAAATCCCGAAATTCCCACGGGAACGGGCACAACGCGGGTAAAACCGCGGGGCGCTGCTAGTTACGAATAATCTGTAACTGACAGGCCACAGAATACAAATAATAATGGAAAGTAAAATATTAATAGCTAGCTATATCATATATTATTATAAAATTATTTTTTTTAACGTTACAATTTGATTCATCATGCCATTTCCAAAAGTGGGGCATCTATTTGGAGTTTTACCCTATTAGTAAACATAATTATCACAGCTATAATCCGTTCAATATTCAATACACGACTTCTACGCGCACTGATGATATCAGTACTGAGATGATGCAAGTAGAATCACCATGTTTTATACGTTATATTATTAAACGCCCACCGTGAATTGTCATTTGTCTATTTCTTAAACTTCATTACTATTCATTTTTATGCCCATGGATTTAATATACAAACGTTTGAACATAAAGTCCTGGTTATTCCAAAGAAATCACGTTAAAGTGTCATAAATATAGTGGCGTTAACTTCTTGCATTTTTATGATTTTGTAATTTCATTTCTATCAAGAGCAGTGGCAAATGTTCCTTCAAGGGCTTAAAGCGGTTTCTTTAAAAATATAAATATTTCTTATTTATAAAGACACCAAAGCATGAAATGAAATAAAAAGAAAAGAACTAGGTGGTAGAAAAGTGGTGGTAACAGCTTCCTATGTTATGTTCTAAGAAAAACATATTTCATCTATCACAATACGATAATCCTACTAATATTATAAATGCGAAAGTTTGTGAAGATGGATGTATGTATGTATGGATGTATGTTTGTTGCTCTTTCACGCAAAAACTACTGAACAGATTTGGATGAAACTTTACAGTAATATAGGTTAAACATCAGAATAAAACATGGGATACATTTTGTCCCAAAATTCCCGCGGGAACCGATACAATGCGGGTAACACCGCGGGGCGCGGCTAGTATAATTATAAAATGAGTCTTACCTTTCAGCGTTAACCATCTATAGGTGTTTTGGTGCAAAATATGATTTACTCTCTGAAATCAAAATTAATTATTGTTAGACCATCATACATTATTCGCAGAAATTTCTCAATATCAAAATTCGAGTCGCGGCCGGCAGAATTACCAGCATTATTATCATAGTAAACAAGTTGGTAATAAAATCATTTAATTATAGCACTAGGTACAGCACTGTAGCTCAACACTATGTACTAAGCTGTCAGTGTTATTTGAATAAAGTTGATTGAAAAGCCATCACGTGTTTTAATAATAATATTGTAATATAATATACCCGGGCAAATTCATACAAGGTTAATTAGAACCAAAGTAAGCTCTAAGCTTAATACGCGTTAGTATTCTATAATAACTTATACCATCCCCTTAAATGTGGCTCACCAACAAAAAAACATTCAAATCTGACTGGTTGTAATAAAATAATACATACATTAAAATCTACCTTTACAGCCTGAGTCAATTATAGACAAAAACAAAAACTTGCTTTTCTTAAAAAAAGGACTGTGACAAACCCACAGACGGACAGATAGACATGACGAAACTAGGGTTTTGTTTTTGACACTTGGCTGCAAATCCTAAAAATAGTCTATACTGACATTTTATACATACACATTAAAACTCACAACACCACTTTTTGTGTTGTAGGCTTAAAAGAAAACTAGTTCGTAGTTAGTTAGCTAGTTCAAACTATATAGTAAGAAGGTGTTCAAAGTAGTTAATTCATGCAGACTTTTTGGGAATTTCAAGGATTTCCTTAACTCTTGCAATTTAGTGTAATCCTTACAGTTGATATAACTACATCGTCACTGTCCCGTGCTTTTACCTACATCATGATAGTCTCCGAACAAAAAAACATCATAAAAGTTAAAAGTATTAACCTATAATGTCCCACTGCTGGGCAAAGGCCTCTCATCTCACTGAAGATATCAGTTCAGTAAGAAGGAGTAGGCGTAATCACTATCTAAAGCAGGTAAAAAACCTTTGTTTTGAAGACGGCTATCCAAGTAGACAAAACAACAACAAATATTCGAATCCAAGAATTACGGGACGAAAAATTAACCTTTCTGTAAAATGTATCCATTACAGAAAGAACTATTCCAATCGAACTAGTAATTCTCGAGATTAACCCAAACATACAAACAAAATTACAGTATACATATATGTATTAGTTTCGATGAATGTTCATTGAAAATTGATACAACAACTGTACTGAAAATATCATTACAGTGAACAGGATTCCGAGCATACACAGAACTAAATATGCAATCGTAAAATACAACTACATAGAATCAGGTAAGTAAATTACGTTTGCTCGATGCATATCGATGATTCCAAACATAAGGTTAAATTCATACCTGAATGGGTTAGATTGATAGCATTATTTGATCAAAATGTAAACATTCCGAGTGCACACACGGGCTTTGCGACCAAAGCGGAGCCTAGGAGTCCACAATACACATAATACATATAGGTTGCAATGTTTGTATTCCAACATAATATTGATATTTCTCTCTCTGTTGCCAAGGGCCGTTGAGTTCTATCTAACGTTATTACATTATAACTCAATTCCAGCAGCGTCTTCAATACAAATATACTAAGAAATGTTTTATTAAAATACAAAACTCACCCTTGAAAACATCTCACAACATGTATAAAATTATATATTACTAATAAAAGATAAAATAGTTTGCAAAAATTAATTTACAAAGATTTCGTTCAATTTTATAAAATATAATAATTTAAACTTTATACAATTATTATCAATGTCAGTTTGACGAATGAGAACAATTGAGAACACCGAATAATTAATTGAAATGAAAATCTGTTCAAAAAGGTTTCATATTATAAATAATAGTTGTGAGCTTTATTCGAATGAGAAAGTACGAGAAAAACTTATATTCCCGTATTCATTTCATTTCTGAGTAAAACCAACTTTTGTAACCGAATATTCCAATATTGCTTTCACCGAACCATTACGGTCGTTAGAGAACTCACTATTAAATATAAAAAACATAATTACAGGTGAATTCGCAAAAATATTATTAATTAATTTAGCTTATTGGATCCAGTTACGAACTGAATATTCGTTTTCAGCGAATCCTTTTAGTAGTTGCTACCACGTCGAGTTCCACGCAGAATCCGGCAGTTCTCCGCGAGCCTTCGTAACGAGCGCACGTGCCCCCGGCTCTGCCCTCTTTGCGAAAGTGCTTTACGAATCCAGAGCTCTTCGAAGGTAAGTGAAACTACACACACGCTAACTTCAAAAGTACTTTTTGGCGACACCGCTCACTACTCACCTTAAATCATTGTTACTTTTTTGAAAAAGTATAATACGAGCATTAGTTTTTGAATATTTAAAGCATAAAGTTACTTTAACTTTTATATAAATTAGTATAGAAACTATGAGGAACACGCTGACGTGTTATACACAGTATTTGCTTCTATACAGCAAATAGGATAATAAAATAGGATTTAATTAAATTTTAACAAAACAAATAATTTAAACCTTAAAAAATTGTTCTACAGGGAATCTGTTCCAGGCAAACTTTATTACCCTTAATAATATTAAACATTATTGACCTCAATGAGACTTCGACATACTACATCCTTCACTGCTTGCAGGCAATTAGGGGTAGATTGAATTAGCTTGGATGTTAATAAATCAAACTAGATCTCCCCGTGGTTTTACCCGCGCTGTACCCGTTACTGTCGGGATTTCGAGATAAAAAATTGTCTATAATCTTTTTTTAATGTAGCTATTCAATGCAAAATAATAATTGGAATCGGACGGGTATTTTCTGAAAAGGCTCGTAGCCTGGCCGCATACGTTCGAAATCCGAATTCTATTTCCGCATTCGTTTTCCGCATGCGAAATTCCGTGGCCCTACCGTAGACGTTCGTTTTTTTTTTCATTAGGAATTGTAAACTGTACGTTCAATGGAGACTTGGCTTTAAATCCTCCCTCAAATTCTGTAAAAGAATATTTATAAAAAAGTACTTTCAACCAAGGAATTATACATTATTACATACAAAAATAACCTCCCTTTCTTACCACTAAAGGGGTAGAATAAGGCGGTCTACAGATTCAACCAAAAAAAAACCAATTCGCTCTTTTAATTTAGTATGTATTGGTTACGTTACAGCAAAAATCGACTAAAATCTAAATTTTCTTCATATTAGTTCATATTATACAGGGTAGCTCTTTTAGGTCTGTCAGTATGGGCAAATGTAAAATCGCAAGACACATAGGACTTTTCTTAGGAACCATGTCTTCAATTTTAATGTTACGAAGAATTTTACTGAACTTATTATCAGGAAATTCAAAATAATATAAATTTAAAGAAATACCTATTATTTTTCAATTTTTAAATAAAAATTATAACAGATCTTTATATTGTAGTATTCGACTTGCCTTCACTGAGCGATATAAATAAACCATAAGGTTGGCAAATTTTGAAATCTGTTAAGTATATCCAGGCAAATATGAGGTAATTTTAGAAAACTCAAATGTGGCCTAGAAAAATCTTCTTCTTGTGCATACAAAAATATTTTTTCTAAAACTCGTCTAATTAAGTAGTACCTATTTCAAAGAAAAGCGTAATACAAAAAAAACACAAAAAAATATATATACCCACCGAATTGAGAACCTCCTCCTTCGGTTTTTGAAGTCGGTTAAAAAGGATAAAAACACATTCTCCCATCTTTTTACGAGTATATTAATAACTATCTGTCCCGCGCGGCGATTCTACCCTCGACCCATTAGATGTCAATATGTGAATCTAAGCCGCCCAGGGTGCCATCTAAACGCATACAAAAAAAATTTAATTCAAATCGGTTCAGCCGTTTAGAAGGAGTTCAGTTACAAAGAAAAGTGGCATTTTATGAAATATAAAAATCATCATCATCATATTGATGATTTACTTAAATCGATAAAAAAATCAAGTAAAAGATTATTTGAGCCAATCTAAACATATAATATGTTTCGCCCTGAATTACTGATGGATCAACGCTCACCCTCAACATATACACCTGAAACTGTGAGGGTGCGTCCTTTGTATGACGATGGTATCCGATACGAAATCATTTCCTGCAATTCTAGCGTCAAAGCAGTGAAAAAGGGTCGTCAGTATCGGACAATGTCATTTCAGTCAAATCTACTTTAAACCTGTGCACACGATTTCGCCCGCGTGAATTTGGATTTTTCTAAAGTAAAAGTAGCCTAAGTTACTCCTTATTACATCAACTACCTGCCATTAAAGTGCCAACCTGCCAAAGTCTCGTCAAAATCGATCCAGCGATTTCAGAAATTAGCTGGAACAAACAGACAAAAAGAAAAAAAAAATTGGTATATGGACCTTAAATACTCATACGAGTATGTCTCATGCATTTAGTAAAAATCGATTATTTTAATATTACTGACACTCCGATTTTATTTTTATGTATTTAAGATGTGTTTCGTATTAATATCCTAAGGGGTTAGAAGTGGGTTAGAAAATAATTGACGCCTACAAGAGGCATTGCTAAGTGGCCGATGGGAATCGGAGAGGCGTTTGCTCAACAGTGCGACGATACAGGCTAACAGTAACAGTAATAACGTAACCTATTAAAATCCTAGTAGAACCATTTCGACCTCCACGTGGTAATCTCAGGCAATAGCTAGAAAAATGTAAATAACATTCTACCGCTGTAGTCCATTTGTACCTACTTTATAGGCTTATTGAATTCTCAGAGAAAACTCTTCCCTTCGCTATGACTTATTGCTTTATGCTATCTATTTTTTGTATTGCATTCTGCTTTCCCAACTAGGACAAGGACCGGACATAATATAATGCAATATACTAGAAGTACCGCGGGTTTAACACCGTATTATACCTGGTTCCGTGAGGATTTTTAACAAAAAATTTAAGCTTCCTCTTCAATCTATCAATCCAATGCAAAAATATTTTTCGAATATTTATTTCATACGAAAATATAACCGTTCAGCTTTATTAAATTAAGAAAGATTAACCAATTCGTACTGGTTTTATAAATTAATATCAATATTTCAATATTTTTCAACTATTCGGTGTACGTAAACCGAATTGAGCTTCGAAAATATAAATAACTCCGGATGAGCTATGAATTTCAGCGTAGCCTGGCTCTAATTTAGTTTTCTAACGTGACCCGATTTTAACCACCAACACGCAGTAATTAACTTAGGTCGTGTAGGTGTACTGGTCAACCTTGCTATCGGAGATTTTAAACTAAATAAATATCTCCTGCATGGATTATTATTTAATTAAGGATTAACGATTGAAACAAATTGGACCGACAATTTAACGTGCTTTTCGAAGCACGGCAGCGCTGAGATATGACAATCGGCTACTTTTGGACTTGGATGGCCGGCCGATAGTGGCCCGGCTGTACGTTGCTTAACAATCGAAATGAGCTAACATTGTTAAGTCAATAAGCGTCGAGGACTTACGCAGCAGGCGACCGTGTGGATTACGCCCATAGAAGTTTTTTCTCACATGTCCTGATATTCAGAAATGCATTCAGTCAGTCAGCCCTTGACTACCAGTAGCACTTTATAGAATAATGCTCGTTTAATTCACTATGGCGGCTAACGCTCACATGTCCCGAGTTCGGAAACTTGGACTTTTAATACTATCATGCCCTAGCTGTGTGGAGCTCAACTGACCAATCGCAATGAATTATGAACAGATTTTAACAATTTAAAGGACATCGGACAAAGGATTCACGTTTCATACATTTTTGGACCAAAAACTAAAAGTGCCGGCCAGAACAAAAAAATAAAAATACCGAGTTGGCCGTCGATTTCGATATAACTGTCAATGGGTCTCTCTTTTGATTTGAATTGACTCCTCAGTCGAACATTATTGGTTCCGTATCAGGTTAGGTATCGGCAAAAATTTTTTTTGTTCTGGCCGGCACTTTAGTGTTTGGTCCAAAAATGTATGAAACGTGAATCCTTTGTTGTTTGACATTCCCAATGCGCTGATTGGTACATCGGACTCGGCCGCTCCACTCCACTTTAAAGGAATGTCACTCTTTGCTACACGGCTAAATCGCGACTAGTTCACCTATTGTCACAAGTATATCGCATATCGCCCGCATAATATTAGTACTTTTATTGATTTTTAACAAGCTTTAAAACCAGGTGGAAGTTCTCATATCGCATATTTTTATACCTCCACCTTCAAGGATAAGGGTGCATTTTAATGAAGTAGAAAGGAGCTGTGCATAGCTTAATTGTTCAATAACAATGCATCACGATTAGATTTTGATAATTTCTTGTTTGATGTAGATTAACGGGCAATTTTTAAATTTAGAAAAGCGTTGTTCAATCTTCAAAGAAGAAGATTCTTAAGTCGATGGAATGTTTCTTTTCTTCTTTTTTTTTGCACCTGCCAGCTTAACTATTGTTTCGGAATATCAACATAATATTATTTTGACTAAGCAACGAGCAGCTCGGCCCTTAGGGGCCGTTCACAAAATACGTTCGCGTTCAAAGGGGGGGGGGGGAGGGGGGGGAGGGGTTTTGCTGAGTGTGACAAGATTTGACAAGGAGGGACGGGGGGGTCTACGGCAACATGATGTTCGCCGTTCATTAAAAGATTTTAAATTATTTTTTCAAATACTTTTTTCTCAATTTTGATCATGATTCAGGGGGGGGTCTTAGTTTTTGTGACGAAATATTTACATGGGGGTCACAGAAAGTGTGACACAGCGTGACAATAGGGGAGGAGGGGGTGAAAAAAAGTTGATTATAGCGTGACGTATTTTGTGAACGGCCCCTTATCTGGATGGGAAACCGACAGTGGCATTTCTATCTGAGCGCTACAGTGCTCGGAGGGCACGTAAAATTGGCTGTACAGGTTGTTTCAATCGATATACGAGTAGGAAGCCTTTAAGCGATCTATTAATTCCGACACCGACACCAGAGTTGATCACTAACCCACGCGAACTAACTAGTTGAAATATTCATGTGCCGTAAAATTGTGATGGACATCGATATACAGGGTGAGCAATCCAAATGAGTCAGTATGGAGGTTTTGGAAACCATAACAGATAGCGAAATCTTGGCTTAGGAACCATGACGTTGATTTTAGTAAAAAGAAAAACTGCATTCATATACTTACAAAAATACGTGTACTCGGCCCAGGAATCGAACCTGGACTTTTTGAAAAAATAAATTTCGTTATTTTCCTTTGAATATCGGTTATGTAGCTCTTAAATAGTAAATGTTACTAAGAAACATGATATCTAAAACTAATAAAATGCATTGTTTTTAAACAACGAAGTTTTATTTTTCAATACTTCAGGGCCGCTGCCGGCCCTTTGACTTTGTATGGGGAAGTTTTAATATTGTTTAAGTAATTGAACATACCATTTTGAACATTTACTGAAATAAAATAATTATCTTTTTGTTGTGTTTTTGTTCAATTACTTAAACAATATTAAAACTTCCCCATACAAAGTCAAAGGGCCGGCGCGGCGGCGGCACTGAAGTATTGAAAAATAAAACTTCGTTGTTTAAAAACAATGCATTTTATTAGTTTTAGATATCATATTTCTTAGTAACATTTACTATTTAAGAGCTACATAACCGATTTTCGAAGGAAAATAACGAAATTTAATTTTTCAAAAAGTCCAGGTTCGATTCCTGGGCCGAGTACACGTATTTTTGTAAGTATATGAATGCAGTTTTTCTTTTTACTTAAATCAACGTCATGGTTCCTAAGCAAAGATTTCGCTATCTGTTATGGTTTCCAAAACCTCCATACTGACCCATTTGGATTGCTCACCCTGTATATATAGAACCTATTAAAATTGTGATTTCCGCGTGACTCATCACTCACTTAACCAGTTTAATTCAACTACCACTGCATTCAACTGTAAAGGTATGCCCACAGCCATAAAGCTTTCTCCAAACGGGCATTCCCTGTGGGCATTTTCAAACCAAAGCCATCGCGAAGTCAACCAACTTATAATTCCATTTCCAAGTAATTCCAGCTCGAAGATGCGACGAAGTTCCGAACATATTCTCAACATTCAATCTCTATTACAAGTTCGAATATCAAATATGGATCTCGACCTTAGGTTTATCTTTACACCTGATCTATGCATACGTGGGATGTAGCATTGCTATGTCCCTATGCTACGATGCTGTGCTACGTCGCTACGCTATGTTGCGCTACGTTACTCTACCTTACTTCTACGATACTTTCCGTTGCTACATGCGGTGTGATCGGCTGATACCGACATCAACATATAACCTTGCTTTACCGATATTATAATGAATACTAAGGGTTTTTAAACGGTTGGCTATCGTAACAAATATTCGATAAAAAGTTCATTTTTACGCCGTTAAGTGTCTGTTAAATACAAAGCGCTGTTTCATAACTTAAATGAACGGCTGTTAAAGTTATTCAGGCGCCCAGTAGAAAGACAATTTTTCAATTACTTACGTCTGTTGAAGCTAACATTTTGTGTTAACCTTAACTGGTCCGTGAGCGTAAACTGAGGTAACTCACCCTAAATATTATATAACATAGCTTTGGAAAGGCGCCCTAATTCTTGGAAATCTCAAACATTTTGACTTCAAAGTTGACTGCACATTGCCCTATATAGAATATTGAATTCTATTTACAGTCTGGGAGATAATTTATCAACGATGCCGATGAAAATCGTAACCATACATCGGTGATAATTGGGTATATCGATTACTTAGTTCTAGTTTTCAGGTTTCTAGAACAGCTTCTTATGAAAATCCAACAAGAAATGATTCAACGCCTCTACCGTTTCTATACCGGTTTGTCGGTTATTATTAGTAACTAACTCTGCTCTGAGCTCTTTGATTCAATTACAGCTAACAGCTATTCGCACTTCGAACGCACGTTTCCATTACGGCTGTCGAATCCATTAAAATCTTTCCAGGATTTTTAAAAATGATAAATTAGTTGTGACAATTGACATACGGATGGTTGGCCATGCATGACACATGTATTAGGCTTCCATTTTTTACCATTCGCCCACGGAACTTTAAAATGTTGACAAATTGGTCTAGCAGTATTGGTTTCAAACTAATAAACAGCATTTTTAGGAGAAAGTAAACCAATTAGTTAAAAAGTCAATATATATAAAAACACTGACATTGTTTGTGTATTTAACATTATTTATATCGTGCTCTCGATCCATGAAATAAAAATAGACTGAAAAGTATTCGTTTCTCCGGCTTGGGAGCTGAAATGCATAAACATACAATATGCGGAACTTATATGTATAACACTCTTATTACTTCTTTAGGGGATAACATCGAAGGTGTATTCATCTTGTGCTTAGAACCATTGCTTATTATAGATCAAGCAGTATTGTAATTATGCTCACGTATTCGACTAATTTCAGTCTGTCCTTGTCGGTACAATCCTTTAGTTTCAAGCTACTGACACACATGTTCATTACTAGCACAAAAGCATGCCACTAATGAGTAATTCCTCATTAGGGCAACTGTGTCGAAACATTGTTATTTATGCGCATGCTTATTTCAACTATGTGTATTAATCCGTCGTGTGAATTTCGAGCGTGTTACCTGATAGGGATATTGTGCTTATGTGCAGACTAGTGTCAATTCCGTACATTTTAGCTCGAAATTTTAGATAGTAAATGCTTCGCTCTTCCGTTGATTTTAGACGTGAAGGACTCAAATGTTCATGTTTATTGGTACAATATAAGTCTACTAATTAAGCATGTTAATATGTTTGTTTATTATGAGCGTCAATGATAAAAATAAGATCGACGGTTTGTATCTAGCGAGCGTTCCTTCTTAAGTTTTCTTAAGTCCTTCAAAAAAGGAAGTATACCGCTGATGTAACAATCCTACGAAACTAATATTATAAATGCGAAAGTTTGTGTGGATGGATGTACATATGTATGGATGTGTGTTTGTTGCTCTTTCACGAAAAAACTACTCAACGGATTAGGATAAAACTTTACAGTATTATAGGTAATACATCAGAATAACATATGGGATACATTTTATCCCGAAATTCCCATGGGAACGGGTACGACGCGGATGGCACCGCGCGGCATGGCTAGGTTAATAAACAAAATAAAGTCCGAATGAATAAAGGTCTGCATAGCCCTTTATTTAAACTATTTAACATCACAATATGAACACATTGTAAACAAAACTTAATTTTGCTCACATCGTACCATCGACGCTACCTATACTTTAATCAAGAGTTCGATATAGTTTTAACTTAGTTTCAACCAAATACTATTATGGGGCGCCTGCATCCTAGCAAAAGAGGCGTTACAGTCGAATACCTATTTTATCCGACAGTTAAATAAAACATAGTCGACATGTAATCTTAATATTAAATACCGTTACGAAAAAAGACTTATTATATTACAGTAAAAATATATTTTTATGGACTTTCAAAGAGATTCAATTCAAATAAACATATTTGCATATCATTCCAATTCGGGGTCATTTGGGAATTTTGGTATGAAAATTATAGCTTTTGGGGACTTTGTTTTTAGGTAGATATGAATAATTGTAACTACGCATTTTATTGAGCTATTTTGTTTCTCTTCCAAGTTATTCCCAAAAACAAATAAGTATTCCAAATATGCCACTAAACTAGCCAACTAATCTATACTAGCAGCGCCCCCGCATTATGCCCGTTCCCACGCAGTGAAAAATTGCCTATAACCGTTCTTCCATTGAACTTCCATTGGCTATCTATTACAAAAAACATTATTCAAATCGGATTGATAATTCCCGAGATTTGCTCGAACATACAAATAAACAAACAAAAAAAAATTACCTCTTGATAATATTATAGTATATATGATGATAGTGTGAGAAGAATCGTGTGAAGTGTGCAAGGTTATTTGTGAGTGTACGATTCGAGTATGCTACGAGTATTCCAGTAAAGGAAAGTTCAGGAAAAAAACGAATGGCTTGCTTGACTTTATATTTATTGACACTGTTAGATGTGTGCGTAGGCATGTGTGTTTGAAGGTAGCTCGAGGCACTACCTAGAGCTTTGACAGTTTAATTAAAGCTTTTACAGTTTAATTAAAGCTTTTGCAGTTTAAACAATCAAGCGTTTTTGCTTTACAAAAGGTGGAGTTGACGTGTTTTAACGTATATGACTTTTATAGTCAGCCTTTGATCTCTAGGGGTGGTAGCTTTAGTCGGCACACTGAATTAAAGCTAGTACCCAAATGAAACCAGATTCAGTTTTTTTTTAAACTATTGAGAGTGTGACAAAGGTGTTTATGACAGGTTTAAGAAGACAACATTGATGTTTTGCATTCGTATTTTTATAGTTTAAGTCGTCAATTTTCCAGCCGAAGACGATTGCTCCTGAAGAGGAAAATGGTTTAGTGATTTTATTTCATTCTTAACCTATCTCTAAACCTTTTTCCTCTTCAGGAGCAATCGTCTTCGGCTGGAAAATTGACGACATTGGTTCAGATTTTGTGATAATCAAAAGAAAATAGAGTACGAGTATATAAAGATAGATACCTACCGAATATATATATATACATAGATTATCAACAACAAACACTACATTAAAAAGTTAAGCTACATTGTTATGAGAACGATATTACATACGTAATTTTGTCAATAAAAATGTTAATAGCAGAACGAATATCACAAAAGACACGGTTTAATAAATACTGTTAGTTAGTAGGTAACACATTCGTGGAAAACTCGAACTTTAAATGTTAACAGACAAAATGGTAAACGGGCGTAATACCTTGAATGCAAAAAAGTTATTTTCATACAACTGGATTTTATGTGCGGGACTAGTTATTTTGTAATTTAATATTACTGAATGTATTTCACACAACATTAATTAGTTAAAACACTGTTAATTAATAAGTTTCTTTTACCAGATGCAGTGTTTAAATAGTTATCTGTTTCATTAACTAACGACTGGTCTTTGCTTCATTTTGTAATATAAGATTGCATAGGGGTAAAAAATAAGGTATATACTCGTATAACCCAGATCAAAGGTCTTTATGACGCCTTTTTGTAATCATTTCGAAACGTGACCATTACGTAAGCATACATTTTTATATATCGAACTTTCGGAATTGGTTTATAAACTACTAGCAGCGCCCCGCGGTTTTACCCGCGTTGTGCCCGTTCCCGTGGGAATTTCGGGAATTATTTTACATAAAAACCTTCCTCTTGAATCACTCTACCTATTCCAAAAAATCGCATCAAAATCCGTTGCGTAATTTTAAAGATTTAAGCATACAGACAGACAAACAGACAGACACGAAAAAGAGACGACTTTATTTTATACTATGTAGTGATGGAGATATGAACGAAAAAAATAATACATCTGAAATAAACGGGGTTTCAGGGGTTTCGGGGTTTAAAGTTTAGTCCACTTTAATAATAATGTATTTTTGACGTCACGTTTGATCGCTGGTATAGTTTTATTTCACGAGCCTTAACCACATTACAGGTAAGTAAATGAGTGTAGTGAACACACGTCTTTGTGTGCGTAACTATCAGTGCCATCATTGAGATCATCACTACATAGTATAAAACCAAAAACAAAGTCGCTATTTTTGTCTGTTTGTTTGTTTGTTTGTCTGTTTGTCTGTATGCTTAAATCTTTAAAATTACGCAACGGATTGTGATGCGGTTTTTTGTAATAGGTAGAGTGATTCAAGAGGAAGGTTTTTATGTAAAATAATTCCCGAAATTCCCACGGGAACGGGCACAACGCGGGTAAAACCGCGGGGCGCTGCTAGTTATTTATATTCAATTGATATACCTCATTGGGAATAACCATTGAATGACTTTCCTCTGTTCACTGAAATCTATCAGACTGTCGCTACTTCTTCGTTTTACTTGACCATAATGCACTCTGAGACAATGTGTACACAAGCATGGCTTAAGGGCGCTCGTGAGTTAAAATGTCTTTATCTAGAAGTTGTTCACACCATTATTAGCACCATTTCTGTTGTGCTTTTTTAACCAAAGAAATTTTATTTCATTTCATTTCATTTCATTTCATTATCGACTTCTAAAACCGCAGCAGATTATCAATGCAAGTTCATTCTCAAATTCCTTGTATTTTAATTTTATCTCTGTGTATATTTCAATTTTTAATTTTTGGAAAAAAAAATATTGTATTCTTTATTCTTTAATGCATTTAAATATGTCTTATCACCTACCCGCCGTATATAAATGCATGACAATGGCATGCTTATAGAATGGTCCCATTTTTAACTTATTCAAATAAGGTGGTAGTTCTCATATGAGCTAAATTGACATTTTTCTTTTAAAAGGTTACCTATAAATAAATACATTTGAAACATCTAATTTACAAAACGCACAAAATCCAACTAGGTTCTGGCGGTGTTTCGCTTTAAGTAACCTTCAAGTTGCCTACATGAAACCTCTAACAATAGCAAGTTTATACATAAATTCCAAAATAGCTTTCTATTAAAGATACCTAGACTGTTTCTGTCATCGGATATGAAGCCTAGCTATTCAATCTGTTTGGTTTAAAGTGGATATCTTGATTGGGAGGAAACAATCTATCGTTCCAATGTCGATGCAGGTTCAAAGATCGATATTCTCATTAATCATACAGTTCATTTAAAATGAGATACAGATTACAATATAATAAATATTTATACACCTCTGGTGTAACGGGTTAGTGACATAGGTAAGTAATTAATGATATTTATTATATAAACAATAGTGTTAGTAAAATATGATTAATAAGTACATGGTTTTAACTCCTTAACTACCCTACAGTTTGGCACACTATTTTTTGTTCAACGTTATCGCGGTCTCCCTTGCTTGTTGTCAAGTGGCGGAAAGAGGTATGCGGGAGACGAGTCTATCTATGAATGGCGCACCCGCTCGCTAGCTCGCTAGTTCGGTCGCTCGCTTTTTTATACAGAACTTTCTTCGTTCTTTGTATTGTGAACCGCTCGACCGATTTTGTGCAAACTTCACATAAATCATCTACTATATTATTATAGTCCGAACAAAGCCTAAATATTTAGTTTGGATAGGTGAGTGCGTTACTGAGTTATAAAATTACAACGAAAAGTGGCATTGATTTTTATATATTTCCATAGTATCCCACACGTATGCTCTCGGGAACTTATTTGTACGCAATAATGAGCAATGAGCCATGCAATGCACCGCAATGTTCGACATAATCAAACTTAATCTAGATATATGTACTACGTAGTACATATATCTCAATGGTTTTTTGATTGAAGAGTTGCAGCCGATCCCCAGATTTCTATTAAGTATTCCAAACGTGATTTCACTTATAAATTACAAATTATTCTCTATTACATATAGGTATTATTCTTTACCGATGAGAATCGGTGTTGTTAAACTCATCCGAAACGGATTGACCGATTCTCATGAAATTTTGTGTGCATATCGGGTAGGTCTGAGATTTGGACAACATTTATTTTTCATCTCCATAAATGTTAAGGGTAGTCCGACCCAAAAATGTTATATGGCAAAAAAACGTATGCTGTGTCAACTAGTAACTATTACTATCAAATTGCAAGTTTTCTATGTACCGCGTCTTTACAGGAATAGCAATCCCCTATGACTAATACATGTACAAGCTCCATCGGACAGTCGGCGCGGCCTCAATGATTACGGCCAATGAGCTGTGAGTGTTCATTAACCGACAACTTCCCAGCTTTAAAGGTGTCACACTTTATAAAATGTTATTTACTTCTCACTATAACATTCAATAACTTTGCCTCAGACAACAGAGTTGGCTACTTACCTGGACTTACTTCTTGGAGTTCTTTATCGAATTCTTTTGTAATATTGTTGTGGTAAATATTTTCTAACTCATACGTGAGAGCTTTTGTATTGATTGTCTTATTTTCTTTTCATTCGACTTCACAAACCGGGCAGGCTGTGTGGGTGTGGCTTTATATAAATATTTGTTAGTCTTCTCATTTTGTTATATGTACTAATGGGTCTTCTTACTCTCATTTTATGAACCGATTCTGATTATTGTTCGATCATTATGAATTCGTATAAATTCTTCAGAGTGTTTTACAATTTATTGAAATATCTTATTTCTTACGCCTACGTGGTCTAGTGGTATGTGTGCTCGCCTGCCAAGACTGAGGCCCCGGGTTCAATTCCCGGGTCGAGCGAAAACATGTTTCATACTTTTCAAACATGGCTCGAGTTTGAGATCACCAACCCGCATTTGGCAAGCGTGGTGATTATGCCTAATCCTCCTCACTGTACTGATAACTTCAGTGAGATGAGAGGCCTTTGCCCAGCAGTGGGACATTACAGGCTAATACTCACAAAATCTTATAATCAATAATAATTCTAACTATGATGTTGGTAGTAGAAAGTTGAGATAAAATATATTTTTAATCTAAGTAAAATGCTCTCAAGTTAATCCCATGGTTAATTAATTAAAACCAGCTAATCCAAAGCAGGAGGATCCTGATAGTCATAATTACTTTCTTTTCAATGTACAAATTATAACTACCTTCTGATAAAGTAACTTCGGCTTCGACTATAGGGCCAACTTTAATCTGTACATTGTACGAGTATGTTCTCTGACGCTCATTTTACCACTTTGGAAGTGTCTTACGTGCAAACTATTCAGTTTAGAAAAAAAAAATATTAGAAACCTTCATATCGTGGTATAGAAGACCTATCTATAGATACCCCACACGTATGGGTTTGATGAAAAAAAAATAGTTTCATTTTAAAATTTGAAGAACCCAATCATTTTTTTCCATTTTTGTGTGAAATCGGTTCACGGAATACATCGACTTACCAAGTTTAAACAGCATAATTCTTATAGTTTCGGCAAAAAAGTGGCTGTGACATACAGAAGGACAGACAGACAGACATGATGAATCCATTACGAGTTCAGTTTTTTTGCCATTTGGAACCCTAAAACACTACTTTTGAAATAAATATGCGATAGAATACTCGGATTGTTGTTTTTGCAAACGAAGAAATATTATCAAGGGGAAGCTTTTAGCTATTTTTACCTCATAATTGCCTACGAGAACTTTACTCAAACGTAATTAACCGAAGCGAGATTAAGTCGCTATTTGCAATAATTTAATAATCGGCAGTTTCCTGTAGACTCACTGAAGTATTTATTTTAAACGATCGCTTGTCCTTGCGTATTGCGCACATATTTGAAGTCTTTGATTAGTATTGTGCTCTAATGCATTACTTGTTGAGTTTCGTAATCTACCTACTTATAATAATAATTAATCACCCGGACTAATTCACACACGGTTAATTAGACCCAAACGAAGCTCTAAGCTTGTATTACGAGTATGAAATCTAACTAACTGAAACTAATACTTATACATACACCAATACTTTTAAGAATATAAACCTCCTTAAGTTATAATGAGGTAGTTTTTTAAATTTGTCTGTTCGAGCTAAACTCGGGAACTATTTTGAAAGAAAATGCTTTTTGTATGAGCTACATAGCTTGAAGGTATCAAGCTACATAGCTTGAAGGTATCTCATTCAAAAATCATCTTTAATGTCAAGAGGAAGGTTGCAGTCTATTTCATCCTGAAACTTCCACAATAACGGGTACAAGTCAGGTAACTGCTGCATCTCTATTGCGAAGGCATCGTATTTGTTTACAAACATGAAGTTCTATTGAAATGCGCCGCGTGATCTAGAATAGACGGAGCCATCGGAGATTTATTTACAGTAGTAGTAGGACTCCGATTCCAAGTAATTGTATGTTGAACATATCATTCATTGCTAGCATAAGTGTAGAAAGAAAATAATTACTCCGATATCCCTTTGTAAAGGAGAGACACACAAAGCACTTTCTGAAAACATTTCCATTCCAATAAAGCAATAACAAGACGCAGCTATTGTGTTATCCTTCTCTGGACTTCGTAGATTAATAATGGGTCTCGTAGCGTTTCATAATAAGGATTCTTAAAACTCTTACTGCCCTTTATAAATACCCTAAGTAAAAAGGCTGCGGATAGACCTGCTTGGAGAACTATGGTTCATTCCAAATTCTTCAGCTCTGAAACACAAGGGCGCGAGGAGTTGGATGTAAAACGCGACCAATTGAAAGCTAATTAAAGCTATTGCAAGGTATTAAAAAGAAGAAAAAATATCTCAAAAATAAAAATGTATGCTACGTTACGTTAAGTTATCTCACCCGATTATAAATTATTGGGATCTATCTAAAAGATCTATATTTTCACCCTCCATAGATCTAGTATAGGAAAAATCTATTCCATAAAAAAAGTTTGATTTAGACGAGACTAAAAGAGATATAAAGATGAGAAAAATTAGGGAATTTGGGAAAAATGATAAATATATATAGCGTATGACCTCTCTTATAAATTAAACGCTTGAATCACAGACAAGAACTAACTTTATTTCAAGCAACCTACAGTATGACATGTTTTATGACAGATGGCGCTACTATAGCAGGATGTGTGATATTGTCGATACAAAATAACACCCCCACTTATCGCAATATTCACTAAACAATTAAAATTAATCTATACAAACTATGCCAAGAAACAACATAAATTTATAATGTTTTGCCGAACATAAACTTTTGGTTAAAATATCAGCCGGCATATCAGCTGTTGGCAAGTACAGTACTTTAACAATCTTATCTTTTACTAGATCACGACAAAAATGATATTTGATATCAATGTGCTTTGTACGTTTGTGAAAGACTGGGTTTTCACACAGTTTCTGTGCACCCTGGTTATCATTATACAGGCTGATTGTGTACATCTTATTAGTTATTTCATATTGTAATTCCTTTAGATACAATGCTTCTCGACACGCCTCAGATAGACTAATATACTCTGATTCAGTGCTAGAGAGGGCAACACATTTCTGTTTTCTACATTCCCATGATATTACACCATTAGATAACAAAAAACATATTCCAGTATATGATCTCCTATCTACACAATTAGAGGCCCAATCAGCATCTACATAGCCTGTTATTTCTGAATTACCTTCTTTACAATATTTAATTCCATAACTTTTAGTTCGTTTTAGGTATTTTAATACTCTTTTTGCATATTCCCAATGCTCTTTTGTATGGCAATTATTAAATTGACTTAAAAAACTTATAGAGTAACTAATGTCTGGCCTAGTTAAGACTGACAGGTACATCAAACTACCAATTAGTTGTTGATAGGGCATGTGATTATTTACACCTACTTGACCTTTATCTACATTTAGTTTGACCTCCATCGGAGTGTTAACAGTCTTACAATCTTTTAAATTAAATTTGCTCAAAAGTTGATCAATATAAGTTTCTTGACTTAGAGTTACATATCCTTTACCTTTATTAAAGTTCACATTCATTCCAAGACATTGTTTGACTTCACCTAAATCCTTAATGCTAAACTCATTAGATAAAATCTGTTTCAAGTTCTTAGTTTCAATTTTATCATTGGAAAATATAAAGAAATCGTCAACATAGACTGTTACAATGGTTTTACATTTGTTAATATCTTTTATATACATACATGGCTCAACTTTTGACCTTTTGTAACCATTACTGATCAAACAATCATCAACTTTTTTATTCCAAGCTCTAGAGGCCTGCTTAAGTCCATAAATAGCCTTTTTAAGTTTCAAAACCTTACTAACCGAACTACTACTATTATAACAATCTGGCATTTTCATATATATGGTTTCCTCTAAATCACCATTCAAGAACGCAGTCTTTACATCTAGGTGATTAACTTCTAAACCTAACTTTACTGACAATGCAAATAATAGTCTAAGGGTTGTATGTCTCACTACAGGTGAAAAAGTTTCTGTATAGTCTATACCATGTTTTTGGGTGAAACCCTTTGCGACTAGACGAGCACGGTAACGCACTTTGTTTTCACTATCATACTTTTTTCGTAAAACCCACTTGCACTGCACTATAGTACCATTTATTGGAACATCTACAAGTTCCCATGCACTGTTTTTCTCAAATGACTGTAACTCATCCTGCACTGCCGCTAACCACTGTGCTTTCTCAGGACCTTCCAAGGCTTCTTGCAATGATATCTCACCCGTGAACTTGTTGTCATCTTCTATATGAGCACCTACAAATCCATATCTGTCTGGCGGTTGCCTATGCCGAGGACCACTTATTATGTTGGTATTGTTAAGTATTATAGAGTCTTCACTGTCTGTTGTACCAGACTCAGAGGTATCTGATGTAACATCTTCGCAAGGTTCATACAGTTCTCCGCTGTCATTCATATTCAAGCTCTCTGACTGTTCAAGTGAATTTTCCGGGAGTATCAAGTTTTCCCCCACTGGAACCATATTCACCTCATCTGAACAATCTTCCTGTACATTCAGAACACTGTCTGTCTCTATCTTCTCCAATACTATAACATCTCGACTGGTAGTAATAACATTAGACTTTGGATTGTAAATCCTGTACCCTTTCACATCATTGGAATAGCCGATGAGGATACATTTTTCAGACTTTCTATCCCACTTTAATCTCTTTTGTTTTGGTACATGTACCATGATTGTACTACCAAAAACACGTAAATGACTTACATCAGGCTTTCTGCCTGTCCATATTTCGAAAGGAGTTTTATAATTTAATGATGTAGTTACTGTTCTATTCTGTAAATACACTGCAGTGTGTGCTGCCTCTGCCCAAAACCTTTTCTCGAGACCTGCATCAAACAGTAGACACTTGGCTTTCTCAATGATAGTCCTGTTGAATCGTTCGGAGAGACCATTCTGCTCAGGTGTGTATGGGTTAGTTTTGTGATGTACTATTCCATGCAACATCAAAAACTCATCAAATTTCCTATTGCAGAATTCTTTGCCATTGTCACTTCTCAAGATCTTAATGCTGCGATTAAGTTGATTCTCAACCTCTGCTTTATACTGTTGAAAGCATTTCAATGCCTCATCTTTGGATTTCAAAAAATATATGTATGTCATACGGCTAAAATCGTCAATGAACAGCATAAAGTATCTGGAACCACCTATAGATCGGTTTTCCATTGGGCCACAGAGATCAGTATGTACAATATTTAGCAATTCAGTACTTTTGCTACCTTCTTTGGGAAAAGGTAAGCGGCTCTGCTTGCCTTCACAGCAAGCGACACATGATGACTTTGATATATCAGTCTTATTATCAAGTGTAAATCCCTGTACAGCACCTTGCATCTTGTTCAAATACTGGCTGTTGACATGACCAAGACGTCGATGCCAAACTTCACTGGACACCATCACTGCTGCTGATGAACAATATTCAGGCATGTTTAGTTTATACACCCCGTTCAACAGACTCGCTGTAGCCACCAGTACTCCTTTTTGGTTGAAAATCTCACAACCATAATTGTTAAATGAAACTTGGTTTCCCTTTGATATAAGTTGACTAACAGATAACAGATTTGTAGTCAACTTCGGCACGCATAATACACCTTCTACTGTAATATCGTATTCACAGGCGCGCGTCTTTGTCGTAATCTGCACATCTCCAGTACATAATACAGGTACTTTATCTTTGTTTGCCACTACAATTTCCTTGATCATAAGCTCCCGCGACACATTTGACAACCATTCTTCGTTCGCGGTAAGATGAACGCTCGCCCCGGAGTCAATATACCAGTCGCTTTTACAAAATTCACCATTCAGGAACACTGCACTAAACGCATTACTGCTTGTACGTTCGTTTTTATTTATATTCGACGAATTTTTGCTCGTATTGGTACACTGATTGCGGTAATGTCCCGTTTGTTTACATTTGTAGCATTTTACGACTTTTGGTTTTGACTTTGACATCTGGGCATTGTACTTGGTCACAGAGCTACCAATATTCTGGTTTTTCTTAAAACTCGCAAACGCGCCACTGGGATTGAGGGCGCTGCTGTCGCCTTCATTTCCGCTTTCTTCCATGTCTAACAACTTGGTTTTAATGGCGTCTGCTGTTAATGGTATGCCGCAATGCTCTATCGCCATTATCATAGGAGAATATTTTTCTGTTAATCCCGCTAACAAAAGCGATGCGACCCATTCATCATTAATGTTAAAACCCGTACCACTCAATTTTTGGCTTGTTTCGATGATTTGTGTCACGTAAGAAGTCATTGAAACACTATTTTCGAGTCGTATGGAAATCAAACTCCTCAGTAAACTGATTCTTCTCGTGAATCCTGAGTCATCAAATAGGTTCTTCAATTTCTTCCACAGCTCATAGGTCGTTTGTACACTTTTTATATGCACATAAAGTGACGAATCTATTGTCAGAATTAACTTGGCTTTAGTTTTCGCGTCACCTGCTGCTCCTATTTCTGCTGGTATAGTCTCCAATTTGATAGAATCAGACATTCCCTCCAGAACTAAGAAATTCTCAGCCGCGAAAGCCCACTCGCTGTAATTTTCCCGCCCTTTCAATTTGGGCACACTGACAAGATAGTTCGTCGTCATTTTCACTGTCACAGCGTTAATTACTTTTCTCAATACGCAAAGTCTATTTCCACTAGGAATATCCAAGAAAATTGCAAGAAAAACTAATAAAATACTGGGCACATAACCTCTTATAAATTAAACGCTTGAATCACAGACAAGAACTAACTTTATTTCAAGCAACCTACAGTATGACATGTTTTATGACAGATGGCGCTACTATAGCAGGATGTGTGATATTGTCGATACAAAATAACAACCTCCCGTTGAATGTAGCTATCTATTACAAAAAGAATTATTCAAATCGGACTGGTAATTCCAGAGATTAACTCGAACATACAAACTACCTCTTTATAATATTAGTTAGATGTATTCGCTTCGATATGTTCGGAAAGCTTGGCGGAAATTAAAAGTTCCTAATTATTTTTTCTAAAGTTTTTAATGTGTTTTAGAACATTTCAACCGATAATAGTCTAACAAAGGCATAATTTAGAGGAAAACATCGAATAAAATCTGCAACCAGTGAAAAATTGAGCTGTAATTTTCGGGAATGAAAGCATACGAAGCAATGTCTACTCCAACTCGATGAAATATTAATTAACTGAATCACAGACTTGCTTCAGTAAATCGAGTGTATAATAGTCAGTCCAGAAAATCATTAAAATCTTTTATTTACTACGACACGGGGTTCAATCAGCACTTGTTTTATTGGATGCAATTAAAATAATGGCGGTCTGTTACTTCTGCATTATGTTACAACTGCCTTATGTTATTAATTATATTATACTGGCTCTGTAACGTGTAAATAACATTTGTTTTAATATTCCCCATACAAATTGGTGCTTGTCAATAAACGGAATCGTTCTAGGGTTGTGTTCAATTCCATCGGATTTACTTTTTAACCCACATTTAAGAGCGAGGTTTCGCCGGCCGATTTGTTCCGTGGTACCCTAGCCGATCGATAACGTGACGAAAGTAAAAGTTGCGGATTTTGGTACTATTTGGTACTAATCACCACTAGTACCGTACCATCTCAATGGGACCATTTATCTCTTCGGATCTATTAATAGTGCGGAAGTGATGGGATATAGTGCTATTTGTGAGTAAGGAGTATTTTTTAAGAGGTCAAGTGAGGTTAGTAGCACTGACTTCAGTGCGTATGTGACGTCATTCATTGAGGGATGTTTTGAGGGGCGAGGCCACGCATGCGCTATATTTAGCTACTAGTGGTGTGTCTCCAGTGTGACGTACAAGAAACAAAGTAGATCGAATCGGCGAGCTCATTTGAACCCATTGATGCAGAATATCCGAAGAAAACTTACGCAAAGCATGCTAAAATAAATATTGATTCTTTGAGAGCAAAGTACATTAGATTCATATTTCACACAATTACCTAATGCTTTTTCCAGTTCTAATATGGGAATCAGATGGTCAACATACCCATCAGATGCAAACACCAATCACTAAGGTTGCACTTAAAAAATAATAATCGAAAAAAAATATTTCTTAATCTGTTCTTATGTTTAATTATCAAATCTGCCCCGGACTTGTGGGTCTTCTTGATCCCCTTTACCCCATCACTACTAAAACGAGAGCCAAAAGAACGTGCACCCACCGTTGAGTTCATTAGTAAGTATGCATCCCTCAGAGTCAGTGCCTTACATACAAAGTGATAGCTATATACAAAGTGCCACTATCACTTTGCTCAACTATAAACAAAGTGCCTGGAGTACACAGCTGCTATCCTCGTAAGTACCACCTTCATCAAACAATACCACTTTCAGACCGTTTTTAATTCACCTTTCGTCCCGAAAATAAATTACCAATATTTTATTATTCCACACTTTTGTTTTGTCGAATTTGGGAATTATTCACGCACTTTAAGTTATTGCGAATGTATTGTTCTTTTCGTTCTAATCTCGACGCATTTTCCTATATTTTAGAGATTATTTCTGACGAAAGTTAAATGAGACTCCGAGAGTTAGTCTAAAGTTTTGGTCTAGCATTCCATTGATGATGGTTGTACCAGTTAATTGGGTACTTAAGTTGTTTTTAAATAAAGTTTAGTAGGATAGTGTAACACAGCGAATTCGATGATATTGCAATAGAGATTCCAATAACACGTTTTGGAGTTAAACCAAATTATATGTAATTACATATTATCAATATGAAATTCTATTTAATTACAAAACTACGTTTATAGTTTGTTTTAAACATTAAAAAACATTAATTATCCAATTATTTTTCAGCTGATACAACTTATGTGATATTATAGAAGTTGAATTTCATTTACAATAAACAAAGTAACAAAAAAGAAGGCTCAACGTACAATATATCTGCAACGTGAAACTATATTTCATTCATCTCTATGTCATGCATCTTATGGTTCAGATTCGAGTAAACACGCTGCGGTAATCGCTATTGTTTGGATAAAGGTGTGTATTGAAAATTTAAATAAAAACTGTAGTTTACTTTACGTAAGAATTGTATTTATCTGCCTAAAGAATAACAATAGGATTGCAAATGTGTGAGTGCGAATATGGCTGGTCCTGTTTTAGAAACTAACCCCAAATACTTTAAAAATACTCAAATTAGGGACTTACATTGATATATTCTTCACAACTCAGTCTCAAAATTATAATGGTTTAAAGCTACTCAATTCGATTAAGCTGCACTTGAGTACTCTGACAAGATACAGGTAGTAATTTTTCAATGGCTAGGGAAAGTTGAACAACTGAGGAAAGAAAATAAATGGTAATCATTATTTAATCTTTAATTTTTCATAAAAAACAATACATTATTTACCTTGTACGTAAGAGAGATTTGATTCTTAGAGAGCCGAAGGGAATAATGTGTAACTGAAAACTTTTCACATGGATTGCACAAAAACATTGAAATCATAAGTTAAGTAATCTAGAAATATGTTTAGGAAACAAGGTATTTAGAAAACGATATAAAACAGATGTCATGTTATTAATATTTGAGCTAATATAATTTAGATCAGCCCTTAGCCTCGGGTACTTACTGCGTTTGTTTCGTACGTTTTTTGTACTTTTGCTATCCGCAGTTATGAAGATTACCCACAATTTATCTTTCATTAAAACACCCATATAGTAGAATGCCGTTACACCGTAAAGTTAGAAAATGAAGGAACCCACGGAATATGCATGAAAATCATAATAAACTTTTTTATCAGATTCTTTATATAAAAATGTTCACCCATTAAAAATCTTTGCTTTCATCGAAATAAGTTAATTTATTAAAAAATATGCGCTGTCCGTACCACCGCAGCATGCGACAAACATAAGAGAAACTAAGAGGTAGGGACAATTTTCTCTTTCACTCTCATGGTCCATTCTTGAAAGATTTTAATTCATGTTTATTTGAAATTTTATAGAACGAATGTTAGTTAAAATTCATTATTTATTGTTCTTCAAAATTATACAAAGTACTAATACTAAATTAATTTACTTTAAGATCTATTAATCTGGGGGCACGGCAGTGCTCCCACCAAGTAGAGCAAAAAAGCGGCGCGGCCGTACCATAGTTTTCTCGAAGCAGTTCGGGCCATTGTCTACCCCCTATAGCTTCGTTGTGGGTTAAACTAGAAGCCTATACTTCTAGTAACCAAGAAAGCAATTGTTTAAACGCGGTACATTTCAAATTCATTAAATTTGAACCAGTAGTTTAAGAATTATAACTACTTAGTAAAAGTTTTTAATTTTGTCACTCACTGACTGACTGACATCAAAACTCTAACGCACTTCTAATATACATGGAAGCTTCAAATTTTGAATTCAATAAGTGTTTAGTGTATAAATCAAGGAAAAGCTAAAAACATATTTTGCTATCTCCGTCCAGTTTTCTAGATACACATTTTCTAGATATCAGTAGCAGGAACATCTGCCGCGCGCCCCTGCACTTATTTTTACCTGTCCCTCGCTAGTTCAACTATTTTGTATACCTGTTACCGTATAGGTATGGGTAATATCTATTAATACATATTTACAATTAAGAATCAAAAATTAAAAACGATTTAAGCCAAAATAGTTTATTTCCTAAAATTTAATAAAAAAATTAAAAGCAACGAATTTCTTTGGGTAAACTTTGTTACATGGAGTACAAAAAATAATATTCCGCTAAACCTTTACTTGTTCATCGATTTTACTTGGGTTCCGAGGTATAAATCTAACGATACTCCGCTAATAATTGCCCATACTTCAAGCCTTTAAAACTGAAAACGAAAATTTTGTCGAGCCCCTAACTAAATTGTGGAGCACAAAATAATTTATCATATCCATAAGATGATAAAATGTATTCGAGAATACGTCTATTTAAAATATTGAACAAATTACGGACCCGAAACAATTAAAACAACAATGCAAATATAAGCGTGGTGACTCCAGCGGCAACACACATTTTTTTATAAGAGTCGTACATTTCTTTTCTGCTTAACAACTTGCCGAGATTCCACGCTATAAATCGCATACCGTTGAAATAATGGTACGCAAAAGGAAACCCTAACACTAATTTAATTATAAGCGCACAGAAACCACCAAGGCCCATGTTTTGTATGATCAAAGCGTAAGTTTCAACTCCGTTGGAAAAAAACAGTGTGCCTAAAGACAGAAGTAGAGCGAACGAGGCCAGCGCGAGACCTGAAAAGAAAAACACTTGTCATTTTTGAAAGTCTTACATATATTTTCTCTAAAGAATATCAAAATGCATTCTTTGAAAACGCACCACAAGATTTTATCGAATAGAGACGTCTTTCTTTGCTGCTTCACATAGTGCCGGGTTACCATCTACCACTATCGACCAAAAACCAAATCGAAATCGGATCGACTTAGCGTTAAAACAGGCATTTAAATATGAAAAAGATTAGTATCTTTTTCGTACTTAAATGCCTGTTAAATGCCACACGTTTAATACTAACACTACCAAATAGATTATAATTTAGAAAATATGTTACTTTACTCTTTTACTCTCTCTCTAAAATGATTTAATAACCATCATAAAAAATACACAACTAGAAAGTTGCTGTCCCAAATGTTGGACAAAACAGCAAATGCAATTTGGCAAAGGTCCGACAAATGTCATAACACTACAATCGATAGCCATGTCGGAGGACGCATTTAGACATTTTAAATACGTCGATTCCAGCTCTGTTGATAGCTTAATGTCTTCAGAGAATCCTATAAAATCCCAAGTGTAAAAGAAAAAAGAGAACATTGCAATATGGAGCATAAAAGGAAGCTTCAATGCACAATGCTCTAATGCACTTGTCATTCAATCTTTGTTGAAGTTCTACAAAAGTCTCAATGATCCGGCTCAGTAATAAGACTTTAACGATCTCAACTTTAATCTAGTGGGTTTTAAACTACTTGACATCTTTCATTATCGATTGTGTGTCGAGATTAACTTTTCACTCGACTCGACATGGACATGAAGCTACATTGAAAGGAAAGAATACTGAAGCCATATAGATCGTATTTCTACGATTTCATTTTCAAGACGAAATTCTGGATGGAACACGTATAAAAGCCTGAAAATAGGTTCGGTATAGTTGGTGAAAGCTAATTCACTAATAACCGAAAATGCATTTGGGTTAATCCTTTCGAGGTTTTCGTTAGTGTTTACGACGTACGAGGCCTTCGACAAAAATAATTAATTTAAAATACATATTTTATTTTACTTAGGACTCTTTCTACCTAATTCAACTTGTTCATTTAATTTTAAAGTTATAAGTTAAGTTGTTGTTAATAAGGTTAACCAAACCACCATGTCGGACACAAAGCCAGGAAGAAAGAGAGAGATAGAGAGAGAGTTAAAGTGATTGTAACAAACCTAACATTCATGATTTATCAATTTATTAAAATCCCAATTTATGCAAAACTGAATATATATTATATTTATAAAATTCAAAGTCCTGACTGACTGACTTAACGCACAGCCTCAACCGCTAAACCTAGAAACATGAAATTTGGCAGGAAGGTTCTTCAAGTGACGTAAGTGCACACTAAGAAAGGATTTTCGAAAATTCCCACGGGAACGGGCTCAACGCGGGCAAAGCCACGGGGCGCTGCTAGTTCATATATATTACCCGAACGAATTCACACAAAGTTAATTAGACTCAAACTAATCTCTAGGCTTGTATTACGGAATCTAACTAACTGATACTACTACTTATACATACAAAAATACTTAATAGGAGCATATAAATGACACCCAGACGTCGTCGCCAACAACTATATATGTCTGCATATATTATTGGGGTTGCGGGAATCGAACCCGCAACCCCCGACACAGTAAGCGCGCTCACATGCCACTGTGCCAACGGCCTTGCAGACTAAGCCCAATATACCATTCAACAGGGTGGCTATTTTTAAATCAGCCAGCGTGGGCAAATCTGAAACTACGAGGGATGTATTTTCTTATAATTTCTGCTTATACCTTAAACCGATTAGGGTAATCGGTTTAAGAATAATAAATAGAATTGTAAATATTATTTTCATAAATTAAAAAATATGCTTGAAATTTTAAACAAAACATAATTAATATTACGTTATTTATGTACCCTTATTACATAGTACAGTACATTCATTAGTTACGTTTGAAGAATAAAATATCGTTATAATTGACCTTATCTATTGGCAGAATAAAAATATCGGGCGTAGCAAGTATATGAAAAAAATTCATAAAAAGCTACGTCTAGCTAAAGTTAACATCTGTCCCGGTTGGTCAAAGTATACAGAAACCAAATAAGTTTTAAATTATAGAGTTCAACCTACATTATAATTATGTGTTAACATTTTTAGTCTACCCCATAGGAGAGCCACGTGACACATGAACAAAGTTTTGAATTGTCCTTATATTACATATCAAAGTCAATAAATCTTTACGTGTCCTCCGAAGTACAGTAGCGCTCATATAGCGCAGCTAGTCTAATATATAAAATTCTCGTGTCACGGGGTGCGTGGTTGAACTCCTCTGAAACGGCTCGACCGATTCTCATGAAATTTTGTGTTCATATCGGGTAGGTCTGAGAATCGGACAACATCTATTTTTCATCCCGAAATTCCCGCGGGAACGGGTACAACGCGGGTGAAACCGCGGGGCGCAGCTAGTATGTTTATAATTTCACCGTCATTCCTATAATAACGCGACATACACCAAAGCAAACTACGAGTTTTGCTTAATAAATACAGCCTTATTTTATTTTTGTACGCCGTGGGTAAGTTTTCCATCCACACCTAAGAATAGATCGTCGATCTTTTCTAGATTGAGACTTGATTATACCGACCGTTTTAAAAGGCCACCCTGTATATATTAATCTTCGATTGGTGTCAGATATTTCGGACCGATATTGACCTCTTGATATACCTCGTCTGCCGGCCGGCTACCAAAATAACTGGAATATATTCTATGCATGAGTAATGAAATACCATGCCTATGAATATTCCCATTATTCGCGATATTGTCATCTGGGCTGGTCGAAGCGTCAAATTTAAAGGCAATAGTGCAGTAAAATTGATAAGAACTAACCAGTGATGCTGATACTCGTGTTTGAGATCCCCAACCCGTGGTGTCACCAAGCGTGGTGATTACGCCTAATCCTCCTCACTGTACTGATATTTTCAGTGAGATGAAAGGCCTTTGCGCAGCAGTGGAACATTACAGGCTAATTCTTTAGTTTACTTTACCAGTGATGCGTTGGACTATTGAAGTCATTGCAGTGAAGACTGGAGCAGCGGTTGACAAGTGGGGAGACATTGGTCGGTTCATTCCCATATTCTTGTGATCGTGATCTGGGTAGCACGGTTTAACATACTTTATTAACCTAACAGAATGTGCGACGCGATACTGATTCATATTTATATTGTTGGTCGGGAATAATGAAGCGGGATCCAGGAAGGACCTGAAACGACATAAAAATGCGACACACGTATAAATATACGATAAATGAGAATTATAATATAATAATAACCCCACGGCCGATTCCCGAGTGCCCCAGAGAGTCGATCAGGGTCCTCTTCCCCGGAGTGGACCCCAAGGGGGCCCGCAAGACTCTCGGCTCTGGCTTGCCTTCACCGGTCGGCCAGAGTGGGGTCGTTAGAGGCACAGTCGATTTCGCCCCCTTGCCGTCTCTACGTCGGCTGTTTCGGGGGGCCCATCCAGTAGGCAGCGAGCCACGGCCTGCCAGTGATAACTTGTTTCCTACTTATTATGGCAGGTGCCGTTTCCTTTGCAATAACCCAATTCCAGTTATTACAATCTTCATTCCCATAGCCCAGTTATTTCTGCAGGGGCATATTCGCGGACACGTTGGACTGATGTGGTCGGGAATGTGTCCCTGCAGTTGTGATCCATTACATTAAACATCTCCAAAGGGTTGATCTGTTTATTCACCACGAGTTGGACCTGTATCCCCTCGTATTATCTAAAAAAAGACCGGGCTTGTCCCGTGACTCTTAAGGAGAAACACTATAAGAATAATCATAATATACCCGGACCAATTCACACACAGTAAGCTATAAGCTTGTGTTATGGAATCTAACTCATTGATACTACTACATATACATACAAAAATACTTTATAAGAATCTATGATTAACATCCAGTCGTCGACACCAACAATTAAGTCTTCATTATATTGACTCCGGGCGGGAATCGAACCCGCAACCCCTGACACAGTAAGCGCAGTCACTGCCATTGTGCCAACGGGGTTTTCAAGAATGCCGGTATAAGAAGACTTATGTGTAACCACCTTAAGTTAATAGATTCAGGCCAACCCTGGAGTTTTTAGAGCTCTTAAAGACCTCCGACATGCTCTGACGAGATAACAAGTACAGATTCCAAAATCGCAAAAAAAAATATTGTAAAGAATTTTAGATTTGTAAATATGGTATAAAGTCATTAACTCAACGTAGAAAGTAACAAATAAAACCAAGCGATAGATTGCACTGCTTCCTAACTATTAATTTCTTAAATAAATATTTTGCTGTGATAAAAATGTAAGTAGGTACTTGAAACTGATTTTAATAATTATTTACTTAAATATAGCGGAAACTCACCTTCTATATTTTAACAAACTTGCTAAATGATATGTTTTTGATAAACTCATAATGACTATATAATCCCTTGTAAAATTAATACACGGTATTCTGTTTTGTACAAATTAAGATATTAAAGTTATCATAAAGATAGCTAGAAAATATGCTAATATACTGTAAAAATGTAAAGATAAATTTTGGTTTCTCATAAGAAATCTGTTGTATAAATTAATAAATGTCAACATCTAGTGTGACGTATGACGTGTGGTAGATTTTGTCTACGGATTTTGTTCACAATATTCAAGCTCTGAGTTTTGTTTGAGTTTAAAATGTATACCAAAAAAGGTTTTAATAATGTCACAAACTCATATAAAAAAATGTATACCTACTAACTGCCCACTCAGAGACGTTTATTACATTTATTTTACATACATTATTAGTGCATGACAAATTCAGTCATTAAATCTCTACTAAGAAACATTTGACGGCTCTGAGTACTAAAAGGATTTATACGGACAACCACATGAAAAGACGCGAGGTGCGACTCCCACTAAAACCTAAAAAATATACGTAAACGCGATAGAAAATATTTACACTGAAAGCATGACTGAACGTATTATATCGGGGTCGCGATTGGAACAATCGCAGCGGGAAAATAGTCTATTATAAACTTAATAATAAACTTTATTGCTCTCCATAAGATGCGGTGTGTTCCGACCAAAAGATGGGTCGCACCAATTTGTCGCATTCATACAACTTATTTATTATATTCCTTGTTTCTCCGTAAACGCAGCGTTTCAACCAATACCTGTGCCGTTAACTTCGCAAAATACTCTCCAGTACCAAGAACTTTGTTCCTCCAATTATTTGAAAATTAATGCTCGTATTTAATAGTGCTCAATTTTGAGCTCAAAGTGCAGCAAACAATTCAGCGTAGTTCACAGATTCAGTTGGATCATGAAAATGTTGAACATTGAAAATTCTTGTGATCTAAATATTAATATTTAATATTTAGAACACTAGAATTTCTGACAACAATGTGAAAATGAACGTATTGTTCGTAAAGTGCTATACATATTGATGTACTTAATTAAGCTTACTCGCAATTATATTCAGTGATCAGTTGTGAAAGGCATAGATATCTGGATAGCAATTAGTCATGAATACATGTTCAGTCAAGCCAACGCTATCAAAGGATCGATTCTGAAGCCGATCAGCCGATGAGGTGTATCACTCGACTTAATAAAGTGGGAATTGCCAATGTAATCACTAATTGCATCCGACTAATGCGCTATGTTAGGATGACTGAGCATCTCAATCAAATTTGAAGCACTCTCATTAACACCACACAGACTGATATGTATTGACGTAGATTTAGCTTCAATCTAGATTTAATCAAAACACCACACGGCAGCAAAGCAAATCCAAAAGCAATGTTCAACAAAGCTCACATTGGACTTCAAATAAAATAAACAACCGGTCCGGCCTTTAATAAAAATATTTTCTAAACATATTTGTTTCAGCATTCAATTGTATCAAAGCGCACTCCGTTGGACTTGTAATCTTTTGAAACGTATTGCTTTGTTCAACATCAAACAAATCAAAGGCTTCACTCCAACTAGTATTGACACAAGAAAAAATATCAAGAAATCATAAAAGTTAATAGCACAGGAAAAGAAACAAATAATGGAAACAATAACATAATAGAATTAAAGGAAAGGGTCTGTAAACAGGTAGCCTATCGGCCATTCATAACATCTACAGGTGTCATCGCTTTACGTTTAGCGCACCTAATAATTACGTTCTGAATAAAATAGAAGAGGGGACGGCGGCGGATCAAAGAAAGAAGAGGAATTGAAATGGTATGAATAAAAATACGAAGAATACTGTCAACATGAGCAAGAAGAAGGTGAGCATACCGCCTTCGGTGGAGGCGGACAAGAAGCGCGTGGTGGAACACCCGCCCAACCCCAACCCTCAACCGCAGCAGCAGTCACAGGCTCATCCGCAGCCGCATTCGAAACCGCACTCACAGGTACATCCCCAAGCGCATCTGCCAACGCATCCACAGGGGCATCCACAGACGCATCCACAAGGGCGTCCGCCAGCGCATCCACAGGGACATCCACAGGCGCATCCACAGGGACATCCACAGGCGCATCCACAGGGACATCCACAGGCGCATCCCCAAGGCCATCTGCAAGTGCATCCCCATCCGCGTCCGCATTCACATACACAACTGCTTGCGCATTCGCGTCCGCATCCGCATCCACGCTCGCGCTCGCAAGACGGAGAAGAGTACAGGGAGAGGAAGATAATTGTGGAATTCACACACTTGTTGGAGAAGTCGAAACAGCTGTTCACGGGACTGAGGTAAGTCAAATAAAGTATATAACAAGTATCACAAACTAAATACCTATCTATAATAGCTGTTATTATTAAAATTGTAATGAAAAATGGCATAAAACTGATATCGCTTTCTCCGTAAACGGTGTAATAAACGTAGAATATAGGTATTCGTGTTTAAAATGAAATATCTGAACTTATAAAGAGAAAAAAAAATGTAAACTGAACTTCCGAGTAAATTGTAGCTGTCGATCACTGTAGCGTATTATTAAATGGAAATGGCTAATTGGCCATTGCGATACTCGTATATGTAGCAAATATGTAGTTATATTCTCTGCCCAGCTTTTATAGTCTACGCAAAAAAATATCAACATCAAACGAACGCGCTTTCTTTGACAAAATATAATATATTATTATTGAAATAAATTCGAATAAAAAATCCTACTGCAGTGAGCTTTTGCGCTCAGGTTAAAAACAGTATTCACTAAAGAAAAAATTCATTTATATTCCCGCTGCAACACGTTGGTGAGTCATATTATGAACCTCTCGTTTAATATTTCGTTTAATCTTTTGTTTTTTATATGACTACTAGCAGCGCCCCGCGGTATTACCCGCGTTGTTCCCGTTCCCGTGGGAATTTCGGAATGAAAAGTAGCCTATAACCTTCCCGTTGAATGTGGCTATCCATTACAAAAAGAATTTTTCAAATCGGTTAAGTAGTTTCTGAGATTAGCGCGTTTAAACAAACAAACAAACAAACAAAACAAACTCTTCAGCTTTATAATATTACTAGCGGCGCCCCGCGGTTTTACCCGCGCTGTGCCCGTTCCCGTGGGAATTTCGGGATAAAAAAATAGCCTATAACCTTCCCGTTGAATGTAGTTATCCATTACAAAAAGAATTATTCAAATCGGTTCAGTAGTTTCTGAGATTAGCGCGTTTAAACAAACAAACAAACAAACAAACAAACAAAACAAACTCTTCAGCTTTATAATATTAGTATAGATAGTATAGATATTTTATAGGAGAGTTTTATCTAAGTACCTATTATTTGTTGGGTCAAGAATTGGTCATCGAATACTTGTTCCATCCTGTGAAGTCAGTGTCCGTAGTTGAGTTTTAAAGGCCTCCGACTTGGTCTATCAATTGAAACAACCGGGACCGAGACCGCTCACATAGAAATGCCGTGCGATCGACCACCCATCCAAGTAGGGACCGAGCGGCACGGTGCTTAACAATCGCAATGAACTAACATCACTAATCCAAGCTACGCTACGGGCGCTATAATATTAGTATAGATGTATAGATACTAATGCCTTATTTTTATAATCATTACTGTAGTGTTAATATTTAACTCTTTTAAGATAATAAATGCCAACATAGTTGAAGTTGCGATATTCTCAAAAGTTGAGCTATTTGTTTGTTTTTGTTCGTTTACACTAGAAAACTGAAGTTATCTTCATAGGATGTTATGAAATTTATGAGCGGACTAAAAAGAGGTATTAACTTTAAAACAATTAATATTGAACTATGTTAAAACTTAATACAAATATATAACATAAACACGGTAAACGTATTGTTCTCCATTTCGCAGTAAGGCTTGTTACATGGTGTCTTAAGATGAAAGGTCTTATTAACAGCATTTTAGCTATTAAATGGTTTGTCTCTTTCCGACACACCCTAATTTAAAAACGGCGCAAAATATATTTCATAACAGTGTTTTAATTAAAGAACGTTTCTGAACCGTAAATACAGATGAAAACCAATTTAACAATTAACGTTTATGCAATATACGAAAATAGTAACAACATTTGAAACAGGCAATTATCAGTAAATGGCGAAGGTATTCGAAATAAAAACAAAAAGGAAATGCAAATAAAATTCCTTCGGAAGGAAAAATGAATCGAATATTTATCGGTGATTCAATTGCAGGGCGCTCCCTCAGCACGGCCATAAGCATTGGCAGTACTACTTCAGTCGAACTTTCGATGTTTACACCAAGTTGTGGAAGTACCAACAACAGCATAGACTGTTGCTCAATGAAGAATACGGCCTTAGGCGGTGGCAGATTGGCGAAATAGCATCCAAAATTGGCCAGCTTTACTACCACTTCTAGTAAGTATCTTTTAGCTATGTTGAGTGTTTTCGCGAAAGGTTTTCCTGTCGCGAACTGACGAGTTAGCGAAATGACAAATTATGGATAGTTAAGTAGTGTATTCGATATTGTAAGTACGATTTTGAGGTTAAGGGTTTATTGGGACGGAAAGTTATTGATTTACAGGGGTTAAAGCTGTGCGTAACAATGCGATATATTAAAATTTGGTATAATTAAACTAGACATTGTTTATTTCTACGCTCCGATAATAGTATTAATTAACATGGCGAGTATCAATTATATTGTTACCGCGCTGTTTGCATCGTTGAATATGAATAGTATTTGTATTGTATTATGAATTTCTATTGAAGCGCTTCCATTGAATTGGAAAATCCGCATCGAAACTAATATTTTGTATATAAACTAGCTGCGCCCCGCGGTGTTACCCGCGTTGTACCCGTTCCCGCAAGAATTTCGGGATAAAATGTATCCCATATGTTATTCTGATGTGTAACCTACATTACTTTAAAGTTTCATCCAAATCCGTTCAGTAGTTTTTGCGTGAAAGAGCAACAAACAAACATCCATACATCCATCCTCACAAACAGTCGCATTTATAATATTAAGTAGGATTCTGACATGTGTACGCATTTGATTCCGATGCTGTGGACGCGCAACTTTAGGACAAAATAATGTCTGCGATGCGATGCGATATATTGAAGTATAATTTTGCGATTGTGACTATTCTACATTAAAGTAAAGTCAAATTATACCTACAAGCACATGTCTAACATTTGCAAAATACTGAAAGAAGTAATAATTTGCAGTCTCCGCACAAGTGAAGTGGTGTATCTGCTTGATGCTTACGAGTTTTACGCTGCAATCCGAGGCCGAGGGTACTATACAAAGGCAGCCGACGAAAACAATGGTGACGTAATGATAAAGAGGCTTCGATATTACACCCGCTTTATTGTCGTCTCGCTCTTAACAAAGAAACTCAAGTTCGTCCAAGAACTTATTTCCGAGCTCGATGACGTCATAATGGAATATGGCGACTCCTATGACCCTGAGGATCAGATACAGTGGACGATGGTCTCCAGCGAAGTGAAAGCCTTCTTGGCTGCCGAATGCGCTGTTATTATTGAAGACCCTGAATGCAAAAAGTCTATGAGGACGAAGACTCGGTACTTATACTTAGATCATAATACGAGACCCGTGCAATGATTTGACGTTTCTAGTTTGGCTGGTATGAGGAATAAATGAACGTTTTATTTATCGGGCCGAATTCTTTGAACCAAATAAATTTACACTTTCAGCACGATTGATTTACCTATATGTGGTTAATACACTAATATTATTTTGCGGTTTGACATTATCGCACGTTATATTATTGCACGAATTCATATTTTAAAATAGAATCATTTATAAACATCATTCCTTTTTTGTATGAATCCTTTCTAACCTACATTTATATTTGTAGATTAACGCCCTTTTCGATTCCATGCGTTGACAAAACTCCTCAAATGAATCTGAGACTGCAAAAAGCAGTGATTATTGGCAGTGGGTCATATCAGGCTAGGGTGTCGGAGCTGACTATTGACATGTATAGAATACTCCAGACTATTGAGAGGGAGCCGGTGCAGTCTAAGGAGGTTTGGGAGGAGCCGCGCAATCCTTTCGCCGATGGATTTGATAGAGGTCAGTTTTTTTTTAACCTTCGCGATTTGTACACATTATTAAAACATTACTACTGGTTTTTTCTCGATACAAAACATTATTGTAGTAAGTTAAATATTTGTTGTTTTTACGATATAAAAGAAACGTAGTAGGTACTTCGTTCTTCCGTGGTTGTTTCGATTCGATTTAGAACGCCTACCTTCGCATCACACAGTTACTCAAAAGTCTTCAGTCTGCCCGCGAGCAAGGGTAATGCAATCCACTCCAAACATAGGGAAATTATGTTAAGTGTTTATCTGCTAAAATAATATTTTGTAGCCGATAAGCCAGTAAGTAATACATTAATAGAGGTAAATTCTACGCGAACCGACCATACCTTTGCGTATTCTATTCGGATCTAATTCTGGATCTGAATTCCGCGCTCGGTTGCGCGGAACGCAAAATCGGGTAACAGCCAATCTGCGGCTGTTGCTGCATAACCGCTGTCAAGTTACCAGTTATCTGGAAATATCACAAGTTTATTATCATGTTTCTATTTATGTCTATGATCTGATGTTATGCATTTTGTGCTAATAGACGAGCGCGTCAAAACAAAACATGAGAATACCTAGGATGCTAAAGAATAAATATTGGCTTCCTTTATTGTGCTAGAAAACTTTCATGGATTTACTCGAGCGTATCAGACATAGTTCAGGAGACATTCAATGGCGTGGTGGCCGTACAGATTAAAGTTTTACTTATTCATATTTGTTGACATTCAACTACGTAGTACTATTTAGTAATCTGTGATTCAACCTACAACTGAACTGGATTTCCCGTTCATATTTTTTCATCTATAAAAATAATTTTCACATTCCAATAGGTCCAACGACGATCAAGTAAATCATAGACTAGCTGAAACCACTCTCGTACTAAAATCACTTATTAAGTTGCGAATGTAATGTAATGTATATATATATATGTGATCGATTAACAAGTGACAATATTTCAGCGTTCAACATCGAGGTGGCCACGGCTAATGCTCCGGAAAAACACTTGTTGTTCAAACCATCTCCCATGCAAGCACTGTTATTCATTGCTAGTTCTTGCGAGGACCTGTCACCGATTGGAGCGCTGCTTATCTACATATCCGCTGACGGCGTCTCGGGCAATTTGAAAGGAAATGAGGACTGTGAGTGTTTATTTCCAATCTAGTCCCCTCCGAAGTACGGGTACCGTTTCGTAATTCCCAGCACCTACAATACTGTCAGACATCATAGCAAACTATGAATTTTGCTCTATAAATGCTGCCTATATTATTTTTGTACGCCATGGGTTAGTTTCCCATAGTGTCGTGGGCCATTCATTCCTTTAGAAAACTTGGTAAACATATATGGAAAAATGTCTTTGTACCAATTTTTTGCAATGTTGTTTTGTGTTTGTGATTCGAAGTTTCATAACAAGTAAAATGGCTTAACTTCAACGAAGTTATACATAAATTGATTCATACGTCTAGCCCAGCCACATTATTACATTTTGAACCCGAACCGACAAAGGAGATTCTCAGTTGTTTTTTTTAAATACATATCTGTTGCCTCACATTTCCGGCGTTTATGAATCGATTTTGAAAATAAATTCGGTATGTGAATTCAAAATGGGCATTTAAAAAAGTTGCTACTCAAAGTTTTGATGAGAAGTTTGATGTTGGTTTTTCGCATAAAATCTTTTACTTACCGAGAACTCAACTTGCAGCCGTCAACATTGTACCTATGCACTGCTACTTACCACCTGGTTTTGTGCAGTTATAAGTAGGTTAGAGCACTGAGGAGTATGCAATAAAGCTGTGCCGTATATAGCTGGTGACGCCAAGGCAACAGAAACCAAGTGCCCTTGACTTCGCCTCAGGCTTTGATTACCAGTGCATGATTCTTTGATTACAACTGCTTCGCTGTTCAATAGAAACATTTCAATGTAAATAATTTGTTTAAAAAACTATAATGTGAAACGGGCCAGCAAATTATAACTGTGATTAGCGAAGGTTTTGTAAAAGGAACATTGAAAATTAGCTAACTCCTAAGTAGTAAGCTAATTTGCATTAGCACCTCTTCACCCACCTCTTTACCTCGCGATAATAACGATGATAATATCGAGTCCTTATTTTATAAGTCTCTAGGCGTCGCCTTCGTTCACTAAGAAAGAATCTCAACAATCTCGGCACCCCTGACTATTCAGTCAGAAATTATAGGGAGATATTAATTTTTATTAAACACGGTTAGCGAGAAAATAAACTCACTCCAATGATCTACCATTATCAAAGTGTAGAAAATATATTTATTTATTCATTTAGAAAAACCGACCGAAATGAAAACTCGTCTTCCAATTTCTGAAGTCAGATTAAAACTATTCCAAGTGAAACATTTCGTTTAATAACTTTTGTTAGAAATCCCAACTTTTAACTAGAATATTATGAATGAACAACCAACATTTACTTTTGGAAAAACTATTAACAGAACACATAGAGAACATGTTTACAGTACATAAACCAGTTTTTACTGAAAAAAATGAAACATCGCTCTATGGATGGAAATGTGAGATAACAAATACAAAAAATACCGCTAATCGAAATCTTACCGGTATTACTTGATTAAAGATATGAGCATTTCATGTGCAACCAGTCATAAAAGCAATAAAGATTTGAAATGCATTGGAAATGGCTATGAGGCCTATGAGCCTTCTCATTATATATTCTTACTTCGTTTCTGAATAAATAATGTATCGACTGCAATTACTTACAAATGATAACCGTATAAAATGTCTCTCGTATTTGCATTATTAAAGCTAAAATGAAGAAATCGATATTAAATAAGCCTACTTTTCCACTTTACTTGATCATATGGTTTATATTATTAAAGGCTATTGACAGACGGATCTTGCCGTTTAATTCATTAGTTTTTGAAGTGAAAACTTCTTTAGCGGGGTAATAAATGTTAAACTCGCGTCAGGTGACACCGTGACCTGATAAAATATTCGTAAGACGTTTTGACGTTAATATTCAAGTCTTCTCTTCTGCCGGCACTCCCGGAGTGCAACCCGTTGTTTATTTTTTAATTAGAAACTTATATAGAGTTCTTATTATCTGAAAAATAATAAACCTATTTGCCATAACTTGAGATTTTGGCGTTTTCAATGCGAAGCTCAACTGACCAACCACAACGCATTATGAAAATATTTTGACAGTGTTAGTGAGTTGGTTGACAGCCTATAAGCGCTGTACAGTGCCACCAACATAACTGTTCAGGTGGGCAAAATGGGAACTACAGCCGCGTCATATTGAATCTATACTATGTTAGTTAGGTTTTATATGATTGATATTGTAGTTTCTTAAATTTTAATGATATCTATAGACTGACTTGCAAGACATGTCTTAATTACCTTTGTTTCTTGGTGAATTTCTTATATTATGTATACCAAATTCTCCACTAGCGACGCTGTCAACTGAACAGATAAGATGGTGGGACTGTAATTGGTAAATCGGGCTCCGCACCACACATCGCGCCGGAACGCACCCTTACTCTTGACAACGAAGCACATTATGATTTTTGGGAGAATTTTAGGGTTCCGTACCTCAAAAGAACAAAAATCACGTGTTTTCTGTCTGCTTTTTTACACATAATTTATTATAAACATAGATGGATATGATGCTGGCGGTTTGGTCACAACATCAAAGAGCGATATCTATGGAGACTTGAGGGCCACGCCTTCACGGTACAGGGAGATCCAATGCCTCCACCCTGCAGACATCCAACCGTTCACCAGGAAACCGATGTTCCTCATCGTTGACTCTGACCATTCCACGATTTTCATGAGAATGAGGAGACCTTTCGAAATGCCGTTGGTCATCTTGATGTCACCAACTGAATTCCCACCTTCACTAAAAGGTAAGTTTACATAAGTTTTACACACTTAAATAACAATTAAAATAGGATTTGCTTCATAAACGTAACAGATGGGCTCTTGTCGATGGAATTCCTTTCACTATTCCCGCCATCCTTTCCCTTCCCCTTCACCCGTTCATACGACACGACGTCGCTTTTTGCAATTTAATAATTACTTCCTTGAAGTACCTATCTAAAAGCTCGGTTTAATAATTATTTACTTCAAAAGCACCACTAAACAAATACTGGACCAGTTCTATCTTTGAAACTATATTATGAGTTTCATCTTTATGGCACACAGGACTGTAAACTATTTACATGCAACATTTTATTTGAATCCTCTCAGAATTCATTATACTAAATGAAACGGGTCTGTATCGCGTTAGAATATATAACGTTAAAATATTTATTAAAATACGTACCCGAGGTTTCGACCGAATTTCTTGGTCACGGGATGACATCGTTTTAGTATAATGAGTGCAAATGATGTGCGTTTCAAATATATTATATATGTATTATTGGAGATAATTACTTCGTTTTTACGTAGTTATTAGAAAGTCGTAAACGGTCGCTATGAAAGGAATTTAATAATACGAGGGCGGTCCGATAAGTTCTTAGCTAAAGAAAACAGCGAATATTTTTGTAGTAGTCAGTGGTAGGTAATAGTGACCATTTATTTTTCAACATAGTCTCCTTATACTACTACACTTAACCTACCGTAGCTCCAGCTTTTTTAACCCGTCTAGAAAATAACTTTTCTAGAGGTCGGCAAAATAGTATTCCGTAGCGGGGATTACCTTTTCATTCGACTCAAATTTCTGCCTGGCGAGTGAGTTTTTCAAGTTTGGAAACAAAAACAAGTGGCACGATGTTTTATCTAGAGAATATGGTGCATGAGGCAGCAGTTCGTAGACTAATTTTACCACCTTTAGCTACGGCAATGGCGGGGTGTGAGCCGGCGCGTTCTCTCGGGAAAGAGCGTTTTTTGACTCGCGAAATGGGGCCGTTTTTTTCTTCAATTCTGCATCGATTTGGCCCAATAATACGTCATAGTAGAGCCCTGTGATTGTTCTGCGCTTCCTCATGTAATCGATGACGATCACACCTTGTGAATCTCAGAAATCGGTGGCCATCGCCATTCCGACTGATGGACCGACTTCGCCTGGTTCGTGTACGTTCGGCGAGTGAAGTCCAATGTGTCAACTGCTCCTTGGTCTTTGGTGTGTACATGATTCATGTTTCGTCAACAGTTTCGAAACGATCAACAACATCAATAAACAACGTCAAACACTGCTTTCAAATGTTGCGCTGGAGTGTGTTATCTGGAGTGAGCAACCGCGACAACCAACACTCCGACTGCTTTCTATTGTCCAACATTTCATGTAGGATATAACCCACAAGGTTTTTTGAGATACCAACTGTCATCTATCTCTTTAATCAGCGGCGTGCCAAAACAAAATTGTGGATCTTTTCCATGTTTTTCTCAGTGGTAGCCGTTTTTAGGACACCTAGGCGCCGCTGATTAAAAACCGACGTGCGACTACGTTGAAACTCTATACCAATTTTCAACGGACGCCATCGAATGAGAATAGTTTCCATACACAGCATCCAAGCGCCCTTTGATTCCACTGCGCGAATTACCTTACAAAAACAAGAATGAAATCACCGACCGTTATTGGTTATTGCTCTTTTAGCATTTTTATAAATTCTATGTAAGTACAAGTCCTCTTCCACACGCGATAAAAAATCTCTACAGCTTCGATTCGGTTGAAATTTCTACTGTAGCCGTCAAATAGAGTGAACTTAACGATAGTTAATGAATATCTCTATTGATGCCATTGGGTGGCGCGGCTAAGTATCGGGCCGCTCTCATTTACAAGAGCAGGGCGAAATTAAGAAAGTTAACTAGGAAAGTAGAAACCCTCTGATCAATTATTGTTTATTTTCATAATAATGAAAACAATAGCAAGACCCATTAGACCGAATATGTTAGCGGAATCATCTGTTATACTTTGTAATGAAAATGAAGTTACTCCTACATATATTTTCTTATTTGCTCGCTTTAATACATGCGGGCAGAAGTGAATAGGCGCTCGGTCGGTTACGAACTATGACTTCGAGGTGAATGAAGATTAAAATATCTTCATTCACATTGTTGTTTTTAAAGGCGTTTCGTGAGAACAGTACTTAAATATATATGAAATTCTCCTTGCTCTCTCACTCTCGCGTTACTTTACTTGAGAATTAAGATAATTCTATGATATAATATAGTGAAATATGCCGAGGTGGCCCAAAATTATTTGAAGTTAAAACTATTAAAAACATTTGAATCCGATGGATAATTTCGAAGATATCCTATATCAGAGAAACCACGTTTTAATTTTAAAATACAGTGCTTCAACAGGTGGTACTACATACAATCATATCAATTCTGATTGAGTGGGTTATGTGAACGCTCTTACTAAGAAGATCTACGAGTATTTTTTTTAAACATATTTATGTCATCCAGATTACGAAAACCTGGGCGGGCTACTGACGCTATTCCTGTACTGTCCCCTGGGAGCTCTATGCCGTGTCTGCAGCGTGGACAACATTGGAGCTGATGCTTGGGTGGAGGCCCAGATCCTCATCAACAACTTCTTGCAAGAGGCCGTAACGGTGGCCGTTAGGATGCCATTAGGTGAGACTTTTTCGGTTCGATACTATTTCAGTTAGTTGGTAAGGCTGCGGTTGCAAAGAACGTGACGTGACTACAATTTTCAGGGAATTAATTTACGCTACTTAGAAAACATAGTTGTATATAATGAAAAGTTACAGTGTACTTAGAAACTGTTACGAAACAGTAATGTCCTAATTTGCTGAGATCCAACCAACATTAACTGTTATCTGTTAATATCATTAGAATACCCAAGTGCTATATCTTAAAGGTCTCTTATATCCCTATTTATGCCTAAAAAAATTTTAAATTTCTAACACTTCTATGAGAGTCACTTCTGAAGTGAAGCCACTTTTAAATTAATTTGTTTATTGTTACACTTAAGTATTGCTTTCAAAGCCATAGCATTAAATATCACCGGTAGAGTTGGAATTTGCATTAAAGTTTGATTGTATACTCTATTTTTCTTGTATGTCTTGATTCTTGGAAAAATAGAGTATAGTAAAGTATTAGCCTCTAATGTGCTCAAACTTACCTACCCAACCTAACCCGGTGTCGGAATTTATAGAGAAAAAGTCTCCGAAAGTCGAAAGTCCAATCAGTTTTCTACTCATAGGTATAGGTTCTATTGTTTATTTCAATATTTGTTTTTGTTTCAGACCCATCGTACATTGCCTTTATGGGCGACGATTTTCTGAGGGTCCAAATCATGCGCTACATATTCTGCGAGATGGTACTCCGGATGCATCGAGGGTTTGTCTCCCGGTGCCACCTGCCTCGGAGCTCGCCTCCGATTACAGAAACACTCTTCGAGAGCCCGGTCCTCACTGAGATGATACTGGAACTGGCTTCGTTCTTGAAGGTCAGCAGTTTATGGTCACTTTTGTAATTTTGAGGAAAAGTTGTTGAATCTTATAGTCTTGTTTTAGTTATTCAATACTTTACAGCTCAAGCGAAATAAGATAAAGGAACTACGATTACATGGTGTAGCCTTTAATACGTTTGTGTGTGACAAAATTGCGCGTATAAGACACCACACTTGCCCTTGAATATTATTTATATAAAAAGTCGTTACCCGTTGTCTGCATCAAACTACACTTTATCAGGAGCGTCGCTGAAAGAGAACAGACTGACAGCTACCCCTTACATGGGAACTTCAAACTCTGTTCAATCGACCTACGACTCAATATTTAATCTTTTCTCTCATATACTTATCATCCTAGGTCATTAGGCCATCAGCATTTTCACTCACAACTGGCGTCGTCTTCCCACCTAATGAACAGCTCTTAAATATCGTCCATTGTTCCAGATTCGTAACCAGTTCTACGACCCGCTAGCTGCCCCTGGCCCCAGCAATTGATGTCCAAGATCGCGTCTCACTGTGAGGTTTGCCTGACAATATTTAGTGCCCAGTGATAATGTTCCGATTGGCAAATATATCGTTTGAAAAGATATGCATTAGTAAGTTCCAGTTCTTTTGAGGCATACGTGGACGAAAACCTTTAAATCTTGTAACATTCCTTAAATATTATACTCCTTGGCATGCGTAGTCGTTTTAAAAAATCTATATTTCTATACGTGTGACATTTAATCCTTTATATAAGTACATTATTGGAGACATCCTATAATGACTTTTGATTTAGCCGTACATAAAATTGCCTGGAAATAGTCGGAACAAATGTATAAAATTGTGGTTAAAGTCTCTCCTCCACGTAAGCTTCTAGCAACAAGTGGTTTTCCCCTGGGACGGATGGACTCCTTGAAAAGAGTAGATAGAAAATTGTAAAGTTTAAAAGTAAATGAGATAGATATGACAAAGTGAAATGAACTTTGAGAAATGGAAAGTGTATTTTTTGTAAACAAATAACGAAATGAAACGGCTTTACGAAGAATTCTTAAAAGGAACTAATTATGTTATGGCTTCGAAACGAAAAAGATTTGTTTTTCGTGGATAATTTCCACTTGGTAAGATAGTCGTTTGTCGTGTAAAAAAATGTGTTATCAAGTACCTTCTCTTTTCTCAGTAACATAAAACTACAAAAACACAACATGCTTTTCTGAACCTCCTATCTAGTTTTCTTCGAGACATTTCTCACAATAAAACATGTATTTTTGTAGCAGATTCTAAGTAGCATTTGTGGAAGCTTAGTGCAAATGAATATAATAATAAGAAATGTCGTAAATGTCTTAATATATTATACAAAGTATGAAGTATCGAAATATCAAATACTATTTTTCGAATGTAGACGATTAATTATTAGTAATAAAATGCAGTATTACTTGTTTAAATTAAGAAAAAATGTTTCCTTGTAGCAAAATATCTTATCAACATGGTTGCTGGTATTTCCTCTTTGTGTCCGCAAAGATTAGTCAACACTTAACGTTATTCCGATACTTTCACCTATCTAGTGTTACCCCATATGACTATCAGTAAATATTATTAAATGCACTAAATGTTGATATTGCTGTTCATCTTACAAGTAAATTCTATCTATATGTACTTGTATATGTCATTTTAATCTAATGTTCTGAAGCTTTTAGACTTTAACGTGTGATGCTTTAATATGGAATATTACATTAGAATATGGTGTTCCTATATCATTTTTACTTCTAATATTACAAGACGTCGTGCTTTTAAAGAGTTGAAGATGTTTATCCATATTAGTAAGTAAGTAAGAGTGGTTTAACTAAATCTTGAACGATAGTGATAGTTTTACGTAACCAAGGAATTGAAGTTTTAATGTAACATGTTTTAATATTGTACTTTATTGATTCTTGATTTCTAATCAAAGTTGGTGTTGTAAACAACCAATAACATCGAAACTCTAGCGCTCGTATTTACATGTAGTGAATTCGTGTTTGCATTTTTTAAATAAAAAAATCGTGGAATACGAAATGAAAAGCTCGCGGCGGGATGTATTTTCTTTTGACGCTTTCGATAAAGGTATTTTTTTAAAACTCAAATCCAATATGAATATATTGAGTCCACACTTGTATTACACCAGATCGGTAAAGCCCAAAAACCAATCATCGACGCATACTACCAACTAAATAAATTGCAAAGCTAGATACAAAGCGATTTCCACTTGTCAATCTCGGAAACTCGTCGAATATCATAACACAACACCCCTCTCCGAATTTTTCCAATAAACGAGTAATATTTTCGAGTAGCGTTTGTAAATACGAGAGTGAGTTTCAAGATGTGATCTATAATGTTATTGGACGATAAACTTTGATGAACTTAAGATAGTCTATTATTAAAAAGATATTCATGTATACATGTGCTTAATTATTTTCTGTGATAAATGAATGATAAATGTTATAAAATAAAACAGAGATACAAAAATGAAATAAATATTCAATATTAAAATTTATATGGTGTGTATGTAAGTGTTGTCACAAATATTATATTTATTCATTGAAGTTTACAAGATCGTATTTACGTAAATGTTAGTCGTCTGAAGGGGTTAGTTATGTGTCTATTTAAAATTAAATGATTCGAAGACCGCCTACAGTCTGTCCTTTAGCTTTTTTTAGCACATCATGGTTTAAAAAATCAAATTGCAAGCAACTTCACGTGATGTAAAATTTTAGTGCAATTTTGCTCAATTATGCGAAATTTTCTGTTTTAGTTCAAGTAATATCTTAAATGTCTAAAATTATATAGTTGTTAAGAAAAATGATTATTGTTATACCTACATAATATTGTTAAAGTCTACATTACAGTAGTTATATGTTGTATAATCTATTCTTCTATGACTACAAGTCTTTCACGATACCTAATTAAGAATTAAAATACACCCTAACAATAGTGATTAAAGTAGTTAATCCGTTACATTGACGTTATATTATAGGCATGATAGATGCCATATTGTAGACAATTCGTTATATCAATAGTTAAATCATTTCAAGAGTTCAATATTTAAACTGTTTGCTGTTAACATATGTTATCGATTACATGTTGTCTGTAGACGTGTTAATTCAATGTTTTAATGGCGTATAGATTATATGTGTTTCTTCGTATGAAAATAAATGATATTATCAAAAACTATAGAAATATATGTGTCTGTAGGTATTCAGTCTACGTTCTAATAGATTAAGTGAAAGTTAATGTTTACTGTAGCTTGAAATATTTTGATCTATAATACGATTGTTCCGCATAGAATTGTATTCTTATAACTAGCTGCTTACCTTTTAAACATATCCTGAACTACGACATTTCAAAACCTTAATCAGCTACGTCGGCCCAGCTGTTCTCGAGGTTTAGCGAGAGCAAACTGCGATTTCATTTACCTATATAATATGTATTTAAGATTGTTAGTTACTAATAGTAACTAGTAAAGGAGGTATGGTATCATCGTGTCGAAGTATCGTATACAGTATCTGCCTGTAAGGTAAAGACCTCTCACCCACCGGAAAAATCAGTAATTACAGTAAGTGAATAATGAACTAATTGACTATCAGTGCGTCTAACTCACTGGTTTCTATGATAAAACCCTAAATATGGTTGATCTCAATATAATCGTCACAGCTATTGCATGTTTACACATTTTCTCTACATAAATCTGAATATATTATTACTGGAGAACACCTACAGGCATTGAATTATCGTCTTTAGTTCACACAAATATACGAAAATACCGCCAAGGTGTAAGTTGCAAAGTATTTGAGAAGTCGCCAGGAATATTATTTTGAATCACGTTATTAAAATTGCAGTTCTTCATTTAATTTTGTTGGTAATTTGATTTTAGTATGTATAGTTCAGAATGTATATAAATATAAAATATATATATATTATATGATAACTATGTATGTTACCTATATATCTTGAAACGTTATTGTTTTCGCAAAATCGTTATATTTGTGTTATATGTCTATAAACTCTTCAAGACCTTCCTGTTTATTTAATATAATTAAGTATGGCAATGTTTTATTATTATTATCATCAGATATTTATAAATAATATGTAAACCGTTTTATTGTATCCAAAAATATATTAAATATTTATCTTTAAAAATATTGCAGAATTATTTTACACTTTACAACATTGATTTCAGAAATTCAGCTTAATGTTTCATACTTTTATAATTGTATAACACTTTCATTATGTTTGTATATAACATTAATACAACTAAATACTTGTGTATATAAATCGCTGATGTTGCATGAAATCAATTGACAATTGAGCTCAAATAATAAACCTTCTGTTCTTATTAGAACCGTTTTTCCAAATTATTAAAAATCACTGCAGTGAATAAGCCTGTCTCTTTGTTTCATCGCTGCCAACCACTGCTCCAGTTCTTAAAAATTTTGAATACAAAATTGAAAATCTTCCAAAAAATATAAAGAAACATAAAAACTTTATTTCTGGAATCAATGTGGGTAGCGCAGATGACAGATAATAAGTGAGAAGTACACTTTTTTCTCCAGTATGAATGTTTCTTACAGCTTAGAAGACGTAGTTATTTAATCCTAGTAATAAATTATTTCACAGACATGTGAATCGAATGCCCATAACACATTGATTATTAAAACTCCATAAAATGCTAACTAACAACACATAACACTCGAATTGAACCTTTGTAAACGAATACTTTAAACTCGTGACTTTGGTACCATCGTTTGTGTACAAATCTGCCTAGCACATAATATGACATAACTACATAATGGTATACAGACGCACATGCCCTCGTATAGTAGTGTATACTGTACATGAAACATACAAACACATACGCAAATGTAAATGTATCGGTCACGAAAAGAGACGGCGTATGTGACTCCAGATTGTTTGGACCGCGTTCAACACACCACACGTAAGTACGAACAATCTCTATTCACTCGTAACATCACAATAACCCACCCATTTTATTCACCGATCCTTGGTTCCACTCCACGAATCCTAAACAAACCACAAAAATGAAAAGTTGCAATGTAGTTTTTTATCGATGACGCGTTATGCTACCGAAAATAAATTGAAGCTCGATTTTATATTTAGCGCAACCGGTCGGCAGAAGACGGGTCCGTCAGTCAGACCGGGATTGTGAACCGATCGCTAATCGTTTTAATATTAATAAGAAGTAAACAGTTTTGTGCATAAAACAACACAAACAAACATCAGGGATGGTGAGCTGAGCTCGCGCGTCCCCTCGTCTCAAGGTAAACGCGGTGCAATAGTTCCAAATAAATAATCTGTGCCTTGGTCATAGTACAAAACTTATTCACACCTATTTCCACACTGTCCCACGCAAACGTAACGTGTTTTCAGTATCCGATGCTCGCATTGAAACGAAGCGTTGTGTTCTTGGTTTACACGGTGATGAAGTGAACAGTTTGCGTGGACGCTGTCACATAAAATTATCCCTAAAACGCAAAAAAAATAAATAAATTGGACAATTCCTATTCAAACTCCGCACACACATAAACACTACATGAATCTTGTAACTGTTTTAAAAATATAAATAAAACATATGGAATCTCAATTGTCACCAGATAAACAGAAAGTTGTACCGCCTGTGCCATTAAAAACTTATCAATGGGAAGATTTAAAAAGGTCGCGTGAGGCTGGAGGTTACCCGTGGACACACTTGTTGAAGGTGCCCCTCGAGGGAGAGATCACCGCAGAGGATATAATCAGGGAGTCCACCCCTCGGAGGAGCATGTCTCGGGAAGTTTCAAGGTCCCGTACGCGCTCGCCAGTCGACCGCGACGTGCAGAAGATCCTCAACCTTGACTCCTCGCCCGGCAGCAGCAGGAAACATGGAGAGGAAGGCGAAGACGAAGGGGTACATATACCTAACTTTTCGAAAGAAATTTCTTTAGAGACAGACGACGCCCCAGTGATATCAGAAAACGTACCCAGTGTTTCCACAGAGAATCAACCCAGTGTTAACTTAGCTATGCCGATAGAAATACCAAAAAATGTATCTCCTAAAGGTATACTCAAACGACGGGTACCAGAACAGCAATATAACATAGGTGTGTCTGAAACTCGGGAAAAAACAAAATGTTGCCATCCGCTTGTAAATAAAATTAAGCATTTAGCTGATAAAACTTTACATAAATTAGAAAGAAGTGAAAATGATAAATCGCCGCTCTCAAAACGCAAAAAGAATGAATCTCAAGAAATAAGACAGTTAAAGTCATCTCCTGGTGCAGTGCGTCGTCAAAAGTTCAGTGCAATAAAATTAGGAGACTCCGATGAAATGAGTAAAACATTAAGCGTAGATTCTTCATCGCCTAGAAAACAAAGAGAACATATCTATGAAGATATTGAAGAGGCGAGGGACTCGCCGAAGTTACATTTTGCACCAGACATAGAATCAAATGCCCAAAAAGCAGAAGATAGTAATAAAGAAAACGATAGTTTATCTAACATAGAAAAGAAATCAATCGCATCACAAGATCCAAGTTTAGTGACAGAAAACACCTCGCTTAAGTCCGAAGATCATGTTATGGAAAAGTTACATAAATTAGACAGCATAAACAAAGAAGCTTTGCTATTAGACGAAGAAATGGATTCTGAAGAGCCAAATGTGGACGAAATATTTCAAAACCAACTTGATGAAAGAGGGCCAAGCAACGAGTCACCTAACATTACCATCACAGAAATCACAGACGATGATGGAGAGGTCCCGGGAGACCACTCGCATGCACCGCCCATTGAGTCGTCCCCTAGCCCCAGTCCGCACGATTCAAAAAATAAAAATATTGCAGAACTCGCCGAGAAAGAATGGTCTAAACCCAACAGGTAAATATAAAAATAATTTATTTGTTGTAGTTCGTAAATAATGGTAAACTACGTAGGTAACTGTGACATAACACTCGCATTTCAACACGAGCAAAGCGAACGCGCTAGCTTCTGACTGTTTGTTAAATATAGCATCAACCGTACGTTCTTCCTGTACATTGGTAAGCTCTTTAAAATTGTCATCAGTGATCAGTGCTCGCGGCTGCTTTCACGTCTGTGATTAGTTCGTTTGTAGTCCGTTTTTAATAAATACGCTTAATGACTCATTGTCTACGGACAAATGACGGTTCGGTCGGTAGTTTACGGGAAACACGTGTAACCATGGCCCGGGAACGGTAGTCGGTAGTAATGAGTACGCTCCGGCGATGGACCTCCGAAGGCGGCACTCCGTTAGAGAAGCCTCTGAGGCCAAGCCGAGAGGTTAGCGTGCAGCCCTTCACCCCGGACGTGAGGTGCGCGTGTCAGTTCTTCCAATGCGACTCGCTGTTGCCGGAGCGGGTGAACCCGGTGGGCACAAGACCGACCTCGCGAGCGAGCAATATCGTTACGTACGCGAGGTAAGACTACCTACATCATTTTTGTCAGTTTTGTTGACATTTTATGACTAAAATTACGAGTAGTAAAATAAATTCGTAAAGCTTTAGCCGGGCGGCTGCTGCGGCTAAAACGAGCGTCGGCAGTTGGCCTAATTGTGACTCGGTAACGCCTCTGATGTTAAATATATCTCGTATCTACTGCGACGATTACATTTTTTTTGCAAATGTATATAGCTGTAAGTAGCCTTATAACGTGCGCTGCGAATTTATGATAATAAAATAAAATTATACTATAAAATAAGCTATGCGACTGTGTAATGTGATTTAATGTATAGGTATGTATTTATGTTGACATTTCTTTTCAGTGATCACGAATATGAAATTATCGAGAAACCACCACCGAATATTATTTACACTGCTCCAAGCGTAGATGAAAAACCCGCCATGGTGAAAACTGATGATGAACTGTCAAGTACAACTTCCTTAGAGAGGAAGTATTTACAACACAATTCTGACGAAGAGGAGGCATTAGACGACAAAAGTCATGACACGGCACTCAATGCCGAAGCTTTACAAAAGAATATAGAAGATAGATTCTTTGTCAACACCCCCTCGACTGTCTCCAGAACAGAATGTGAAGTCAGCACAAGTCAGGTAGACTCATCTGCCTTAGAACAACTCCCTCTCAAACGCGACAGCAGGTCTAAGAATGCTGAACACACTGATAGCAAAATTCAGCAACGAATCAGGGAGGGGACTGGTAAATTGAAAACTCAAGCAGGAAAATTAAAAACCAAATTACAAAATATAAAAACAACCAAATTCTCAATGCCAGACAGGCCTAAAATTAATTTCCCCGATAGACCAAAATTCAAAATGCCAGAACGGCCTAAAATCAACTTTCCTGACAGGCCCAAGTTCACACTTCCAGACCGCAGAAAATTCAGTTTGCCCGACAGACCAAAATTCAAAAAGATAAACATCTCTGAAAAGTTAAGTCTCGGCGATCGGAAGAAGTTTACATTACCCGAAAGGCCCAAGTTCAATGTCCCCGAAATGCCAAAATTCAAAATGCCTGAAAGACCTAAAATAAACTTCCCAAGTCTTGGTAGGAAAAAAGAATATAAAGTAGAAACAGACACTACAGGTTCCGTAACAGAACTAAGTAACGTAGCAACTGTAGAATTTGAAGCTAAAACGTATCCGAGATGGTTTGGTAAAAAGAAAAAGGCAGAAATACCGAAAACATCATCATCACCTACTCTAAACAGGGAAGATACGCCTCCGCCTTCATTTACATTCACACGAGTAAAGAAAACCTACGACGAGGCTGCATCCTATATACCAGACAGCCCCGAACAACCTCGGGAGTATGGTGTCGTTGATACTGAACCAACCTGCGAAGAGGAACATGATGTAGAAGAAGAAAAGCAGTTCGACACAACTTATGACTTTGATAGGGTTGATACTGAGTATATGGATGACGACCTTGAATCAGATGAGCATAAACAACAAGAAACATCACCGTCTAAACAAGATCACACCCCAGTTATAACCGAAATTAACAACGACGAATTTTTTGTTCGACCGAGAGGAATTTCTCACGAAGACGTTCAAGTAAGAGAATACTTGAGCGACGAAACACGACAAGCGTTCCAAACCCCGAAGAACGTTCTCGCTTCGATGGGAAGCAGTTCGGAGGTTAACGACGACAATTTGTATTTGAACGATCCCGATGCGGATCCTGAACTCATTGACGAAACCGAACAAATGAGATATTCTACTGAAGATTTGAATGACAGAGATGATGGGTACTATACGTTCCCGCCGGTGCGCCCGTCTCGGGCAAAGCGGAAGAAGAAGCCGCTGCCTGAGATGGAAGAACCAACTCCTTACATAGACGACAATATCGACGGCAGCATGCAGTTCACAGAAGTAGACCTTGACATGTCTGGTGGTCGTCTGCAAGATGAATTACAAGATCACGACGAAGTTCTTCACATGGAGACAGATGACATATTAAATGGAGACCACCTCCACTTCCCCCATACCACTGATCTTCATTCAATCCATGAGTATGCAAACGACGACGTGATTCAGTACCCAGAGAATGTGCCCATCCAATCTCAGACGCTTCCGATGCCTCCGAAGCGGAAGAAGAAGTTTGGTAAAAAGGACCTGAGGCATTCGTCTTTGAACGACTTCAACAAAGTGCCTAATCAGCTGTGGGAGTCGCACGAACTAGACCATGCCGGCGATGTGAGTTTAATATTTGACAACATTAACCCGTTATATAAACCACTAGTATGACTTTTGCCCGTTAAGTTTTCATAATGTTTTCTAATAACCTATAATCGAAAGTTCAAGAAACGTAAGCCCTAATGAGGATTCTGAGGAAATACATTGCATTTAGTATCCTCTACCGAGTGACTATCGCTGTATTGCATGTGAATAATATCGCCTAATTACATATTAGTTACGTAGAGCCGTAATTATTGCACACATGGCTTTAGGAAAAGGGTCTCGGCCACCTATTATTGAACATCAAAACACGGAAGTTATGTTTATTAAAAATACGAGTATTATGACACGAAGAAGGTATTAGGAACTTCACTAATTAACAGGACGCTAGCTTGTTTTTTAAGCGTGCGGGTGCTGGCCGGTTGTGGGTCGCGTGACGTAGTACTCCTTATATAAAAGGTGTCACATTGGTCACAGTGTATACAAGGAGTACAACGGCATTGAGCACTCAGTTAGGTAACAACCAGTCCATGTGTGACTTACTCTTTATCAGACTTTATTTTACATTTTTTAGTTTTGATTTATTGAAATAGCGCATAAGCTCACTATCCTAATTTTCGTAAGGGTCGGGTACATTTATTTTTTATATACAATGATTATGGCTCCCCATAATATGCATGTGGACTGTAAATGAATTAACTTGTCCTAACATTCAATTAGAGCAAAAGTAAAACATAAATATTATGATAGGAATGATATAAATTATTCTCAGTGCTAGTAATTCATTTTGGCACTTGCCCAAAGAATTAACGTACTGAAGATACTGGTATTTTTGGAATACCGTTTCTATACGAATGTTGACCCAAATCAGAAGGACACAATCATAATGTTTAAAGTCTGGAAGCGAAATATGTTATTAGCAGTTTTATGTTTATTTTTGGTAACGACAACAAACATCTGTCCTGAACAAAAATACTAAGTAGGTACTAAAATAGAAGTACTTACTAATAGTTTATGAAAACTTCTACTTAAATTTCATACAATAACAAGTAATAATGCGGACATAATAACCTTTGTTAATTTACCTGTATTTATTGTTTATTGTCCAATGCTCAGGTTTCACCCACGTTTTATGTTAGATTTCCAGTGGGAATATTGAATTACATTCAGTAATAGCAGACCCGAGTGTTATTATAGGTTACAAACTATTTAAAAAATAGTATATAATGTGTATTGCTCCGCTGCTGGGTAAAGGTCTCACATTTCACATTGATTTTCCCTAACTGCATTTTTCACATTGCTGATACTATAAAAAATAACTTTCCAGATAGTGGTATATCGCACTGAACATGAGTATATCGTGCCTCAAGGAGAAAGCGTGTTGAGGGATCAAAGTCCAGTGGCTCCGAGACGCACTCGCTCCCGCAGCTCCCGCACCACTTCATTGTGCGACGACGACAGGACCTCCCACGGCGCAGAGTCCCTCACCCTCGACACCAACATCCCGCACGCAGACGACGACATCCACAGAGAGATACGCCACGAAAGCCCCGGCTACGCCACCGTAGACAAAGGATACACACCCGCCAAAGCACCACGGCGATCCGTAAGTAAAACACCACCAGCACACAGGCGCAAAAGCAACAGCTCCGAACGGAAATATTACACGGTTGGAGGCAAAAACTCAATGCCCGACAGACCTCCACGGAAGAAGTCTTCTACCAGTTTGATGACGCTAGATAGTTTCACTAAACATTCAGATGGAACTCAGTACGTGGAGATTGACGACCATGAACCGTTCGAAGAGGTTCATAAGGATCTGAGTTCGGGTGATGTTGTTAACAAAATGAAGGATAGACCTCTACCTCCCCCGCCAAGACCTCCGAGGGGATCGAGGAAGAAGAAAAAGGACAAGAGTGACGGAGATGACACCATCACACCCCAAACTGAGATCCCCGTAGAAATGTCTCAATTGTACCAAAGAGAAGCACTCAAATCCAACGATTTAGAAATTGAAGTTTCTACACAAACAGATCCTCTTCCTGATGACGTGGACTTTGAATTGGGATATGATGAAAACCTAGACATATCCATGTCGAGTTCTCTAAGAGATATCATTGATGAAGATTCAATGTTGGCGAAAAGTTACAGTAGGCTCGCGGAAAGTCCTCGCATCTCAAGACCTACATCCAGATCTGAGAAATCTGTAAAACTGTCAGATCCCAAAATATCTGAACTATCTAAACCAAATATAGGTCGTACATCGCCAACGGTTATTTTGGTTGAAAAGCGAGTCTCAAGTCCTACTAGAATAAATGAGCACCAAGAAATGTTAACGGAAGCTTCATTAACAGTACAACACATAGATATTGATGAATCTCAAATCCCAGATGTGCCGCCGTTGCCAATGCCGAGACGCTCAAGCACAATTCAAAGTTCTAAAAATACCGCAACCGCAACCAAACAACAGCCGAACGAAGAACGGGCTCTTGAGAGATTGACTGACGCCAGTCGAGATGTACAACTAGACAGTTTAATAACGCAACGACTTCAAGTGAGGGATTTAGACGTGGCGCGTCTAAATGTGTCCGAACTCCAGGCAAACAAAATTCTCGTTTCAGATATCGAAGGCATGACATTGCAAGTTGCAGAGTTGGATTCAAAGTCTGGGCACATTTCAGTAAGTGGTATAGAATTTTCTCAAACTGTTATCGATGAGATTGTGAAAAAGTTTGCTGAAATAACTACTAGTCAAGCTCCTGTGGTAGTAAGCGCCCCTGAGAGTTCGACCGTACAGGAACCGCCGCGGCCTGTAAGCAAAGAGGAAGAGACACAAACTGATAAACAAGAAGAAGCGAAAGAAGTCAAAGTAGAGGCCGTAACTGCTGAAGAGTCCACATCACAAGCTCCACCTCCTCCTCCCAGACCCGAACCTCAACTCTCTGAAGAGGCAGTAGCTCCCCAAAGACCCCCACCACCCGACCTGACTCCTCTGCTTTACTCATATCTTCAGGATATCTCCATACCCCCAGTTTCGTTTTATCCTCCAAGGAATGTTAGGGAGAGATTCTCTGAATTCCACGAGTCTTCGCACCCAGGGCCTTCTGCGCCAGCTCGTCGAGGGAAGAGGAAGCCAGCGGCGCCTCAAAGTGAGTCCAGCTCTGAAGACAATGCCAGACTCCGCCCCTCCCCGCGCCGAATGCCTCCCCCTGTAAAAGCACACGAGCCTACTATAGTCGAAGCTGGTACTCAGTTTCTACGCGTCTGTCAGAACTCCATCTCCAGAACTTTGAGAAATATGTTCAACTCTTTGATGTCATACATCAACGGTAACGAAGACAAGAAAGATGTTCAGATGGCGTTGGTAATTTTCCTGGTACTGCTCGCAGGTTTGATCATGTTCGGTCTGAGCGATAGCAGGACAGTACATCATCACCACTGGGAGTTCTTCAACCCTCCGGACAGCAAGCAGTGATACTACCGTCAAATATTGGGATCGAATTATTGTCGTTTCATTGTCGAACGCAAGTCGATTGAATTTCTTTCAAATGGCTAGTCAGTTGAAACAGTATAATATTCCTTATTTGTCATCTTTACAGTTATGTTGACTTGTAATTATGCGATCAAACCTTATCTTAATACATACAAATGTATACCTAATAAGTTACTTTTTTATCACTAGGTTTGTAAGTAGCTAATGACTTGTATTTTAATCAGTAAAGTAGGTACCTTAGTGCTTCCCATTGAAAGAAATTCATAATTTTTTTTAAAACCTGATTAGGTGTAATTTGAATTGTATGACCAAAATATTTATATTGAAATATTTATTTATTGAAGCATTTGTAAAGCAGACTATCCACTACAGTTTATTATGGAACCCTCGTAGTAAGTAACGAAAATAGTACATTAATTAAGGTCACTTTGGACAACTAGTAAAAGTTACATAAAATTTGTTTACTGTTTGATTTTCTATCGATTTTAACCGACGCCAAAAAAGGTTAAGGTTTTAATTTCGTCTGTAGATTTATTTTGGTTTGTTAATTGTTATTTTTACTTCAAATGTTTATGTTTTTAATCCTCTAAGTATTTCAAAACGTTATTACAAACTTGTAAATAAATTGGAGTACCTACCCATTTGATAAGGTATCAAACATATTGAGGAACCTATTAGTATCATAATGAAACATGTCATAAGTCACAACAAAGTACGAGTAATTGTAAATAATATACATACATACATACATACGTAAGTAGGTATTAACAATTGCTCAAATAATAAAACATTTTTGTTCGATTAATTTCAATATCTTAAAAACAGTAGGTACTTTTCTATATTTTAATTATTTTAAGAGTAATCAATAGTTAAGTCTGAGTATTTATGGTATGTGTTAACAACTAGGTATATCTAAATACCTTACGTTATCTAGTTTTATAAAATATATATTATAACCATCTTGAAGTAAATAAACGTAGTGCGGTCGGTGTTATGCATTTTGTATTTATTGTTGTGTATTATTAAAAATACAATAAAGTTTGTTAATAATTTAGTGAGCTTTTTATTTAAGTAGGTAGGCACCCTAAATAATTGAACAACTCTAGATATTTCTGTGACTTCCACTATAGGGAACCGCTAGGTACGTTAGCCAGTAAATTTTCGTCTTTCCTGCTCTATCAAGAACTATACCTAAATACTAAATGTAGGTACGCTAAATCTACCTACGTATTACATAATTAACTTTTTGATTGGGACTGCCGAATGACCCACAAGGAAAAGAAAGGAGTGAATTAATGCCCACTTATACTTTGGTGAGTCACTTATTTAAACTACCTACTTAGGACCCATAGTTCAATTAAGGACAAACTCAAAGGAAGGTATAAGTGCGTGAGAGGTAACCTAAGCGATTTCTCCACCTCACCTGCTAGACGTCAGAACTTTTAGTATGTTTTCTCCCTGCACCCTGAATAAGTTTTTGAAGAAATCGCTTAGGTTCCCCCATACGCACTCAATAACTAATGTAGGTATTAATTGGTCTACCAAATGAACAGTCAAAATTAAGAACGGACCAAACTTTTAAACCTATTCCTCAAAGTCAAAGTCAAAAGCAAATGCGATTCAATCCTGACTTGTTACAAAGATTGTAAAAAGCGCCATCTATTGACAATGTTCAAAACTTTTTCAAAACATCCGCCAATAGGACAACGAACTGTGCGGTGGTGTTATGTCTCTAAAGTTATGATAAAACAACTGATGGTAGATGGCGTTACTTGTATTACTATATGGACATAGTAACATATACGATTACGAAGAATAGATAGAAATGAAATTGCATTCTCATCCCAGACTGATGTTACATAGTATATCTGTACAGAAGGAAGGTATGAGGTAATGATTTAAATTACCTAATGATATTCAGTCAGACTCGTCTTGTACCGTTAGTCGACTATATAATTAATTCCTTTAGTTATTTAAAAAAGTAGAAGAATAATGTTATGATATATCTGGGTACCTGCCTCCAAATTTATAAAGCGTCTCCAAATTATATAGGCAACAAAATAACAAGGGTAAAATAAACCAAACCAAAAGAATACTCACAGCGGCCTTAACGAGCCACGTTCACTTTAATAAACACCTATTCAACCTAGGTTTTACAGACAGCCCCTGTGCAGAGCTTGCCTCTGCGCAGACGAGACGGCACAACACGTGATCCTGGAGTGTGCAGTAGTAGAACCCTACCGGAACGCGCACCTGGGAAAACCAGCCGACCTGCAGGAAGCAGCGAGCCATAGCAAGGGCGTCGTCAATTTCCTGGAGGACCTAAACTGGCAGTACAATGGTCGACCCCCCTTCCCACCAAAATACTCAAAATGGCCGCACCAAGGACGCCTGATTGCGAAAGAAACGGCCATCAGTAACAGTAAGGGTAAAATACTACCTTTAATACATAAATAAAGATGTAAAGTAACAGCTGCATCTAGTAACTACCTACTTAATATCACAGTCCTTGAAACATTCTAAAGAAAGTAGAACGGCATCAGTAATCATATCAATAAAGCCAGCCATTCTTTTTCGCATCGTAAATATTAGATGTCAAAATGCTGCTTTCTATCAATTTAATAATCTATTTCACCTTGCCTTGGGACTAAACCATTTTTCCACTTAACCATCAATGATTCATACAAAAGCAATCCGCATATTAAATAATACCTTCAGTGTGGACATGTAAGTGCACATTTTGTAAGGGTGCATATTATGATAATATTACCATAAGATATACACTTAGGGGTTAACATAACTACCGTTTTTCAATCAACTGCTCTTGAACATCACAGAGGGCTCTTTTAATTTAAGCGGTGGTTTCTCACGATATTGTCTCCACCAAGCAGCCCAGTCACTAGGTGGTGTTATGGGGCTATTTGAAATTGAGCGTTTTTAGTCCTCGCACGCGCCGATGTTCTTTTGTTATCCATAAAAAACCAGCCAAGTGCGAGTCGTACACGCGCACGGAGGGTTCCGTACTTTAAAAAACGGCAATAAATCACATTTGTTGTATGGTAAGTCCCCCTTGAATATTTGTTTTATTTTTAGTATTTGTTGTTATAGTGGCAATAGAAATACATCATCTGTGAAAATTTCAACTTTCTAACTATCACCGCTCTTGAAATAAAGCCTGGTGACAGACGGACGGACGAACAGCGAAGTCTCAGTAATAGGGTCCCGTTTTTACCCTTTGGCTATGGAACCCTAAAAAACGTACGAAGTAGGACGACAGAAAACGCTTAATAACCGTACAACACCACTGATGACAGTAAAGCAGGTTGGAGGAGACAAAATTCGTACGAGTGAAATTCGTTACCTAACTAGATTCAGCCTTGGAAAAGTTTAGGCTTGCCTGCCTTAAATTAAACCCTTATCACATTTAAACTTCAGCAATAAGGAACTAACATGTCCATGAGAGTTTTCTTTACATTATGACAAGGAATTCTCTTAAGAATTCAATGTACTACCAGAAATAATGTTCATGTTATGTCATACATACAATCATCATTATGAATTCTTATGTAAAGTTCCCATGAAAAATAATATACTTTAAATATGTCATTATAACTTTATTCATGTCACAAAACAGGTTTTGATCGTTTACATAACATTTCAGTTAGGTATGCATAATAATCAGGAAATGTTTTTTTTACAACAGTTTACAAAATGTGTTTTCTTTGCAGGTAGGTCCTGATAATTTTGAAAACGTTTTAGACAATAGGTAATCTGGGGTTAAGTCCCATGCAAGCTTGTTTATATTTGCCGTTTCACAAGAAACTTCGATAGGTATTAAGGACCCTATTTTGTACGTAGTAGGTAAGATTGATTATCATTGCAGCTTAGGCAGTAGGCACCAACCAACTCGATAGCTTCATCTGGGAAATTCTGAACAATCCCGTGCAATATTTTAGTACATGCTCCCCATGTAAATAAGGTATAGACTGACGGCATCACATATATAGACATCAGAAGTGCACGTCACAGAGCTTAATTTCTATAGCTCACTCCGACTTTAACATAGCCGGGATATCTTCTTCTTCTTCATTGAGTGGATGGTCAACCTGACCAATCTTGGTGTCAGAGTTATTGAGCCGCCAAAGGCTAAAGGGGTACAATTAGCACTGGAATACTATTTCAAAATTAATCCTTGCGTGCCATACCCTCATCTGATTCTGTACCCTCTTTTTAACAGTTCGCCATTGGAAATGGTAAGAGCATTTGGGAAGTCGCATGTCGATGGTTTCAGAATTTTCTAGTGTTTCAAATAAAAAGCAGCTGTAAATTCAAGGCCCTGAGAACTTTTTTGTGTAGGGTTATCTTAGATGCAAGTAGGATATGTCTGCAGGTTTTTGCCTATTCTGTTCGATATTTCTTGGCTATCCTCCGTAGTTCTATCTGTCCTCCGTATTTTTTCCTGATGTTTCGTGCTTCTGAACTGACCAGGTAATCTATATTGGCTGCAATAGATATATGGTAGGCAGCCTCTTAACATTTCGTCATGTATTTTAATATAGGTATATTGTGTAAACATGTTCAATAAAAATCTTTGTTAACCCTTCTTCGTATTTAACCATTGCAGCATTGTTCTAATCGGACCAATAAATATATCATATACTATTTTTACTTGCATGATTTTAAAGTTGTAAAGCGTTACATATCATTTTGTTTGGTATTTGATGTCAAAACATGGTGGTTCCTTCTCTGTCTTTTTGGTTTTGACATGTTTTTTGTAATCCTGGAAAGGTTTAAAAGGTAAGCAGTGGCACAGCTTGTTTAGTACTTATACAAAAGATAATATAAACCATAATAACTGGGAAAAAAGAAAAATAATTATTTCATGGTAATAGGTATGTAGTACACAATAACAACTATGTATTTTTTCTGTTCAGTATATACTTAAGAACCTATATTGTTAAAAGGGTTTTAAAAAACATTAACGGTTTATTCTGAACTAGCAGCGCCCGTTCCTGACGGAATTTCGGCAAGAAAAATAATTTATAAAATCCCCATTGAATATTTATATATAAGTACTTATTTATATATTAATTACAAATAGAATAATTGAAATCGAAGATAGTTTCTGAAATAGCGCGTAGAAGACTTACAGTGCTCCGTGGTTTTACCCGCGTTGTGGCCTTTCCCGTGGTTATTGCGGGATGAAAAATAGCATAAAACCTTCCCGTTGAATGTGGCTATCGATTACGAAATCGGATTGGTTAATTGTTAGATTGGCGCGTTATATTAGAATAGATTGAAATTGATTTACGGATAAATCTGAGGATTCGGTTCCAATACAAACAAACAAGTATTTATTTGTTTAATAATAAAAGCATTGTGTGCACGCTAGTACCATATTAACTCGGAGTATTAGAACAACTAATAAGTAGGTATCGTATTAATGTGGCGCCCCTTATGGTACACAGTTGTGGTACACTTAGCACCGTAACGTTGTAATTTTGTAAATTGCATTCGTTATGTATTCTGGTGATGCAGGTCAAGTGAATGATGCGTTTATATTTAATGGGAATATAGAGTTTATAGACCTTGTAACAATACCAAGTTAGGGCCTAACTAGGTTATAGTAAATAAATAATGAAGGACATTAATTTAGTTAAATAGATGCACATGTTACCACGATATTTGGGATTATTTAGTTAGTAACTGAAATGTTTCACAACGCAGTAGGATTCTGAGTGGGAGGGAGCTTGGTCCTGCTTGGGGTTTGTCTTTGGTGAGGGTGAGGGGTTTTAGAGGGAAACCATTTTTTATGTGGTCTTGGGAAACTACGATGTTCTTTTAGCTTGAACCTCCTGGACACCCTCTCTGGATCTACCAATGGTACCAGTGTAGGTACTAAATTGAATCTGGATGTGTCTTACCTACCAAACTAGCTTTTACCTACATGACAACCTAAATAAATCTATTGCTATTGTTATGCTCTAACCTTTGTCAGGTATGTTTTACTTTTTAATTGTTAATTAATGTAATGAATAAAATATAAATAAAATGGTAATCTTCTTAAGGTATTATAATTATATTGTTGCGGTTATTATAGCCCAAAACAGATTAGAACTTAGTTTGGAACGTGGCGTTCCTTACGCATAGTTCTTACATCGAATAAAGATGTATGTAAAACAACATTTTCTTTTCAATTCAATGCTAAAGATAAAAGTAATAGGTAAGTAGGTACTTAATTAATATATTAAATAAATAAACAAGAAAAAACCTTTAAATGAATTCTAGAAACTAAATAGGTAGGTAAAGCAAAATCTTACGTTGAAACATGTTAAGTAAAATTACGTTTGAGCTTGAATCATATCTGAACACCTTTTGGAAAAAAAATACATAGATCCATGAAAGTACATCTTTCTTTCACGAAATCTACAATGTGGTGACGAATAAAATGTGGTATTACTATTATAATTAATTTATTTTATAAATGATTATGCTTTATAGTCTGTGGGCTATTGAATAGAGCAACATTAGCATGGCGCGTTTAATTCTATTTACCACACCTAGATGGCGTTATTGCTAAGCTAAGACCATGGGCTAAGACATTTTGGTTGTCAAAATCTTCCTTCGTTCATTTTAATTTTGTTAGGCGACTCCTTATAAAATAGAATAAGTATAAAATAATGTTTTTTCTTTTGATTTAATAATAAATTATTCTAATTATTTATTGAAAACCAGGTCAAATTATTGTTGTGACATTTATAAAGAAGAAACAATTATTTTTTTTATATTTTAATATTACTTAAAAGTTTTATAAGTATTTAAAATTTGTTTTTTATTTTACTTCAGTATAAATCTTGTTTTTTTGTATATTTGGGTATAATTACGCAATAAATATTTAAAAAAAAATCCTAATAATTTAAATCTCCGTCAAGTATTTTCTGACAATATTTTTAAATAATTAAAATGTATCCATTTTTTGTCGTTTGAGAATAATGGTATTAATTGCTAAATTCTCTATTTTCTAAATTCTAAATTTATATATAATCTCTCAAGCTCAATTTATAACTAAAATAAGTAAAAAATACGCGTAAATAAGAAGAAAATAGTAACATTATAAATTGCGGTCAAGAAAATATAGATTTGATGGTTACTGTAGTGTGCGAGGGAGTCGGTAGGCGTGTGTGTAAACGGGCTAGCTAGTCGAGCGAGTCCGAGGAGGAGCTTGCAGCGCGGCAGCGCGGAGCGCGAAGCGTTTTGTTCACAACTCGCTAGGTTGTCAGCCGTGATCGGCCGTGTGGCCGCGCGCTCCGTGCGACTCGATCGTCGACTCGACTTGTTATCTCGCGTGCATTACTGACGCAAATTATAATTGAAACATTTTAAATAATTGTAAATATGAGGCATAGGAAACGTCGTGGCCGCAAGGCCTTTATACACCCGCTAAAAAGATAAAAACTGCCATTATGAAACCCGTACAGACAGTTTCGTACAAGAGCACGAGATAAATCTCGTGCCTTGGTGTGTTTTCTGAAAGAGTAAACTTTTTGTGTTAAAATGTCGGGCATGAAGTGCGGTTTTTGTTCCCTCCTCTCGGACCTGGTGAGGAGGGCGATGTGTGTGGGGAGCCGTCGGGGAAGCAGCGAGTCCTATTACCGTGAACTGGGAGACCGGGATACGCTGGTAAGGTACCCTAGCCCTATTGTTGTAAACTCACGTTACGATACTCCGCTCACCCCACTGCCTGGCACGCCGCACGGCTAACCGTCTTCTTCTATTCATTGTTTATTTATTACGACTTGCTCACAACTCACAACCACACTCAACTAACCAATGACCATCGGTGTGTTTACACTTGTCTATTTTAATTACTAATATCTACATACCTGCTCACTTATACCCACTGTTAGTTAGCAATGAAGTGGAGGCTATCACGCTCATTTTGCATATTAATTGGCGTTATTTTGGTTTTTTTCTTAGTTTCTACTTGTTTATTTTGTGTTCATTGAGTGTCAGAGTGAAAGTTGAATTTCTCCTGGTTAGTGCCTCGCCTCTGTGTATAGTTATTGTATTTATTGTTATGTATGTTTGTGTTACCAACTTTTAAGATTATAATTTCAGCAAATCTTTGAATGAAAATGACCTAAATAAACGATTGGGTCTAATTTATGACTTGGTTTGAACAAACTAAGAATTTAAATCACACATCAAAATGTATCTAATACCAACTGTAAACAAAAATGATAATAATTGTAAAAAAATATCTATTTTTGAAATATACCTATATTTTTTATAATATTAAAAATATATTTGGAACTTTAAGAGTTAAAGTTAAATAATTAATTTCACAACCTACCTAAATACCTACCTACTTATTTTGGTATAATAATAAACTGCTTAAAAATCTAAATATCTCAAATGTTATATATAATCTAACATTTTAAATGTGTATTTTAAACCATACATCATTTCCATTATCATTTACATTAATTAAGTCTGTCTCATAGCAACACTATTATTATACACTTTAATAAGATAAGGTATGTATGTTTCATAATAAATCCTACCTACCTAAATATTTTTCTTCTTTTGATAGGTAGAGTCTTGGACCAAATAATATAGAATAGGTAGCTAGCCTTTTACTTAAAATTGTTTTTTTGATGGAATTTTCTAACAGGCATAATTCACAAAATGAGATGAAAATGATTCGAATGGAATATCTAATCTATAAAAAACATTTTTTAACATCATATAAAAGTAAATACAATAATATATTTTCAAAAATCTGTTCATTTATTCAAAAAGGGTAAGGTTTCATTATGCATTTTGCTTGTTTTCACTGTGAAAGTGGAGAATTTGTCGGTTCCAGTTATATTGGGTATTATTATTTTTTTTATAAAGAAAAAGTTTGTAAGTATCCATATATTTTTCAGGAGGTAATTTTATTTTCGAATGATAATAGTCATGGATAATGGAAAGTCAGTTATTAAGAAAAAAAATTAACTTAATAAAATAAAAATAGACGTTAATTTAAAGAATAATCCATACTCATTGTTATTTAATAGTACCAGACAAGTAATCTATTATAAAGTTTATTATTAACTAGCAGCGCTCCGCCGTTTTACCCGCATTGTACCCGTTCCCGTGGGAATTTCAGGATGAAAAGTGGTCTATAACCTTCCCGTTGAATGGGGCTCTCCATTATAAAAATAATTTTTCAAATCTGACCAGTGGTTCTTGAGATAAGCTCGTTCAAACAAACTCTACAGCTTTATAATATTTGTATAAATAAAGGTAGCCATACCTACATAGGTACTTCATGTCATTCTAATGTTTCAATAGTTATTAGAGAATTCTTGATCTACCTCAAACTGTATTGGTGTAACTATGCATCTTTATTATGTGATGGGAAATAATAACATGACAGCTAATTAAGGTTTAGTTTATCATTTCACAACACTCTGGTGTGCGCTAGACGTAGACGTGTTTCAAGTGACAAATTCAAATTTTTAAATAAAATTATTAAAATCACAACAGCCAAAAGTGGGCCTAATTTTAGTGTGAATAAAGTGTTTTTATGAAGTGAACTTTCCGTGAGTCTTTACGTGATTTCGAACCCCAAAGCAGGAGCTCGCGCTGCAGGACGTAAGCGCAGCTCCCCACACACCCGCTCACCCCCGCGAGTAAAGAGATCAGTTGTAATAATTCGTCGCACTCGCACCTACGAATTGCACAGGCGACACGGGTGAATAATAGACAAAATGAGTGTACGACGTTCTCCACCCAGTAATACATTGATAAGCGGTAGCGAGAGCGATAGCGGATTAATGTCCACATCATCAAAACTTTATGACGATAACTCACATAACATAACGAACAGGAAGAGAAAGGAAAGGTCTGAAGAAACCGACTATAAAAAGGAATTTCAGAACTTTCGCAACGAGATGATGCATTTCCTGAAAGACTTTGCCAGCACTCAAAATGAAAAATTAACACTCATAGGAGCGGAAATGTCAGAAATTAAAAGCGAACTGAAAACCATAAAAACGAGTACAGACAGTTTTACACAGAAATTTCATGAAATTACCACAGAAGTAGAAAATATTAAAACCAACAATAACATCATGCAAGTAAAAATACAGAACATGGAATCTAACATATCGCAGATAATTAAAAACCAAGATGTCACGCAACCAACCATTACAGCAGAATCGCTCAGCTATGCCAACGAAAACATCATCTTAGAAATGAAAGAACGTTGCGAACGAGAAAAAAATATAATATTTGTTGGTTTAATTGAAAACAATAATCCAAACAAAAAGGCTAGAATGGAGAGTGACCTTGAGCAAATTATGAAATATTTGAATATTATACAAGAAGAATGTCCTAAACCAACTCGTTTTAGTCGACTAGGCCGGTATATACCTGGAAAAAACAGACCGATAAAAGTATGTTTTCAGAATAGTACTATCTCGAAGGAGTTACTACGAAATAAGATAAAATTACCTGAAGCCGTACAGATATACTATGATCAAACTCCCGCACAAAGACAACACTTGCAAGCATTGAAAGATGAAATGAATACCCGCACTAATAAAGGAGAATCCGATTTGATAATAAAGTATATAAAAGGGATCCCGAAAATTATAAAAAACGACAATGTCAATAAAAAAAACTCATAAACATACAAACTACAACAGACAACAGCAACAATCAAACTTACAAAACACGAATTACCCACAACTTAATAACAAAATACGAGGATATTCCTTTACGACCAACTTCGTTAAGATTCTTCTACGCCAACCTACGTAGTATCCGCACTGAAGGGAAATTTGATGAAATACAATGTATTTTGAAATCGATACCTAAAACTACTCATATAATTGTATTTACGGAAACCTGGATAACATCTGATAGTGACGCCAACCTATACCAGCTACCCGATTACAACCACATATACAACATCCGAACAGCATGCAGAGGAGGAGGAGTCTCAATTTTTGTGAGAAAAGATATTAAATACGAGGTTACTGATGAATTGTGTGAAAGCGGAAACCACTACCTATGGGTATACATACATAAACTATGTCTAAATATTGGAGCTATATATAAACCTGGAGATACGAACATGAATAACTTTATGGAAAAATACCTAACATATTTGGAGAAACGAAAAAGATGTGTCGTATTTGGAGACTTTAACATAGACCTATTGTGTAAAACCAATACTACAATTACTAGATACAAGAATGACATTCAAGAGGCCGGGTACGAGATTATTAACTGCATTAACAGCAAATACAGCACACGGGAGACTAGTACAACCAACACAATACTGGACCATGTGTGTACCAACATAGGCAACCACTCATTCAATATGACCATAATCGACTCATCTTTATCGGATCATAAACAAATTTACGTCGAAATTGGCAAACTACCCCCGAAAATTAACAAAAAGTGCCATTACGAAGCCATAAATTATCAGCTACTGTACGATAATTTACTGAACTCCGAGTATGATAATCATGATAACGATTTTAATATATTATATAATTTGATCCTAAAACAAATAGACTGTAGCAAAATAAAGAAAACGAAACATTTAAATCCTCCTAGAGAGGATTGGATAAATAAGGACGTAATGGAATCCATTTACAACAGAAATAACGTATGGACCCAAGTAAAGTCTACCCCCAATGATAAAAAGTTGCAAAAGAAGCTAATGACAGAACAAAATCACGTTAGAAGTATTATCAAAACACAAAAGAAAAATTATTATTTTAATCTATTTCAGGCATACAGGACCAATACAAAAAAATGTGGGATTTAATGAATAGTATGGCTGCCAATAAGTTTAAAGAATGTAGTGCTCCTTCAAAATTAATATCGGGGTCGACTACCATCACTAACGGTAATGAAATTTGCAATTTATTTAATTTATTTTTTACTTCGGTAGGAGAGGAACTAGCGAATAGCATACCAAGCTGTTATCATGAGAATTTAACGCACAGTTTAATGTATGGCTCTAATTATCAACACAACGATACATTATGTAACATCGAACCCACAAACACGCATGAGGTATCAAAAATAATCGATCAATTAGATAATAATACAAGCACTGGTTTGGACGGACTGACAACTAAAGCTTTAAAGTGTATCAAACCCATAATTTTAGAAACATTAACTGAGTGTATTAACGACTGCTTAAAGAATGGTTTATTCCCTGATTCACTAAAAGTAGCAAAGGTGTGTCCTATTTACAAATCGGGAAACAGGTCGGATCCGAGTAACTATAGGCCGGTGTCAGTCCTGCCTGTAGTGTCTAAAGTATTCGAGCGTATTTTATATAACCGCCTTAATAATTACATAATTAAAAAACACTTTTTAATCGATGAACAATATGGTTTCAGAAAACATGCTAACACACTAACCGCTGCGATCGATCTAATCACCAAAATGAAAATAAACATAGACCAAAAAAACATAATATTAGCAATATTAATAGATATAAAAAAAGCGTTTGATTCTGTGAGCCATAAAAAACTAATACAGAAATTACGGGATATGGGTATTTCAGGTATGGCATTAAATATATTTATTTCCTATTTACAAAACAGAAAGCAAGTAGTTAAGATTGGCGACTATAGAAGTGAGGCTCGAAATCTACCCTCTTACGGAATCCCCCAAGGATCTATAATCGGAAGTTTACTATTTTTGATCTACGTGAATAATATTAAACAAATAGGATTAGTAGGACAATTGACATTATATGCGGACGACATATGCCTAGTTTACTTTGGTAAAACAATACAAGAAATAGTCGAGAATGCACAACGGGATTTAAATTTATTACACAACTGGTTATTGCATAACTTATTAACGGTAAATACGACGAAAACGGCATATATGATTTTTTGCGCTAAGAATAAAAAGATAGACCAAAATATACACCTCACAATAAATAACAAAGAAATTAAAAGATCACATCAAGAAAAATATCTAGGTTTAGTAATCGATGACAAGTTGACATGGACGGGCCACATCAATTTTATTAGAACAAAGTTAATTAATGTATTAGGGGCTATACGCAAGATACGAAACTTTATTCCTGTAAAGGCCCGACAACTAATTTATAATGCGTTAGTTAAATCTCACCTAGAATACTTAATCGAAGTGTGGGGATCAGCTGCAATCACTAATATTATGCCGTTACAACGTACACAAAATAAAATAATCAAAACACTACATAATTATTCGTATCTTTCACCAACTAAACAGCTGTATAAGAATACCAAAATATTTAACATATCGCAACTATATACGTACAAAACATGCTTACTTATCAAAAAAATAACTACTAACACTGTAAAGTCTAGCATTAAGTTCTGTAGGAAAATAGCTAAACACAGTTTGAGAAATAGGTATAAATTGCAAATTGAAAAAACTCGTACTTCATACGGCAAGTCCAGTATATTATCTGAGGGAGCACGACTATTCAATAAACTACCAGAAAAGATAAAGGAATGTGACAGCATAAACAAATATAAAACACTATTATACAAACATATATCAACTGTAGCAGCAGAGTAGATTAACGAATCGACAATATTGTAATCTCTTATCTCATTGTAAATGAACTATGTAATTGTTCGTATGAGAAATAAAAGTCTTTAAACCTTATTTTATTGTTTTGTTTACATCTTGAAAATATTGGCAACAGTAATATATTCATTTTCGCAATGGTTGTTAAGTATTTAAGTACTATATTATGTACCTTTTTTTTTTTTTTTTTTTTTTTTTTTTTTTTTTTTTTTTTTTTTTTTTTTTTTTTTTTTTTTTTAAGTAGGAGAAATGCATTTATGCATCCCCGGCAGTTCGGGGAAACGACCGGGGTATGTGGGACTCGTCCCGACGCGATCGACGGGCCGGGAAATACCCACTAAAACTCCTACTGTGTTCCGTCGTCAGCGGCTCACTGACAAGAGTCGCGGGGCTACCTTGCGGCATTCCTCCGCTTCTCCAGTCACTATATTATGTACCTGCTATCTATACTATACCTAATATTATAAAGCTGCAGAGTTTGTTTGTTTTAACGCGCCTATCTCAGAAAGAACCAATCCGATTCGAATATGTTTTTTTGTAATGGATAGCCACGTTCAACGGGAAGGTTATAGGCTATTTTTCATCCCGAAATTCGTAAGGGGACGGGCATAACGCGGGTAAAACCGCGGAGCGCTGCTAGTGAGTAATATTACAACCGACAAATGTAATTTTGCTTGTAGGACATAATATTTGAGGCTACTCATTAGATGTCAATAAATCTTTCACCAATATTTTGAAGTCCTTCTCTTAACGGGCATAACGCGGGTAAAACCGCGGAGCGCTGCTAGTGAGTAATATTACAACCGACAAATGTAATTTTGCTTGTAGGACATAATATTTGAGGCTACTCATTAGATGTCAATAAATCTTTCACCAATATTTTGAAGTCCTTCTCTTAACCTACTATGGTACTACTGCTACTATTTTTTAAATCGATACCCTTATAAAATGTACGCCGGTTTTGAAAAATTAAAGTCATCCTATGTTTCGTATTAGATACGCGCCTGACTTCATTCCTCTGATTTAATTTCGGTAAAAAGTCCAAATCGGATCAGTAATATGTCAATTTCTATTCGCTTTACAGAACAGTGTGACAACGGCTCTTATAAAGTGACCGAAAGGTCAGATAAAAGCGTAAAATAAAAAAGTAAATCCGTAAAAGGCTTTTTCATCATAACTAATTCAATTCAAAATGTTCGCTTAAAACTACGGCGGTTCGTATTCATTAGTAAAGTACATTATTCATACCCTTATTAACCGGAATCAAGCTATTTGTAAATACGTAATAGTTTTCCGAACAAAAAACCAAAGGTAAGTGTGTCCCAATAAAATAATACTACAACAGTCAAGTAGCAATAACGATTATTGGCGAATCTATAGGTATTTAATATAATAAAGCTGAAGAGTTTGTTTGTTTGAACACGTTAGTCTCAGAAATAACCAATCCGATTCGAATAATTGTTTTTGTAATCGATAGTCACATTCAACGGGAAGGTTATAGGCTATTTTTCATACCGAAATTCCCACGGGAACGGGCAAAACGCGGTTAAAACCGCGGGGCGCTACTAGTCTTTAATATTGGCAACATATTCAACGCATCTGTTCCGACGGTCATTATCACATAAACAGTAAGCCCTTTTCGGCCGCTTTGGCATTCTGAATTACGTTCCACTTACGGTCTACGTCACATCTTTGTCTTGCACTTTCTTGTCGTTTCTTTGTTTGCCGAATGATCAAATTCCTTCTAATCATGTCCTATGCTATGAGTCAAGTTTCTGCTGTAACAATGTCGCCTCTTTTAGAACATCCAGGCCCCATACGGTTCACTAACAATTTCCTTTGTTAGGTACTTTATTATATGATGCAGACAAAGGATGCAGCGGGAAATTATCGATATGGACCTGAGAGCCATCTTGATACCTACCAATTGATGTTCAAGAGCATAGTAGTTATACTTGAGTAACTATCTCTGATACATTGTATATTATTGTTTGTAGGTCATATAAATTTATATTTGTTATCCGTTTACGGGGCTTATAAAAAGTTGAGAGATTTGGAAATGCGCTCAATTTCCTTCAAACCAAGAATTCTTCGTTACCCACACATAGGAGTTGGATAAAGGGTTGCTAGACCAACAAACATTTTTCTGTCTCTTAGATATGAATACAGTGATAGGGCGAATGCAGGATGAAGCTTAATTAATTATAACAATTGGCCATTTAATGATGTAGACAAAAGTTTCTTCAACACTACATTTTTAAATTCACGATTGTAATAATGTTAAAAAAGTGACCTTTGTTAACGAATGCTTTTTTAAATTATACACCTTCTATAATAACAAAGAACTTTATCAGGGACATTTACTAAGTGGCGTATTAGCATTCGCTTAGTCTTTACTAGTTCTGAAAGGACAGGATACTAGGTACTGTCTAGTATTTTTACTGAAAGAGAACGTGGCGCCGAAAACTAAATCACTTTTAGTGCAATGGCATCGAAAGCTCAATGACTGTTGCCAAGTTTGGTGAACTGCCATATTTATATTATGAAAAAAACAATCAGTTACCGAGAGATCGCAGCTTGGATGAGTGTTCTATAATCCGTGGCGAAACTAAACTATATTAGATTGAGTTGACCTGTCCGGTGCCATACTAGGACGTTGGTATAAAAGAAAGTATTGATTGATGTAAAATCTGATCTATCCGGAACTCCTTCCCGCAAGGCAGAGGAGGCTAAACACACTAAATATTACACAAAATACTAAGTTTAGTGCCTATCTTGATTGCTGTGCTTCAGAAAATCGATTAGTTATCGAAATAAACCTTCGAATACCGTGAAATAACGTTGGAATCATATCAATATATTTGCCTACAAGCCACGAGAACATACTAAAGAAAACATATTATTACCTGAAAGCGATGAATTAAAAACCTCTTCTGGTTTTTGTAAGCCGATTGAGGCTCTATTTATTCAGTCAAATGGGACTGGGCAGCGTGCAGAGGTCAGTCAGATTGAAAGTGCGGTTATATGTAATTAAAAAACTGTATTGGTTCCGACCTGACCTAACTGTTCAATGTTTTTTAAAGTTGAATATCACAACAATATTTAGAATTATGTTACACGGAAATTACTCTAGGACTAGCGCTTGCACGCACTAGCGACCAGCTGCCTATGGCGTTCAACCGCTATTCTAGCCGCGTGACGCGGTTAAATCGCTAGTCGTGTTGAGCGGTCTATAAACTTGTGTCATATAAATGTTTCTTCTGTTTGTTAAATTTCAGTAATTAATATATCTGTGTCGAAGTATATAGCTGTTCATTTGCAAAAACATGCGTTCAAATACATCGCCCGCTTTCCGCAAAATCAACCGTTAGTGCGTAACAAAGTGGCGGCCAGCCGCGAAGCGGGCCGCGCTCGTCCTCCATTCAACAGCCGCGGTTAGTGTGAACAGGCTCAACCAAATCCATATAAAAACGGAAAAGTTGAAAAATGGTATAGAACAGCCCCTGCGGTTCATGGTTCGTGGTTCGCTAGTGTGTATAGGCGCTTAAAACAAAAACCCATTATTGAGAGGGTTAATAGACGATCCTGATTTACAAGTTTAAGACTGCCTAAGGCATGTTCGGCATTTGTTCAGGGAGACGCGGTGAGTAGCGGCGCACGTTCAAATCGAACATGACGTAATTTATCTGAGCTCATGGAGTTTAAAAAACTATATTAGTTCGAGGAGGTTAGTGGATAGTGAAAGAGTAAGGAGTATGTAAAAACGCGCGGATTTTTCACACATTGCAAAACTTCGCGCACCGCGAAATTCCCTACGTTTCACTAAATGAGCGGCTACTAATATGGTATAACGCCTTTACCAAACGATAAGCACCATGGGTATATCGCGTCTTCTAAAGCATGTAGCGCTCAGATAAGAATTCCTATATCCGGCCACCCACCTAAAACTGCATCCGAGGCATCCGAGATCTAAACTTTGTTATCAATCACGAACGCTATAACTTTGCTCAGTCAAGCGACTCTCCGGCACTAAATTACTTACGGTTAACTGTAGCACGAACCTTTAATCGGGCTAAGTTTAAGTTAATCGATTTTGCGGCGAGAAGTTCTCATTACAAATAATTATCGTGTCCCCGATATAAACGAAGAAATGTAATGAAGTATTTCTATAATTACGGCGCAAACAACATATTTACATTACATAATATTATGAACGTTATTATGTTCATCTCGGCCTCTTGGATGGGTGGCCGATAGTGGCATTTCTATCAGAGCGCTACCGTGCTTCGAAGGGCAAGTTAAGCAGTCGGTCCCGGTTATTTCTCTCGGTAGACCATGTCGGAGGGCTTTAGGCGAAAGAACTCACATTGTTTGACACATTGTTATGAAAAATTTCGGCGTCATTTGGAAGGACACGCGTATATTATACGAGGATCGTAGGAGCGCAAAAGATATTTGATACAAAATTACAAAAATGTTATAAATATCAATATTTGTATTTCTTTAGGAGCCAATAAATCTGTTAAGAATAGACTACTTCAATATTTAAGTAGTAAGTAGTACATAATTCGAGTGGCTTTTGATAAGATTTAATAGTATATCAAGTGTTGTGATGAATTCCATTGTTGATATTGTCTATGTTTTCTGTATCTTGTAGAAAAGTATATTTACTCAGATCTATAATAATATGATGGCCACTCTGGGTATGCAATCGTAGGAAATATATCAGTATTTTCCCTATGGGAAAGCCAAGAGGCAAAGTTACGATTTTGGCAGTATGTTTAATGCTGTATTTCCTTGTAAATGTCACATATCTAAATTAATAACACCAATAAAAGTGCTTGAGCTTTGTGGAGATGTTATAATAAATAATGCTAAAGTTGGAATGTGCAGAAATATTTTAATAAAAATGTGAACATACCTTTTTCGCATGCGGCAGAGGGCACGTTTAATCGGTAGCCTTAATTATCCCGATCGTTGGGGACGTCTAGTCGATCCAAAACTGACACAGGGTTGGCCTCTAAATCTTCTCGATCTTAGATATAGGTACTGAAAATACATCTTAAGTTAGTTTCCTAAAGAGATGTAGGTACAGTTGGTTCACCTTATATGTTATTGTAAATATTTTTATATCTACAATAACAGGTTAATACAAAATACTATGCTTGTCAATAGCATTTGCATCAAAGTTTTTTACGCTTGTGTGTTGTTTATCACTACATAGTATAAAACAAAGTCGCTTCCATGCTGTCTGTATGTCCCTATGACTGCCTAGATCTCTAAAACTACGCAACGGGTTTTTGATGCGGTTTTTTATTAGATAGAATTCAAGAGGAAGGTTTAAATGTATAACAATTCCTGTAATTCCCACGGGAACGGGTACAACGCGGGTAAAACTCGGGGCGCTGCTAGTTTAAAATAAATAAATAAAGCTGTTACAAATAAGTAAATAAATAAATTGTTAATGTCTTTCATTTCCAAGCATATTAAATCTTTTATAAAATACTAGCTGCGCCCCGCGGTTTCACCCGCGTTGTACCCGTTCTCGCGGGAATTTCGGGATGAAAAATAGATGTTGGCCGATTCTCAGACCTACTCAATATGCTCACAAAATTTCATGAGAATCGGTCAAGCCGTTTCGGAGGAGTACGCGAACGCACACTGTGACACGAGATTTTATATATACGAGATTTTATATATAAGAAATAGCTTACTCGTAATAAATAAACAATATTCCTGAGCTGAATATACAAATAAAACTGAGCTTGGGAAATTGTAAATTACTTTTTAATAAGTGTACAGTAAGTTCTCGTTGTGTATTAAATATAAGATAATGTCTACATGGTAAAACGTTCTATAAAACGGTCCTATATACACAATAGAAATGTTCTTTCCGTTTTTTCCTGATATCTTCGAAACGGCTAAACTGATTCCGACGGTACTTTCACTTGGAGATAGCTGATGGCTTCTTAAATTTTTATAAGTCATATAAATAGCAATTTTTATCCGCGACAGTGTGGAAACGGGGTGAGAGGATGTTTGTGTGTGTACACTGAACCTTCAGATGTCATATCATTTTAAAAGTTCATGTTTGGGAAAAAATAACGATACCCTAACAACTAATTTAAGCTAGTTTAATATAAGTTTGATAGCAGTTCGAATGTTTCAGTACTGTACGTTTGATCAAAAGTTGAGCATAAAGTTGCCGACATGTGGGACCTGCGTTGTGTGTTTTGATGTATGTTTGTCGAGTACGCTGTGCTCTAAACTTATACTAACTACGTTCGTCTCGTCTTGCGAATATTACAAATCCATTGAACTTGAATCGCTTGTGATATTGAAAGCTCAGCCATGTCGATCTGCACACCGGAAGGCACGCTGTTGGAGACATATGGGAGACATTTTTGTCCAGTCGCGTCGGGGGCTCACCGGTCTTTGGAGGGAGATGGGCTGATTTCGGTTTTGCAGAGCGTTATCTATGTCGCACGTTGCTGGTGTGAAGGTTGACTTACTGATAGACTGGTCTTAAACATCAGTTCTAGAAACAGTCATCTTTATTACTTTTATAAGGTTTTTTCCTACTCAACGTCCTACATAACGTCAGCGCGATCGAGAATTTATTTTACACTAACGCCATCTATTGGATCGCGAGTGGACCACCGAGCGGAACAGCTAGTTAGTTTATAAAACTGAAATTAGAAGGGGATACCTCTTCAAGCCGACGAGAAAAACGTAGCTCTTTGCTGTTATTCGACGTGATAAAAAGTAAATTAGCTTTTAAGTAAAGATTCGCCACCGTTTGGATTTAAAAGCAAGCAAACCCGCGACGTAATATAGTAAAGGTATAATTTAATTGTAACGAGGTTTTAAGAGTTCGAAGAAGTTGTTTTGTACGAGTTTCGCACAGTCGCCCTTGCCCTAAAACTCGTGTTTTTTTCTCTAATTAAGAGACATGTAAAATGTTACAGAAAAGTTTTTAGCTGTATACTCTTATTTGTTATTTGCTCTTGGCTGATTTTTCTCTGTAATAAGTGTTTTTCAATGGCCGGAAAACAAATGTCAATCTGAGAAGACTCCGAAACACGTGAAATAATGTAATAAACATTTTCGTTGTTATGGGTTTAAGATGCTGCGAATTATCCGTAGCTAATTCGTTTTCGTTGTTGGCCTTGGCCGTTTTATGTTACAGATTTGACATGTTCGGTATGGAACTAATGTTACTAGAAAAATCAAGAATATCTATTGTAATTTCATCACTTATAACGTTAAGTATGTTTAATTAAACATAGCATCAGAGTAAAACGTAAGAGAGTGAAGGTGTTTTCTATTATTGAATTTTATACGAAAATATTCTTTATACACAGTTAATAAAAATCACATAATGACCTACCCATCAAAAACTTCAAGAGCCTTTTAGTCACTAAAAATATCAGTAAGTATAGTAAAGAGAATAATGTGTATCATTCTGACTCGTCTAAGTTCAATAGTTGACTGCCTCTATACTCCTTATTTCCTATTTATCAAACGCCAAACTAAGTTGTGTGCACTTCCTACGCCATTCAATATTATATTATTGTATTGAACGATTATTTCATAGCAATTTGATATAAGTGGTAGGTTATGAACTACATAGTATGATGCTTGTTCTTCAGAACAAATTAATTTGCTTGGAATATTTATTTTAAGGTTGTCATAAACATACAGTTTTGCCTTCAGTTATTAATTGAGTTTGCTTCCGGTCAGTAGGTCATAGCGGCTAAACCAAAGTGATCAGATGCGATAACGCGCCTTGTACGAAACAGATCAGGCAAAATGTATCATCGGGTTGTTCCAATAGGCCTCTCCGTGAGGTATACGTAATAAACCTTCCGCAATCTTTTATGAACGCCCTTTCGATGGAGTCATTTTAATCTCTGCGTTCTCTACAACAGCTATTTGTAAAAACGCTATCGAAAAGTAACCTAATTGTAGTTACTGTTAAAGGAGCGTTTCCATTACGCAAGTGCTTGCATGCATGTATGACGTCACACTTGTGTGCAAGGAGTTTGAATCGGAAACACGAATTTGTTCAACTTGCAGCTTGCATACAAGATTTTAGTGGCATACAAGGTAGTTTTCCTATTTGTACAGTGTTCCTTCTTCTCTTCCCTCTATACACGAGCCCATGCGCTTGCAACTTGTATGCAAATAAGCTGACTTGAGTGTTGCGCCTACAAGTTCAAACCTAATTGCATACAAGTTGCAACTTGTTTGCAAGTTGTGGTTTCCACTATACAATTTGCTTGCAACTTGCAACTTGTATGCAAGTCACTTGCATAATGGAAACGCGGCTTTAGTCAAATCAATTGAAAGGGTTTAAATAGAGATATCGCAGGTCTGGTCAACTCACTCAAATCCAATACACTGACCGCGTAACATTATGATAGTAGGCTGTAGATGTAGGGTGGGTTTCATAGAGGCGGAGTGGTGCGGATAGTGCTTGAAAATTCAATGAAAATTCAACCGCTGTCTTTTCAAAGGCCAATTTACCGTCGGCGCCCCTCTGCTCCGGTACTAGGGAAACACATAACTAGGTTTGAAACACCTTTTAGAAGTGCGCTGGCAGTACGAGTAGGTCACGGTGTTACCAGAAGCGTTGGCAAGCCTTCTCTAAAAAATTTAGGGGTGTAAAGCAGTCTCGCTAAATATTCTTTGATACTCTTTATATTAAAGAAAACTTGTTTCCTACGATTGATTGTCACCTAACTTTATTTTACTGTGATTGAATAAAGGGCACCTAGATGATGTTAATTCATTGCAACGCCAACGGCCATGTCACAATGTTTGAAAATTATGGAAAATAACAAGTTTGTGATATTAATAACACAATCGCATCGCATTCCATTCAATTATACAGTTAGCAAACCTGGGAAAACTAACAATTTAATGACAATAAAGACTGGTACAGTTACTATCGTGATCTATGTCGGAGATATAATATGGCATTATGCAGCAATCAGTATGGGGATAATAGTCGCTTTTTAGACTAATAGTCTATGGTCATGTCATTACGGGACGATTCACGTTTACTTCAACTTGTCAATACTTAACCGTAGGTATATACTCCTTCCTGTGAAAAATTGGGTATGAAATACATATGAGAAAAGTTAACTGAAATATTTACTTTTCGTGCCAAAACTTGTTCAAAAGAGGTTTAAAAGTTTTAGAAAAACAAAGAATCTTTGGTAATCTTCAGCATTTTTAATGTCTGTGTATATTCACATATTATAATGAAGCGATAGAGTTGTTTAATTATTTGTTTGAATGAATCTCTGAAACTACCAGTTGAAATCGAAACAATATTATCTGTATAATAGTCTGTAGCCAAAGGTCATACGGGACTTTTCAGTTTTCATCCTTTAATCCCACGCCACATTCCCACGGGACCCACGCAGGCAAATCCCCCGGGCGCTGAGAGTAAGATAACATTTTCTATCAAACCAAATTAAGTCAAAAGTACACATTATCTAGTCTAGAAATTAACTTAATCTCTTACTGGTTAGTTTAAAACTGTTTCAGTGTTCCATTTATAGCTTATTTCCAATTTATTGGTCTAAGGAAAGAATTGAAAACTTGGACGGGGCTCGGAGAATGGTCTTTAATTAAACTGCCAAGGAGAAGTTTATCTTCATTTATATTTAATGCTGTTCCTTAAGTGCATGCTGCAAATAGGCTTACTGCGTCCGTTCACTAAGTTTCCGTTCAATATTAAAATTTAATCAGATAGTTAGTTGCAGTTTTGTGGAATACGGGGCTTTTCTACCGATTTTAAATTACGAGGTACAAATACGAGATTTATTGCTATTGTGCTCTTCATATAAGTCATTGATGCTGTTCCTTAAGTGCATGCTGCAAATAGGCTTACTGCGACCGTTCATTAATTTTATATATTTGATTATTGTTTACATTTAGTATCTTAGTTTATAGTATGTTTTAATGTAGGATAGTATGTTAAATATGATATTTGTAATTTAATCATTATTTACATTTTGTATTTATCCTAGTTTGTGATTGTTTGTCACTGACCAATCGTATTATAAAGCTCAACCAATTAATTACGTATTTACCGACGAAATAACGATTTGTCAATAAAATAAAATAAATAAATATGTACAGAGCATATTCACACACGGTTAATTACACACGAAGCTGTAGGCTTGTATTATGGAATCTCACTAACTGATACTATTACATAATTATATAATACTTACAATATTTTATATGAATATGTAATGAAGACTCAGACATCGTCGCATACAACTATGTCTGCAAATATTGTCAATCACTACATAGTATAAAACAAAGTCGCTATTTTTGTCTGTTTGTTTGTCTGTATGCTTAAATCTTTAAAATTACGCAACGGATTTTGATGCGGTTTTTTGTAATAGGTAGAGTGATTCAAGAGGAAGGTTTTTATGCAAAAAATTTCCCGAAATTCCCACGGGAACGGGCACAACGCGGGTAAAACCGCGGGGCGCTGCTTACAAAATAATAATACTCGATGGCGGGTCTCTTATGGCTACTTACTGTTTCGTGCGGTCAAAGCGCGCGGGGATATACCTACCTACGAACTACGAACGACGAAGACGCGCTATGTAGGTATTATCCCGAATTCTTCCTCACATGAAATCTTGATTGTGTATACATACATATATACTCGCGCAAGACATGTAATATTTTATCCCCAATTTCCCACTTGAAATTTTGATTGTGTAGGTATATTCCTGCGGGAGACACGCAATGTTTTATCCCGATTTTCCTACATGAAATCTTGATTACCCGAAGCGAAGCGAGGGCGGGTCGCTAGTTACAGATAAAGTACGAATCCAATAACCGATTTATTAAGACTTTTTTATTGGTTTTGATTTACGAGTATTTGCGTGATTTTATTTAATTTATCTGTCTTCTACACATCTAAACAGTATCTGACTTACCTATCTAATACTCGCTATCATTTCAGCACCTTCAAAAAAGAAATAACTATTAATAACTCCCTCTCTTTCTTTTTTTGTCAGACACCCTTAGGCGGTCTGAAAACTCCGATACCACCATTTAACCGGTAAACTATTCGAAATGTGTGAATGAACTTTTAAAATTGAGAGCTGACCTGCTCGTGTCGATGGAATTATATCCACATGTCTCTGCCCTGGGCTAACCTATTTAACTCTTTATATACGATACGACACTACATTCACCCATACTTTCAGTTCATCGACATCTATGAACTGAGTTGCAGCCTTTTGCGAAGTGCCTTGTATTTTTTTCTTTGTGTACCTAACATTTCTATTTTTGTCAATTTTCTTTTATTCTTATTCATACCTATTTCGACTAAATACTGAGTCCTCTGTTTATTTGCTAACTTCTTTTACTGTTAACAGATCAATACATATATTTCTTTTATTTACAGAAAATTGACGACAAATCGTCGCAACAGTCCGGCGATTCGGAAGAGTTTCGTAAGTATTTTAGATCCATTCGATAGATTAGTTAAGTTTTAAACTACCGTACGGCCACAAACACTATTGCCTTTGACCAATTCTACTCTTTCGATCATTGTGGCGTTATATTTAAAGACTGCCCCTAATACCTATCTCTATCTGATAAAAGATAATAGATAGATAGATAGAATAGAAGATACAAGATCGCATCAAACAAATGCAAACGTATCTATATCAAACAATATCTCAACGAATTAATTATTATAGGTAATTTGGATCGGCTATAAATTACCAACAAAAACTTCTTTTTGTTAAGTTTAAAAATGTTACATTTTTAAACGTTTTACATTAGAAAAATAACTGCGTTATCCCTAGAGGACTTTAAAAATTTAGACTACACCAAAAGAACTAAGACGAGCGATAGATCAAGGAAGCTCTATAGTAATAGTAATCTTAAACAGCTTGAGTGAGAATCTCTAACATAACAACATAAGACATAAAACAAACAATGCTTTATGACATTTTACGTAACCTCGCTGTCCCACTGCTGGCCAAAGGTCTCCACCAATTCCTTCTATTTATATCTTTCCATAGCCAACTCCTACCAATCTCTATCAAAACGTTCAGCTCTTTCCGCCATCGAGTCGGAGGCCGACCTGGGGGATTGCGGGCATCTTGGAATTCCCATTCCATTGAAATCTTTGCCCATCTATCTGGGTACATCCTACTTACGTGACCGGTCCAATTCCACTTAAGCTTGGCAGCTTTATGAGAGTTAAGTAAAAAATATTTTGTTTGATTGCGTGAATAGAATAAGCGCTCATTTTGTCTAACTGAAACTTAATCCGATGGCATAACGGTACTAAAACTCATCCGTGATGTCGTGATTCATTCATAAAAATATAGATTTTATTTGCCTTTCTTCTCGAAACTATTTCAGCTATAGTATTTGAATACGAAAATTAAGACTATTCGATACACAGAACCCAGCTTTTAATGAGAATAATGTATTCTACTTATTTTAATCATAAAGAGAAAAGAGTCCACAGTAGTAACTAACTAATTTAGTAATTAATCATTCTCTTACTGTAAAGTTGTAACAATGTCATCATAGGAATAGCTAGTAGTACTAGAAGATAAGAATTCAATACACACAACTAAAAAGCTATAAAAAGGCATAAAAAAATTGAGTAAACTTTAAAAAAATATTTAACCGCCTTCAAAATCTAGAAACTAAAATTAAATAGAAATACAAATTTTAAAGTTGAATCAATTAAGTCCCAAACACAACGCAGGTAAAACCATAGTACGCAACAAACAAAAGCACTGCCTAATTATCTAGGTCCGTTCAAACAGCTCTTTAATTAAGTTACAGCACGAAACAAACACTGAATGAAACAAATCACGTAGATGACTCGTTATCGCAATCACGGTAACCATTGACGGTGATTCGTGCAAAATTACATGCTCCGTGCAAACCGTATTTACATCGCGCGTATGACGTTCTGAAACCGCATCACACGTGGTGTATGTGACAGCTAATGAAGGCAGCGTTATTGCGTCACGGGATGGACCGACCACTGCCTACAATGTCATAATATAATATAAATTTCAAAGGGTGTTGGTCCGTCTTTTACGCTTGAGCTACCGAGCACACGGTAAAGTTTTGCATCTTCTATGTCATTGTATTGCACATATTACGTACGAGTATATTATTATGTGTACTTTTCGCACTCGACGTTAAGGTAACAAAAGCGAGTGAAATTGTTTCTTCAACATAAAGGGATTAAAGCCAGATGACTGAGGCGGTTCCACATATCAGTACTCGATGAAATGGAATTAATCCCGAATCCTTTGAATTAACTGTCCGGTAATTAGCCAGCAAAAGGTTACCATTTGAGGCTTTTAGTCTTCAGTGCATGTGGTCGGGCAACTATAGTATGTTTAACTAATTAATTACTCCTTTGCTTTGTGCAAAAAGCACTATTGTATCAGCTTTCCAACGCCAAACGAAAAATAACATTAATCCTTATCACAAAATGATAATTTGATAAGTTTACTTGAGGTATGCCTTAGCGTTAACTGGGATCATGCTATAATGTGTACATAATAATATGTTGGTTGCTATAGATTCTAGATGCTAAGTTAAGGCTTAATTGGATTTATGTTGATCAAACGAGTGTAATTAAGTTTGGAGTCGTAACAGATAGGCAGGCAGGTAGTCAATTAAATTGTAGTGAATGAGATCAATTGGGCGGCGATTCTATCTCATCGTCAGTATTTGTTATAGAAAAAACTATAAAAAACCGGCTAAGTGCAAGTCGCACTCGCTCATAAAGGGTTCCGTAGCAGCAAGTAACATAATATAAAAGTTCTTGTAGTTCGTTGTTATTTTATATTTGAGTTGATTGAATGAAAGGTAAATTTCGGTTTACGATTTATGACGTATTAAAAAAAACTACTTAGGTACAAGATCTCGTTCAAACCAATTTTCGGTTTGTATGGTACATCATAATTTTTTTTAGTTTTATCATTCTTATTTTAGAAGTTACAGGGGCACGTTTTTCCACTTCGGAAGTCTCTCCCGCAAACTATTAGGTTTGGAAAAATCTATCCTCAATATTTTAAGACTTATCCATAGATACCCCACACTTTTGGTTTGAAGAAAATAAAATTTTGAGTTTCATTTTTAAGTATGGGGTTCATGTCGAAGAACACTCGCACATTAAGTCACCTTTAATTTAAAAAAAAATGTTATCGCTTCATCCGTTCGGGAGCTATGATGCCGAAGACAGACAGACGCACAGACACACAAACCCCGTTGTTAACTGTAACTATCAATAGTGCAAACTCAATAAGCTCGGTCGTGGTCGTTCCTATTGCCTCTCCACCAAAGATGTGTGTGGCACCTTTAGACCCTGTTGCCTATAGTTATATGGATGCCTATAGGCGGTCTAAAAAGTCGAACACTAAACCATTTAAGCTTTTGATTATTAGCTTTTAAAGCGAGTTAAACTTTAATTTCGGTTATGGAGAGTTATTCTGGAACACTAAACCAAAAACGAAAACTAATAACAGTATTAATTCACTAGTATTGCTCACTTTATTAATTAAAAAGTCTCAACAGAGTTAGTTGGTTTAATGCTATCATAACAAGTGGGAAATAAATTAGTACGGAACTCCAACAATGCAAGCGCGATTTGCACTTGACCGGCTACCAGTAATACTCGTAGTATCGATAATTGTGAAGATAACTTTATCCATTACCTGATAATAATTATCGTAATCGTTTTCTGCTACTACATTTTTTAAATAAACGTCATAGTCATGGTAACTTACTTTCCAACTGACTGCTGAAACACGTTGATTCATTAAACACGAACGAAACCCGACGCGCAGGTAGTATAATATGAATGAGTGTTTTGTGAGCTTTGTTGGGTACTTTGTTTGCTTTTCTTTCTTACTTTTTAAATACAAAAAAACACAGTTCGTTAATAATTGTATTGACACATAATGATACAAATAACTTTTTATCTCGTCTTGGAATTTGATATCATTTTATTTTGACTTCTGTCTTCTACATAATACCATTATCCAAGTGCAAGATATATTCAATCGAATCAATTGTAAGATAACTCTGTTACTTGCGACCACGAAGGCTAAATCTGGATCTTAAAGTCCCATTATATGCAATTGCTCAGACGTCAGACATCCAGGAATGGTACGTCACGAATCTGACAGTTTGACATGATGATGACAGTATAGTTGACTGTTGACACGCTAACTATGTGTATCCTTTACTATTGAAGTAGATAGACAACAATACCCAAGTGTCTAGGTCAATCAAATCATCCGTCTAGGGCCTAGATGAATGATTTGATTGAGCTATTTTTCTGCTGACGGTCAGCCTTGGCCCGTAAAGAAAGCGATAACCCGGCGCATACGCTTTAAACCTCTTTTAACGCGCATTTAGTGCCGTATGCAATTGCAGAATACTTGGTTAAACCTAAAGAGGTCGTGATTACGCATAACATTAGGACGTGCCTAATCGCAACACTTACTTATTTGCCCTATTCATTACACATTAACTGTATGCTGGTTGATAGTTCAATCGTTTATGTTTTGTGGTGTACAGGTTGCTTGTTTTCATGAAACTAAGAAAATGCTCTTAGTTTTTTTAAATTCGTTATTCAAAACAAGTCGGTTAATTTTGGAGGATGTTCTAAATTGTGTGCTAGGTAACATGGTTATACTAGGTTTGGTATCCAAACCAACAATCATATCATAGAGTAGCATTGCACTCTACAGTGAGCGGTTAACCGAGTTAATAATTACGACAATTTAAAATACTAACTTTAAATCACTTCTTTATCCAAACATCAACACTACAGAGTCACCAGACAAGTTTATCGTATTAAAGGAATGTTATAATTGTAGCACTTGTATTGCGCATTTCGCGGTCCCAGACAAAAAATAACAAAAATAAATATAAAATTATGCTCGTTTCGTCTAGACATCAACACAAGATGTTCTCTCGATCTCAAGTGTCTTTGCTAATTGACATAAAATGATAAAAAAAGAAAGAACACAATTTACGGTATGATTAATGAACCGTCGCATATTCGCGTGTTGCAATCCACATTCCTCTTTGGTTTATTTAAGAAGTCTATGAAGACCCGATGAATGCATTAGTCTTACTTTTAGTTTTTTTATATCTTCCCATCCCATTTCTTTTTAAACGTGACTAGTAAAGACCCGCGTATCATTACGGCGAGATAGACGTCATTTCAATCAAAAGTCAAGCAAGTATTGGTAATGTTAGTTCCAGTAGGTTAGTGTCCAACTCTGGTGCCGGGTTTTTAAACTGCCTAAAGACCTCACGGTCTAACAATTGCAACAACCGGGAGTGATAATTTAACGTGCCCTTCGATATACGGTATTTGGGTACATATATCACAGTTCACAGTGTAGGAGTAACTCGGATGTACCTGTACAGTATAACTATATCAAAATAACGTTCACGTTACGTATTAAAACGTGGCAATTAATTCGTGTTTTCATTTCAATTGCGAAAATCGAAAAGAGTATAACAAAATAACATCATAAACTATCCCGCTATTAATATTCTAATAATTAAATCAAAACTTTCCCACTAACGTACGTTTTCATGGAACTAATTAATGTGTTAATTATTTTCGTAATTAAAGTACCTACTAAATTGTTTTAATGATTGAAATTATTGTATTTCGATATTCAATTTATTTATTTTCAAATGAAGCTACAAAATATATTTGACCTAGTTATTGAGACTTCACCTCCCATACTAGTGGCTATTGACATTTTGTCTTCTCAGCCAATATTATTATGGCTATTATTTTACCGACGTAACTACCAAAAAAAAACACTACCACTATTGTTATTCCGGGATAGAGGTAACCTTCTTGATATTTTGCCAAAACTCGTTCACTATTTTTTGCGCGAAATCTTCACAGGATTTCTCATCAATAATCGAAGGATTAAAATAATCAGAGAAAATATTAATTAATTTGCTAGCTATCGAGTGGCGAATGAAATCTGATTTTAGATTTCATCGACTGTTCGATAACGGTTGCAGATTTTAATAAAGACATTGTATTAGATCGTTAATTTACGATTTGATCGATTGTTCGTAACATTACAGAGTTAAACGATATTGCATTAAATTGATATTGATTGATTTATCAGTTAACGACCTCGGTGGGCGAGTGACATTCATTACTTTGTCGTAGGGGGTTCGATGCATGACCCCTGAGTTGTATTAAGAGTTAATGTAAAAGGTTAAGTAGTAATAAGTTGACTGTTACTTCGATTGTAAAAGGTCTTTGCCCTTCGCATTAAAGGCCTACACGTAATAAACCTAGTAATATAATTGCGATTTTCTGTGATGACATGTGATGCGTGGATGTTACTTTTTCATGCAAATACTACTGAACGGATTTTGATGAAGCTGTACGAGAATATAACTGCTTCTATATCTGAGTAATGTAATGGTTACTCTTCATCCTTAAAATTTCTTGGGAAAGGGTACGACACAGGTAGAGAAAAGCTAGTACAAAAAAAAAATTAACATCACGGTCGGCTACTTTGTTGTAAAGATCTACTTAAGGGTGCACTACAGTGTCGACGTCACTTTATAGTTACACTTTCTTTAATGAAACAAGTATGAAATTACACCTATTATACGGTACTAGTGATACAATACAAGTAATGTACTAGTGATGCATTTCAATGGCACAAAGGACGTCTTACCACCGTCAAAAGATTTCTAAGAAGAGGTTTTGTTTTATTTTTGACATGTCATGTATTAAACAATGCGTCAATTGGTCAATTATCGATTTAATTGACGTCTCTCGAGTCATTTAATACAGTTAGTTGGTTTTTTAATCTATATTTGTTTAGGGACTTTTGCACAAGAAAAGCATGCCAGCCCTATCATGCCCTGAACCTTAAAAACTATAGAACTATAAAATTGAAAAAACTTAAACAATATACTCACAGTTGTAAACAAACATTTGTATCGTGCTAGGATAGTTAATTGTAAAAAATTAGTTACGGAAGTACCCATTAATAATTATTTAATTTTAATTTCCCGTGCACCACAAGAGTCAATACACAAACCAATATATTCATTTCAAAGTGCAATCGCACCTAAATATTAATAAACTAACCAAATTAAAACTCGATATCGATTACCACAATTTACTCATGTTGATCAATGATTAATTAGAAGGCTCATTCGATAAGAATTAACGTGACGAAATATATTTCGTATTCGATCAGAACGTGAACATTAATGACGACGTTATTATTATGATTGCTTCTTTTGTTACCCTGTTTTCACTTAAACCAATTAATTAATTAATATGAGAGCGTAGCTACGTCGCTTTTAGAAAGAAAGCTGATCTGCATTGGAGTACCATCGTTTGACGATAATAACTATAAGAGTTAGATATTATGCCCTCGCGGAATTAATTGTACGCAATGAGTACTTTGACTATGTAGAACATTGTTTTTAAGTATCATTAATAGATTTATCAGCGCACGCCAATAACTATTTTTAGGCATATTTTTCATACCTTTGGTTACATTAATGCAATTCGGAAATAGGGAGCAAGGATCCCTATTTATTTATTTTTTTAAATAACCTATGTCCCTACCTAAAGTGTACTCTAGCTATAGGTGAATTTAAAAAAAAAAATGAATACATAGTTCCGAAGATTAACCCTTACAAACAAAGTTAGAAACTTTACTTCTTTATAATATTAGTATAGTAAGTATAGTATAGGTCATCACATTGTAAACACTGCATATTATCATGAATGAAATATCTTATATATTAATAGTAACGTCTCTACCTCACCTGTTGGTTCTTAAATTACTAGTCAATTGACTGTTCTATTTTATACGCGTATAATTAACTCACCGTTTCGTCAATACCGATGCGGTACCCTGAATTGGTCTCAATAAAACTATTTATATTCTAATCTTAGTCAGTGTGCTCGCGACCTCGGCCTATAAATCACCTTTATCTTATAGCTAGCTAAAGGTGTGTTCACATCGGTGAAACCGGAAGAATGGTGTTTCCTGTACCTATTATTGATACGCCAACTAGACATGTTGGGTTATTGATGCCTTGAGCAAACATTGTATTTAGCCGACTACGAAAAGGCGGTTCTTTGGCGTATATATAATTTTTTGTCTTTACAGTCCATTTGATTTTTATATAGAGTGTTCCTCGGATATGCAAAAAGAAAGTCCTTTAATGAGGATAGAGTATTTTACTGAATCTTGCAGCAGTGGCTCACCCTCCCTTTTCTATCTCGAAATGCTTGCGATTGTTAAGCGACGTGCTCGATAACTACTTGGAGGGGAAACTAATAGTTCCGTATCGTGCCTCAGGATAACAATAACTCCAAAATCGGAATTAGTCACTGATCTACTTGAACTTAAAGCTACCGAATAAAATAATTTCTCATCCCATATACATCCTTTTTACATATCACAAATGTGGTTTTTATTAATCACAAATTGAAAGGTAAAATAATTGAGAAAATTGAAAAACTTGATTGATTTTGTCTGTGGCTGCTTCGAAGGCCGTCCGTCGATTTTCAATTATTTTGATATGTGGTAAACTGCCGCGCCCCGCGGTCGGTTTCACCTGCGCTGTACCCGTTCCCGCGGGAATGTATGTCGCGATAAAAAGTAGCCTATGTCCTTTCTCAGGCTCTGGACTAAATTTCATTCTAATAGGTTCACTAGTTGTGGCGTGAAAGCGTGACAGACAGACAGAGTTACTTTCGCATTTATATTATGAGTTAGGATCACAGAGCATAGAAGCACGCGGCGTAGCGGCCGGCCCGGCGGCGCTTCTATGCTCTGTGGTTAGGATGAAAGCGCTTGCATTTGTTTGGTATTCTTTAAGATGTCATTGAGTTGGAAATTAATATTTTTGTTCTATTTATAGTCTACTAGAAATTAGTCTAATAGAAAGGAGGTTGTCAGGCTTCTGTTGTAGCTTCCAGAAAAGGAATTTTATTTATTAATAGTGGCTTGAAGATTTTTAGCCACCGAGTATTTTTTTCTAAACGGGATAACTTTTTCAAACGTCTATAACTACGTTATTATAACTACTTTGTTTCTTAATTTCCACCACTAATTTGATTCGAGAGTATAATGCTAAGGCTTATCCTACACTTGACATTATTAGATTAGGATATTGTCTTTAACGCGTGTGAAACTATCTTAGTGAGGTAAATATTACTTCGTTGTCTTCTTAATACAAACACATGGCGACCAGGTTTGACACAACCTGTTACACGTACATGAATATATATTATGTATACATGGCGTTTTATTATGTAATATCAGTACCTCGCTGCTTTACCCGCTTTGTACCCGGTAGTTTCGGGTAAAGAATCAGGTAATTATCCTATCTAATGTATTATTTAAATACGGCTAGTATTTTCGGAATTAAACACGTTCAAACAAACAAAATACAAACTTGTCCGCTATATTATATTTGTATATATAAACGATTTTACAGACGATTTACAGTATATAGACAATTTGTATGTATATCGCCCCACGTTGTTACTCGCGGTGTACCCGTTCCCGCAGGAATTTCGGGATAAAATGTATCCCATGTGCTATTCTGATGTATAAACTATATTACTGTAAAATTTCATCCAAAGCCGTTCTGTAGTTTTTGCGTGAAAGAGTAACAAACATACATCCATCCGTATGGATGCAGTCGGGTCTTTTACACTTTTTAGGGTTCCGTACCCAAAGGGTAAAATAAAAACACTATTACTGAGACTTTGCTGTCCATCCGTCCGTCTGTCACCAGGCTGTATCTCAAGAACGGTGATAGCTAGATAGAAGAAATTTTCACAGATGATGTATTTCTATTGCCGCTATAATTAAAGTTCGTTTCATTACTTAAGATGGCTTTAAAATGTTTAATAAATATGATTTATATTTGCCTATCATAAAAACAATCGAATTACAGATATCAGTTTGAGCTACTTTCGTGTTTACGATACCCAAATGATCTCTTTAATAACGGCAATAAAATTAATCTCCTAAACCGAATTATGACACCTATGTATTGTAAATTGTGTATTTGGCGTACTAGGTCGATTGATAAGTTATTTTTTGATAATACTTTATCTTTAAGGAATCTGACATGTTTTACATTTATCATCAACACGTTTCGTTTTCATTTAGTTCAAAACACGCGATTGTGAACCGATGATAATGTTTCAATCTCAGTCAAGAACCAAACCTTTTTTTAGTGAGAAGGAGAAAATGCGTTTATGCATCGTCGGCCGTTCGGGAAAACAACCAGGGTATGTGATCCTCGTCCCGACGCGATCACTAATTACTTCCTTATTCTTGAACGGTTAAGGGCGGAAATTGAATGACTTGTAAGTTATCAGGCGCTAACATGAAATAGAGAAGTGTAATGGAAGTCGCTCTAGAAGAGTGTTACTATGAAAACCAATGTCGCCAAACTTACATATTGAAAATTACAACACAATGATCCCAGGGATATTATTGGACAATAAATTACAGGGCCATCTTAAGGTACGACGGGGCGTTTAGGGTGCAAAAAATATGATGATGAATCAGAAAGTTATAATAGAGAGAGATTATTACTAAATGCATTACAGTTGCTTACAATACAATAAACACAAATTATGAACAGGCAAATCCACTTCATTCAAGGCTAATATTTACATTATTATTTTATATAATCATAATGTCTTTTACCAAGTATTTCTGTAATTTTCATTATGAAAATATCACTTGTTTGTCTATCGAGTAGTCTTATAATCTGTTAAACCTATTTTAACGACTATGAATTATTAACCCTAAAGTTATTTATTAACTGAATGTTCTAAAGGAACTAAAAAAAAAAATACAATTCAATTAAATATTTTATCAAATTAATAATCAAAATATCGATTCATTTGTCGTTACATTTTACCGATAAATGGATGCACTAATTGAGTAGCAAAAAGTACACCTAAATATTAATTAAGAATGTTCTAGAAAAACTTCAGGTGATCGAAAGTTCTAGAACTATTAGCGGCCATTATGTATCAACCGTATTACAATGATGATTAGGATCATATTTGGTGGTCATACTCGTGTTCAATTATTATTTCCTTAATTATTGAATTAAAATTAGATAACATGCTCTACGATGGCAAAAACTGCCCATTGAGATGATTGAGATAGAATTTTAATTAAGCTTTGATCTTTGCATTTGGAATGGAAAATTAAGGCGTAATAATATTTTTAAATGCTTTTATGTCATACGTCAACTTGAGTCATTCTTGTTGATACTCATTACTTACTCATACTCATTTTGTCTTGTGATACTGGACATTACATTCCTACCAGAGAAACAAATTGTCTGGATCATATCATGCTTAGAATAGACAAAACAAAGGTAGTTCCCAATATAGTTATTTTAAACACTAGTATTACGGACCATAAAACTGTATTTCTAACTCTATCCAAATTTAAAAATAAAACAACCTGTCAAAAAACCAAAGAAATTATAGACTATAATAAAGCACTACTTAACCTTAGACTTCAAAACTTATCAAATTTATTATTTTGTAATGACCCTAACCTGGTTATTGAACATCTAACAATGAAACTTATAGATTCTATTCAGAATAGTAAAATTATTAAAAACATTCCCAATATCCAGCGTACAATAAAACCTTGGATGACCGCCGGATTATTAAAATGTATCAAAAATAGAAATAAAATGCAATTAAAACTCAGATCTGATCCAGACAATGAAATTGAAAAAATAACATACTTAAGATATAGAAACTTCTGCAACAAATTAATTAAAAAAGTAAAACGTAAGTATGAAAAGGAGCAGTTAATGCTATCATCTAAAGATCCTAAATCACTTTGGAAAACAATAAATTCCATAACCAATTACAAATCTAAAAAAGTACCAAATACAGAACTCATAAATAATAAAACATCCCCTCAACTATCTGTTAATCAAGTTAATGACTTTTTCTCTTCAATTGGTGAAAATCTTGCTAAAGATATCGTTCCCCCAGACAAATGTAATATAAACTCAAAATCTAATGAAATAGATCAGATACAGTCGTTTGTTCTTTTGGAAACGGACCCACGAGAAGTGGATAATATACTAAGTAACCTAAAGTCTGATAGTGCACCCGGTTGGGATAATATCCCCACAAAATACTTGAAAATGGCAAGAGTTGAGATAGTACCCATAATTACCCACTTAGCAAACCTTTGTTTTAAAACTGGAACTTTTCCATCGTCCCTTAAGAGATCCCTAGTCACGCCGGTGTATAAGAGTGGAAAGAGAGACGATGTCAATAATTACAGGCCTATTTCAGTATTAACTGGAATTTCCAAAATTATAGAAAAACTGATAAACAAACGTCTGATTAGCTATCTGCAAAAATACAGAATCCTTTCAAATTCTCAATATGGCTTTAGGCAGGGCAAAGGCACAGAAGATGCGATTCAAGCTCTTGTATCTGATATTACTAAACATTTAGATCAACTTAACAAATGCATAGCAATTTTTATTGATTTAAAAAAAGCCTTTGACACCGTCTCTCATTCCATTCTTGTGAAAAGGCTAGAAAAAATTGGTATCAGAGGATTACCACTTAGACTACTGACTGACTACCTTAAAAACAGGATGCAAAGGGTTAAAATCGGAGCTTACTTTAGCAAAGACGCTAAAATCAACTACGGGGTACCCCAGGGTAGCGTCCTAGGACCTACCTTATTCCTAATTTATATTAATGGACTTACTAATCTCAACTTAAACCATGGTCATATCTATTCGTACGCAGACGACACTGCGATTGTCTTTAATGATAAAACCTGGGCTTCTGTTTTTGAAAGAGCAAATTTAGGTTTACGTACTGTATCACACTGGCTTAAATCTAATTACCTAACTCTTAACACTAAGAAAACACAGTATGCTTGTTTTAGTATTAATAAAAAGTCGCTACCGAACTGTGAATTTAATTTAATGATACATGACACTAACTGTGATAGTAACTCAAACTGTAACTGTGATGTAATTGAAAGAGTTACTTGTATCAAATATCTCGGTGTTTTCATTGATCAACACTTAACGTGGCATACACAAATAGAATTTATCAATAATAGAATAAGGAAATTAATATGGATCTTTAAGAACTTGAGATATGTAACAAATAAGCATTTAATTATTCAAATTTATACCACACTTGCACAATCTATAATGATGTATTGTATTTCAATCTGGGGCGGTTCTACAAAAATAAAGTTCTTAGAAGCTGAAAGAGCACAGAGATTATTGCTAAAGGTAATGCACTTTAAAAAACTTAGGTTTTCGTCTGAAGAGCTCTATATAATAAGTGACGTCTTGTCTATGAGAAAGCTTTATGTATTAAATATTATTTTAAGATGTCACAAAACTCTAAAATTTGATCAGTCACTAATTGAGCGCCGGAGAAAAGGCACAGTTGTTACTCCGACAACCACTAGGACAAGCTTTGCTCAAAGACAAGTTACGTATAGACTAGCTTATATATATAATAAAAGTAACACAATACTGAACATTTATCAATGTACTTATCGAGAATGTAAGAATATAGTTATTGAATGGTTGAAAACACTACAATATAAAGATATTGAAGTATTACTTAAAACTCGCTTTTGATCTACAACTATGTATAATTTAATTATTTTACTTAAAAACTAACAAATACCCTATATGTATTTGCAAACGATACTATTTTGTTAATTTTTATTTTTATTTCTTTAATTTAAGAAGAGCGGGATATCCCGACACAGGCCATTTAAGCCTACTGGGATTATCCTAGCCTATTTCGTGTATATGAATGTGTGTTTGTGAAATAAATAATATTTTATTTTATTTTTATTTTATTTATACTCATTAACTTAACAGACTGAGGGTCATTTTGACAATCGTATTGAGTTCTCCATACGAACGTCAAAATTTTACAGAAAAAGTTTCGATAGGGCTCTCGCTCTACTTCCGTCCTTACGTTAAGTGCTTCGCTCTTCCGTGGGCGCTAACATACGTTTGTCAATTATTATTGTGTACTACGAACGGATAAAAGTATGGTGATCATTTTAATTAGGTGTATGCCGGGAGATATTTTACGTCTTAACTAGGTAACTATCCTTTAGCCTACAAATAGCAGATTGCTGTTAGCTTTATATATCCCTACGTACTTAATATTACCCATTGATCAACGACAAAGTAATACCCATTTGTTTTCTATAAATAATAGCATATTTCATGTCTCCATACAAAGTAATAGCCACATAACTTTTATGCTCCTCCAAGTTGGGCAATAATTGTAGTTAATTACCAACATCAATATGGCAATACAGGTATGTACTTTATTACTATGTACTTACAACAACATAGCCTTGTGATAAATGGGTTACATAACCAACGATGGCGATAACACGAGACCAATTCAATATTTATGTACAAAATGTGTACATTGAATTAAATAGCCGGATATCCCAAAACCTTGCCAAAGGTTTTTATTAGAAATTATTATGTTTCTTAAACATTTATTTCGGTAATTAACTCTGTGTTGTTTGTTGGGTACAAACAGCAACATAATTATCTGGTCATTCAAGATAGGGTAATGAGAAAAATGATAATCTTCGAAAGTGAGGAAAATTATTTATTACATGCTGATTTCAAATGTGTGACATGCTCTCTTACTTTTGTAGTTTGTCTGATTTTTTAACCCCCGACGCAAAAACGGGTGTTATAAGTTATCGCGTTAGAGCTAAAATAGTAGTAGTACCAGTATAAGCCTGTAATATCCCACAGCAGGGCAAAGGCCTCTCAAACGAAAACTATTTAAAAAATCATGTTTTGCAAATATGCAAATATTACGAGTACATAACGCGTTTAAATTTGATTCTGTTTCTTGTAGGATTTCCCATTGGTAAGTTGTGTTGCTGATTGTACACGACAGGTCTCTTGTCGGTTGCTCTTGGTTCTGTTCCGCGTAAATGTAATTGTATTTAACTGGCTTCTGTTGAGTTCTACGTGGTACGTTATTAGATCCCAGAAGTGAAGAAACCCTTACCTTAAGTATGAACTAGTAAAGTAGCCTGTTTTGTCCCACTAACGGCCTCTCATGACACTGAAGATATCAGTGCGCCTAACCGCTTAGATGTTATCACGACGCATCTTCTGTCTTTTCTCTTTTCCACGATTTCTTCTGATTGATTCTTAAATTATTAAAATTCAATACTATGAAAATTATAGTTACTTTGATTAGTTTTAACGCCTAAACCTGTGGAATTTTCATTAATTTTGGATGATATTCTTAAAGATATGTAGCTAAAATATAAACGACTGAGGTGGGTATGCAAGGTCCTGCTAGTGTCACAGAAAACCCCGACTGCATATTATGCATATTGGTTGGTAGCGTGTATTGTGCAAAACGAGGTCCCTGGAAACAAGTTTCAAAGGTATCTATTTCTTCTTTGAAATGAAAGAATGAAAGCCAAGTCAGTTCGTGGCCTTTCATTTCACACTCAGCAGTCATAGTAATTTTCTAGACTTTGTGTCTCTTACAGTCACAAAACTTCCTAATGCCGTTTCACCTCCTACAGATGTACTACCTTACTTCAACAATGAGTACTATTTAGGGTATTTACAGTTTATATCGACTCGGAGCGGAGAGCATAGTTTTCATCAAGTTTAAATAAGTTTTAGAGCATCCAATTAAGATTGATTTTCACATTAAACCACTTTTTAATATAAGAATCTTTAAGTTCTGTTAACCACCACAGTCAGTGTAAAATATGCCACTTATTTCAAAATTTGAGACCAAAAACTCTTTATGACAAAATAATAATTATAATCTCCTTCCAGAACAGAACAGAATAATAATACCTTTAGAGAATATTAGTGTAATACAACTCAATAAAATTGTATTCTTGGCCAATAATACAACGTTAGTTCTTTAATAGCTTTTATTAAGTTCCACATGTCTAGCTAACTGTAACGAAATTTTGCAAGTTGTTAGACACACTTCCCAGTGTCCGATGAGCTGAGATTTGGCACCCAAGTTGGTTTGCGTGACAATACACGACAAATAAAAATAAAGGCTCGTTTAAAAACCTTTTATAAAATGTTAAGTTCGTGCTTTAACTGAATTCTCACGGAGAGAACTCTTACGGAGCATTCTCATGCTAAATGCAGTCTTTTATTTATGAAGTTTCTCATCAAAGTGACTGTTATATTATTAAGACGGCAATGCAGTTTCTTACTTTCCGACCTGAAGGCTGATTATTGTTGGCTCATCTTTAGTAAATGCTCAAGTTACATGAACACTGGTTACATATGTATAGCATTTGCTTAGATCAAATAACATGTTGCAATTTAGTTAACTTGTTAATATCCGCTTACTAACTTAAGGGGTGAACTCTGACCCTTTTATGTTCAGTGCCCGATTCATACTAGACCACGTCTTCCTCGTTAGTACAAATGAACTCTTGTTTTATTGAGTTGAGATTTATTTATCGATAAGAGTAGGTTTAAATGCGTAAGTATTGTAAGTAGGTATGGGACATAATAGAAGAATCGCAGCTTTGTTCAGATAGAAGGTTCGAAATTATTTTTTTGATAACCAAATACTGCCTTTTTTGTTAAGGTGCTGGTCACAACAAACACAAAGATGGAAATATAAAACTAATCTATATATATTTTTTCACGGATGCCATCATGGAGGCCTTGTGTAAAATATTTGAGTATTTCTTTTTGTTAAAAACTGGTCTGGAAAACAATTCTATTCTATCTAGACCAGGGTAGATAATTTTTGAAACCAAAAAAATTACAGTAGGATGAAACCCATTAGAAAAGCAGGGGAATATGATCAAAATGAGAGGAAACATAAATTACAGTCGATCCGAGTTCGGGAAGGGGGAATGGGGTGCGTTTTTAGGGGTAAAAATGGTTTATCTCGATTTCCGGAAAAACCACAAGTCCTACGTAAATAAGTCAAATCGCAAAGTTGTAGGTAATAAAATGATCTACAACTCTTGTATCGACAACTTTTTCACATAACCTCAAAATATATGTGAAAAATTCAAAAAACCACGTTTTTGGTTTTTTACGTTTATCTTCCTCAAAAAAAAATTTTTTTCTACGATATTTGGTGAAAACATTCCTTATTATGTCCCAAATATACTGTAATTTATTCGATTAAAAATATTAATTTTTTCACCTTATTTTGAATTAATATCGAAAAAACACCCTAATTTTCAATCGAAAATTCTGACGTCAAAATATCAGCTTTTTTCAAAAAGTTGGTATGTTTTCTGTTCGTTGAAATCTCTACTTTCCGATGGTGAAAAAATATATATATGTTACTATAGAAAATCTTCTCAGAAAATGCAAAAAACTCGAATACGAGATTTTTTTTAAAAAGTTGATTTATTTAATGCTAATTACATTTATGTCATAGAAAATCTCATTATATACAAATATAAATGTAAATCGTACTATTAAATGTAGATATAGTCCAGTCATTATAGTAAGTTCACCTCGGAATTCGAGATACCCAGCTGTAAGTCTGTAAATACTTGTATATTGACACCCTAAAAGTTGTCTCATCATAACTTACATATGGTAGGGTGTACGCAACTATTAAATTTCAAGTTCAATTTCACAAAAATCGGTTTTTGCGCTTTTTTGTAAATATCTCATTTCCTATGGATTTTTTGCTATTTATATTTATTATCAATATTGTAGAATACAAAATTCTCTACAAATTTTGTTCAAAGATTTTTTTCATACGGTGAACCGTTGAGATATTTACAAAAAAGCGCAAAAACCGATTTTTGTGAAATTGAACTTGAAATTTAATAGTTGCGTACACCCTACCATATGTAAGTTATGATGAGACAACTTTTAGGGTGTCAATATACAAGTATTTACAGACTTACAGCTGGGTATCTCAAATTCCGAGGTGAACTTACTATAATGACTGGACTATATCTACATTTAATAGTACGATTTACATTTATATTTATATATAATGAGATTTTCTATGACATAAATGTAATTAGAATTAAATAAATCAACTTTTTAAAAAAATTATCGTATTCGAGTTTTTTGCATTTTCTGAGAGATTTTCTATAGTAACATATTTTTTTTTTTCACCATCGGAAAGTAGAGATTTCAACGAACAGAAAACATACCAACTATTTGAAAAAAGCTGATATTTTGACGTCAGAATTTTCGATTGAAAATTAGGGTGTTTTTTCGATATTAATTCAAAATAAGGTGAAAAAATTAATATTTTTAATCGAATAAATTACAGTATATTTGGGACATAATAAGGAATGTTTTCACCAAATATCGTAGAAAAAAAATTTTTTTTGAGGAAGATTAACGTATAAAACCAAAAACGTGGTTTTTTGAATTTTTCACATATATTTTGAGGTTATGTGAAAAAGTTGTCGATACAAGAGTTGTAGATCATTTTATTATCTACAACTTTGCCATTTGACTTATTTCCGTAGGACTTGTGGTTTTTCCGGAAATCGAGATAAACCATTATTACCCCTAAAAACGCACCCCCTTCCCCCTTCCCAAACTCGGATCGACTGTAATTTATGTTTCCTCTCATTTTGATCATATTCCCCTGCTTTTCTAATGGGTTTCATCCTACTGTAATTTTTTTTCATTTTTTACCATTTTTGTAGGCTTCGGCCCTGGTCTAATCTGAGCTCTCGCGTACAGGTATTCCTACTCAACTATACAAACTAACTGCACGGCAAAATAAAATCCCGAACGGAATTCGAACATAGCCCCTCGGCTCGTTTTATTTTCATGGCGGAAATTTAAAGGATTTTTTTCACGACAGTCCGTAATACCTCTTTATTTATAAAGTGGATTAATATTTTTGTTGGCGCAATAACAAACTTGTTTGGATATTCGTTTAACCGCGTAGTTTTTCAATATCAATCAGTTCAAAGCAATTTCAATTCAAAGCAAATATTTTTTAGTTTTATGCCTTTGTAATGGTTTTTTGCCGCTATGGAATTTGTTGGATTACAAATTACAATCAACGGACGCATGCTTTACATACCTAGTTGACGCTTTTTAGAGCGCCACTAAACTCTGACTTTAATCACACTTGTGTAGTCGGATAGATCACCGATACGACCAATCAGTTCACGAGCGCTTTCCATAATGCCCAATATCACGTGCTCCATTAATAACCTGATCGACGGCTTGGAATGATGTTGATTTTCACCGATTGTGAACCCATCAACGTAGTGGGTCCAGATACCTACCTAATTATGTTAATTACATTAATTTAATTGAGTAAATACCGAGCTGTCATTGTAATTTTTTTATAAATCGGATACGAAAAGTCATATTAAAACAAGGATATCGGTGTTATAATATCTAGTTTGATTCGTAAAATGCAGCACTTTGTTCTAATAAAACAAACGAGCATGATGAAAAAAGTTGTATGACATAAAAATACGTATGAAAAATCGAATTTTGTTCAGAATTTTCCGTGGAAATGTCAACATTTTCTTATATGATAGTTATCGTAACGCTAAAGTTTCATGAAAACCAACTTGTTCGGTCGGCGTGGTTTCCATTAAAAGTTATCACGAGCGTGTAGGTATTGTGTTGAGATAACATGCTTTATCTATTCTTCTATTCTATGTCTATTGTCTATACTAATATTATAAAGAGGTAAAATTTTTAACTTTGTTTGTTTATTTGTATGTTCGAACTAATCTCCGGAATTATCCGTCCGATTTGAATAATTATTTTTGTATGAGATAGCCACATTCAACGGTAAGGTTATATGCTATTTTCCATGGGAACGGGTACAACGCGGGTACCACTGCGGGGTGCGGCTAGTATATTATAAAAAGAGAAATGACAAGGAATCTTCAAACTTCCGAAGATTGGATTGTGTCTATGAATATCTCAACTATTAATATAACCAAATCTAACCGTTTGTATTTAAAATACTACACGAATACCTTGTCTGGTAGTCCCCGGCAAAGTTTTCACAGCCTCTTAATTAAAATGGAGTTAACTATAAGTTGGTCTTGTCTTAGTTTCAGAACGGTTTAAAACGGACTGGAGTATTATTTAATTTGGAAAGTTCGTCTTATAAGGTGACATTTAAGAATTAGATAATAATTTTAGAATAGCATATATTCATTATTATTTGTTGAAACGGGAACTTACGTACGACGGAGGTTACTTTTGAGTGTCCTTCGTGTTGAGACGCTGTCGCGAGCGCTTGCCCCCCTCCTGATGAAGGTCACCGGATGTGACCGAAACGTGTTGACGTGTTGGGACACTCAACAGTAACCTCTGTTGTACGTAAGTTCCCGTTTGAACAAATAATAATGACATCAATGTACGTTTCAATTAATATTAAAATAGCATATATTAATGGTAGATGTTAATGGTCGATATTAACGGTAGATATTAATTGATGGATAATATATTCGACTATTCGTCATTTCTCAATAAGGTCAGAACGGCAGACGTATGCTAATTTATTCCCAATAGAGACCTATATCTGTATTCGGTCCGTATTCGGTTCCGATCAAATTTCAATGAAACTCAGACGAGCGACCTTTACATATACACAATTTACAATAATACGATCGAACGTTATTATAGAACACTAGCAGCGACCCGCGGTTTGACCCGCGTTGTGCCCGTTCCCATGGGAATTTTGATAAAAAAAATAACCTATAATCTTCCCGTTGAATGTGGCTACAACCTACAGTAAGAATTATTGGAATCGGGCTGGTAATTTTAGACATTAACCCGAACGTATAAACAAACGAAATTATCAAATAAGGCTGTATTATTGTAGGTGATGGAAATGGCGGTGAAATTATAAAAAATTGTATGATTTTGATGTTATTTAATGCTCAGGGAATTCATTAATTTATTGAAATACTTAGTTAATAGTTGTACCTCGACTAGTTGCATACGATAGTTGTTGTAGCGTAGTTTGACTAAGCGATGTCAGTTCATTGAGATTGTTAAGCAAAGTGCAGCCCGGGTGAGTGACCGATAGTGGCATTTTTATATTACCGTACTTCGGAGGGCATCGGGCACAATAACGGTTCCTTATTAGAGATTTAATGAGTGACTTTGTTACGTCATGTATGAAAAATTCAAAAGTTTGTTCAAGTGTCGCGTGGCTATTCCGCGGGTTAGACTAAAAATATTTTCACAAAATGTGGGTTGAACTCTATAATTTAAAACTTATTTGGTTTCTGTACGGAAACTTTGACCAACCGGGTCAGATAATACCTTTATTGTAGGTACATTTCCAGAGTTGTACAGTAACTTACCGCGCCGAAGTCATGTAAGAAACTAAAAATCGAAGTCGCTCTATTTAAATGAACTCATAACAGCGGAGCGAGGCTTGACCCCTGATAATTAATATTCTCTCCGGTTAAGCTCTTAAGTAGATACGTAGGTATGAATATGTTACGAACAAAGGTGCACTGCCAATACCACCCCTTTAGGTTATCGTTTCAACAGCGCAGCGCAAGTCGATGTTTTCATTAAGCCTAGTCTATTAATTTATCCAACACTGTTTGGAAAATTATTATGTCACACACTTATATTATAACACACAAAGCCAATGATTTTCCGTCTAAATTAAAGGGAAATTTTACTTAAAACGAGATCCTTTATCGATATTTTACAGTAGTTCACAGACTACTCTGCCGAAACGTCAGATAAAGTGTAAAAAAGTAAAGTGTATCCGCAAACGTAGTTTCAATTTGAACGTAAACGTAGGAAACCACCTGCTCCTACAAGTTACATGCACACACGAAAAGGTCTAATTTGAAAATACAGCGAACAGCAATTCTTCTATTCCGCTATTCAAGTATTGACGTCAACAAAGAAGAAAACACTTTACGTTATTTGGAGTAGTTTTTATCTCAGATTATGTACCCGAACCTTCTCTTTGAGCGAACAAACAGGTTTTTACTTATAATAAATAGGTACATTCCCATTTAACTTGAGCGGGAATCTTGCGGGAATATCTAGTTGGTAACTCGAAATATCTTCAAGTTATCAACACGCCCTTTGAAGTAATATTCGGATAGAACTATTGTCTGGTATGCTACCTTATAACGTTGATTTTCGCATTCATTTCGTACATAATATTTCGTGTTATCTAAATTATTACCCCGGCGCTGTGTTTCGTATATACTCGTATTAGCCCAGTTTAAACACAAATATGACAGATACTTTTAATGATTTAGCTCATGAGCGAAATTAAACATTTTTTTATGATATTACTTACATGTTTTTTATGAAAAGCAAATGTATGGAACAGTTAAAATAATATCTGTCATATCCAAGAGAAACGGGCGTAAAATCCAAGTATTGCTTTCCGCAAAACAATTATATAAATAGACTAGCAGCACCCCGCGGTTTTACCCGCGTTGTGCCCGTTCCCGTGAGAATTTCGGGATAAAATGTAGCCTATAGCCTTCCTCGATAAATAGACTATCTAACAGTGAAAGAATTATTCAAATCGGTTCAGTAGTTTCTGAGATTAGCGCGTTTAAACAAACAAACAAACAAAACAAACTCTTCAGCTTTATAATATTAGTATAGATGATGTCATTTTTTATATTAAATAAGATATTTTTTAATTCAATGACATCCATAGGCGACAGTTATAAACAGACTGTATGACCGCGAACATTTTATTTTTTATTCAATGTTTGTTATTTAAATAACGGTTGTTTAGATATTTATATTAAATAATGTTGTGTTTTATAGTAGGTTTAAAGTTAAAACATGTAGACAGCGCAGCGGTTGGAATGACTGGATATTTTACTAGTGATTTTAGAAAGTGGACACGTCACTATTTTATGTGGTACCTACATATATTCATATAAAAATAGCTAGCTGTTATGTCCCAAAGCTGGGCTAGCTAAAGCTCATCTCGCTGTAGATGAAGTACAGTGAGGAGGATAAGGAGCACCATAGGTACTTAGATAAAGTATTATATTATATATTTTTCTTTTTTATTATAATTTGTAAATTAAAAATAACTATATAAGTCGATCGAGCTTTACTCGGGAGGAAAAACCAATTTCCCGAAGATTAACTCACAAATCGATTTTCTTGAACCGACAACGTTTTCTGATTTTGTTGAAACCTTTGGAGATAAATAAATATGCAATAAATGGAAAATAATTTTTAATACGTACCAACAGCGAGGTTGTATAGACCATGGACATACAAATATAGGTATAGGTCTATTAAGGGACGAATGAAAATACACTTGAGAGCATAGAAATCGCCCATTGGGTAATTTTCGTGCATTTTGATTTCGATACTTGTTTTTTTTTTAAATTAAAGGTTGGTAGCAAATATAACTTAAATTAAATTAAAGTACACACTGTTAGCTTCCTAAAAACCCATAATGTCTGGCCTTGACCTTCCTTATCATAGCAGTAGCGGCTTAACAATGGAATGGCCTAAATTAGCTCGTTTCAGGTAGCGCGGTTTGTGGGACTTTGAGCAGGTATTAAAGGTCAAAAAAACAATAAATCTGTGAATGTAACGATTTTTTAATACGAGGTAATGCCTCCCCTAGCCTGAATAACAGCTTCCAGTCGAAGATTCATTGAAGAAATCAATGTTTTTACGAAATCCTTCGGTATGCTGTCCCATTCTTCCTTGATCGCGGTTTGAAACTCTCAGAGACTCGTAGGCACTGCGTTTCTGGCTCTTACTCGTTTCTTTAGTTCGTCCCATAAGGGCTCAATGGGATTGAGATCTGGGCTTTGAGCAGGCCACTCCATAACGAGTACTTCAACCTCCTCCAAGTACTGGCGTACTATAGCAGCGGTGTGTGGTCTAGCGTTGTCCTTCATAAAAACGAAGTTTTCGCCGATAAATCCCGAAAAGGGCATAACATGTTCTTGCAGGATATCCCGACGTAACGTTGGGAAGTCAATCCATGCGATCGATGGTCGGTATCGGGCCCTGTGATGAAGACAATTTCGGTTTTCGCTTCCAGTGAAATACCTCCCCAGAACATACACGAACCACCCCCGTATGCGACCCGTTCGGAGATGCAGCATTGAACAAAACGCTCACCGGAGCTTCGGTAGACTCTACCCCGTCCGTCTTTACCAAGGAGACACATCTTGCACTCATCGGAGAAGAGGACTGCCTGCCATTGATCCATAGTCCAATTAACGTGATATCGAGCAAACTGAAGGCGTGCTTGTCTGTGTGCTGGGGTAAATTTTGGGCCAGTTGCGGGTCTGTGCGCTATCAGACCTCCTTCGGCTAGTCTTCTTCTAACTGTCCACAAACTGACTCCCACTTCTCTAACTTCCTGGAGCTGCTGTCCGAGTTGAACTGCATTCAACCGGCGATTTCGTAGTGATGTATTCACAAGAAAGTGTTCATCGCCCTGTGTTGTCGCACGTTTTGGGCCTGTTCCTGGTTTCCTGGTATACCCACAAGTTTGCTGATATCGCAGATATACACGTCGAACAGCATATCTGCTCAAATTTTATTGACGAGCCACTTGACTTTGGTTCTGTCCAGCTTCGATTAGTGCACCCACTTGAGCCGCTATTTCTGGTGTGGTATCCATTTTCTTGATCAGAGAGATGACGTATTCGTTAAATGACCTTTCTGACTGAGAGTTGGTATGCAAATGATGTCATTTCAATCATCCCTTATCGTTTTATACCTGCTCAAAGTCCCACAAACCGCGCTACCTGAAACGAGCTAATTTAGGCCATTCCATTGTTAAGCCGCTACTGCTATGATAAGGAAGGTCAAGGCCAGACATTATGGGTTTTTAGGAAGCTAACAGTGTGTACTTTAATTTAATTTAAGTAATATTTGCAATCAACCTTTAATTTAAAAAAAAACAAGTATCAAAGTCAAAATGCTGGAAAATTACCCAATGTGCGATTTCTATGCTCTCAAGTGTATATATATTAAGAATTGAGGTACTATGTGCGTGTTGAGATTTATGGTCGGATGGATGTACCCATGGTTGTACTCAATCTCCGACTGGCTGAACGTATCATGATCGAATTTGGCTAGGTTGGGCATATGCTGTTTTTACAAGTTTCCCAAAACTCCATCAAGAACAGGCGCCTTTTGCCCGTATTTACCACGTATTTCCTATTTTCAAATCCATCTAATCGAAGTGAACAGTTAACTGTTAAGTGAACAGTTAACTGTTCACTGTTAACAGCTAAGAATAGATTGCATCTTACATTGCATGTATCGAAGCTGTGTTACACTTTTAAGAACAGGACAATCTTTCCTGCACAAAACTTAAACTCGGGTGCAATTTTGTCAAGTTCCTTCAAGAGTTCGAGGAAACTTGTCGACAGTACATTCACATTTCACTACAACACAAATTCTACTGCAGTTTTGAGAGTACTGAAATCCGTCTCGGTTGTCCTTAAAAAATTACGTTTGAAATGTCCATGAAAATGGTAACCATGTTAGCACTTTGTCACATTATGAAATTTTCATTGAAATATTAGTAGTTATTATTATAAGTTTAAATATGTCAAAGTTTTGAGCGCGAACATATTCATGGACTGCAACTACAACGAAATATTTTATAACTTTTACTACAGGCGGTAATAAAATTGAATCTCCATTTTAAAGAAACAGTACAATTTATATATAAAAGCTAGTTTGTTTTGAATTGAGGTTTGCGTTCGTGCCGATGCAAATAAGTGGTGGATAAGATTTGAATCAGAGTTCTTATGCATTATCCGACGCATATATTTTATTGAAAAACATTTGTTCAAGATGTTATTCTTCACAAGGGATACCAAGTCAACTATGAAAACATTGAGTGTGAAACAAATCATCCAGTACATAAATATAAGAGACTATCCCGATTGTTTCAATCGTTAGACCATGTCGGCCTTTAGGCGGTCTAAAAACTCTCGACTCTAGGGTTAGCTAGCCACTAACCTTTCGGAATATGAAAGATTAAAAATTGTTGCCTCTAGTGGCACACGCGTAAAATTAAAGACATGTTCATGCACTTTTAGGTGGCGGGATTTACCACGCCGCGTCCTCGTCATTCTATGCATACTTAACGCGAAAGTAACTATTTATCTATAGGTATATCTGTTACGCTTTGGCCGAAAAAGACGTGAAGAAAAAAAAACTTAATCCCGAAATTCCCGCGGGAACGGGTACCGCGGGGTATAACTAGTATAAAATACAAAATAACACCCACCATTACATAATTCCAGAGAGCTTTTTTTACAACTCGTGTCACTGATAAGTGTCGCACAGTGGGCGGGACATAAAATTAATCATGGGAAATATACATAATATTCGAGATTGCGTTAGCGTTATAATTACATTTGTCGCTGGACTCTGGTGAATCACTCGTGTTATATTCAGCGTGTCTGCGCCTCATCTAACCCTGTTTGATCTCCATTCAATAACACATTTAAAATTCCATTCTGTACGACTCTGCTAACGTATTTATATCTTCATAAGAATCTTCTCAATTCATCTCAATTCATTGACACAGGTAGTTGAAGGGTTTATGTACGAATTTATATGACTTCTACAGTTCTACGTATGTCGATTTTTACGGAAAATTTATTAACGATATTTATGTATTATGTAGGTAATAATAGTTCTCAATAAAATTATTCGGGTTCACAGAAACGCTGATACCCAAACAAATTCTATTATTATATTACAAGATGTCATAAGCAGCTCGGAGTTGTTACGTGAAACTGTGAAATAACTTAATCTGTTAATAAAATTGATATCGACACTGGCCTAGCTCCTCCATCACACCCAGTTGTATACCTGACTTCCTACCACCCCTAATATTGGTTCCCATTATTTTTATCAATGGTCATTACATTAATTAGAGCTAAGCTATCGTATGTTGTTTTCATTGCCGAAACATCAATTAAGTAATTGTCTGCCGTTGCGCAGTGGAGATACATACGTCATTAGAGAATTTGCGGCACTAATTGAGAAGTCTTTGAGATTATTATTAAAGGTATTGCTGAATTGTTTTAAAATATGCAGCTTAAGATTTGACAATTTCAAATAGTATTCTAAGGGTGGGCTCAGGCGGATTGTGGCAGGATTGCGAGGCTGCGACCGACGACCGCTGGGATCCTGCAAGACGTCAAATAGATACGAGCTATTGTTATCGCCTTTGGCTAGTCGGACTGGGGACAATATATACTCGCCCTAATCTGGCTTAACTTACCGATCTGTATAGTATGCCTTGCACAAATTTGACAATAAATACAACCCTTGTAGATTGTTCGTGTTCGTATTACTTATCGGTTATTAGTAAATAACAGATTTTGTCTGATAACTTATTGAACAATTCTTGTAATAAATATACTATATATACAAATACGTATTTAAGCCCACATAGTGATTAATATACTGCGGATACTTAATATTATTAACTATATTTTAATTTTTGTTAAAGTAAGTTTAATCAGATCTTCAAGTTGTCATAAACTCCATAAACGGTAAATTGCTTGAAATGAATATTTTTTATCGATCACGAATATCACAGAACATTAATGTTTTATGAGGACAATGCCAGTGATTGCATTGATTTATCTCTTGGGAAACGTTCAGACACAATGTAATGTGTATTTACATACGTGGGGCGGAACTCGGAAGCACTAACACTGACACGAACCTACAAGTTTATAAGTGGCCGTGATTTGTAGCATAAAGCGCAGTCGATCTAGCCTCAATAAAAGTTTTAGTTCAGCATGTAAACAAAACTACACCCTTGATAAAAGTTATGCAGTTGGTATTGTGTAAATGACGATGTTATGCCATTATGAAGAAGTTTTCGTTTGTGCCATGTTTTAGAAAAATAAAACGTGTTGGCTTTTGTTTAAAAATACGTACTAACTGCTATGAAAGTTGCATTTAATGATTGTAATTAGTACAAAAAAACTGACTGCCTGAGAGGTGGGAAACTAAAAAAGCTGGTGTTATAATATTTTCTTTGAAAATGTGGAAGCGCTACGTTTTTAAATAGACGCCTAACGTCATTTTAACATGGTTACGTGTTGAACTAATTAACCCGGGAAAGTGTCGTAGGTGAGTTCAGTTAAAACTGTAACCACTCGTCGACCGCGTCAACTAATTGAATAATAACCACTCATCCTCGTAATTACAAATGAAAATTGAGCTGGTATATTGTGGCGCTACTATTACGAAATATTTGTACCTATAGTTTAAACGTACTCACACGGGTTTTTTCGTGTTAGAAAGTTAATAAAGCAAGTAATAACTTACTTTTTATTTCCCGACGTTTCGAGGGGATTGCACCTACCTCTCGTGGTCGCGGGTGAACTTTGTACCTAAGCCATTACGGTTAGGTACGTATTTATTTTTATTTCTGATCTTTTTGGTTATTAAAACAAAGCTTCATACCAACCCGGACATACCATTCAATCACAATCTTTAGATAAAACTGGATAAATGCCTACAGTTTAAAACTTCAAAGATGGAAAGTGTCGGCATTTTATTTGTAACCAATGAAGCGGTCTTCGAGTCTTTTACTCGAGTAAAAGATCTAGGTCTTAAGTAGAGTGCAACGGAAAGGAACGCACGGTGAAATCAGGAAATCAAGTGGAACAGTATGAGAATGCTTCGCTGCTCTCGCGATTTAGAACATTGTTCCCACCCGTATGAGTGGACATACGCCCGGAAATTACAATGGCTGAACAAATACGACAATTTGTAGACGCTTTCCTTCAAAGATACATCTTCCGATTTAGTTCATAATCAGAATTGAAGGTAGTAGCATTCTATAAAATTAACTTTAACTTGATTGAAATAATTACAAATATTCCGTTTTGAAACTTAAATAATAAAAAAATCTATTATAAAAAAAACTCAACAAAAAAGGATGTCACATTTTACAAAAAAATCTTTTGAATTTGCAATACTTTGTAAGGTACCGCATTTTTGCGTAACTATTATTTTTTTTCAATGTCGTACTTTGTATAAACTTATTCGCGATAAAACACTTTACTCGTATGACTTTGCGAGTTTACTGAACAGAGATTTTCAATTCGTTGCTAATATTATGCTATATCATAATATATGGCTGTCGATATGGAGTTATGAAAACGCTACATATTCACTACAATGAATGTGTTATTATTAATATATATTAATACCTACTAATATTATAAATACGAAAGTATGTGAGGAGTATGTGAGGGTATGTTTGTTACCTCATTCACGCAAAAACTACTTAGTGGATTTGGATGAAACTTTACAGTAATAAATTTTAAATATCAGAATAACACATAGGACACATTTAATGCCGAAATACCCGCGGATAAAATGCGGGTAACACCGTGGGCCGCGGCTGGTGTAGTATATTCAAGAGTCGGTGTTTCATAGTTATTAGGTACTAGCACATAAAAATGACTAAATATCTTCATGATCATTAAAATCATGGCATTTGCTCAAAAAAGCAAAGCGAAATCATTAAAAATATGGCGTAGTAGGTATGTAATGAATAGAAGTAACAACTAAGGGCTTTTACTGTTTCGTTGCTGTTGCGAGTATAATGATTCAGGGACTTTTATCCTCACAACCCTATCTCGAAAATGTTATGTGCTCAACGTTCCCGATTGTCGGGTTGGCATTGGAGGCTCGTTGAGTAGATTGTGACTTATATTCCCACATTATATACACTTTCAGTGAGATTTGATCGAGAAAACTATAAAATAGTATTGGTAAGCGTTATATTTTTAGTGTGGCCGCGTACTGTTTTATTGGTTCAGTCTTTTAGTTCTACATCAGACGGTGGCTAAGATGAGATTAGGTGATTTTCTTTTGTTTTGGTTTCGATGGAATTCAATCACTCTTCTAAATTAGAATGTTTTCATTTTAGCTGTTTCTCATGCTTTTTTTTCTACTGCTTTCGTATGTTAATATCAGTGGAACTAAGCCCATATCGTAGGCGTCTAGGCGGTCTTTTAAAACTCCCATACCACGTTTGGACACTAACTACTCGAATTTATTTATTTAGCTAAGTTAACCAAACATTTCCATATTTTTGTACCTTTAATTGTTCGTATAAAATAGTTCATCAACAAATACACGGTGAGTGTCGACACCTAGACAAAACATACGAAATGTTTTGGTAGGTCTCTTTGAGGTAGTTGATAAACTTTTGTTTTCTCTCACCTCGCTATCAAGTTAAAATAATGATAGTTGTTTGTGTTGAAACACTTGAATTTATAGGAGCATGATTGATCTTCTCAAAAAGATGAAACAACTGCTACTGCCAAGTTTTGATAACGATTATTTCTATTGAACATTGACGGTATAGAACTATGCCTTTGTGTTGTTTGTAGTTTTATTTGCTTATTATTCGAGTCAATTCATATAACCATTGATAAGCTATTGTTTATTTTACTAACTAAATTAAAACAAAGTACTTTTGTTATATACCTAGTTTTATTTTTCCGATAAGCCTGTTGTCACAGTGGGGTGACCACAGGCTTATCAATGATGGACTAATTGACTCGAAGAATAAGAAAAATAACTATATAACAATATAAATATGTATATAACAATAGTATATTGTTGTTAATACATGTGAGATCGCGTAGGTACTGTGTCGAGGGTTGCGAGTTGGTGTCCCGCCCGGAGTCAACAATATGTGCTGACTTAGTTGTTGTCGACGAAGTCTGGGTGTCCCTCCTCAATTATAGAGGCTTCCGGCGATTGGGCCCACAATAAAATGGACCCGCGGGGTCAGTCGCAGGATCCCTTTTTTTTTAAATATTTTTCTTCCGTCAACTGGCCCCACACATACCTAAATGGTATAAAAAATCTTTTCAAGTCAAAGCAGTACATCGTTTTGGTTAATAATGAAATAAAACCATATATGATAAAAAAATAACATTTTTAAATTGAATAGGAACTGCGTTTACGGAACACCGCTTTGCTTCGCTTTTTTAGATTTATATCTGACGTTTCGGCCCGTTTACAGGAACCGTGGTCATAGAAGACTGTAATGACTAATGACTGAAATTGTAAAATAAAAGTCAAGCGAAGTGTTTCAATTCAAAATGAGTACCTACTGTTCGCTTAAACTTAAGCAACCTCAACATTTATTTTATATATACTTAAGTACTTGTTAAACATAAACACTAGTCAATACGCTGAGAACTAACAAGAACTAACATGAGAAGTGCCTCTCTCGCAAACTATTAAGTTTAGAAAATTATATTAGAAACCTCAATATCATTTTCAAGACCTATCCTATGAAATGTGCCTCACTATATTGTATCTCATTATAACGTATGAATTACCTATAAATTAACATTCTTCAATAATAAAATACTATGTATGCATTTTTATTTGCTTTTCATTATAAATATCTTCCGCTGAGTTTGAAATTTTATCACCTGACAAGTTTTTGTGATGAAACACAAGAATAATAAACATAAATCGTGCTCGTCATAGGCTTGGAGATGGGGAGCTCTTGACGTTATTACCACAATTATTGACTTTTACGATTGTTCTGATACCTTCACCCAGGCATGGACTGCCGCATTAAAGTTGCTTATCAGCTTTATTCTAAGTACTATTTTAGGCCATAACCATTTTTACTATACCTCATGTTTATGAACTGCTAGTGCTTGTAGTTGTGCTCGCGACTTCGTTCACTTCTAAATGATGCGAGTTACAACATGTTAGTTACTGTTACTGTTAGCCCGTAATGTAAAAATGACAAGGTAGTATGTCAAAGCTTAGATTTCAGTCTAGGTCGCGCACAAAACATTTGTTATACAAAATACGTATTATAAAATTTCCTTTTGTATCGTAGGGGGTCACTAAAAGGGTTTACCGATCGTCCTCAGGGAGTTTTCCCAGAGGTCGCAGTCATATATCAATTCCCAAAAGGATTTATTCGAGGGAATCATCTATTCTATGACACGACCTCTATGAAACAAAAAATAAACGCAAAAAGGATTTGCGAGAGAGGTAGGGTAGAGAGTAGGGTAATTGATGTACCTAAAAACTGTTTTGTTGTGTCTCCTTTATAGATGTTCACGAGGCATGTGGCCTAATTTTTAGGGTTCCGTAGCCAAATGGCAAAAACGGAACCCTTATAGATTCGTCATGTCTGTCTGTCTGTCTGTCCGTCCGTCTGTCCGTCTGTCCGTCTGTCCGTCTGTCTGTCCGTATGTCACAGCCTTTTTTCTCCGAAACTGTAAGAGCTATGTTGTTGAAACTTAGTGTGTAGATGTATTCTGTGAACCGCATTAATATTTTCACACTAAAATAGAAAAAAAATAAAATTTTAGGGGGGTCTCCCATACATAGAAATGAAAAAAATTTTTTTTTTTTTCATCAAACCCATACGTGTGGGGTATCTATGGATAGGTCTTCAAAAATGGTATTGAGGTTTCTAATATCATTTGTTTCTAAACTGAATAGTTTGCGCGAGAGACTCTTCCAAAGTGGTAAAATGTGTGTCCCCCCCCCCTGTAACTTCTAAAATAAGAGAATGATAAAACTAAAAAAAATATATGATGTACATAACAATGTAATCTAACACCGAAAATTGGTTTGAGCGAGGTCTAGTTAGTAGTTTTTTTTTTACGACATAAATCGTAAACCGCAAAAAAATACTGATTATTCATTCAATAACTCAAATGTAAATAAAAAAACATTTATTTCAAGAACTTCTTTATTATGTTACTCGCTGCTACGGAACCCTTCATGGGCGAGTCCGACTCGCACTTGGCCGCTTTTTTTAATTTTCCCGGAAACGAGTGAGTCTGGTTTTCTGACATAAGCCTGCTCCGGCTTGACACCGTAATCCTGAAAATCTTTGAGCCTCGAGTCAAGCGCGGATATTGTTCGTTCGTTTTTTAGGGTTCCGTAGCCAAATGGCAAAAACGGAACCCTTATAGATTCGTCATGTCTGTCTGTCTGTCTGTCTGTCTGTCCGTCCGTCTGTCCGTCTGTCTGTCCGTATGTCACAGCCTTTTTTCTCCGAAACTATAAGAGCTATGTTGTTGAAACTTAGTGTGTAGATGTATTCTGTGAACCGCATTAATATTTTCACACTAAAATAGAAAAAAAATAAAATTTTAGGGGGGTCTCCCATACATAGAAATGAAAAAAATATTTTTTTTTTCATCAAACCCATACGTGTGGGGTATCTATGGGTAGGTCTTCAAAAATGGTATTGAGGTTTCTAATATCATTTTTTTCTAAACTGAATAGTTTGCGCGAGAGACTCTTCCAAAGTGGTAAAATGTGTGTCCCCCCCCCTGTAACTTCTAAAATAAGAGAATGATAAAACTAAAAAAAATATATGATGTACATAACAATGTAATCTAACACCGAAAATTGGTTTGAACGAGGTCTAGTTAGTAGTTTTTTTTTTACGACATAAATCGTAAACCGCAAAAAAATACTGATTATTCATTCAATAACTCAAATGTAAATAAAAAAACATTTATTTCAAGAACTTCTTTATTATGTTACTCGCTGCTACGGAACCCTTCATGGGCGAGTCCGACTCGCACTTGGCCGCTTTTTCATGGTTTGGCTTTTGTTGAGCCCACTTTTTAACTTACGCATGTGTTTTATGCAAATATCGGGGTTCCGGATTCAATCTTCCTCACTGCACTGATATCTTTAGAAGAGTAGAGGTCTGTGCCCAGCAATGGGACAGGTTTATACTTTCTTAACTTTTGAGTGGTAGGACTCCACACTCGGAGTGGCTTGACTCATCAAAATCTTTTTACTATAAAATAAATTACTTTACCCCACTTTCCACGTTATAGATACACACTAAATATATCATCATTCTTTACGTTATACGTGGTTATGCTGTCTCATTCGAATTTTGAAATAGAACTAGAAAAAACATAAACATACTCGTACATTGAAGAAATGTAAGTATAGAGAGACTCTGACTCTGACTCTGACTCTGAGACATAGCAAGAGAGTAGCGCTCAGATGAAAATGCTGCTATCCGCCATCATTCAAAGTTGTGGCCGAGGTAACGTTGCTTAACAACATTCACGAGGAGTTAAATCGCTTAAACTAATACCATGAGTGCTACAATAAAATTAATAATATTTTTTAATCCTCCTAATATTATAAATGCGAAAGTTTGTGAGGATGGATGTATGTTTGTTGCTCTTTCACGCAAAAACTACTGAACGGATTTGGATGAAACTTTACAGTAATGTAGGTTATACATCAGAATAACATATGGGATACATATTATTCCAAAATTCCTGCGGGAACGGGTACAACGCGGGTAACACCGCGGGGCGCGGCTAGTTAGTAATATTTTTAAAAAATAATATAATTATTTGGTTTCAGATGTCACGTTTCCCGAGACTCATGCTGAAGGTGGTAAGTACTAAATAATGCCATCAAATTAATATTGTACTTTGGAATCATTACTACTATTCCCTGCAGTTTCATCCGCTTTGAGACAGGTCCCAAGGGATAATACGGTATAAAAGATGTTTAAGGCTTAATATTTTTAAGACTATCAAATATGGATACGCTCCCTCAATCTTTCGGGTTTATTTATTAATGCACATTACCCATGAGGTAAACCGTAAAACACCACCACTAATAATGCTCGAGCAGTGCTTTTTTTAATAAAGATTACAAGAATGAATTAGTTATTACCGCAACGTTCTACTTCGCTAGTGACAAGGATACATTTTAATCAATACATGACTTGATTTTAGCTTCGACATAGGCTTACTTCCTAGGTTTTTTATCTATACTAATATTATAAAGCTGAAGAGTTTGTTTTGTTTGTTTGTTTGTTTGTTTGTTTGTTTGTTTGTTTGTTTGTTTGTTTGTTTAAACGCGCTAATCTCAGAAACTACTGAACCGATTTGAAAAATTCTTTTTGTAATGGATAGCCACATTCAACGGGAAGGTTATAGGCTACTTTTCATTCCGAAATTCCCACGGGAACGGGAACAACGCGGGTAATACCGCGGGGCGCTGCTAGTTTGAATATATAAATATATATAATAGGCAATCTTCTGTCTAGTGTATGTTAGTAGATTTATAATAATTTTGAGTACAATTAACGTTGAAGCTATTCATGATAATCCCTATTAGGGTTATAGGAATCCTGTTACATTGCTGAGGTATATTCATTTTATTAATTTCCTTATGCGAACAGACATTCGGTGTCTGTTTCCTCGTGCCTACATCTATAGGTACTACATACTACAATAGGTACTATAAATAAATAAAATTGAAGTGTCTGTTTGTAATATTGAAATAACCGCTTTTTACTAAGTGCATAGGTATATGCATACACACGATACATTTACCAAAACAACATTTTTTTTAATTTTGTCTTTCTGTCTGTCTGTCTGTTTGTTCCGGCTAATCTTGAAATGGCTGGACTTATTTTGATTGGACTTTCACAGGCAGATAACTGATTAGTAATTTAGGCTACTTTTATCTCCGAATTCCCGCAGACACGGGTACATTGCGGGTAACACCGCGGGGCGCGGCTAGTTTAAAAATAAGTACGTCCAAAGGAATCTAAAGACGTTAGAAATTCACACTCGGAAACGTTTAGATTAAAATTTCATCGAAGTTCTCTTGATATTTTACCCAAGTTTTAAGGTATGTTTTGAATTCCGTCTGCAGCAGCAGACTGTAGACAGTAAGCAGCATGCGCACGACTGCGGCCGCACATCACATACTCAACGTTGCCAATGTGTGAAATTTTCCCCAAAATACGGGGAATCTCAATGAATTAGAGATTCAATAAAACTATTTAATCCATTACCTTGCACACCACACAAAACCCACATACTCGTACATACCGGAAGAATTTACAAATAAGAACCTAAATGAAGTTGATTAAAAATAAGTTGAATAAATATATCGATTGATATCGTGAAAAGTCTCGAAAAAGACCAATGGAATTCGAATATATTTAATCTTTTAATTTCTAATTGTTTTAAAATCCATAAATAGATAATAATAACATTGAAAAATTCATTTCAATGTTAAATTCAGATAAATGTAATATTTTTGTATTTTGTAATCTCTTTATTATTTACAACTAGCGACTAGCCCTCGCTTCGCTTAATCAAGATTTCATGTGGGAAATTCGTAGTCAAGTTGTTGTCTGCAGTTGCAGTTTGCTGCTGCAGTCGCAATTCAAAACATACCTTTATGTTATACGCATGTGTGATACGTTACACGGTTTCTTGTAGTTGTAAACTCATACACATACACGCGGGGAACTTGTTTCAAAATTATTCATCGACGTGCTAAGATGCAGCCGTAATTAAGAACGTAACTATTCGTGAACTTCGCCAACGGTTCATATCCTTAGGGCTCATATCCTCATATTCATATCCTTAGGGCATATTCGCACCGATTACAATTTAGGTAATAATTAAATCTAGACGAATTGGGAAATTTCTTCTTTTTAATATAAAGTTGTTGGTTTATTTAGGGGAAAGTAACAAAGTAACACTTGACGTCACTCGCCATTTTATTTGAGTTCCTCTCCACATACTTTCTTATAATTTTGTATATATGACCATATATTCTTCGTTTTAGTCTTAGAACATAAAGTGAGACATACTTACAATCAGCCGCATATTCAAGGGAATCCCCCTCGAAAGGAGTCATGACCTGTTTCAGCTAAAGCTGCGGAACAATGGGAATGCACTAGTATACAGGGTGGTTTTTTAAAATGATGGTTTTACCGAGGAATTGGCAAGTTTAAAACTATAAGAGATACGAAGATCTTTTGTCACTAACCATGTCATCGATTGATCGGTGATCTGAGAGTTAATGTTTTATGTTATGCTTGGTGATTGCATAAAGCAATGCAATTAAGGGATTACATTTTTTAAATTAACCTTTAATGTCCACTCCTGGACAAAGGTCTTGTTCATCTTTCTAGCCCTTCCCCTTCCATGTTATGGTCTAGATTAGGCCAATACTTTTCTAATTTATCTCTTTTGAGGGATAAATAATGTTATCCTAACTAATATTATAAATGCGGAATTAACTCTATCTGTCTGTTACGCTTTCACGCCAAAACCGAACCAATTTGAATGAAATTTGGTACACAATTAGTCCAGAGCCTGAGAAAGGACATAGGCGTACTTTTCATCGCGAAATTCCTGCGATAAAAGTGTACAACGCGGGTGAAACCGCGGAGCGCTGCTAGTCTTCTATATGAAACTTTCTCCAAGCAATATGCAAGTGCCCTTACGGATTTGCTTTAAATGCTATTCTGGCTGAATGTTTGTTCACTTTGAGCGGTTCAACTAATGACATGTTATAGTATGCACGTTCTAGTGGTGAAGTGTTTAATGATAGTTTTGATTACTGTTAAGCGATGTACAAATTGTTGGAAACGTTTGCTTTGCGGTTATTCAGAGAGAACACGGAATGCTGCTCGTGTTTTATGTACGTTTCTTGATATATCGAGTCGGGTTTGAGATACAACTATTCGGATGATTATTTTTTATCGATCTTATGGTAAATATCTACGTTATAATAATTGGATTAATGCAGATTATGGCCTTACAATGAAATCTATAAAAGTCTAAATATTTAAAAGCTTTTCGCGGAAAGTCAAATTATTTACATTGATTTCGTATAGATTATAAACTTGTTATTTTATTAAAATTCTTAAGTCACGGCAATACCCAAATGGTTATTATGATACACTATCGAAAGCACCGGGTATATCAATACCCACTTGAGTGTAGTCGGTCTTAACTTAACAATGATTATGTTTTACCAATGATTAAAAAAAAGTTCCGGGTTCGATTCTCGGTGGGGACAATGTCTCACAAAAATCTCTTTGTGAGACTGCTCTCAGTTTGGATAGGGCATTGCAGGCTGAATCACCTGATTGCCCGAAAAGTAAGATGATTCCGCGCTTCGGAGGGCACGTTAAGCCGTCGGTCCCGGTTACTTTCTACGGATAGTAGTCGTTACATGAGCCATGTCAGAGGCCTTTGGCGGCTCAATAACTCTGACACCAGGATTGGTCAGGTTGACCGTCCACTCGATGAAGAAGAAGATATTTTAAACCGACATAATTTAAAACTTTTCTGAACCATTGTTATTCGTAAAATGTAACAGTTACGGTGGAATATCAAATATTCGATCAAATATACGATGTGAACATTGTTAAACTACAGAGAAGAGAATAAAAAATATTTCCACGATAATCCTCTCATTGATTACGGAACGGATTAAAACGTTTTTCGATTTCACTGATGATTTACAGATCAGAACTTAAATTATTAATATTTAATTCCAACGATATGAAATAAAACCATCCATTTATTGAAAATTCACTGAGATTTTCATCATTTTAAGTTAATATTATTTTTGAGTGCCATTGTATTTGCAGTGTTTTTTTTCTTTGGGTAATTAATGATGGGAACGCGTTGTCAGTTGTTTATTATAATTAACTGACCGTAAATAATAAATCGACTAAGTGATACGATATTTATATCACCGTTTATTTATGAGTCGTTCACGATTTTTCTAATTGTACTCTAGTGATATTCGTATGTGTATCATGATATTGTAATTAACTGCCGTTTGGAGATTATAATAAAACTAAGATGATCTCTAATTAGTCAGTGGTTATATTATGCCTTAGGAATATCGAATTCAATATATCTTATTAATACCCTTAATATTGTTACTACTTGTATAGTTATTGAAATTGGCCTAAAATGGCCCCCATGGAAACTTACAATTCGTATTTCCAAAATATTTGGGAAAGTATTTAGGAAATTAGGAAATAATGTTTTTATAATATAACTAAATAAAACATTTGAATACGGCTATTAACTTCTAAACAACTCTACAGTTTCATCACAAGTGATACGTTAGCGTTTGGCCGTTGCCAAACTCGCCTTGGCACCATCCAAAACAATGCGTCTAGGATTCCGTACTTATTGATTGACCCGATTGTTGAAAAATTGGTATGCGTACGTTTGGAACAAAACACACCACACACATTACTCTATAATGTTTGTACTCCTAATTAAAATAACACAAATATTGTTTAATTGACCAGTCGTCGATTCAACACGGTTGAAGGAACATGTTCATTAAAATAATTCATTCCAGTATATTAATATATTTAATTACAATGTTTGTGCATTCGTCTCCAATGGATTTGATTTTGGAATTTCCTGTTGCTTTTGTTAAAATGAATGAAAACAAAAGTATTGGTGAGTTAATATTTTCTTATAGAGATAATTATATTGAATAGTTATTGGTTATTGACTTAAGGACATAACATGAAAACTGCGCGCCATCTTTATTTATTTTGCAACATAAAACATTTTTTTTTTCTGATAAATACTGTGCTATTGACTAGAATACAAATAAGGATACTATCTCGATTTAGAAAGATACGAGTATCTCAAAGCAAAAAGCACGCGAAGGGTTTTGTAGTGAGAATACTAATCCCTCTCGTTGGCTGAGAAACCGGACTGGGTTGAACGAACTCTTCGAGTGCAGGTGACGACAACTAACCCGAGATATTGCTCTTCGTGAAATGCACTGGAGTTCAAACTTAGGTGGTGCACTGTACGTGGATTATCGCTTTGAACAAAGGCTACTGGAATTTAAATTTAAAGCTCTACAGCTCTTGAATCGAGTCTAGCTTGACTTTTCGAACTTCTCAAATTGAGTACTGACTGACTGACTGACGTTGTATTTTATTTGACACGTGGCGGCCTTTGTTATTTTTACTAAATATAGAAAAATATTTTGTTAATTTTTTGATGTTATGTGGCTGGTTAGTTTTTGCTTAATGGCATATAGGTTCTAGAAACGCCCTGTGTTTTTACCGGTCTTCCTGGAAATGTTGACATGCTTTTAAACTAACAAATAAAAAAATCAAGCTTCATTAAATGAAGTATAGAGAAATTTAAGTTAAATTAAGTAGTCTCCATTAAATCCAAACAGCAAAACTGCAGTAAAATTTGTATCTAATTAAAGAAAATGCAATAAATTACCTTCCTATGTTAAGTGTTTAGTAAATAGTTCTCCATTTCATTTAGAGCAGAAAATACCGTTCCTTATTTATTTTCCTCTTCATATTATTGCTCCACTTTATTGCTTGCAAAAAATACAAACGTTGGGAGACGATGCATTTCAATTACTTAGTATTTGAATCATTGAAATATATGTATATTTCTCCTACGTCTCGTTTACTTTAAAGTTGTATCTGCAAAGCAATGTCTCATAGTGAGACTTATGAGAAATGTGACATTTAATGCAGTTATTAACTCATCTGAAAAGGCTCTATATTTAAGTAGATACTAGAATTTAATCTGCATTTAATAAAATGACTCTAACTTGTCTCTTCAGTTATGTCAAGTGATATTAGACTGAACGAGCTAATGCACATTTTATCTCTTCTCCGTCAATATTTTAGGGGAACCACGTTCTTTTGTTTTTCTTTGTTTTTTCCTACCGATTCTTATTTTACATGTTTGCTTTTTGAAGTCATAGAATGCTTGGCATTTTTGTATGTTTGCCTAAACTAACCTTTAAGAATAAGTTTCTCTACCGGAGCGTAATGCTTTGGAAATTGACTTAATTTGCGAAGCCTGGTTTTGAACGTGATGTCAATATCGGTTGGGTTTTATCCAATGATAGGCTAGTTAACATAGATTTGACATTATAAATACTAATATTAAGTGTTTCTATTTGAATTTCGTCTTTTTAGACTACTATTTGTTAATAATTCTGCTATTTGTACAAGATCCCTTTTAATTGGAGTATTTTTGTAGTACATTTATAAGAACCCGAAACATAATTTCAGCTGTCTTGCTCAGATGATGTTAACAGTATATAAGGCGTGTTAAAATTATTCAAACACGCTGAATTCATTCTAAATAGACTTGTGATATATGACCGTTCTGAAACGTCCCAATTTAACTATCTATAATCCGATCTATACCAGGTATTCTTTGAATACACCTACGCTGTGCCCATTACTCAGCTTAGACTGTGATCACAGTGCTAAGGCGACTGCGACACTGACGGATTAGGAAAACAAAACGAAAAGTGCTAAATTCAACGATTCTATATCGAACCACGGGAAACAACTCAATGAAAAGTGAAGCATTGATCTCAGTTTAACTCGTGAACTAAGATTAAGCTGACATGATCGAGTTCAGTTGTAACGGTGTATTTGGGTCTTAAAGGTTCAAACTTATAGATTACCGTATAGCGTCAGCCGATAGCGTAAGGTTTTGAAAAAAAACTTACCAAAAACGAAACCGATGCAATATTATTACCAATTGATTTAATGAAATTGTCGTCGCGTTGCTAACGCTTCGTGCGATAGCGGGCTGATGGATTTGTATTGTATATGTAACGTTTATATGACACCTGGAAAGAAATCAATTCTACTTTTAAACCGCTCCCTTAACGGCAAAATTACCAGTCATTATGGCAAAGAAACTAATATAAGAAATTGAAAGGCGTAGTTGCAAGAAATCACTATTGAGTCTAGATAACTAATTGCTTAATCAATTATAGTGTCAATTTCAATCGATTTTAAACTTCAAAACCGCTAAATATATTTGTATTATTATTATATCTTCAAACAATACGAAACATTTATAAAATCATCTGCTCAATAGGCATTCCTATTCGACTTTCCACGTTGATATGTTCATGGAAACTTAATTTTGAAGTTTTGAATTTCAAAGCTCAATTCAATATGGAATTTCCATTACGAAAACAAGTCTGCAGTAGACGGAGACTCGGTCTTTGTTTGAGGTAGACTAATCGCTGAATAAGCTTTTGTTACAGACATTCCGCACGTAGTAATCTTAATTAGCTACAATCTATGAGTAGAGCAACGCTAAGCTGCATATTAATTAGATGGGTTACCCCTAGGGCTTACTGGATAGTACCTAGTACCTAGAGTAAATAAATAAGTTAATTTTTCGTATGTGTAAAATTCAACTTATTTATTTACTCTAATCACTAACTTAGCGAAGCTAGTTTCGAATTTACTTTACAAACAAGGCCCGGGATTGATATCATCGATCCGCATTAGGCAAGCGTAGTGTAACGCATAATCCTCTTCATTGTACTTATATATTCGGCGAGATGAATAGCCTTTGCCCAGCAGCGGGAGATAGGAGGTTATAATACCTACTTTTGTGTGACCCATTATATTTTTGTCTATAGCCAATCAACGTTCTAACCTCTACAACTATCGTTAGAATTTCTAATTTTCATACTCGTATTTGAAAGACAAATTTAAAAGTATTTATATAAGAAACTTGTTTTAACATTTCTGGGAGAACCGTTACAGGGCAAGTAAAACCATAAAACGCTGCTAGTTTTAAATAGTACGATTCGAATGACTATAAAATTATTTCCGCTTACGGAAAAATGTTGGCACTGTACTTTGTTCGTTGTATATCTATTGGGATACGGGAAAATCTAGTGACGTCTTTAATACTATTGTATTAAATAATTACGAGTATCGTTTTTAAATTTTGTTATAATAAAGGAGTAGTTTGTGCTGGTCATTGTAACCGCAATGTCGCGCAGGTATATTAGAAATTAGTCACTGATGGTGGTTGAAATATTGGAAACTTCATCGGTTCAAGGAAAGCTCGTATAAGACGTAGTTGCTTATACGTATGTTTGCCATTTCATCCTTTAGTGTGCCTTTCCACCAGTGCTGTTATATTTAACTAGCCGCGCCCCGCGGTTTTTCCTGCGTTGTGCCCATTACTGTGGGAATTTAGCCTACAACCATCCCCTTGAATAGGTCTGAAAAGCACCGCTTCAGCATCTTATCATTAAACTTGCGATATTGCATTACCTACAGTGGTTAATACTCCTCTAGTTGTAAACATTGCGGAAAATGTATGCATTTGATTTTAATACATCTCGATTGTTCTCCAGTGTTCTAACTAACGTAAAATGGATAAAGAATTCAAACAGCATTTCCATGCGTATCTGTTTGAAAGTGCTCGCTTAAGCTATTAGATCTTATTATCTTCATTTAATCGGAAACTAGCGATATTATATTATCGTCGGATAATAGTCCTTTAGTCACATTGCGGAAAATGTATGCATTTGATTTTAATACATTCTCAATTGTTTTACAGTGTTTGAACGTAAAATGGGTTAAGAATTGTTACAGTTTTGCAGATATTATCCTTTATTTATCAAATGGATAACGGAATGCGTAAGATTCTCATTCCAAAATATAAAACAACTTAAATGTTTTTATATTTTTAGAAGCCTTTAGTCTTTCTTTACCTAAACGGGGCACTGAGTTTAAAGCTTGTGGAATCTAATAATACTTAGTATTAATGTATCCTACAATCATCCTACTACTATGACGTGAAAGATTTTTTTGAGTGAACCTTCTGTAGTGTTTATTGTGGTAATGAATTGTGAACTTATTTTAATTTCGATTAGGTTAGCAGCTAACACTGGTATCAAGTTTTTAAACTGCCTTACCTAAAGGCATAGTTTAACGATTAAAACATTTCGGAATTGGCAATTTAGCAATTATAATAAACTAGCAGCGCCCCGCGGTTTTACTCGCGTTGTGCCTGTTCCCGTGGGAATATCGGGAATTTTTATACATAAAAACCTTCCTCTTGAATCACTCTACCTATTACAAAAAACCGCATCAAAATCCGTTGCGTAATTTTAAAGATTTAAGCATACAGACAAACAAACAGACAAAAATAGCGACTTTGTTTACTATGTATACTATGTAGTGAAGGTACAGAGAAGTTTTAATAGTCCGATTGATTAAACTAGATATCCTCTTCGCCCCGGTATCCGCTTGAACTTTCTTTACCCAGAAATTCTCACAAGAACGGATGCAAATCGGCTGAATCCGCCGGGCTCGTTTCGTTATAAAGTAGTTATTTTCATTCGCAAAGCTCTAGGGCTCTCGTTTCTAGGATCCAACGCAATTGTTGTGTCCTGTAGTAGGAGTTGAACTCTTTAAACTGTTCGCTTCAATTGCTGTTTAATAGGATTTGAATGGCATTGTAGTGGAATTTAATAGGAAGGATTTCTTTTGTCGTTTAAACTAGCGCTACCCTAACGTCGCGTTCGTACTTTAAAATAATGAGCATTCTGTATAGTTGTAAAAGACTTTAATGTCAATTACTGAGTACTTGTGCAAGCGCTTTTTAAAATTTTTGCATAGCTTTAGAAGTTTGAAAATAAAATTGCTGTTTTCCTATACATCAATTTAGTAAAGAAATATTATAATTATTTGTTAAAACGGGAACTTACGTACGACGGAGGTTACTGTTGTAAGATTATTTGAAGTTAGATTCTTAAGTTCCCGTTTTAACAAATAATTATGACACTTAAATCTTTAAAATTACGCAACGGATTTTGATGCGGTTTTTTGTAATAGGTAGAGTGATTCAAGAGGAAGGTTTTTATGTAAAAAAATTCCCGAAATTCCCACGGGAACGGGTACAACGCGGGTAAAACCGCGTACGTTTCAATTAATAGTAAAATAAATATTATGTTGTTTTTTCTTAAACTATTTTCTTTGAATTGCCAAAATGTCGCGGTGGTTGTGTATCAAAAATAAATCCACTTACGACTTGCTCGTCACATCTACAAATAATGTATTGTATCCACTTATTGCGAGGAAACAAAGTATTTTACTTTACTCGCCTAAATAACGCCTAAATGTTTCAAAAATGATTACCTCATTTACGATAACTACTACGAAGTTATATAATAACAAGTAAAAGCTCTCATAGGTATGTAAAGTCGAACACCGAACTGGCGCCCTGAAAGCTTTGTAAGCTACGGACTTATAGAATAAGTTCAAATGAACACTTCAACACAAACGATATTTACAAGTTTATTGTCCGGCAATATATCAATACGGCGGTGTTTTGTATGTATGTTCAATATTCTCTAATAGTTTTTGATGGGAAATTGTTATTTAATTTAACTAGCAGAGCCCCGCTATACCCACTGTCGGCCACTATCGGCCCCCCAATTAAATGGTGGGCGGGCTGCACATCGCTTAACAATCACGATAAGTTAGTCAAACTACGCCACGAGTGCTAAAATTAAATCTAAAATTGTATATCGAGTTACATTAATAATTATCAGTCTTTCTCTATAATCTAATTACCTACGTAGATGATATTTTACTCTCGAATACAAGACGTTCCAACCCTAAAGATATCGATTAAAGCTTATAATAATGCTGAATAAGCCTTGATGAATCAACAACCTTGAATGTTAATTTAGCTAATAGTACCTAATGATTTCTAAGAGTGACTAATATAGGTACAACATAGAGACTTGTATCTATTCTTTCTAATATTATGAAGAGGTAAAATTTGTATGTTCGAGCTAACCTCTGGAATTACCCGTCCGATTTCAATAATTCTTTTTGAAATAGATAGCCACATTCAATGGGAAGGTTATAGGCTATTTTTCATCCCGAAATTCCCATGGTAACGGACACCGTGTAAAACCGCGGCGCGCTGCTTGAATTGTTTTTGTACGATAACGTTTATATAAGTCTTGGTTATTTTAAACTTTAGAGCTTACCATAGCTGTAAGTTAGGTGGTCCAAAACAGGGTTGGCCAATAGTTTGATGATGGTGAGTTCGTTAAAAAGAGTTTTATTTCAAAGAAGTGTCTTTATTTCGTACTAAAATACTCATAATCAAAAACGCTGGTTCAGCTGCTATAAAAGTACAATAATTACTTCAGGCTTTTGCTTTTGGCTTGCTTTTGTCAAAGCTTTTGCTGAATCTTACAGATATTTATCTAAATTCATTTAATGGAACACACATATATTTATACACACAGTTAACGTTCGAAAACGTCGCACTAATACTCTGATAAACGTCGAACACTTTCGTGCACAATTGTCCGATGATTAGGCACTATCTCACGGCCAACTCGACTGTACCTGTTCAGGTTTGATTATAGACGTCGGATCTGCTGACACAGATAACCTCTGTTACGTACTGATAGGTAACCACTTCCGTTTGATTTCTATCTGAATGAACCCAATATGCATAGCGTATGAAGAGGAAGTGCAATAGGACATATAGATTGTGCAGACAAATTATGTGGGAATGACATGAATGAAGATATATCGGTAGGATATAAGGGGTTTTATTTTGAGTACTCAGTTTCAAATAATCTTACTGTTTATGTGAGTTGTAAGGCCCATGGCGTAGTATGACTTAGCGGTGTTAACTCATTGCCATTGTTAAGCAACGTAAGAGAACTACTTGGGTAAGTGGTTGAAAATGGTTCTGAGTATTACCGTGCTTTGGAGAGCTCGGTTGTTTCTACCTGAGGCTACGTCGAAAGCGTTTATTTGATTTAAAACTGCCAATACCAGAATGGATGGCCAATCCACTTGAACTGACTATTTTACAGTCTTAAGTAAGTTTCAGTAGTCAATTGGGGTCAATCAGTAAGTCATCTAGAGCGAAGACCACTGGGAGCACGTTCTTCCGTCGGCTCCGATTGATTCAATCATCAAAAGTATTGAAGAGATTAAAAATCCGGGGATGCCCTTCTTGAAGAGTTATATTTTATAGCCATTTTAACCAAGAAACGGGTACCATTCAAAGATTCAGTGTCGTAACGTCCGGTAAAATATCGCAGCACGGCAACTATTTTAAGAATGCCTTGAATTCAATAATATCTGTAATTATGTACGAGACTGATATAGACATTATTAGAGAGTTACGTTTCAAATACTTTACACGTGAAATTACTTAATATTGTTGAGTATTTTCATGGTTCATTCAAGTAGATTTGTTGTTGGAAATTCCGAGATTTGTCGCTTATTTTTTCCAAATATTTTTAGAAGTACTCATTACTTTATACGTTCCCGTGATACACCTAATTTTCTTTTTAATTTGTCGTTTTCGTGATATTTTTATTTACCATATTTTTGTATCTATCTATTTTTAATAGTCCTATCCCTCTCGGTACTTGAAAACCAATAGTAGTCACGGTAAATCTAACACAGCCTAGTTTCCATTTACGTTCAGCTTTCAGGATTTAAACTAGGCTTCCATACGTTCCATGTAAACAATTGGTTTTATCCAACTACCGATTTTGGATCAGTTATGATTTGGGTATTGGAAAAAGAGGTCGTATTTGTTGGTACTAGCTTTTCCGCGCGGTTTTAGCCATAGCGAGCTTATTCCTGTGGGAATATTGAAAAAAGTAACTTAAGTTTGTCTGATTCTTAATGATGATGAGCGAAAGTTTGTGAGGATGGATGTAATGGATGTTCATATGTTAGTTATTCTTTCCCGCAAAAACTAGTAAAAATATACACAAAAATAACAAATAATAATGTAAACAAATAATAATGTAAACGTCATAAAATCCTAAACATTTGACATTTAATTGACTCAATGGACTGGCACTGAGCTTAATCTAGCCGAGTTCGAACCCGCCATTCGATAGGTGTATAAATCTATTATATCAAACCGACGACATTTAAGTGAGCTAATCTTCGATAAGCGAACTGGTATGATTTTCGTATTTCTGAATTCGGACGATTTAATCCAGATCAGTCTGAATGCACACTTCGATTTGAATTTGAAATAGCAACCTATTGTTTTTAAAATTTAAACTTTAGCTCTTACACTAGTATTTTGTGTTCTTTTTTCAAAATATTTTCTTCTCATCTGCTGTCCCTTCAGGACGCGACCGCAGACAGCGACTGCCGACCGCAGCAGAGGTGTCACCGCGTGCTCGTAATTTTATAGAAACTATTAGCGAAGCTGCGGTCTGCAGTTGCAGTCTCCTGATGCACACCATACATACCATAATTTTGTTAAATCTATCCAGTCGGGGGACAACTTGTTTAAAAAGTCACAACTAGAGTAGACACTGCTCTCGCTAACACTCAATTCCATTCTTACCTGTTAATACTTGTAAATCATTATGGATTATGAAAACTTTCTTACGGCTTATATCAACACACCCAGACGTGTATGGATATTAGGCGTAAGAAAGTTATCTAGGATATCGTCTAGGATAATGAATCTAGGATAATGATAATGAATCTACGTTATCTAGGATAATAAATTAAATTCGCAAACAATAACGCGTTTAACCGCGTTACGGAATAATAAGGACAGTGTTAAGTAATTATATGAGTAAGGTGATCGCATTTCCACACGATTAGCGGGCTGCGTTCGCGATCGATCATGGCGAGTCACGGACATTAATTAGGTCGCAGCCTTATATTATAAAAAATGAGGTGAGCGAAAAGGTTTTTAGTGTATATTTGGTCTTATAATCCTTATTTTATAAACGGAATATTTCATAAAGAAACTTTACTGGAATGTGGTCGAGCGAAAACCAAAGATTTTAAATCCGTCACAATGATAACCCGCCCAACAACCCCTCTGTAATCCCATCCTACTGTTAGCCCGTATCGTTCCATTGTTGGGCAAAGGCCTCCCCCATTCCCTCCACTCTTCTCGATTATGGGCCACCAATTGCCAGCCCCCTTGTAGACGTCCAAGCGTCCCGTCACCGCCTGCGTGGTTTGCCGCGACGTCTCGTCCCCGTCCAGACGCCACATACAAACCTCATTTATTACATAGAAATAATTTCAACGTATCTGCTATCAGAGGCAGCGAGTAGAGATCGATCTTTGGGACTGACCGGTATAGAAGATTAACTTAGTATTATTTGTGAACCGCCTGCAGTTGTGGTCTGCAGTCCACGTAGAATAGACGTATGACTAGCAAGTAAGTTCGTGCAGGTTACTGGCCAACTCTGGTGTCCATGGTTTCTGAGTGTCTTGAGGACTCCTACTTAGTCTAACGATTAAAACAACTGGGACCGACCATTGTACGTGCCCTCCGAATCACGGTAGCGCTCAGATAGAAATGCCAACATCAGCCACCCATTCAAGTAGGGGCCGAGCTGCACGTTGCTTAACAATCGCAATGAGCTCTCATCAACACCAATATGACAATGCGCATATCCAACTACTATTATAAATGCGAAAGTTTGTGAGGATGGATGTTTTGTTACTCTTTCACGCAAGAACTACTCAACAGATTTGGATGAAACGTTACAGTAACATATGTTATACATCAGAATAACACATGGGATACATTTTAACCCGAAACTCCCGCGGGAACGGGTACAACGCGAGTGAAACCGCGGGGCGTGGCTAGTAGTACAATTATTGGTTCACTAGTGTCAGTTATCAACTAATTTCCTCGTTAAATTTTGAATTATAGTGAAATTACGCGGCAGCATTTTGCGGTTTGCCTGCCTCGCACCTGTTTCCACTAACATTATGAGATCAAACGTTTGGCCTATCTCTAAACCAAAAGCTGAATTTTGATTGAATATTGATTAATACCAGTCCATATTTACTAACCCAAAACAATCTCATACATACATGTATATTATGATACTTGCCACGCCGCGCAGTGTTACCCGGGTTGTACCCGTTCCCGCGGGAGTTTCGGGATAAAATGTATCCCATGTGTTATTCTGACTTACAACCTTTATTACTGTAAAGTTTCACCGAAATTCGTTCAGTAGTTTTTGCGTGAAAGAGTAACATACATACATACATCCTAACAAACTTTCGCATTTATAATACTAGGAGAACTTATAAGTATCCTACAATATAGATAGAGCACACTCGGATAGTATAAAACATATATTATTTTCTAGCGTTATCAAGAAAGATAACGTACTAATGACACCAGTTTTATCAATACCACTTACACCATAATGTTTGTATGCAAACACGAAATCTCTGAGACCTTTTATCTTTTGTTGGTATTCTTTTGTCAATTTTTATAGATCAATAAAAAAAGATTCGGCCGATTCAATCTCAGATGCGTAGATAAAACAGCATTACTTGTCACTTTTTAAAGTAGGATACGCGAGGATAATATCATAAAAATATAGGGTAATAATGTTTATATGTTATTTAAAGAATATTCCCTTTTTTGGAGAATAAAACGGAGCCTCGAAATTTCGTTGAAATTATTAGTTAGAGTTAAAATTCAAACCATCATGACTGATTTTTCGAACAAAGACAACTTTCTTCCATCGAGGAAAAGGTTTCAGTGTTTGGCTAAGAATGGAATGAAATCACTAAACCTCTTTCCTCTCCAGAAGGAATCGTCTTTGATTGAAAAATCACATTTTAACTCTCGCAAGAAAGATAAGAGTGTAAATATCATATGATATGATATATACTTTTAATCATTTTCCCAGCAGTCGAATTTCGAATTTCATTTATTCTGAAAAACCATCAACTCATCTTCTATCTTATTCTATCTTAGATCTACAAAAGTTTTTAATTATAAAACATTTTTTTAAATGAATTTTCAATTAATACAAGCATACCTATAAATTCCCGAAACTTCAATATTAATTACAAGCAAACTTTCCGTCACAAGTTTCTTACTCAATACGAGCTTATTAGTTAAACGTTTGAGTTAGTAATTGGCTGCAGAATTAACTGTAAACAGTGTTGCATCAATATACAATATAGATACAAATAGTTAATCATAGACTAAATACCGAATGGTTTGGTTAGTCCTTATGTTGACAGTTTAACATCCTTCTACAGTCTCTACAGTATTGATACAGTCAGGACCGACAATTTAACGTGTCGTTCTTAACATGGAAGCACAGGACCGTTTTTTTTATTATCGAAATAAAATGCACACATAATTAAAGATTAATGTATCTCGCCAAACTGTATTACAGTTTTCTGGCAAAATAACAAGTTAAGTGCGTCGTGCGCTCAAATCGAAATAGTAAAATCGATTACCCATACAACTAGTGTCCGAGCGAAACGTTGCATCAATCAATGCATTACTTTTTATTCAAACCACGTCACACTTCAATTTGCGTCGAAGCTAAGTAAGTTTAATTTATCTAATGGTACTCTGAATCCACGGACTCAAACGGAACATTTTCAGTTTGAAGTTCTCTGTTAGGATGCACCGGTTGTTTATACGAAACCGGTTGCATTAAATGCGAAGTTGAATGCTCGTGTTTCTCTAGGTGTTTGCGTGGTCTGACGCAACGTCGACTTGCTGTACTGTAATGTAGATTGTTTTGAGTATTGGTTCAATCTTAATTAACCATACGCCTCTCTAACCTAGATCACTAACCATACGCCTCTCACACTACGCGTGTAATTGGGTTGCCCGGGTGGTACATACCAGATTAGTACCCTCCTAAATAGCGAAATCAGGACACGCAACTAATCTTCTGGAATTGAATGAATTAATGAGTTTCAGTATAATTTTTTTTTACATCCATCGTGTCTGTTTTCAGTCATTTGAAATCTCCTTAAACGCGATAAAAATTGCAGAGACAATCTCGTATATATCGATTTCCAAGTTACTTCGTTACGATGCGTGGCAGTCTGAGAGATGGCATCAGTCAGGCCCTCGTGTAACGCTCAGAACAGTCAGACAGGCTGCAGACAGACGGGTTGCGATATCATCTATCTATTGTGATGTTAATTTTTTCTAAAACATACACGAGTATTTTTCCATGTGTGAAATAAAGAGTTTTGTTATTTATTCAATATGCCATAGAAATGAATCCAAATGCGGACACGGAAAAAATGTTTTGTTCCATGATCTTTTGTAATCGTGTTTGTCGCTGTTGCGACTTGAGAGCTATTGTTCGATTTGGTCTCTATAGCTTTATAGGAATATTTTAATCAATTAACCGCCCAACATACATTTTTGTCATAAAATCCATATTAATAAAAATATAATAAAATATTAAATCTTCCCCAATAAATGGTGCAAATGGCATCACATGTTGTTTAAGGATTTCTGTCACGTACCTTTTCGCATTTATGCCTGTCCAGATCTTAGTAGAAGACATTAGAGAAGATCCAGTGTCCCGGAACCACCTAAAAGCATTTCTAACTGTCGAACGAGGCTTTCAAAGCAACAGTTTGTGCCAGTTTATGGGAGTCCAAAATAGGTAATGTTTGTCAAAAAGCTTCCGATTTATCGTTAGAATCAAAAGTAAACAAACTTTGTTTACTTTGATATCGTTTTTATCAAATTTAAGTTTTCAGAAGGTACATTATTATCGCATACACATAAAATCAATAACTCAAAAAATTTTTAGTCTAAAATAGACCACTTTAAAAGGGTGGACGGTTAATTGAGTCGCTGAGTGCATGTTAATTAACTGGTGGTATTGTTCAATTTAACGAAACATATTGTATCGTAATGGCCGTGTAGACTTTAGATGGAAATGTTTTCAAAAATAAACGCAGGAAACACATTTGTACGTCACATTATTATGTGATAATCGTTTTGTGAATCGAAACATTATTTCGCGTTATGTACAAGCTTTTACTGACATTTTTATCAACGCTTTTGTAAACAAAGTGTTTGATAAAACTTACTCGATGTCTCTTGATTGTGTATTTGACTAGGGTGCGTGTCCTGGTTTGTTTGTTAATATAAAATATGGTTTATTGCAACCGTGTTACGATTCTATATTAATTGCGTACTGCTCGAGCACGACAGTGTTTAATAAACACAAATAGATGTGAAATAATGTGGAAGCTTGATTTTCACCGTATACCATCGAATTGAGACAAACACGCGTTTTTCAGTATTATTATAGCTGATATTGATTTATAGTACGTGTGTCGATGTTCCTATGTGATTGGTGAGAAATAGTTTGAAACTCAAGCTGGAAGTGTGTATTGTGAACAATTTGTACCGTGTATTTTGTCTGTTTGCCGTGTTTATCCACGGCTTAGCTATTGGTCATATTGAACATGGGTTCAAATAGACCACTTCAAAGGTATGCTTTATCACCGCTAAGACGCCCATCGGCGGATTGAATTAATGCTCGTTTTCAGTGGTAGATGTTATCAAGTTTGACCTTTATACCCTTTGTATGTAAAGGATATTAAGATCAAGATAACATAAGAGAGATACGTTTTAATTATACATATTTATAACGGTTATTGTTAGCGGCGCTTGGCAACAAAGTTCCGTAAATTCTCATTATATTCCGGTTAAAAATATTACCTACTGTCACTGTGTTAAGTCAATGGAGTTAAGGATTACAAAGTAGAATGCAACGCCCAACAATAAAATATAAAATGATTTTCAAGTGAAAAATGGTAATTTCAATTTATTGTTGTCAACAGATCGCGAGGAGATTTCTACTGGAAGTAACTCGATCGATGATACGTCTGCTGTTACCAACATGAGTCGGCGACACCTCGCCAGCAGGTTTCTGACGATGCACAAGAGGCGTAGGAGACGCTTGCTGACTCGCTCTCTGTGCAAGGACGAGGGTTTGCTTGATGATTTACTGCTGGGACAGGTGCAGGTAAGTACACCAGCTCCATTCACCACACGCCAGTTTGATCACAATATTTCTTTATTTCGTAATGGTCCATTTTGGTACAATGTTCCTATTGGTCACAAAGTTCCACTTAGTTAAAATGTCACATTTTTGTGACAATGTTCCGTTTGAGTTACATTCATGTTAGAAATTCAGTTTATTTGTTTTCTTGGTCAATATATTGTTTTATTAATATTCAAAAGCCTTCTTCGAGCGTCGATTGCCAGTAACCTACCAATAAAATAAGGATTCGTATTTCCTGTTCAAATATTCCGAGGAAATGTTACGGCATAAAGTGACGAGATCTAGTGTTTTCGTAAATTAAGCCTTATCTATGCTAATAGCTCTGACATAATTTCTCTTGCAAGTTACCAGAAGACAAATCCATTGATTTTATGGTATCCCATGTTAAGACCTAGATGTTTTTAATCTGATCATTTGTCTGTACTAGGTACTCTCCTCAATCTACATTCATATCGTACGCTTCTAGAAAACCTCCATGCTTATTTCTTTAGTCCAGTCGAGGTTACTATACAGTTTCCATCTTATTACCTTCAAACAGCGTGCGTCTATTGGAATTCGTTACGTTTCTACCAATAATGTTCATATAATACAGGCCCCAATGGTGTAATGCTAGTATGTCAATAAAGTTGCGATTAGCGACGCGTGGTTAGATGGTATTTACCGCGTTAGTGCGGCTTATTGTTGTAACATCACGGCAATTCAAGAGTCCTTCGTATAATATGTACCTAGTGGAATATTGTTCCTCGCTCCTCCACACTTTTAATGTCATTTGTTTTGTATTCATGAATCGTCTTCACGCACTATTTGAATGTGTCTTGTGACATATTGTCGGATATCGCACCGCGTTCCAAGTAGTCGGGGCAAGGACGTGCAGACATCGACCTAAATGAACGAAGTTATAATCTTAACATACCATTGGCACTCGGTATTTCATAAAGCTCTCACAGTCTGTCGTGCACTCTATTATTTATTTCCAACTACGCTTCGTTAAACGAAAGCTTAACTTATTATTATTTTTGAAATCGCAAACGATTTCAACACCAAAGGTTTCTATCGTTTTCTTTTGATAGGAAATTTACTCGCAAATATTTACCATTCCCTTTCGGTAGTTCAAGTAAAAAGATAGTGACGTGTTTGGTTGTAAGATTGTTAAATTGTTCTGTACAAAAGTTTAGATTATTGCGCAGATTGCTGGCTCGCGGTGGCGCCCGTGCGGCACGCGATACTTCTAATCACTAATTAACATTATGAAGAACAATATTCTGAATTTCTATTTATACAGCGCGTCATGCGATTGTCCACAACAATAATATTACGCATAGCGAATCTATGACCCTTCATATTTATTTGTACCCATTAAACCCGTTGATAATGTCATAACTCATAATAGAATTATTTATATATTAGGTACACGGTTTTGTAAACAATCCTGTTAGTGTCGTGTGTGAACGAAAAAGTGGTCAATGTATTAAATCTGTCTGTATGTGTGTGTGAGTCCGATTTGACACGTAATGAAATTCCTTCCTGATGTAGCGCTCATTGACACTTGGCCAAGTTTTGGGTAAACATGTGGCTTTGTCTTAGTCTTGTTATGTGCACTATATAGGTCGACGACTGCCAAAATGCCCAATATCCAATACATTTTAGAACAGCGATAGCATGCGTAAGCGAAAGCCAACAAAATTATATTTTTGTTTATTTGTATTGTTGAATAAAATCATATTGTTTTTCCTCTGCGATTGTGGTAGTGGAACTCTATGCTGGACGTAATAACGATTGTTTTGGTTTGTTCGCAGTGCATCCTGAATCAAAGCGCCCTGTGGCGTTTTAATGCGTTCACACTAGACAACGTATCTGGGGGTAATAATTTAGTCTGGTACATGTCTGCTTCTTCATGTGTGTGCGTGAGATCTTTACATTATCTCGTTCATAGTACCAACATAATGTGGAACCAACTCACGTAAACACATGAATGAAAGATCTCATCCTAGTTGATGTTCTTATAACACCAATGATTCGCTTTACATTAACACACACCGTTTATTTAAATAGATTATTACTTCAGAGTGAGCCAGTTCATTTCATGTTTACGTACAGTCGATGAGTAGTAATTTACTGCCAGAAAATTAGTAATATATTTAGTCCAATTGTATGTGAAATCGGTGTGAGCCAATAGACATAAAATGTGTTGATTCGATGTCAATGATCGTGAAATGCGGTATTTTAATTACTTAAATGTTTGCCGATGTGTACGTCAAATGACGATATTTCATTTCACTTTGTAAATAATAAGAAAATAAAAATTTGCGACGTCGGTTCGGCATTCAATCAAGAATCTATAAAAGTCACAGGAAGCAAGAAACATGTTTTAGTATTTACACAAAATTCGATCTTCCAGAATATTAATTTTTACATATGTAGCTAATTTGAACTTTTTATTAGAAAGCAGAAATGAACCAAAAACCACGATAAAATAATATTTACCTCTATCAATTTACTTACTCTACCACAAAATATCGGTAAATGAATTGGCGCGTGACATTTTAACATTTTCCTAGACGAATTCCGTAATAAAATGTCCTTCATACAGACTAAGTCTTTTACATCACAATAATATTTGTATTAACAAAATATTTGAAACAAAACCACATGTTTTGTGACAGAGTAATGTGCCATGCCTTCACGGTGTTTGAACGGTTGGACCTTACAAAATTATATATTAGTATTGACAACCTTGTGAATGATGTGTGATGAAATAGCTCTAGAGAAACGTTATTGTTTGAAATTTATTATAATGTATAGTTTTAGTCCCATCTTTAACATTTTACTATACACGTGGGACTTTGAGAGTACAGTAACGTGTTCCATAAAATGCATTGACATGCAAGGTTAGTTTGCTCCCTAGCGATGGCATAGATGGCGACATTGGAACATCGTATCAATTAAGTTGTCCATCACCTAATGAACCAACATGGTAAAGCAATCTACATAATTTGTTTATGATTTTGCTTCAAAGTAACCTTTAGCGTCACTCCTAGAGAAATAAAATGTGTTCTCTATTTTGTAGTACATTACTTAACCTAATTCTCCCTATAATAAGACTGATGTTATTAGTGTTACCATGGCTCTGATAACTGCAAGCCTAGTAGTCGTATTTACCTTAAACACTACAAACCCAGTCTTAATATAGTAAGTTCTCGAATCTTGTGCGGTTAACTAAATCAACGTTTGAATTTTCGATCACGAGGGTAATAGGAGTAAAGACTCCTATTAACTAAAGTAGTTAGTCGCACGCGACCTGGAATCCACCGTGTAATAAGAAGCTAGGCAGGTGGCTAAATAGGTGACAAAAATTAACCCTAGTTAGTATTTTCTGACTAAAATCACCCATGTAATTTAATAATAAAACAAATGACTAGATTTCCTTGTGTAAAAGCCCTATATTTCTATAATTCGCATCATTGGATAAACCGTTTCTGTAAATTGTTCCTAGAACTATTAAGTCGGCGTCTGAATTCGAATTTCTCATGAAAGATTTGGTAATTGTATCTATTGGTAATAATATTTATAAAACTAAGTGTTGTTTTTAGGACATCATTATTATTCGAGTTGTGTATAGGGAAATTACATCTCGGTATGTTCTTAGTTTAAATGTATACTTAAATATATCTGGTTTTGGACAAAGACTGGTTTTTGTTTGCATTATCCTGTTGTGCTCGCTGTGAATACCAAAGCGTGTGCGAGCGCAGTCCGTTGTTATTATACAAATTCAATTTAAATTAAGAATGCATAACTCTTGATAGATAACTATGCAATGGCGTGTTATAGCGTCACCCAGTACCTATTCTGTTATGAGTATAACAGGAATGTTTAATCTGAAGACACGTATGAGAGAAGTCTAGAATGTTAGGTCACTTCCTTCCCATATAATATGTTTTCCTTAAGCTATCTTGTCAAGAGATTAAGGCAAATATATACTAATATTATAAATAGTTAATTTTTTAAGTTTGTATATTCGAGCTAATCTCGGGAATTACCAGTCCGATTTGAATAATTATTTTTGCGGGAACCATAACAATATGAACATATGTGACGCGCACAAAACGGAACGATACAAAAAATAGGTTAATTTTATTTTAGTCTAAATGTCGCCGAATTGCGCCCATTGCCTTAAAATGAGACATAATATTATTATTTATTTATAATAAATAAAAATAATAATATTGACTCGATAAGAAGAAGAATATAAATAAGTGTCGTTCACGTGTTACATTACGCCTCATCATTGTTCCCAATAATGACGTTTGTACGCCATTTTTCGCTCCGACGTTTTACCCCGTGACACTAATCAGGGTTTTTCAACTTCCATGAATAATTCATAGGTCGAATGAAAGTTCTAGTCAGAGTGCTGTCAGCACTCAAATAAATTCAGCGTTGTAAACATGCACTCATGTCATTGAAATCCGAAGTCAAACTAAGCTAATTGAAATGTTATTTCATGTGAATGCTTGCGTGTGACATGTATAGGGTTACAGGACGTAATTATGCTACATTGTTTGCGGCGCTCGGTCTGAACTTTTTATACGGTCTAAGGAATAATTTAAATGTATTTTAGAGTTCATGAGTGTAGTCAGTGTGTAGCTTTGTAATATCAAGGGTAATATGAAATGAACTGCACTGAACAGATTAATTTACTTTAAAAAGGATTACGTTATGTATAACAAAGAAAGAAAGACATTGTGTGTTTTTGTAAGTTTTCATTGTTGTTACATGCTTTGTTGAGGTTGAATCATTTTGTGTAAACAAGGGTTAATTTTTCAATCTTTACATTTTTACTTTAACAAATTTTAACTGATTCTTACTAATTGTGTAGCTATAGATTGAAATAGTACCCATGTAAAGCATACACATATAAAAGCGTAAAAACCTATCTCTTAATTGAAAAATCACACCCTAAGGGCGGCTTGCACAAGAACTCATAAATGTATTTAGTACCTAATAAATATGTTTAAGAAATAAAAGCTGTGCATTCAAAATTGTATTTTATATTGCACTAGCAGCGCCCCGCGGCTTTGCCCGCGTTGAGCCCGTTCCCGTAGGAATTTCCGAAAAATTTTTCTTAGTGTGCACTTATGTCACTTGAAGAACCTTCCTGACAAATTTCATGTTTCTAGGTGTAGCGGTTGAGGCTGTGCGTTGATTATCAGTCAGTCAGGACTTTGAATTTTATATATATAGATGAAATAGAATGCAATTTAAAACGGAAGTCATTTGTTTATTTAACATGTTTAGGCGCTAAATATAATTAAGAATGCTTGTGCAATCCATTAGGATTATATGACGTTATAGTCATACATAGTTGTCAGGTTTAGACTAGCCAATTCATCACATAACCTTTTCTCTTTCACACAGGTCGCTGTCTCCCAGTTCTTTGCGTGCATTTGTTCCAAATTTACGGCCTCATATCCTACTTCAAACTGGATGTGGCTAAGGTCTGGAAGCTTTTCAGCCTGATCGAAGAAGGGTATCACAGCAGCAACCCGTACCACAACTCCATACATGCAGCTGATGTCACGCAGGCGATGCATTGCTTCTTACAGCAGAATAAGGTGAGGATTTAAAGATGGTGTCACAGTATTATTAATGCGAAAATTTGTGAAGATATTTGTTGCTCTTTCACCCAAAAAGTACTGTACGGATTTGGATGAAACTTTACAGTAATATGGGTTAGGTTTTATACCGGTATTCCTGCGGGTACGGGTACAATGTGGGTAAGGCCGTGTTGTGCTACTAGTTAAAAGAAAGTAAAATATGAAACTTATTTTGCGTCTGTCTAGCCGTTATATGATGTGAAGCATCACGAGAGCCACTACGATCTCATTGTCTTAGACAAAACTTTTGTCTTCTTAAATACCATCTATACTTCTATATTAATACAATAAAACTGCAGATTTAGATGTTTTCTTTGTTTGAACGCGCTAATATCAGAAACTACCACTTTGAATAATTATTTTTTTGAGAAAAGCGTTCAATAAACAAAAAAACAAACTCTTCAGCTAAATAAGGTGAAGAACTCAAAGTATTGACCGGTAGGACTCAACACGGCTCTATTTTCATATCTAAAAGTTTATTCTAGTATCGGAAGTGTTGGTTCCTTCACAGAAATGTGTACGTGTGAGTGTGCGTATTCACCTACATACTCACGGCCGATGAATTGACCGTACAAGTGATTCAGTATCGGTAAACCCGTCGCATTCGATCATAATTCGATCATCTCATTGGCTCTAACAAGATGTCTTTACGGTTACAATGAACGTTTATCTGATTTAATATATCAATCACAATACTTGTTTTATTAATTACTAGCCGCACCTCGCGGTTTCACCCGCGTTGCACTCGTTCCCGCGGGAATTTCGCGGTAAAAAGTAGCCCTTTGTCCTTTCTCAGGCTCTGGACTAACTGTGTACCAAATTTCATTCAAATCGGTCCAGGTGTTCTAGCGTGAAAGCGTGACAGAGCTACTTTCGCATTTATAATATTAGTTAGGATTAAGGAACATAGCCTAGATCTTAACTAAAGTATTTTCAGTTGGTTAGATTCTATAATACAAGATTTATCTTAGCTTGGATCCAACAAACCGTGTATTAATCGCTTTTTGTTTTATCTCTAACATCGATTTAAGAATGTTTTAAATTTATCGCTTCGGCCACTTTCGAAACCAAAGTTCGAAACTAGTTTCCAACTAAGAATTTTTATTCTTCCTTCGAAATTGGTTTCGGTAAAAGAATAAAGTTTCGTCTTTCGAAACTATCAAATCATAATTCAATACAATCTTTTTAGTAGTGTAAGAAGTTATTTACTGTCCACTGACACATTATGAAACCTTATTAATTTAAAGGACATACATTGCCACTATCATCAATGATGTACTTCAAGTGCAACGAAGCAATTTAAATTGCATTCTTTTTTTTTAAATTTAAAATGTAGAATAAGTAAGACTTAAAAGTTAATAAATGTAATGTTTATATTTAATTAAAATAGTTTAACAAAAAATAATTAATAATGCAATGAAAAAGGTGCAATAATTTCGAGGCAATGGCCAACCGAGATTTCTTTTTTTTAAGCTGTTGGATTGCTAATTTTATTTCTTCGTCTATCTCCATGTAGTTTTTGTTCTTTTTAGATTTTTTACAAAGTTAGTACTCACTTTTTGTTTTAAATTATCCATGTTTTTAAGATATCCAGTTTTTACAATATCCCCTTTACAGTTATTCTCGTGGTGGTTTTGTTTTATAATTTCATTCTTAGAATTAATAGTAAAGTTACCTTTGCATCCCAAATGATCTTTTTCGCAATAATAAAATGTGTTGCCGTTTTTGTAAATTTTCTTTCTTTGGTACTTCCGCCCTTCATATAGAGCTGCTACCCCTCCTCTTTTAGTATTTATAAACTCAATTTGTGTTGTATTCATTATAAATATATGCAATTCACAATACCAAATAAATGAATGCAATTTAAATTGCTTCGTTGCACTTGAAGTACATCATTGATGATAGTGGCAATGTATGTCCTTTAAATTATCTAATAAGGTTTCATAATGTGTCAGTGGACAGTAAATAACTTCTTACACTACTAAAAAGATTGTATTCAATTATGATTTGATAGTTTCGAAAGACGAAACTTTATTCTTTTTTCGAAACGAATTTCGAAAAGAGAAATATTATTCTTTTACCGAAACCAATTTCGAAGGAAGAATAAAAATTCTTAGTTGGAAACTAGTTTCGAACTTTGGTTTCGAAAGTGGCCGAAGCGAAATTTATATCCATCCCGAAGTCCATACCAATAAAATTGTTATCAATCGAATGCATAGTTCCAAAGAATACCTACTACATCAACATAAATTTACGTTTTCACAGAGACAAGATTATTTGGATTACTCAGATTATCCGATTTAATTGGTGTGTAATGAGCGTTTCATTATATCGATACCTTTGTTATCTGGCGCGGTCACAATTAAACGGTATTACCGATTCTATGCTTAGTGCCGATCGGATTGCGTTTAGTTCCGTTATATTGTTTAGTAATGCGTAGTTTGGAAACTCTAATGAATATCGTGTTTGTTTTGTAGTCCAATTTATTAAGTACGCTGGAATTTGTGTGGTTATTGTCTGTTTGGCAGTGTAAATAAATGATATATTATATTAATATTCTGATGATAAAGTGTGTAACATATCAGTTAATAGCAGATGCTGTAGCTGTTTTCTTTAGCTACATCTTCTATTTTTGAAAGGAGGAAAAGACCTTGTAAGGGTGCTTTCAAATTATGCGTTTCGTGTCGGACCGCTGCGGTGCCGAAGCCGTGCGTTTGTCGTATTGTGAACGTACGATCGTGTGTTTTCATACAAATCGAGCAGTGCGGCAACAGTGCGTACTAAAATTATTTCGCGGTACCGACGCCGCACTGTTGCCGCACTGCTCGATTTGTATGAAAACACACGATCGTACGTTCACAATACGACAAACGCAAGGCTTCGGCACCGCAGCGGTCCGACACGAAACGCATAATTTGAAAGCACCCTATAAAGGTCTTCTTTAGTCTTATTTGCAGTGCTCGTGACGTAGCGATGACGGCTCATTGTGATTGTTAAGCAACGTGCAGCTCGGCCCCTACTTGGATGGGAAGCCGATAGTGGCGATCTAAGAACTCGGAGACCTACACAATCTTACTTATAGTCTTCTTTTCTGTTGTCGGCTGCCGATTGCGATTGAACTTTCCTTTCTTTCCTTTCTTTTATCTAAAAGTAAAGTAAAGTAATTAGCTTCCCTCCTCTCATCTCACTCTACTTAGATATCAGTACAGTGAGTAAGAAAAGAAAAACGCACCACGAGTGTGTACCAAGTTCTATACAAAAACATTTTATTGTTCTATTCCCGCGATAACGATGCGATCGAACCCCTGTATTTCTAGTCTTGTATAATAAATCTGAAGTTGCAACAAATAAATGCAGGAATGCATTTTTATTGCAATATAGATGAGAAAAGGTGTTTATTTTTTCTCAACCGCTGCTAAGTAACTGGTATTACGCCCGCGGGTATTCTTTCGTTCTCTCGTACTTTACCTTCCGGTCACTGCATTCTGTAGCTTTGATAAATTCGCTTTATTAGTTCGCCTTTAAACGATTTCAGCGCGAACATTGTATTTTTTTTAGCAAGAAACTGTGTTCTACGGTTTTGCAATTACCTTTGTGAATTTTGGGACTGTCGTTTTAGTTTATTAAGGATTTCCCTTATAAAATGATTCAGTAAAAATAATGTCCCACTGGTGGCCTGTAATGTCCCACTGGTGGCCTGTAATGTCCCACGTGTGGACAAAGGCCTCACATCTCACCGAAGATATTTCTTACCGATGTTAAACCGTTTGATGTGTAAACAGATATATTAAAATTATGAGAAGGAAACATCTTTAGGTTCTCATTTAGTAATAAAACCAGATTCTAAATATGGCTAATGAAACGTTAACAACGCTTGTTGTACATAATGAGACAAAATGAGTTATTTGTCATTATGTTTGGAAACTCTATTATGTTTTAAATAACATATTTTACTTTTGCCAAATGTTGTTTCCATAATTATATACCTTTTGTTAATTTAAACAGAATTGAGGCAACTGAAAACGATATTTGTCACAGTTTATGTCATGAAAATTGAGCTTCATTTTGTTTCAGACATTTTATATTATTTTTGCTGAATTCGTTTGTGGTTTCTCGTTTAGAAACGATGCATATGAGACATTGTAATCCTATTTAATAGAGTTTAGTTTGTGGCATATTGCAACTAACTTTACTCGTAAAATACTTAACGAGGGCTTTGCGTTAAATTGTTGCTAGTGCTACGTAGATTCGTTTCGGAGTTTCTCGGACCATGAGTGAATTTTCGCTTTCAAATTGATAGTTATGTAGGAAATAAGGTATATAAATTAAATACATTTACTTATTCACACTAAAATAAGCTTTATAATTATTTAATGTCATATATTTATCTTCTAATATATAAAATTCTCTTGTCGCGGTATTTGTAGTTAAACTCCACCGAAACGGCTTGACCGATTCTCATGAAATTTTGTGTGTATATCGGGTAGGTCTGAAAATCGGACAACATCTATTTTTCATCCCCCTGTATGATGTAAGGATAGTCCACCCCTTTAATTTTTATATGGCAAAACAACGATTGCCGGGTAGGTAGTTTCTTTATAAGTACGAGTATTTAAGTATGAACGCACTTTGCACATGGTACAGTGTGTAACTTTGTATTCTTTACTATGTTGTTAGCAACATTCGGCCTTGAGTGTTTATCTCAATTTAGTCAAAACATTTCCTTTGGATTTTTGTTTAAAAAAACTGCTGCTATTGCCGTCTGCTGGGCAAAGGGTTCTCACCTCATCGAAGATATCGGTAGGACAACGTGTTTGTATAGAGCAAACCTGCAACTAGTTTGCTCAGAATGAGTTACATACCAATAGACTGATGTTTTTCAATATGTTTGTCTGTCCTAGATCCGTGACAACATGGAGCCTCTGGAGGTGATGGCCTCGCTCCTGGCAGCTATCGCCCACGATATGGATCATCCTGGAGTCAATCAGCCGTTCCTGATTGCTACATCCAACCATCTGGCTACACTTTACAGGGTAAGCAATATAATTTCTATTACTGTTTTATATAAAGGATGACTGGATTCCTTCTGTCGAATATTAAGAATTCGTTGCCAACGTGAAATTCATCATTCACTGAGAGAGAAAATCAATGTTTTATTTGGAAATAGGTTGAACAAAAAATCGCAAGTCAGTGGTGAACAGTTCAGTAGGTCGCGTTATAAAATGTTTAAAAAAAGACAAGTTTTCTTCTTATATGAAGTATCGTGAGATAGAGCACGCTCTATAAAACCGAAACATTCCGGTTAGTTCCATCAAATGTCTAGAACCGACATAACCTCACGTTAACTACACAACTTCAAACAGTCCTCTGTTAACCTTTCATACATTTACCTCATACGAAACTTGCCCACACAACAATGAACTTCATTGCCGTCAAACTGATCTGTTAACGTAGCAAATATATTAATCTTAGTAGGCAAAGTTGTGCGTTTGTATCGTTACCAAGTTAGACCGTGATCTCAAATCTCAAAGGCGACTGTAGTAATTACATTGATCTAGGACACTCTATCTATGGTACTATATCTAGATTATATATCTATTGACAATATTTAGTCGCTACAAAAATGGTTGGTCGTGGAATATTTCCATATAAATTGAACTTCCTTTTAATTTTTATACAAATATCTTTAAACATTTTGGTCGTTTAAGTTAACTGTTAGTAAGGATAGGATTTGTATGTGTGCGTTCTGCCGCACTGAAAATTACTCAATATCAATAATTATCACTTCCTCTTATTTATCCATTATGCAGCTCTTAAAAGTGGGTTTTTGCTTGTTATTGCCTAAACCTGACGTCCGAAACTGTCTTAGTCTTGCGGCTAATTAAGCCCACTATAACCGTCTACCTCAGTATGTAATATCCACACCACTTCATTATACTTTAGTCTTGTTTATTGAACAGGGAACACGGACAATCCTGAATTATTTTGGAAAAAAAAATATACGCCTTTAACAACACAAAGTTTAAAAGCGAATCATATCAAAGCAAAATTAAGTTGATATATTGTATCTGTATGCACAGAAATAAATTTAACGTTTTTTAATCAATATCGGATAGGTTATTTCGGAGCCAATTTAAAAGAGAATCTATGTCATGGTTCTGCAAAATTTCGACTTGTAAATTAGTTTCCGATTTATTTCTACCGCATATTGTTCAGGTTACATCTGCTATTTCATATTTAAACTTTTGTGGACTGCGGAGCTCTACACTCCAGGCATGTGCTGATTTGCACATTCAACCCTTCAGACTGCATGTTCAGTGATTTAGCCAATGATTAAGACTTTCGCCCGTACTCAGATCCGTTAAATGTGTCAAATTTTCTACAGTCTAGTCATGTCTTGACTTGCTCATTGAACCCTTCAGACTGCAAGTTCAGTGATTTAGCCAATGATTAAGATTTTCGCCCGTATTTTAGGTACATTATGGCAAATAAATAAAAATGAATTTGAATTGACTCAGAGACGTCAGATGCTTCGTTAGGAGATTTAATGAGTGATGCATGTAATGCATGAAAAATTAAGTTAATTACTAACGCGTCGATTTAATGGACGTCTCTGAGTGCGGAAGTTAGACGCGGCGATGCATTGAGAAGTCTTTCGAATGTATCTGTATTCACTATATCATGGACGACTTACCTACTAGAATTTAAATAACTGGAAATAACTATAAATTCTAAAACATTTAAAAAATTATGAGCCAGACTCCACCAACTCTGAGAAAATAACGATAGTGTCTTCTGACCTGTTTCTAGCTTCATCCATAAAGTGCGGTTAAAGCCGAGTGTTAAAATTTATACTTAATATTATAAAGCTGCAGAGTTTGTTGAACGCGCTAATCTCAGGAACTACTGGTCCGATTTGAAAAATTCTTTTTGTAATGGAAAGCCACATTCAACGGGAAGGTTATAGGCAAATCATACCGAAACTCCCTCGGAAACTGGCACAGTGCGGTTAAACCGGGGCGCTGCTAGTCTAAATATATTCACATGCAGGCCGTCGATACGTCGATAAGGCCTTGGCAACTAGTCCAACCCTTAAATTGCGACGCCGAGTTGAAGACGATCGCTTCTAAATATGGTTACACTTATAACACATTCATCTCTACCCTTCATATGATTGGTTACATAACCGTATACTCCGCGGCTGATACTCTTATTGGTCAACCTTGATTAACTAAAATGAGTTACATAAATTAAGTTAGAGTTTAGTGGGCAACCATGGTGTCAAAGTTTTTAGACCGCGAGAAGACCTCCGATATGGAGATAAGCTACTGATTTATAAATATTTATGACACACATATGTGTGTCATACTTACTTATTTACTTAAATAGTAGAATATTTGCTGGTCTTGATATCTTTACTTGTGCAAATGTATGAAGACCTTTTAATCTTGATTCGCAATACTCAACGCCTGGAATGGATATAACACGTACGAAATGATATCCTTAAATAGCTTTTCGAGTATTTGTTGGCGTGGATTTAGAGTGGCTTGTTTATCGGGTTCGGTCTGTTTTCATTGGTAGAGAGTCATCTATATCATCGTTTAATTATTGTGGCAGCTAACACGTATTACTTTTATTTGTCTGTAATGTCACAAACATGGGCGAAGATCTTTCATCACACTAATAACACACACATTTAGTAAATTAAAAAGTAAAGTATAAGCCTGTAATGTCCCATTGCTGGGCAAAGGCCTCTCATCTCACTGAAGATATCAGTACACCAGGAGGAAATATTTAGTCATTTAGAAAAATAGCCTATAACCTTCTCGGCGAATGTCTTATGGCTATCTTAACAAAATATTTATTTAAATAAGATTGGTAGTTTATGAGATTAGCGCGGACAAACTTTAAAACAACAAACAAAGATTTGTTATGTGATTATATTGATATTAGTATCTACAGATTAGATACAAACAAAACCCACTCACAAACACAATCATTAGGTACATTTATACGCATTACTGAGTAATGCAGATAGATTTATACTTTACACCTTGCCAAGAGTTCGATTCATAAATATAATAATTACTTCTTTGGATATTAATTAAGGTGGATTGTAAATTAATAAAATATGATTGAGATATTTATTTGGTAACGGTTAATGTGTTTGTATTGTGACTACAAGGTTAAGTCGCATATATATTACGTGAGACGCTCATCTCCAAATTCGCTATAAACGGAATCAGTAGTGTAACACTACTGATTCCGTTGATAGATTGATGGTTAGGTTTATGCGAACACTACTCACTTTGAATGCAATAACACCTCGTTACACCTGTCATCTGGGGCCGAAACTTTAGCTAAATATCACTACATAGTATAAAATAAAGTCGCTTGCCGCCGTCTGTCCCTATGTATACTTCGATCTTTAAAACTACGCAACGGATTTTGACGCTTTTTTTAAATATATAGGGTGATTGAAAAGGAAGGTTTATATGTATAAAAATTCCCACGGGAAGCACAACGCGGGTAAAACCGCGAGGCGCTGCTAGTGTAAGATAAAAGCGAAGTTTATCCGTAAACGCAGATCAATTCAAAATCATATACTGAGTGCGGGTTGCTTCAGCTTACGTTCACGCACCAGTAATCGTTAACACAAAATGTCAGTCTAAACAGACATAAGAAAATGAAAAAGCGAGGCTTTCTACTGGTTGAGCGAATAACTTTAATATACTGTCAATAAAGTTATGAAACAACATTTTGTCTGACAGACATTTTACAACAGTAAATTCGTTAACCATTTTGACGGAAGTATGTTACGGTATCCAGTATCCGACCGTTTGAAAAAATCGACCCATCGTTTTTAGGACCCAAAGGGTAAAAACCTATTACTGAGACTTCGCTGTCCGTCCGTCCGCCTGTCACTAGGCTGTATCTCAAGAACGGTGATAGTTAGACCGTTGAAATTTTCAAGATGTATTTCTATTGCCGCTATAACAACAAATACTAAAAATAAAATGAAATAAATATTCAAGGGGGCTCCCATACAACAAACGTCATTTTTTGCCGTTTATTAAAGTACGGAACCCTCCGTGCGCGAGTCCGAATCGCACTTGGCCGGTTTTTCTAATATTGAACTCGCATAATATAACTATGTCTACGCTTAAGTAAGTACCCACTTCCTGCCAATTGTACCAATACCTTTATTGAGATGAGAGGCTCAGCTGTGGGAGTTGGGACGTTACACACTTTACTACTTATACTACTTAATGAGAATTCATCACACCGTTTCATAGTGTTAGGTTAAAGTATGGTTCAATTTAGAGTGTTTAAAATATATGATGACTAGCCGCGCCCCGCTTTGTACCCGTCCCCAAGGGAATTTCGGGATAACATGTATCCCATGTGTTATTCTGATGTATAACCTGTTTTACTGTAAAGTTTCATCCAAATCTGTTCAGTAGTTTTTACGTGAAAGTGTAACAAACATACATCCATACATTCATCCTATCAAACTTTCGCATTTATAATATACTAGCAGCGCCCTGCGGTTTCACCCGCGTTCCCGCAGGAATTTCGCGATAAAAAGAAGTCTATGTCCTTTCTCAGGCTTTGGACTAACTGTGTGCCAAATTTCATTCAAATCGGTTCTGTAGTTTTGGCGTGAAAGTGTAACAGACAGACAGACAGACAGAGTTACTTTCGCATTTATAATATTAGTTAGGATTAGAAGGATTTGATCGTTATCGCGTATTACCTGTTCCTATAACTACGGTTTATTGGGTGCGTAATTTGCTAAATTTAGACCTAAGTATCGATCAAAAGTTGGTTGACGGCCGTGTTTGAACTGGGCATGTTCTTGTTGACGGTCAAGTGGCGGCCATTATTGAATGCACCATTTATAGATTGTATGGTTCACAAATAAACTTGGTTGAAGCATAATAGGACGTCAAATTGTCGATATTACTTGACTAGGGAAATCATTTTTCCTCAAATAGATTTCCAATCTTTTCGTTTACATTTCATAGAACCTAATTATTTTTCTGCTTTGCGTTGCAATAGCTTTTAATGTTTTCTAGTTCAATATATAGGCGATCTTATCTATGTTAAACTGTTATTTGAGTATATTGATAGTATATTGACATAATTGTAGATATTATACTAATATGTCCAAATTATGACTTCAATATATTCGTTAAAAAACGATTTCCGGATGTAAATAGTGTACCGCATACTATCTCTTCTACTACATATTTAAATTTTGCCCGTAACCAAAGTTTCTGACAGACATTAACAACTATATTTGTCGTAACCATCGGAATTATTCAATACGATACAATACCGGCTGATAACTAACTATAAGGCAGCGTCTATTGTAGGTAAGGTGTCGTTATTGTTGTCGCTTGCTTCATCTATTGTGTATTATGTTCCAGCCATCTGCTACACGATCTGAAACGGTTCAAGAGGTGTAAATCTAAAATATATTGTTGGCTAGCAACGATACGCTGTGTGTTTATTTAAATGTTTATATGTACAAGAGTTAAGATATCATTATCAGTACAATAATTTAGATGACTAGCAGCGCCCCGCGGTTTTACCCGCGTTGTGCCCGTTCCCGTGGGAATTTCGGGATAAAATGTAGCCTATAGCCTTCCTCGATAAAGACTATCTAACAGTGAAAGAATTATTCAAATCGGTTCAGTAGTTTCTGAGATTAGCGCGTTTAAACAAACAAACAAACAAACAAACAAAACAAACTCTTCAGCTTTATAATATTAGTATAGATTAATAATTTTGACATAATCACTGTGTTTACCAGTTAATTGATAGTTCATAAAGTAAGTTGGGGTAGGTTAATGGTCAACACTGGTATCAGATGATTTGGTATTAAATAATACTATGTACATATTATACATATACAAGTCTAAATAAATAAAAAGCTTTGAAACGGAACTTCAAAATCCCATTTTTTCCCAACATTTTTCAATTTGTAAAATAACAGTATCGATATATCTAAAACATACAAATCCTTCATATCGACATTGGATACAGCTCAATACACAAACCGGAAATTTAAACAAAAAATAAAAAGACCGTCGCACTATTCGCGAGTGGTATTCCGATATGATATGAATGGAATCCAAACACGTTGCGGAAACAAATCCGCTATCGACTGCATTGCGGGCAACAGGTATGCTACGAGTATACACGGTTCGATAGTGAAGTAGGTCTCTATGATAAAAATATTATTTATTCCTCTCGTGCTGTTACTTTACCGTAGATGTATTTATCTCATACAAATCCTTATAGTAAAGTGTTCGAATCTATACTTATACTAGCTGCGGCCTGCGGTTTCACCCGCGTTGTACCCGTTCCTGCGGGAATTTCTTGATGAAAAATAGATGTTGTCCGATTCTCAGACCTACCCGATATGCACACAAAATTTCATGAGAATCGGTCGAGCCGTTTCAGAGGAGTTCAATTACGCACCCCGTGACACGAGAATTTTATATACTTATTAGATTATGAATAATATAAAATAAATAAATATGGGCGCCACTCTACCAGTCACCAAAGTCAAGTCACCTATAACATCTAACTCACTGGAAGAACATAATCTGTGTTTGTATTTTTGTCTATTTTGATCTGATATCTTTCTGGTGTGACCCCATCAAATCTGAGAAAATAATGATATCGTATTACAAATTGCATTCGAACTCTATCTGTCGAGAGTGCGTGTGAAACCACGGGCAACAACTAGCAGTTATACCCCGAAATATATTTCAATTTTCAAAACCTAAAATGGTTTCTATTAATTCAGTAATCCAATATTGGTTTTATATTGCATAGCCGTTTTTAGTAAATAATATTTCATTTAGTAATATAGGATAGTGAAAGGAATAATTTATACGCAAATATTAACCGTGGAAGCCACAAGTGGTTGGTTGCGGAATTCGTCCGCGTGGAATTTAATAAAAAAGTAGCCTAAGTAACTCCGTATTATATTAATTAGCTACCTGCAGACAGTCACTAATATTATAAATGCGATAGTTTGTGAGGATGGATGTATGTATGGATGTATGTTCGTTGCTCTTTCACGCAAAAACTATTGAATGGATTTGGATGAAACTTTACAGTAATATAGGTTACACATCAGAATAACACATGGGATACATTTTATCCCGAAAAACCCGCGGGAACGGGTAATACGCGGGTGAAACCGCGGGGCGCAGCTAGTTGAAAGATAATATTATTTTGGTAACGTATATATTTTTATATATTACAACAGAAATTCCAATTTTACTTATAGATTTATTTTAGGCTTAATTTAGGTTTTACTTAGTAAATTAAGTTTAAGTACACATTAAGTTAAAGAAAGCTTATTTTGAATAGAAACTTACTTACGTTGTCACAGAAAATAGTGAGTTTTATCGCTTAAAAGTGAAGTGTCACCGTAAATGTTGTTTCATTTGAAAAAAGCATACAGACGATCGAATGGAAAAGCCTCCTCCTTTTGTCAAGTCGGTTAATAAGTAGTGTTCGCTTAAACCAGTATAAAGAAAAAGCTTTTGTTAAGCTACTTAATTGTTGTAATTTTTACGCTTCGCGTATAGGACATGATATAGAAAAATATCATTACAAAAGTACTTTTATTCGCAAATCAAATTATTCTGAATTCATTTCTAGCTGCAAAAAATGAGTAGTGTAGGTACTCGATACTTCATAATAACAGATATTTTTATTCTTACATTTTGCTAACAATATTTTATCGAGAGTCGTACAAGCTAACATGGACTAAGGGTTAATTAGCTCTGCACTGAGCTTGATTGGCCCTATTGTCTGATGCATTTCTAGTGCATTATGAAATAACTACGTTGAATCTAGCGCTAGCGTAGTTGCAATATGTAAGTCAATTTTCCTTTAATTGGATTGATCGTCAGTTCAATTAATTCGACATTGTAACTATCTAGGCTATGATGTTCGTTGAGGTATCATCCATTTTCGTCGGAATTTGGGGTTGATAATTGTAAGGCGCCTATGCTCCTTCCCGAAGACTAGTCTATCTCTATCAAAATGCCAAGTAGATAGGGACAGTGGTAAATATGTAACTAGCAGCGCCCCGCGGTTTTACCCGCGTTGTGCCCGTTACCATAGGAATTTCGAGATGAAAAATAGGCTATAACCTTCCCGTTGAATGTGGCTATCTATTACAAAAATAAATATTCAAATTAGACCCGGTTATTACAGAGATTACAACGAACATACAAACGAACAAACTTACAAATTTTACCTCTATAATATTACTGTAGATTGCGTAACAGTTACTTTCGCATTCATAATATTGATGCAGGGATCTTATTTTGGTTTATTTACATTGGTGGCGACCGTATATTCCGTACTCCGAAGATTGCCACACGCAGAAAGTCCCTTAATTAATGTTTTTTATTTCATTTTGTGCTTTCATCACAGGTTCTAGGAATTTCTCGTTTTAATACCGAATTTTCCCTTGAAAGCCAAATATCTGAACCGTCCAAAATGATTTAACTTTGAAATAAGCTCTATCGAGCTCTTTTCTAAGCTGATTGAAAATGTTTTCAATGTGTTACATATTCGAGTGAGCCTTCGCATCTAAATTTCCTACCATCTGCATGTGCACAAAGACACTATTGTTAGTTAATAACATCAATTGACATTACGATTGAACTAACGTGTATAGGTGTAGTTGTGTACTATGCAATAACCATGGGCTTTTGTGGTATACTCGCCCAATTTAATGTATTTATTAATTCTCTTTGAGTTCGTTCAAGCTATTTGTGTTAAGAGGTGTAAATTGTATATATATAAGTATATATACACTAAATGCAATCCACTATTGATTAGGTCTATTGTTCCACAGTTGAGGTATGTTCAACCACGCTATTTGCTTGCAAGTTATTGTACTAAAGTAACTAGTTAGCATATCTAGTATGTTTGCTTTCTAACTCTCAACTTAATACAAATGTGCGGTAAGATTCTAAATCCATGTTTGTATGTAAATACAAATTGAATTGGCTTTGAATTTAACAACATCCATTTACCAACATAATGGACAACAATACTGCGGTGTAGTGCACCGTCGTCGTTAACAAGCTGAGATATGGTTCCTAACTGCATAAACATAACTAAATTATACGTTAAGATGATGGGACGTCAGTTGGGTAACTAAGAGCAGCAATCCAATTTAGACACAGTTCGTAGGAACAGTTGCCTGCGTTTTCCAGCTTTGGAATTAAGATATGAGCTTGCATAATGTAGTGTACACGTGGACGAGCTTTCACTACTCCATATATACATGTTTTGCCACTTCCTTCTCAAAACAAGACTTTTTGTATTTATTCACATAAAATGCACGTTTATAATTTGGTCACAATAAATACGAATGCGTCCTTTAATTTTTTTAGGATTTTGTCTAGTTAGAATAACCAACGCTTCATTTGGTTGTCAGCGAAAACTCGGTTGAGTAACCAATCTTTAGGCTGCGGCTCCATTGAGGCGGAGACGAGCGGAGCTGAGAGGAGACGTGTGGGGATCGACCAATCGTATTACATGAAATCCACATCTCGTCTCCGCTCCGCTTCAATGGAAACAGTCAAGCGGAGACGAGCGGAGCTGAGAGGAGACGTGTGGGGATCGAACAATCATATATTACGTGAAATCCACATCTCAGCTCCGCTTGTCTCCGCCTCAGTGTAATCACATACCTCTTTTCACAGCTCTGCTCCTCTCAGCTCCGCTCGTCTCCGCCTCAATGGAGCCGCAGCCTTATTAGCGGTGCGACATTGCGTTGCCACCTGGTCTGTCAACGTGATAAGGCTCTTATAAGTTCTGTCGTGTAGATATGAAAGGTCAATGCACTATAGAACGTTATCGAAAAGGACAATCGTAGTGGGAATGATTGATGATCAAACTATTAGCCGCTCGACCACATGTTTGAATCAAACGCAGCTTTGTTATTTAATTGTTTACATCACGCGATGAGTGACCTATAGGTGAACGAGTTGTGCACACCAGCGATGTATTGTGAACTTACCCCGATTTTTTATCATCGCTTTATTGATTGTGTTAATGATATATTTTCTTCAAATCTACTATATAAAAATAAGTCGGGTTTTCCTTCCTGACGCTATAACTCCAGAACGCACGAACCGATTTCCACGGTTTTGCATTCGTTGGAAAGGTCTCGGGCTCCGTGCGGTTTATAGCAAAGAAAAAAAAATCCCACGGGAACGGGGGCGCTGCGGGTGAAACCGCGGGGCACAGCTAGTTTGGTATAAACAAATACCATTGATATTACTTTTTAGTAATTGATTGTAGTAGAGGTTTTATTTCTTTGGTAACGTACGAGTATATGAGTTAGTTAAGGACTTCTTGCAAACTATTATTAACTATTTGATAACCGATTGAGCTGTATTGCATAAACGTTTGTTCAAATTATAGAAAAGTATACCTAAAATAAATATATTATTCATTAATCCTATTCATCAAAACATGTACAGCTTGTCTTCTTCAAGGTTCTAAGTACATTTGCAGAGTACAAATCAAACGAAATAAGTAAAACTTTTAGTAGGATTGTGTCCAACCTAGTGTCGGAGTTATTAGACCGCCTCAAAGCTTCTGACACGTTGTTTCGATTGCCATAAATGGAATCGACAGTTTAACGTGCCCTCTGAAGCACGGTAGCGGCACAGATTACTAAATAGGCGCAAGTACATGGAGTGACGGAGGCCTGGTAGCGGTCTAATCGAATCCTACGTTACTCAACTTTCCAAGCCCACAAAGGTCGATGTAGAAATGACGAAGAATCTTTTTTCTTTTAACGCTTAATATTGTATTTACTTAACTCATTTGAGTTAAGTTTCATTAAATAGTTATTTGACTATTTAATGAAATCGCACTTAACTAATTTTGTTAAGATAGTAATAGTACTGTCTTTATGTTTACACTAATGAGGTGTTAAGTTATCTTTACTTAATTGGTTAAATTACAACATGTTCTTCAAAAGCTTTGCGCCTTACAATTTGAAGAGGTTGCAACTGAAGTGCAATTACCGATTGTGCAAAACTTCCTGTTTGTTTCAATTTCAGTTTCTGATTACAATCTAGTTTCATCATTCCTGGGTCTTAAATTAAATTGAGACATTTAGATCAAATTTCACCCATGTACCAATGTCGGGGTGGCACAGGGTGTGTTCGAAATCCTGGATTTTTTGGACACTTTAATTTGGGGAAAAAAACTGTTTTTGAAAAGGTATAATTCTGTTTTTGCTTGTTTCTAAAATATTCTTCATGTCTTAACTATATCTTTGAATATACATGCCTAACTAGCTTCTCCAAAATGTATAAAGTGATTAAAGTACTACGCCGCATTTTATAACTCATATTTATTAAATACGTGTCGTATTAGTCACGTATTTTTATCGCTTCCCCGTGATGTAATAAACCTGTGATCAATTTTAGTAACATATTGCAGTCTTTGATATAGAATCTTCTTTGTAAAGTTTCAATAGAAGGCACCGAGAGGATTTCATTGCGTCTTATTAATTTCCTGAAGTGTATTTATTGGATATGATACACTATTTCTTGCTTATTTATGGAGTGACCGGAACGTTCGTATTGAGACTTGCGAATTTGTTATAGAGATATGTCAGTCACCGTCTGGGAGTGAATTATTTATCTATATATATATAATAATTAAACCCGTTTTCATTGGTCAAGGCATCACGCGTGAATGGCTGGACCGATTTCCACGGTTTTGCATTCGTTGGAAAGGTCTCGGGCTCCGTGAGGTTTATAGAAAATAAAAATCTCAAAATTCCCACGGGAACGGGGGCGCTGCGGGTGAAACCGCGGGGCACAGCTAGTTAAATAATAAATTAGATGTTATGAGTGATATTTGCTACTTTATTTTAAACATGTATTGTCCAGGGGACACAATTGAGACACAACACAATGAAATGATAACAGAAATAGTCCTACTGCTGGGCGAAGGCCTCTCGTCTCACCGAAGATATCAGTACAATGAGGACTATTAGGAGTAATCACCGCGCTTTCCTAATAAAAACATAATTTAGGTTAATCAAATAACTCTATTGTAGGCCTCCAGAAAGTTTACTTAAAGTATAATTTGGTTATAAACTGAATACCCCAAACACTAAGTAAAACGCGGCTTAAAAGAGCACTGAATTAAAACAAATTAACACTTATGTATTCGAAATGTTATCTCTTTCGACGTTACATGTAGGTACGCCTTTGACTCGAAACTTATAGAAACGTAAAAAATTGTGTAACTCTGACGCCGCTCGAATTATGAAATGACACTGAAAAAATACTCAAACTGTTTATATAATGGACCGATAACTTCATTAGCTGATGTGTTTTGAAGATTTTGTGAAGTTCAACAACTTTAGGTATACTCGTAATATATTTATAATAAAACATGAAGTATTTTGTGTTAATAGTTACTAGGCGTTATCAATTGTTACAAAAAACTAATATTGTTTTATATATGTTTGCCTTGATCAAATGTTTTAAACTTGTCAAGATATAAAAGCATACTCCCGGATGTCAGGACTCCAGTTCAAAATCTCCCTGTAAAAGCGTCTACCGCCTAACCTACTATAATTTGAATTAGTTTCATAGCTTTATTAGTCTAAAGCATGCAACTACACCCAGATTAATTATGCGCAACCACGAAATAGAGAAGTGTAACTCGCTCTTCGGTGTGCGCAACCCACAAACAAATGAAATACAGAAAGAACTGAAGTCAAGAATGACCCCATAATATTAGAGCAATATAACATTCGGATTAAATCGGAATTGAAACGCTTTAGTAAGTCGACGAGGGCAAGTTGATCCGCGATTTAAACAAGCGTCTCATAATTCAACAGTGAACAGGAATCTCGAGTATTTTCAATTGATCATTTTAAATTTCTTATTAATTACGAAAGCACTGTCTTTATTAAATTCCTCGGTACATGACTTTGTATCAAACGAAGGTAAACAAATGAAAGAGCTTATCTATACTAATATTATAAAGCTGAAGAGTTTGTTTTGTTTGTTTGTTTGTTTAAACGCGCTAATCTCAGAAACTACTGAACCGATTTGAAAAATTCTTTTTGTAATGGATAGCCACATTCAACGGGAAGGTTATAGGCTACTTTTCATTCCGAAATTCCCACGGGAACGGGAACAACGCGGGTAATACCGCGGGGCGCTGCTAGTTTTAAATATGATGAAATCTTCCGGCTTTGGGGTGTTGTAAAGTATCTTGTTTTATCTCTGGAACTGAGATTCCCAAACATGACGGTCGATAATTTTGCAATGCTGATTAGAATAGAAGTATCTATAGAGTAAATAAGATAAGACCACTAGCTATAATCGAGATAGAAGAAGAGATCGTTTGTTGTTTGTTTGTTTGGGCGGGCTTATCTCTGGAACTAATTCGTTTTTCATTGGATGGCTTTCCAATACAAAAAGTTGATCTTTTTTGTTCTCTTAAATGTGGCTACATTTAAAAGAAAGATTTATGAGACTTTTGTCATCTCGTAATTCCTATGGGTATGGGCACAATGTGGGTTATATCGCGGGGCGCTGCTAGTCGACTATATGCCTTATTATGCCTATTTATGTATGAACAATAAACAACAATCAATAATCTAAGTCCAATACAGATTAATTTGCTATTCAACTCTCTTTAATCACTATACAAATATTCCCTCAAAACTTACTCCTTATTTTTGTCACAGAACACATCAGTGTTGGAGAACCATCACTGGCGGTCAGCCATCAGCTGCATCATTGAAAGTGGACTCTTGGATCAGATGAAGGAGAAGCGTTCGCAGTTGGAACACCAGATCAGCTCGCTCATCCTGGCCACTGACATCACCAGGCAGCAAGAGTATCTAAGCAATTTTAAGGTAAGAATTTAAATAAAATGCGGTAGAGGCAACTTTTGCTGGCTGCAGTTAATGCAGCTTTGCCATAAAGCAAATACAACCAAAGACCAACGACGAAGTGTTACCGGACGCACACATGCATAAACGCATTATTCTTACACGTATTTTTTAGTAAATCTCCACTGGCAATTGATATCGAAGTTAGAGCATAGTTCGTCGTTGGCCTTATGTGTACGGGCTCGTATTTATTTTGTGGTAATGTGCTGTCACTGAACGTGACGGCTGCAGCAGTTCGTGCATATAAACGGTATTCTCCCTCATTGCAGCTTAAAATATACTCAGGTGCTTATGTCAAGATGCGACTGTGGCGTAGCGATTTACTTGATGTCTGTTGAATACATACTCAAATTGTCTTTTATCAAATTGTCGCTTTGCCGAGTGTGAGCACCCGGCATTCAACTCTGCGATATTACATTCAAATGCTTCTACAACCCTATTAATTTTACATCAATAAATTCCATCCAGTTTCAATTCTTAAGGCATCTTCATTTAAGCATCGGTTGCACACTTTGAGCTCTACTGAGGGTAAACTAAAGGAGTATGTACTTGTTCGCAAAATTCACATTGATGCAGTTTGGAACATGCAGACTACTCTAACCAAAAGTGGCTGAACAATGTTCGGAACAATTCGATTGACGTTCTGAAATACTAACGATAGTTAACTCGGCTTGTCTGGATAGTGAACTAAGTTCGAAATTGATTGTACCTTTGTTGTATAATTAGTCAATTAGTATATTCCCAAATCGAAGTATGTTTGTAACTCAATTTTCAATTAGGACTGGTGTTTAAGATCATGAAATAGGCAGACGTGGTGATTACGTTTAATCGTCCTGAATGTACTGATAAATTCAGGGAACAAGTGACCTTAATCTTGCTGTGGGTTCTTGCAAGAAATTACTTTCAAGCAAGGTGCCACTCCACCGAAGTAGAAAAAGGGGGGTAAAATGTACGCTGTGCAAAAATATACCAGTAGCATTACATTAAACCTTCGGTTCTATTATATTATAATCCAATACTTTCATGGATTTTACTCGCTCACCGCCTTGCTCCGCTACAGTGGACAAGGCAGCTTAAGTGGAAAATGCACTCACCCGCATATAAAGCTTTATGTTAAAATGCCAAATCTGAAATATTTTTAGGACTTTGTTATCATATTTCTTGATATTTCATACTAGGCTGTTTCTCGATCTTACAAACGTTTCTTTTTACTACAATTTAGAAGATATTATTCAGTTAATATAGTTTCATAAACTTTCAATGTAGTTTCAGTCAATCAATCAATCATTAACAATATGTTACTATTATGCTTCAATTCAGTAAATTAAATTCAGTTTTAATCATAATATTCTACGAAATAAATCAAGCAGACAGCAATTAAACGTTTTATCATTACAGGTTCTTCTTTATTGCGAAGTTTTATAGATATTCTGAAACTAAAGCATTTTATAAATTCTCGCCTGGTTAATTTTAATTCGTTCCGATAAATATGGTTATTTATTGGAGTTGGATTGCTTTTGCCTCGTTTAATACTGAAGTTTTTCTGAAGTTTGTTGTAAAACTTTAATAGATGATATTTCATTTATTAAAGTTTTCAATCTCGGATCTCTACCCGATTTTATAGTAAAATAAATACAATGCAATGAAAGGGATTTTATATCTCAGAAACTAGGAATACTTTGAAAACTAAGAGCATTGTCAGTGGCCCTAGCTTTGCCCGTATTGTTTCCTCCCCCGTGAGAATTAAAAGAGAGTACCGTATTATATTCAGGTTATATCGAGAGGTGCATTTATACTATATTAAAACAAACATACAAAAACAAACTCTTTATTCTATTAGTATTTACATTAGTATAAAAACGTACAACTTGAACGACCTTGGAATTAACATAAAATGTTATCGCACGTATAGTATTGGTTGCATAAAGTCAGTAAAATGAACGAACATGATAATTGTGCGGAGTTTATTATTGGAGTTGAGCAATGTTTGATTCACCTCAGTGTTTTACTTGTGTGGAATTAATTACCTTCTCTGATGGAAAATTATTGTCTTACGTTGACTGACTGAAGACCACCTAAAGGCCTCCGTGTTCATGTTCATGATCACGTGATCTGACGATTGAGCTGAACATCCGGGACGGGCAATTAAACGTGCCCTACGAAGATTTGAATGCCAGTATAAGCATTGTCGCGTAGTCCTTTTCGCTATACGATTACTTTCAGGCCGAAAGGCTTGCCCTGGCATTGGAACATAGAGGCGCTACTATTTATCTTATTAATAACTGTTATAACATTCTATTGGTTCCACTAACTGATCTCCAAAAGTTATTTTAGTAAGTAAATCAAGATTTGTAATTTTTCTATGTACCTAAATCACTTTATAATAATTTCTAGACGCCATAATTTTATATTTACTTACATTGAAAAATACATAGTCAGAAGTTAATAAATAAGCAAAGGGGCGAAACTGTTAACTATTCATTATACCAATTCTGCCGTCGCAATTAAAAACGGGCACAACTAACTTTGTAAATGTTGACAAAATCGAGTATAAGATATTTTTAGAATTTTGTTTAAAAAAATCACTTTTGAAATGTGATTTTCGAAATTGTGTGAATGTTAAAAGTTGCGTATGTTTAGTATGTATACAACAATATCAATATTATATTTTTAATTTATATGGATAAAAAAATATTAATTTAATCATTCGTATTAAAACTTAAACAATTATGCAGTTTTGCCCTTCTTCCGTAACACGGCAGAATTAAATCAATTATCAAAGTTCAATTAATGTCTGTAATGTTCCACTGCAGGAAAAACCTCCTCCAGTCATATACATGTCAATCTATACTCATATAAAAAGCTGAAGAGTTCGTTTGTGTGAACGCGCTAATCACTAAAACCACCAATCTGATTTCAATTATTGTTTGTAATGGATAGCGTACTGGAACGGGCAAATCGCAGCTTAAACCGCGGGGCGCTTCTTAAAACTAATCTGAACTTTATGGGCCATATTAATACACGCGTAATTAAGGAGTTTAGCTATCAAGTTGTTTGTCACTTTCTCACATACGAAACTTTCCGAAAACCAAAAGAGACAAAAGACGGTGTTTTAGTTACACCGCCTTTATTAATACTCGTAAGGCCCTAAATGTAAGTATTGATTCCAGCGTAAAAGTGCAAAAGTATTCTCAGTGATATTTTCACGGTAGAGTAAATAATAATAATATGAGCAGTCTACGAGACGAAAGTTACCAACTAATGAATGTTTCCTCATTCCATCGAGGTAATTAAAGGCTGCACTTCAAAAGTCAAGGAAACTTGCCGGTAGATAACAAGACTATTCTATAGTATTCGTAGCGTGAACTTAACCAGGTTGGAACTTGGAAACTTTTGCACCGGGACGACTTGAACATTGTTAGTATTATAGTGTTTCTCCTCGGAGTCACGGGACAAGCCCGGTCTTTTTGAGAGGCTTGCGAGAGGATACAGATACAACTCGTGTAGGGGCCTCTACGATTTATTTTGTGAACTGTACATAATCATTCCTCTTCGTCCTTGGTACGCCCATGTGTTGTACCTTGCTCTCTTTAGGGCGATTAGTACCGATTTTACGTTTTAACGATTGTACCGTTGTCTTACTGCGTACTTATATCTTGAAAGGAACCCCTGTACCAAATTTCAAGTTTCTAGGTACAGTAGTTTCATATAAATATATAAATCAGTGAGGCAAGTTTGTCTTTTATATGTATATACTCGTAGATAGCTTTAATATAGCTATTTAGTATATTGCTTCGGTGAAACTGCAGAAATCCAACCTTAGGTATTTTATATCATGCAATAGACAGAGCCAGGAATCGTACGAATTTGTCATTCGATTTCCCCGATAAAATACTACTGCCGTTTCTACTTATCCAATGTTGGAACTATTATTCATTGTTAAACATAATAATTTCTAACCCTTCTATTCAAAGTCTATAATTTACTATGTCACATGTCAATACATTTCAATTCATAGAGTATCAATTTAAAAACCAAAGTAGAGAAATAGTGAGTACAGTAACAAATCTGTTCATTTCAAATGAAACTTGTGATTGAGCACATTGCTATAATGAAAACTCGGCTTTTAAAGTTTCACATAAAACCGACCGACAAATTAATTAGCCTGGTGTAAAAGAACGCTCGTTAAACTGTTGATTTAACTATAGTACCGCTCTTGTGTAAATTAGTTCATAATGGCACTGTAATAATGCTTACCTTTGAATGCAGTTCTGAAGTTTAAAGTTAAATACGGTAAAAAATTACACTATTGCTGACAGAAAAGTTTATCGATGAAAAAGTTGGACATTTACTAAGCACTATAATGCAGGATTGCTGTTACTTGTTACTGAAAATGATACGATTCAATATTCGAAATTTTAGATATAGATAATGTTAACTACGCAGTAAAACTCAATGAGCAAAATCGCTAGAAAATTATTTCGTAAATTAATTTGAAGAATTGAGCTGACTTAGGAAAAGCTGAAATGAATATCTTTTCTCCATTTAGTATCGGATACAATTTATTAAACTAACTAATCTCGTGTCTGCATTTTTTAAGTTCTTAAAGAATAACGATTTAATGAATTACAATTAAAAATATCATGTCAGTTTTATCCGAAAAAAAATGTATGTGAACCAAAACAGAACAAAGAACATTTTAATAAAGTACGAAATATACGAACTATACTAAATACGAAATATGAGAAACACTTTGTAACACAAATAAATCCGTATTTTAAAAGTCACAATTAAATGCAACTCAATTTTATTCGTTTCTGACCAATCGTTGGTCATTTTTTTGCCGTTGCGTTCTCTAAATTGTTTTCCTGCAATCCGTTGGACAGATTGATGTTTTTGTTTCACCAACGAGTTTATAAAATATTTATCAATCAACTTTTATTGAACTATCCTATTTCACAGCAGGCGAGAATTATGTAAATTAAGCAAGATCATTTGTTTCATAAAAAAAAAATTGGAAAAGTTTCGATGCTATCAATGGGAATGTTTGCAAAACCCGATCTTAAGCTGAAACGTTTCAAGAATTAACGCTTGAATGTGCATTGTCTTGTTAAGAGTCGGAACGTCTAGCCGAATCCTAATTAGACTCGACTTTACATCGGTATTATCCGATCGAACCTTCGTTACACAATCGAACCCATTTGAATGGAATACAATGATTACAGTTTAAACACCCGCTGAATGTTGCAAGTAACTGTTTCGTTGCGTTTAATTGTTGGCATTAGTTTGCTAGTGCTGTGTACATTTTGAATTGACTGCCACAGTGACGTGAAACGAATACTCCCATTCAAAACACATTGGTAGCTGCGATCGACAAATCGCAACAATTAGTTGTAGCATTTCTGAAATTTTCCTCGGTTTGTGGCTGCATTGTTATTTATGCGGTGTACTGTAGAACTTGGTTCAGTATCTTGAGATCAAATTACTACTTTGATAGGGAAAATCACTACATAGTATAAAACTAATTCGCTTTCCGCTGTCTGTCTGTCTGTCCCTGTGTATGCTTAGATCTTTAAAACTACGCAACGGATTTTGACGCGATAGAGTGACTCCAGAGGAAGGTTTATATGTATAAAATTTCCTGAAATTCCCACGGGAAAGGGTAGGTACAACGCGGGTAAAACCGCGGGGCGCTGCTAGTTAATATAATAAAATAATCCACTTCGAAGGTTTGAGGCCTATATATTCAATTATTCTGATAGCAAATAAAATTACTATTGTTCTTGCATTGTTTACGTTACACGAAAATAGAAATTAGTTTTAATCATTTGAAAGACCCACAATTATATATAACTCACTATTCGTTTATAAAGAAACAATATTATTGTTCAGTTATCACAAAATGTTAGCATTCGAATTATTCGACAACTAACCGCGGATAATGTCTGCCAACTCAAAATAAACAATGTTGATAGGAATTTTGATAGGATTAACAATATAAACGTCAGTTAAAAATGTGTATCCGTAAACGAAGTTTCATTTCGAAATATAAACTTATTCGTTTGTTATTCAAATGCATTTTCAGTGTTCAGGCTGGAATAGACGTGTTTTGTAAAGGACATGCTGTTATTGTTGTTAACGACTTAGCCGATGCAAACTTTCGTTAAAAAACATTTTTTTAACATTATTAAATGTCTTTCAAAAACTTAAAAGATAAACTGTCGAAGTTATTCCGGCTACGATTTGGCTACGATTTTTCATTTTCTTACGTCTGTCAAGACTGTGTTGTGTTAACGTTTACTAGTATGTGAACGTAAGCTGACGCAACTCGCCCTAAATCGATTTATTAGAATTGATCTACTAATATTATGCTTGTGCCGGCTACGATAATATATAGGCAGGATTTTTTATCAGTTCCTTGAACATTGTAATAAACCTATCCAACTAACTTTCGATTTAGAATTCAACTATCATATCGTTTCATCAAACTCGAACAATTCCTTTGGGCGTTACTTGTAAAAATCTAGTTGTATGTACATATCTGAACACCAGTTTCCTTGAAGAACTTTAAAGTAAAATAAATTGAAGAGTTGAAACAAGTTTTGCTATTTTACTGTTTATCTTGGTTTGTAAGTGTTTTACTTGCCAAGGAAGTAATCGAAAAGTTTTGAGTGTTTATAGATAAACATCATAAAGCTAATTTTAACAATGGAGTTTTACTCTAGTCTTATATGGCCTAGAAGAAGATGAAACTGAAGTAGGTAATTCAAAAAATAAGAAGTGATCTCTTCATTGACAATTCAATGATGATAAAACATCATAATATTGACTTACCTCGTTTCTTAAATTCCTCCCAGCGCCTATTATATTTAGACACCTATTTTTATTGAGTAAACGTACAAATTATCTTCGAGCTCACTTAATCTGTCTTTACATAATTTGTTTGCTCGGAATCTAGTTTAGTCAAACATTGGTGCGCTAGTCGACACCGACGCCGCTAAGATTCGGATTAGAAGTAATTTGTTCTCCTGACCTGAAACTATCGGTTTACAGACGACACATGCGACACTAAGGGCGAATTGCAAAAGCATTCTTAATCTAATTTAACGTCTTAGTTCCAAATTCTCCGTTTCTATCTCGAACCACGATTAACTCAACTCGGTTTAGTTGAATCAATTTGAATTTTTGATATCAGTTGAGCTCGTGAACTCAGATTAAGTTGATTCGATCGAGTTCAGTGTAACGGTGAAATTAAGGCTAAATATGTTTAATTAACAAATGACGTTTCAAAATAGTATTCTATTTCGTGCAATATACAATTTTGAACGGCTTTTGTTTCATAAACGTATTTAGGAACTAGATTTAAGTTCTCGTGCAATTCGCCCAAAACCTTGAATAGTACGGAGTAATCTTCATAATAAGAATTAGAATACCAGTCTAGCTTGCTAGATGATGCATGAAAGTACATCCTACTAGATCTCACTGTAAGACGCCACTTTCTCTAACTGAAAATGTAAGTAGAGTAAGGGTGAATTGCACAAAGATTCTTAATTTGATTTAGCGCCTAAACTTATTTAAAAAATCAAATGACGTTCGTTTGAAATGATCTATTTGATGCACCATAAAGTTCAATTTTGAAGGGACAGCTTTTGTTTCTTTAACATATTTCAGGACTAAATAGATAGATGGTGTATGATTGTTTTTCTTGCATTTGCTTTCCTACAGTTACCAACAATTAAACTCTAACTCCGTTTGCCTCTTGTCTAGGTAGACTCATATTAAACGTCATAAGACCGACTAATATCATGTTTTGCATTATCAATTATATAACATTACGTGACTGCATAATTGCAATTGCTTTGACTGTACGTAATAAGTGGTACTAATATCTGACTGTACCTTTGTGAAGCCGTCAGTATGTAGTGCTGAACAATGCTTCGCGTGGGGACTTAGTTTACTTTGCTTCTCATAAATGTTCTAATGCAAGAAAATGAGAAGTATTTTCATAAGTTTAATATCATGCCCTGTAATCTATATTATAAAAGAAAATCGTGTTTGTTACACTGTTTATAACTCGAGAACGGCTGAACCCATTTGGCTGAAAACTGGTGGGGAGGTAGCTTAGAACCAGGAGACGGATATAGGATACTATTTATCCCGTATTTCCTACGGGAACGGGTGCGGTGTGGGTGAAACCGCGGGGCACAGCTTGTGGAAAATAAAGCAATATTTAAACTGTTATTTAAATTGTTTCCTGTTGTCTGTTAAGTGCAGTGGCTTTATTAAATGTAAGTTATTATTAGCTCGCTCTGTTTTACCACCGATATTAATTAAGGGCGGATAACCATTTAGTACCGTAAAGCCGTTCGTTCAAAAGTGTGTTTAATACTGTACGAAATAGAATGCGATTTAAAATAAACGTCATTTGTTTTTTTTTAAACATATATTTAGCCACTAAATAATGAGTTCTTGTGTAATCCGCCCTAAGAACGCAGTTAGATTAAAGCAAACTTCACAAACAGGTTAAATAGTTAAAATGAATTCGATACTCCTAATATAAAGTATTAGCCTGTAATGTCCCACTGCTGGGCAAAGGCCTCTCATCTCACTGAAGGTCGTCAGTCATTACAGTGAGGAGGATTAGGCATAATCATCACGCTTGCCAAATGCGGGTTGGCGATCTCAAACTCGAGCCATGTTTGAAAAGTAGGAAATATCACGCGACCCGGGAATTGAACCGGGACCCTCAGTCTCGACAGGCTTGCACAAACCACTAGACCACCGAGGCGTATACCTTTACTAATTAAATTACCAGTCAGATTGACTAACAATTGTTTTATATTTACAGGACAATTTTACTTAAAGTTAATGAAACCCTAACTAAACTATAAAATATGTCATAGCCACTTTCGTATAAGTTTATGGCTTCTTTTATCCCGAAATCCTCTTGGGAGCTGGTGTAGCGCCAGCAGTCTATTTTAAAGGAACGCTTGTGTAAAGTGAAACTTTTGAATTGCAGTAACCCTAAATCTGGTTTAGAAAAAATACCATATTCTTGCTTCAGTTAACCGCTAAACGTTAAATCGTGGTTTCGTTAAATTAACAGTTTTAAAGTGCCGGAATAGATTTTATTCTTTAAAGAAAATATTTTAACGTGATTTTTCCCATAAAATTTTTATGTCGATATCGGCGTCACATAGAAACATGGTAAGACTGAAATTATTGTGACGATTAAACGTGAATAATCAAATCAAAACCTCTCAGTAAAGTAATGAGAATCTTCGATATTTTATTCAATAAAATACCAACTAAGATAAAATACGTTAATTTATTTTTCATATCGCATTCTACGTTTTATTATTTACTGTAATTGCTTTCAGCTATCAAACCGACGCGACCCTGCATACAAACAGAATTAAGACTGTAAAACTTTATTCCTCTTATACAAACGGAACATGATTAAATGAACTCCACGGAACTAAGACCCTGAGCCCACTGGAGACAAAGCAGTCTAGTTAAATTAACTCGTTTGACATGAACAAAACTATCTCTAGTCAGTCTATAGTACATTTTAATGTAATTGAAAAAGAGGAGGATATTAGTGGCCAACCCTAGTGTCGGAAGTTTTTAAACCGCCTAAAGGCTTAAGACATGAGCTCTAACGTGCCTTTCGAAGCACGGTATCGGTTAAAATAAGATGCCACTATCGGCCACCCATCCAAGTAGGAGACGAGCCGACGATGCCTAACAATTGCAAATGACCTAACATCGCTTAGTTAAACTTCGCTTCGAGCGCTACCGACAAAAAGTTTGTAACAGACACTGTCTGTGGTAGATAAAAAAGTTTGTTTTTAGTGCTTTTTTTTCATAGACCTACAGAAGACTTAATAATACAGAAGACTAATTAATTAAGTTTTCAGTGTTAGAGTTTTTAGACTGCCTAAACGTCTCCGGTAGAAGACGTGTCTAATTACAGTCTTGGGTATGCAAGTTCACTTAGAGCCTATGCACGGCTCTAAGTGAACTTGCATCGAGCTAAAGTACCCTCTGAAGTAAGTCTCGAGTTGTTTGAAGCATTTGGAAGTTTATAAAATGTAAATAACAAACGATTTCGCTTCTTAGTCTTGTTCAGAGTTTTTATTAGTTTTATTTTACTTGGTTTAGTGAAGTTTTAGTTTTAACTTCATTTATTTTGTTTTATTGGAGTTATTTTTCTGCAGTTTTGTTCTCATAGTTTATTTAGACAGTTTGTAAAGAAAATACTGTATGAAATATAAAGCAATCGACATTTAATCCTTCGAACTAAACAGTCATCAAGTACTTCTTACAAAATCATTTAAATACCGATATCCCCCATTCAAATCAGATCAGTGGTTTTAAAAAATTGCTTGCTTTTGAGGTCGATTAAAAATGAAAATTCCTAGCAGCGCCTTGGGGTTTTACTCGCTTTGTGCTTAGTCCCGTGAAAATTCGGGATAAAAATAGCCCTGCCGTTTAATGTTGCTATCCATTACAAAAATAATTATTCAGTTACGGCTTGGTTGTTTTGAGATTAGCGCGTACAAACAAAATTCAAAGCCTTCGGCTTCATTATATTAGTCTATAGGTTTCCAAACTATATTTCTGTTACTACTTTAATACATTGCAACACTTGTAACGTGTAACTGTAAATATCAATAGTGTTGTAGCATTAGTGGCATATACTCTTTCGGTATAATCGCGGTCGCCGTTCGAATTTCCGTGACAAGCGAATCATTTTTGCAGCTCTCAAAACATGCTCGGTTTCGGTTCGCATTAACCAATCGTTGTAATTACGTTACTTCACCCACAACACTGCACTGATATTGTTTTACTGGAATGAACGGTAGTCTACGTACTTAAAGCTACTTCGATCGTTTAAAAGGATTTATTTAAAATATATATCTAGTTCTTATTCTTCATCGAGTGGACGATCACCCTGACCAATCCTGATGTCAGAGTTATTGAGCCGCCAAAGGCCTCCGATATGGCTCATGTAACGACTACTATCCGTAGGGAGTAACCGGGACCGACGGCTTAACGTGCCCTCCGAAGCACGGAATCGTCTTACTTTTCGGACAATCAGGTGATTCAGCCTGCAATAGTATCTAGTTTATCCTCTTGTATCGTGTCAATGGCCTCCTATATTATGTAATATACCTAACATCTATTTCGTGTATTCTATTTATTTTATGCTTAAGTAAGAACTATGCTGTCCCTGTGCTGGGCAAAGGTTTGTCCTATTCCCCGAAACATCACCAATGGTTCGAAACTTTCCCCTTCTTTTAACAATATTTTTTTTTTTAACAAAAATAAATAAAATATGTATTTTTTTAAATGTTTAGTTAAATCTGAACTCGTAGGGCCGATTGTCCTTTTATACCTAAAAGATTTTTTTTTTACCCATTTTAGCACATCACTAAACCGTTTCTTTTCACCGAAGAAATTAGTTTTGGTTGGAATGTAAATCTTGTCACCTTCGATTTTATTTCAATATTTTAGAAAAAATATGGTAAGTTATACGTATGTAAAGGGTAATGTAAATAGCTTGTCACTGAAAGTGCCCGAGTTTTGTTTAAATAATAATCGGCGCTTAAAATACCAAACAAAGGTAGCAATGGTTTATTCAAATAGAATACATTGCTGTCGGCCTTATTTTCTTGAATTTTTATACCGATTTCGCGTTAGAACGCATAATGCTTTGCTCTCCGAATGCCCTAAAAAAAGGTGCTTGCCCTCAGTGGGAAATTCTCAAAGTAAACTGTTCCGTCTTACTGGCACATAAACACGAATAGAAACATGTCAATAATATAATAAATTACGTTCCTGTTGAACACAAAAGTGTCTGTTTAATAATATACTTTATGTTCATTAATAAAAACTGATTTATAGTGTCTCTAACCTATTTCTTAAACTTTTTCAACTTTTCACCTAATGTGTTTACATATGTTACACAGAGCAATGTAATGTGTTTACATTGCTATTATTCTGTCGGTTTCTTTAGTGCAAACAGGTTACCGTGTGTTGAAGAGTTTTTGTAAGTTATGCTCAAAGAATTTAGGACAGAGCTTTTTTAGTTTTTCAAAATTTAATGAGAAACGTGGCTTTGGGATCAGTTACTCATAAGCGGTATACATTTAGAAGTTTAGTGGCCTTCCCTAGTGTTGGAGGTGTTTGTCTGATTAAATCAAATTCCTATCCAAGACATGGTCTAACGATTGGCAATGGTGGCTGCGCTATAATTACATATTCACTCAAAGATAAATGCTTTTGCTTTAGTATACACGTTACCACATTAGTGCATTTCACACGAAACACAAATAAACATAGAGTGTTATGCAAGTTGCCCTTCTCGCTGCGAAAAGCTTTGCTATTACTCAATTTCCCCACGAGACAGTAACCAGGTAACAGCACTGTAAGTAATCAATTGGTGAGTGCATCAGCTCTAGGGACAACAAGTGGGTTCTTTAATTACAGTGGCTCTCAACGTGAGACGCACCAAACCCTTCTCTATTTATACTCCGCCATTTGTTCAATACAATTCACTACAGTGACGTAACTAAGTTGCTGCAACCATAAAATGTATTAAATTGTTTGTTTTGCTGCGAACATCAAGCTAACATATAATATAACATGAATGTATATAAAACGTTTAAAATAAAATCGTTACGATTATATTTATTCCTTATTGAATGATACGAAAATGTTTCTTCTATTTGTATAAATAAAAGCTTTTGTCTCCAAAAGCAATCAGCAGAACGTCTGCGCAACCTAGAATATAATATTTTTCGTTGGAAAATGATACCAAAAACTCGGAGTAACAATTTTCGTTGTATTAATAAGATTAAGTGTTTCTCGGGGAATTGTGTGTAAACAGTACATTTAAAATATGAAATTCTGTTGATTTTATAAATAAATTTATTTTATCTGTTACGGTACCTGTTCTTCATGTTTATTTTATATTGTTTTCATAAATTGTTGATGTGACATAAGATGACACAAATATTGTTAGTTTATGAATCAATGGCATCTGTATTTCGAAATATTGAATTATGCTGTTTTTGTACTGAATATGCGATTAATATAAGTAATGTATGTGATCTAGTTCCATCTATTGCTGGCTGGTAGAAGTGCGTAAGAGTCCTCCATATGAATAATGTTGTTCCTAGGTCTTGTCATTGTTGTTTGAGATCACCAATTTGCATTAGCAACCTTCCTCACAGCAGATGTTTCTAGAAAGGTCTTTGTCCTGCATTGAGAACGAGATATAACCGGCCAATTGTGTAATAGCGTGTACGGTTAGCTTATGAAAAAATTATACAGCATACTTTGTCACATTATACAATTTGAAAATTCTTATTGACAGTTAGTTGGTTTTATATAAATTTTGATAAGGTTTTATAAAATGCTTAACATTTTTATACCTTCGATTGTTGATTGTCGATATTGAATGTTAAGCAACGGTTGTCTCGATCATGAATGTGATGGGTGGCCGTCGATAGTGAATGTTAAGCAACAGTTGTCGCGATTATGAATATGATGGGTGGCCGTCGATCTTGAAGCAAAGGTTGTCGCAATTATAAATGTGATGGGTGGCCGTCGATATTAAATGTTAAGCAACGGTTGTCGTGATCATAAATGTCATAGGTGGCCGTCGATATTGAATGTTAAGCAAAGGTTGTCGCGATCATGAATGTGATTGGTGGCCGTCGAAAGTGAATGTTAAGCAACGGTTGTCGCGATCATGAATGTGATGGGTGGCCGTCGATATTGAATGTTAAGCAAAGGTTGTCGCGATCATGAATGTGATTGGTGGCCGTCGAAAGTGAATGTTAAGCAACGGTTGTCGCGATCATTAATGTGATGGGTGGCCGATACTTTTTGCTATAGTAAGCTATTGTAAGCCGTGCGGCGTGTGCATGTTTCTCTGTCTGTCTCTCTCTCTCTCTCTCTTATAGAAAGAAAGCCAGATATTTTCGTTTCGTCTTTCTATTTCGCATTGAACAGTGTGGTGTCGCGACGATTATTTTTGTTGATAACAAATAAACTTCGTTCCATCCGGGTGTCCCCTGACACCTCTCAAGTTTTTTTTTCATACCTTTGGTTACATTAACACAATATTACATATTATACCCACAGGTGAAATATTTTTTGAAATCGGATGAAAAGTTCCGAAGATTAGCCCCTACAAACAGAAACAAAGTAACAAACTTCTCTTTATAATATTAGTATAGATTACTTATGTCACTAACCCATTTAATTTACTTATCTTTTATGTTGAAAGCGAATATTTATTGGGTCCAATTAACATTATAGTTCTTGTTTTTTTATACATTTAAGTTTCTTATCTCAATTGCGTGTAATAATTAACAAACCGGGTTGTCAAATCACTGCACCAAATTATTGGTTCGATATACACTTATGGCTTTTAAGATTTTAATAATTCACTGATAATCTCAGTAATCTCAGAACGTATTGAGGATTATCCGTCATCACCAAAAGCACCCAAAAGTCCTGATCTCACACCCTAACAAGGCACAAAAGATCTCATTACATTCCGTGCATTTCTTCATAAAAACTTTCTATCACCAGAATTCAAACCAAGAAACCTATTTTCATTTTACTAAGTTTGCACGGACCGTGTTGGGGTAACCGTCAAATTTCCGGGGCGCCCACACGAGGCATTTGATTAAGCTTAGTTTAACAGAAACCGTATGTTGGTTTGATATACATAGTTTGGTTTGAGTTTCAGACTACTATTTGACCTCGTTGATACACTTCGTATTTCGAATACTAGTCTTCATTGCCGCACTCAGAAATGTCCATTACATCGACACTTAATTATTTGGCGTGATTTATCATAGATTACATGGGAAAATCACTCATTAAATCTCTACTAAGAAAGCATTTGAAGTCTCTTAATACGGTAAGTACTCATAATTTAGCTGCTCGTTTAGCGCGAACCTGCGACAAGGTATGGTATAGTAAATACTGTTGATTGTTGACACTTAGCAAGAAAATTCGAAATTTAATTTTTCCACCAATCTAACAGTCTTTATTGTATAACTACTCGTAGTAGCGCACCGCGGTTTTACCCGCGTTGTGTCCGTTCCCGTGAGAATTTTGGGATGGAAAAAATGGGATGGACCTATAACTTTTCCGTTGTATTCGGCTATCCATTACAAAAATAATTATTCAAATCGGATTAGTATTTTCCGAGATTAATACAACTCTTCAGCTTTATCGTTCCTACTAATATTATAAATGCGAAAGTTTGTGACGATTTATGCATGTATGTTTGTTACTCTTTCACGTTATTTTATCCAGAAATTCCCGTGGGAACGGGCACACCGCGGTCGTGGCTAGTTAAATAAGTATTAGTAAAGACGAATGCTTGTCTAATTAATGGATAACTTTTTAACTGCTCTGTACTTGATTAATTCTCATTACCTTCTGATGTAATCATCAAAATGCTAAAAGCTTAAGAACGAACTCGATTATAAACAACCATCAATCCCGACATGCTATTTCAATTAACATCTAAAGATCAACACAACATCTTATCAATTTCAATTAAGAGAAAAATCCTTTACTAACTGCCAATTAATCTGTGTTCAACAATTTTAATTGTATCTTCTGATTAAATGGTGTAAAACACAAGTGTCTGTCAAGCTATTAATTAAATGGTATAAAAACACAGTTGTCGATTATTTAAAGCCTTTTATTGTTTCATAACAAGTTTAAACAACAATGAATAAAAGTTTTATATTAATGTATCAATAAATAGTGCATTGAACAACAATTAAATCGCAAAATATCTACGTTATAGAACTGATTTATTTTCAATGATCTATGTTTATTTTTAATCGGATTAGGACTAATTCTCTCGACCGCTCTACTCTTCAAAAAATATGAACTAAGCGCTATTTTTCTGATTTCGACACTCAAATGTAAGAAAAGATTTTTTTAATTATTGTGTGTTATATTCGATTGGTACTTGAGGTATTTAAAATAGCGCTAGTTTTCTGTTGTTTTAGAGCTAATGTGTTCTCAGCTAAGGTGTTATCCATCACCCTGTATTACGGTGTTTGGCCTTATTTTCATTATACAAATAAACACACACTTTAAGTCGGTTTTAACATTGACCCGCGAGTTCGCCCGCATTGTGTTCGGTCCCGTATAAATTTCGGAATAAAAAGTAGGACATGTGTGACCTCGGTTTCCATTGTCGGCGTGGCCATCATATTCGTCTCATTAGTTAAGTCGTCAAACTTACGCAGATAGGTAAGACTTACTAGGTAGGAGTAATTGTATAATTTATAGTAATTGTTTACAAGACTAATTGTTTAGGCCAATTATGATATACTTGTGTCCAAGTAATTGTGATGGATTTTTAATGGGACTCGTCATTGCTGTAGCTTTCACTGGTTAACAATAATAAGACTATTATATTTCATGTTAGACTAATGTAATTGTTTCACTGTGCAGCTTATAGAATGTAATGGAATGCGGTATACGCAAACGATATTTGGCTTTGTAGAGAAGACTACAACGCCATTTGTTTTTTATTTCTTTGAACACTTTGATTGTATAATTACTTTAGCAATGCTAAGGATGCGATTGACGTGTTGTATCGTTTGTAACTCTAAAAAACTATAATTACACTCATGTTTACATTTAGTTTGTATAGTTAATGGTAGAGTTAGTATTCTACCAATATAATCTAGGTCTTATTTAAAGAAATCATTAATCACATACAAATAGACAAGCCTTCTAAAAGTTTATCAGCATAACCAAAACAAGTTTCAGTTCCAAACAACTTTTAACCTACCTTACTGCGTGAGGTAACAGTCGAAAGGTCACATATCTATGTCAAATATGTAAGGGTGATTATTGCCCAACAACTGTCTAGATATTTGGCTCAAAATTAACTTTGAGTTGGTCAGTCCCGTCGATACGTGACAAGTTCATTCACACCACGATGTTAGATATAGATAACCGCACTTTCGCAATGTGTTTCGCCATTCGGTGCGCGTGCCGCACTATGTGGGTGGGCGGACTAAGTCTATCATTAAACGGGGCTAATCAGGACACCTAGTTTAGATCGGTTTGATATTGTAAAAGAACGGTGAGGTGTTTGTAACGAAAAATAATTTCTGGTCGAAATGAGTAGTAAAACACAAGATTTAATACTACATAGTTGAATTTATATTTTCAAATCCAAACTTGTATTATACATACAGTTTTTAGGTTTAAGCAAAAACTTTATTTATTTTGAAGAGTTGGTTTATTTGAACGCGATATCTTTGGAACTCTCAGTCCGACTCGAGTAAATCTTTTTGTATTGGATAGCTTCATTCAATAGGAAAGACATATTTATTACTTAAATTGCTACGGGAACGGGCAAATATGTAACTGCGGGAGTAGAACTGCGCAGCGGTGCAAGTGCATTAAATTTGCCCCTCCTATTTTTGCCTTATTGTATTGACCCCTCCTAAATTAATCCTTAGTACGTCCGATAGATCCTAATGCCATGCCGTATTTGAACTCGCATTACAAGGTCTTTCACGTCACTAACTAGTTGCCATTGCACTCGAGTTAAGCGCTGAATTCCTAATTCATAGATTTCATTAGCCAATACATTGTACTTACTTTGAATTTCAACCAACCTTAATTCTTTTTTTTTTTCAAAAAAATTCTATTAGAAACCGTTGTTCTACATTTATTGTAGGGATCCTCAAAATGCTCAAATGTTATCAATTGAAACATATATATTTAAGACAACTTAACACAAGCTAACGCTTAACGCTAAAGTACTTGTTCACATAGACCAGTCCAAGTGCAGTGACTGAATATCAAACACAAGCGTAATGCCCAAGGGACTACCTCTAAAGGCGGTGCGTTGAAAGCTTAGATGTCCACGGCCGTACGTCGTGTTCTACATGACCAAGCACTAAACCAAACGTTAAATGTTACAATGATTTACAACGCTATAAATAACATTTATAACATCAGTGGAAACACCTTTACTGACAATTTTCTTATCCTTATTTACGTGTGCGTGAATTGACCCAAATTGTTTAACATCCACAGCGGTCCAACCCGGTCCTATTGACATCGCATTGTAAGGCCATTCTAAAATTACCACATTCACACTGCCAGTTCTATTTTAAGAGCCCTTATTTTAGTTAACATCTGTATTATATTCGATGCAGCCGTGACTATAGTCGCATAATTCCGAAGCATTAACTCGGAAATATGTCGCATTGCCTAATATTTTGGCAGAAGGGCAAGCTGTCAATGGTGTAATATTAGGTTTTGGTCATTAGTCACAAGCCACGGCACTTTGGTGTGGTGGTTTTGTTGTATAATTGATTTGTTATGGTAGTAATGCATTGAAGGTACATATATTTATTGGTTAAACCACTTGCTCCTCTGTACTCAATTTCTATTTCTTATACTCTATATATTTTAATGATGATTTAACTACGTTTGTTTAACAAAATATTAAAGATTTTACACCTACTTATGATACAGCTCTGATTTGATCAAATAATAATGTTTAACAAATATATAAAGTTATAATCAGAATAATAATTTATAGCAAAATGATCTATTTCAACATTACGTTTTATGTATGTGATGTTTATTACAGCCACAGCTGTCACGGTTCAAATATGTTTTTTCTAGTACCTACTTTAAATTCCTTATAAGATGTGACACTTATTCTACGCTTTTGTCTTTCCAATCATGCGATTGTTTTCTCTTTACCGTTGTTTATCTTAGCGTGCCAACGTGTTTAAATAAAAAAGACTTCTTCTCGTAAACAGAATATGGAACATCATTGACATCATGCTGTTTGATCAATTTAGTTTACGTTTCTTTATTGTATTAACTCAGTTATCGTCTTTAAGTTTGAAATAGAAATAATCGAAGATGTTATTCAATATTTCCATTCAACGATACCCTGGAGCACTACTTATAGAGATGACAATGCAATTTGTGTAAAGCGCTTATGATGTTGTCCTTAGAGAAATCTTGTTTGGATATACATTGTGCTGTGCATCTTATATTTATAGATAACAAATAAAAAAGCTTACTAGAGTAATGGGAATTTAATACAAAAGAATAGTTACACTAGAACGACTTTTACTATATAGCTCTGACAGCCCTTGCTTTTCACAAACGACTGCGACTCGTTATTAAACAAAGGAGTATAATTTAATATTATATTTTGTCAAACTGCTGCTACCGTGGTTGAATCTGTCGCAATTCTTGTTTCGTTTAAATGAGAATATTTTATGAAGGACACCAGTTTCCATGAATACCTTTAATTTCTTAAAACATTTTAATATTCCCGTTTTGTTTTGTTACATCCCGACTTCTTTAGTATTTATTTTATTAAAATGTGAATTATTTTGCAGACGTTCTTGGATACGAATACTTTGGACATGACTCGTCCCGAGCACCGACATCTGGTCCTTCAGATCGCACTGAAATGCGCTGACATATCGAACCCGTGCCGCCCTTGGGAGATCAGCAGGAAGTGGAGTCTGAAGGTGTGCGAAGAATTCTTCCGCCAAGGAGACTATGAGCGTAGACTCAACCTGCCCGTTACAGCACTCTGCGACAGACATACCACGTCCATACCCAAAATACAAACAGGTAACAGTACGACCTTAATTATTTAGGATTATTCCAATAGCAAATTAACTTCGGCGTATATAAATTGCTCATTGTTTCCAGGGTTCTTCAAATTTGTTGTAACACCGCTCATAACCGAATGGCATCGGTTCTTGAAGAACGACCTGTCGGCCCAAATGCTCGAGAATCTCGTTTACAATCAGAACAAGTGGGAGATGCTGGTGGTCCAAGAGTTGGCTGAGGAGACTCGCACTGAGATTTCTGATGCAGATCTAGTGGACGATGATTTGGAGACGAGCACTAACATATCCGATAGCTCTGAGTTGCTCTTGCCGCCTCCTCGCCGCAGCTCGCTTAATCCTGCCAGGCAAGCTGGAATCAAGGAGCAATTGCGCCGATTCTCGGTTCCTCTCAACGTGTTCCAGGACTCGAAATTCAAGAACAGAGATAAGAGTCGTGCCTCATCCGAAGCAGATCGGAGCCAAGATCGCTTGAGCCTCGCTAGCAGCGAACATTCACTGCATTCCCAGCTCAGCGTTCGCGGCCATTGCGAGCATAAACAGCCGGAAAAGGTTCTGAGCTCGGAAAAGCTTCTTCCTGATTCGTCAATTGCTTCGATAACAACTCCGATGCAGGCAACTCGTTTGAGCACAGTACTCCGGGATGGCGGGACTTGGAAGCTGATCCGACAGCAGACCTTCCCACCGCTCGAGCTAACCACTCGAACTCACTTTCTCGTCCCGCGCGCCACCAGCAACGAAGAATGCTTATATTCCCAAAACGTGAAACCAGATAGGGGATTCAAGTTCGAGCTCAACATAAGAGAAGGTAGACTGTGTAACATGTTCAGTAGGAATGATACGGATCAGATTGCAACTGAGGAAGCTGCAATAGAGATGACTGGTATGTCCGCGTCGGGTCGCCAGCTCAGGGATAACTTAAACACGGTTCAACTTGGCGTGGGGGGCCCGGATCTGCTGAATCGTCGCCGGAAATCAATGCCCGCTGACGCCGCCACTCTCAGTAAGATGCCAAGTCTATTACGATATCGAACATTACTTATTTAATAAATAAAACACCTCTAACACTAAATAAAAAGTCCTGACGGGTTAACAGTTCAGTGAAGTCTGCTTGTGTTGGTGTGTGCACAATACATCATTGATGTCTTAAGTCCACATAAGCAAATTGAGATGCAATATATAGTTCTAAATGTGTGCATTACGTCACATAACGTAATTTTGCGTGCCCCTTTGCAGCTGGACTTTTTATTTAGTCTGAAAAACAACACACCATTTTCCACTTCACTAACGCCAACCATTATTACAGCATCCACCAAAAAGGTACGAGAGGTCAAAGAAGCTATACCGGAGTTACTTCGCCGTACGCTTTCTGGGAAGGAATGTTATACCCGTAGGCGAGGCTCGGCTCCTGCGCCAGTGGTGCCATCTGAGTTGCGCAGCTTGGCTTCTTTGGGGGTACTTCGGCATAGTATCAATGGGAATCGTCGTCGGCCAAATCCAATGCCCTCTTGCAACCAATGGCTCGCCCGTACAGCCCACGAATACACCCAAAACGTGCCAAGAAGGAGTTCACTCCCCGTTGAGGTGATGACAGGTGGTTGATAGCTTGCAGCTTTTTATATATTATTATTTTTACTGGTAGCGCTCGGCGGTTTTACTCGCGTTGTTCCTGTGGGATCTTTTAATGAATCTTGAGATACACAAAAAGCTTATTTGAGTAATGATGCTATTGTATACAAAAAGATTTGGTTCAAACAAACCAAAACAAATTCTTCAGCTTTATTATATTAGTAAAAATTATGAATTATTTTTGCTGCTCGTAGTCAGAAGTAGTTTCGATATTGTTACGCAAGTTAGCAGCATTCTATCTCAGAGTGTTGTCAAAGGAAATGTTTTGCAGTATTTAAACGAGAAATGTTGAACTATTTGTTTAAAAACAACTTTGTGAAGCAGAACTCCGCTTGGATTGCAAACAGAGTGCATTATGTTAAGCTTATTAATATGTATGCAATTATAAAGCTGCGGTATAAATTAACTGTTTTAATTTTTTAAAACAAAGTTTGGAGTGCCCTTAGTTGTGTTTGTCATATCGTACATTTTATTTGAACTGAAATATTAAATTATAATTTTACAAAGAGAATGAATTCACCTGTGTGGGCTCTACAATTAAATTAATAAATGTGTCAACAAGAACAAACTATGCAATCTAGTACGTTTGTATCCTGATGTCGTAGTTTTGAGAACTTCATTTTAGGGAAATGTTGAGATCCTGATGCCTCTGAGTCAGACTATGTCAGTGGCTCTGACATAGTCGAAGTAACTCTCCGAGATTTTAGTCTAATCAAGCACAATTTCAGTCTAATAACATCACGCAAATGACAACAGCCTCCGTGGTTGGTCTTGTGATTTGAGCGCTCGGCTCACGAGCCGGAGGTTCCGGGTTCGATTCCCGGTGGGGATATCTCACAAAAATCACTTTGTGCGACTGTCCTCAGTTTGGTTAGGGCATTGCAGGCTGAATCACCTGATTGCCCGAAAAGTAATATGATTCCGTGCTTCGGAGGGCACGTTAAGCCGTCGGTCCCGGTTACTTTCTACGGATAGTAGTCGTTACATGAGCCATGTCAGAGGCCTTTGGCGGCTCAATAACTCTGACACCAGGATTGGTCAGGTTGACCATCCACTCGATGAAAAAAAAACGCAAATGACATAATTTTATTTCGGTACATGTTTTACTGTCTTTAACAGAATTTTTAGTCAAAAAAAAGTTTTGTAAAACATTAAAAGAAACAGAAGAATAATCTGGATCAGGATTTAAGTGATGGTGCATTGCAAAGATTTAAATGTATTATTTTAACAGGTGTTACGTCCTACTGAGGCGCTGCGGACATCCGAATCTAAATAGCGGCGGCTTTGTCGGTCGGTAGAGGCTGAGGATCTGTTCGACCTCACGCCTTCGCTTCAGGACCTCTCCGATCTGGACTCCGATTAAAAACGACCCAACATTCAATGCAATAAACTATACCCTACCGTGTTACAGTTCAGACAATTATCCCCGTAGCTCCTGCACTATAATAATATCCTCCCCATGATATTCTTAAATGTTTTTGAATAAAAATAAAAAGTCGCCTAACGGCCAAAAAATCGTGTAACTAAGTTCAACGGAAGTGATACAAAATACAAACTATTAACAAATTGATGTGACATAATTCGCGGAAAAACTTTTTATCATAGTGCGACACGCGAATACTCAACGGGACACGCGATGAACTTTGATAAACTTTAAACTTTGCGCAATGTTGAGTGAATAGTATCTGGAGGTATTCACAATATAGTTTTTGAATTAAAATTCAGTAATTAAGATAAAGTTAGGCCAGTGTTGTGTTAACCTGCTAACAATAAAAACTAAACTTTTATCATTGATATTAAAGTTTGAATTAGATTACTTAATAACTATGTGTGTAGTCTTAAATATAACCTTACATAAACCAGTTAATAGATCATTTATAATATGTATTGTTTGTTCAGTAATGGGTCAGTATTACATGTTTGAAAACATTGTTATTATGACAATTTTAACACCTCAGTACAAATTTTGTTCGATTTAAGATCTACTATGTCACAAATTGAAATCACAGATTTGATTGTACCAAAAATAACGTGGTTTAATTTCCACTGGATGGAAAATGAGTCTCATTAACATTAGTATACTACTTAGTGTTAAAATGTACAGTGTAATTGAAATGTTATATTTATGAAAGCTCAGTCTGAGCTTCCAACTATTGTGTAAACTTCAGTATTACAGTGTTTAACACAAGTCTTTAACGGCCGGTTGTTGATCGATTCGGCAATTTTCATAAAATATTTATTTATATTATTCATGTATTTATATAGAAGATTTATGAAGTATTATTGTAGGTAGATATAAAAGTTAGTATGTAGTTAGTGTATAACTCGGTTGATAAATAAGCTTATATGGACTGGCACGGTCCGGTTTTATCGTAAACGAAGATTTAATGTTAGAGTAATTCTCTTATTGAAATACAATGTGTAAAAAGTGTTAAACAAAATAAAAAAATATTTCGGTCTTAAGAACTTTCACCCCACTTACAAAAAATCATCAACGTACAACTAGCTTTATCATTGAGAAAAAAATAATCATCATTCACAGTATCACAGAACCAAAACCTGCTCTCAAAAGGAAGCAGTCGCAGTACCAGTCCCTAGATTATGAAAAAAGGGTGTCAGTTAGTCAGGTCAGCTTTTAATTAAAGGGAGGTTGTGTTTGACGCCTAGTTTCGTATAACGGGGCAAATAGTTCCCAGCGTCAGTCACAGACCAATTTTGTATGCAAAGCTGAAATTTCGTGTTGTAGTAAAGCTGGTTGCTAACGGCTTGTCATGCGATCTCGTAATGTTATTTCAAAGTTAAGGTCCATGCAGAATAATGTACTGGGCCCGTAGCACAAACTATATTTTAAATCTTATTCTATGTCTATGTCTATCCGTTATAATTGTATATAGTATTCAAAGTCGACAAATAATAGTTCAATAGATTTTCAAGTTTAAATATCACTTCCTTTATTCAATAATGATGTAAATACTACACACTAACCCCTTTAAAATAGTAATAAAAATGTGCTAAGCAAAGTTTCTCATCTCACTGAAGGCATCAGTACAGTGAGGAGGATTCGGTGTAATCACGACGTTTAAATACGTGGGATGGTGATGTCAAATTCGGGCCTCAAATGGTTTAAAAAAAAAACATGAGTGCAATTCTCTAGTATTAAAACCACAGTTAAAATATCATAATACCAACCGGACCTACCGGATATAGATTCGTGCCATGTCATTAAATTTTCATAAGAGCTACTACACACACGTTCGAGTCGGCACAGTCGCCGTAGTCTTCGTCGTATACGGCAAAACTGATCTGAAACAATCTTGATCAGTTTTGCCGCCCGCCAAAGCGAATAAATGCCGGGCAGAATATATTATGTGTAACTAAAGCGCGCACGCATAGTGCGGCGGGCCCGTTGCGGGCCAGTGTGACACCTTTCATACAAATACAAGGAATACAACGTTCGCGACCCGCACTATATGTGTCTTGCGCTTTAATAGAATGAATACAAACCCGTTATGTATACTGAGTTTATGTTCAAATGCTAGTCAGAAAACGAAAATATTATGGGGGCGATTCGGCGACATTCGGACTAAACTAAAATAAGTCGAACAATTTTCTTTAGTTTAGTGCAAAATCACTTAGAAGCTATTCGGTGTTTCCTTCAAACTAAAGTATAGAAAAATTAAATTTAAAATTTAGAAAACCCCCGACCTAAACATAAACCTAAGTTCCCATTAAAAATTAAAAATAATTTAAAAACGCAGCTATCAAGTGTCGGGGGCTAAAAAAGCGCGTCAATGAATCGCCCCCATTTGTATTCAAATTTAGTCTTTTTCAATTTTTAAGTTACTGTGACCGTGTTGTAAATAATTATTAAAATTTGTTTGTTTGTTTTTAGATTTAAACAAGAAAATGATAGACGGACGTTAAATATCAATTAGTATTTAAAAATAATTCCACAAAAATATTTCTCTAAATTTTTTAAATTAAGTTTTTTCGATTCGAAAGTCTAAAATGATTTTTCAATTTATTTACCACTAGACTCACAAAGTCGTCTTTAAAATTTATATAGAAATGTTACGCTTAAAATTATTTTACTGCAATTTTGTTAGAGTATTTTTTGATAGGTTAGTTTTAAATAGTCGTAAATTTTGGTCGTTGCCCTCTGATCTGATATACGAGTAAAAGGGTTTTCACATGAAACGATCCGTAAAAGCCTAAGATGCAACTATGTTTAATATTAACACTAAAATATATCATTGAAATGTTGTTATAAGATGTATTATTATTGCCGATAGTTACGTATTATTATACTGTATTGTATTACCCAAGTAAATGAGTGTGTAGTGTACAATTTTCTGAATTAAAACTTATATTGTAACAAGAGTATTATATGTACTTTATGTCACGGGAATATTGTAAAAGATTTGTTGAAGAATGTCGTGTAATATCTATGAAATTTTGAAATGACATATTTGGGTGATTTCCCATAAAATCGTAGTGTCATTAAATTCGTGTCTATTCTGATGATTCGATTGCTTGATTTCACGGTTAAATTGACTATTAACAGTTATTACAATATTCGAGTAACGTGCAAAAGTAACAGTCAAACTTCTGAATCGGTCAAAAGTACTAATCACTAATTATGGTAGTTAAAACTGCTTTACCACCTGTCCTGACTGATTATGAGTTTTGACTGCGACGTAAATATTTTCGATAGTATATAGTTTCCAGGTTCTAGGGAACAAACTCTTGGTACATTTAATACCGGCTTACTAATCAAATTGTTATCCTCAGTATAGTTAGACTCAGTATAAAAATCTGTATAATTATACTTAGGATACAAGTTTATTAGTAATATTGTTAGTATTTAGAACCGTATGCTCAAAATGTTTATCCACCTAATCGTGTCCCTTATTAGAAATTTAGACCATATTTTTACAGTAGTAAAGTATGGTTTTAGCTATCCTTCGAAATATATCAGTAAAAGTAGACTTTTCAATATAAATGTCACAACTTTCAAATGTAATGCTATATTATACCCTAAGACTTGAATACGAGTAGAATGCAAAATTATAAAATACAAAAATACAGTTGGAAATAAATGTTCAGGTAGGTAGATACACATAAAATAATCAAGGGCCATTGGTTGTAAGAATAATCATAATCATAGAACAGGAAATATGTGGAGTCGTGAAGGTATTGTTGTCGTTACAGAATGTATTGCTGAGTATTACCGTTTGGCCCTTTCTATACGTTATCATTGTTGTCGTGAGTTATATAAAACAGTTAATCGTTATCTATAGTGCCAATATAATAGTTAATCGACGATGATCCGGCGAAAATATGTACGTAAAAATAGAATGCTTTATGGAATTTATATTATTAAATGACAGTTAGAAAACTCTCAACGGTTTTTTCTGTTCTGCTGTAGTTTATAGTTAAGTATATCAATGTTAAAGATGTAAATGCTTTTAGAATTGTTCAGATTGCAGGTCCTAAGATTAAGTTAATATTGTAGTTCAATTATAATCGCAGTTAATCGCCGGATCAACGTGTATCAATGTGTATGCGTCCTTATTGTGAAATCATAGCTTTTCTGACACTTTACTCTGAGGTACCCTTTTCTTCAAATAGTCATCCGATTTATCTTAAAGTAGAGTCTAATAAGTATACTATCTACAGTAGGATGAAGCAACGATGAATGTCGGAAAATTTGTCGGAAATAACATTTTCTTGTCAAAAGGGATCGAGTTATCATGAATGAACTGTCTATATAATAGTTGAATGTTATAGGAAATAAGAAAGTTACATTTTTATGGATGACCACTTTAGTTACGCGATGGGTACCCTCAAGCTTTTGAATGTAATATTTAAAATAGTTTAATAAATCACATGATATACCTACTATAGAACTGTTAATCACCTTAATTGATATGTAAACGTTGAATTTGTTTTTTTAACTATATATATATACATATTTATATCTAAGGACGCTTTCTGAAACCTAAACAGGGTAGAAAAGCTTGCGAATGTCCCCAATTTTTCGTAGATGACGTCACTAGAACAAAAACTGTAGTCAAATCGTAGTTCATCAATCAAGATTAACTACGAGTTATATATATTTGCTTCAATTATAACATGCAATTGTTTTCATTATAAGATATTCAATTGTTATAATTATCTCGCGCAAATGAAAATGGGGATCTAGGCTCCGTATTCGTTCCCAAGATGGCATCCATATGTACTGTTTACTACTTTGGCATATGTCAAATAGCATTTTCAAGCTAATTAACTGAACGTCGGAAAATCAAAGTGTTAGCTCACTAAAAGAATTGTGACGCGAAAAATTGTAGTTACGTTAATAATGTATCCAAGTTGCGAAACTTCGAAAAGACTATTTCAAACCAGTTTTCGATGGCAACTTACATCTTTTTTGTAGGGGTAAAAAATTAAGCATATAAACCGTTTTATTTTATTAATCGATTCATAAACAACAGAGATGTCGGGTTACAAACATAAAACCATGGATTTAATATATAAATTGGATTGCGTACTACAAATATCCCTTTATAGAATATTAAACTCTATGACATAGTGATAAGTCTTAATTTTACTTAATCGAACTAAAGACAAAACGTCTCGCATAAGAGGCATTATAGAGCCCTGTGTCCCGCTCGCATAGTTGCCACTACCAAAAGTAAATTTACGAAGCAGTAGAATTTATTCTTTAAATCTTTAATTGTACAACAGTTCAGTTTTACCAAGTTTTGCTAGTTTGCAATAATATTGTAAATTTATGAACTTTTGTTTACATATTTAAATATGAGGGAACCATTTAAAAATAGACTCGTTTAAGCAATTGGTATGTATTTTTCTTTTCGGGTCGGTGTCCCTCAAATTAACATAGGTATGTTATTTTGTCATTGGATATCTTATGATATTTTTATTTAAATCGAAATCAGTAAAAATATTGTGATAATGGTAAAAAAGTTTAGCTTAAAAGGTTGCAGAAGCGAGAGCTATGCAAACTGTAAAATATCCATTCACAGGTAAGACTATGTTTCTAATATTTTAGGTAATAATACTAAAATAATGATTCACACGGAATAGGGTGACCAATGACCATACCAAACTTTCCCTGATACTTTTTAGTTTTTAGGAATGAACCCAATTATGATTTACTTAATGAGAAATTTTAATGGGATTAGATTTTGTTCATTGACCGTTTTCATAAACCCAATTTCATTCTGTTCAACTACAATTTAAGTTCTGTCCCTAAAAGTATTTGGTCACCCTACTTTGAAAGGGATGCAGGGCTCTCCATGACTTCCTTGTCATAGATTTTTTTTTCCGACAAATCCGCAGTCCAGTTTGAATATAAAGTCCTTGGGTTAAACATATAAGTAGCGTCTGACAGAGATAAGGCAGAGACTGACAGAGACAAAACTAACCGTCTATCTCTCTCTAGAGGCCGATACAAGACTCTCCCTAGAGGCCGATACAAGACACGGCGCCTTCTAATATAGTGTTTACATCTCAATGGTAGAAGAATTAATGTGTCCCAAGTATTGGAGATAAATTTTGTACCTTAACTGACATATATATTTTCATCTTTATACCGGTTATGGTCATTGGAATCGGTGGCGCCATCTCGTTTTATATTTATGAGTTAAGATCCTCATTGGCTTTTTTTACATCCCAGCAGTTAGCTTTCTTTCACTTGAATTATACCCCCTATAACACATTTTAACGCATAAATTTTGAAGTATTAAAAATCCATTGGCATTTTAAATTGGATCGTACATTTACGACAGTGTTCTTAAACGCTCCACTTATGAGCAAAGAAGTCTTTGAAAATTGTCTACTTAGTAGAAAAAACTATTAGTCTGAGCATTTTGATTTTAAATATCTATATTTCTTATGAGGTTGTGGTGTTTTATTGAAATACTGCATATATAATATTTTACATATAAGATATTTTTTTTAAATAAACCCTTGTAATTTAGTGTAAAAGTGAATATTAATACGCTTAAAATTGTACTGATGTACTTAATGAACTTCGTATTTTATGATGTCTGGAGTGTTGTTCTATCAGTTGTGTTCGACATCGTTGCCAGCAGGCAGCCATTTCGATATAATGTTTTTAAACTAACAATAAGTTATCTATAATGGATCTAACAACGTTAGTCGTAATAACGATGATCGTACTTAATTTCATTTTAAAATAAATTTTAGTTTAATTTTTTTTGTTTTATTTTTTTTTATTACGAATCGAGCTTTCCTAACCATTTGTGGTGGAGGTATTGAATTAAATTCGAATTTACATTTTGTATTAAAATATCTTGAACAGGTTATATGCTGGTATGATGTTGATAATTGGCTGGTTAGAGATATGTTAAGTTGGGCTGCAGAATGCACTAACAAGCGGCACAGCGCCTAGTGACTGCAGTCGATAGATTGCTGCCTGCGGTCGCTTGGTCTTATTCCAAGGCGTTATGATGCGGCTGAATAATGGATAAAATAAATCCTGTTCCCATAAATCCTGCAGTCACTGCACACCGTGGCTGCAGTACGCCGCCGCCACGATTAGAATCAATTTCTTAAAACCCAGCGCAGTCTGCAGCTGCAACTTGCGGTTTGCCGTCTTCGACTTCTACAGACTACAAAAAATAATAACAATAAAATATGTTTTTGGTTTGAACACTAAACAACAATAAAATTATATGTCATGGCTTCAAATGTCCCAAAAATAACTTTACCTTATACTTCACATTTACGTTAAAACTTGAATAGTAAATAATAAATATCAACATTGTTCGTAAAGCATATTCGACGTAAAATTACGAGGAATTATCCTCTTACGACTTATTAATGTTTAATTGAATTTTGAAGACTGGAAGAGGCTATGCCAAAGATTGTATGAATTGGAACACCTTATTTTTTCAGAACATCTGAAAGGAAAATGACGGAAAATGCTGAAGTTATTGATACATTAAAATGTCTCTTTTTGTGTTCAAAATACTCTTCAAAAATCTTGAATAATGTTGTCCATTTACCTTATGTCTCAGTGTCCATCTATAATTTGTGTGAATGGTTAGTGCGACATGTAATCACTACCGATTAAAGCTTCTTTGAAAAAATATAGTGTTCCAAAGATTAGCATAGACCTTCATTTGATATTAATATTCAAGTAGTCGTGGTTTATCGATGTAAGAACTTGTGTAGTATTGTATTGGATGTCCCTATCAACATTGAAAATTGGTGTCTCAAATGTGTCCTACTTTCATCGTGGAATAAAATTCGTTCTAAATATTGTTGCATTTTTATTTATTGTCATTTAGTTTTATGGTATAGATAGATTAGCCAACCACAATTTTGTGCTATTTGAGAATACCTTAATAGCCTTAAGACAGGATTAAGGACCCTCTAAGCCAAATATTTTTATTCAGTTTTAGAATTTGACTCCAGATGATTACCTTCACTAAGCCTAATTACCTCCTTGGGAATTTTATTATAAACCTTCCGACAGAGTATTACCACAGTACCCCTATAGATGGCGGTGGCCATGCCGCATACGAAACACTTCTTTTACGCTGATGACCTCGCACTCGGTGCTCAAGCGCTTTGCTTGAAGACGCCGAACAAATGCTGACGGTTGCCCTGGAAACACTTGACCAATATTACGTCAAGAATGGGCTAAGGCAAAATACATCAAAGTCGCAGTCGTGCGCTCCCACCTCCGCAACCGTCAAGCTAACGGAGCTCTTAATATATCGTGGCGCCGCGTCAATATTGAGCGGGACAGTGACCAGGACATGGTCCACCGGTTGTCCTGCTCTCTAAGCCGTACCACCTCTACCAAGGAAGACTTAATGAAAGTCTCAGATGATGCCCTTCTGTAAACTAATAACTGGAAAGTTTAAAGGTCATTGACACGATAAGAATAAGATAGCGGTTTGGGTCATATAAAATATTACATATTTAATACAATAAAATGGGCTTCTGACGCGACGCGTTAAAGATCCGCGACCTATTCTGCGTCAAGTCTAGCGTAGGCCTTAGCGTCAAAAAGTATGCGATGCTAGCGCCACTACTGCAGTCATGTGAACTAAACTTAAACGTAGTCTAAATTAAATTAAAGGCGAACTCTAACTAGATTCCATTTAATACATAACACTTATTAAACAATTATATTACAATAATGGTACAATAAAACTTCTGTATAGAAAGGGTCATTTAGACAGCCAATCAAAATCAGTAGGTGATGAGCTGTTGAGTGATGAAGCAATCATTACTAGTTGGAAAGTACATTCCTTCCAAATATTTCAAGGCAATGCATTACAAAAACTAGATATGAGAAAAAACCCTACCTTAGGGGCGAATCATAATTGCAACTTTACTTGGATGTTCATGTACTTTAACTACAAAGCGCGAAATCTTATCGCAAGATATTGTAAGGCATTGTTTGCTTTAAACAGATTTTAAAAAGGTACCATTTTAACACACGGTTGGTATATTTTCTATTGAAAAAAATGCAACGTGATTTCTAAGGTATTAAAAGATAGTTTTGATCTTTTATTATATTTTCTCGTCGGGCTGACCAGAAGGTGCTCCAGGATTAGTGCTAGGTGCCGCGTCGTCGGCAGCGGCCTTCTCCAAATTCTTCAAATTTTGCTCAAACTCGACAGGCTCAATGAACTTCTTGCCCGGGTATGGGGGCGGGCCTAGTATCACCTCCACGTCTTTGTAGGTCAGCGTTTCTCTCTTTGTTAGTTCTTCGGCAAGCTATAATATTAATTCAATGTTAGTTATAAAGTAAAATTAATATGCGTAATTGCGTAAGTCGTTTTTTTATCGCGAACAGACAGATGTGGCGGGGGACATGCTTTGTATAAAACATATCACATTAGTCTTATATTTTTGTCCAATGAAACCAAGAAATTGGTTGATTTGGTCAAATGTACTGGGAATCTGGGAGCATAGCAAATACACATTACAATGCTGAGCGTTTACGCTTAATCTCACGCTGACATCTGTGAGATGAGTGATTGCCCTGCAGTGGGACATGCAACACCCTAAAAAGTGATATCTTCATGCATACCGCTTTCAATTTATTCTTGTTATCTCTGAGCAAGGTTTCGGTCCTAAAGTACGCGCTGGCAATGAGTTTCCTCGCCTCTAAGTCGATGAGGTTCTTCAACGTCCTACTGAAAGGACTCTTCCCATGCTCTTTCAAATCGGGGAACGATACTAAACCAACTACTGAAGACATACCGTACACTCTGATCTGGAAAAACAAAAATTTGGTTTCTTAATAATAATTACTTACTTACTATCTTAATGTGTATAGTTGTAATACATCACACTAAACATCTCCACGTAGCCTCTACGAGTTGCATCTGTATCCCTCTTAAAAAGACAGGGCTTGTTCCGTGATTCCGGGGAGAAATTATATTCATAGCATAACTTTGATTATAATCGACTAGCAGCGCCCCGCGGTTTTACCCGCGTTGTGCCCGTTCCCGTGGGAATTTCGGGATAAAATGTAGCCTATAGCCTTCCTCGATAAATAGACTATCTAACAGTGAAAGAATTATTCAAATCGGTTCAGTAGTTTCTGAGATTAGCGCGTTTAAACAAACAAACAAACAAACAAACAAAACAAACTCTTCAGCTTTATAATATTAGTATAGATTCGTCGTATGTCGCAGTCCTTTTTTTTATTTAAGTAAAATAACAACTCCAAATCATCATCTTCATCATATATATAAAAATCAATGGCATTTTTCGTTGTAACTGAACTCCTAAACGGCTGGACCGATTTGAATGTTTTTTTTGTATGCGTTTGGATGGCACCCTGGATGGTTTAGATTCGCATTAGCGACATCTATTAGGTCGCGGTTGGAACCACCGCGCGGGACAGCCAGTATTACATAAATTATTATATTATCTTTATTTTATAATTATATTATCTTTTGTATTATAATATTGAATACAATTATGTATACAAACCTGTGCGTAAGCAATTTTAGTGACTTTCTCTAGATCGTTTTGTGCCCCGCTGGTGATTGAATTGAAGGTTATAGCTTCCGCAGCGCGACCACCGAGCGCCATGCACATGCGGTCGAACAACTGAAAATATCAAGTTTATTTAACAAAATCATTTATTGCCTAGTTAGTTAGTTCGACTAGGTCAGTGGCCAACCCTTTTGTCGGGAGTTTTTAGACCACCTAATGCCTCCTACATGGTCAACCGACAACCGGGACCGACAATTTAACGTGCCCTCCGAAGCACGGTAGCGCTGATAGAAAAAACCACTATCGGCCAGCCACCCATCCTGGTAGCCGAGCTGCACGTTGCTTAACAATAGCAATGAACTAACGCCTAGTTAATCGAGCTCCAAGTGCTAATATTATTCCTGCATAATCATGAATCTTGGAGTATAAGTATGTAGATATCTAGTAAAAAGATGGTTTCTCAAAGTTACTCTCTTGGAACCGTGGTCACAGAAGACCTCTGTAACCACGGTTCCTGTAAAGGGGCCGAATCGTCAGATAAAAATGAAAAATAAAAGCGAAGTGTATCCGTAAAAGTAGTTTCAATTCTAAATGTGTAGTGTTCGCTTTAACTTAAGAAACCAGTTAAACACCTTTGTTATGATACCTTTCAAACAGAACTGCAACTTTTGCAAAACTAAGCATAAGAAAATAAATAGTTAACAATTAAAGGCTCAAAATGAATCAAATGTAGTCACCTCTTCCTTCGAGTACAACTTCTGGTCCGACGTAGTGTACTGGGCGAATCCTAGCGCCATGTTAGTTCTAGGCACTATCGTCACTTTGAGGAGTGCATCTGTGTGCTCTAAGAGCCACCCAACGAGCGCATGCCCCGATTCGTGGTAAGCGACAATCTTCTTTTCGACCGGAGACATTGCGTGGCTTCGTTTTTCTGTACCACCTGTAAAATTGAATGAGTTTAAAACTAGAGGTTTGCAGATTTTTTTAGTTTGTAGATTCATAACTAAAACACTGTTTTGTCTCTGTTGCTTTGTGCCCGTTCCCGTGGGAATTTCGGAAATTTTTATACATATAACCCTTCCTCTTGAATCTACCTATATATTAAAAAGCCGCGTCAAAATCCGTGCAGTAGTATTTGAGTTTATCGCGAACAGACAGACACACAGACGCGGGCGGGGACTTTGTTTTATAATATGTAGTGATTATAAAGAGCAAGCCCCAACACAATAGTGTTTAATCGGCAGATATGTAGATCTTCTTCATCGAGTGGATGGTCAACCTGACCAATCCTGGTGTCAGAGTTATTGAGCCGCCAACGGCCTCTGACATGGCTCATGTAACGACTACTATCCGTAGAAAGTAACCGGGACATGAGCCATTATCACCAATGTTAATATACGATGTAATTATTAAAAACATACCGACAACTCTTTCAACGGCGTATTCCAAGTCAGTTGACTTGACGATGGTCTGTTTGTGCCTAGCGGCGTGCAGCGCGGCTTCGTTGCACACGTTCGCGATGTCGGCGCCGCTGAACCCTGGGGTTAAGTACGCGAGTCTGAAAGAAAAAGCATGGCGGAAAATTATAATATATCTTTAAAATACGAGTAAAATGTTGACATATGGTTAATATATATCGATACCTTTGGGTAGAAAGGTCGTATAAACCAAAACCTGACTTTTCAGGAGAGCAGAAAAACAATTTTTTTTTTACATAAACATTTATAACTTTTTTGTTTTTGAGGATATAAAAAAATGATCAATGAGAAAGGTTCTTACAATTTGCAAATGAAAAAGGTTAAATCATCAAAACATATCTATCTTCTTTTGTTTTAAAGTTAGCTTGGATTTACGTCTAAGAAAAAATCAATTCTTGGTTAATACACCCCATGAAAATGTACTTTAAAAAAACTGTATAGGTCGTATATCCATTTTTGGTAAGCTTATGGTCACATTTACTGTCGTAAAACCCATATAATGTAGTATTTTTTGTATTAAAAACCATTTTTAATCATAAATCAATTGAATTCTGACTAATAAATCAATCCTGTTACTCTCAGAATTAGTAGGAAATCAATTATTATTTTTCTTATACCCAATAATAGTCGATTCAAATAAAATAAAACTACCTGAAATACGAAATCAATAATTATTAAGTATTATACTACCTTCTATTCAACATTTACTTTTATTTCAATAATGTTACAACATGCCTAACAGGTTTATAACAATTTTAAATTGAAAAAAATATTATAGCAACTTAAACTGAAATGTGAAATCTACTTAATCATAAAAAAAGCCCAAAAAATATTCATACTTCTTCTAAATTAAAGTAATCAGGCATTTTAATCATTTATAAAATTATGGCTTTGACGGGTTCTTTGAATTGTTTTTTAATTTTTGTATACATTTAAATATATACAAAAATTAAAAAATGATTAAATACTAAATTCAATACATTATTTCATTAAAGCCTAGGTAAAATATTTAATAAAAAAACGATCAAGTACTAAACGTAACTAACTTTTGTACTAAAAAGTATAACTTATTTATGAATTATAAATTTATGAATTAAGTATTACCATAAATTATTTTAATTATTACTTTTAATTAAAATAATTTATAGTAATAATTCATAAATAATTAGAATTACATATACATATACAAATTTATAATTCATAATACAAATTTATAATTTATAATTCATAATTAAGAATTGAAAATACAATTTCAAAAAATAAATCTAAGTCTTGTTTTTTTTACTAAATAATATTAATAAGGTAACGAACGAAATGTCAAATTACGTAAATACGAAAAGTTATTATTCTTTTATAATAATAATATTACGTTGAATTTAAACTAGGTTTAGGTAATGCATTTAACACGTTAGGGCGTATAAACCAAATTACAATAAACGACGGTTTTTACGCCCTGAGTTAATATAAATTATGGTCATTACATCATAACAAAAGTACCAAAAAAAAGTATTCGGCTTTTACATTGAAAATTTACCTTTTTTAAGAGTCTATGACCGAAAATTTCTGGGTCGTATTAAGGGCCTATGAGTTCCTAAAACGGGCTACTTTAAACAATTTTTTAGCCAAAAGTCTTACCGTTACAAGAACAATTTTTGTTTGTTTTTAATCTTGATCATATGTTTAATGAGACTACTGTTTCCGAAACACGTTGACTATTAATTTCCTCGATAGAAAATAATCACAAAGTTGGGTCTTTTATACCTTACTTTGTGAATTTTAAACACTTAGTTTGTTAAACAATTTCAAACGCATATTTCTAAAATTAATTTGAGTGATGTAAAATAAACTATGACGCAGGACTGTTGGAGTAAAATTTTTGTTTCAATATTATATTTGTAATTAAAATAAATTTCCAACGAAAGGTGGTAGATTCTTGCGAATGAGTCGCCATTACAATTTCCGCGCCGTAGTGTTTCTCGCTCTTTTGTACCCAGAGTGACAGTATGCGCTGAGGCGCCGTGCTAGTCGGACGTGTGTCGCTTTTTTCATTCCAGTGCTACGAAACTTCATAGTGTTTTCTCATTGAGATCTTATTGTTTTTTCTATATTTTAAGCTATTGCATAGCTTCTATCGCGGGCCTAGAGCGCGGGGACCGAATCCAGAAATTCCGTAACGAAAAAACCTCGCGCAAAAAACCTAAGGCTCCCCACTAACGCCATCTAATGATAGAAAAAAAAACCTATCGCTCCCCACTAACGCCATCTAGTGATAGAAAAAATAACTATGCAATAGCTTTACCGCGGCAGTCCCCGAGTGCCACACGTCTTTTTTTTCTATATTTTATTAAGGCGGCCCCTAAACTATCAATTATATTGAATATTGTGCAATATAATTGATCGTCTTGGGCTAATATTGAAGACTGCGCAATGATTGAACGAAAGTTTGAGCGAGTTTAATTTTTATTGCATCATATTTTTTATTGCTTCGTGTAGGGTCAGTATTGCGCAATATTTGATATGTTGCTCGGGATCAAACTATCCTTCGACTGAACAAGAAAACATTGCACGATTTTCTTATTGTGCAATATAATTGACCGTTTGGATCCAAACGCAATTCAATCTTATTGCACAATTAAATATATTGTACAATGTTATTGTAGGTCTAGGGGCCGCCTAAAATGTGATTATTGTGACATTATAATAAAAATAAACTTTTTTCAAAATAGGTTATTATAAAACACTAGCTTTTGCCCGCGGCTTCGCTCGCATGGAATTTAGTCTGCCACATTAAGTTTGGTGATATGTATATGGTTTAAAACATTTTTTTATTAAACCGAAGCAAAAAGAGGCGCCTTTTGCTTTCAAATGACATGGGTCATGTTACTGTTGAGCAACACGGTTATGGTCCATAACATAGCCCAACTCTATTCTTCGGTAGCCATAACACCGAGTTGGCCGTCGATTTCGATATGACCGTCAAAGAGTGACTTGTAAATAAGTCATGCCACTGTTGTGCATTGGGCCAGGGTCCATAGTATCCCAAGTTCCTTTAATTTACTATTCTATTTTAGTTACTACTTGCTCGCCCGCACGTACACGTCACTTGTGGCCGTCACTTGTGGCAATATAAAAATATCTTAAAGAAGTAAACATAGTAGGTAGAACCACCATTAGCAACAAACTATCATTTGGCCAACGACATTATGTGTCTAATATTCTTCACACTTCCGCCTCCACAACGTAGCGCACTCCTACCTCCGCATCGTAGCTACCTCCGCGTCGTAGCACACTCCCACCTGCGTATTGTAGCACTCTCTTGGTTCCGCATATACCCCTATGTCACAAAAGCGGCCCGTCTTACTTTATTTGGCTACTTTGTGGCCCTTGCCTGTCAAAAGGTTGCCGACCACTGACTTAATGCGAAAGACAAACGAGTACATCATCTTTGTGTAACTCCAATAGTTTAGGCAGCGCACGCCAAGATAGCTCTTAGAGGGCAGATTTTTTTCCATCCATACATCCATCCTCACAAACATTCGCATTTATAATATTAGTAGGAAGTAGGAAGTAGGATTAGTAGGTTAGTAGGATAAAATTTTATAAGACGGTTTATTTCCAAAAGTAGTCAATAGATAAAGTGGTAAATTAATTAAACGAAAAATACCTATAATAGGTGTTTCGATTTTGATAATTTATTTTATACAGCATATTTTTTAAGATTTTTTCTAAAATATTAAGGTACTTTACACAACCTCAAATGAAAAAGAGTTTTGATAAACTAATGTGAGAAAATAAAAATGAATCGTAATGTTCGGATTCGAACCCGCGGCCTTCGAGATAAGCAAAATGATTCTTCCTGTACTTAGGTTTCATTCACTAATTGCAATGTTATGCTATCGTAACGACACGTCACACGTTGAAATTAACGACTAAAATATAAGACATACGTATATCGGAACTACTCGGCGATGCTTCGTGCTCATACGGATGCCGTCGCATGGCGACCATGTCACATGTGTCAAACCAGTACGGTGGTGATTTTTCTCCGACTTGCTTTACAAATACTTATTTATTACGACCAAAATTACACAAATTCATTATAAATTGTAGCTTATATAACCTGTTCAGTAGTTTTTGCGTGAAAGAGCAACAAACATACATCCATACATACATACATCCATCCTCACAAACTTTCGCATTTATAATATTAGTAGGATAGGATATGTACGTAATTTAGATAAATACAAAATGCGATAAAATGTTGATTGTTAGAATCTATTTTATCAATGTGATGACTATTCTACCCAATTCAATATCTACTACTGATTTTTATTATGTGAATTAGATAATTAAGCGCTTCGCAATCTTCTGTTACAAAACGACCGCACGCGGGCCCCGTATCTCATAGAGTGACGTCAGCGCCGCGCCGCCGCGACGGCCGCTGCGCGTACTATTCCTCCCCGGCTTCACCGCCTGCTTCACCCCCTCAAATGTCGAAATGGCTGGGGTATCCAAGCCTTAACCATTTTTGTGCGAATTTCTGCATTTCGTATATACAGATCGATAGAGAAAAAAAAACTGAGAAAAACTGTATATATAACTCAATTTGGCCAAAATGGTTTATACGACCTTTCTACCCAAAGGTATCGATATATGTATAAAAATTAATGTAACACATCGCATTTTCCTATTTTTTTAAAAACGTTTTACTGACATAAAAATATCAAATTTAAATGTAATAGTTAAACCGCAAACGTAAATTACCATAGTTAAGTAAACTTTACCATAACTAACTAGTTTATAAAAGAAAAAGTTACCTTCTAACATAAAAATCGGGTAATTTCTCTAAGACAATGGACTTGAGGTGTCTGTGGAATATCTCTTCTCGTTCAATCAGAGTGGGGAGATCGATTAGAATGTGACGGTCGAAACGGCCCGGTCGGAGTAGTGCCTGTAACAAAAAACATTATTAACTATTAAAAAAACCGACATACCTTTGCATAATACAGTAGTATAGTATGGGCCAGTACTCTCCCATGGCAGAGCAAACACTTCTCAACTCGCAGATAATATTTGCAGTGATTAATTTGTTATCATATCACTCCATAATGCTCTGTACGTTACTAAAATAATTTCTCAAATTGGCTTCTAAGATGGTCTTGTTTTTAGCCAATTTTAAAATGAGGGGAAAGCTTTTATCATAATTTAGTAACTAACTGACTTTCGCTTTATATATTAGGATACCTACACATACGCGGGCCAGCTTCAAGCGGCCATATATTGCAAACCGAACCGCACAGATATGCAGTAGTTGCTTTGCCTCAGTCGTTCGTCGATGGACGTTCGTAGTTGTGTTTGTTGACATTCGTCAAATACTATATAACCGACGGTAGGTACAGTTGGTCATACATTTATTTCGAGTAGGTTAGTGGCGAACCCTGATGTCTAGTTTTTAGACCTCCTAAAGGCCTCCGACGTGATCTAACGATTGAAAGAACCGTATAACACGAATGTCACTAACATAAAGTTCAATTGTAGAGATATTTACATACCTTATCAAGCACATCAGCTCTATTAGTCGACGCTAACACCACAATGCCCTCCCTAGATTTCATGCCATCCATTTCCACAAGCAGTTGGTTCAGTGTCTGTTCGCCCTCGCCCCCGCCGGGGCCCCAGGACGACGCTCCGGTGGACCTGGCCCGCCCAACTGCATCCATCTCGTCTATGTAGATGATGCAGGGGGCCCTCGATGCGGCTTCCTTGAATAAATCTCTGCAAAAGATACGATAGATGTTGGAAACTAATAGTTGGCAGTTGGCAACAAATAATTATAAGGATTAATCCATAAAAACATACTCTAATCCAAACAAGTTTAGTGTTTTTTTCGTGTAAAGGCAGGAAGATAGCTTCGTATTGAGTCAATATTTTAGTTTGTACTCGAGCCCTACGCACAGTTATCACTACATAGTATAAAACAAAATCGCTTTCCGCTGTCTGTCCCTATGAATGCTTAGATCTTTAAAACTACGCAACGGATTCTGCTGCGGTTAAATTGATAGAGTGATTCAAAAGGAAGGTTTATATGTATAAATATTCCCGAAATTCCCACGGAAACGGGCACAACGCAAGTAAAACCGCGGGGCGCTGTTAAGTATATATATAATAGTAACACATAGTAATGCTATTCGCCGAAATACCAAAATATAAATACACAAGCAAACCTCGTACGACTAAAGTGAACATTCGCTGCAATGCTGCAGTACTTATTTTTTAAACTAGCTACGCACCTGCGCTATTCCTCAATTAATCAAGATTGCTCATTGTTCCTGTAGGTATTCGGTAATCGACTATAAAAAAGTCTCCTTTTGAAAATTTATGAAAATCGGTCCAGCATTTTTGTTTTAATTTATCGCGAACATACAGACATAACACTAATAAACAATTCGCTTTGTCAAAACAATTAATATTCGCACCTAAAGCTCAAAGTCAATATATCGCAATGTAATAGCTTTATTTACAAGATATAACTGCAACTGTGGGTGACAATTTATATTATTCGCATGGCAAGTACGGTCAGTTGACATTCTTATACTAAAACTAATAATAATTTAAGCTTCTCTTAATATTAGTTAAGGCTAAATTTTAATTAATGACAGTGAATTATAGACCTAACAATATGAAAGATTAAAGTCTAAAATTCACTGACGTATTAATACCTGACTCTTGCCGCGCCCAAACCGCCGATCATTTCGATGAATTCCGATCCATTCATAGAGAGGAAAGGTACGTTCGACTCTGTGGCCACGGCTTTAGCGAGCAACGTTTTGCCGCAACCGGGAGGGCCGAGTAGCAACGCACCTTTAGGTACCTGTAATGTAAAGTATATATGATGGTAAAAGCACCAAATATTGAACTATTTGTGGTAAAAGTGGATATCTCTACAGAGCAAAGATATACTTACATTAAAAAAGATTAGTTGGACATTAGTAAAAATAAAAAAATAAACAATTTTGACCCCAAAGTTAGAATGTACCAAAATGAATAAATATCTAATGGATATTTATTCAATCAATGATATTATATATATTTTAAATAAGTGACTAACAACATATTTATTAATTGACTTATGACATATAAAAGACCACACTTCCCAAACTGTGACAGTTTAGTCCCATCCGAAACAAATAAAAAACCAACGGGAATAAATAAATCGACAGAAATATTAACACGTTAAACGCTTTAAGAAAAATCGAGTATTTCCATTCAGGCCACAAGGCTCATCGGTGAGCCTTATCATACCGGACCGTTCGAGCCATGGTGGTCACCCGTGAGCCGCGTGACAGGTCCAACGTAAACGCTTCCCACAAGCCACAGACTGCAGCTATGAAACAAAACGCGTATGGAAGTGAGCCGCGAGGCCCAGTAGCCGGTACGGACTGCGTGGTTTTCAAATCCGATGGAAACTTACTAGTTTTATCCGGGTTTTTGTAAACTTTGGTTGAGAAGATTTATCTCGATGCTTTCTAACTGCGTTAGCTCCTCTTGAGTTAGTTCAAAATCATCAAAATCATCCATTTTTGAAGAAAAAAGCGTAACCGATCCTCACTACTCGACGTAGCGCACGGAAGTGTCGCGCGTGAGCGTGCGGCGCCGTGGGCCGTGCGGTGACCCCGCGGCCCCCCGCCAACGGAAAATACAAAATCCTTTGCATGAGGCCACGGGACTCACCCGTGAGCCTTTTACAATATCTTAAAAACTAGACGGTAAAAGTCGCTAGTTTTGATTTATCATACGAATTACTTAATTTTATGAACATTGGGATTAAAATTTTAAGTTGATGAAAATTACCGATTATCTGATTACGGCTTGGCTCGAATGGAAAAGTAAGCTGGGCTCACCGGTGGGTCGTAAAGCGTGCAACGTGTTAATTAAATTTGATTCAGACGCGACCTGATATGTTATACACGCGCGATCAGATTAGGAAATCCATTCAGATAAGAGTTCAAGGCAAAACTATCAGTATATGTCTTTCTTTACCTTAGCACCCAAGCTCTTATAGTGTTCAGGTCGTTTCAAATAGTCGACAAACTCCATAACTTCGACTTTAGCTTCCTTCAGGCCTGCAACGTCTTCAAACTTAACTCCTTTACCCTGGCCACTCATTGAGTCGACTAGAGTAAACTTAGCACGGCTTAGTTGGTTCTGAAACATTCAAAGTATGATAAGACTATGCATATATTTCGGTACAAATATCTCCTTCGACAGCGAGTGGTGGGAAACCGCAAAAGACAGGGAGGGTTGGAAGCGTTTGGGGGAGACCTTTGCCCAGCAGTGGGACAATACAGGTTAAAAAAAAAAAAATAAAAAAAAAAAAAAAAAAAGTGAGTTCGAGTAGGTTAGTGCCAACCCTAGTGTCGCGAGTTCATAGACCGCCTCATGTCCTCTGACAGGTCTAACGATTGAACAAACTGTGACCGACAATTTACGTGCCCTCTGAAGCCCGAATAATATGTATGAAATAATCTCTATCGTACTAACGTAAAAAATGGGAAAGTAACTTGTTTGTCTGTAACACTACAGTCGAAAGTCTCAAAGAAAGTACCGATTTTCATAAATGTTGGCAATAGATTACCTCGAATTTAGGCACTACACAAACATAGGCTACTTTTCATCCTGAAATTAGAAACTAGTGGAAGGTGTACTTACGAAACCACCCAGATTAATGTTAAGCTTCATGCTCCTAGTGGAATACAGCAGTGACACTATCACCGCTCCGATCAGTAGAGTGGTGATTATCCTACCGGCCACACTGCTGTTACGGTCATATATCACTCGAACACCTATAACACACAACAATTACCTACTAAAGTTACATATTTTAAACAAATCAGAACAGACATCACCTGACCCGATAATAAAAAATCAGAAAAAGCTTAAAAATTGAATGTTTATTTTTATGACGATTTCGTTGAATACCCTTCTTGAAATTAAGAAACAATTTTGGAGGATATACCCTAAACCCAAACATACTTAAAATAATAGAAACATTTTCATTGAACAACATCTTTTTTGTCTTGTTCAATATTACTGACATCAAATCTTTCAATTATTAGCATACCTTCTTTAACACCCAATTTTGTTTCCATATCTCTCAACTTTTCTTCGAAACGATGTATGTCACCAACGTTCATGTGATAAACTCGATGTGTTGCCTGTAAGAAGAAATTGAGTTATAATGACAAACTATTTGTGCTTATTGCATACAAATCAAAGATTTGAAATACTTTACTTTGGAATGAAACGAACGCATACAACCCTCGAATTTATAAATACTAGTAAATAATCAGGCCCACTGATATTTAGAGTTAAAAAAATACACCAACCCCATATTCACAGTAAACATAGTAAACATTTATAATGTGTTGGCGCAACATGTCAATGCATTGCTGACATATGTTCCTCGAATATTTGTATGTTGCTCAGAAAAAAAACATGTTGCACACTTGATCACTGCACAATGTTAAAGGCCAATGAATGGTATTTATTAACCAACTGATATGCAACAAATGTCTACCGCTACCTGGGAATATGGGGATTTCTACAGACAAAAATAATAGATTACGCAACGGCAATATAATAATATGTCTTCTGGTATTACCTGGGTAGTATATATATATGAGAATTTTCACAGTCAAGAATATGAGATGAATAAAAGTATACGATACCTTTTTGCCCTTAACAATGGCGCCTTCGTGCAATATAATAGTGACAACTTCCATGTCCGGTCTCACTATCAACTCCTCCACTTCTCCTTTATTCAGCATTGTGTAAACAAACTCGTTCCATGACACGTAACGGATCAACTGGAAAATATAAGATACAAAAATTTTGTAAAAAATTAAAATAATGTATGTTTAAATACATCATTGTTATTGCGTTTTACATACAAATTATACATGTATGACTGGAATGTGAAAAAGCCATATGAACAAGATGTGACAATACTAGGGGACAAATTATAAATACTGAAAATTATTTTACGCCATTGACTCGAAAGAAGAAGAAGAAGGGGACAGAGTAAAAGAAAAATGTAAAAATTCCATGTGTAATGTACCTCATTTTGTTGGTTGTTATTTGGTACCAACAAGGAGCTCATCATGATGAGAACACAAGTCGTTGTCATCCAAAATGCAGCCTTCAACATTAGCGAAGACATTTCATCATTTTTTTTCTTGTTTTTGTCCTGAAAGAGAACATCACATCAATCTCCACTTCTTCGATAACATCTGGAGTAAGTTAGTAAGTTCGTGTAGGTTAATGACTAGTAAAGACCTCCAACATAATCTATTGATTGAATTGTCCGCAACTGACAATTGTATGAACCCACTTAAATATAGTAGTGCTCAGCCACCCATCCAAGTAGAGGCAGAACTGCACATTGCTTAACAAATGCAATGAGCTAGTACTAATACACCGAGGAACAGTAACTATTATTATATAAGTAGGTAATAATCTTCTGGAATTTAGAATCTTCTTCATCAAGTGGATGGTCAACCTCACCAATCCTGGTGTCAGAGTTATTGAGCCGGCAAAGGCCTCTGACCTCTGTTAAGACCAGCTAAAGTCTACATGATCCAACTACACACATTTGAAACACAAAATGTATTGCACAATATTTATCACTTACATTATCTTTATCGTCATTTTGGTTGAAGCGAGGTGGTGATGTGTGGATACTCCGTAAACTGGTGGCATATAAACCAGGGATATTTGATCTATTTAGCAAAGCACAGGCGGCCTTATACTCGGCGTTAAAACTTCGAAGTTTCTGAAAAATGAAATGAGTAAATTTATTCATTCGTCTGGTTAAGCGAAATACAATGTTTAAAAAAGAATACTCACAGGATGTTTTGATTTATTAGTAAGTTGGTGTATGACGGAGAAAGACCTACACAAATTCAATATGTTTCTATGGCAGTGTTTGTTTATATGTTTCTCTGGGCTCGAATTTCGTAAATCAATCCATAGTCTGCTTTGAATTTTAGATGCCGACAAAGCAGGAAGCCTTTTTATTGACAACATATTTTCTTTCTTTTACACTATACTAATTTGAATAAATGAAAATACTTTTTCAGACTGATTATATTATTTAAATAAAAATTTCATTCTTCTACCATCACAATCTCAGATTTAGATTTTTGATTGAACTTTTTTTGAGGTTACCTTTCGAATTATCAATGTGACATTGGCATTGAGCTTTGTGAAGTTTTGAGGTCAACTTTGACGTTATTGACAATTTGGCAGCTGACAGCAAATTGTAAATTAATGCTACCATTTAAAAATTTGTCTCTCCCTACAAATTCAGTGTAGCCAGTAAAAGAGTTCAAATTTATGGAGATTGGAGAAGGCAAAAGGGTCAAAATATTACTATCAAATGCACCTACAATCCGAGCTTAGGTCATACACACGGTGAGCCTTAATAACCCGAAAGATTTAAACCAACGATTTTAGAGCCTAATTAGAGTATATAAAGTTATATAACGTATAGTCCAAAAACCCATATTTTAAGAGATATTTATTTCACTTCAATACATGCAGTATTTCCGAAGTTATAACAACGAGAAGTTCAAGCCCTTTTTTGAATTTCCGAGATTAGGTGCGCTTACGCTATGACGTCACAGCACTACACACGCAGCCGCGACTGCGAGACGGACGGAGCGCGGCGGTCGGTCGGTCCGGTGAACTCTGGTGAACTCCAATAAACTTTTGGCGTCTCGTTTCATATTGTTTTGATTGTCTTCGTATTCATAATACATACATTATAGTGTGCTTATATTTTAAAGAAATAAAGTAAATTATCTTATAGAACCGATTAACTCAAGTGAACGTGAATTGTGTAGAATGGAAGCGGAAGAAGGTTTTTTAAAAGGTCAGTGGGACAACCTGCCAGGAGTGGATAGTTTGCTGGTGGCACAATATTTCATAAAGAACCAGGATTTTACGGCTGCCGAAATTCGTGGAATAAAGATGAAAAGGTATTTCTGACACATATTACATTACATTCTGAGTAAACATTTCCTAGTCTCGGGTAGGTACCTATTTATTAGGAAGTGTGTGTTTCATTTAGTAGGTACCTACCTATTATGGACGGCGATAAAAAAATACTACCAGATACTCCCAATCTACATCTCGAGGTTTTCGATGATTATTTTACCTCTACTTATGTTTTATTAGTACATAAGAAAATTTCACTATTTATTAGCTTCGTGATTTACCCATAAACAGATGTACTAAGGTAAGTTCTAGTAGGTAGGTATTTACGTAGTTATTACTTTTCTGAGTAGGCAAATAGGTAGCTAAGTACTTACCTGCCTATTATTATACATACATAGGTACCTAGTTTAAATTATAAACCAGATATTTTTTTTAATTTTATCCAATGTCCGCTTTAGTTTGTTCATTCACAGTTGTTTTTTTAATAAAAATAAATAATTTAAGAAATCAGTGAACAGCCTCCGTGGTCTTGTGGTTTGAGCGCCCGGCTCACGATCCGGAGGTTCCGGGTTCGATTCCCGGTGGGGACAAAAATCACTTTGTGAGACTGTCCTAAGTTTGGTTAGGTTAGGGCATTGCAGGCTGAATCACCTGATTGCCCGAAAAGTAAGATGATTCCGTGCTTCTGAGGGCACGTTAAGCCGTCGGTCCCGGTTACTGTCTACGGATAGTAGTCGTGACATGAGCCATGTCAGAGGCTTTTGGCGGATTCTGAAGAAGAAGAAGTGGTGATCAACTTGCGGGCCGCATATTTTTACTTTTTTATAGTACTTACCTAAGTTTGGACGCTAATGTGTGTGTCTACCTATGTCTGTCTGCGTGTCTGTATGTTTGTCTGTAGTAACGTAGCATATTTTTCACACATTTTTCCGCAGAGAACAGTTAAATTTTGATTTTTAATGCGCAGCGGCGTGCGAACGAGATCGCAACTGCCGAATGATTCGAACTGTGACGTCATCGACTAGTGAGCGCCCACCCGAGTTTTTAAAATCCCACGGCCGACAATACGCACTTTGATCGTTAATATCATTAAGATATGGAAAAAGTGAAAACACAGTTTTTCTTATAATTTTGTATATTTTTATTTGGAGAGTAAAGTAAAAATGTAGTACTTGCCTACAAAACAGAAATAACAAAATACTATCTATGTAACGATTTGGTAATTACCTACCTACTTATAGGTACACCTGAAATATTTTTTACTTAATTACAGAGGTTTAGAACGCACCAAATATAATTCAGTGTTTTGAAACCAGCCCTTAAATAGGTATTTCAAATGATTTTCCATTCTAAGTACTAATTTTATAAGCTTGACTGATTTATTGATTGAGCACAGCGAAGAGGTTTCTATTTGGTTTCAATTTCTATGATTGATTCACTATTGCAATATGGTTTTTGTTATGGACTACCTACTAGCCGTGCCCCGCGGTGTTACCCGCGTTGTACCCATCCCCGCAGGAATTTCCGGATAAAATGTATCCTATATGTTATTCTGATCTATAACCTACATAATATTACTGTGAAGTTTCATCCAAACCCGTCCAGTAGTTTTTGCGCGCAAGAGAAACAAACATATACATCCATACATCCATCCTCACAAACTTTCGCATTTATAATATTAGTAGGATTACGATTTTATCATAACCACTGGACTCCGATGATAGTCTATAAAAATTGTACCTACATACCTACTTAAAATAAAACCAAATAAATGGCGACTTCCCCTTGGGGTCGCCTAGCCTAGTCTATTTTTATATTAAAACCCATACGGATCTTTACGTAACTAACCCTAACTTTCCCCATTTAACTACTTAGTTTTATAATGTGTGTTTTTTTTTCACAATTACGTCAATCACCTACATTTAATGAAAGTCCCAGAGGCTACCCTTCTGTCAGCTAAATACTGGACAGGAAAAGTTTAAAGGCCATTGACACGATAAAAAGATGACCTACTTACTCAGTTCAATGTTGATTAAAGTGACTTCACTGCGTACCTCAGAAGAATTCCTCAAATTCTTCAATTAGCATACAGTATAACAATATACAACTTGAGAAGGCCATCCGACTCCGTAACCATATAAAATAGAAGGTTAAAATTTATTTCATTTTGAGACGTAACTTCATCCAAATTGGGTTGTTTTTAACTTAGAATGAAGGCTGGGCTTAGTGACAGAGTGCTCTGCATTTTGGCTCCACCTCGGCCTTGGGTTACCGCCGGATTTGGTTCGGCGCCGAATACTTAACGCTTCCAAAGAATGCTATTGGCGCTGCCTTTAAGTAAAGTAGTGGTGTGAGGATAATGCTTACTCAACTTTCTTAAAGATTAGAGATAGAGATGTACCTATTCATCGTAATCCGAGCGTTTTCTCGTAGCGTACCTATATGGCCCCATAAAACGACGATCTCAATTAGAACTGAGGACAGTCGTTATATCGATCACCAACTACAAATAGCTTTTCTAAAAACATTTTCTTGACGTTTTATATTTCTCGATATAATTTTTAATTGCGTACAGAGTTATACAACTGCACTGAAGGGGTAAATAAATACAGGAGCTCCCGCAATGAGGCACTGACCCAGCAGATTGATGAATATTGATCATGATAGTCATCTAACATCGCCGTCATTTGACCTCACGTTTGAATATAAAGTTCAGCAGCCATACCATGACATGTCAACGCGATTCAAACCGCAAAAAAAATTGCGTGCCTAAACTAAATCGCTGTCAGTTTTCGTACCAAGACATCAAATAGCATTGTCACAAAAATTACACTTTTGACAGATTTCTGGACTTGTCGTCTCAGTGCTGCCGCCTAGTGGTTGACATTTCAGAAAACCCTCATTGAGGTTGGTTTGCACTATCTAAGGGCTCCCACACAAAACTGCGATGCGATGCGAATTCGCATCGCAGAAACTTGCGATGCGATTTAGTGCGGGGCGAACCGTTTGGTAGGGTGACCATTCCTTCGAGTGTAGGCCGTACTGGACGTGTTTTTAGGAAGCGTAAGATGGATCGCAAAAAGATTATTGCACTGCTGTTATTGTTCAATAGATATAAAAGAAAAAGAAGATTCTGGGTTCATCCATTTATTAGGATTATGAACTCTGATGGGAACTATTTTACACAAATGTACTATGCGTTGAGAACTGAAGAAGATAATTTTTTTGATTATTTTTTGATAGAAGCTATGCAATAGCTTAATAGTTTTGTTATAAAACTAATATATAATCTTTTTTATCACAAAAAATTTTTTTTTCAAAAGCCCAATTCCTGTCCTGAAATGGTGTCACCAAGGATGACGTAATATGACAGGAATGTGCGATGCGAAGCAGATCGGAAATTCTTACGATGCGTCGTGCGAATTCGCAGATTTTTGCGATGCGATGCGAATTCGCAGTTTTGTGTGGGAGCCCTAACCCAAATTTAACCTTACTGTTATTTGATTACGTTACCATTTTCTGACGTTACCATTATCTGAAGTTACCGTCATTGAACCTAACCATCACTTTGTCCTCGCCGACATGTACAGTTGCGTTCATTAGCAGTCGTACAAAAATATTGCGTGAATAAGTTTTACTTAAACATTCTACTTGCAAGAACATCATGCATTTGACCGAATATTGTAGCCCTCTATTCATCATCATAAGAGCAAGGCTCTTTTCGATGAGGCCGATGCAGACTTCTCCATCTATTCCTATTCAGTGCAAGCTCCATCACATCTCTATACGACATGAGAGACACTTTTTCTTTAATCTAACTCATGTAACTAATTCTAGGCCTTCCTCTACCTCTCTTTCCTTCAACTTTACCTTCCATGACATATTTATGTATCTGTCATGTCGTATGAGATGTCCTATCATCTTTCCTCTCAAGCAATGTTCTACTCTCTCTCACCAATTCTAATACTTCTTAATTTGTCACCCTTTCAGCCCAACTAATCCTTTCCATCCTACGCTAACACCACAGTTCAGATGCTTCCAATCCAACCTCTCCCTATCCCGTCTCGATCATTGTTTTTATTTGTTAAACAATTATATATTACTTATATTACCTATAAGTTAAAATAAAACAAAATTTTGTCAGCTACTGTTTATTTTTAGGTATATTGGTGATGAAATGATTACGTGGTTATAATAGAAGATCCGAGCCTATATCGACCTTCACCGAGCTGATAATAGAACGAAACATATTTTATCATGAATTTAGTATAGGTATTAGAAAACATATTACTTAAGTAAAAATGGGTTTGCTAAAAAAATCCTGGGCATACTATTTTTAATTACCTATAAGTACTTAAAATAACATTAACTGTAAATAACAATTTTTCATACAATTATAAACCTAAGTAAAATTGTTCCGCTTCAACAAAACTTTAACACAGCTGATGAAAATTCTAAATTTCCAAAGCTATTGATGGAACTACTGGCTGGTACCCGGCCATACACGGCGTCTGTCGTGTGAGTACGCGACCAGAGAGCTTAAGTAGTGATTAAGTTTGTAATTCCTCAACAAGTTTTCAGTTACGGTGACCTTCATCAGGAGACCTCTGATCCGAAGGTCACCGCAAGTGACCAGAACTGGCTGAAGAACTCAAAAAATCAGTACGAAAGTTCCCGGGTAATACCCTTCTAACTTGGATGGACATACGAGTGATAGCCAGTGTCGCGCCGAGTCAGGCCCGCAAGTATGTATGAAAGCGCGTCGATCTTCTTCTTCTTTCTTAAGCGTTATGCCCCCACCAATGAAATGTGCAGATGAAAGATGAAGGATGAAAAACGGACAGGTGAGTGGGGGCCGCAAGCAACCAGCTTAGAAGAAGCTAATAGGCCCGCGGGGTATGGGGGCCGCAAGCAACCAGCTTAGAAGAAGCTGATAGGCCCGCGGGGAATGAGGGCCGCAAGCAACCAGCTTAGAAGAAGCTGATAGGCCCGCGGGGGATGGGGGCCGCAAGCAACCAGCTTAGAAGAAGCTGATAGGCCCGCGGGGGATGAGGGCCGGGCGCGGCGCGAGATTCACTACTTCAGGCTCTGTTGATTTTCGTTTCATGAAACGCGGGCAGGTCATGGTTTTTTTTCGGCGCCGGTCCGACAATGAGCACATATCACACAAAGACCGAAGCATCCCGCGCTCCGGTACCTCCGTGTTGAGATGATCCTGATCGGCCTCTTCAGTGGTAAGCAACTTGAAATTACTCATGTATTTTTCATTCTCAAAAGCTTCTGCCAGAAGATCATCGCAGCAGTGGAGATGCGATGTGTCAGAATTCTCCTTTTTTGGTATCGGAGAGGTCTCACGCTTCAGGCAGGTTCGGCACCCTTTCTGTTCCTTTGCTGTCGCTTCGAGCGTCATGGTTGCTGGGCCCACTTCAGCTGTTGAGGTAGCTCCTTCGACCTCAGCCTCTTTCAGCTCCTTTGGGTCTTGGGCCTTGGGCACCTCAAGGATATCATTTTTGGTTTTTAATGGCAGTGGTGTTGGCGTCGGCGCCCGTGGTGTAAGGTTGCGGCGCTTCGCGGCACGCTCGATGTTAGGCATATTCTGAGACATCTGTAAGAGAAAATGTGGTTAAGTATATTTGACGTTTTCAACTGGGTGTAGTGGGCAGGGCGGAATTTGCGTCGGTCTCTGGATATTTCGGTAAGTAGCATTTTATGATTTACTAAACCTATAACTTATGTCAGGATTTACTAAACGTATAACTTCTTCTTCTGAAGAAGAAGAACCTATAACTAATTCACGCCCATACTCAGATACGTCACACGATTTCTCAGTAGAGATTTTCTGATATGAATGAAAAATTACGTAAATAGTTGAGAGTCGATTTAATGAACGTTCTAATCAAATCGTTCTCAATCAAATGTGACTCGTGGTTTCAGAGATTAAAGGATTTATTAGTTTAAATCTAAAAACAATATACTACTAAACTTCTACCCTCTTTCCGCCTACGAGTATCTCTATCGATTGCTAGACCGGGTCAATCCTCCACGGTGTCGAGCTCGTCTCGCCATCGCCTCGGTCTACCGCGACGTCGTTTCTGATCTTGTGGGACTCACTGAGTGGTGATTTTGGCCCACCAATCATCCGACATGCGGCAGACATGTCCAGAGTTATACTTCAGGCTTGCTGCCTTTTGGGTCATGTCCGCAATTTGGGTTAAGGAGCGCAGTATGGTGTTTCTAACACAATCGCTCAGCTTAATGCCGAGAATAGTGCGTTCCAAAGCCCGCTGGCAGACCTCCAGGTTGGACCGCTGTCGTTCAGTCAAAGACCAAGTTTGCGTTCCGTAGGTATGTCAAGATGGGGAGGATGCACATGTCTATGAGTCTTCGTTTGTGGGTTTGAGACTTTCATTCACTAATAGCTCATCCAGGCGTTTTCGATCCAGCGCGCAATTTCTGCATCCTGCATTGCCTGGAAAGAGACTGTTTGGCCTAAATACCCATACTCATGGTCCATGGACATATTCAACCTTATCACCATCGACGTAGATTCTACGTCTCGCGTTATTAACTTGGTTTTCAATTAAACATCTTGAGTACGGCTCTTAAATATTAAACATAAAAACGACCAAGATATGAAGTTGGGTATACATAATGTTTATTAAAATATACTGGAATGTGAAGATTTTTTGATAATTTTAAGGTTTTTTTTCCTTTTAAAACTGTCCTGAAACTCCACAGAGCAGCGGCAACGATCGATCCAATTAAAGCGCGCGTTAAGCTTTTTCACACCACGAAATATCCTTACGCAGTACTGTCATAAGCAGAAAAGATCTAAAATCTTCTATTATGTAGATATGCCTTTATACCTATACCTACCTACATAATAACTATACCTACATAATAAGATCTCACTCCAAAACTCTTATTTCTTACTATATTAATTACCCCTTCAAAGCTAATCACCTATCTTTCATCACTTTAACCCAATCTAGTTCTAATATCGTCACTTCTCACAAAATCGACATAATTAATCTCTCCAAATAATTTGGGGATGATTACCTACTTAATCACCCCTAATCACAAGTAAATACTCTTAATCACCCATCATGCATCACCTAATCATCACCCTTAATTACCCTAAATCACCTTTTATCACCCTTAATAACGCGTTATTACCCTAAATCATCCCTAATCCCACTTAATTCCACACAATTATACGTAATCATCCCAAATTCCCATTTATTACCCATTATCACTCTTAATTATCCATAATCACTCTTAATTACCTATAATCCCTCTTAATTACTCATAATCACCCTTAATGACCTCAATCACCCTTAATCACCTCTCATCACCCTAACACCACCCTTGATTACCCATTATTACTCTATTATCCAAAATCACTCATAATTACCCATAATCACTCTTAATTACCGATAATCACTCGTAATTATCCATAATCACTCTTAATTACCTATAATCACTCTTAATTACCCATAATCACCTTTAATGACCCCAAGCTGTTTATCTAAAATCATGGAGAGGGTTCTTAATAATTATCTAACAAACTTCCTCAATAAATATAACATCCTATCTAGCAGGCAGTATGGATTCAGAGGTGAAGTGTGTACTGAAGACGCTGTATCTGACCTTAGTGAAATAATTATTAACAAACTTGACAACAAACTTAAATGCTATGGAATATTTTTGGATTTATGCAAAGCATTCGACACTGTTTCAATTCCCATATTAATCAAGAAAATGGAAAGGATTGGCATTCGTGGATTGGCTTTGCAAATATTTCATAGTTATGTTACTGGCAGAACTCAAGCAGTTAAAATCAATAATATTATAAGTTCGCAGGAAAACATTGAGTACGGAGTTCCCCAAGGGAGTATTCTTGGCCCTACCCTGTTTTTATTATATATTAATGATCTGTGCAATCTGAAGCTTACCAACTGTGAAATATTTACATACGCTGACGACACGGCCCTGGTTGTTTATGGTAAAGACTGGGAAACAGCTAAGATTCATGCTGAAAAAGCTCTACAATTAGTTATGGGATGGCTAAATGATAACCTGCTTTCTCTTAATATTATAAAAACCAAGTACCTCTGTTTTCATTTATCAGGAACGCCTACTCCGGCTGAAAGTGTGTCTCTGACTATTCATTGCTGTGACAACCGATTACAGTGTAACTGTGCCGCATTGACGAGAGTAAATGATATAAGATACCTTGGCGTAATCATAGATGAGCAGTTAAGTTGGAGAAAACAAGTGGAGACACTTACAGTAAGAGTCAGAAAACTGATTTATATTTTCAAAAATTTAAGACTTTCGGCTGATACATCCACAATGACTATGGTTTATAAAGCTCTTTGCCAATCTATTTTGATTTACTGTATTCCAGTATGGGGAGGTTCCTTCAAAACTATTATTCTAAAACTTGAGAGAGCCCAAAGAAGCATAATTAAAGTTATGTTTTCGAAACCTCGCCGTTACCCTACCTTAGATCTCTACCAGGAGAGTAAAGTTCTCTCCGTTAGACAGTTGTATATTTATCGTTCTGTTTTGCGTCGCCACTCACAAATATCCATTGATACCATACATTTAGTGAGTCAAAAAAGAAAAGGTGCACCTGTATGTTGCATTCCTAAGAACAGAACATCTTTCGCTAGTCGGCAACTGCCAACCCTTAGTGCTATATTATACAACAAAATTAACAAAATTATCCCTATTTACAACTTAAGCAAGTTTGGCATTAAATCTACTTTATACAATTGGTTACATTCTTTAACTTATAATGATACCGAGCAGCTCATTGGTAGCTAAACATTTTGTCTCTATGGGTAGTTATTAGTAAGTAAATATATATTTTGTTCAGGTAATTAATTAATTTAGAAATAACTTTAGTGATATTGATATGAATACAAAACTTATTAAAATAGTAAACGATTGTTATTATGAATAGGAACTATGCTATACTTATTTGATTTCCTCACGACCGATCTTGTACAAATTGTTCAACATATCAAAATGCATTTCTATGAAATCCCAAGATACGAGGTTTACTCAGTTTGGGCTTTCATTGTGAAAACTTACAAGTGTGAAAAATTGTTATTAAGCATTAGTATCTTAAGCATATTACTGTAAACTTTTATACTGAAATAAACATTTTATTATTTTTATTATTTTTTTTAATCGCCCTAAATCACCTCTCATCACCCTATCGTCATCCTTGATTATCCATTATCACTCTTACTTACCCATTCTCACCCTTAATGACCCTAATCACTCTTAATTACCCATTATCACTCTTCATTATCCATAATCACTCATAATACCTATAATCCCTCTTAATTACTCATAATCACCCTTAATGACCCCAATCACCCTAAATCACCTCTCATCACCCTATCACCACCCTTGATTACCCATTATAACTCTTAATTACCCATAATCACTCTTAATCACCCCAATCACCCTAAATCACCTCTCATCACCCTATCATCACCCTTGATTATCCATAATCACTCTTAATTACCCATAATCACTCTTAATTTTCCATAATCACTCTGGATTACCCATAATCTTTCTTAATTACCCATAATCACACTTAATAACACCAATCACCCTAAATCACCTCTCATCACCCTATCATCACCGTTGATTATTCATAATCACTCTTAATTATCTATAATCCCTCTTAATTACCAATAATCACCCTTAATGACCCCAATCACCCTAAATCGCCTCTCAACACCCTATCACCACCCTTGATTACCCATTATCACTATTTTTATCCAATATCACTCATAATTACCCATAATCACTCTTAATTACCCATAATTACTCAGAATTACCCCTAATACTCTTAATTACCCATAGTCACTCTTAATTATCCATTATCACTCTTGATTACCCATAATCACCCTTAATCCCACCAATCACCCTAAATTACCTCTCATCACCCTATCATCACCCTTAATAACCCTTGATCAACCTATCGATTGATAAGCCTCTAGATCTCTAAACACTCTTATAACCCATCAACACCCTTCACCAGTCATCACTTTTAATAATTTTTAAACCCGCCAATCAACCTTCACTTCCAAAAACCTCTATTCCTTCGTATTTATAATATTCTTTAAACTATTCCTATCATTCGCATTCATTTGAATTGGCAATCTATTTTGATTGACTCTTATCTATCATCACATCACCCACAGCCACACTCAGAGACATCAATTAAATCGACAATTAACCAATTGACGTCATTCTTCAAACATTGTCTATTTGTCAAAAAAATTACAATAAAATAGTTCCTAACTTAATAAAACAGTTGAATGTTTCCTTTAGTAAAATAGAAAGTAATATCGAACTTTAACATGAATTAAAAACAGGTAACTAATTATAGCATTGAATGATACGCGGAGGCTACCGTTGCAAACGCGTAAGATACATACGTAGTCGATACGGTCTAGTGGGTATTGCTTTCTGATCCTGATACGTTCACAGCATGATCAACGTAATGTACGGCAAAGTGAGCAGGCACCCTAATTCTCCTGTAATTGGACCCCCCTGCTGTTCAAACAAAACTGTGAGCAGGCACCCTAATTCTCCTGTAATTGGACACCCTTACCGTTCAAACAAAACTGGACCTTGTATTCGTTCATTGAGGCTATTACTGCAAAATGGTTGGAACACCAGAAAAAATGTTTTTTATAAACCCTTATTTTGATAATGATGCGTCGATATAGCAGAAAAACGCCCCCCTCTTTAGTGTAGTTTAAAGATGTAATATGCCCAATTGCCCGAACCATTACCATATCATTCAAATAGAATTGTCACTCCTTGTCTTAAATGAAAGTTGCTCAACATTCATGAAAAATCGGTCAACCATCAAGCAACATCTCAAAAATCTCACATATTGCATTCTAAGTATATGGATTGTGTCCTATATCTATCAAAAAATATATTATAGCAAGTCCCTTGATAATCTCGTGGTTACAACCCCATACATTAACAGCCAATCAAATTCTAAACAAAGACATACAAATCGATCGCCCTATGTCTACACCTTCACCTAGTTTCCAACCGAAGTCGGTGTAAAGTTTCTTCAAAGTGAATATTACTCGACACTATTGACTAGTGCATTAAATACTAACACTATAATTTGCCTTTCTTCGCTTTGCTTTACTGTTAAAAAGGATTGAATATAAATTATAGAGTTGACGATATCGATTTGGAATGGTAATTATAGGAGTATTATTTTAGTCTAATATTAAGTTTAAACGCCTCCTAGCCCTAGTGGTATGGCACTCGCCTGCCAATACTGAGGTCTCGGGTTCAATTCCCAGGTCGAGCGAAATCATTTTTCCTGCTTTTCAAACATAGCTCGGGTTTGAGATCACCAACTCGCATTAGGCAAGCGTGGTGATTACTCCTAACCCTCCTCACTGTACTGATTATCTTCAGTGATATGAGAGGCCTTTGCCCAGCAGTTGGACATTATAGGCTAACACTTTTTTTAAAATTAAGTTAAGCTATTGTTTTGCCAAAAATTGCATCCCCGTCTAAGAACTAAAAATTAGTCAAAACTCAACATTTCAAAATTCAGGCCTCCTACGGGTTCCCAGTACTGAGTGACTATACTCTGTTAGCTGCTGACCTACTATAAAGACAAATGACTATCGCTTCTAATTTCATTTGGCAATCTATCTAGTATCACATTGTATGGGAATATGTCAGAGCCAAGAAAATATCACGGACACTTGATTGTTTACGATTAAAATGATTGAGTGAATTTGAAGAGAGATGTATCTTGATCAACCTTCATGACATTCTAACAGATTTTTGTCAGTAGACAACCAAATGGAATGCCATTCGATTGTTATTTATTCAAAAAGGCAGAACAGTACTAAAGCGGCTGAAAAAATAAATGATTCGAATTTACGAATTATTTAATCCACGCAGTCAGTAGTAGAGAGGGAGGGTTAAGCGTAATCATGCCTTATGCGGGTTGATGATCTGAAACACGAGCCACCTTCGAAAAGGAAACTATAATTTGTTGAATAGATACCGATAAAATGTGCAATTGAAATTGCGTTCAATATTAACTGAGGGCCGACACTGCGTTAAGCATGCACCCGTCGCGTGTACCCGTCGCTTGCGCCCGCCGCGTGCGGTTTCATAAAAAAGTGAACATTCGCGTACGCCCGTTGCGTGCGCCCGTCGCGTGCGCCCGCCGCGTGCGCCCGCAACTGTTCACTTTTGTATGAAACCGCGACGAGTGCACGCTTAACGTCGTTTCGGCCATTAGTGTTGATATCAAAATGTAATCTGATTCATCAAAATGTCAGTAAACATGACACCAAAATGTAAATAATTGAATTGTTAATATTGCCAGTAGTCAGCGTAATTTATTTAGTTTAGCAAACTGAAACAAATGGAATCAATTGATTTCAAAACGAGACGATAAATATGGAGATTTAAAGTAAATATTTACATTACAAAGAAACTATACTGGAACTATAAACTTCCGTCCTGAGAATTTGAAGATTAGTTCATTAATTTCTGGACTGCGGTCAGCCAGTCTTTTAAAAAGCGTCTCAACTATAACACTATCGCCAATTCTAATTGTGCTAAAATTAACAAGAGCTTCTAATATTGTTCAGTTTTACAATATCATGACATTGACCCACTCCAAGAAGCAATGTGCGGGAACACATCTATTTATAAAACGAGACAGACTTAAGTATTACAAATATAAAAGTCCATCGCTACTGAACCAATTAAATATACATTGTTTGCCTAAACGTTCAAGTGTATGGTATAATTACGCAAATCTATAGAAAAAAACTGTCCGTTACAAAAATAAATCTTGCCGTCGTCTGTTGTGCGATGCTTGTTTCACGCTCGGGGCATATTTACGTACAAACTCGAAATATTCTAAGAGAGGAGCGGACGCTTTCAGTATTGTTTGTGATAGTGTGGTTGATATCTGCGAATGGAATTCGTATGCCGGCTTTTCTGTTGCTAGTAAAGTGTTAGTGAAAAATTGGTTAGATGTTTGCCGGAGGTGGAGCAGGCTTCCAGAAACAAACGAAGCCTCCCTGGGAGTGCGTTAATAACTCGCTAGAAGTATCACCGAGCTGGTGAGTGACGTTCGTTAAATTTAACTATGATCAAAAGCGATTCTATACAATTGACAGCGGTCTGTCGGATTTGTATTTATAGTTTGTCATAATGAATGGTCTTTTTATTAGTGTTATGCTTCTTAATCATTCTATTGCCAATCGATTTGCGAGCAATTTTCCTATAATGTTTTAAAAATATTTTTTTAAAGTAATTTTTCTTACTTATATTTGTTTTTATTTAAGAATTTGACTTTTAATTTTGAATCATTTTATTTTTTCATTAAACCTTATAAATGTACTAGGTATGTATAAAAAAATATGTATAAATATTATTTTAATCCCGGTTCAATGTATATCTGGAGTACGTGACATTATACGGTGCTTATTCTCTCCTTTCCTTTTTACTAAGTATTTCTTTTTTCCAGTGAATCGTAATCGAACCAGTGAAGTGTATTTAAATTTTAAGTCGATTGATGAATTTAAAAAATGTATTATAGGTACTTATATTGGCTACTATTCATAGACAATAAATATTACCGCATAAGGACATACTATTATATACCTACCTACTATGACCTTAATTACTTATTATATAATTAAATATGAATAATATCAACCGTTACTATTTTTAAAATATTAATTGTGTATACAGGATGTTATTAGAATGAGTGAGGGGAGGGGGGGAATGATGTGTATTAAGGAGATGGCTCAACTACTTAGAGGGGGGGGGGGATTAGGGGAGGGGGGGTTGATATAAAAATTGAGTAAATGAAATTGGCTTGGGACAATATCATCAACCCTTTACTTTCATGATAATAGTTTATAGAGGATGTAATCAAAAATGGTATGAAGAGGAAGCCTTAGGAGTTTCTCTTGAGTTAACTAAGGGGATGGTTGCGTGATCCGCATCTACCTCGGTATCATTTCCGACTTAGGTACATTTTATATATGAATTTCAAGAGAATTTCCGACGAAGTTGTATTGAGTTTTATAATTTCTCCTGTTTTTTCTTGGTTCGACTTAAAAATAATCAAGGATTTGCCTTTTTCTTTCATTTTGCTTATCAATTACGTGTGTTTTCGAAGCGACGACGACGACTAGCTATTTTTTTTAAGTTGAAAATAAAATGAGCTTAAATTATAATTACATATTGTTTTGTACTTTTTTTAAGCCCGCTCCATCGTGGCACATCCCTAACGTATTAATTGTCCTATTTTACTTCTAAAAACTTTGGGCTACCGATAGACTAAGCTATGTTTTCATAGCTTAGTCTATCGGTAGCCCAAAGATCTTTTGATCGGACTAGAGCCCAAATAACTCATTTTTCTATGGTAGTTAGTCTTATCAAGTTTCACCAAGCTGATTTTGTAGTTTTGATGCAAAACTTTTATTAAAACAATAGATTTGCAATTCTTAAAGATATAAGACTTATTGTGTCGGGGTTGTCGGTTCGATTTCAATTTCGGCCCGGAGACAGCGATATTTGTGAAGATAATACCTATAGTTGTTGATGTCGTCTGGCTGTCAATTATACGACTATTCTTATTATGTACCTATATATGTAGTATCAGTGAGTTAGATCCCATAATACAAGCTTAGGGCTTAATTGGGTCTAATTAACCGTGTGTGCAATTGTCCGGGTATATTATAAATATTAAAAGCTAGAAATTGAAATGAGTAAAAACAAAGGAATTGAAAATAGAACAGTAAATAATAATAATTTTAAGAAAGCGAATGATCGAAAAAATAATTTATTTTTAATTTTAAATGTATTTATATTAACGATTTTTAAAATATCTAAGCTACTTATTAGATTTTAAATTAAGGAAAAAAAACTATCAACTGAAAGAAAATTGAACAAAAATAAAAAAATATTTTTTTTTATTACTGACCGGTTTTGATGATTGGTTGGAACTTGGCGGTGGTTGATGAGTGCGCGGAGGTTCGTGGAGTTATACCGAGGTAGGACGTGGATACAGTCCGAATGCGAACGCGGTAATAGCACTGATCTAGATTAACAAATCCCAGGGGCTGGCAGGTAAGGTTCCAGCCTACCTCACTCCACTCTGCCCCATAACAAAGTAAAAAAAAAAAATTTTTTTCAATTTTACATTTTGTTATTATACATAACTAAAATTATTTTTATAATAAAAATGATATATTGTTTTTTTTTTTCTAAATCCTAAACTACTAGGCGGAAATTTTTCAAATTTTTACCGTTAGACATTGGGTTAAAAATAGAATTTTCGGTGTTATTATTTATGTTATATAATATAAATTGAATTTGTTTATTTCAAAAATGCAATTGTTTCCGGGTCAGAAGTTCGTTGACCTGTCTGGCTACTAGGTTTTCACGCATGCGCAGTAAGTGATGACGTCAAAATGCATCTGCCCACTTTACATACCTAATTATTAAATAAAAACATATAGGTACTTAATATAAAAAAGTTGGTCACTCTGAAATAATAGTCCTATACAAAATACTAGCTGCGCCCCGCGGTTTCACCCGCGTTGTACCCGTTCCCGCGGGAATTTCGGGATGAAAAATAGATGTTATCCGATTCTCAGACCTACCCGATATGCAAACAAAATTTCATGAGAATCGGTCGAGCCGTTTCAGAGGAGTTCAACCACGCACCCCGTGACACGAGAATTTTATATACATTTAAAAGCCTAAGTAAGACTTCCGAAAGTTGATAAGACTTCGAAAAGTAAATTTTTAAAACTCGCTGAATCATTGTTCATAGTAGATACTTTAATTGAACCTCCCAACGACCTAAAAAGATGTATCGGAAGCCTACCAAAAAACAATAAGAGGCAACAAGTGACTGACTAGAAAAATATGACGAAAGAGGATAACTAAATGTTCATTGTTCTCTGGCCAAAAAAATACTAGTCGCTGTCGTCGTCGCTGCACCGTGGCACCCCCTAACATTTGCGGCGTAACCCGCGTCACGCTATCATACTTCCACTTCCAGAATACTCAACTGCATTGAGACCTAAGCAGACAAGTATTAATTAATTTAAAAAGTAATTTAACAACTTTTTAAATTAATTAATACTTGTCTCAAAGTACTTTCAACTACTCCGCAAAATATAATAGCACAACTAAAATGTTCAAGCATATAAAAAAAAACGTAAATAAAAAAAAGCGGCCAAGTGCGAGTCGGACTCGCCCATGAAGGGTTCCGTAGCAGCGAGTAACATAATAAAGAAGTTCTTGAAATAAATGTTTTTTTATTTACATTTGAGTTATTGAATGAATAATCAGTATTTTTTTGCGGTTTACGATTTATGTCGTAAAAAAAAAACTACTAACTAGACCTCGTTCAAACCAATTTTCGGTGTTAGATTACATTGTTATGTACATCATATATTTTTTTTAGTTTTATCATTCTCTTATTTTAGAAGTTACAGGGGGGGGGACACACATTTTACCACTTTGGAAGAGTCTCTCGCGCAAACTATTCAGTTTAGAAAAAAATGATATTAGAAACCTCAATACCATTTTTGAAGACCTATCCATAGATACCCCACACGTATGGGTTTGATGAAAAAAAAAATATTTTTTTCATTTCTAAGTATGGGACCCCCCTAAAATTTTTTTTTTTTTCTATTTTAGTGTGAAAATATTAATGCGGTTCACAGAATACATCTACACACTAAGTTTCAACAACATAGCTCTTATAGTTTCGGAGAAAAAAGGCTGTGACATACGGACAGACGGACGGACAGACGGACGGACAGACATGACGAATCTATAAGGGTTCCGTTTTTGCCATTTGGCTACGGAACCCTAAAAAGACGTGTGGCACTCGGGGACTGCCGCGGTGAAGCTATTGCATAGCATTTTGTATCAACTTATGCAATTATATTTGATATATTTGATATCTCTTCTCTCTCACCCCAACCGCCTCCTCTCTCTCACCCCTCCCGCCTCCTCTCTCTCACCCCTCCCGCCTCCTCTCTCTCTCACCCCTCCCGACTCCTCTCTCTCTCACTCACCCCTCCCGACTCCTCTCTCTCTCTCTCACCCCTCCCGCCTCCTCTCTCTTTCACCCCACCCGCCTCTTCTCTCCCCTCCCGCCTCTTCTCTCACCGCTCCCGCCTCTTCTCTCTCACCGCTCCCGCCACTTCTCTCTCACCCCTCCCGCCTACTCTCTTTCTCTCACCCCTCCCACCTCTCTCACCCCTCTCTCTCACCCCTCTCTCACCCATCTCTCTCACCCCTCTCTGTCAACCATCTCTCTCACCCCCTCTCTCTCACCCCATCTCTCACCCCTCTCTCTCACCTCTCTCTTTCACCCCTCTCTCTCACTCCCCTCTCTCACCCCCTATCTCACCCCCTCTCTCACCCCTCTCCCACCTCCGTCTCTCACCCCCTATCTCAACCCCTCACTCTCACCCTCTCTCTCACCCTCTCTCTCACCACCTCTCTCACACCCCTCTCACACCCCTCTCACACCCCTCTCTCTCACCCCTCTCTCACCCCCCTATTTCACCTCCCTCTCTCACCCCCTCTCTCACCACCCTCTCTCACCCCCTCTCTCACCACCCTCTCTCACCACCCTCTCTCACCCCCCTCTCTCACCCCTCTCTCACCTCACTCTCACTAGACGATGCACGGCCTTCAAGCCACACCTCCTTCCCGTCGGATCGGGTGAGCGTGAGGTTTTTTTCGTTACGGTATTTTTGGATTTGGTCCCCGCGCTCAAGGCCCGCGATAGAAGCTATGCAATAGCTTAAAAATCAAATCTAATCATACACTTTTGACCATTCAAAACAATTCAAAAAATAACCTATTGATTCATCCATCCAGACCCACGAAAGAAAAAAGTAAATCGCCCTCGCTTCCAACTCTATAAAAATGCGTTTCTATAAATATATTCCACAAACAAACCGCATCTATAAACTTGAAATGATCAAATACATCTCTCAATTGCTAGTAACCTATTTACCACCATATCCAATATCCACACGTCAAATCAAACTATTGTATGTTTGGACATTGGTTGTAATTGAATTTCGTAATGATATCACTAGGCGTGTAGTTAAGAATAGGACCTAATCGGCTACCGGATATTATAGTGAGACTGTGATTGTTGCTGACATGTTTACCTAATACGTATCCAATATACCTAAGAAATAGCTTAAGCACACATCTTGGCACATCTTGGCTTAACGAGTATAAGACCATTTTGTCGTTGGAAGTTAAATCTACTAAAAATACATTTAAAAATAATATTTATTACTTCAATGAAGTTTTTAGTCGATGTGAAGTGAAGGTACCCCTTCCTGGGTTTAGTCGATAAAGTTTTCTGTTTCACATTTCCTATTCACATGTGTTGATGTGTTACAATCTCCTTAAACCTAATTGAATTCTTTCAGGATCAATTTACTTAAAACAAGTTAATGCAACTTGTTTTTATTCTTTAACTCACACGGTTTGCACTCATCTATACTAATATTATAAAGCTGAAGAGTTTAGTTTTGTTTGTTTGTTTGTTTATACGCGCTAATCTCAGAAACTACTGAACCGATTTGAATAATTCTTTTTGTAATAGATAGCCACATTCAACGGGAAGGTTATAGGCTATTTTTCATTCCCGAAATTCCTACGGGAACGGGTACAACGCGGGTAAAACCGCGGGGCGCTGCTAGTTTATACTAAATGAAACGGGTCGGTATCGCGTTATAATATCTTGTTTTTATTTATATTTTACTAGTACAATAATTACTTAACATCTTACAATGTGACTGAATCCTAACTATATACTATGTATAGCAAGTTGCATTGAAATAATCACGATTAAATATAATTATTGACAGAATAGGTTGCTATTATCACCTTTTGTTAAATATGAGGTGGCTGTTGTATGACAACATGAATATTTAAACGGAAATGACATACTAATTTAGTCTCGTAAATTTATAATGCACTTTGCGAGGACTTGGAAGTTCCAACTAAGTATAAGATAATTGCCATTCTAATAGGACATGATACCAAGAAAGTTTCATAATTGCTATAGCAATGATTAAGCTATTAAAGAAGTACAGTTTATTTCTAAAATAGATTTTAGTATCGATTTCTCTTTAATTAAACATCTTTAGTTTTTAACTAAATCGGTCCCTTCGGAATAGTTTTCCCTATATCATATAATATGAATAATTAGCCTCTTGAAAAATTTCTGCTGCATATTCTTACTATTGCATTTTGTTATGATTTGATTTCACTATGTTTCGCAAGAAGGAAGTGGGGACTACTTGAAAACTTCCCCCCTGTATATTTTTGCGAAAAAGTAATGAAAGAAAGCGGGTTTAGGTACGTTTCGCGATATATAATACCTGCCATTTAAACTCTGAGATAGGTTGAAACTAACAAAAATCAAACTTCAACTATATTATATTTACTTGCTTGTTTTGTTTCCGTGGAAATTTCTCGATTAAACAAAGTTGAAATCTACTACAAAAATGATTATTCGAATCGGAATGGTAATTCTCGAGACTAGCCCGAACATCTAAACAAAGCACAAATGTTTCCTTTTATAATATTAGTATAAATACACGTCCAAAACACGTGCAAGGGTCAAAGAAACAGCTGATTTAGAGGGATCGATTTTTGTGCTGCATATATACACTATTGACTATACATACAGTCATTGGACGCATTGGTTGTTAAAATCAATCCGCCACCCCTTTCGCGGGCGGAAAATAAACGGACTTGTTGAATGTTGCGCAGAGTGAACTTTGAAATCGTGAACCCCAAAATGTATAAATCTCTGGGGGCACGGCAGTGCCCCCGCCAAGTCAAGCGCGAAGCAACACTGCCGTACCATCCTTTACTGGAACCATTTCGCCGCATTTTCAGGCCCCTATTTGAGAACCTGTGGATAAGACCAGAACGTAGAAATTTTCGTCATCCAGTAAGCTATAATCACATACGTAAAATCCAAAATTTCAAGTATGTAGGTCATTTAGTTCCGAAGTTAAGCGAAACCAAAGTTTCGTATTTATCACACTCACTCACTCACTCACGATCATCAAAATAGAACTAGTACTTACCATAAACTTAGAGAGCTGAAATTTGGTACAGAGTTAGGGTTGAATGGCCACATAAAGGGTAATCTATAAAAACTAGAATAATCGAAGCTCTGGAGTACCTGGTGACCCTGATTAGAAAACACAAAAGCCCAACCCAACTATTAGATACAATAAACATAATACCGCCTTTACAAAAAATATTCAACCTGGTGGGCCGCTTCATTTGATGTTAAAAAACTGTGTCAAATAAGAAAATCTAATACAATAAATCAATAAGCCTGCGTTTCTAAAAAAGAAGTGAAATCCCATCAAAAACATTCTGTAAAAAAGACTTTGTCTTGATTTTTTCATTACTTTTTAGAGAACAACCAGCTCCATCGAGACTTGGCTCCTTTCTTACAGAATGTTTTTGATGGGATTACAATTACAAATTTAATAAGATCTAAACTAAGCTCTAAGCTTGTATTATAGAATCTAACTAACTGATGTTAAGTCAGTCATTTCGAGTGAGTTAGTGGTCAACCCTGGAGTTTTTAGACCGCCTAAAGGCCTCCGAGATTGAAACAACCGGGACCGACAATTTAACCAGACTGATAATACATCTATACTAATATTATAAAGCTGAAGAGTTTGTTTTGTTTGTTTGTTTGTTTGTTTGTTTGTTTGTTTGTTTGTTTGTTTGTTTGTTAGTTTGTTTGTTTAAACGCGCTAATCTCAGAAACTACTGAACCGATTTAAAAAATTCTTTTTGTAATGGATAGCCACATTCAACGGGAAGGTTATAGGCTACTTTTCATTCCGAAATTCCCACGGGAACGGGCACAACGCGGGTAAAACCGCGGGGCGCCGCTAGTACATAGATTTATACCTAAATACAAATACCTTAAGTTTGTAAGTGCGAGTAGGTTAATGGCCAACCCTGGTGTCGGAGTTTTTAGACCGCCTAAAGGCCTCCGAAATGGTCTAACGATAGAAACAACCGGGACCGACTATTTAACGTGCCCTCCGAAGCACGGTAGCGCTCAGATAGAATGGCACTATTGGTAACCCATCCAAGTAGGGGTCGAGCTGTACGTTGCTTAACGATCGCAATGAACTAACATCGCTTAGTCAAACTACGCTACGAACGTTACAAATACCTTATAGACTAAAATACATTTAAATAATAAACTAAAATCTAGGTCATAACATCTAGGTTAAAATTGTGTCCTATCTAATCTAGCTGTGCCCCGCGGTTTCACTCACAGCGCACCCGTTGCCGTAGGAAATACGGAATAAATAGTATCCTATATCTGTCTCCTGGTTCTAAGCTACCTCCCCACCAATTTTCAGCCAAATCGGTTCTGCCGTTCTCGAGTTATAAATAGTGTAACTAACACGACTTTCTTTTATATAATATAGAATATATATATAAATACAAATACCTTAAGTTTGTAAGTGCGAGTAGGTTAATGGCCAACCCTGGTGTCGGAGTTATTGGACCGCCTAAAGGCCTCCGAAATGGTCTAACGATAGAAACAACCGGGACCGACTATTTAACGTGCCCTCCGAAGCACGGTAGCGCTCAGATAGAATGGCACTATTGGTAACCCATCCAAGTAGGGGTCGAGCTGTACGTTGCTTAACGATCGCAATGAACTAACATCGCTTAGTCAAACTACGCTACGAACGTTACAAATACCTTATAGACTAAAATACATTTAAATAATAAACTAAAATCTAGGTCATAACATCTAGGTTAAAATTGTGTCCTATCTAATCGATAAGTGGAATGGCCGATCTATTTTAGGATCATATTTGGTCTTAAGATTTCAGCCATCTTCAGTTTAGTCAACTTGCTGATTACACGGTCGATTTTTGCTGCTCGGTTGCATGGCGAAAATTACCACATTTATATTATTATTATATCTCCTGTAGCAATAAAATAACACTAAAAATAAAGTTTTTACGGCTACCGAGAAATTTCATTTTGTATTTCAATAGTTTAATTACGGTAGCAAAATTGAACCGAACTTTTACAATACGCATGAATAATAAATTCCGAGTGCAATTATGTACAATTAAATTGTTACTATATTGGTTTTGTCTCGAAATACTATTGAAAATAGCACACTCATTACGGGGCTTTGCAGGTAATCCTACTCTGTTTCTCATCCACCAAACATTTTAATGATTCGTGCTAAAACATCAATTATACATTTTGCATAAACTCACAATTTACAATTTAGTACTGGAAATTTCTCTATTCTAATTAAGAATGCATGAGGTACTGTATGAATTCTGGAACAAACATGTTTCCGTATATAAAGAAACGGCCAAATTGAGAAACGTTCTCCTTTATTGAAATTGTTTAAAAAGTAGCCAAAGTTCATTCAGTAGTTTATAAGTTACTAGCAGCGCCCCGCGGTTTCACCCGCGTTGTGCCCATTCCTGTGGGAATTTCGGGGTGAAAAATAGCCTATGTCAGGGATAGTGTAGCTTTCGAATGGTGAAAGAATTTTTTAATTCGGTGCAGTAGTTTCAGAGCCTATTCGAGACAAACAAACAAAAAATCAAACATTTCCTCTTTATAATATTAGTAAGTATAGATAATTATACTCCATAGAGAAGTTTCGGGTATACTCTTTCATTTATTTCGAGTAGATTAAGTGGTCAACCCTGTTGTCACAGTTTTTAGACCGCCTAAAGGCCTCCGACATGGTCTGACCATTGAAACAACCGGGATCGATTGCTTAACGTGCCCTCCGAAGCACGCGTAGCGCTCAGACAGTAATGCCACTACCGTGCCACTATCGGCCACCCATCCAAGTAGGTACCGTGCTACACGTTGCTTAACAATCGCAATGAACTAACATTGTTTAATAAAACTACACCGCGGGTATACTGTGTTAAGAAGACGGTAAAAATAATATCTGATATGAACATTGCTCCTGGGTATTTTTAATTCCCGAAATTCCCAAGGGAACGGGTCCAACACGGGTAAACCCGCGGGGCGCGCTAGTATTCTATAAGTGGTATTATTTATTTTCAATCCTAAGTGATATTGTAATGAGTATTGGATATTAACATTTACGGAATTGTATCGGATCCTTTTAATCCGTACATTAAACAAATTACATACATTGAAAGCATTAATCATAAAGAAAAAACATAAACATAAAGCAAATCATAAACATAAGGCATCCATCAAATAAATAAATAAATAAAATAAAAATAAATAAATTATAGAATGAAGTTATTTTTGCTTTATTCTTTCATAACGAGAAAAAGTGAGTATTGTTTACTATTACAAAACAAAGTATGTAATAGTAAACATTTTCAAAAGCTGTAATTTTTTTCTCAAAAACTGCCGAACTCATAGAATGAAAACATAGTATCAGATACAACACGGGTAACATAGCGGCGTACTAGTATAATCAATATTTTTTCATTTGAATCAAAATGGAAAAAAAGATAAAACACGACGATAAAGGTGTTGATCCACCTAAACTATACTACTTTGCTATGCAACGTTCACTCGATTGGTTGATAAATAAACGTATCAAGCATAGCATAGCTTACCCCTTTTGAAAAGGCACCCTTATTCAAACGGTATCGAGTTACGTATACCGTACTTTTTAAATCCGAGAATCCACCCGTCAAATTACACTGAATCGGATATGTTGAAATAATAAAATGTTACAGGCATATTTCAAAAGGAGTTTATCAGAATATCCAATTAGTGACCAACTGGCTTTGTGCAGACGAAATATACACGACGTCAACGCGACGTCTAAACGCAACCATAGCATTGTCACTACGCTGTCAACGTAACCGGACCGCAAGACCGAGGGAGAGAACAAAAACTCCATTTTATAAAAAATGCAGCCAAGTGCGAGTCGGACTCGCCTATGAAGGGTTCTGTCGCAGCAAATAACATACTTAATATAAAACTTCTTATATTTTACCACTTTGGAAGTGTCTCTTGCGCAAACTATTCAGTTTTAAAAAAATATATATTAGAAACCTCAATATTATTTTTGAAGACCTATCCATAGATACCCCACATGTTTAGGTTTGATAAAAACAAAATGTTGTGTTCAGTTTTCAGTATTGGGAACCATCCTAATTTAATGTTTTATTTTAATTTTTGTGCAAAAATCTTAATACGGTCCACAGAATACATCTACTTACCACGTTTCAACAGTAGGTCTTATAGTTTCGGAAAAAAGTGGCTGTGACATACGGACGGACAGACAGACATGACGACTGACGAGCCATTTGGCTACGGAACTAGCTATCACGTACAGCTTGGTGACAGACCGATCGACAAAGGAGTCTTGCTAATGCAACCAGAGACGTCCAATCGAAGCTTAGCTAATTGACATAATTTTATATACCTACATTACATATCAACATCATTCATAAATTCTCTACCAAGGAAGCATTTGACGTTTTAAAGTATGGTTCCGTTTCGAGTCCCGTTTTTCCTTTTGGGTACGGAACCCTAAAATCGAGGTAGAGTTTTAGACATGCGAACAATATACTGTATGTGAAAGGTATGTAAAATTGACATCATGTTATTAGTTTATATATTTTCACTGTATGAGATTGAAACAAGGAGATAAAAGAATAAACATAAGTATTATTGGTATAATGGCGTCGTCTGTACTGTTGGCAAACAAAATTGCTACGCACTTTACTACTTTGTCACTACATAGTATAAAAGAAAGTCGCTTTCCGCTGTCTATCTGTCTGTCCCTATGTATGCTTAGATCTTTAAAACTATGCAACGGATTTTGATGCAGTTTTTTAATAGATAAAGTGGGTAAAACCGCGGGGCACATTGATATGACGTACAGCCCCCCCCCCCCCCTACTTAGACGTGCTTCGGAGGGCATGTAAAATTATCGGTACCGGATAAACAGCGCTCAGCCACGGTAATACTAACCTATTACCGTGGCTCAGCAGTTTAACGGCGACTTTCCCGTTGAACGTGGCTATCTATTAAAAAATATTTAAACACCTACGATTGGTAGTTTCTGAGATTAGTGCGTCGTAACAAACAAAAAAATCAAACAGTTCAACTATATTAATAAAGGTTGTTAGATCACTAGTGTCATGACGTAATTTCCTTAAATTACGAAAATCCATGAAATTACATTGAAAATATACAAACAAACATTGATATAATTCAGTTCTACTCTCGTATGAATCGCAAACAGTTAGGTACTTACATTCAGCTAGTCAGCTTATTGTTCATACCGTAACAAAGGCTTTGTATCGGTTTCAAGTTGTATCAAGTGCTTTGATCCGGCTTAACAATCCATATTTGTTTATTTGAAATATGCATAATAATATGACTTTTAAGAGCGGCAATTAGGGTTATGCTCGTGCCTCGTTAGTGGAAATAAGCTATTCCATATAATAAGCTGCTACTATTACAAAAAGCGGCCAAGTGCGAGTCGGACTCGCCCATGAAGGGTTCCGTAGCAGCGAGTAACATAATAAAGAAGTTCTTGAAATAAATGTTTTTTTATTTACATTTGAGTTATTGAATGAATAATCAGTATTTTTTTGCGGTTTACGATTTATGTCGTAAAAAAAAAACTACTAACTAGACCTCGTTCAAACCAATTTTCGGTGTTAGATTACATTGTTATGTACATCATATATTTTTTTTAGTTTTATCATTCTCTTATTTTAGAAGTTACAGGGGGGGGGACACACATTTTACCACTTTGGAAGAGTCTCTCGCGCAAACTATTCAGTTTAGAAAAAAATGATATTAGAAACCTCAATACCATTTTTGAAGACCTACCCATAGATACCCCACACGTATGGGTTTGATGAAAAAAAAAAATTTTTTTTCATTTCTATGTATGGGAGACCCCCCTAAAATTTTATTTTTTTTCTATTTTAGTGTGAAAATATTAATGCGGTTCACAGAATACATCTACACACTAAGTTTCAACAACATAGCTCTTATAGTTTCGGAGAAAAAAGGCTGTGACATACGGACAGACAGACGGACAGACGGACGGACAGACAGACAGACAGACAGACATGACGAATCTATAAGGGTTCCGTTTTTGCCATTTGGCTACGGAACCCTAAAAAGGTCCGATTTAATTGAAATAAAAACATGTTTTGATCAACATTTATATAAATTACTAGCAGTGCCTCGCGGTTTTACCCGCGTTGTACCCGTTACCGCAGGAATTTCGGAATAAAATGTATCCCATATGTTATTCTGATGTATAACCTACGCTACCGTAAAGTTTCATCCAAATCCTTTCGGTAGTTTTTGCGTGAAAGAGTAACAAACATACATCCATACATCACAAACTCTCGCATTTATGATATTACTACAAGCAATATACGAGTATGTAAACTGATGTTTTATTTGTAGTCTGGTCGAACTCGCTAATCTCTTAATTGCTTTGGATTCGAACAGTACGTTTTACCTGATTGCGGCGAAGCTCGAAAAAAAGGATTTGACCTGAATGTATGTTTTTGTATTGAATATCAACATTCTAGATGATGGTTGTAAGTTAATTTTTAACCGACTTTAAGCGCCGAATGCGGAGATTCTCGATACGGTGTTTTTTAGTTTTTTGTATTCCGACTACTCAGCGGTTTCTCATCCGATTTACGTGATTGTTTTTTTGTTCGATGCTGTACACATTCTTATTGTTAAGTTTTATCCAAAAACTCCTTCGGGAACCTAACTGACATTTAAATAATGTAAAGTAGGGTATAGAAAACTATAAGTGATACATAAACACAATGTTCTACGTCATGTTTCAAGTACTCGTTATTTTGCACAATGAAACCCGAGAAGGCCTGTCTATTGTTAACGTACAATTACCACTTGTAGTTCTGGTTCTTCAATTTAAAATCTACTGCAAGTTAGTTTATGATATTCGCGTGATGATATCAATCAAAATAAATGCATTTACAATAAAGTTCAGTAAAGTAACGTTCAATACCTTTTAAAATTATTAAAATTGGACTGTCCATTTTAATTCAACGATAAATTAAAAACTGGCCAAGTGCGAGTGGGACTCGCGTACGGAGGATACCGTACTTTAAAAATCTTTTATTGTACCTATGGGAGAGCCCCTTACTTATTTATTTTATTTTAATTAATTACATTAAAAAGAGAAGATAAAATTAAATATTGTGTGAATAGTTTAAGTGTCTACCTATCGCCGCTATTAGTATCGAGCAAGAAATGATAGAAAAATCACGTTTGTTGTATGGGAGCCCCCTTTGAATATTTGTTTTATTTTATTTTTAGTATTTGCACATATAATCTGTGAAAATTTCAACTGTCTTGTTATCACTGTTCTTGAGCTGATACAGCCTGGTGACAGCTGGACGGACGGAAGCATGGACAGCGAAGTCTCAGTAATAGGGTTCCGTTTTTAACCTGTGGGTACGGAACCCTAAAAAGTACTTAAAATACAGCGGGCGGGTTAAACAAACCGCTCTATTGGTATTAATTAGAAAAAGGGCCGACACTGCAATGCGTGCGCACGCTGCGGTTTCATACAAAAGTGAACAGTCGCTAGCGCCCGCCGCGTGTGGCTTCATACAAAAGTGATTGTAGCATGCGCCTGTCGCGTGCGGTTTTTCATACAAAAGTGAACCGCCGCGTGCGCCCGCCGCGTCCACACGCCGCGACTGGCGCACGCTTGACGCTAATTCACTAACAAACAAAGGAAGTAGACACTAAAAAGTAAAAAAAAAACTATACGTTAAAAAAAAAATCTCAAAACTAAAAAGCAAAAAAATCTCTATAATCATAATGTGAGTACTAACTACTAAAGTAATAATAATTATTAATTACTAGCCGCGCCCCGCGGTGTTATCCGCGTTGTACCAGTTCCCGTGGGAATTTTGGGATAAAATTATGTATCTATTATTGTAAAGTTTCAATAAAAAGTCGTTTTTACGTGAAAGAGTAACAAATCCATCCATCCATACTAACAAATTTTCGCGTTTATTTTAAGCTGTCATCTTCATAACAAAGTTTATCGCATCATCTCCATCGCCACAGGACGACTGTCCCAAATAACACCAATAACCGTACCAAATATCACCGTTGTAAATAAACTTAAAATTCAATTCAATCCGTTTCAACGTGTATAGATTTAAAATGTGGATTCACTCATACATTTGAATAGAGGTGAACACCACTTTTCTACGAGTAGGAGCAGATCGGTCGGCCTGCAGCGACCAGCCGCGTCGTGTATAGTGTACTTCATCAATCTATACTAATCCTTACTAATATAAATGAGAAAGTTTGTATGTATATAATATGTTTGTTACTCTTCACGAAAATACTACTAGACGAATTTGGATGAAACATTACAGTAATATAGGTTATACATCAGAATAAATCACATGGGATACATTTTATCCCGAAATTCCCGTGGGAACTGATACAACGCGGTGAACACCGCGGGGCGCGGTTAGTACCTACTAGCTGCGCCCCGCGATTTTACCCGCGTTGTGCCGTTCCCGTGGGAATTTCGAACCGCACGCTCGACGATTTTGTGCAAATTTCACTTAAACCATCTGCTAAATAGTCCGAACAAAGCCTAAACATTTGGTTTGGGTAGGTGAGCCCGTACTTGAGTTATAAAATTACAACGAAAAGTGGAATTGATATTTATATTTATAGACTTAAAAGGCAAACTTGACTGAGTGACCTAAATCCACACGCATAGCCAACATTATTGTACATAGACACTTGAAATTTGGTACAGGGGTTCCTTTCATGATGTAAGTAAAGTAACACTAGCTGTGCCCCGCGGATTCACCCGCAGCGCCCCCGTTCCCGTGGGAATTTTGAGATTTTTATTCCCTATAAACCTCACGGAGCCCGAGACCTTTCCAACGAATGCAAAACCGTGGAAATCGGTCCAGCCATTCACGCGTGATGCCGCGACCAAGGAAAACGGGTTTCATTTTTATATATATAGAAACGCTACGAGCGCCATCTACGGTACACTAATAAAAACTTCTGAAAACACAACCAAGAAAACTCAAAAGGGTACAATTAGTACATGAAAATGCCACCAGGAGCGCTACTGTGCTATTTAAGTCACTGACAAGGTCAGTGTATTTAAGTACAACCGTTTGCAATAGTAGGTTTAAGTTTGTACAACTTCGTTCACTGCCATCTATTGAAGGGAGCGCAAACTATTTTGGTTCATAGGTATCATGATTCTATGAAAACCATAATTTGTTTTCAGCTACTACTGAATGTAGTATTCCTGAAACATTTTAGTTCTCCAATAGCCTCATACGTGGTGCTACATTATAAGAAATAAATATTGCTTCAGCGAAAGTTGTGTAAAGTAGTTTTTCAACGTCTTTGACAATATGATATGAATATTTTTATGTAGGTGACATCGGCGCTTTTTCTGCTTTATAGTAGACACGCACGAATAGGGGGTTGTTCTATTATAATACATATGTTGCAGTTAAAACTAGTATTCAGTGACAACGCATTACCTCAGGTTAAAATTAAAAAGTGGAGACTGGTGACTGTGATGGTTTTTCGGGGAAACCGCACTTTGTTGATCCAATCAAAACTTTTTACTTTGCAAGTAAATATTTTCTAACTATCATAATGGTCTTATTTTAAGTCTAATTTTATAATAAAAAAGAAATATCCATCCTCCCAAACTTTCGCATTTATAATATTAGTTTTATAGGATTAACCAAATTGTTCAAGGATCAACCATTTTAATATTAAACTTTACAGTAATATACCTTATACATCAGAATAACACATGGGATACATTTTATCCCGAAATTCCCGCGGGAACGAGTGCAACGCGGGTACAACGCGGGGCGCGGCTAGTAATTAAATAATTTCGCCTAAAATTCTTGTTTACTAGTGAAGATACATTTGCACAGAAAGCTGATTTTGACTTTAACATATCGATTAGGTACTATTTGAATGCGTGCGTGTGAATGCGTGCGTGAAAATCTAAATGGTTCGGTTGAACTATTTGCGTTTATTCAGGTGAATAAATGTAAATCCTTTGACTGGAATTATAAACCAGGAAGTATAGATGACTAACCGCGCACCGCGTTGTACCCGTTACCGCGGGAATTTCAGGATTAAATGTATCCCATCTGTTATCTTGATGTATCATCATTACATAGTATAAAACAAAGTCGCGTCTGTTTGTCGTTTGTCTGTTTGTATGCTTAAATCTTTAAAATTACGCAACGGATTTTGATACGGTTTTTTGTAATAGGTAGAGTGATTCAAGAGGAAGGTTTTTATGTAAAAAAATTCCCGAAATTCCCATAGGAACGGGCACAACGCGGGTAAAACCGCGGGGCGCTGCTAGTAACCTATATAACTGTAAAGTTTCATCTAAATCCATCCAGTAGTTTTTTCGTGAAAGAGTAAAAACATACATCCATCCTCATAAACTTTGGCATTTATAATATAAGTTTTATAGGATTAACTAAATTGTTCAAGAATTTAAGGTGGTTCAATATTTTAATCTTTTTATGACTTGAATATGGTAAATATTTTAATTCAAAGTGTGTAATGTCAGAATAATAATGTAAGTTTATAGCTATGTATTTAACTAGGTATCATGAAATTTTAGGTTTAATTGTCATGTAAGTAATACTAAGTCAAAATTAAAACTTATTTTCTACTTCTTTGGTAAAAACATGTGTTTAAACTAAATCTTTTTAGATGAAAGGGTCGAGTGAGAACATGTTTCCTACTTTTCAAACATGCTCGGGTTTGAGATCAGCAGGCAAGCGTGGTGATGACGCCTAATCCTCACTGTACTGATATCTTCAGTGAGATGACAGGCTTGCCCAGCAGTGGGACATTACAGGAAAACACTTTGTTTTAGATATCCCAGTATTAACTATATATACCTACTTCTTTTATCATTTATTGCATGTATCTCTTATATATAAAATTCTCGTGTCACAGTGTTCGTTCGCGTACTCCTCCGAAACGGCTTGACCGATTCTCATGAAATTTTGTGAGCATATTGAGTAGGTCTGAGAATCGGCCAGCATCTATTTTTCATCCCGAAATTCCCGCGGGAACGGGTACAACGCGGGTGAAACCGCGGGGCGCAGCTAGTAAATGTATAAAAAGCAATTACGGAGTTCAGTAGCGACCTGAGGTGTTACACGCGTTGCGCCCGTTCCCGTGGGAATTACGGAATGAGGCTATTCATATAGAAAAATAAGTACCTACTTTTCTTCTTAATTTTTACTTCTTAGTACTTTTCGACAACTTATTTTGTCAGCTAGTTACTTATTACTTATTACGTTACTTAGGTTACGTTATTTGTTTACTTGTTTTATTTCAACTTCGCTTTACCTTAAATTTAATTACAGACTCAGTAATAATGTCCCGGATAGTTGTGTTTCTTGGAATGAAAAATCCAGTTAATGGATCCAGTTTTCAGAGTAATTTATTCGAAGTTTATTTTTACATTTTACTACTGGTTTAGCGAAAACAATTTTAAGATTTCTAGTTTTGCTCGCGGCGGGCGGTAATGGGAAAATTCCAATTCTGCCGTGCAAACCTAAGTATTTACAAATTATTTCTTTTTCCGAGAAATATTGTAATATTTACGTTAGTTATTACGTAAGGATAATGGTTTAATTTAAAGCTCATTTGTCTTAAACGTTCCTATAAAGTTGCAGAGTTTGTTTGATTGTTTGCTGGAGCTGATCTCAGGAAATACTGGTCCAATTTGAAAAATTATTTCAGAGCTGTATAGTCCACTTAGCGAGGAAGGCTATTGGCTATTTGTCATCCAGAAATTCCCAAAGGAACGGGCACAACGCGGGTCAAACCGCAGGGCGCTGCTAGTTAATTAATTCGTTTCTTAATCCGCATCATTTTAGGTGAAGAAAAAATCTTATTAATTTTTTTAAAGATTGTTTTTCTTATATGATCTTAGGCCGAGTTCAACTGAAGCAGGCAAATGCGATACAACTTATGTACCAAAAATTCGTCGTTAAATAACAGTGCGCTTTGCATTTGCACTTGACATTGTGTTGAGTCTTAATCATTTTAAGCTTTATTGTCCCACTTAACAAAGTCTTCTGAAGGGACAGAGACAAAATAATGATTTTTTGGTTTATTACTGGCAGGGCCTTTATGCGGTCCCAGGTTCCCAGCAAGTGAAACCGTTGGGTGCCCCTAGTACATTCATAAACAGAAGCCGTTTATTTTACCTTAAAACATTTACCACTACAGGGGCAAGCAAGTAATTAAATAGCGGACTGCTTAGCGACTGAACAGAAAGCTTGTAATGTATTATACCTATTGCCATGTTACAATGTTATGACGTCAATGCACTAAATAGACGGTAAACATGTTAAGTGCAGCATTTAAACAAAAACGATCAATTATGTAGCGATCAAAAATAATATTTAAAGGAGTTCTGTACATTACTATAATTATAACTGGGTGTATTATAATATAAGTGGCTGTGCCTTTGTATTTCACTTACATTTATTCCGTCACTGTTTACCGTTAGAAAACATATCATAACCAAAATCAGCTAAATCGGCCCAGTAGGTCTCGAGTTTTAGCGAGACAAACGAACCAAGATAGATTTTTATGTATTACTAGCCGCGTCCCGCAACCCGCGTTGTACCTGTTCCCGCGGGAATTTCGGGATAAAATGTATCCCATGTGATTTTCTGATGTTATACATCAGCAGCCTACTGAGCAGTTTCATAAAAAACCGTTCTGTAGTTTATGCGTGAAAGAGTAACAAACATACTAAATAATGCGAAAGTTTGTGAGGATTACATTAATTAGTTGTATATAGATATTCTGTAAATTGTTCTTATTATTATAAGCCCGTAGCAAGCAATGCAATGATGAGATAAGTGAAAAGCGCTGCTCATTCACCAAAATGCATGAAACTATTTTATGACTTGCATTCCTTTACATTACGATAGTAGCAATACGATGGCGAAGCGTTTGTCACTTGTTTTTATATTTTAATTATTTTTATTTAATTATACATTCACAATTAAATTATTTTACCGTCTCTTTGAGAAATACTAGCTTCGCTTTGGTCAATCAAGATTTTAATGGGAAATTCGGGACTAAACATAGCGCGCGAATATATACTTACATCGCTCTCTTAAAAACAAACAAATAAACTTTACCTATGTATAAGATTAGTATATTATAATCGTCTTATTTTAAGTGAATTCCATGCATCTAATACAAAGGTTGCTTCTTTAAACTCCCCGACCCGTCTCATCGATTCGATCAACCTCCCATTGAGCACGGAATCCTAAAAATTTGCATTCACTCCGTTCGTAGCATCGAGTTAGTGGGCCAACTGTATTGATTTCGAGTTATTTTTGTTGTAGCAAAATGAGTCCTCATTAGAGCTTACCTATCATTGAACCTTGCGGTCTCCCTGACATACTTTAAATGACCATGTTCCATACCTGGAAAAGTGAAATCAATTAGTATGAAATGTTCGTGCTGTTTTTAATACCTAGTACTGGTACTGCCTTTTGTTTTATATCGACTTTCTTTTGAATTGTTCGAGTTTATTGTAAGACAAGGGCGCGACTTGTTTATGATATGTCTTATTATATATGTTCCTGCCTATTATTATATACCCTCACGAAATAGAGACGCAGTAAGTGCTTCGCTCTTCCGTGTATGGGGTATACGTGGGGTACAGAAGTATTGGGTATTTTACGGGAAGTTATTTTAATATTTACTGAGAGTGTCACTTACCACGTGGATAGTTACAACAGGCCACAATACCACTGTATTTTAATAGATGGTTAAAATATGTGTAAGAGTTGAGGACAGGATTTTTCCATGCTTTTTTAAGTTGTCTCACTCTTCCACTGTTGCTATAAGATCGATTAATGATGAAGATTCCTTAGATGACCTTAAATCGAACACGTTGCTTCTGGTGCAATGGGGTTGATACTATTAAATTAATATTTATCTTTGTATCTAAATGGAGTAACAACGTTTACATATGTACATACATCCATCCTCACAAACTTTCGCATTTATAATATTAGTAGGATCACGAGCATTTTGTATAATTAATATTTAACTATGTTTTTAAAACTAAAATGTATCTATATATATAAAATTCAAAGTCCTGACTGACTGATAATCAACGCACAGCCTCAACCGCTACACCTAGAAGCATGAAATTTGGCAGGAAGGTTCTTCAAGTGACGTAAGTGCACACTAAGAAAGGATTTTTGAAAATTCTACCCCCAAGGGGATAAAATAGGGGATGAAAATTTGTATGAAACTTTGTCAATTTTAAACCGATCGGGCTGAGACATTGCATGCATATAGCTGCTATGAAGTAGGCATCCCCTAAGAAAGGATTTTGATAAATTCTACCCCCAAGGGGATAAAATAGGGGTTGAAAGTTTGTATGAAACTTTGTCAATTTTAAACCGATCGGGCTGAGATTGTTCATGCATATAGCTACTATGACGTGGGCATCCTCTAAGAAAGGATTTTGATAAATTCTACCCCCAAGGGGATAAAATAGGGGTTGAAAGTTTGTATGAAACTTTGTCAATTTTAAACCGATCGGGCTGAGACTTTGCATGCATATAGCTACTATGACGTGGGCATCCTCTAAGAAAAGATTTTGATAAATTCTACCCCCAAAGGGATAAAATAGGGGATGAAAGTTTTTATAAATCTTCTTATTACGAAACTTAATGCGGCAGACTAAATTCCACGCGAGCGAAGCCGCGGGCAAAAGCTAGTTTAATAATGTAATTGTTGTTAACGGTCCAACAAACGTCAAAGCTTTTGTTGTGTTTTGAAAAGCAATTTATAAAGTAAGCTAGTGAGTAATTTTACTAAAATGTTAACACTCAAACCTCACTTCGTGAAAAAAAAAATATACCGTGAGAAATCAGGGATAAAATAAAGCCAATGTTTACGTTGACAGGCAATTGAAAAACCACAGGTTTTACCCGCGTTGTGCGCGTTCCCGTGGAAATTTCGGGATGTACCTTACATAACCTTCCGTGGAATGAATCTCTATTACAAGTCGGTTAGTTTCTGTCTGAGGTAAGTGCGTTTAAACAAACAAAAAAACAAACTCTTCAACTTCATACATTAGTATAAATATAGATGAGAGGTTGCCACGGTACCGGCAACTATCGTAAAATAACAGCATTTGTCTTTTTTTAAATATTGTTTGTTTTTTTCAAAAAGTCCCCGATACGTCCGCGTCGCCCCTGCAAATATCGGTCGATAAATAATTTAAACTCGCAGGAATACCATACGAAGGAATACCATACGAAGATTACTCGCTTCTCACATTCCGAAATTCCGATAAGAATGGGTAAGATATTTTATATTTGAAATAATATGAAATAATGGACATACCCTTGGTCATGGCATCTAGTGTGAACGAATGGAATCATTGCGCTAAATTGGAATTGTTTAGGATCTCTACACTCAACTGCGGTAGGATATTTTTATCCCTAAATTTCCACGAGCTACGGTTATAACCGGGGTATAAACGCAGGACGCGACTAGTATTATTTAAAACGTTTTCTGTGCAACGCGCGGTGATCCGCGGTCGCTGTGAATCTTCTATAATTATAAAAATGAATCGCTGAATCTGTTGCTAAGCGCATAACTTCAGAACGACTGCACCAAATTGGGTGCTTCTTTTTTTAATGTGTTCCTTATTGTCTGGACAAGGTTTTTATATAAGAAAAATAAGGAATAAAAATCTCAAAATTCCCACGGGAACGGGGGCGCTGCGGGTGAAACCGCAGGGCACAGCTAGTTTTTAATAAATATCACAGATGGCTAGGTCTAGGTTTAATAGACAGACAGAAGAGACAAAAGATAAAGTCCAGGAGAATCTAATTCAAAAGAGAAATCACGTTTCAGTAAAATAGATGTATCAAGCTAAGGAAAATGTAATTCCAGCTAACTCGAACTTAATATATTACTACTAGCTTTTGCCCGCGGCTTCGCTCGCGTGGAATTTAGTTTGCCGCATTAAGTTTCGTTTAAGATCGTTTAAAACATTTGTTTATCGTAGCAATCTCCGCATCGTTGCAAACTCCCACCTCCGCATCGTAACACACTCCCACCTCCACATCGTAGCATACTCCCATCTCCGCATCGTAGCACACTCCCACCTCCACATCGTAGCATACTCCCACCTCCGCATCGTAGCATACTCCCACCTCCGCATTGTAGCACACACCCACCTCCGTATCATAGCCACCTCTGATGCGATTCTTTAGATTGATATAACTTTTTTATTTATGAACCGATTAAAACAAAACAATGTTAACTAAATTATTGTAGCTATATGCATGCAAAATCTCAGCCCGATCGGTTTAAAATTGACAAAGTTTCATACAAATTTTCATCCCCTATTTTATCCCCTTGGGGGTAGAATTTTCGAAAATCCTTTCTTAGTGTGCACTTACATCACTTGAAGAACCTTCCTGCCAAATTTCATGCTTCTAGGTGTAGCGGTTAAGGCTGTGCGTTGATTACCTATCAGTCAGTCAGGACTTTGAATTTTATATATATAGATTACCTATGCACTAGGCAAGTACTTACTTAGGAAACTGCGTTAAGCGTGCGCCCGTCGCATGCGCTCGTCGCGTGCGCTCGTCGCTTGCGCTCGTCGCGTGCGCTCGTCGCGTGCGCTCGCCGCGTGCTCTCGCCGCGTGCGCCCACCGCGTGCGCCCGTGGCACCAGCCGCGTGCGGTTTCATAAAAAATATGTCTTAATATACACTTAGGTCACAATAATCGGTTTATTTTGCAATTTCTTCGTTAAAAAAGGAGTCTATTTTGAAGTTAATAATATTATCAAAATAAAAGGTTTTAAAATCAAGGTCAGTTAACAAACTTCAAATACCTCTTTCATATCGGAGATATAATAAAAAATCATAAAATAATTTAGGTTCGCGTAACGTATTACAATTCAAAATTAAAAATAATTGATATCAATAACGAACAAACTTTACTCTTTTCGTTTCTTATTTTTTTAAGTCGATTAAGTACGAAAAGCTACAGTAAATTTTTCCCTGACGGTGCCCTCCAAATATTCGTATCAAAGGCTAACCTCTGCCTATCTCAAAAAGAATATGGCGATCGGCGATCACGAGAAGATTATGCATGTATAGGTATGCAAATAGGGATTCAAAATTGGAAGCCTTGTCTTTGTTATACGAAATTGAAACCCGTTCAGGGTGAATTTTGTTGACAAACAAATTGTATATGCGTTACGTTATTGTAAACATGTTTCTCACTTGAGAACACTATAGTTGGTCACCACTAGGTATAGTCAGAGAGTCTTTTGGTCCTTTAGAACTTAAGGAAGGAGTGCATTAGACATTAGAGACAAGGGGTCTTATTCATAAAAGCTTATTAACAGCACTTTAGCTATCAAGTGGTTTGTCCCTTTTCCGACATACGCTATTTGCCAAAGAGCGAAAGAGAGAAAACACTTTAAAATAATGTTTAAGTTTAACATTGTTTATGAATAAGGCGGAAAATGTCTAACGGCTGGGTCACAGCAGGACGGCGCGATTTGCGGTGGCATGTCACAGGTGCTAGACTATTTGCGTTAGCGGCGGCGTAAGCGGTGGACGTACTAATGCTATTAAAATGACCCTATCAAAAGATGCACGTATTCCCTTGAGACAAGTGCATTCTTTAACCCTGTTAATCAGAAAAGGAGATAACTTGGTAAAGATGTGATGATAAGAGTGTGAAATTCTACTCTTTATTATGAACTAGCAGCGCCCCGCGGTTTTACCCGCGTTGTGCCTTGGGAATTTAGAGATACGGAACAATAACCTTCCCGTTGAAATCTATTACAAAAAGAATTATTCAAATCAGACTGATAATTCCCAATATTTAGTTCTAACGTATAAACCACCAAACAAACTTCCAAATTTTACCTCTTTATTATATTAGAATAGATATAGGAACTGTCTTGATTTTTTTTAATAAACAAGGGCAAGTACAGAAACTTTTGCGAACGAACTGCGGCACGGAACCACGGCGCAGATCGCGCCACAGTTCACGTCGCCGCCGAGAGCTGTGGCATACCATTCGTTGTCTGAATTGAACTAATTTGTTTGAAAACAAATGGAAGATAACCTATCGAGTATGCCACAGCTACGGGCGATCTGCAGCGCGGGGAGAGATGCGCGTGTTGCAGTAGCGACGGACCGCTCGGTGTGCGAGTGAAACAAAAAACTTTCCGTTTGATAGTGGCTATACATTATACAAATAATTATTCAAATTGCACATATTCGTGGTCAATCTAACAAACAACCATAAACCAAACTCTTCACGTTTATTCTATTAGTATAGATGTGGTAAAAGATAAAATATATGAGCCCTCAGATCAAACATAAAGTCCAAAGCGAGCAATTCCAACAAAACATTGAAGCATGCAATTACAAGTGACCCACATACGACACAGGATATAAGCAATATGCAAACAATTCACATTTATAACTAAATTACACTTCGATTTGAGACATCAATAAGGCGGGTGCACACTGTACAATCTTGTTAACGGAACTGAAAACACTAACTATTGACAAGACTTGTCTGTCAAGACTGCTTTAATTTATTTGTGGTTTGGTCTGAGTATATTTAATTTAGCGTCTCAATACCTATGTAGGATAAACAAATGACGTTAGTTTTTAATAGTGTTCTATTTCGTGTAATACAAAATATAGAATTTTGAAACAGCCTTTGTTGTATATTCAGCGAGGTCTTGTGTAAGGCCGCCCTATGTTTAGAAAAGATCTGATACAGTTTTGTATAAAGTTAAAATTGGATGATTTAGAAACTCGAATGTGTTGTATGATAGGGATAGAATAAGTTTTGTTTAAAGTTTACATTTTCTGCATAAACTTTTGTATAGAATTTATGATGCTCGCAATGTTTTTGTAATATTGTAGAATTTGTTTCACTTTTCTTTATCCTGAAAGTAAACTAGAGGTATCTTTCCGAAGTATGCTGCTTTGCTGGTATAATTTTTTTATAATACATTTTGAATATATGTCCTGTTATTTTAGTTAAAATAAGGTAAGAATTTCGGAATTTGAGCAACCTAGCTACATATATACGAGTACTTGCATAAACTTCTATTTAGACATCCTTCAACTTGTCTCAAAACCTACATATTGTAAGGTGTCCGTTAAAAATTAAGGTCAAAGGTCACAAAAATCGATTGATTGGTCATTTTTTGCAAAAAATTACGGGACTATATTGAAGTTTTTGCTTTTAAACCTCAGCGCAAAAAAGAGTGTTATTTATTTGACTGCAAGTGAGTTTGACTGTTGTATCGAAGCTATGAAACGAATGACCCGATTTTAAGTCAGTTTTTTTTGTGATAGGTACACGAATATTGTTCCTACCTATTATTGAATCTTCTTCGTGGATGGTCAACCTGACCAATCCAGGTGTCAGAGTTATTGAGCCGCCAAAGAAAAATAAATAAAATATTCGGAATTTAATATACATATTACTTAATGGTTTAATCACTAATTGAGCTATTATCATACACAGTATCTCAGTTTACCTGCATAGTTGAACAGTTGTTCTCGTAGATTCGATATGTATTTCAGGAATTCGCTAAGTAATGCTTGTACTAATAGGTGTGAATATCAATCTAGATACGGTGACTGCTACAACAGGATCGATCAAAATGGTGCAAATAATTGATCATGGTTACAATTTGGGTCACATATTCTTTTACTTGCAGGGTCCCGTCGTTTTACCTGCGCTGTGCCTGTTCCCATAAAAATTTTGGGATGAAATAGCGTAATAACCTTCCCGTTGAATATGGCTATCTACTACAAAAATAATTATTCAAATCGGACATGTCATTCCCAAGATTAGCTCGAACACACACAAAAACCTTTTTATAAAATTAGTACCAATACAAGCAATGTTTGCTTATGTATGGACCTTTAGTGAACCGAATCTGTATGCTGCCTGAGAAATTGGCAGCTAACACATTTACAGGACAGCGTAATTGAGTATTGAATCTAAACTGGGGATGTTATGGATATACATATTTTGGATATGAATTGGATACGGATATAGGAATGATTATAATACTGGATACGGATTCGGATGCTTTTGATATTAAATTACTTTGGATTGTCCGTTAGTTTCGGATAATTTCGGTTACGGATGGATTTTTGAGGAATTTAACAGAAGAAAACAAACAAAGCATGCGGCTTGTGTGTCGGCTGCTCCCTGCCGATCAAAACAACTTGTAATAACGTGTCTCAATTGGGCTCCACCCCTATCCGATATTATCCCAAACTTTTATTTCGAATGCGGTTACGATTACGAATATTTTTTATGTCGGATATCCGATAGTTACGGTTACGGAACTCCCTAACATCCCTGATCTAAACCAAACCTAATATAGCCCAACTCTAGTTTCGTTGCGTACAATACGAGTAAATACATGTATATTGTCTTCAATCAAATTTCACCCCCAACAACATTGATATTGTGTTGTAGATATTAGTACCTACGCCCGTATTCAGAGATGGCAATACTTAGTTGAGATTTAATGAGTGATTTCGACATTTAATTAATGAAAAACTTCATGTATTTTTCATACATGAAAAAAATTGATATTTGTCGTGTCTGTGTGTCTGTCTGTCACTGTGACGTCGTAGTTTCAACACCGATGGACCAATCATGTAGATTTTTTGTTAGAAAGCTGATGAAATTGAGATGATTCTTAGGTATTTTTCTTCGGTTTAGGGTTACTTAATCTGTACTAATATTATGAAGAGGTAAAGTTTCTTACTTTGTTTGTATGTTTCTTTGTTTGTAATGGTAAATCTCAAACACTATCTATCCGATTTAAATAATTATTTTTTTAATGGATAGCCACATTCATTATAAAGGTTATAGGCTACTTTTAATCACGAAATTCCCAAGGGAAGGGGCTCAACGCAGGTAAAACCACGAGGCGCTGATAAAGATTAATAAAATCGATCGCGTTATATTGACGCGTTATTCATGCATAACGCATTATAAGCGCTTGTATACATGTAAGTAAGTATTCGGCAGTAGTTTCGTACTGCTTGGTCTCACTGATATCTTCAGTACAGTTAGGAGGATTAGGCGTAATCACCACTCTTGCCTAATGTGGGCTGGTGATCAAATGTTCGAAAACATGTTTTTGCTCGACCTGAGAAATAAACTCGGGCCCTCAGTCTTGACAAGGGGTTGCACGTACCACTGGACCACTGAAGCGTAATATTTATAGCAATCAAATAAATGCTCCTAGATGAAATGATGTGGAAAATCCACAATATAAGTCTATCGGTAAACAGAAAACCGCATGAACATGCTCTTTTAGTTTTCCAGTGTATTGCGAGCAAACAGTAACGTGGTTTTATTGGAGGCAATAGAGAAAAATATTGAATCTTTAAATAAATATTGAAAGCAGAGATGCGGGAGTTTTATTACCTGTGTGAAGTGGCTGGTAAGGTAATGGAGGTACGAAAAGCAATTGCAATGTGCATCGTGGTAAAATAGGTTGGCTTAAATATATTGACATACAATTTCATAGCTGGCAGGCGTATGCGTGGAAATTGCCACTTTCAAGAAGCTTGTGCCCTTTCCCGTGGAAACTTCGTGATGAAAAATAGCCTATAACTTTCCCGATATGGACGGACGGGTAATTCCCGTTAGCCCAAGCATACAAACGAACCAAATTATAAATACCTCTTTATAATATCTGATAGCTATAATAGGCTGTGTCTCGTCTAGTTTAATTACGATAATTACCCCTGGCCTTACTCAGAGTCGTCAAATGCTTCCATAGATGATTTTATAAGTGATTTTGACATATAAATATAAAAAATTACGACAATTAGTTAAATATTGATTAAATTAATGTCTCTGTGTGCGGCAGTTATGTATGCAATATAGTCACAACGATATCAGACATTTAAATTAAAAAGCTATAACGCAATCTATTTCTAATGCATTACGTGATTAATACACTCTAACTGATGAATAGGATTAAATTGCAAACCAAACACAGCAACGGTCAGGAGGCCATTATTAATAACTATTGTTAATACTTGAAACCATTCACGTGTTTGATAAATAATTTAACGAAAGTACACTCAAAACTAGCATAATTAAATGTAACTTAATATGAATATAATGAAATAAACCTTTAGTATTAAACGTGCATGAAACTTTAATATGAAATTTTAGCTTTCAAACGAAATATGCAACAGAAAGTTTTATATTGAGAAAGTTCTGTCTAACAGACAAAACTATTGTCCTACGTTCGTGCAACACTTAATAATAAAGTGTATATTGGTCGGACAGACTCCAAAACTGTCCCAACTCATTCATAGTTAATACCGAAATTCACATCTACCGTGGTTTCACAGTAGGGAATGTAGGTGTCAATTATTTCCAAGCCCGTGGACATCACACTCACTTTAAATTTACACGAGCAGTCGTTTATTAGGTACAGTCGACGATAAAAGTTGATAAACAATTTCAATTGTAGAAAACACTTCAACACTAAGCGATTACACGAATAAGCGTGTTCAGGTGTTTTGTAATATTGAATGTGTTCATCAACTTTTGTAGTTGACTGTACGTTGAGTGTTAGTGAATAAATAAATAACATCTTTATTTAGAGTTTGGCTACTCAATATAATCGAGAATAATCGAGAACATATTCTCTCGTGGGTATGCCATTTCTGTCGTATCACACCCTATTTAGTTCAACATTTCTGTACTGATTGTGTTGAAAGGTAAAGTTTATTTTGGTACATACCTATATGTTAGTCGGGGACCCAAAGACGTGAGAAGTAAATAAATTAAGCTTTCGGGCTGGAAATCCCCTAAAAAGCCTTGATTTTAAATAACATGAGAAATACAAACAACCAACTTACGGAACTCTACGCGAGAGGAACTAACCTAACCTAACTTATACTTTCCTGTTTTTCGTTTTATCTGATATCCAACTGTGCTAATATCAGGGATTCGTTAAAGTTAAGCTAACATACTCGTATGTATAAACATTAAGTAAGTAAGTAAATATCAGCCTGTCCTGCTGGGCAAAAGCCTCTCATCTGACTGAAGATATCAGTACAGTGAAGAGTATTATAATCCTCTTCACTAAGTAGTACACCCGCATTAAGTAGGCGTGGTGATAAACTATAGTTTATCACCACGCCTACTTAATGCGGGTTGATGATCACAAGCCCTAGCCATGTTTGAAAAATAGGAAACCGTGCGACCGGGGAATTGAACCCGAAACCTAGTCTAGGCAGGTAAATGCACATACCACTAGACATTTACTTACTTTTTGTACCGCTTTTGACCACAAAACATTGAGATACGGAATTGAGGACAAAAAAACGAAGCAGTCCTTTTTTGAAATTTGTTCAAACAGTATCGTGTACTGTCTATTATGTAGGGCTCAAACGCTCTATATTGACAGACTCATAGCTGTCTAGCTGATTAAGTTTTTTTTTTTTTACACGGTTAATTAGAACCAAAGTAAGCTCTAAAAGCTTGTGTTATGGAATCTAATTAAATGATACTACTACTTATACATACACAAATACTTTATAAGAATATATAATTGATACCCAGACGTCGTCGCCAACAACTATGTCTGCACATATTGTTGACTCCGGGCGGGAATCGAACCCGCAACCCCCGACACAGTAAGCGCTCTCACTGCCACTGTGCCAACGGGCTTGTCATTTAATTATCATTTAATTGGTATTTAATTCATTTAATTAGTAATTAGATTGATAAGTCAAGCGATTGAGCTGATTGGATCCATATCTCAGTTCATCTCCAAAGCATAATCACCCCAACACACCCCAACACCCCAATTCAACATCGGTGACACGGAGCATATTAATAGACTCGATAATTGCGATACTAATTAGTCAATCATCAATGACTGATATCGTGTTATAGACGTGTGTAAAGTCACTGCAAATTCACACACGGTTAATTAGGACCCAAACTAAGCTCTAAGCTTGCATTATGGAATCTAACTAACTGATACTACTACGTATACACATACTGTATCATATAGTATAAAACAAAGTAGCTTTCCGCTGTCTGTCTGTCCTTATGTATACTTAGATCTTTAAACTACGGAACGGATTTAGACGCGGTTTTTTCAAATAGACAGAGCCATTCAAGAGGAAGTTTTATAAGTATGTATAAGAATTCTCGAAATTCCCACGGGAACGGACACAACGCGAGTAAAACCGCGGGGTGCTGTTATAAATATATCTAATTGACACCCAGATTTATAGATGTAAAGTCATGCCACGATCATATTCAAAGCCATAGTCATTTATTTCGCGAATATGTACTGTAAAGTTATTTTATTTTATGTGGAAGTTTCTCATTATCCTGTGAGGCTTGCAAATGTACTTAAATCTCAATTAAAATAATGCAACATCTCTACAAAATTTTACAATTGTGAAAGTTACAACAAATAATTAAAAAACAGTATGTACAATATTTAGATTGTACATTGTGATTGACAAAAATAATGAAGTAAACGATGTCAGGCCGTCGGTCCCGGTTACTTTCTACGCGTAGTAGTCGTTACATGAGCCATGTCAGAGACCTTTGGCGGCTCAAAAACTCTGCCACCAGGATTGGTCAGGTTGACCATCCATTCGATGAAGAAGATCGTAAGAAGAAGTAAATAATAATACACGATGTTATGCCAACAACTAAACATTCATAAAAACTGTTCTAAAATGTAAATGGATCATTTCAAAGTGCAATTCAACAACGTTGCTATCAATTACTAATGCTATCGATTATGTGCAAAAGGAGCAACGGTTTTTAGAAATAGGAACAAATTGCCTCGTCCTCGTTTTAATGTACTTCTCTAGGAAATACGTTTTATTTATAGTAAATTGAACAAAGTAATTTTGATTGTACTAGACAGTAGTAAGTAAATTAGATACAGACTAACAAATTAAATGTAAGTATCATTCTTTGAAACAGTAAAATCCAATGTTTTTCATTAACAAAATACTGGGAAAGTTTATGTGTACCAAATCCTAAGTCTTTATAAATACATATAATTCTACAGTACTTGTGTAAATCGCATGAAGGCTGAACTCCTTCTAAACTAAAACTCTGGTCTGATTTAAATCCTTCCTGTCTCTCCTTCAACGAATATGAGAAATAAAAACAGTAATATAATGTATGAGATAGCAACAGGCTTATAAAGTTTAAATTAACACCAGGACGCCGGGGATCGAACCGAATCGATTATTTTGATAAAACTTTCAATAAATATAATTTTAACTTTAAGCATGGACGTGTAGTCGTGTAGTCTCACAGATTACTCTATGTTTGCATTTTCTTAGTTTCACCAGTTCTCTCTACTCCCTGCGATTGAGCGGTTCAATAGCTTTTGTTTTAGTTGTAAAACTACCAACGAGGGAGGAGGTTGCTACCGATAAATATCACGCAAGTAATTGATCATCAAAATATTTAACGGAGCCTGTTAAGTTTGTTTGTTTGTTTGAACGCGCTAATCTTAGGAACTTAAGTTACAAGTTAATTATATAAGTACGTTACTTTATTGCTAAATCCCATAACTTTAATATTCAATTCGTTAATTTCGTTCTTTGGCGGCTCAATAACTCTGACACCAGGATTGGTCAGGTTGGCCATCCACTCGATGAAGGAAGGAATTCGTTTTAAAGCAGTATTGTATCAAATGTGTGACAACTTGTGAGACTTCACGTCCACAATAAAGTTGAGGAAAATGACGTCCGTACCTAAAGGTTAAGACGAGGAATTTAAAATATACTGTTATTCAAGCCTTTGACATCAATTTACTTGTTCAATTGACAAGCCCGTTGGCACAGTGGCAGTGAGAGCGCTTACTGTGTCGGGGGTTGCGGGTTCGATTCCCGCCCGGAGTCAACAATATGTGCAGACATAGTTGTTGGCGACGATGTCTGGGTGTCAATTATATATTCTTATAAAGTATTTGTGTATGTATAAGTAATAGTATCAGCGAATTAGATTCCATAACACAAGCTTAGAGCTTACTTTGGGTCTAATTAACCGTGTGTGAATTTGTCCGGGTATATATATTTATTTATTTATAATTGTCATTTTAACATCATTACGTAGGTAATTTAAGTTCCATTATTCATGAAAACAATAAAAGTAAAAAATGATTTTCAATAGCCGAACAAAGTTCGTTGAATCACTGAAATGATGACCCAATTTCTATGCATTTTACTGTCAGCATCATTTTATAGTAATATTATTTTGTTCTGTTATAATGATGCTGGCAAATGAAAATTTTACCTGGAATCTTTCACTCATATTTCAAACTCGACAATTTAACAATATCAACAAAGGTATCGGTTCAGAGAAAATTTAATGTAGAAAATATTACTTGCACCATTCTTTTTATTTATGTTCCTGTAATAAAATATGAGTACATTTTAAATATTATATCTTTTTAATATAATTTTAATTATAACTTGTTATGTATGGAACATAGTTGACAGTTTTATAAAATATTTTTATGAGTGATATGTCATAGCGCTTTTGCCGTAGTTTGACTTAGTGATGTCCCTCGCGAAATTTAACTTTCTTTATTTATCAGATCATTATAATATATATTATAAAGAGGTAACATTTGTAAATTTGTTTGTTTGTTTGTTTGTTTGTTTGTTTGTATGTATGTATGTATGTATGTTGGAGCTAATCTCGGGAATTATATGTCCGATTTTAATAATTATTTTTGTACTAGATAGCTACATTCAACGGGAAAGACATAGGCTTTTTTCATCCCGATATTCCTACGGGCAAGGGCACAACGCGGGTAAAACCACGGGGCACTGCAAGCCATTAATAATCGTCAGAATTGGATGGATGGCCGATTGTGACATTTGCATCTGAGCGCTACTGCATCTGAGGGCACGTTCAATTGTCTGTTTCATTTGTTTCAATCGTTAGACCTTGTCGGAGTTGACCACTAATCTACTCGAACTTACTTGACAGTACTTAAAACTTTCATGTGGAACGAAGGCTTTACATTGTTTATGTTAACTACTTTGTCTTAACAAGGCATTCAGAGCCCCGTTATTTTAAGTGTTACTGAGTGAAAGTTAAATCGGTATAGATAAGATAGGCGGTAAGTCAAACTATTTCAAGGTTTTTTAAGTCATGGTCACGCGATTTAAATATACAGTCCCACCATCTTATCTGTTCAGTTGACAGCGTCGCTAGTGGAGAATTTGGTATACATAATATAAGAAATTCACCAAGAAACAAAGGTAATTAAAACATGTCTTGCAAGTCAGTCTATAGATATCATTAAAATTTAAGAAACTACAATATCAATCATATAAAGCCTCCTAACTAACATAGTAATTCAATATGACGCGGCTGTAGTTCCCATTTTGCCCACCTGAACAGTTAAGTTGGTGGCACTGTAATTATGTTTATGAACTAAAAACTTGGCTATACGATACAATTATTCTTTGTATACGTGTGGGTGGCACCCTGGATGGTTTAGTTAGATTCACACTAGCGACATCCATTGGGTCGCCGGTGGAACTACCGCGCGGGACAGCTAGTAAATATATAAAGTAAGTAAGTATGTAAGTATTAGCCTGTAATGTCCCACTTGTTGGGCAAAGGCCTCTCGTCTCACTGAAGATATCAGTACAGTGAGGAGGTTTCAGGCGTAATCACCACACTTGCCTAATGCGGGTTGGTGATCTCAAACCCGAGCCATGTTTGAAAAGTAGGAAACATGTTTTCGCTCGACCTGGGAATTGAACCCGGGACCTCAGTCTTGGCAGGCGAGTGCACATACCACTAGACCACCGAGGCGTTAACTAAAATATAAAACTTGATTTAAATATGTATCAATGTTTGACATTATTATTATAAAAATTATTGAATTTCAACAATTTGTACATGCAACCATGCATGCAATATTGAACCTTTATCATCAGAAACATATTTTCAGCGCTACAAATGATATTCAATTTTGTGGCTGGCTCTGTCCACTTAACCACAGCAATTCAATTGCCGGGGGAAAATATATATTCACGGAAAATTTAAATACTATTTAGTTTTGTGTAATTGTTGTTTAAAATATGATGGTTATAGGTACGTTTGATACAGGCAAGCGCATAGCATGCCATAGTGAAAAGAAAAGTATAGAGGTGCACGGATGTAGACGAGACGATGATAATCGTTTTTAAATTCACAGAAATAATTATAGACTCATATAAGAACCAAAGTTAGAAAGATAGATACAGTCTTTAAAAAACGTCAACGCCGTTAACACCGTGGCACCTTTCTAGTTGAAGAACATATCGGTTATAGTATAGCTAGCACTACAGGGTATTTTATAGGGTTACCGTCTAATTTACATAACACTGTTTCTGTATATTAAGGGCCGAATATATAAACGCTTATTAACGCACTTTAGCTATCAAATGGTTTGTCCCTTTCCGACATACGCTATTTGCCAAAGAGCGAAAGAGACAAAACATTATTTACGTTAAATATTGTTTATGAATAAGGCGGTAGGTGTTTTAAATAGATCTATATCATATAGATACTCAGTAACATACGAATGTAGGTATATCAAGGCTGAATCGGAGTTCAGTTCAAGGTTTATTGCTATGCAATTCGTGGCCTATTTCATGCGGTAAATAGCCTTTAAATGCAACACGGTTGAAGCAACAGATTGGTTTCCACTAATTTCGTTAACAAAGTAAAAGGAATTTCGTTTTACCTGTAGCTTTACGAGGGCTGTTTGGATTAGTGTTTTAGGTGTCTACAGCCGATATCAATAACTTAAGCATCATGTTTTAGCGTCATATGGGAACCTATCAATGATAGTAGAGACAGTAGAGATAGTAGAGATAGAGAGATAGAGAGATAGAGAGATAGAGAGATAGAGAGATAGAGAGATAGAGAGATAGAGAGATAGAGAGATAGAGAGATAGAGAGATAGAGAGATAGAGAGATAGAGAGATAGTAGTAGATAGCCACGGACGCCGCCATAAGCGTGGCTACCTTCTGGTCGAAAATCTAAATTAATTAACATTCGGCTCATTGAAACGAGAAGAAGAAGAATGATAGTAGGTTAAGTTGAGAAATTGTTTGTGAATAAATGACTTTATTAAGTTTTGAGCCGTTCTCTCGTTTATTATTATAATATTAAATATAAATCGGTATACAAGACAAATCAAAAATCAAGGTGTAGTAGACCTCAATAGAGTACAATAAAGTCATAGCGTAGTTTGACCAAGCGATGTCACTTCATTGCGATTGTTAAGCAACGTGCAGCTCGCCCGTTTCTTAGATGGGTGTCCGATATTGGCATTTCTATCTGAGCGCTACCGTGTTTCGCAGAGCACGTAAAGCAGTCGGTCCCATATCCACTGCCACGGCCACTGACCTACTCGAAATTATAAAATGAATAAAGTCATTGATTTTAATTTCAAAAAGTAAAACAAAAAGTTTGGAGAAAGAATATTATTTCCATTAAAAAATATAACTCCCATGCATCAAAGACAATCTTTGACATAAAAAACTATTTTACTACAGTTTGAACGTGTTAAACAAGCGACGAAGGACTTAGTTTTATTATATTTCTAGCCGCTCTACGTGATTTTATCCGGGTTGTGCTGGCTGAAAATAATCTGTAACCTGCCCGTTGAATGTGGATAACAAAAAGACTGAAACCGCCAGGAAATTTCCGAGATTAGTGCGGTGAAACAAAAAAGCAAAAAATCTAACTTTTCAATTTTATTATATTAGTGTACTACATGTGTGTTACATGAGCCATGTCAGAGGCCTTTGGCGGCTCAATAACTCTGACACCAGGATTGGTCAGGTTGACCATCCACTCGATAAGAAGAAGAAGTGTACTCGTATATTAATATTAGCCAGTTCTGTCCCACAGCTCGACAAAACTCTACCCCTCTTCCCCCCTCTTTTCTCTCTTCTTTTAACTTTGTCTTATACTTTGCAAAATAGATTAAAATTGAAGGTTGGGTAAAAAGGTTTAACTCATTCGGAAGTCGAACAATGAAATGTTATAACCTGAACAAAAACGATGCCAGGGCCTAGAAGTACTGTAGACTCACATAATTATACCAATACACGATAAAATTGTTATCGTGTAGTTTGGCCTTGTAACAGAAAGCGGTCGTGCTTTGTTCAACATCGCCAGTTCAAGCATGCTATATTCAAACATTATAAAATAGCTAGCAAACGTTCAAAGTGAATATTTATGTTTAACTTTGCAGTTTATTATGTCCTTTCATAATACAGCTAGCTAGATAGTAAAATGTGTTACTTCAATAACAACAAAAATAGCCGGTAAATGGTTCGTAGCAAAAAAATATTTAGGTGCTACATGTCTCGTAGCATAGCACCGTAGCTCGTAGTATCGTAGCACTGCGTAGTCGTAGATCGTGGTGATATTAAGTTATAGTATCGCATCTAAACCATTAAATAAAATGACAAGCCTCTTGGCATAGTGGCGCGCTTACTGTGTCGGGGTTTGCGGGTTCGATTATCGCCCGGAGTCAACAATATGTGAAGACATAGACATATTGGCGACGACGTCTGGGTGTCAATTATATATTATACTAGCTGTGCCCTGCGGTTTCACCCGCATTTATTAAGTCACTGCTTACCGTTTAAACCTTCCCTGGACTACGACAAACATTTTAAAACCAAAATCACATAAATCGGCCAAGATTGATTTTTATATATAGATATTCATATAAAGTATTTGCGTATGTAATGTTGTAGTATCAGTTAGTTAGAATCCATAATACAAGAGAGCTTTGTTTGTGTTTAATTAACCATGTGTGAATTTGTCCTGGTATTTATTGTTTATTTAATGGAAATATCTGTTTGTGTTAGATATTTTATTTCTTATGGCATTATTAGGGAATTGCTTACTTAATTCTTGTATCGTCTTTCAATCTAGGGTAGTGATAGCCGGGAGATGTGTTATCTCAAACGTTAATGCTTGATTGTTGATAGATTTTGTTTCATTTTAACCAACAACAGCTCATAATAACGTCTCCTTGTCCCAATAATTAAAGTAAAATAATTATTGGACATAACTGGAATATTGCAATTATTGGAATACACTCTATATTAAATACAATGTGGTTTAGTCTATTCGAGTGTAAAAACCATTGTTTTTGATGTGTATTGTCATTTCATTTAATAATAGCTTTTATTATAATTAAATATTGTAGTTCAGTTGAAATTATAATATGTAATCAATAGAGTGCTTCGCTTTACCCGTATACTTAGTCCTGTGAGCATTCATTGATATAATGAAAAGAATGATATTTATGAAAAGTAGTATCTTTTCAAATCTTATCAAATATATAGACTTTAAAAAATCCTTTTGTTTCGGCAAGCGTGGTGATTACGCCTAATCTAATCCTCCTCAGTGGTGTCCCACTGCAGGATAAAGGCATGTTATGTCTAACATGCTGAAATTTTTGCAGCTTTCTGGTTCCAGGTATTTGCGTTTAAATGCGAAAAATGCATACTCCATCCAACTTTATTGAATTAGTATGGATTGATGGATTGTTATTGGATTGTGACAGATACTCCGTCACAATTTACTTTTTTTAGGGTTCCGTACCCAAAGGGTAAAAGTGGGACTCTAATACTGAGACTTCGCTGTCCGTCCGTCCGTCCGTCCGTCTGTCACCAGGCTGTATCTCAAAACGGTGATAGCTAGACAGTTGAAATTTTCATAGATGATGTATTTCTATTGCCGCTATAACAACTGAAAAAAAATATTCAATATGCAAGGTAAAAAATATTTGCTCCCATACAACAAACGTTATTTTTTTAAAGTTCGGTACCCTACGTGCGTTAATCCGACTCGCACTTGACCGGTTTTTAAAATTTAGTAGACACATCTCCATTTTAGTAAAATATCTTTGTAAAACTAACATTTTACTCGGTATAACAATAAGTTTTAACGCACATACTTATTTGTAATAAGGTTATTAATGTAAAATTAACACGTTATCAGTCTAGTAGGTACCTAATTTTTTCACTAAAGTAGAGATGTCTGTAATTAGTCAATTTTCTGGTGGTAATTAGACTTTAATTAGACAGTTTTCTCGCGAAAAAAATAAATAAAGTAGCGCTCACTAAAGTCAAAACACCAACAGACTTCATCCTTTTACGGAATATTTCTCTGCAAACAATTTATACTGAAGACTGTTATAAGATTAAACAGACTTGATTGCTTCGTAAAAAGCAGTCCAAACAAAACTGAACTATATAGTGTGTGTTCAAGCTCTTACTTAATAAATTGAACTTACGCTATGAAACGAAAGCTAGGTTTTGTTATCGAATGAAACCGTTGAAGCGAGTAAACTGCTCGTTGAGATCATTGCCTACATCCGAGACCAAACAATCGTCATTTTACATTTACTTAACTTAGTGCGAGTATTGAATTGGCGGGTTTATTGATAATTTATTGATGTTGTTAAAAAAATAGAAATCGGAAAAATGTTCAGAATAAGTAAGAAAGCTGAAATTTTGTTTTGATCTCGCATTTTAAAAATATTAAATAAATTATTATATATAATATTTAAAATTGTAATTATAAAATAAATTATTTATCCTGTAATGTACAACTAATGGGAATTACGGTGAGGAAAGGAGGTGCTGAAGTGCTGGAATCGAGAAGTTAAGTCAATCTGCAGCAATCAGAACTATGTGTTGTCGGGCTGTTAGCCAATCGGAGACTTCGTGCCGCAACCACAGTAACTTAGTGACAAATTTTGACGGTAACCATAAAGTTAATAGAACGTACCTCCGAAATATCGTGAAAGGCACAAGCTTCGCTGCTTTAACGGATTAGAACCAAATTATGGAACGGAAATTAACGATAATTTAAGCAAGTTTTGTTTATTTCGTAGGTCATGGATGACTTTTTAGATGAAATTTGGACATACCTTTCGTTAATACCTGTACACGCTTGAACATCGACTCGTCGTTGTTGAAAGACTCTCTAGTAGATAATACATGTAGTTTTGACATACATAGTGCGGGTGCGGATCGGTTGCGGTATACGTCGTTGTATTCATTGTAATCATATGAACAATGAATGGCATTATATTTTAATGTCTTCTGTCACATAGTCAACCAAATTCCATTCTTTCTAGAATTTCACAACTAAAAAATAAAACTAACACTTGTACACTTGTCTATTTTCTATTTAGCAACTGAAATATAGTTTCTAATTATGTAGGTAGTTCATTTTTATTATATACTACGTACTACGATCCGATTTGAATAATTATTTTGTAATAGTTAGCCACATTCAAGGGCAAAGTTATAGGCTAATTTTTATTCACGGGAACGGGTACAACGTAGGTAAAACCACGGGGCGCTACTAGTTATTTATATACCTAGAAGATCCCATCATTGCACCCCGGTGAGTTGTTGTAAGTGGTGAATTTTTATTGCAGCTACGAGCTATGATTTGACTGTCCGTATTCTATTCTAGCGATTGTGAAAGAGTTTTGGATTATATTGAACTATGTCGGAGGACTGTTTTTCAAGTTCATGAAATGGTTATTGTTTATTCGATTAAAACTTTATATAAGTCGAATGTACCGACATCTGTTACGCAATGCGTCCAATACTCTCACCTTTCCGGCCGTTAAGAGCACTCGTAAACTAAATCGAAGTGAATGTTCTTCGACGACCTTGAACACGCAGCACCGCCCAACACCCGACACAATGACATAATACGAATCTTGAAAACGCAAAAGACGGCATCAGTCCAAGGCGTGGGTAATGCAATTATTTGACCAAAACATGATATATTAGGAATGTGAGGATGGAGACCGGGTAGTATAGAGAGAGTATCAGGTGGGGTTGTGTGGTGCGAGGGGAGGGGGTGGGGCGGCGCAGCGGCGAGCGCCGACGGCGACAGCGAGCAGTGAGCAGTCACTCGCGCGCCCGCCGTCGTCGCGTCCCGACGCCGCGCGCTCGGTACGTGCCGTTACGTAATCCTAACTCGACATCTGTTGAGTGAGCCACACTCCGCGGCACGCTTGCACCGCTGTTCATCTCGCGCGCACAATCATGTCGCCACCCGCGGACGCCGACGAGGATGCCGTCACCATGACTTCCCACCGACACCTGAACGATACTTAAAATAATGTAGCTTTTAAACTCGGAACGTATACTGCCAAACTACATTCCTGCCAATTAAAGTTTAAGTTTAGTTTTTAAGTAGAGAACTCGACGCTTGTTGCTTGTGTACGGGACTCTGATAAAATGGATCCGTCGAAATGTGGTACGAGCGCAATTGCTGAGTTCACTTACCATCGCTTAACGACTGCTTCACTGCCACGCCGCCTTCCGATAGCGTAAGTTAGGTTAGGTTACCGGTATCCGGTTTTTTTTTGAGAAGAAGTTGATAATCAGATCGCCACCCTGCCGCCGCAAGGAGAATTTAACGACGACGAGTCGTTCGTATCCAAGATTCGCGACAACATCAGCTCGTGGGTGCTGTGGTGGCGTCAACGCCATCTTCGGATGGGCGCACCGCAGACACCTAAACCTATCGAGGAAGATGATTGCGTGCCCCGCGTGGCCGTAGTCGAGATACGAGAGGCCCAGCAAGACCCCAAGCTGGAGCCCAAACGACGGGGAGCCCCGGCTCCGCGGCGCCGAGGCCTCGACAATGAGCTGGAGGGCGAGCGCCGTCGTCCGCGGAGGAAGCCACGGAAGAGGTCAGTCCATACACCACTCACCACACAACTCAGCGACAACAAATTCTCACAACATAATCCGCATTATATACACCGCCCGAGACGTGATTGTCGCACGTGACATGCACACTTGATAACAACTTGATAACCGACACAAAAAGTTTCGTCCAATATATTTTGTTGTCCGTAGAACGTCAAAACTAACCAACACAAAACTTTATTCCTTCAGAGTACACCTCTCCTATGGCATTCATCCTTTAATTGGGATTTAACTACGTAAACATCCTATTTATTTTATTGAACTGTCAAATGCACAAGTGAGCAATTATTGATGTTCTCGTAGGTGGCAAAATTTTCCCTCCGAACTTTTTTGCCAATTATTGTAAACAAATTTACCTATTACATACACGTATTGATTGATTGTATTTTTAGTCAACAGCCTTTTTACGTCCGTTTATTGTAGTTAATCCAGCGCCTCGCATAATTTACACGCAGGACCAAGAAAGTTGTTGTCCTTATTTTTTAAGGTACACATTGGTATTCAGAAAGTATTTTGCTCAATTGAGTTAAATAAGTAAATATGCGATTACTCTGCGGCATCAATTCAAAGTATTCGTCGGCTTAGAAACTACGTCCGATACCGTGGCATCCGGATGGTGACCGCGGTTCGAGTTGCGTGTTTAGAGCCTCAAATTATCGTGTGACTTAATTTACTGACCAATTTATATATGCGGCTTTAGTGGCATTGAACATTACCGACGGAAAAAGTTTCATGTTCCATTCACCTTGAAATAGTAAGTTGTTTGCGAATTCCGTAGAAGGTCTACCGCATCGGCCTCCGTCGCGATCGATCCTACCGCGTCTCATTTCTACCGACATCCAAATTTTCTTACTACTGTTTACCTGAAGAGTTCGGGGACTGCAGTGTTTACCTGTCTTATGATCGAGTACAAACTTTATTAAGGGTATGAATGATGGTTGTTTGGCCGCTTCACGGGAATAACCCCTCTTGGCAAAAAGTCAAACAGCTGTACGAACCAGAGATAATACGAATACTACTTGCAGTTTCAGAAAGCGGTTTACTTTTATTTTCAACCGTTAGTTCATGTTACTGTGATATCGTTGCGATATTATGGAGATATTTTACATTCACCTTTAAAATGTAGATTTTATTCTTTCAACGTAGGAACCAACCCGATAATTTATGTTTGTCGTGATATCTTACAAGTTATTTTGACCCACTTCCCCGTGTTAGATTGAGCTGAAATTGCGCACACACATTGAATTCTAATGGCAACCCAATATTGTACTCATGGGTAAATGCTTATGTATAGATCTGTAGGAATAATGGCTACATATGAAGGGAAGTTAGACGACGTTCCTTCTAATATATAAAATTCTCGTCTCGCAGTGTTTGTAGTTAAACTCCTCCGAAATTGCTTGACCGATTCTCATGAAATTTTGTGTGCATATCGAGTAGGTCTGAGAATCGGACAGCATCTTTTTTTAGTAATACTCCACCCCTTAATTTTTAAATCGCAAAACAACGTTTGCCGGGTCAGCTAGTTTTTATATAAAAGTAACCAGCATATAATATCTGTTCTGACCGACTTTAGTTGGAGATTAATCTATTGAAATAAAGTATTAGCCTGTAATATCCTACTGCTGGACAAAGGCCTTTCAGGTCTGAAATTATCAGTACCATGATGAGGATTAGGCGGAGGTGGAGGCGACTTCATTCAGGTAGCCTCGCGACGCTCAAAGAGCCGCTGTCGACGGAACACGGTAAGAGTTACAGTAGGTATTTTCTGATCCGGAATGATCCCGTAATAGGGTGATTGCGTCGAGATGAGTCCACCATACCCTGGTGGTTTCCCCGAACGCCCGGGGATGCTTAAAACATCTATGTCAAACAAAAAAAGGCCTAATTACCACGCTTGCACTGCGGTTGGTGATCTCAAACCAGAGCGACGTTTGAAAAGTCAACAGGGAAGATGTTTTTCTCAAGACACACTGCTGGTAAAACCGCGGTGTTCTATGAGTATTTTATTCATGTCCCCAAGACACCTGTTCTTACCACCCACCTTGTTCTTTACTAATCAAAATCAAACAACTTTTTAGTAATATTTTTTCATGTTTGACCTTTGACTTGCGATCAGAAATGTAGGTTAGGATGCTCATATTTTTAAATAAATTTAATTTAATTTATTAAATTAGGATCCATATTAGTTAAAACTTAATAAAAATAATAAGCAAGTAAGGATGCCTTTCCAATATAACTGTGCTATGCTACGTAGCTATGCTATGTTTATTATCACTTATCACCAATTCTATCACAGTGTAGCGTCTAAAGAAAAGGCAGTATTTTATTACTTGCATTTATTTTATTACTTGAATTTACAAAAATTAAAATTGTAGATGAAAATGTCATCACGATTTGTCTATCTTATAAATAAAGGTAGATTTAGCGTTATATTTCATGAAGCGAGATTCAGCAAAATTTGTCAGTCGTATAAAGTTATCTGTTAGCACATCTTCCTCGCACATCTACATAGTGGGAATCGGCCCATAGACTGGTTCGATTACTGTTCCGATTGCGTTCGCCACACGTAATATGCGTCGACAGCTTTAGTTTAAAATATTTTCTGCCGTACTCAGTGGTATTACCAATTCCCTAAGCGCGGTTAATAATTGATTTTTGACATGAGATCTTAGAAAAATTACTTAATTTAATAGTTTTGTAGCACTCATTGCAGTTCATTGCAATTGTTAAGCAATGTACTGCTCGCTCTACCTGGATGGGTGGCCGATACTGGAATTTCTATCTAAGCGCTACTGTGCTTCGGAGGGCACGTAAAGCAGTCGGTTCCGGTTATTTCAATCGCTAGGCCACGTCGGAGGCCTATGGGCGGTTTAAAAACTCAAACACCAGAGTTGGCCACTAACCTACTTGAAATTAATGAATTAATGAGTTAATTAACTATTTAATAGACGTCATGATTACGGCAGAAAAAAATAATTGTAGCTGTCAACGTATTTGTATGTGGCGAAAACTTAGGGTGCGTTTCGATGAAAGCGAAGCGGAGTGGTGTGGAGCCCGATTCACCAATCACAGCACATTGGTATTTGTCAAACAAAGCATTGACATTATCAAAATCTTTTCGTAATGCATTGTGATTGGTCAGTTGAGTTCCGCACAACTCCACTCCGCTTCTATGGAAACACTCGTACCTTATGGTGTACGCTGCGTGCGCACGCGACGGGCGCACGCGACGGGCGCACGTGACGGGCGCACGCGGCGGGTGCACGCGGCGGGCGCACGCGACGGCTCACTTTTGTATGAAGCCACACGACGCGGGCGTACGTGGCGTTATATTATCGTGGCATTGCGTAGCTTATCTCTGGTGGATAGGCGCCTCGTAATCGTTCAGGGAATATGCTGCTATCATAAGAACGATATACAACTAGTTGCAAGTTATTAATGAAATGGACCTATTCTAAGCCCTACTTCCATTAGCTAAGGCTCTCGATAGCTCTAGGTTGCTTTTAAAATGATTATATTTCTTTTACCTTGAAAACTGCAATATTGTATGGTTTCACCGAAGTAACATTCTATGCCTTTATATTTGGTTCACTTAAGAGCCAATGAACAAGTGTTTCAAACTTTTCACAGAATTATGCCACACTTACTAAAAAGGCGTGGCGTGGCGTCCATTCCAAGCAAACACATGTAAATTCTTTTTCATTAATGCACTCATACAAAACCATACATTTGAATTCATTGTGCGCCGCCGCACGCGTCTCCGAAAATGAGGTCTAAGTGGAAAAGCGGCATTAAGCAATACAAATTCTAAAAAATCTAACACTCAGAACTTAAAATTCAATGTTATTTTGAAACATTACTCACCAATTAGGACCGACACTGCGTTAAACGTGCGTACGTCACGGTTCCATACAATGTGAACCGTCGCGGGTGCCCGCGGCGTGCGCACGTTGCGTCATACAAAAGTGACCCGTCCCGAAACCCGAAATAAAATACAAGTCAAATTGATAATCGTTTCGTCCGGTTTCTTAAGTTGGTTAAACGTAGGAAAGATTGAGATAGTAAAAAGAAAATCTTGAACATAAATATCGCACAATTTTAGCGCACCTAAAAATGTTGTTGCTTATTTTCAAATGATTCCAACTTGTCATTTTTTAAATCTTTAACTGCACCTAGTGAATGCTATGAGTAAATAAAACTTGAGAGCTGACTTGAGAGCTTGGAAAATGGAACCAAGTTTATTTATTATCAACAAAAATAATCGTCGCGACACCACATTGTTCAATGCGACATAGAACGACGAAACGAAAACATCTGGCTTGCTTTCTACAAGAGAGAGAGAGAGAGAGAGAGAGAGAGAGACAGAGACAGAGAAACATGCGCACGCCGCACGGCTTACAATAGCTTACTATAGCAAAAAGTGTCGGCCACCCATTACATTCATGATCGCGACAACCGTTGCTTAACATTCACTATCGACGGCCACCCATCACATTCATGATCGCGACAACCGTTGCTTAATATTCAATATTGACGGCCACCTATCACAATATGATCACGACAACCGTTGCTTAACATTTAATATCGACGGCCACCTATCACATACATATATGATCACGACAACCGTTGCTTAACATTCAATATCGATGGCCCCCCGTCACATTTCTAATCGCGACGAAACGAAAATATCTGGCTTGCTTTCTTTATGAGAGAGAGAGAGAGAGAGAGAGAGAGAGACAGACAGAGAAACATGCGCACGCCAGAGAGAGACAGACAGAGAAACATGCGGCTGTCTGTCTCTCTCTGACGTAAAAAGTCTCGTTACATTTTTTTCCGTCTAGCCCCCTTTCGCAACGCGCGATAAGGAACTTCGTTCCAATAAACTTCTTACATTCAGACACTTTATAACTTTCCATTACTTATAAAGCAGACTCCCAAGCAAGTTTCCTGTCACATGTTCTAAAGCACCTAATTTTGCACTAAGTCGGTTAAATTTGTAACATGTCTATTATGTCTAGTCGAAGTAGTTAGTATCTCATTCAGACATAACGTAGGTACCTAGTAGTTACAGTTTGTTATTTGCCCTCATTCTATTTCCTGTCTTGGTTGTAATGAATCTTTTACCTCCTTGTGACTGATGGAGCAAAATTTTATTTGACTTACCTCCATGCTCAGAGATTCATGAATCCTTAGGAGAAGTTAATTCCTAATTAGAATTGACTATCTTTGAAAGGAAGTTAGTACTATCACAGGTTTTGTACAGTCAGCCAATAACAATGGTGATATTACAATTTGGATAATTCTCATTACTATGTTAATTATTATTGGTATGATAGGAATTTGTATATGACAAAGTTATTAATAAATGTTCAAAATGTATACAGGCGTAACTGATATTGTACAACGTAGGCTAGGTTTAAAAGTTGTGGGGAAAAATATCCGAATGTGATATACTGACTGATATAATACTAGAGTCGGGTCTGAAATGAAAGCTTAATGAATATTGATGACTTAATCGGGAGTGTTCTAAGTTTCGTTTTAGTATGTCCATATAAAAACAATAAAATAAAAAAAATATTAAAAAAATTAAAAAGTAAAAAATCTATTACGTTTAAAAATACATCGCGTTGTGGGACCAAATAAAAGACTAAATTATGCGTTTTTAAAATTATTTATTACTTTTTAAAAAGAATTTGTGTTTTTTAAATATCAAATTATTTTTTTAACTTCAATTGTACGCAAACCCATTTCGCTAGTAGTGAATCTTAGGCAATGCCAATCATTGCGTTATACGAGGAGTTTAACTTTTTTATACTTTGAGTATTTCAGCACTTTCAGGATCAATTATCAGTTTTTCAATATCTTGTATAGTTTAGAAAGAAACGACTGAAACACGTTTCAACCCTGTATGTTTTGAACGTCATTTATCAGTTTTGCAAAATTCAATCTATATCACAATTTAAACTCTTGTCTTGTCAATATACCTAATAAAGATATATTTCTCCACTTGAAAAAGTAATTTGTGGAACGAAATTGACTTAATTTATTTTTCACAATTGATGTTGACGAAGATCGTCTTGTAACTATAATTATGGTTAAGGCTATTAGCGGTATTCTCTCGATACGGATTGCTGAAAATGAAACAATGCTCATAATGCTATTTAATTAAGGTGATTACCTCAAGAATTTTTCAATCTTTAGTATCTAAATATCTATACTAATGTTATAAAGAGTTAAAATTTGTAAGTTTGTTTGTTTGTATGTAATCTCGAGAATTATCAGTCCGATTGGAGAAAATATTTTTGTAATAGATAGCCACATTCAACAGGAAGGTTATTAGGCTATTTTTCATGTCAAAATTTCTATGTGAACCGGCACAACGCGGTTAAAACCGCGGCGTGCTGCTAGTGTTTAATATTTTTGTTTAAATTAGTATTATTTGTTGACCGAAATAGGAAAATATTTATTGGATGTTATTTGTTTGTTATTTAGGCGGTAAATATAATTACGTTGGTTTGCAAAGGAATTCTTGATCCTACATATTATGTTTAAGTAAAAAATATGTCGTATGTTATATTACACGAAATATAACATTACTAGCAGCGCCCCGCGGTTTTACCCGCGTTGTACCCGTTCCCGTGGGAATTTCGGGATGAAAAATAGCCTATAACCTTCCCGTTGAATGTGGCTATCTATTACAAAAAGAATTATTCAAATCGGTTCAGTAGTTTCTGAGATTAGCGCGTTTAAACAAACAAACAAACAAACAAACAAACAAACAAACAAAACAAACAAACTCTTCAGCTTTATAATATTAGTATAGATTTAAAAAGAACGTCTTTCGTTTATTTTGTTAACAAGTGTTGAAACTTTGCCTCTGAAGGGAGAGAGATAGCTTCAGTTTTGTAGAGTGATTCTCTGTCACATATTGCCTTCTTGAAGTTTGACATACTTGACTTCCACTACTCACTACTACTACTGACTTTCGGCAAACTTTACACCGTGACTGACAGTAACCGCTAATAATGACTGTATCTAAAATATAGGAGATGTTGGTATACCTTCTCCCTCTAAAAGTGTTGAGTAATAGTTGTGTATTGTTGATCGAAGAGTAATACATTGTAAATGCAGCCCACTGCTGTTTAAAATATAACCTATGTTTGCATTAATACCTAATGCTATTATTTAGACTGTGCGATTTTCAGTAATAAATGTTGTCACTGGATATCTTTTGTAAGTTCTTTGGTGGAACTTCTTTTGAGCTTAAATTGAATACATGATTAAAACAAATTTTATAACGTGGTTTTAAAAGATTTTCCGGTCTTCTGCTGACAGAACGTGAAAAGATAAGCTGTAGTAAGTAATTAGAAAGTGTAATTAATTGAACTTTTATATAAATCCTAAGATAAAAAGCTTAATGCAATCAAAATGCGGTCTGAATTCTGTTACTTATTTTTTCTTGGAAATATTTTCAGCGCGGCGGTCTGAGGAAGGACAATTTCCGGAATTTCAATACTTGGAATGATATTAAATACAAAGTTGCTTTTAGCACGTCGAATAAATAACGAGTAAGAAGAACTACCTTGCAAAACGAATTTTAGAAGACTTAAACTTTAAACTTCATGAGATAATGAAGTCACCTCATGTAGGTGAAAGCTTAAGCCAGCTTTAGATACAAAAGTCGTTTCGGTGACTTGTTCGACGCAAACAAAACTGTCTTTAGTCAGTATAATACTTTTCGGTGTTAATTTTCTAATAATAATCGTCGGGGCTGATAGGCTCTTCTCGTAGGGTGCGTTTCTAATCAAGCCGAGCAGAGCGGTGCGGAGCTTTGATTAATTAATCACAACGAATTACGAAAAGTTAGTTAAGTATTGAAGTATCTTTTTAAAGCTTGAAAATAAATAATTTATTATTATTAGGCTCAATAACTCTGACATCAGGATTGGTCAGGTTGACCATCCACTTGATGAAGAAGAAGAAGATTAAGAATTTGACACTGTGGATGCGTTGTTTCACAATTTCAATGCGTTTGTGATAGGACGGTTGCGCTCCGCAGGACTTTGTTCCGTTTCAATGGAGACGCACCTTAAGGGTGGGGTTTAGTGGCAAACTCTGGTAGCGGAGTTGTGCTTATAAAAATGCCAATATTACTCACTATCGGCCACTCATCCAAGTATTTATTCGCCAAATATTTGATGACCGTTTTTTCTTGTATAATATTTTAATTTATATGCGGTCCCATACAGATCGTGTATTTGGTTTATTACGTATGTACAACTAGCTGTTCTGCGTGGCTTCACCCGCATATCCGTTTCCTTGAGAATTTTGTTATTTTTCGTTACGTTTAATGTAAATTTGCTAGAGGATTTTTAAACAATAAGTAAATATAAATATATATATATATATAGGTAAATTCGTGATATAAAACTAATAATTAGGTTAATTAGATCGGAACTAATTGTTATTAATTAGATATGAGAGAAGCCTTTGATAATTAAGGTTTAACAGGTACACAAGTACAGCTATATCACTACATAGTATTAAACAAAGTCGCTTTCCGCTGTCTGTCTGTCCCTATGTATGCTCAGATCTTTACGCAACGGATTTTGACACGGTTTTTTGAAATAGATAGAGAGATTCAAGAGGAAGGTTTATATGTATAAAATTCTTGAAATTCCTACGGGAACGGGCACAACGCGGGTAAAACCGCAGGGCACTGGAAGTACTGTATAATATACTGTACTTCCAGTGCCCTGCGGTTCCCCCGGTTCCCCCCAATCTTATATATTATATAAGATTCTACACATACATATAGTCAACGCAAGAAAATGTACCATACGTACCCATGTGCCTTTCCATCGTTCGTTCGAGATTGTTTTGGAAGAAGGTCCGAATATGCCAGGGTTATTATGACCGAGGAAATTCAATGAAGGTTTCCGGGGAAAGTTCACTTATTGAGCTATTGGCCTAAAAAGACGTAGACATACTAATAATAGCATTAGCTTTAGTATAAAAAATATAAGTAATGCAATTGTTTTTACAATTAAAATTATACTAAAAAGTATTCCTCATTTTCAGAATAACTATTTTTTATTTTAAGGGCGAAAAGGGTTAAAACGGGATTAAAAATAAGCATTGGTATAGAATATATGGATAGTAAAGTATTAGCCTGTAATGTCCCACAGTTGGGCAAAGGCCTGTCGTCTCACCCAAGATATCAGTGAAAAGGATTAGGCGTAATCACCAAATAACGTTGAATAACCTTGTAACAATACCCTGATATGCAAATTAATATTTTCTAAAAATAAGAACCAAACAAAAACACTGAAAGATTGTTACGTAATCATGACTCAGCCTTATTTGAAGAATAATTCTATAAATATACATTATCTACTTCAAATAAGAAGATAACTTGTTACTTGCAACCAATTATAGTTGTCTTATCAACATATAGATAGTGATCAACTCTCAATATCAATTCGACCTAAAATTCCTTTGTTTAAACCGTAAGGATTGTTCATCGAGCGAGCCTTTGTCAAGGTCAACTCTGTGACCCAGAATTTGAAGCTTACTTCCAATACAGCCTAGCTTATGTGGGACAATTTCTTTTGTGGCTTTCATATGACTGTTATTCGCCGATATGTCATTAAATTTATATTTTATTATAATAACGTTCTGTTGTACGATGTCTTCTTTTGGTTTGTGTATGTTTTGATGTTCAATAGTTCGAAAATCTTTTTAAAATAAGAATAAGAATGGTATGAATAAAGGAAATAAATATTAGCAAAAGTAGAAATTATATACGTACACAAAGAACACAAATATGAGGGAAACACAAAAGCATGCAACTCAGCTGTTGCTGTACGGGACGGAGTCCGAACAGCGCGGTTTTCAGTTAGTTTCACATAGTGTTGTGACGCGGTGCGATACAGTACCTATGTTGTATTTGTATGGGCTTTTCCCACAGTTCGTGTTATTTTTTAAAAAGACACCCTTATTCATCCATACGTATAAAAAGAAAAGTACAATTAACAGTTATTTAATATCCCACTGGTGGGACAAGGTGGCTCGTTTTACCGACGATTTTCAGTACAGTGAGTTAAATAAATTAAAAGTTAGCCTGTAATGTTTCACTGCTGGACCAAGGCCTTTCAGTGAGCTAAGATATCTTCTTACGTACAGTCAGAAGATAAATAATCTCTAAAAAAACTGATAATATAATTGTATTCACTAATATAATAAGTATAAAAGTGTGTTTCTTTGCTCCTCCTTCATAAAGGTCAAAGCTGAAGCGGAATCATCGTATCGTTTTATTTCAGCATCCTCTCACTGCATTGATCATAAGTGAAGTGATTAGATGTTCGCCAACAGTGGGACATTAAAGGCTTTCTCGCCCGCATAGCATAATATATTACAGAAATACTAATTTTATATTATTGTTTTCTGTATGATAACATTCTAATGCTATTTTTTATCCGGACAATGAGTCATTGGGGACGCGTAGATGCCAAGGTTGTGCTTATGCAAAACATATGCGATGAGATAATTGGATTTGATAAACTGTTATTATACAGACGATAATTCCAGTGTGTCGCTTGTGATAATAACTGCGGCTTTATTATTTTTTTAAATTTGATAAAAATCGTGGAGTCGACTATTATTTTATAAGGGCCGACACTGCGATAACTGCGCACGCCACGGTTTCATACAAAAGTGAACCGTTTTGAGTTCCCGTCGCGTGCGGTTTCATACAAAAGTAAACCGTCGCGTGCGCCCGTCGCGTGCGGTTTCATACAAAAGTGAACCGTTTTGAGTTCCCGTCGCGTGCGGTTTCATACAAAAGTGAACCGTCGTATTTCCCGTCACGTGCGGTTTCATACAAAAGTGAACCACCGGGCGCACGCTTAACACATTGTTGGCCCTAAATTTTCATTTTTAATGTATGATATTACTCCTCCGAATACAGAGTAAACCAATAACCTAATCGAACGTACTTAAGTGCAAGACACTCACAGTGTGGTTGCGGGCCGGGTGCGGGCCGGTTGTCGTTGTATTTCAATGAAAGCCCGCAGCGGATCTGCATCGGGCCAGAGTGGCACATACAAATACAAAGATGTACCGCCTTATTCATAAACGCACTTAAACACTGCTTTAAAGTGTTTAGTCTCGGATAGCGTATATATAGCAACTAGCGGCGCCCCGCGGTTTTACCCGCGTTGTGCCCGTTCCCGTGGGAATTCCAGGATGAAAAATAGCCTATAACCTTCCCGTTGAATGTGGCTATACATTACAAAAAGAATTTTTCAAATCGGACCAGTAGTTCCTGAGATTAGCGCGTTTAAACAAACAAACAAACAAACAAACAAACAAAACAAACTCTTCAGCTTTATAATATTAGTATAGATATAGCGTATATCGGAAAGGGACAAACCATTTGTCAGCTAAAGTGCGGTCACTAATCGTTTATGAATAAGGTCCTAAATCGTCCAGGATTTGACCCGCATTCGGTCTGCACGCGGTCCGTAACCGCACTATGTGTCTTGAGCTTTATTCAGTAAGAATACACGTTTACTTTCCAAAGAAAGTAACTGAAGATGACCTCTTCGCTGTAAAATAATATTGCGTTAGTGAAGCGAGTGAGAATAGTGAACCGATTGTCACTTGTCTACGTTACGGGATAGCGCTTTATAACAGAAGACATTCGATTATCTCCCTGGAAAACTTGATTATTGGTCGGGTCGGTTCGATACCTGTTCCCATTTACTACTAGATGAACAATATTTAGGTCAAACAAAATATTTGTTATTTAAAAAATAAATCCATATTTTAACAGTTATTTTCCTAGAAATTGGCGCCTAGGAACGTACATAATTATTTTTATAAGCAATAACAAGCTTTAAGAACAGATAATAATTCTTACCTATTAGTTTATTTTATTGCGCCTTGATTGCAATATGACAACTATAAAACGTCAATAAAATTTACAAATTAGTTAACTGTAATAATCTTTATAATATAAAAATGAATCGCTGAATCTGTTGCTAAGCGCATAACTTCAGGGCGACTGCACCAAATTGGATGATTCTTTTTTAATGTGTTCCTTATTGTCAGGACAAGGTTTTTATATAAGAGAAATAAAGAATAAAAATCTCAAAATTCCCACGGGAACGGGGGCGCTGCGGGTGAAACCGCCGGGCACAGCTAGTATGGAAATAAAATTTAAAAAAATAGATAGTACAATATGTTACACAGCTGAATATTTTCTTTTTTTTGTTTGTCAGAACGCGCTTGTTTCAGAAACTACCAGTCCGACATAAACAATTACATTTGTAAAAATAAATACCGAATATCCCGTCCGGCTCAGTGCGGGTTAAACCGAGGGCCGCGACTAGTGTATGAAATAAACTTGGTATTATTACGAAGACTTTATCTATCAAATAATAGGAGAAAGGTGCTTGTCCGCGAAGTCTATTTGAGTCAATTGAGCTTCATTCACTTTTCAATTCACTTTACCTTCTGCCAATAGAACTCCGCTTCTCTATAGTGCAGCAACGATGATGGTGACTAGCGGTTTTTTGAAAAGAGAACACATCATTGTAGAGATTGACGTCTAGGGACCTGAATAGTACAATAATACTTCAATCTATTTTGTGATATCTTTTAGAAACAAAAGCTGTTCGTTCATCATTGGTTAGTTTCCACTATGAATGAACCGTATACATTGAAGTTTGTTATTATTAATTGTACTGTTAAATTATGTATCATAAAAACCAAGAACTATTTATATTTTTAGGAAATCAATTCGACAATAAAGTTATAAAGTCACGTGACACGAGAAAGCCAGTCAGGACGCGTGAAGTCAGGCCGCACTCCTATAGTACGCGCACGGACAAAGGAGTACAAACGAATGAGTTTTGTATCAATTTATAAGGCGATTTTCAAGCTGTGACGTCATACAATACGATTACGTTGAACAATCTCCTGTGCGAAAGATATGACTCGGAATCGGACATACACCAAAGATTGCGGATGTAGGGAAAAGTGGCTGGCCATCAAACAAAATTTAACAAACATTTTCCCCTAAATCCGCTAGATGTTTGACATAGTTTTTAATGTCAAATAAGGGTTATTTGACATTTTGAAAAAGAACGTTGTTTAAAACGAGTGTCATTTATTTTTTTAAACATAAATATATAACTAAATACCTACATTAATTAAGAGTTCTTGTCTAAACCATCCACCCCTTATGTTTAATTTTACTAAAATATCGTTATTCACTGCCCTTATTAGTAGAGTAATATTTATAAATGTGGCTCCATAATTAGTTCAACTAAAATTATTTACATACTATGATTTTGGTATCTCTACCATGTATTTATTTACAAATTGTTGTTAATTGATATGAAGCTCTGAATGTTTGCATAGTGCAATATTAGTTTACATGAAATTCCAATATCAATATTGGATCCACTTTACAGAATCGCAATTATTTTAATAGCTGGTGTTATTATAGTACTAAATGGAATAATTTAAATCTGAGATGACTATAGGTAGTTCAATGTTTATAGCCAACAAATACATGGAACATATTTTGAATTTTAACTACGTTACCGGATACACTTCGCTTTTAATTTACGCGTTCGATTATAACTAAGAAATCAGTACACATGTACTGATTTCTTTATTAGTTTTATCCAAATAACTTTTTATCTGTACCAAAGAAAAGCCCACTAAGAAAAGTATCACTGTAGTAAGATATTTTCTGGATTCGATCAATATTCTTTCTTTGTTGTCACCTGCCTGTCTAGCTCATGAATGTTACAGAAGACGTCAAGAAATGATAATATAAATAGTGACATATCATTGACGGATACTCGAATTTTAAACTTCCACCAATCTAGACACAGCATTTATTTTATTATGTTTTGTCTCTATGCAACGGTGACAAAGTTTTTTATCGGTTTTAACATTTTGAGTCTTCTCAGTATAAACGAAGACCTACTTAATGTCACGTTTTCTTGTAGAGTTACAATTATTAGAAACACAAGGACGAACGAAGGTATGCACTTCAAAGGAGCAAGTCCTTAATCCATGTTTTTTACCTTGTATCTATGATACTTATATGAAATTGAAGCAATATTTAACCGATTTCAAAGAAGTGGTTAGAAGTTTGTTTGAAGCTGTATTTTTGCTTGAAAAAGATTTTTTTCATATTTAGTAATATTGTTTAAGCTCTCTCTGCCTAAACGACACCTTATTAATACATCAACGAAGAAAAGCTCAATGGACTTAAACACCTTGTACAAATAACTTAAACGAATAACCTCTGAAACGTCCATTTAATAACCTCACTTTAGTAAAGTACTTATAACTTTCTAAGTATAAAAGTTACAATTATTCTAGTTGAGTACATACTTGAGTTCTATTTATTTATTCTTCTCAATTTGATAGTTTTGTGCGAGGAGGAGTGTTTGCCAATTCGTTGTAGTTCAGCAAATAAAATAATTTTTTCAAATATATATGTTAGTAATAAAATAATTCAGGCTTTGGTGTGTAGACAGCTTTAGGTACATTTATATGTGGGAACCGATTCACAAGCAGTTGTTTAGGTTAATTCAGATCGATTAACTTGTTGTACAGTATACTATCTGCGAACCTCGGTTTTGCCCTCGTTTTTTATCCCGAAACTATATGTTCCCGTGGTAATTTCTGAATAAAAAATATCCTATTACCTCCCTGTTGAATGTGGCTATCCAAAACAAAAAGGATTATTCATATTAAATTCGGATTAGTACAAAGAAACAAACTTTTTAGTATAGGAAGATAAAAATTATTTATGTTTTATAACACACTAGCAGCGCCCCGCGGTTTTACCCGCGTTGTGCCCGTTCCCGTGGGAATTTCGGGATAAAATGTAGCCTATAGCCTTCCTCGATAAATAGACTATCTAACAGTGAAAGAATTATTCAAATCGGTTCAGTAGTTTCTGAGATTAGCGCGTTTAAACAAACAAACAAACAAACAAACAAACAAACAAACAAACAAACAAAACAAACTCTTCAGCTTTATAATATTAGTATAGATATGAATACTTATACTCTGAATAAGTTTTGAAATAAGGCCGTATGTTTATTATAATGTTAGACCATGTCGGAGGCCTTTGGGCGGTCTAAAAACTCCGACACTAGTGTTGGTCACTGGCTTACTCGACAAGAAGAAGATTATTATGTTATGCAGTTTTCGTCCGCAATTTCGGAAACAAATATAAGACTATCCTACCGAGAATTGAACCTATAGCCTTCGGTAAACATTATCGCTGACCAGTGGGCATACCAATCTCGTTATTAATCTTAATTCAGATTAGTATCGTATTGACAGTGATAAGTAATGTAGGTAATCAAACTTCGGGTTAATCTAACTTTAAGTAACTAGTAAGTAATTAGTTTTCCTAGTTATTGGTAACCAGCGACCCGTAGTTTTGCTTCCAGATTTTTCTTTGCTTCTATCATCATCATTTTTTGAAGAAAAATCGGGTTGAAAATTGGTAAAAACCATCATCTTGAATTATTCTATCTGTTAGTGGAAATCACATGGAAATCCGCTTAGTACTTTTTATTTTGAGATTATCGCGAACATAAATTCAGACAAAGGTGATGGGGAATTAATTTCCTGCTATGTAAAAAAAGATAAAAGTAAGTAAAAAGTAAAAGTATTATGTCCCACTGCTGGGCAAAGGCAAAACATTTAATTTAAAAAAATATAAGAAAATGTTTATTTTATTTATCTAACCAATAGCACTAATGGCACTACTATTAAAAACATTATATTACAAAACATTATATATTTTTATTTTATTATTTTACTTTGGTTTGTTTGGAAAGTTAATAAATAATCGATCCATTTTCGAAGAGGCTGGGAACAAAGTGACCTTGCGACGCAGACGGTCGTAATGATACTGTTCAGGCCTGTTCAATATGAACTGAAGGAGAAAATAGCCAATACTAGTCGCAGTTTTGAACCTCCCAGACCGTAGTCGTCAGTTTCTAGACTGTTTTCTTGTCTATGAATGAACAAACATTAGAAACAATATGACACAACAAGTATGACATCCATTTTATTTGTTAAAAGGACTGAAGCTTAACTGAGCTGTACAGTTTATTCTTTTGCTAGTTTGAACGCGGTTATCGCAAATTTTTGAAAAATCCGTTTTTATATCATGCGGATCTGCACACTTGATCTAACGAAAACTTTATCAAACTAAGCGGGACTGTTTTTTACATGCAAACAAATTATACGTGAGTTACAGAACCGAGTTATGTCAAAATCATTGCAAATGACACTTGGGAGTACTTTGAGTATACACTGAAGCGTTTGAGGTTTAATACTTTTAAACTGTTGGTTTTATACTGAAATAATGATGTCGAATTTTACAAAACTATAGTGTTACATAGTAGCCAAGTTCAACATACGAGTCCCTAATGAGATCTGTGGAACTCGTTAAATCTAAAAGACGTTCTTTATATTGTGTTTAATCTACGTCATTATTCTATACTGGTTGCAACCCGCGGTTTTACCCGGATTGTGCCCGTTTCCATGGGAGTTTTGAGATAAAAAAAATATACCGGCCGAATTGAGAACCTTCGGTGTTTGAAGTCGGTTAAAACATATCCTATAACCTTCCCGTTCAATGTATCTATCTATTACAAAAAACAATCATTCAAATCGGAATGGTGATTCCCGAGATTAGCTCGAACATACAACAAAACAAACTTACAAATTGTACCTCTTTATAATATTAGTATAGACATAGTTTTACGAGGTAGATAGGTTAGTGTGACCTTGGTCCGAAGCTTTTACTCAGCCTTAAGGTCTAACGATTGCAACGATAGACACGGCCAATTACACGTGCCCTCCAAAATACGGCAGCGTTTACACAGAAATAGCGAAAACGGCCATGCAAGCATCCACGTTATAGACTCACTAGCAGCACTCTGCGGTTTTACTCGCGTAGTGACCGTTCCAGTTGGGATTTCGGCGCAAAAAATAGTTTATTATCTTCAGGTTGAATGTGGTACATATTACAAAGAATTATTGTAATCGCATTGGTAGTTTCTGAGATTTAACACGTTCAGAAAAACAAAAAAAACAAAATGTCTCTCTCGTCAACTTTATTATATTAGTATAGATATCGATGGGTTACATATATACATATGGGTACATTGTACATATGGGTACATTGTACGTATGGGTACATTGTGCATATAAAAAGTGAACTTAAAATATTTTTGCTTTTGAGTTTTACTAAAATAACTTTAACCTCTTCTTTTAAAAATAATATTTAATCTTCTTTGGTTACCGAATATCGTGTTTATAATAAACTCACCACTAGTTGTTGAAAAGCCTTGAAAAGCTGCTTTCGGTAGTCAAATCCAACCATCTTATTTTATACACTGTTACGCGGTAACATGTTGCATGCAGTCAGCGGCTTAATGTGATAGCTTACGTGACGTAGTTTGACTAAGCGATGTTAGTTCAGTGCGATTGTTAAGCAACGTGCATCTTAGATGGGTAGCCGATTCTAGCATTTCTGTCCGAGTGCTTCCGTTCTTCGGAGGGCACGTTAATCAGTCGGTCCCGGTAGTTTCAATCGTTAGACCATGTAGGAAGCCTATGGGTGGTCTAAAAAATCCGACACTAGGGTTGGCCACTAACTTACTCGAAATAAATGAATGAATGTGATTGCATCAAATTTACTTAATGGTTTAAGCGAACACGTCTGATAAAAATATGAAATACTAGCAGCGCCCCGCGGTATTACCCGCGTTGTTCCCGTTCCCGTGGGAATTTCGGAATGAAAAGTAGCCTATAACCTTCCCGTTGAATGTGGCTATCCATTACAAAAAGAATTTTTCAAATCGGTTCAGTAGTTTCTGAGATTAGCGCGTTTAAACAAACAAACAAACAAACAAAACAAACTCTTCAGCTTTATAATATTAGTATAGATAACGATGTGTATCCGTAAACATAGTTCCAATTTTTATTTTTATATTAAATTAATTCGATATTGGATTCGAATACTGTTAATATTTTTTCCGAATATTAAGTTTTTAAGCGCTCGAACAATTTCCTGTTCCGAGTACAACATATTTAAAACAGAATTTTTTAAATAAATAACGGTTTGGATGATGCTGTTGAAATGATATTTATTTTATTTCGATGAAATAACTCTTTAAAGTAAGGAATTTAAAGTGTTTCATACATATTAAATAACTTCTCTAAAATGATTTTTTTGGAATTTATTTCAACGGTATCGGGTAATTTATTTTATTTGATTTGAAGAGGAGTTTCGTAATGAAAAGGTTTACTAGTACCGCGTTCACGGAATTTCACTGAAAAAATATAAAATACTGTTCTGTTAAAAAATTCTAGAAACAATATTTTTCACATCTAAAAATTTTAAAAAATGCATGAGATTTTCCGGTAGAATGGATAAAGGGAGAGCAGACATGATTTGTTTGTAATACTGTATGTAATACCGTACTTTAGAAATAAAAATGCTTTTTAATTAACATTGTAATTAGTTAGGCCCCTTAACCCCTTTCAATTTAAACGTTTTTAAGTCCAGCTATGCGCCACAGTAGTGCGCTCTCGTCCACGCGCACTGATTGTTCTGTTTTATACAAAACGCTCCTAGCAGGACTACTTAAAATGCTTAATTGGATAGAGTCATTAATATTAAAACCGCTTTTTAATAACAGTATGTATATGTCCCCATCCACCTTCTGTCTATGTCCCGTTAACGGGGAAAATGGGAAAACAGTTTCACATTCCCCGTTTTAGTTTTTTGAGGGTCACCTAGTTTCGTCATACCATTTTTGGCATCAACTAAATTGGCATAAATAAATAGAAACCTAGATATGTTAAACCTATTATTTCCGAGCCAGTGTCCAAAATAACACACACCAACACACAAGCGAACGTAAACAACGAAACATTAATCTCATATACCAGTATGACTACGATATATACGAGTAAATCTCACGCACACACGCAAAGCCTATCTATTGCCTTTCAGAGCCCCATCTTGTACAAAAAGGCTCAAGCCATAATCCCCTGCGATGGCTCCATGCATTACTGGCAGATATTGTTAATATTTTGAGCTTAGTTGCCTTCTATAGACTTCAAGTTGAAAGGGTCCATTTTACAATGTACAGTCTAGTTAGTTTGTTATGAACAAAAGAACTTGGAGAGATTTTATGCTTGGGACGTTTACAATTACTAAGAACGAAATACGTGAATGAGATCACCACAGAGTGGAAGTTCCAGAATGTTCAGAGACTTCGCGGTAGACCACAACGAGCTGGCGGAAAGAACTGGAGGACTTTGACAAAGAGTGGAAATAAGTGGCGAAAGATAGATCCAGGTGGCAACAATTGGGGGGGATCTTTTCCCAGCAGTGGGACACAACAGTTTAAATTTTAAAAAAGTCTTAATAGCAGCATAACTTTTGTTAGTTAGAAAAATATAGCAAATCCAAATTAACTAACTTGGCCCATTTGCTACAATCATAAGCAACCTTGGACTGGTCAATTACTACCACATAGAACACGCAAAGGCTTAAAATAGCGTAGTTGGGAGCAACCAGCACAAATATATAAAAGAAAAGTATAGACAAGGGCAAAAGTTAAGAGCATTACAGTCGCGAGTGTGTATGATAAGCTGAAAGGCTCTTTTTATTCAAGTGGTGTAGGGTGCGTTTCTAGTGAAGCGGAGCGGAGATGTTCGGTGCTAAACTATAAAGTAAATAAGTATTTAGCCTGTAATGCCGACTTCTGGGCAAAATACATCAGTACAGCGAGTAGGAAAAAACACTAAACTGACCAACTATAATACATTTCGAAAAATTTGACATTGTCATTGGTTGATGTCTAAGAATGCAAGCCACTAGGCTCCTAGGCGCCGAGCAGCCCTGCCCGTGTGTTCGTAGTCTTAGAACCGATTGCCCAAGCATTCTTAATTTTATTTAGCACCTATATATGTTTAACGAACAAATTGTCGTTCGCTTTTAAAAGCGTTCTATTTCATGCAATATAAAATATAATTTTGAACGAACTTATATTTCTTAAACATATTGAGGTACTTCACATCATTCATTTACAAAACTCAAATAAGTCGACTATCTCACTCCAGTGGCTGACGGGCAAGACATGTTGATCCCTGATGTACTTACATCCTTTTCTATTTACCTTAAAAACAATATAAAAAATGGTTCCTGTAAAGGGCCGAAACGTCAGATAAAGTAAAATAAAAGCGAAGTGTATTTGTAAACACAGTTTCAATTAAACAACTTATTTACAATTTTAAATAAACTTTTGTATTAAAAGCCTTACTGTGTTCCTTTCTAACCTTTCTACATCTATTAATCGTTGTTTGCAGACGTCTATTAAAACTCAGCTGCAATTTATTTATCGGCAAACTCGTTTTCATTTAGAACAAAACGGCTTTTATTTATTTTCACACAATAGTGTGTTATGCCACGCATACACGGGCGGAATTAATCATATTATTTTAAATAGGAGATTTTTTTTGAATACGGAATACGAATTTTCTCCTTTTCAATTTTATAATTGGGTCATATAAAATAGTTGTCAAAACAAAAACTCTTTTGTCGTCGAGAGTATTCTCGTTTAGATGCAGTAAATACGTTTGAATAGGAGAGGATTTCATGAAAACTTTTCAAAGCCAGTCATGTTTATCTGAAAATTGTATATCATACGTCAGTGATATTAAACATTTAATAAACGCTGGACTCTTTACTGAGCTCAGAGAAGTCAAACAATTACTTTGGGAGCTTTATTAGAATGAGAGATTTTTAATTAAGAATATTTTGATATAGTCCTCAAGTTAAATATTAAAGTGCTGAATATTGCAGTGGAAACTTTAGATATAAACAGTCATCCTCATACTTAACATGTTTTATTCGGTTTCATAGAGTTAAATATTAAAATTATATTAATATTGCAATAGTTGCAGCGTCCCGCAGTTTTAGGTGCGTTGTGCCTGTTCCCGTGGGAATATCGGGATGAATAGTGGATTAATACCTTTTTATACCACTTTAAATTCCATTACAAAAAAAAAAACCTATTTTTTTGAACGCATTAATTTAAAATATGAAAATTTTCCTAATTCTAAAATTTTAATTTAACAAGTCAACGCATGTTATATCGTCACCAGGAAAACAACTCTCAAAGTGAATAATATTAAGTTGAGTTTATTTACATCGCTTCCACTCTACAACTTTGATAGAATTCGTACATTACTTAACAAACTTCTCAGCTTTTGTGAGTTAATCAACTCAAGGAGTTCATTAGTACGAGTAGGTTTGACTGGGTCAAAATATAAACTGGTCTATACTGGTATCTCGTCTATAACGTTTTCCAAAATTCAAGATAGATTTTGTAAACAAGGAAATGCAAAGTTGAGTCATTTCTAATGGGGTAACAGTTTGGTAACCATGGTAACAGCGGTAATCATTTAAATTAATAGATTAAGGTGTTCCGATTAGTAAACAATAAATTGAAACAAAATACTTATTGCATTTTTATATTTATTTTAATACTAGCAGCGTTCCGTAGTTTTACCCGCGTTGTGCCCGTTCCCATAGGAATTTCGGGACTTTTTATACATATAAACCTTCCTCTTGAATCACTATTTATTTTAGAAAACCGCGTCATACGTAGTCTTAACGATCTGACACCAGGATAGGTCAGGTTGACCATCCACTCGATGAACAAAAACACTTTTCACTCATCACGATGTCATCGCTGCCTGCGCCCGTGGCTCCACCGATAGTTAACGAAGAGTCTTGTGACGTAAACCCGTGTTATGACCTGATTTTTACAAAACAATGACATAAGTATGAGCTTAACCTCAATAATATTTAATTATAATGGAACACGACATAGTAATTGCTTATAATTTAAGGTTTGGCATAATTATGTGCACAGCTATGTAGCATACATTTTGTACAGATAAGCACAGAAAATAAGGTTTTTTTTTGTAAAAAATACATTATCCGATTTCAAAATATGGGATGATTTTGAATTAAATCTCTCTTTTAAACAAAATTTAATTTTGAAAATCCAACTCAGTCAACTACGTCACGCTATAATCAACCTTTTTTCACCCCCTCCCCCCCTATTGTCACGCTGTGTCACACTTTCTGTGACCCCCCATGTAAATATTTCGTCACAAAAACTAAGACCCCCCCCTGAATCATGATCAAAATTAAGAAAAAAAGTATTTATTAAAAAAAAAAACTAAAATCTTTTAATGAACGGCGAACAACACGTTGCCGTAGACCCCCCCTTCCCTCCTTGTCACATCTTGTCACACTCAGCAACCCCCCCCCCCCCCTTGAACGCGAACGTATTTTGTGAACGGCCCCATATCTGTCACCTCCGGTTGTTCACTCGTTCGACCATTTCTGAGACCTTTAGGCGGTCTAAAAACCTCGACACCAGGATTGGCCACCAACCTACTTCAAATGAATGATAAAATTAACCAACCCTATTTGCATTAGCATTAAATTCCTGTAATGTTCATCAAACTTAATTCAGTGATGAATAAACAATTGTAAATTTTAATCATCATATTCGATCTTCAAAATACCGCGATATTGTAACGCCATGCTACCTAATCATAATGAATCCGATAATCTTCTCGACAGCGTCCCTTTAAGCTGTGGTTTGCAATTATGGATTATTTTAATATCCAATTAATATCATAATTTGGAAAGATTTTCTATAAGTTCTCTTTGTATGGCTAAAGCATTATAGACATTGAACCAGCTTGGCTAACTAGCTGGTTTGCTACAAGTTGGCGAGCTATTTAAAATGCGGTCGTCTGTAATAAAATGCAGCTGAAAAATGCTGCTCATAAACTGATACAATATTTACGCCGTCTTTAGACTAAGTTGGAGGCCTCTAAAAACTCCTTACTTAGCTACTTATCCCTATACAAATAAATGAATGAATGCCTTGATAATTGATGAACCGAATTATTTTGTAAAAATAGAAATATGCGCGCATGTTTCTCTGTCTGTCTTTCTCTGGCGTGCACATGTTTCTCTGTCTATCTCTCTCGCGCATGTTTCTCTGTCTGTCTCTCTCTGGCATGCGCATGTTTCTCTGTCTGTATCTCTCTCTGACGTAAAAAGTGTCGTTACATTTTTTTCCGTCTAGCCCCCTTTCGCAACGCGCGATTAGGAACTTCGTTCCAATAAAGAAGGGACATAGCCTTTTGTTCCATTTTATTACCACAGTAATTATGAAGCTGAAACCGCGGGTAGCCGTTAGTACTGAATGAAAGTGATATGAGATTCGGTGATCGCAGTCTGACATTTCAGCTTGAAATTGACCATAAAAGAGCTCACTGTGTCACAGCCAGAAATGCAAAGCTACATCACGTCAAGGTTTCCAGAGATATAATTACATTTTTTTATTTATACGCCTAAACCCCGTTTTAACTTGAGCGTTATCGTTATTACAATAACTTTGAAAATTAAACGGCAACTCTTATTTGAGACTTACTTTGTACAAAAATATTGTTAAGTAACACTTCTCAGTTTGCACCAATTTTGTTTTAAAATTGTAAAATTTTTAATGTTAAACTTTTGTTAGCGACAGTACTGCGACCTTGTCGCGAAGGCTTCATCGCAACTCACGGGGTTAAATCACGGAATCATTTGGGCCTACAGTGCTTTGTAGGCTTATCAGACCGTTTGATTCTATGTTTACATAGATTTGTGAACGTAATTTATGAATTGTGTCGTTAAAGATTATTTGTTTCTTTGGGTGGGTTATATATACATACAAACACACTGGTATACTAATGCTAATTTCATCTTTCAGTTTGGGTAGGCATCGATAATTCTGTTCTCATATATGAGCACTTTTATATGTTTGCTATTGTACCAAATATATTCGAAATTATAACGTATATTCTACATTGATTTTATCTATGTATATAAAATTCAAAGTCCTGACTGACTGACTGATAATCACTGACTGACTGATAAGCCTCAACCGCTACTCCTAGAAACATGAAATTTGGCAGGAAGGTTCTTCAAGTGACGTAAGTGCACACTAAGAAAGGATTTTCAAAAAGTCCCACGGGAACGGGCTTAACGCGGGCAAAGCAGCGGGGCGCTGCTAGTATCCTATGAAACTCATTTTTATCACGGCGAAGCCCGCATATGGCCTACGCCGTAGCAGCTACGTATCTACTACGCCGCAGCTGCTACGGCAGCTTTCATTATTTTCGGAAGCATAACATTTTCTACTTCCAAAAATCCATGACCTCAATATAAATTGAGCTACAACCATATCTTAATTACAATCTTAATTGCAAATATCCAGATTAATAATGAATGAAAAATCGTTTACCAGTTTGGACATCTGTTTTTTGTCAATCCACGCCGGTTTTTAATCGATGTTTTCCCATTAAACCATCTATGAGCGTTCAATATCATTGAACTATATTGAAGTCATCAGTTAAATGGGAACTCGTTGTCTCTCAAGCGTCATATTTCTGCAATTCGATGCAATCCAACCATTTTTATACTCCACAGTTAGTATTCTATTTTTTACACAACGGTTTGAGCCGATTTATTGTAACCGACGGCTATGCCTGTGGCTAAAAGTTTTTAGGAGTTTTCTATTCAATGTGTTGTTTCAGTTTTTTAGTAATAACAATGTGGTTATTTTGTGTAAGGGTAATGAAAGTTAGTATATAATATAGCTGTACTTAAATTGTCTGTCATCTGAATATTCTGAAAGAAACGAACAAAAATACTGTAATATACGGACAGACGGATATGATCGAACTAAAAGAGTTCCGTTTTTGCCATTTGGCTACAGAACCCTAAAAAAATTACGATAGTATGGGCAATATGTTCATGTATTGTTCCACTGCGGAGCAACACCTCTATAAGTCTTAACTAAGACTTTTAACAGTCTGTACCTAATACTCGTACAACTAACATTCGTTCTAAACTTTCTATAATGTTACATTTAAAATGTATGGAAAGGTCTTCACGTGAGAGTCCACAGTTCGATAGTGAACAGCTTAACGTAACGATACGTAGATATCGGTAGCCATATGTCTTAGTGTGTTGCAGTGATCAGTCTTAGCATCTTGTCGTCTGTGGGTTTGCCATCTCAAACTTGACTTTGACATAACATAAACAAATATTTTGCTAATTCGTTTGAAAGTCACTTTCAATTAGTAAAGTGACGATTCAATGAACGTTTCTGAGTATGTACGACAGTAAGTGAGAAATCGATTTCAGGTTTTTAAGAGATCTACCTTCTTTTTTAACTTGGTTAAGAACATCGATATAATAACTATTCTATATAATAAATATTCTAAGCTAAGAATTAAATCATTCTATATGCATATCCTAACTAATATACTAAACGAATTCTGTAAATGAGTTCATAAATCAATATAAGCAAAATCATCCGAATTAAGAACCTCCTTCTTTGATTTTCCAAGTCGGTAAAAATGAATTTTACATAAAAAAACTCTCGTGACTTTTGGTTATTAGCGAAAAATTGTTAATATAAAAATTGCATGTTAAGTTTTAATTATTTATTCATATATACTTTTATAATGCTAATTTTTGAAGAGTAATATGACACCTAAATAAAAAATGTATTAAAATAGCTTTTTCAATATTACACGTCTCCATATTTTAAAAAGGTCTTCTTTTAGACGAACAAAGGAAAAATGATCTGAACTTTTAAAATCTAAAATATGAGAAAGCAGGTAACAATATAAAAAGCACCGTTTAAAAGATAATGAGAGAACAATAAATAAAAGCACAAAGAACAAATTAACAAAGAGTTTAGCTTGCGTTCATGCAACAATAAACGTTAACATACAATGACAGTCTGAACAGACGTAAGTAAATTAAAAATAGTGGCTTTCTACTGCAGCCCGAAGAACAATAACATAATGTCATGTTATGAAACAATGCTTTGTTTCTGACAGATAATTAACAGCCTAAGTTGTCGTGAACTTTTCACGAAGGTATGTAACGAATAATCTCGTAATTTAAAATGCAAAAGTACAAAAACAAAACTAATACTTTGTATCTACAATAGAACTTAAACATTGTGTTTACATAGTGTTTCAATCCATCTTTACAAAACACACGTCCAGTTTCGTCAACAGGCTCAGGTAGATCGGTCAAGTCTACAAAATTACATAAATAGGACACAAAAAACACTAATTCGATTTATCAACCTGTAGATAGTGCTCGAAGCAATAGTTGTACCCTGCCCACTTAACGATATAGGTTCAAAAATGTAAAGTAACTTCTTAAAACCTCATACATACCTACCATGATACTGTATTAGTTACAGTAGCCCTAACAGAACAAACGTGAGAGAAGGTGACAAGTCATGGTAAAAAAATACTGTGCGTTGATTGGTGGAATATAAAAATTTCGAGTTTTCCACATATGTGCTACCAACTCAAATTATTTATCACTAGCAGCGCCCCGCGGTTTTACCCGCGTTACGTCCCTTCTGATAGGAATATTGGGATGGAAAATAGCCTATAACTTTCCCGTTGAACAGTTTCGGCTCTTGAAGAACACGGAACGAAGAAAATAAAACTGTTCTGTACTTAGAAGCATTTCTAACACTTTGGTACTTATTTGAGAGAGCTTATGTATTTATCGAAATTTAATAACTTAAGTAAGCGTCAATCATTAGTAGTAGCTTCCTTTGTATTGTATACCTTCAAGTATTAAAAAATATTTTCTGGGAATACTTTAGCTATAAAATGTAAATAATATTTACGGTATGATATGGCAACGTACTTTGGAATATTAAATCGATTTTCAAGCATTTGCCATGGTCCAACATATACAAGTACATGTACGTATATATACTTGTATAATGTTGGCCCATGTATACGTAGGTATACCGAAGAAAGAAGCACAGGTGACTTTAAGCTAGTTTACAAGCCTGTCAGTGAGTTAGAAATAAGATCTCTAAATCGGGATAAAACGGTGTCAATCTGGAAGCCTCCCATACACTGAAAGAATTTTCGAAATCGGTTTATAAACAAACAAACATACAAAAAAAAACAAATTGACGACACCAAAGGAGGTGCCTTTGGTTTTTCGGAATCGATAAACACTGACGCCAATCTTGTCAAATAATTTTCTATATAAACGTTAACTAAAGCTACAATAAACAAACGATTTAACGAACATAATAATTACGCGAATAAACAGTTACCGTCTTATTAATAAACGATATTTAACTTAAACAGTGTTTTAAAGTGTTTTGTCTCTTTCGCTCTTTGGAAAATAGCGTATGTCGGAAAGGGACAAACCATTTTGACATCTAAAGTACTGTTCGTTTATGAATAAAGAACGAATCCTTAAACTTTTGACAAATCTTGAACAATATTAACTTTTTATGTTGTATCACTTTTTACTGTTGAGACCACTCCAATTTCCTAAGTCCAACTACAGCCGTGCTGCCTACCGTATTCTATTAATCTACTGCTCTCTTCGGGTTCTGAATAAAACATTCACGTTGAATGGTTTGTGTTCGGCAACAATTGAGTTTGTTATATAATCGGTTCTGATCTCGATTTTACCTTTTCGTTGTTATAAATACGTTAATGTGTCAATGTGGTTTTGGTTCTGTCCAATACTTTGAATGGATTGAATAACATATTGTGATATACATTACTAGCAGTTTCCCGCTGTTTTACCCGCGTGTAATTTGCTTGTAATTTGAATCTATCTAGCTGATACTATTACATATATGTACACACACAAATACTTTATAAAAATATATAATTGACACCCCGACGTCGTCGCCAACAACTATATCTTCACATATTGTTGACTCCGGCCGGGAATGGAACCCGCAACCTCCAACACAGTAAGCGCTCTCACTGCGTCTGTGCCAACGGGCAATTTTAAAAAATTACATTATCGCGAGCTATCATCGCACTCCAGATAATTTAAAAGTAGGGTCTATATAAAACATTTTAATTTTAAACACAAACCCACAGCTTCCAGTTTATGTTTAACCATGACCACAATGGGCAGTGAAACATGTGAGACACCCTAACAGTACTTACCTATCATTTACGCGAGTTTTCGACAACTAGAAACAAATCAACGTAAACACTAATATTATATTCTTAACAACAAACTACCAAATACGCAAACACCCAGCAAAAGGTTTATCACAAATTAAATTACGGATATTTTACAGTTATATGTACTTAGTACAGTTAATTAGTACTTAGTAGTTAGCTGTGATGTACTTAGTACATATTATAATGTTATTTTATTAATAAGTATACTAAGTGCGGAAATGGAAATAACCAAAAGGACCATACATTGGAAATCCGAAAATCAGATTCGCAAAACATATTATTTAAATTCCGTTTTGTCACACAGATAAATTATTTGTTGAATAATTTATGCTAATATCGACGGTAATCCGACGGCTACATTTAATGTAACTATTGTTAGCTAAAAAATATGTAAAAGATACCAACACTCACCTCTAACTAACCCTATTTGCTACGAAAAATAAAAGCAACATCTAAGTTTGATGTAAGCGCAATTCGTTGAAAGGGAAGTGAATATCCACATGAGGGTTAACTGAGGTGTGTACGAGGCGAATGCGTGATTATTCAGATCAAGTGAGCATTTCAGATAAGCGTGTCCGCACCTACGTACTCGTATTCGTACATACAACATGTGTTACCTAATGTACGGCGCCGAAACATGCGGTTGTAATATTTTTTTATGAGCGATATTTAATATTGATCCCGTCCCAGTTTGATAGAAGTGCATGCTGGAGGCCTTTAGGCAGCCTAAAACTCCGAGACCAAGGTTGCCCTACTTGAAATTAATGAATAAATGAATTACCGGAATTGTGATAAGATAACGTTTGTAAATAAATGTCATGACATGCCAAAAATCATTCCCGGTTTGAGTTAACAATATGTGACATAATTGTTACAGTATTTGTTTTGTAAAAATATCGTTTTTTGTAAATCTTAATCTATTTTTTTTTCTAGTCGCCAAATTTAAACATTATTCAACACTAGCAGCGCCCCGCGGCTTTGCCCGCGTTGAGCCCGTTCCCGCAGGAATTTTCGAAAATACTTTCTTAGTGTGCACTTACGTCACTTAAAGAACCTTCCTGCCAAATTTCATGTTTCTAGGTGTAGCGGTTGAGGCTGTGCGTTGATTATCAGTCAGTCAGTCAGGACTTTGAACTTGATATAGGTATATAGATAAAAATAACAAAATTGGATTAAATATCTTAATTTGACGTTTGAGATCAATTAATGAGACGTTAACGTGTTCCAGATCCTAAAAATATTTTTAATAATAATAAATATAGTGAGCGTGTTTGCGTGTGTGCGCGTGTATGTGTGAGCGTTTATAGGAAAAATAAACCAGATCACGATCTGTTTTTCTCTTGTATCAAGCCTGGCTTTGAAAAGTTGTTCGGAGTTTGTAATTTAAAGCTGTTCGTTATCGTCAATGGTCGTTAGTCGTATCGTCGACCATCGTCTATCATTGTCGCTACTATCATTCAAGCATCCATCGTTATCATACATTTGCAGTACCTCTGTGGTTCAACATTGCCCCCCCCCCCTCCTTTTGATCCCAAATGCCGTAAAAAATATTTCTTATCAGATACCTATCTAATACAAAGAACACACGCTTTCAGTTCAGTTCCAGTTCCAGTTCTCTACGATTATCCGTTTGGGCTGTTAGTTGATTCATTCCATTCAGTTTAAACCATTTTATATGCATAAATAAACAGGCCCGTGATAACCCAATTAAGGAAACCAATAAACAAACGTGGTCAACTTGAAATGTTCCAACTTCATAACTAGATCGGAAAGTTCCATAACACTTTCTGCTAATTAATTAGTGTTGAATATAACTGGCCGTCGTTTCTGTGGCCACGACGAAGATTCCTCGCGCAGAAGTTTGTGTTATCTCGCGTGAATGGAATGCCAATATATAACGTACTGAAGACAGTTTATTAACGGAAAGGGAAAGTTATCTCAAAGGATTAATTCGGAAAAATATGGTATTTCTTCAACTTTTATGTCAAAAGGTTTAAATTACTGCGAATTAGTGTTGGCTGTGTTTGGATTTAGATTATATTTGGAAGTTTAGATACCGTGAATTTTAGTTGAATTTATTTGTCCTGAGACAGAAATGTATGAAAGTTGTTCTTAGCTTTTGCCCAGAAGTCAGTAAGTATGTTTTCTGAAACAATACTTGTTACTATATGAGTAATTATGGCTAACTTTATAGTAACTTTATAGTAACAATAGGTATATTTAAGGTTTGTTTTAAATCACCGACTGCAGACCGCAGCTTCACTACTATAGTTTCTATATAATTTCGAGAGATTATTTAACGAATAAAATGCAATCTATTTATTAATCATAAATAAAAGGATTTTATTGCCTACAATAAACGTCTATACAGTCTGAAACGGATAAAACCAAAACTGGGTCACTTCAACAGTTTCAGTTATTGGAAGCAGACCTTAAACAGATAGTGGGGTACATTGCTCGTCGGCCTCTAGAGGGAGATAGTCGGCTAGTTCCAGTTTGTATAGCGCTATCTCTGTCATTGTTGACAGCTCCTATTTGTTGTCATTCTTGAATATTGTATGGTCTCTTTCAAAGAAACTGAAGAACTATGAATGAATAGAATCCGTATATGAAGCGAGATATCGTTACTTTTGACATTTTAATAGTTATTGTACTACTTTAAAACTTGAGTTGTTAAAATGGCTGAATCTGTGATTTAATTATAGTAATTGCGCGGTTTTGAGCAACACAATAATGTTCCAATAAATGAGTTTAGCGATAATAGCTTTCTTAAAAGAGTCATATTAATTCAATTTCTGACTATTTGCTATATGCATGCATCCGGAGTATGTTATATACATGTCACAGCCCAAGCCCACTACAGTCACAACACACTGACTTTAGACTGACTGTTTTGATGCGAAAAAAATTGTCTTTGGTCAGTCTAATGTAGTGTCTATACAAATTACTAAAGGTGCCGGCCTCTGCATGCCTGACACGGCCAGGTGGACCACAGGCCCGCAACGGGACCGCTGCGGGCCAGTGTGACATCTTTCACACAAATACAACTGTGAAAAAAGAAAACTGTTTGTGTTTAACTACTATCTTAAAACGCGCTCTCAGTATTCCTGTTTCGTTAAGTATATCTTCAACCTTCACCGTTAATTAGAACCAAGTTACGCCTTTATAAACAAAATATCTTATTTTAGAATTAAATCGGGCAAATTCGTTATTATTCGAATTAAGGATAGAACAACACGGGATAGCTAAAGGATTACGAGGATACTAATAAAAGGGATTTCGACCTGCAGCCTAATTGTAATGTACCTTCATAGATAAGGCTTTTGTAATAAAATTGTTGGTATCGTATGTATAGTTATACTCAGTATAAAACTTATACACTGTCATGTTTGTTAAATCAATTTGTTTTTACAATTGTTATGCAGTGATAAAGCAACTACGAAAATATATATCCTGAATATATTTTATTAGTAAGACGTGGCCCCGCGCTTGAACCGCGCTGTGGCCGTTTGCTTGAAATTGATGTTTAGAAAGGTCTTAATCCGCGTTCAAGGAGCTCTAACCTACAAACCCAAGCGTTTAGATTTTAAACAGATTTTTAACAGATTTTAAACAGATTTTGATTAGATTTTGAAGCCATGATTGCGTTCAGTTGCACTTGGTGAAATCAATTTTGAAGCTTTAATCTCAGAGACGAGTTTAGTCGTATCGGTGTGAATTTGGACCTTAGGAATTTTAATGAAATAAACACCCCCATCATTCCTTTTGAATATGGTTATGGTTTTTTGGATTTATGGAAAGCCAGTAACAGTGCGATAGAGGTGGCCAAATGCTGATTCAGACACATAAATAAATGACAAAAAAATAACCATATTGACTCGATAAGAAGAATGTGGTTATCCAATATAAAATTAAAGCCATATAAACGAGCAAGTGTTATTTAACCTTGTGCTTTTACTCAGCTTAGACCAATAGTTCACTTTTAGAAGCGAGCAAAGTTAGGTTTACAGATATTGAAGTTTTGCAGAAATCTTTCTAAGGTTGTAATAAAGTTTTTAACTAGCAACTTTTAGAAAGAATCTCGTTCAATGTGTTAGCACTTAAGCTGCAAACCGTTTAGTTGCCTTGAGGAAACGTACTTTATTTAACTCATAGCAGTCATAACTGTATTATAGCGCTCTTGGTGTAGTTTGATTTAGCGATATTAGGTCATTGCGTTTGTTTAGTAACGTACGCTCGTAACGTACGGCCACCCATACTAGTAGGGGACTTGTATGGGTGGCCGATAGTGGCTGATTCTATCTGAGCGGTACCATGCTTCGTCGAGCACGTAAGATTGTCGATCCCTATTGTTTCAATTGTCTGACCATGTCGGCGTTTAGGCATTTAGGTCATCTAATATTCCGACACCTGGGTTGGCCTTACCTACTCAAACCTACTTTTTATAACAAATTAGTTCAAATCGTTGAGAATAAAACTTCCAGGCATTGAAAGCTCACTTTAAGACTTTGGAGTGTTTGTAATTTGTAATAAATATTTATTTTCTATTATTTATGAGTACTTACGTTATTTTCGTAATAAGTAGTTAATATTTATGTTTATATGTAATATTTTTGGGTTCTCCGTAACCAGAATTCGTAGCAACTACGAAATGGGCAAGATAGATTACAGTCTTGTAGCTGACTACGAGATTCATAGATCACCAACTCGTAGCAGGGGAGCGTGGTGATTACGCCTAATCCTCCTTAATTACTGCACTCGACAGATGCGAGCCTTTTAACCGGCACTGGACATCACTGTACTTTTACTATTTTTTCTCAACATCGATACTATTACTTTACTATAACAAGAGTCTCATAGTATATGGGGGTTCCAAGCGCAAGTGAAATATCTTTGGAACTGTCAGTCGAGTCGAGCTTATATTAGTTGTTTTGCTACGCCACAAGGTTCCCCATATGGTTGCACTTGGAGTCAAGCCAAGCTTAATAAGAAAAACATTTCCTACATTTATATTAATAATGCGTTTTGCCAACTTTCCATAAAGTTTTGATATTTTATGCAAGTTTTTCGATTTCGATATGCAAAAAGCAACACGATTCAATTTTTAGTTTTGCCTAAATTTAGTCTGTGTGTGGATGAAATCGGTGTTGGATATCTTCGGCTGTGAACATGTTTGACAATTGTGATGAATTAAAAAACAATTGTTTTTATTCCGACTTTTTATATAACTTAATTTTCTCTCGTTATGTTGGTTATTCATGACTTTTATGTTTTGATAAAACCGGAGAGTTTTCAGTATCGAATAGGTAATTTGTATCCTAACATACCTACATACAAACATACTTAAGTAATACTTCTGTATAATATTATGTATATAAATTAAGCTATTTACGTCACGACTACAGATAACCAAACTCTTCAAACGTGTGTTTACTTGATTGTTTTGTGCGATTTAAGAACTTAGCTAAGTTGTTTTTCCATATTTTATAAATCTAAAGATTATTCAAAGCACTTGGCCCGGTTTAAGTCTAATAGAAAACGATTAACGATTGTAGGATATAAGATTTTCTGAATAAGCGTATCATAGCAAGACAGCAGATAAATTGAGTGCAACGAAGTGTGTACGGCATAAACGCAATCGCTTTCAACTAAGAGGATCGTCTCTTGTGAATCTTCATATTTAAATTTCCGTTGTGCAGTTTCATATTAAAATGTAAATACTAAAATACGACCTTTTAAAACCTATTTTTCTAACGCGTACAGTTTACAGGTACAATCCTAAACAAACAAGCTTGATAAGTTGACGTTGTTTCCTTACAACCACCCGTATGAAAACTATATCATATAATTGTGTATTAGTGTTATTCCTAGCACTCAATATTAATCCAATTTCGATTATTAAGCTTGACTGCGTCAATCAAAACGCTTTGATCTCCAATCGGTAGTGGGCAAGCGTGTCGATTAATTATAATACTCTTAATTGCACTGATATCTTCAATGAGATTTCATATTATACGGTAATTACATTATGTCTTTCGCGTAATGATGAAAATCCTAATCTAATCTAATCCTACTGAATAATTGTACCTAAGATTGATATTACATATGCATAAAAAATTTAACCAATTTTTTACTTTTTTACTTTGATCAAAGTACTACAGAATAACGGCGTAATACGAGTTCCTGTATCATAGAAATATTGGACTGAAAAAATGGCCAGTTAAGCCTCGTTTGCATTGACAACTTTTCTGTTACGAATAAAAAATAATTACGTGGTGTATTTTCAAAGTCCGACAGCATATAAAATACAAAGGCAATCAAGTTATAAAGGCAGACAAGTTAAAATAAAGGGCATGTCAAAAAGCACTTGTTTAAACATGGCTAGCTTTAACACCTGTTAACCTGATCTCAAAACCGAGCCATAAAAAGTAGGAAACTATTATCGCTCGCTCCGGGAATTGATTGAACCCGATACCTTTCTCAGCAGGCGAGTACTAATGTCACTTAAATCAAGTGACAACTATCTGTCACCTGTCAGGTGAGTGCAGTGGTGGAAAAAATACAGTTGATGTACAGTCACGAGTTTTAATTTGGACCCACCTAAGGTTGAATATCGTTTATAATTTGGGACTCACCTAAGGTTGAATATCGTGTAGCAAACTGACGCTATTTAGAGCTAATATTTTATCGTAATATCAATGTCATATTGTTTACCATAGATAACTTTACGTTAATATAAAACTAAAGTTTCGACCTTATTGCATTATGAATGTTCTAACATGCCAAATTAAAGCTCGTGTCTGTATTAGGCTGTTGATAATCGCAGTCACCTAAAAATTTTTAGGCCTCTATAATTATTGAGGTCTGCAGTCGGTGACCAGTTTAGTGTGAAGACGATTTTATCCGAATGACATTAAAGGAAGATATACTATCGCTTTAGGCATACAACCTAGCGTAATTGCGTCATTAATGATTTATCCAATGTCGGTATCGTGTAAAATTCGCTAATAAGCTTCATTCAGAATGAGAGAATTCATAAACTGCGACTAGGCAACTAAAATGTATTTTGCCCAGCTAGAACTTGTAAAAGTACTTGATCTAAACCAAAACAAACCTGCACCAACGTGTCTATTTTAAAATATCCTCCCGTCACTAATAGAGTTTACTATGGTCGAGCTTTGACCGTATGCGTTTAATGGCGCTAAATTGCATTAATCGACGAAGCCGGTTAATTCAATGATGTGGCACCGACATCCGCCGTTTTTCGGTAAAAGACACAGAAATTGAACGGCATTTGCTACCACATCCATTCTGTATCGAAAGTCAGTTATTGCACCGGAAATCTTTCATTATCCTTCGTAAATGTGCACAATAAAATGATTTATGGACTCCCGAAAAATATGTTTGGGTACGGCCTTTGGTACTACGGTGCTACGAACTACGGCTACGAGACTACGCGTGCTACGAAGTTAGTTTAATAGTAATTAGAAACCTGTATGACGGACACGACATAATAACACACTTATACATATTTATCAGAACACCATGACAATTTTCTTGTTTGATATTTCAAATAGAATGTTGAATCAGCTAAAGATATTTTTAGATATCTCGCGAGATTATGAATAAATCAAATTGTAACAAATCTCTTAGGGTGGTCGGGCCGTACTTATTACATGTATGTTGAGAAGTACATACGGTACGTACTATTAACTTACACGACTGTATAAAGCTATAAAACCTATGAACACATATTGAAAAAACGGGACCCTATTTCTAAGACTTCGCTGTCCATCCGTCCGTCCGTCCGTCTGTATATCAAAAACGGTGATAGTGAGACAGTTGAAATTTTCTCAAATGATGTATTTCTGTTTAAAGTAAGTATAGACAAAGCACGTATCTTTTCTATTCAACGTATACAACCTATATCCTTCCACAGGATATACATAGGATATGATAGGACACGTATCTTGGCAAAGTAACCAAAGTAAGTGGCAAAGCTTAGGTAGATAATCACCATTTAAATGAATACTTAAATATATAATTAATATTAATTAAAAGAAAGTACTACGGCCCGTTAGCTTTATCATCATTGTTTATTTACGGGATAATTAATAAAGTCTTAATTATTTATTAGTAAAATTATTCCAAGAAATATTCCGTAGATTGATGACTTGAATTATGATACAAAACGCCGTTGGTCTAGTGGTATGTGCACTCGTCTGATAAGACTGAGGTTCTGGGTACAACTCCCGGGTCGAGTGAAAAACATGTTTCCTACTTTTCAAATATGGCTCGAGTTTACGATTAGGCAACCCGCATTAGGCAAGCGTTGTGATTACGCCTTATCCTCCTCACTGTACTGATATCTTCAGTGAGATGGGTGGCCTTTGCCCAACAGCGAGACATTTCAGGCTAATTACTTATTTATTTACTTATCTCTTTATAATATTAATGAAGAAAAATAAGAACATGTTATTGTTTTTTCTTTGGTTTTTTAGTAACATTTTAGGGTTTCGTACCCAAAGGGTAAAAGCGGGACCCATTACTGAAACTTCGCTGTCCGTCCGTTCATCCGTCTGTCACCAGGCTCAAGAACGGTGATAGCTTGACAGTTGAAATTTTCATAGATGATGTATTTCTATTGCCGCTATAACAACAAATACTAAAAATAAAATAAAACAAATATTCAAGGGGGGCTCCCATACAACAAACGTGATTATTTGCCGTTTTTAAGGAACCTTCCATGCGTGAGTCCGACTCGTACTTGGCCGGTTTTTTTTTTATTGAAACAAGTTTGACGACCATTTTCGACGAACGCACCAAATTCATTGAGGTATTAAACCTATTTTTTACTCTAATCTAATTTTCCTGCCAACCGTTGACAACATTAACTACAAGATCTTGGCAAACATCAGCACCCGTACCTGTGCTATTTTCATCCTTATCTCCAGCAAATAAGATATCATTTTGTTTGTGATATTCTTGAAAATATTAAGCTTTAGCTTTGCACCAGATTTTGGTGTCGCCTACTTATGCATTCCGCTCATTTTTTGTCCGTTATTGTAAAAATCCAACTGATAAGCGACCACTTTTGATGGAACACTTTATAGTAAATTTATATGCAATATTTGAATTATATGCAATATGTTATATTGGGAATCTTAGTAATATTTCTTTTTACGAATTGTATGTTCCCTCTATAGGACAAAGGCTAGTTGCATCTCGCTCAATCTTGGTCCTTAAATATATTAGTATAAGGTCTAGAACTCCAAAAATCCTTTAAATTGAAGGTGTTCAAACCTTAATTTGAATTCTTCAACTTATATTTAATTCATACATGAAATCAGAAAATTAGCGGCCTTCGGCCATTAGGGAAGGATGAGTAAAATGAAGAGTTGGCGTATAACATAGACAATGCACCGTTGCTTGTTAGTGGCATTAGCAGGGCATTAGTCGCCTAATAGATATGTTGAGCAATCGAGTTGAATAGAGGCGGCTAATCAGTGCATCTACCAAAGGTAAAATATACAAATCTATCTATACTTCTATACTAATATTATAAGGAGGTAACATTTATAATTTATAAGATTCTTGAATGTAGTTTTTATTGTTACTAAATTCGTTGACATTATTGCTAAGAAAATATCTTCGTATCAGACTTGCTCATGCTGACCAATTGGAAAAGGCACCCTCTATATAACATACTAGCAACGCTCCGCGGTTTAATCCGTGTTGTACCCGTTCCCATGGGATATTCAGGATGAAAAATAGCCTATAACCTTCCCGTTGAATGTGGCTATCTATTACAACAAGAACTATTCAAATCGGACGGATAATTCCTAAGATTACCTCGAACATACAAACAAATAAACTTACAAATTTTACCCCTTTATACTCGTAATATTAGTACAGATAATAACTGATGGAAAAGTGTCTCAAATCTATTGAATCATCTGTCTGTATTACCCTATTGAAGTCAAAGGTTATCTTAACCAACGTGTACTACCTATTCAAAACATATTAATTTTCAGCATAAAACTAACCTCGTTTTCATAGTTTTTAAATCGCTATACGGGGAAAAAATACAAATATTCGTAGTTATACATTCTTAATAATAAATTTACGACTGGCTCTTGGCACATCTTCAAGCTGTGGCCGTCACAAGATACGAGGTAACCATCTGGTTTTATGTTCTTCTAAGTTAATGGGCAAGCGTTTGCTACAGTTCAGATGAGGTTAAGTAGACACTTTAAAATATAAGCAAATTTATCTGTTTTCTTAAAGTACAAGACACAGTTATAGTGCGGCTGCCGCGGGCCGCGGGCCCGTGCGACACCTTTCGTACAAATACAAGAACTACAAATTCACGTGACCCGCATCCGGCCCGCAACCGGACTACGTGTGACTTGCGTTTTAGCTTATCTAAAAGAAGTGCTTTATCCAGTAAAGTATTCACAGTTTTAGTTTACTCGACAGTAAATAGCATGCGATATTACTGCGATACATAGAAGAGTCAGGCCGCGTACTTCGCATGTACCAGTCGTATTATATCGCAGTTGTTTCGCATGCGGTTGCGGTAGCATACTAATAGACTTAAAGTTTCATTCATGAATGAACAAACATATGTTTCTCTGTCACGGTTGTACCGAAGGCTGTACAAGGGCGAATCTTTATCACTGGCTTTCGTCCAACAAAGATATTTCCATTGAATTTGCTGCCTAAGATTATATCACATCGTATGAATGCTAAATGAACCGTACGCTTCCAGCGGGTGTGAAGTTTTGAACTTTCTTTTACTTCAAATAATGTTATTTATGACCTATGTTTATCATTTCACGGGCCGTCAAGTTTACGTGTTTCTCTATAAGAGGCACACATAATGCTAGTCGGCCTCTAGAGGGAGATAGTCGGCTTGATTTGGTTTGTACAGTCATAGACTTAGAAACTTCATAGTTCTATGTGTACGTAGCGATGTAACGTTTGACCTAGAGACAATCAGTGATTAACCACAGACTCTCACCTCTCACACTCACACCAGCTAGCACTACGAGTCACAGAAGGCGACACACGATATGATAAATACTTTGTGTTGATTGGTGACACTTTGACAGAAAACTCGAATTTTAAATATTCCACCAATCAATCCAAAGCATTTATCATATCTTGTCGTCCTCTGTGAATTCGTTGTCTAACCGGTCTGTCTGCGACTTTGACACCAGTAGTTGACAGAGTCATCGCTCGATGAGACCAACAATACTGTCTCCCTTCAGAGGCTGACTTATTATTCAACTCTTGAAACAAGCTAGTGTGAACGCAACTTACAACAATGTCCAAACCGTTGGTCCTTACATTTTTCTGATAAGCAGATTTTTAAACTCCTTTGAAGCAGTTTTTAAATGCCTGGTAGAAATTTGATTAAAAGTTTTGATTTTTTTTTCGTGATACCGTTTTTTTCCGTAGCTTCTTTTTTATGAAAATTAGGTACTTAACAATACACTGATTTTTTAAAGATAATTAGGTAAATATTGGACTAAACTGGTAACATTTACCTTAATATGTAGTACTACTATAAAATGCACGCGTGCGTAATGCAATTTGCTATAATCTTGTTACATGACTGCACTTGTCTAGCCTCCATGACCTTTGCCTTTTTAGTGTTAAACTAATTAATGATTTTAACCTGTAAAAAAGGTAAACTAATATTTAAAAAAATATATCTAATATCTAAATATTTTTAAAAATTAGATATTTTTTTTAATATTTCGATAGTGGTTCGAATCCACTGACTCACAAACTACAAACTTATAACACCTCTTTTTGCGTCTGGGGTAAACAATGCAATCACGGCCAGTTCCAAAATCTTATCTTACTTTAAATCTACGCAATAACTTTGAAACCAAAACCATTTACACCTGTACTCAGAGACGTCAAATGCTTTTTAGTAGACATTTAATAACTGATTTTGACATGTAATGTGTAAAAAAATTACGTCAATTAGTTAAGTGTCGATTTAATGGTCGTCTTTGAATGCGGCAGTTAGATTTTTAAAGAACTACCAACATTTTTTTACAATCGTTATAATGAGACCATTATGTGAGCAATTTTTTACGGAAACGTAACTAAAATCGCGAGACACCTACAGACTTACAAACATGTAGAGAGCTCGAAGTAAAAATTGCCATTTATCAGTTTTGTATAACCAAAGTCTGTCTTTAAGTTGACGTAACCATGTATTTTGCTTACTTCTATACTTAAGTAAGTTCGAAAAGGTTAGTACCACAGAGCATAGAATCACCGCCGCGCCGGCTGCTCTGAGTTAGTTATCGGGTTGACAATGTGACCTTTCAATCAAATGTTGACCGACTTTAAAAATAGTAACAAACATTTAAAAACAAAAGTAATTGCCAAAGTCATCGATATTTTATGATAAAGAAAATTATCGGTTATTGCATTAACGCTCTTAGTTTGATTAAGCGATGTTCCATTATTCACTAATAGCAGCGCTCCACGGTTTTACCCGCGTTGTGCCTGTTCCTGTGGGAATTTCGGGAAATTTTATAGATATAAACCATTCTCTTGAATCACTCTATCTATTAAAAAAAGCGCATCAAAATCCGTTGCGTAATTTAAAAATCTAAGCATACATACGGAAAGACAGCGGAATACGACTCTGTTTATACTTTGTAGTGATGTTAATCATCGTGCAGCCCGGCCTCTATTTGGTTGGGTGGCCGATAGTGGCATTTTCTTTGTGGCGCTGCCATGCCTCAAGCAGTCGGCCCAGTTGTTTCAAATCCAGGTTGATTACTCGAAATGACTGAATGGGTGTCGTATTACAATCGTTGTACAGTACATAGGAATTAGAAGCGTCTTTATATGGTAAGAGCCCAATGGTGTCCAACAACATTGGTGGCATAATTCATTATGTAAAGAGAAAAATCTTGCAAAATTTAATATACATTTATTTATTTATTTACGACAGTCAGTAAGTGAGTGAGATTTTAATTAGTTACTAACAAGTTGAAAGTCTCCATTGTCTTCAAAACTAAATGAATAGGTCAGTGGCCAACCCTGGTGTTTTTAGACCGCCTAAAGGCCTCCGACATGATCTGACGATTGAAACAACCGGAACTCAATGGTAACGTGCCCTACAAAGCACGGCAGCGCTCAGATAGAAATACCACTATCTTCCTACCCATTCACTCGTAAATAATGCAATATACATTACATCATAAAGTAAAAATATGAAAATCACTAAATAGTATAAAACAAAGTCGCTATTTTTGTCTGTTTGTTTGTTTGTCTGTTTGTCTGTATGCTTAAATCTTTAAAATTAAGCAACGGATTTTGATGCGGTTTTTTGTAATAGGTAGAGTGATTCAAGAGGAAGGTTTTTATGTTAAAAAATTCCCGAAATTCCCACGGGAACGGGCACAACGCGGGTAAAACCGCGGGGCGCTGCTAGTATTATTATAATATGAAATCGACTGTTTCGATGGTAATACTATCCTATTAATTAGTCTCAAACTATCCTATTCCAATTAGTACCGACCATTGTTTACTCACAAGACGAGACCATTGTTTCAGCTTTTGTACTAAAAGATATAGTAACAGTTATATAACGAGAGAACAATAACAAATCTTAGAAATAACAATGAATATAAAAGTTATTTCTTCTCATGGTTTCAAAGAACATTGGAACTTGTATGGTTTAATTTCTTCAAGCTTCGTTATTGTTCTGTATAAATTAAAATACTTAAGTATTTAAGTAGGTTGCGATACTCGGTTTCACTTGTAGTAAAGCGAAGTTATTAAATTTAATCTGGTCTAGTAACTGTTTTAGGAATTCAACATGACACTGATTATGTTTACGATTAATTTTGGTCGTTCAATATTTGGTTGATAATTTGATTCGTTTTTTATTTGACCGTGTGATCCGTTAAAACCTGTATGAAGAGGCTATTGTCTTGCTTCAGTTAAATATAAAAAACTGAAATAGAAGTTAATCTATAAAGAAGTGGTTTTTATTTACAATGGAAAATCAGTATGTTAAGTTACACATTTTTTTGTTAAGCAGTGGTAATGCATTAACGCATCCCCTGCCGTCCGGGTGGTGCCAGACGGCAGGGGTATGTGGGGCTCAACCCGGTAGGCAAGACCCCCCCGCTGCCGGGGCTCATCGCACCCACTAAAACTATCTATTCTATCTATTTAAAAACAGCGTCAAAATCCGTTGCGTAGTTTTAAAGACCTAAGCATACATAGGGACAGACAGACAGCGGAAAGCGACTTTGTTTTATACTTTGTAGTGATAATGATCTGATCGCACAATAAAAAGGTCGCATAAAAAGAATATACAATACTTTGTATAACATATTCATGAGTGTCTCAAATATATATAATTATTTTTGTGGGTTGATGCATGTTGTCTGAGTGAACTTTCGCAGTTAATTACATTATACTTCGTTATCTCATAACAGTTGCCTGAACCGAAACAAAATAACTTGTTGCATCCTCTCTTTTAAACTTAAACAAAACAACCTTTGTGTTTTACATATGGCCTCTTACATGTCCACAAAGTTTATGAAGTCCATCCCAATTTCACCCTTACTTCAATGTTTTAAGAGCTCTTTTTCCTCAAACTTGCTCCTTTAAGCTAAGATAATAGGATAAGGATTACAAGGGATTAAGCAATTTAAATCTAAGAAATTGGGGTTAAATTTAGGTATCGTATTTTGTTTCGAATAGAGATGATTCACAGTTTGTGATTAAAAAGTAGTAGTTTTAAAGCGAGTGTTAAATACATATATTAAATATATTGCTCGCTTTGTATGGTGAAATGGTGTCATGTAGTGACAAAGGAATGGTAACACCAATTACGTTTAACGGTCAACTTGTTTTTATACAAATTTAATTAAAGAAGTGTCCGGTTGGTTGAATACGTATGATTTCTGAAAAACTGAATACAAAGGCAAAATAAAAACGAAAACGTTTAAATAATAATTTATTTTCAACGTTTTTAATTGGACATGTGAAGGCTCTCTTTTATATTTATTAAAACAAAGAGAAAAATACTTTGACTGTTGTTCAAGCATGTAAAATTGAAATATGCTTCAATTACTACAAAAATGTAATATTAATTGGCATTCAGGCAATATTCATTCGAATAAAGTGCAAAAAACACATAGTGCGAGTTGCGTGACGTTGTATTCCTTGTATTTGTATGAAAGGTGTCACACTGGCCCGTTGCGTTTCCTCAGAGGCCCCGAACCCTCACTCAGAGACGTCCATCTTCTTCTTCATCGAGTGGATGGCCAACCTGACGCCGCCAAAGGCCTCTGACATGGCTCATGTAACGACTACTATCCGTAGAAAGTAACCGTGACGTCTATTAAACCGATACTGAACTAATTGATGTCATTTTTTTTTTAAATACATGAAACATCTCCAAAGGGCCTCTACAAGTTGGATCTGTATCCCCTCGCATGCCTCCCAGAAAGACCGGGCATGTCCCGTGACTTCAAGGAGAAACAACATAATAATAATAATTAAACTAACAGTGAAGTATATTTCAATAGTTCCCATAATAACATATTATTTCTACGTAAAGCTCGTAGTGTCTAAGTATATTAATTAATATGCAATGGTTATTTAATGCGTATCGATCATGCATGACGGCGACAAAGTATATTGTTAATAGGTAGCCATTACCATTATAGATTTAATCGCTTTGTAATTACTTTGATAGAAAATATTAAAAAAAATATTTTCTGAAATTCTAAAATTCTTGCTCGGTTGTACCTGCGTACTGCCAAGAAAAGGAAGGAAAGGTATACTTAGCCTACTTTTCCAAAAAAGTAGAATATGAACTTTTTAAATAAGTACTTAAGTAAGTAACAAATATTACTTAAAATAATCATCTCGAATCGAGAAGAAAAAGAAGTAAATTCGATTAAATCAGTGGCCAAACCTAGTGTTGAAATTTTTAGACCGCCTAAAGGCCTCCGACTTTGTCTATTGATTGAAACAGCCGGGAGCGACAACTTTCCATACCATCCTAAGCAAGGACTGCTCAGATAGATAAGCCGCTATCGGCCATCCATCCAAGTATGGGCCGAGCTGCGCGTTGCTTAATAATCGCATTGAGCTAACATCGCTTAGTCGAACTACGCCACGAGCGTTTTTTTTAATGAGACTATGGGGGGGGGCGTTCGATTCCCGCCCGGAGTCAACAATATGTGAAGACATAGTTGTTGGCGACGATGTCAATTATATATTCGGAGCTTCGAGCTTACTTTGGGGTGCTTTGGGTCTAATTAACCGTGTGTTAATTTGTCCGGGTATATTATATTATTACTATTAGTTGCGCGCCTGGGTTTTGTTTGCGTCGTTCCCAATTTCGTAAGAAAGTCGAGATAAAAATAACCTGTTGAATGTTGTTATTCAGTACCAATATTTTTATTTCCATTTGTAAAGTAGTTTTTGAGATTATCGCGTACAAACAAACAAAAGAAAAAACAAAAAAACACCTTACTCAATAATTTATTCATGCGTAAAGCGTAGAAAATAAAAAATATGTTATGAACATGATATATAACCATACTCTTTCTTCTAGTATAGAAATAGTTATCGAAATCGTATTATAAATTACGAAACATCAACATCACCACAAATAACAAACCAAAATATATAATGCAATGGAAAACCTCCTTCAGAATTGAAGTCGGTTAAAAATAATTAATAAATTCTTAAAAGTAAATAACAGTATGTATTTCATAAATTGTATGTATCACCTTTACAAATCATTTGCCTTTTTTAACCGACTTCAAAAAGGAGGAGTTGTCTCAAATTGACTGTATACCTATAGGTATGCCTTTTTGTACGTGACCCGATATCTAGCTGTGTATAATTGTTGATCGAAGGCCATTAGGGTAAATAAAGTGTCTGATGATGAAGACGAAGGATAGTTAAGGGAATATTTAGGAGGACTCTCGTGTTATAGGTCTAATGATTTGGTAAATGTTCTTTATTTATATCACTAAAATCGTGAAAAAAACTTTTTCACGATTTCAAAAAAAGTAACTAAAAAGATTGAAATAATCTATTTAGGCGAATTCCTGACCAATTTTAAATTTAAAATTGGAGTCGACTAACGAAATAAAAAGCGTCGAAACAAATAAATCAACGTAGCTTAGTCGTTAAAAGTATTTCACATTTTATAGTTTGGAAATGTATATTTCAATAACCCGAATAGTGAATGCTTTCACTGTAATTGAGATACTTCAGAGTTACTGTACAATATTTCGTCGTTGCTACTTTAAAAACTCCCATGTGTAAAAATGTCAATTACGAGAAAATCAATAAAAAGAGTTTACTGAAAAAAAATCAAAGATAGCACTCAAAGTTAAAAACGTAACTTATTATGATATATAATTATTCATTTTATTATGTTGATTTGAAGAATAAATAAACAGCGACTGTGGTATAAAAAATGATTTTAGCTTTTATTGGGCTCATAGGAGATTTTGATTGAGCATTTTATAGCACATGAGAGATTTTGTTTTAACATAACTTCACTACATAGTATAAAACAAAGTCGCTATTTTTGTCTGTTTGTATGTTTGTCTGTTTGTCTGTATGCTTAAATCATTAAAAATACGCAACGGATTTAAAATAAACATTAATAAAATACATGCATTTTATTTCATTTATTTTATACTAGCAGTGCCCCGCGGTTTTACCCGCGTTGTGCCCGTTCCCGTGGGAATTTCGGGAATTTTATTAAATAAAAACCTTCCTCTTGAATCACTCTACCTATTACAAAAAACCCCATCAAAATCCGTTGCGTAATTTTAAAGATTTAAGCATACAGACAAACACAAACAGAAGACAAACAGGTAAGAACGATGGAACCATTGAAGATTGGATTTGACCTAGCTATGGACGCTGATCCTAATGCTCAACAGTGACATGACCTATGTCATTTGAAAGCTCTTGACAAGTTGTACAAGTCACCCTTTGACGGTGATATCGAAATCGATGGCCAACTTGGTGTTTTCGACCATTGACCTTTAGTACCGTTTACCTGCCAAAGCCACTGTAACCCAAACGTCATAATAGTCCATCGTTCTTACCTGTGTTGGGAGCATGCGCTGACAAACTTTCAGCTTTTATAAAATAACGAAGGTCTGGGGTTCACGGGCTCTAGCTTAGGTCTAACACCCCCGAGTCGCCCGCACCGATGTTGCCCCCTTGCCGTCTTTATGTCGGCTGTTTTGGGGGGCCCATCTAGTGGGCGGCGAGCCACGGCCAGCCGCCGATAACTTGATCTTACATGTTATGGCAGGTGCCGACCTCTCTGCAATAACCCATTTCTAATCCATCCAAACTTCATTCCCAAAGCCCATTCTTATTTCTTTCATTTCCTGCAATAGTCCTTCTTTTCTACTTCTGCAGGTGCACATTCCCGGACATGTTGTACTTATGTGGTCAGGAGTGTGTCCCTGCAGTTGTATCCATTACATTAAACATCTCCAAAGGGCCTCTACGAGTTGGATCTGTATCTTGCATGCCTCTCAAAAAGACCGGGCTTGCACGTGACTCCCAGGACAAACACTATAGTAATTTTGTGATTCTATTGACTATAAAATGACCAATAATTTTAAATTAAATAGGTACCTTCCCCCGTTTGTCCCGTTTGATAGTATAAACTAAGATATCTTATGTGTATTACACTGTCGCACAAAGACTAAAAATTGCGGGGCGGGCCGGAAGTACAAAAAACAAATTTTGTTTTTTGTACTTCCGGCCCGCCCCGCAATTTTTTTCACATTTCAATACTTTCAACGCCTCGGTGGTCTAGTGGTATATGCACTCGCCTGCCAACACTGAGGACCTGGGTTCAATTCCCGGGTTGACCGAAAAAAAAACATGTTTCCTACTTTTCAAATATAGCTCGTGTTTGAGATCACCAACCCGCATTTGGGAAGCGTGGTGTTTATGCCTAATCCTCCTCACTGTACTGATATCTTCAGTGAGATGAGAGCCTTTGCCCAGCAGTGGGACATTACAGACTTACTTTACTTTACTTTCCTTTTTATTAGTCCGGTTCCAGGTCCTAACAAAAATCAATTTTACGGTACATTCGTGAAGAAAGCATGAAACTTGGCATGAATGTAGCTCTCATGTATGTGCTTCAATCTCGATATGGGAAGCACGTCAGCAAATTAATGCTTCCCCCCTTTCCCCCCCATTTTATCTCCCTCATTCTGGTTTTTCGAATTTTCTACAAAAACTATACGACTGAGGAGTTTACTCTTCAGAGACCAAATCATCGTCGATAAATTGCCTACAAAACGATACTACATTTATAGTGGTAAGATTAATATATTTTTTAACCGACTTCAAAAACCGAAGGGGGAGGTTATCAATTCGGTGGGTATATTTTTTTTGTTTGTTTTATGTATGTACACCGATTACTCTGGGGTTTCACATCCGATTTACGTGATTCTTTTTTTGTTCTATGCTGTACAAATTTCCATTGGTCCCGTTGAAAGTTTTATCCTAAAATTCCTTCGGGAACCTGACTTAAATTGAAGTAATGTAACGCAGGGTATAGAAAAAACCTTCATCGACGTGCTTCTATGGCGTGCGCTGCGAAAACTATAGATGATACATAAAAACAATGTTCTACACATTTAAAGTACTCATTATTTTGCACATTTAAACCCGCGACGGCATATGCCTATCTATCATAGTTTACGTACAATTACCACTTCTGGTTAAATTTTTTCAATTTTAAAACAACTTCAATAGTTAGCTTGTGATATTCGCGTGATGATATCAATATATATCAACATAAATACATCTACAATCAAGTTCAGGAAAGTGACTTTCAATACCTCTTTAAATTATTGAAATTGGACCGTCCGTTTAAATTTAACGACGAATTAAAAAAAATACGAAATATGCAGCGGGCGGGTTAAACAAACCGCTGCACGCGCTGTTCGAATCAATTGGAAAAAATAAGTAATTCACTGTTAAAACATTACCAAGAGTTATTGAATTACGAAGCTAATTAACTAACAAACAAAGAAAGTATACACTAAAAAGTAAAAAATAAAATTAAAAATTTATGTTTTAACAGTGAATTACTTATTTTTTCCCATTGATTCGAACAGCGCGTGCAGCGGTTTGTTTAACCCGCCCGCTGCATATTTCGTACTTTTTTTAATTCGTCGTTAAATTTAAACGGACGCGACGGTCCAATTTCAATAATTTAAAGAGGTATTGAAAGTCACTTTCCTGAACTTGATTGTAGATGTATTTATGTTGATATATATTGATATCATCACGCGAATATCACAAGCTAACTATTGAAGTTGTTTTAAAATTGAAAAAATTTAACTAGAAGTGGTAATTGTACGTAAACTATGATAGATAGGCATATGCCGTCGCGAGTTTAAATGTGCAAAATAATGAGTACTTTAAATGTGTAGAACATTGTTTTTATGTATCATCTATAGTTTTCGCAGCGCACGCCATAGAAGCTCGTCGATGAAGGTTTTTTCTATACCCTGCGTTACATTACTTCAATTTAAGTCAGGTTCCCGAAGGAATTTTAGGATAAAACTTTCAACGGGACCAATGGGAATTTGTACAGCATAGAACAAAAAAAGAATCACGTAAATCGGATGTGAAACCCCAGAGTAATCGGTGTACATACATAAAACAAACAAAAAAAATATACCCACCGAATTGATAACCTCCCCCTTCGGTTTTTGAAGTCGGTTAAAAAATATATTAATCTTACCACTATAAATGTAGTATCGTTTTGTAGGCAATTTATCGACGATGATTTGGTCTCTGAAGAGTAAACTCCTCAGTCGTATAGTTTTTGTAGAAAATTCGAAAAACCAGAATGAGGGAGATAAAATGGGGGGGAAAGGGGGGAAGCATTAATTTGCTGACGTGCTTCCCATATCGAGATTGAAGCACATACATGAGAGCTACATTCATGCCAAGTTTCATGCTTTCTTCACGAATGTACCGTATTTTCGGATTTGGACCCGTACTATATTAAAAACACAACATCAAAAAGCCTGAGCACACTGCAGAATCAAACCTACACTCAAGACTGTTATTAGACAGGCCTTCCGGTGTATGAAAACATACGAAAGAGCACAAAAGGTCTAACCGACTTTTCGGTCGGTTATGTTTAATTTGTATAGTTGTTTTATTTTAAAAGCGCTCCTAAGTCAGACTTGTATTTGTAATGAGTGTAGACACGCGTCTTTCTGTGCCAAACCATCGATACAGACAACAGGATTACATTAGTATAGTCTGTCTGTGACATTTAACTGAAATTGTTTCTTGTTTCAGGTAAGTGAATGTTATGTTGACTAACCATCCATCAAAAAGACGTAAGTATAAGGGCGCTTGCACACTTTTTATCGGTGGTTTCTAGGTGGGAATGTATTGAAAACGGAGCGGGAATGTCTTACGCGGTAAGTGCTTTGCTCTTCTGTAGATGTGTTGGCTATAATTCGCAGTCTGCGTGTCGCTTGGATGCGTTAAGTGACTTGTCAACGCCGCCACGGGTCGCCACGTGCTACGCATTCAAAACGTCATCGCTCCGTCAACTCCAACGTAGCGAATCGAATAGCCGCGGAGATATCGCGGCGTGCATACCTCGATCCGGTCTCGCCGAAAAACTGCCGTTAAAACGCTAATGTGTAAGAGCCCTAAATATAGACTGGCGGGTTTTTATTGGAGCGTAAAAAGTTATAGGCGGACTTATATCAATACACTTTATATTGTAGTCTTGTGGATTTGTTTGTATTTCTGTTAAATAGTTGCTGTTATATACTTAGCGAATTTAATAGTTGAGATATCCTATAGTTAAATTTTGACAAGAAGGTTATGAGAAGTGTTTTTGTATCATATACTAGCAGCGCCCCGCGGTTTTACCCGCTTTGTGCCCGTTCCCATGGGAATTTCGGGATGAAAAGTAGCCTATAACCTTCCCGTTGAATGTGCCTATCTATTACAAAAACAATTATTCAAATCGGATTGGTAATTCCCGAGATTAGGTCGAACATACAAACAAACTAACAAACTTACAAATTTTACCTCTTTATAATATTAAGTATAGATTTAGATTCACCTGAATAATTTCGGGATAAGATCTCTTCATTATCAAGATTTATTTAACTTACATATCTACCTTTTCTTCAAAGAATGTCAATATCGGTAGCAAGGCCTGGCTGTAAAAACACGCAGTTGAAAGGACCTAATACTAGAAATATCTAATATACTAGGAATACCTAAAGTATTGTTAGTAAGTACTTTATAATAATATAAGTAATTGAGGCCAATTTACTTTGCTTTAGAACACTTTAGGTAATTTTACTTCAGCTTTCCGTGGTACGGATTATGAGTAGACATTTCAACGTTATGCTAACTGTAAACTCTGAGGCGTCTGAAGCAATTATGTGATAAGAAACCTATTTCTAATAGTTATTAACAGTTATTGACAGTTGTCAATGCCATTTTGTTAACTTAGCAGTTAACTCCGGTGGGCTGTAAAGTTTAATAACCTTTCATCCGCGAATCACACTGAACTATTTTTAACTTCAGGCGCAAGAATAAAGTTTTTTTGCTATGGATGTATTGGTTATTGAGTAGGACTGTATCTGGTGTGGTAACATAGCTCGCAAACTATTGGATCGATTTTCAGTAGGGTTTTTATAATATGAAACTGATTCAGGATTCATAAATTACGCAGGAACATCAAATGAAGCAAGCATTTAGAGATTTAACCCAGTTAATACTAGTTCCCTTTTAAATTTTAAACTTCACTTTTGAGTGATTTTGACATGTAACGTATGAAAAATGATGTGCATTAGATAAGTGTCGATTTAATGGATGTCTCCGAGTCATTCATTAACATTTAGCCGGACTATATTTATTTTAATTTTTAGTACTTTTGCGACTATCGACGATCATCAATTAAGTTTGGCAAGCTAAGCCACCTAATTAACATCCGGCCACTAATGCCATCAGCGGGTGTAAAGACCTCTGCCTTGCATTAAGACGATACAATCTAACACTACTTTTTCATCAGGACTGTTGAATTTATGAGAATTTTGTTACTAGTCTGTTTGAGACTTCCCGCAATGCGGACGACAGTGTGCGACCTTGAGCGTCTGCGTTACAAGGACCTTTGTCTCTCAAACCGACTCGATGTACATTTGAAAATGAAAATTCTTAATCAAGACAGTTAATTGGCGTGATTTGATCTTTGGTTCCTTTGATTTACTACGACATTTAAGGATATACATAAATAAATAATTATACCCACACTCATTCACTCACGGTTAATTAGACGCAAACCAAGCTGTAAGCTTGTAATATGGAATCTAGCTAACTGATACTACTACAATATCATTATACACAAATACTAATATACAATTGACACCCAGAGGTCATCGTCAACAACTGCTCCTTTACATATTATTGACTCTGGTCGGGAATCGAAACCGCAACCCCGACACAGTAAGCGGTCTCACTGCCACTGTGCCAACGGGCTAGTCAAACCTTCTAGGTTTGATTAGCTCTAGCTAATGATGTGCGAGGTAATAGCAAATAATACAAAATCGATCGTAAAAAACCGGCCAAGTGCGAGTTGGCCTCGCGCATGAAGGGTTCCTAACATGATGTTACTTGCTGCTACTTGAAATGTTCTTGTAGTTAGATGATTTGAGTTGATTGAATGGAAGGTAAATTGCGGTTTACGATTTATGACGTATTGAAAAAAACTAATTACTAGATCACGTTCAAACCAATTTTCGGTGGAAGTTTGCATAGTAATGTGCATCCATATATTTTTTTAGTTTTATCAATCACTTATTTTAGAAGTTACACACACACATTTTCCCACTTTGTGTGAAGTTACTCTCACGCAAACTATACAGTTTAAATAAAAAAATTAGAAATCTCAATATCATTTTTGAAGACTATGGGGCCGTTCACAAAATACTTTCGCGTTCAAGGGGGGGGGGGGGAGGGGGTTTGCTGAGTGTGACAAGATGTGACAAGGAGGGACGGGGGGGTCTACGGCAACGTGATATTCGCCGTTCATTTAAAGATTTTAAATAATTTTTCTCAATTTTGATCATGATTCAGGGGGGGGTCTTAGTTTTTGTGACGAAATATTTACATGGGGGTCACAGAAAGTGTGACACAGTGTGACAATAGGGGGGGAGGGGGTGAAAAAAAGTTGATTATAGCGTGACGTATTTTGTGAACGGCCCCTATCCATAGACACCTACACGTATGGGTTTCATGAAAAAAAATATTGAGTTTCAGTTTTCAGTATGAGGAACCCTCAAAATGCATTTATTGCTTTTTTTCTATTTTTATGTGAAAATCTTAATGCGGTTTACAGAATACATCACCTTACTAAGTTTTAACAGTTATAGCTCTTATAGTTTGTGTAAAAGTGGCTGTGACATACGGAAGGACAGACAGATATGACGAATCCTAAGACTTCCGTTTTTTGCCATTTTGGCTATGGAACCCTAAAAACGTAGACAAACATAGAGCTCGCCTACTTCTTGTTATATCTTCCGAACTCCGCGACGTCTTCCCTACCCATGAATATAACTCACTAGCAGCGCCCCGTGGTTTAACCCGCTTTGTTGGGATTTTGAGATGAAAAATAGCCTTTATTTATTACCCTTCCGTTGTATGGCTATGTAATGTGGCTATCCATTACTATGAGAATTATTCAAATTGGATTGGTAGTTTCCGAGATTAGCGCGTTGAACCAGTCAAAAATACAAATTACAAACTCTTATGCTTTATGCACCACTAGCAGCGACCCGCGGTTTTACCCGCGTTGTGTCCGTTCCCGTGGGAGTTTCGGAAATTGTTATACATATAAACCTTCCTCTTGAATCACTCTATCTATCTACTTAAAAAACCTCGTCAAAATCCGTTGCGTTGTTTTAAAGATCTAAGCATACTCGTACATTTTAAAGATGTAAGCATACATAGGGACAAACAGACAGCGAAAAGCGACTTTGTTTTATACTAAGCTATGATGGGATTTCTCAGTAACAAATTTACTAATAAACTTCCTTTAGGAATAGCCACAAAATTTCAGTAGAAACTACGGTGACGGTTTTGTGTGATAAAATAATTGTACAACAATGAACTATGTGCGGTCCGGAAAGTTACGTACAACCAACTACAAAAGTTGATGAACATATTCAATTGCAAAACACCTGTTCACACTTATTGATGCAAAACTTTAAATGTTGAATTGTTTTGTAATATTGAAAATGTACATCAATAGTTCTGTTCATCAACGTCATTAAATTTTGTAGTTGACTTCTTCCGAAACACGGTAGCGCTTAAGAGAATTGTCACTATCGGCCTCTAATACAAAAAGTCAACTCGTTGCACGTTGACTAATATATACCTAGGTACGTAAGCTGTAAGTCTAGTCTCTTACGGATTCAAAACGATATCAATTTGTTCTTATTGTGGTACGGATTGATCATAGAACCTCATAATGTTTTGCCATACAATGTTTTTGAATCACCAGTTGCTCTACAGCCGCTTTTAATTGCCCTAAGTTGATCTAAGTTCAGTATGACTTCGAACGTGTTAAATGATAACCCAGCAATCTACTAGCAACTGGTAGCTTCAAACCGGGAAGATTGGCGCTAATAGGGGAAATCGAAATGAAATTGAAATGGAAAGTTTCTCAGAAATTGAATGACACAGGCTTACAGTAACAGTAACTAAGTTTGAACCTGTAATGTCCCAATGCTGAGCAAATGTCTCTCATCCCACTGAAGACAACAAATAGCTGACAAATAACAAATCTTTTACTTATTATTATTATTCGTCTGTGTATATATACTAATATAACTAATTACTAGCAGCGCCCCGCGGTTTTACCCACCCCGGTTGTTTTATTCGGGATTTCGGGAATTTTTATACATAAGAACCTTCCTCTTGAATCACTCTACCTAATACAAAAAACAACATCAAAATCCGTTGCGTATTTTTAAAGATTTAAGCATACAGACAAACAGACAAACAAACAGACAAAAATAGCGACTTTGTTTTATACTATGTAGTGATGTAGGTATCATCCAAAGGCGGCTTCTATGTTCAGAAGGTATATTAACTATTTCGTATTCTATAACATGCTGTTGTCATGGCAACTGCTGTAGATGTGATTAGTCCTTCGACCAACAATACCGATTAGTCCTTGAGAGACGAAACTGTCTATTGCCACAGATTACTAAATAGTTACTACGTAATATTGCCCCTAGTTTTTGTTTGTTTTCCGCCATTGATTGGAAATATTATTAGTTTTGTTAGTACCTACCTATCTATTTATATCCCATTGGTATAAAAAAATAAATAATTAAAGCAGCAATGGCTTGTGAGGTTTAACTGTAGATGTAAACAATAGTATCTAATGAAAATTTGACTTGAGACTATGGGAAAACTTGCCGTGGGCTGCGGTTTTACCCGCGTTGTACTCTTACGAAAATTTATTGTTAAAACAGCCTGTAACCTTCCCCTTAAGGGCCTATGAGTTCCTAAAACGGGCTACTATAAACAATTTTTTAGCCAAAAGTCTTAACGTTACAAGAACAATTTTTGTTTGTTTTTAATCTTGATCATATGTTTAATCATACTACTGTTTCCGAAACACGTTAACTATTAATTTCCTCGATAGAAAAAAAGCACAAAGATGGGTCTTTTATACTTTACTTTCACACTTAGTTTGTTAAACAATTTCAAACGCATATTTCTAAAATTAATTTGAGTGTTGTAAAATAAACTATGACTCAATACTGTTGGAGTAAAATTTCGATTCAATCCAACGAAAGGTGGTAATTCTTAAAAATGAGTCGCAAAATTCTACCACCACCATTTCCGCGCCGTAGTGTTTCTCGCTCTTTTCTACCCAGAGAGACAGTGACCGAAATGGCTGGGATATCCTGGCCTTAAATATGACTACCTGAATTTTGTATACGACGGATAAATCGTGGTCATTATATATAATTTTTTTTGACTACAACCATATTGACACGACGAAGAAGATTATAAAATTGAGATCATTATTAGCATTTATCATCATATTATGCCTTTCATCAAAATTTTAGACCTGCCTTCAATATTTTCAAAGGATCAAAAGAATCGGAGCTGGCAGTTGTTCAAGTACACATATAGTGCTCGGTTGCTCGCTAACGGAGACTAACTTGTGGCCGCAGGATGTCGCTTAACAATGACGTCGAGTTATAATAACTGGAAAATCGGAAAGGAAGAAAATGTAATAGCCCACTTCCGATTTTTGAGGAGAAAACTTCTATAATATCGTTATGCATTTTTTTCATGGATAAAAAACTTCGAGTAAAAAATGTTAAACTCCCGTCAGATAGTGTGTCAGAAACACGTGACCTAATCGAAAATTCGTAACACGTTTTGACGTTAATATTCAAGTTTTCGCTTGTGCCAGCACTCCCGGATTGCAACCCGTTGTTTTTTTTTTCTATCCTAGTTTCAACTTAGTTTTCATTGAGACATAATTATACCTATCTTTCTAATAAAACCTTTTGAGGAAGAAGATATAATCAAATCTACAATGGCTACAATAACTTTTCCCGGATGTGTAAAAAGGAATAAAGGAACCGACACGGATTTTTTCTTCTAAAAACAATCCGACCTGAATTTCAAAACTTCGATTGTAACAGGTACAGGTAAACTCACGACCCTAAATTCACTAGAAAAATTCCAGAATTTTCTCCGAATTAATCTTTGTAGCACGGGAAAAGCATTAGAAAGCGCTTTAAATATATTGGAGCTGAAAGTTTAAAAGAGAAAGCAACGCTCTCGTGGTAATATGGGGAAATAGGACATGCATTCACTTTCAGCACTTTCACTGCCCTACAAGCGTTTCCCGTTGCCACTAACGCCATCTACCGGAAATGTGTGGAACTAACTCGTACGTGTGGGCTCGGGTAAAATAAATATCAGCGCCATCTCTTAGCGGAGTTCTGAAATAAGCTTATGTGCGTTGTCTCGGAAAATTATTATGAACGGGCTTACCAGAGTTACCAGTATTTTATGTACGTTTTCCTTTTCGGAGCTATTATACGAAGTTTACTCGACGTCCGTAATCCAAAGCATACTAGAGCTATAAAATTTTATGTTCAAACCTATAGATTGTTGTTCTTGTTTGTGTCACATGAAAGGTTCAGTTATAATATTATCTACCTACTGGTAAAACTCAAATGTTACATACGTAACGTACATTTCCATTTGCAGGCGTATTTACTCGTGTATCTGTATATTAAAGAGATGTAAATATTTTTCAGTTTTAGAAGTCAAATCAAAGTTAAACCATATTTATCTATTATCACTCAAGAAGTTAATTTATTATCTTTGTTACCTATGAAGTAATGTTCTGTCTGTGTCAATCTACACTTGTACAGTCATGGTTAGAAAAAGTTCGTCTCCTTAAGACTTATCTATCCTTCTATATCTACTATTATTATAAAGAGGTAAAATTTGCAAGTTTGTTTGTATGTTTGAGCTAATCTCGGGAATTATCCGTCCTATTTGAATAATGGTTTTTATAATAGATAGCCACATTCGTGATAGCCACAAACGGAAAAGTTATAGGCTTCTTTTCATCCTGAAATTCCCACAGGAACGGGTACAACCGGGGTGGGTAAAACTGCGGGGCGCTTCTAGTTGTTGATAACTATGATCATGCTCATGCAACTTTTTAATCCGAAAAACTTGGACAAAGCCGTGAGGCCGAGGCAAGGCACTGCCTACAAGTACCTACGCTAACCTATAAACATCACAACCATCACAATAGACCGAAGGTAAAAGTATAAACCTAACCCTAGGTAATAACCACTGTTCTAACCCACCGTGACCATAATCAGATATATAATTTAACAACAAAACAGTTAGGCTTACGCATAAATAGAGCGTAAAACAGAACGTTATCTAACTCATGCCCTATTCGAGCTGTACGAAAACAAAAAAGGGTTTCAGAGCTTTCTCGGCTATCTCACTTTTGACAGAATTGAATTAAAGCTTTTATAACTACTTGCCGGGATTCTATTTGAGCTTCAATAGTTGGTCTCGGGATTTGTTTTGACACTTTTATGAAATTCGTAAAGGTACTCGCAATATTGAGTTCCGTTTTATGCAGTTTCCTTTTTAAATAAGTCTGAAGGTCTGAAGCCCCCCCGCTTATGAGTTTGGTACGTTAATCCTACGCTTTGTGAAAGTCAGATAGTTTGTCAGTAATTACTTTTCTGTGTTTGTTTTTAGTAGGCGCTTTCAAAAGCGTTAAACTAAATGTTCGAATGCAAATGGAGATTTTTTAATGAAAAATGTTCTAGAGAAAAATCAGTCTAGTCAAAGTATAGAAAACTCCGTACCTACCTATAGAGTAAACGCTTATTTATTCGTTCTTAATTTATCACGTCACATCTAAAGGAAACTGCCATTTTGCCAATACCTAATAGAGAATTCTTCGCAGAGTACTTCATTGATTTTATTGTAGCTTCCTTCAACTTGCTAATGAGTTTCATAATGCTAATGGGTGTCTTTTCACCAGAAATGTGCTAATATATATTATTTATTATACTTCATTGAGTATCAAGACATCTCTTTTCAAGAACTCTGGTAAAACATTCTTATGTACCTACGACCAGTATTCCTTTATAGTCTGAATATACATTTGAGTTATTTTGTCAAATACTCTCGAGAATTCATCTGCTAAATTCCACAGCATGGCAATGTACCAAGAGTATTTGGCGCAAAACGGCATTATCATTATTAGGTAGCTAAAAAATTACTTAGTATATGACATAAAAGATATTTGCAAATTATGTTTGTATACATGTTTTGGTATGAAGGCCCAAACATCGTTATGGTGTTTGGATAACCTTTCCATGGTATTTTATATAATTAGAGTGTGACCATCCCATGTCTTGATACCTACTGGTTTTATATTAAATATCCTGGCTGTTCACCTTTGGACCTAATAGACTTATTAGAAGCCAACTCAAACATTTGAAACCCTTACTATTCATTGTTGTGCTGCCAGGGCATCCAGCCATCGATTTAAGGGGGTCGAATAGATTTGGGGGTGCCCCCCCAATGCGAAGTCTCTCGTGATCGCCCCTTTCTTGAGTTCGCTGCTTAGCTCTAATAATGTCTTGAAAATTTTAAAGAAAGCCTGTAGGATAAACGTCACTAAATACTCGTATACTAGTCTTGCATCTCTAGCTACGCGTATGTAGCTACCTAATATTTAACGAACAATTAACAACTTCATTAGCTGTCAATATGTGTTAACTATAATCCGGTTCCACCCACGTGACAGGTAAACCAATTTCAAGTTTACTTCCACGTGATATCCGCTTTAACTTGTTAAGCTAAGTATCAAGTAAATAATTTAAAATCTTATAGGTTTGGCAGACATAATCTCAATAAGAAACTATGTATCCCATATGTACGCATGCGCCAACTTATGACCACCATACTTCCAGCGATATTGTTATCCAGTAAACAAACGATGTCGCCGACTGACGCTCGTTTGGCGGCCATCTTACATTTTTCCCGCTTAAAAGTACCGCGTTTTATCATAACCTCAAAACAACAGGTACATCGCGTTAACGCCGTCGCGAAACAAAATTATAGTTATGTCCACACTATAAACGAAATTAGAGTTGTTAGTGTAATTGTCTTGGGCTTGTGTTGGTAAACTAATTAAAAAGTTAAGGTAATTATATTGTATTTTATATTAATTACAGATCAGTTAAGTGATATTGTATTATTAAGGTTACGGTTTATTGAATATTAACTGTAATTTGTTACGTACTAATTTTAATTGATATGATTATCATAACTGAAGGTTTTACAATAGGCTAGTTTTCATTATAGTAAGGTAGGTGTTCAGTTAGTTAACAGCAAAGGAACCCGTCCTAAACATTTTTCATAATAATTATTAAAAATAATCTCTTAAAAATTAATAGCAGCTGTCAATTTAAACGCAAAGCAAATGCCTCTCAGCTCACGGAAGATTTCAGTAAAAGGACCGAGTACCTAAGTTAGTGGCCAACCTGGTGTCGGAAGTTTTTAGACCGCCTCAAGACCGCCGACGTGGTCTAAAGATTTAAACAATCGAGACCGACAATTTTACGTGCTCTCCAAAGCACGGCAGCACTCAGATAGAAATGTCATTATCGGCCACCCATCCAAGTAGGGGCCGTTGCTTAACAATCGCAATTAGCTAACATCGCTTAGCAAAACTACGCCACGAGCGCTACTTAGATATCAGTACATAGGAGAACCTATTAATTAAATTAAATTTATAAATAATTGTTTGTTTGAATGCCCTTATCTCTGAAACTATCTATCATTATTTTTGTAATCGATAGCCAAATTTATCGGAAAAGTTATAGGTTATATTTCATTCCGAAATTCTTAAGGGCTGCTCAGCGCTGGTAAACCAGCGGGGCACTGCTAGTAAAGAGATTGGAGACTGGGTGATCTTTTAGTGGCTCCAAACACCCAGGTCTAACCAATGTGCGAGATGATGACTGTATGATTTAGTATATCTATACTAATATTATAAAGCTGAAGAGTTTGTTTTGTTTGTTTGTTTGTTTGTTTAAACGCGCTAATCTCAGAAACTACTGAACCGATTTGAATAATTCTTTTTGTAATAGAAAGCCACATTCAACGGGAAGGTTATAGGCTATTTTTTTATCCCGAAATTCCCACGGGAACGGGCACAGCGCGGGTAAAACCGCGGGGCGCCGCTAGTAATTTATAATCCTGTGAATCCTGTAAATACATACTACGAGATATTACTGTTTCAGTTAGTTACGATTCCCAAAATACAGGCTTAGAGCTAAGTTTGGGTATAACCGTGCGTAAATCCGGGTATATTTATAATTTATTATATTTTTATACATAAAGGAATTCCCATAAAAATGTTAAGCATAGTTAAAACCTTATTAAAATGAAAGTTCTTTTAATATTTCTGGTATTGCAAAGGACTTTACTAACATTAACGTCAATGTCGATACAATATGATATTAAAAATCATTTCGATAATCAACAACATTATTCCATTACATTTGTTCTATAAAATAACTAAAGCCAATAAATATAAACTTGGATGTACACTTCCGATCTGCTTGCCATGTAAAATCATCCCCTATGTAGTTCACGTAAAATCTATTTTGCAAATAAAGATAACAGCGTTTGTTATTCAAAGATAACCACTTATCTCTTACTATATTGAATTCTCTAAGATTTCACAGGCATTATTTTCAGTTAGTTTTCTGCGTAGAATTTTTATGTAATATTTGCCAGCGGAAAGTATACACTCGTATAGATACAAGCGAATACTGTTAGAGCCATTTATACCTACTATCCATTACTTACACCGGGGTTGGTGAGTAACCTTCTCGAAACTTCGATTATTGCTTTCTTAATAGCACTAAATTTTCTTTTTAATTGCTTCGCACTGCATAAGTGATAAAGCAGAGAAAAACAATATCGCTTTGCATTTGTTTTAGTGATTATAAGTTGGGGTCGTGTTTTACAAGTACCACCCCCAAACTATTTTGCTTCTAATGCATAAGCGTCCTCTGAGTATAGACTCAGAGACGTGACATGTAATGTCTGAAAAATTAAGTCAATTAGTTGAAAGTAGTTGCCTCCGATTGCAGCAGTATTAACTTCGTGATCGTCTACCCCGTTGGTATAGTGGTTAATCAGAGCGCCTACACTATTGGGGGTTACAAATTCGAAATTTGTTCGGTCCCAAAACAAGCCATAGTTCTACTATTCAATATTCACTTCCAATTTTGGTCGCTTACAAGGGACGTTTTATTCTGAAGAGGGTTCGATTCTACGACGACACAATGGTCAGAACTATCGTATTATCGTATATAATTGCTATTCAAGATGGATAGATACACTTTCGGTGGGCGTTTACTACCGACATAATCTCAGCTTTGGAATTTTGACTGAGAGCATCCACTAAAGTAAATAAATAAACACACCACACACAGACACATTCACACACGGTTAATTAGACCCAAACTAAGGTCTAAGTTTGTATTAAGGAATTTAACTACGGATATTAATACACAAATTCTTGACATGGATAGGTATATAATTGATACCCAGACGACGTCGCCAATAACTATGTCACAAATTGTTTACTCCGGACGGTAATCGAAACCGCAACCCCGCTCGCACATGCCATTGTGCCGATGGGCCTGTCACAACATTCTGTAAATGCGAATTCAACACGAGCAAAACAGTCTTTTGTTAGCAGATAAAAAAGTACGTTCCTTCATAATAGACTAGCCCCCATGTACTTTGACAGAAATCTCGATTTTAAATTTTCTACGTCTCTACTTTCTGGTCTAGTGCACATACTCACTCGCCAGCCAAGACTGAGGTCCTGGCTGAAAAAGCGAAAACATGTTTCTTACTTTTCAAACATGGCTCGGGTTTTAGATCAGCTAGCCGCATTATACAAGATTTTTTATCTTCACTGTGCTGATCTTCGGTGTGATGAGAGGCGTTTACGCAGCAGTGGGAATTTACAGGCCAATACTTATCTTTTTTTCTACCAATCAACTCACAGTATTTATCATTATAATGTTCGTTTTGCTGGACGGTCATAAGACTGTCAAACTGCTGTGACAATAGCATAATTATTATTCTATAACAATATTGATAACTTGAAAATTGCTTCTACTGTTTGGAAGCCAACATTCCAATTATCAATTTTCATCGTATTCAAACTAGACTGGCCGTCTGAGAAAAACGGATTATGTGACAGCTGTTATCACTTGCCGAATGCGGTTAACTTCTGCATTATTTACATTGTTGTCGGGTTGCAAGCAGCGAACCATTTTACGTAATTACACCACAAGTGGCTGAATAATACATAATATAAATACAGGTTACCTTATCGATAGGCGAATTCATTTTAAAGGTGCACTTTGTTCGAATGCGGAATTGTGGTTGCGGCAGGAAATCTCTAATAGGCTACAGCCTGACAGCATATAGTTCTGATTGCTGCTTAAAACTTCTCCTTAAAAATGTATAATCGAATCCTATAATCATCGCCATTCAGATAATAAGAAATTCAATGGGATGACCGGTGTTAGATGTTGGTATTTTGATATTTTCCAAAATACGTGAGATAAATTGAAAAATATTTATATGTTGAATAAATCAAACGAATGTTTTATACAATACGAGGCATATAAAAATAACAAATATGCATGTCAAAACGTTTTTTTTTATATGCCTGCACTATAAGCCCATCAGAGAAGGTGACGCCGGGTTCTGTCAGGAGTGAGGAGGTTTCCACTTCAATCAAAGAACTGTCATACTGCAGCAATCAGAACTATGTGTTTTATTGTGTGTAGTATTTCTGATAGGTTACAGCCAATTAGAACTATCTGTCGCGTATTTCTGTCAGGTAGCAGCCAATCAGAGGCTTGGTGCCGCAACCATAGTTTCGCTACCACACTGCAGCCTACAACGAACGCGCAGCTTAATCCGAAAGCGACTTTATTAAATGACTATTTTTGAGATATTTTGGAGATCGCTCATTATGTTGTACTTATTTACTACCAAAACTGGAAATTGATAGTGACTTCAATCACGAATATCACGCGTACATGTCATTGTTTTACAGACAAAATACTAATGTATTTGTTTTCCCAACTAACCCTTAAAAATCATTTTTTTACTTATGTAATAGTGCATAGTGTGCTGCAGATTATTGGCATTTGCCGGAAAGTATGCGATTTTCGAAAAATAAGAGCAATTTTAAACTGCAGTAAAAATAAATGGCCTTAATGTGCACACTATTACAGATAAAGAAAGTTTCCTCAACACATGTATATTGTATATCAGTAGTGCAATGTTCTACTAAACAATAGCTGAGTCAGGGATGTCGGGCCTTTATGTACCGGAGTAGTTTTCCATCGCGCCAAACACGTAGATGAGTTTCTTTCAGATTTTGCCGACTTATTGATGATTTGAATCAGACTCTTATGTAGAAAATGTTTTCTTCAAAATATCGGATATCGTTGCCAAAAACTGTTTATCAAAGCTCGTACATCATTCCAAAAGAAATATACTTTTGTTACGATGAAAGAATAGAATTCGTTAGCCTTTATATCATGACGTAAAGCAAATACTGCATCAGTTTAGTATCTAATCTTCCCATGAAATCCATATGTTTAAACGATAAACTTCTTAAAAGTTCGCTTCGGTTGTACGGTTTTGTTACAAACAAACTACCACGTTAAGGTAGGTTACATAAATAAGTACGTCGGACGAACACAGTGAGCTTTAAGTTCCAAGTTTTCGACGACTAACATCAAACATGCAATTTCGTCAAAATCTTGTCTTTGCATGATTAAATTTGATCAACCAGACTCGGTAAATATTATATACTTTTATTGAAACGTTCGTATTGCGCGGCTTTAGTTGATGTATTGCTAAACGTCTTTATCGAAATTTTAATAGTCATTTTGAGTGAAATAAACATTGTTGATAAATATTATTTATTCATTAGTCGTCGATCTAATTATGTATGTTGCAGTAATTGCTAAGTCAAACTACTCTAAGAGCGTACTTCAAGTGATCTTAGCTGTCTACGAGTATTTACAATCCATATTAAACCGATTATTATTGCATCCACCATCGGAAATGTACTACGCAACGTACGCACGTGAACTATTTTACTAATTACTATTAAAGTGACAGTGTTAGGATATTCTGGAAACTCCAATATTGCCGATGACGTCATACGTTGAGTTCGTTTCGGTAATCTACGCGTAAGCTGGTTTACATTGTGTTTCCGCTTCGATGGAGTTTCAGCTTAAAAAGAAGTGGACGTTGCAACTGCATTTTATTGAACGGTTACTGCGAACCAGCAGTCAGTTTGACGGTAACATGGACAATAACATGACGATGGTAATATAATGAAGATTTTATGCTGAATTTGGCAACGGAAAATGTGTTCTATTTGTGAAAGGCGAAAATTCAATTTGGATCGTAGACCGCAACCGCAAGCGGGTCACATTACAGTAAGCACAACGAATGCACAGATACACCATTTTTAATGATCAATCTTTGTAAGCCGCTTCCGGTTGCGGTATGCTACAAAACATGGAACGATACAGGTCGGTTTTGAATTACCGACACCTGCAGCAGACCGCAGACAGCGGGCAGCAGTGCAGTCGCAGTCGTCCGCAGTGCTGTCTGCGGTCGTTAATTCGATTCTGGCTTCATGCCGCGACTGCCGACTGCACATCACATAATCAACGTTGCTAATGTGTGAAAATTTCCCTAAAAATTCTTATTTAATCCCAGTTCGATACCCTAAACTCTACCATAGGCTTCTGATCTCATGTTACTTGTTCTATTCATCTTGCGATACACAAGTAGATGAAAACGGTTTCTACAATAATCAGTTTTTATTAACATATTTTAATAACCATTGATGATTCAAATTAAACTATTTTTTTTCAAATTTGGTAATATAACGTATGGTCGGAGAGCCGATCGCTGACGGCTAATATTACTGAGCTCAATTACGGTAAATTAAGCAATTATAGGTTGATACTTTATATTGATTCACCGTGTTTGGGGTCTTTGTATTGTACACCTGTACTTACCTTCATTGCTCCCCTTTTTGTAGAACATTAAAATATTTATATGCATGCCTAATATATTTAACATGCATGCTTGAAATGTTTGACATACATGCTTATCAACATGCTTGACTGGGTTCTTTATGCGTGAGGTGAGGTCGAGGTGTTATCACTACGCTAGCCTTCTCCGGGTGATCTCAACCCTGAAATAACTTTCAATAGTTAATTACAAACTTACTGGGATACGTACTGAAAACATAATTAAAATCACTTGTGTAAGCGGGAATCCGGCGTAGGCAACCCCAAACAATTAAAAAAAATGTTTTGTGTAGTAAATGAAAAAATAATGTTTTGTGGGGTTCACCTGTCTACGAAATCTTTTAAATATTTACTCAGGTTGTTTCAGCTCTGAGCCAGAAAATCAGACAAACAGATTTAAGTACTAAACAATGGTTATTGTGGGTTTAACTTCACTGTTCTAATTGACTTTAATTAATTAGTGTTCAGGATTTTATCTCATTTTTAGGGTTTCGTACCCAAAGGGTTAAAACGGGACCCGTGTACTGAGACTTCGCTGTCTGTCCGTCCGTCAGCCCGTCCGTCCGTCCGTCCGTCTGTCACCAGGTTGTATCTCAAGAATGGTGATAGACAGTTGAAATTTTCACAGATGATGTATAATTGCCGCTATAACAACAAATACTAAAAATAAATTTAAAAAAATATTCAAGGGGGCCTCCCATACAACAATCGTGATTTGCCGTTTTTTAAAGCACGGAACCCTCCGTGCGTGAGTCCGACTCGCACTTGGCCGGTTTTTTTGTTATTCTTGAATTCGTTTCACGGGCGTTTATCACTATTTCTACTGACCATTCAAACACTTCTCTAATTAGATGTTGAGGGTTGGCCGACAACGTAGTGTTAACACGACTCTCCACCAAAGTAGATTGAAATAACTTTAAGTTCCGCGATACGCAAACACCTAACATTTTTTTTTAACTGTGTCATAATGCATTGTAACTGCAGACATATATTTTTGGACTTAATAATGGGCATTTAACCACTAACCTACAAGAAAAAAACGAATGTAATTTATCGCCCATTCCTTGTTCACGAATGGGACTGTTAGATAATTGAAAAAGACTGGTATTAGGGAACGAAAATTAGATGTAGTCGATAAAAAACTAAAGATTCGACCGTCCGTAGTATCCTTATTTAACAATGCTCGCAGGAACATTCCCTCGGAACGTATTTTCTTTATTCATTAGCATCGCCTATCGGTGTCATTGGCATATAGACGTTGTGCCATTAAACCGCTAACCGTAAAAGTAAAGTACTGGAATGTTATGTCCCATTGCTAAGCAAAGGCCCTGATCAATACTTAGAAAAATATAAATTCAAACATTATCATCCGGTCGGAACATTGTCAAAAGAAAAATGAAGTCGGGTTGGTTTTTAGTATAATTTGGTGTACAAATACTTCATGCACATCCTAACTGAAACTTAACAATAAAGTTCTAAACCCTGTGATTGTGTATACACCGAACATATAATGTAGTATTGCATTTTTTACTGTACAGCTATAATATTTTTTTCGCTATCAAATGGTTTGTCACTTTCTGACATAAGCAATTTTCTGAAGAGCAAAAGAGACAAAACATAGTGTTTTAGTGGGTTCGTATCAAAAGGACATTTAAGCAGAACGCCCTATTAGCAGATCGTCCTTAAAGCAAAACGGCATTATTAGCATAACGTCCTAAAAGCAAAACGACATATTAGCAAAACGGCCTAATATCAAAACGACACCTTAGCTGAATGGCCTAGTACAATTCAATACAAATTATATTTAAACAAATATAAATTCATGAACTTAAATCTTTAATACCAGTCTATATAACAAAACGTCTATTTAGGAAATCGTCAATTTTTAATCATGTACAAATTATGAACATAAAAGTTTACCCGTCCGGAGACATACGGTACGCGTACACCGAATCCGTCATCGGCCGAAGTATGCTCGGGCGTCATCGGCCGAACTCAGCCGATCAAATCAAACGTAAGTAAATGGAAGAGAGCGCATACACTGCTACTACCGACGTCGTCCGATTAGCAGTGTATGCGCTCTTTTCCATTTACTTACGTTTGATTTGATCGGCCGAGTTCGGCCGATGACGCCCGAGCATACTTCGGCCGATGACGGATTCGGTGTACGCGTACCGTTAGGTCTTTATGTCAAATTACCGACATGCACGTAAAAAAAAAAATAACCCTAACCTACCGAATAGTAAGATTTTTTTTTTTTACGTAACTGGTTACAAATCAGTGAAGAAAATTGTTTTTACGTACTATTCGGTAGGTTAGGGTTATTTTTTTTTGTACCAGTTACGTAAAAAAAATAACCCTAACCTACCGAATAGTACGTAAAAACAATTCGACGAGTCAAATTTTAGACGGTACAGTTTTATTAAAAATTTTCATTTTCTTGTGTACATGACTGTCCATGTCGTTTTGATATTAGGCCGTTTTGCTACTAGGTCATGTTGCTAGTAGGACGTTATGCTAATATGCCGTTTTGCTTTTAGGACGATCTGCTAATAGGGCGTTCTGCTTAAATGTCCTTTTGATACGAACCCGTTTTAGTTACACCTCGTTTAATAAGGCGGAAAAAGTAGAACCGAACCACGTATTTAACTTTTCGTTTTTTAAACTTCGATCTCTAGCGCAAACAGATTTGGTGCACACACAACAAACAAACGAATGTTCTAATGACATTTATGGAATATCCTATGACCATTACTATTAAAACTCTGTTTCTAGTTTCCCTATTAAAATGTACGTTGAAACATTCGTAAATGAATATTTTGAACTAAACATTTTACCATAATGAATAACGGATCTTCAGCTTAGTATTTTAGTGTTATTTAATGCTTACCTCATAAGCGAATCATTATGAGTAATACGTATGAATAATTTAAATGTATTTCACATGCCATTTGATCAGACTTGGATTGCATTACACATTGAAAATTATTCGGCATTGTTGGTTTATCAAACATATTTTATGCAAGTGAATATTATATTGAAAACATATAAGTCTCTCCCGGTTGTTTCAATTGTTAGTAAGAAACTTTCTTTCTTAAACATCCAACAGCAGGTTAGTGACCAACCATGGGGTTTTAAGGTGATTAAGGAAAGAAAGGTTCTTAAATCTTCTTATTACTTACTTTCATATCTATACTTATATTATAAAGCTGCAGAGTTTGTTTGTTTGTTTTAACGCTCTAATCTCAGTAACTACTGTACCGATTTGAAAAAATATTTTTGTAATAGATAGCCACATTCAACAGGAAGGTTATAGGCTACTTTTCATCCTAAAATTCCCACGGGAACGGGTATAACGCGAGTAAAAGCGCGAGGCGCTGCTAGTTTCTTATATAAAAAAATAAAAATACATTATAATGAATGGTGTAAGAACAATCATATGGCCTTAAATGTTAATAAATGTCACTCCATTACTTTTACTAAAAAATCTAAACCAATCACATACAAATATTTTATAAATAATTCTGTCCTACAACGAGTTTCAGTCGTAAAAGATTTTGAGGTTTTGCTGGATTCAAAACTTTCTTTCAGATCACATTATGAATCCATAGTACTGAAAGCCAAAAAAACCCTAGGATTTATCAATAGAACTGCGAGACCTTTTAAGCAATCGGCTAGTCTGCTAACTCTCCATACTTCCCTAGTGCGAAGTATAGTTGAGTATTGTAGCGCAATATGGTCACCTTTCTATTCAATTCATATTAATAAAGTAGAATCTATACAAAAGAGATTTTTTATCATTTGATTTTATTGAAATTAGGACAAAAAATGAGTATCCTAAATATATAGATAGACTTAATAATTATCCTGGACTCATTGGAAATAAGACGAAAAGTAAGTGATTTAATAACCCTATATAAAGTACTGAATTCTTAGATGGACACGACCATCATCAGACATATGTCACTGAAAGCGCCTAGCAGACCAAACCGTAAAAAACATTTGTTCACAATACCCTCTTCCTCTAATAATGTAACCTCTCATAGCCCGTTACCATGAATGTGCGCATTATATAATGAACATAACAAAAGTTTTGATATTTTCTTCGACACCTTTGGTAAATATAAATCGTCAGTAAGATCCTTGTTAGCTCCAAAACCGTGAAGTACACTTAAATCATAATCTTACCTAAAGTGAGTGTGTGTATTTCAATGCTGTGCACAGTTATAATTGATGTACAAATTCACGATTGTTTTCCTATTTATAAGTTTAATTATAAGTATGAATTGTATGTTGTTATTGTGCCAAATAAATAAATAAAAATAAGTAGGGATGTTCTGGACATAATATATGGGATATGTTTGCATCCTACTCCATTTTACTCGGTCGCCGGAGCCTCGTGTAGCCGTGTATAATATTCTTTCACGCCGCATAGGTAGGGCACGTGAGCACACTTTCACAATAATTATAATTGATCACCCGCCGGTCGCGCTTTCAATTGATCGTCGTTCACTTCTAAATTGCTGTCTTTCAGCACGGAAAAGTGTGTAAATTGAATAAATGTAACGTTTTCGTAGTGTTTATAGTATAATGTCAGTTCAAAATCAATATAAATTCAGGTATTCAATGAAAGCGACGGGCGTATAAAAACCCACTGCATAGTAAATCTCACTCAAGATATCAGTACAGTGAGAAGGAGAAATAAAAACAAACTAAGAGGAGAATAATGCTACCCTAATTCCAATATCAACAAATAGCTGGCATATAATCATATCTTATAATAGGGATTTCAGAGCGCTTTTAATTACGATGTTTTGAACTCAACGGCTGCGGTTTTGCTTTGTATAAATAAAAACAATTGAGTAACGCACCGTTGCAACACCGTCTTGCTAAAAAAGCATAAACAAGCGCAAAGACAGCTGAAAAATTAAAAATTACCTAGTTTTAGTGCTACAATACGTTTGGATGACGAATAACATCCTGCCAGAGCCTAGTGCGAGAGCTACCCTTTGACTCGACGATGTATATTGTTTAAAATGCAAGAGTAAATTGCAATGCTAAGCGCTTGTGCTAATTATATGGATGGCTGAATTTAATTGCTACCATGTTTCAGCGAGCGCTGTGTTCTGGCCTACTGTTGAATTAAAAGGGTAAGAGAAGAAAACGCAACTAAAAAAAGAGAAAAAGTAATGGCCCACTGCTGGGCAAAATTGGAGCAAAGCTATCATACCACAGACACTTTTTTAAGAAACAACACCAGAAGTATCTACTTCTATCTTTCCTTATTTAGGTAAGTAGGTCCAAATTTTTGTAAGATATAAAAAATATAGATGACAGACAGACACTCTCGTAAGAACGTGGTCTCACTTAACATCAGGAAAGTTAAGTAACATGTATAAACAAAAAATATAATGAATGCATATTCCTAGTATAAACGAAAATAACCATAAACTTAGAAGTAACCCTTTTAAGAAGTAATAAAAAGGCCATAACGCTACCAAAAGTATACATCATTAAACATAGTATTTTTCATACAAAATGACAACGTTTACTCACCCAGTAATAATAAAAAAAACTTAATGGAATACCTCGACACTCGGCCAATATCACAAGTATGTACTTACCTAAACGCGACGGTCATAGTTAATCCATCGAACCAAATAAAAATTCTTAACCAAGCGCTGCAAATATACTGAACCAAGCATGTGAAAATTACGCCGTATGGGTATATGGGTATGTTTACAACTCATTGCGTATATATACGACGCTCGGCATTTGTGTGGAAAAAATAAGTTTAAATTCAAAATTAGAAGCGTAAACCAGTATAGAAAAAATAATTCTGTGCATTATTATTTTTTCAACTTCTACTGTCCCACTTCCGAGCAAAGATCAATTGAACATCATTGTTAACTAATTTGTTTAGAACATAGATAGATATTAGTAAACGCACACATTTACATCGAAGTAAAATTACACATTGATTTTATTTAGTCTGCATTGAGTACTGTGCATATCTGCAGGGTATTTACAACTAGCTTCACTTTACTATACTGTACTCTATCTTGTGTTTTTATTAGGTCTAAGGTCGAAACGATACGCCAATTTAAATAACATATTATGTATATACATGGCAGGCACATAAATGTCATATCACGAACAAGCAATTTATTATTTTCCATTGATTTTCAGGCCTATTTGTTGTGTAAATATTTAATATGTAAGACAACAACTTCCTTTATTTCTTGGAAAGCAGTTATTTATTAGTGTAGTAGTATAGTATAGTTTGTTGACAGTATTTTTTCGGTCAATAATGTAACTCACCTGCCAAAACTTTAATACTCCGACACTCTACAAATTGTAAATATAAACAAAAGATTAATCTACCCCTTCACAGATCATTACAAAATCATACACGGTAAAGTCAACCAGTTACGTAATTAAGTCGCCTAGGGACTCGTGGTTCACATTCCTTGTGTCTAAATTAAGGAATCTCGTTACCGAGATAAGATGTAGTGCAGTTGCTTGTGTTGCCACAGTTGCAAAAGGGACTAGGCAGTTTGAAGGGTTGAATGGGATGTGATGAAGCAAATTGTATGTGGGTGTTTGCATTTGTATTCGAGGATTTTCTTTGCTTTCGGCACTTATTGGAGCTGTTACCGAAATGAGAATATTACAAGTATTGGGATGGTTTTGTGTTTTTAACGATTTGTTAGACGTTGGTCCAATAATTTCGTTAAACGGTTTTGGAGTGCCATTCCATCTGAACTGCATTTGTTCTAAAATGCTTTTCGTTCAAGTCCAATTGTTGGTGAACTGAACAAATTATCGATGTTGGTTAAAAACGTTGGTTAAATAAAAAGGATTCGAAATTTTAAGCTTCTAAAACGCAAATATATTTTTTATTTCTATTACAAGTCAACTCATCTTTTCGTGATTATTCATTCCAAAGACCAACGCATTGCAGAATCCCTTTCCCATCGAAACCAGAAAATGGGGGGTCCATAACACCTAAGTCTTCTAGGTGTTAAATTCCTTTTATAAATCAGCCAAAAAATCCGGCACAACCAAAAGACATTAGACGTCCTGAAAGAAGATCAATAACAAAAAGAGACCCACATATTTAACCCAGACCCGAACTGAACTCCTCAATAGTACCGAAAGCAGTCACACCGTTTAGTACCGATTTCGTAGAGTAGTACTTGGACCAATTTTATCGTTCCTCAGATTTATAGCCTCAATGTCTTCCACAATCGACTTACATGCCACTATGTCACGATAAACAGGGCAAATCATTGATACGGCTTTACTGTACGACAAGGTTGAAATACCTCGATAGAGGAAACAAAGTAACGCAACGAGGTTAATACAAGAACATTCATAAATGTTTTCGTTATATGTAGGTTTACATGGGCCTTAGGTTTTACTATGGTTGTTACGACGAACTCGAAATAGTGTTGTGTGTAGAATTAACGTTTTGAATAAAGAACAAAAAAAACTGGATAGTAAAATGAGTGGTTGCGTTCAATTTTTTGTTGTATCTAAAAATGTATGGTAACGTACAATTCGTTAGAACATCAAATTGTTTAACGAATGTCCAGTACTTTTTGTCGGATTTGAGGTTGTATATTTGTGATATTTTAATGTTTATTTATTAATTTATATAAAGCCTTATCTATACTCATATTATAAAGCTGCAGAGTTTGTTTGTTTGAACGTGATAATCTCAGAAATTACCAATCCGATTCGAATAATTCTTTTTGTAATGGATAGACACATTCAACGGGAAGGTTATACGCTATCATAGGCTACTTTTCATCCCGAAATTTCCACAGGAATAGGCATAACGCGGTAAAAACCGCGGGGCGCTGCTAGTATCACTATTATTCGAATGAACCTGAGGCACTCTAGTGTATATAGATTGTTAGAAAGATCTCCCGTCAAGCAACCAAATATATCCGCATAGATTTTTCAATATCCTACTAAGTAATATGATGTAGGATGTATGGATGTTTTTTGCTCTTTCACGAAAAAACTACTGGACGGATTTGGATAGAACTTTACAGTAATATAGGTTATACATCAGAAAAACACAAGGGATACATTTTATCCCAAAATTCCCGCGGGAACCGATACACTGCGGGTAACACCGCGGGGCGCGGCTAGTACTACATATAATAATGTGAATTAAGTCATCGGATAACTTAAGTTAGTTTGACTTAACAACTAGTTTGACTATTAATATCTCTTGGCCCACACTGACCTTTGGGGCGACGTCTCAAATACCTGTCATATCAAGTTCAGATAAGGGCTAGCATTTAAGGTCTATCAAGGTTTCTAAACGATTGTGGTCATCCTAAGATTATAAATGCGAAAGTAACTCTGTCTGTCTGTCTTCTACGCTCTTTCACGCCAAAACTACTGAACCGATTTGAATGAAATTTGGTACACAGTTAGTCCAGAGCCTGAGAAAGGACCAGGCCACTTTTTATCGCGAAACTCCTGCGGGAAGAGTACAACGCGGGTGAAACCGCGGGGCGCTGCTAGTTGCATTATAATTACTTACCAAAAAGAGTGGCATCAAGGTATGACCTAAATATAAATTAACTAGTGCTAAAACTAATTGCCCCGAGGTTTCCCTACCCCTAATCCATCTATCCATCCTTAATACAAATCTCTTTTTAACCGACTTCAAACACCGAAGGGGTTCTCAATTCGGTAGGTATATTTTTTGTTTCCTTTTTGTATATAACCAATTACTGGGGTTTCTCATTCGACTTATGTGATTCTCGACTCCAAAAATAACAATACTAGTTATATAATTCATAATGACTACTACCTTACTAGTACTCATAATATTATGAATATAGAGTATTGTTTTGCTTTTAGGGTGCTTTCAAATTATGCGTTTCGTGTCGGACCGCTGCGGTGCCGAAGCGGTGCGTTTGTCGCATTGTGAACGTACGATCGTGTGTTTTCATACAAATCGAGCCGTGCGGCAACAGTGCGGCGTCGGTACCGCGAAATAATTTTAGTACGCACTGTTGCCGCACGGCTCGATTTGTATGAAAACACACGATCGTACGTTCACAATGCGACAAACGCACCGCTTCGGCACCGCAGCGGTCCGACACGAAACGCATAATTTGAAAGCACCCATAAGGTTTGAAGTCGTTTTCTTTAAACGTAGTTTTTAAGTTCAAAGTCTCTTTACATTCACCGGCAGACATTAGATATCTATCATCTTTTGTTTTAAGCCAAAACACGATAACGGCTTATCTTAAAGAAAATATGAAGCTGAAATATTTTTTAACAAAGTCATGATACGCTTATCACTGACAAAGGGTGAGATAAGTCACATTTTCCTCCCCTATATAAGAATATTATTAGTCCCCTCTGGTTCCTTCCAGGTCACTGCACAGATGTGTACACTGCAATGAAAACTTATACTTAACTCATTTATAATCCGCTCAATAAAAGTGAGTCATGGTTAGTGCAACCGAGAGGTCTAGCTTACGGTTTTGCGCTAGAGTTCTTCAAGCTATAGCTTGAAAGTATTTTAGAAAAATCAACCCCGAAAGTGGTTTGGGAAAAAACTTATGGAAGTTTAGGTACTAGTATACGACCTATGTCTATTCAATAAAACTAGACTTTCAGGAATTGGAATTTCTTCCATTTTTAGTCGTATTCTGGATGTTATTTGTTTATTTCATATTTTATTGTTAACTAGCTGTGCCCCGCGGTTTCACCCGCAGCGCCCCCGTCCCGTGGGAATTCTGAGATTTTTATTTCTTATAAACCTCACGGAGCCCGAGACCTTTCCAACGAATGCAAAACCGTGGAAATCGGTCCAGCCATTCACGCGTGATGCCTTGACCAAAGAAAACGGGTTTCATTTTTATATTATATATAGATTAACTTGTTAATAATATGGTCAACCTGACCAATCCTGGTGTCAGAGTTATTGAGCCACCAAAGGCCTCTGACATGGCTCAAGTAGTAAAATAAAAAAGTATTAGCCAGTAATGTCCCACTGCTGGGCAAAGGCCTCTCATCCCACTGAAGTTATCAGTACAGTGAGGAGGATCATAAGTAAGGATTAGTAAGTCAAGCCAAAAAGACCATTTCCAATCTTATCATTACTAAATGAAACCGCATCAATCGCATTTCATAATTTGGTTTGATACAAAACCCCATATTTTTCCAGTTAACTTGCTACATAAAACATTTGATAATAAAACAATATCGACGCACTCCACTCCTCCGGCACTTTATAATAAAGGATGCAGTCTATTAACTTTAGTTATTTTGTAATAAACAAACTATGTGCTAGTTTTTAGTCGACTTCAGAAACTATGAAGAACTAAGAAGACCTTCCCATTTGAGTGTTCTTTATTTACAAGATAGATACAAAGCTCTTTTTATATTAGACTGTATACTGGTAATGTAAAGGATTAGAAATAATTAACTGAGTAAAAAAATCGACTCGCCTTAAAGACAATGTTTTGAGAAATCACCACAAAATTAGACTAACAACAAAAGAGATTTGTAGAAAAGAGAATAAATAATGAATCAAAGGTCCTCTAGTAACACTGATATAATTTCATAAAGATAATTTAAAAGTTGTCAAGTAAATACCTAAATCAAAGCCGTATCATAACCAAAGTTATTTTCGAACATTCATAAAAAGGTAAAAGCGCAGAAAAACTTTCCTTTCTGTTGGTTAAAACCCGGTTTTGTTTGAAAGTTTTAAAAATATTTTCTTATTTCACCTTTAACAAGTTCCTAGCGTCTGTATTCGACGTTTTAAAATTAACTATTAAGTTATCCAGCGTTCGCACGTTCTGTTACACAGCGTAATAAGCGTTCTACTCAATTTGTTTTAACTTAAGCTAAAATTTAATTACGAAGTTGGCGGTCTTGTTGCTAACATTCATTCATATTTCGATGTATCCAAGCTTCGATTTTCGATATTTATTGGGTGATTCGTCGAAAAAAGAGGAGTAACAACGGAAGACTGAAAAACGTAAAAATATATTTTGATAGCAACCGTGGGTGAGCATTCAGCTTGTCGTGCCATGCGCCATGTCACAAAGAAGGGCTGTGAAATACAATATCATTTGTTTTTATTGCGAATCACACATTTTAAATGTTTAAAAATCAATTCGTTTTCTATAATGTTCGGGTGTAATGAAGTTGTTGAAACAGGGACTAAATGGTTATAAGGGCGGTTACAGACTAGCATTTTATTCGAACGCTATTAGCGTTTACGCACAGATAGACTCGTACAAACACGGCCAGTTTTTAGAAGCGTAGAATGTAACGCCTAACGCATATAATGCCAAAACGGCGCAAAAGCTCAGAAAAAGGTAGTCCGTCCTAAATTGCTCTCAAAGTTGCTATACCACAAACAAGTATTTAAATTATTTGCTTATATTTTTTACTGTAAAACACTCATAATTTCTGCAACTTCAACTACCTAATTAAAATTGTTTTTACCGAAGGAGCCTGAAGGAAGTTTGATTAGCACGGTTAAAACGTAGTAGGTTACTGAGTTTAAGCCCACTATAGTCACATGTGACATATGTCAACAGTCAGACACTTGTCTTTTGTCATTCAACAACGGGTAAAAACAAATTTCTTTTGTTAACAAAAATTGTGTTGTCCCTTCCGCTCCTACAAAACATGTTTTCATACCAGCCCATCTAGAGCATAACAAGATTAACAAGTACTGTGTGTTGATTGGTAACATATTTACGAAAACTCTAATTTGAAATATTATACACCAATCAAGTCCCAGAATTTATGAATTACTAGCCGCGCCCCGCGTTGATACCCGCGCTGTGCCTGTTCCCGGGGAAATTTCGGGATTTTTCCAGCCAAAGACCATTCCTTCTGAAGAGGAAAAAGGATTATTGATTTCATTCCATGCTTACCCCATCACTGAACCTATTCTGTTAAAGGAAAAAATGTATTTGATTAAATCTATTCTAATTTTATCGTGATGCTTTGAATTTATCGTAAGAAAAGATATATGATATAATATTATACTATAGTGAGTTCAGACTTCAATGGTATGCAAAATGGTGACAGTTGAAAAATACTATGAACAAAATATCGATGAAATGAATCTCTTCATTGTTTTGTAATTTTATTTCGTGTACCTGCGAAACATGTATTCGGAATTGTTCAACTAAAAAATCAAAATGTTTTTTGATTTCGATCGTCGATTCTAAGCTAAAACGTTTTAACTGTATGTAGGTTTTATTCCACAAGCTTTATTTATAGACCGTTTAATAAAACGATGTTCGAAATATGAAATACCTATTTTATTAATTAACAAAATTGGAAAATATTGCAATTACGTTCTATTCTGACATCTTCAGTGAGGTAAATAAATAAATCATTTATTATATACCAAGCTATATAACTATACCAAGGATAAACGGTTTTATTAGTAAGCCTGAAAATTTAGATAAAACTTTAAACTTCTTGCCAAGTATCTAAAGAGGCTGATTTTCTCAGAAAAGGTTATTAATTCAATATGAAAAATTATAAAAACCGTTTCACAGAAATGAGTTAAGAAAAATATCTTAGGTACGAAGAGAAAAATAAATCGATTTAATACTTCTTAGTTGAAGCGAGGCTTAAAAACCTTGAATTCAAATAACGTCATAAAAATTATCCATTGAAATGAATCGAATTCTCACTTCGGTCCGTTTTAATGCGCCAAGGGTATTTTTGTAGCATTTGATTCAAATCACGAATTTATGAGGGTGGAAAATTAATCCGATTCGGAAACAATTGACAGTCTAGCACAACTGAATCATGACATTTAGCTTATCGTGTTTTTTATCGGCGTCCCAATTCATTTTCTTCTTCAATAGGTGTTATTGCGTTATTGCATTAGGAAGTTTACGTAATGCGGTCACCGAATTAGTGTCTTTTTAATCTGATACGGTGACCGTACGTCGTCTTCATATAGGTTGTTCCTTTTCGATCTCCGTATATTTTAGCTTCCAACTTTGTCTTTGGATATTGTTATAATTTTATTTTTAAATTGCTGCTAGTTCCAGAGCACGATCAAACTAACAAATTCTTCAGCTGTGTTAGGCGATAGAACGCAGCATGTTCGAATTTAAACGAGGCCGAGAGCTTAATACCACGCTGCGTTCCCTCCCGGCACCACCGATAAAACTGTATTAGCCTGTAATTTACCATTTCTGGGTAAAGGCCTCTCATCCACAGAAAATACTAGAACAGTGATTAAAATAAAGCATTTTAACAACTTTTTCCACTACAGGTTGGAGATCTCAAACCCGAGCTATGTTTGAAAATTAGGAAACATGTTTTCGTTCGACTTGGGAATTGAACCCGGGACCCCAGTCTTGGCAGTTACACTATTCTACCGGCATCATCGGTATAATCTTTATCAAAACCGCACCGGCCCAAATAGGTGTGGGCGGGCACGTGTCGAGTATCTCGAGAGATGGGCCCATATCACCTTTTTTCAGTAGTCGGGTGGTATTATTATATAAGCCCTAATGTCCCACTGTCGGGAAAAGGCCCTCTTCCACTCAGCTTAGACGCGATACTAACTAGGACGAAATAGCTTACGAGCTTAACGGGCCGTATTTTACCCAGTAGTATGAGGATACCTCTTAACGTAGCAAAAAAAAGTTAATTTTAATGCGAAAGCTATTAAATAGGATCTTTCATCTTTTCATCAGAAAAGTCTCATGATTAAGCCCGTATGAGTAAAACCAGAGGTTTCAACGCCAGCAGATAAACAAAATAATTCAGAAAATACTACATAATAAAAAGCTCGCACACTTGGAAGAGTACATTACATTTTATTCTCTTCATCCTGATATATCTGTGTTTGGACCTGAATATCCTCGGGCGAAGCCACTAAAAATGAAATTTCAACGTGTCTAGAGGCTTTTCAAGTTTTCCAAACACCCAAACAAAGTTGAACGTATACGTTCACACGGGTGAGTATCAGCAAACTTTACCTACGCTTTTGTTTTATGTGTAATTTGCTCAAAAATGAAATGGTAGCGAAATAGGACTAAGCTGTTGTTTGGTAAGTAACGGTGGCTTCGGTGAAGGTGGTATATAGTTTCAATCTGATTGTTCAAGAAAGGTTCGGGCGAGTTTAGACATCCTTTGTATTTGAATGCGGGTAATAAGATCAATGTATGTATTCTGAGAACTATTGGCGGTCGATCTTAATCAAATGGTAGAGTAACTTTGAGTAGGTTAGGGGTCAACCCTGGTGTCAAAGTTTTTAGTCCGCCTCAAGGCGCTCAATATGGTCTGACGATGAAACAACCAGGACCGACAATTTAACGTATCCTCTCAAGAGTAGTAGCGCTCCGTTAGAGCTGCTCGTTGCTTAACAGTAAGATAAGTTAACATTACTCAGTCGTAATATAATTATTTTGTTGTTGCGTCTACATTTTCCCTCATAGTTAATCTAGTGCGAGGACTGTTAACCATGTCAAGCGCCTAAGCAGAGCTGACTTCTTTCCTAGGTAGTCTTTTTAAAACTTCCAAGTCACCTAGATCTGCGACCGTCAAGTTACGTTTCTACCAAGAGGGTTAATATCTAAAAGAGTATATTTGTACACAAATAGAAATTACATACTTTTACAAAGATTGCGCTATAAAATTCTAACAATCTTGCGCTCTAAACCCTATTCCGAAAGGACCGCATTCAATATGTAAATATTTGAACGTGTATCACTGACGAGAATAAAAACAGTTGTTTTGTTCCATAAAATCATATGCGGTCGCAGCCGACTCGACGTTTCAGTCCTTTGCTGTGGTCATAGGTTCGTGTTTGCCGTTACCAAAAAAGAAAATTCCTTCATTCAACCCTATTATATTTTACGTGATATCTCCGTCAATTGTTAAGCGATTTCATTCATTCCTTTTCATATTCTTTATTGTACAAATACACCCAAAAGCAACTTATCTTACTTAAAATAACACAATAGATTTCTCTGGTTCTTGTCAAATTAGACGACTTGTCTTGAGAGTTGAATAAGCAATAAATACCGGGCCCGCAACACTTTATTTCCGTAAACCGATAAGTATCTTAGTCTTTTTGAAAAGCAGTCACATATTTCGGTCCTTTTGTTTCAAATGCCGGCTGAAAATTAAGTAGCTTACCGCGGTGAGTCACCCTAAAAAGTGTAATGTTGTGTAATCAGTGACTTAGCTTTTTGTCGCATTCAAGAACCAGACAACTTTGTATGAAGTCGATCAATGTACTTTCTTATTCCCTTCAAACCTTCAGTTGTTGGAAAATCCGAAATTAATTGAACGCTTTCCTCTGGAGTCAGGATAAAATATTATTTCCTTATATTTTTTCTACTCGCTACTGAATATATAGGTCGTTGAACTTGACCACAGCTTGCGCAGTAGTTAGGTCGGGTATCTCGAGAGCTTTGGCGCCATCGAGTCTTTGGATCTCGGCGTCAAAATGTCTGCGACGTATTCTGGTTGCGTATACATAGATAAACACATCTCCCAGTAAGTTGGTTATGTATCAAATGAATCGGCTCATGATATCACTATGTTTTATTCATACTTAAAGACCTATTTGGTAATTTAGCTATTCAAGAAATCTGGTTGGAGGTTATTTCGTTTAGCTTGATTTACTTCCTTATTCTATTACGAGTAACGCATTGTTCTTGTCTATTATGAACTAGCAATGCCCCGTGGTTTTAAACGCGTGATCCGAGCACGTCAGAACATGTTTTATGCAATTAATTGATGTAATTAATTAAAACAAGCATGCTTATTTCTGGCAAATGTGAACAGTTTACAGAGCATGCTAATTTTAAGCAAGCTTATTAGCATGCTTTTTTTGAGCACGTCTGTCAGTACCTTTAATCTATTGAACTTATCAGCTTGCATCTCACCAACTGCTCAATCCAACCGATGCTTTTCTGCCAATTCAAACTTAACTATTTAAAATACCTCTGTATTCCAAAGTTCCAACGACCGTTGCATGGTTTTCACCCAAGTCCCTCTAAAACTGCTGCTAATTATCTCGTTTGGGGCGTTTGGTCCTTTGTAATTCAGTCGTAGTCCCCTTAAAGCACCACAGGGTACTTGCATAGCAAACAAAACTGATAATGCAATTTCCTCCCACCCTTTGTGCCGAACGTCCACAGTTCTGTGTACTTTCACGAGCATCAGGGCGAATTAGCTTTATTAGGTACCTATTATTATCCTACTTCCTACCTAATATTATAAATGCGAAAGTTTGTAGGATGGATGTATGTATTGATGTATGTTTGTTACTGTTTCACGAAAAAACTACTGAATGGATTGGGATAAAACTTTACAGTAATATAGGTTATACATCAGAATAACATATGGGATACATTTAATCCCGAAATTCCCGCGGGACGGGTGCAACGCGGGTAACACCGTGCGGCACGGCTAGTACTAAATATACATATATCTTCAGTAAGACGCCTTTGCCCAATAGTGGGACATTACAGGTATTTTTTTTTTAATATAGAGTATTAGTGGCTCGTTTTGACAGGTTAAAAGTTAGGTTAGGTTAAAGAGGAAATATGTCTACTAGTGATGGCCAAAAATGTGTAAGCCTTGTCTATGCCTCGAACGTATCAATGTACGAGATAACAAAAATGTGGAACGAAAAATGTGAAATGCAATTTAAAATACACCAAGCGGTTTCAGCACATGGCGTAGACTTCAAATGAAGCACAGTTATGCTGAAACGATTTATAAACGTCAACTTTCATTAATTTTCAGAATTTCAAGTTGTCATGTTTATCGATTTTTTTTTAAATATGGATTTAATATCAATCCCAAGTATCTGCGATTCCGTTCGCGTAGAAGTAGAAAATTGTTCAAATATGATTTGTAATCTTATAACTGAATGTTTAATCACATTGTCATATATAAACGTTACCCTCCTTCTGCACGCTAGTAGGGGTAGCATTTCGGAAAATTCTTTCCTACGTCATACAAATAACACCCAGTTTCAAGTCTACGATCAGCGGTTTGGGTTGTACGTTAATCCATCAGTCATTCAGGACAAAGCATTTTATATGTACTAGCAGCGCCCCGCGTTGTACTCGAGTTGTACCCGTTTCCGTGGGAATTTCGGGATGCAAAATACCCCTATAACCATCCCGTTGAATGTGGCTATGCGGCACAACAATAATTATTCAAATCGCATTGGTAGTTTCTGATATAAGCATATAAGATTAGATTTCAAACAAACAAAAATAAACTTTTCAGCTTTATTGTATTGATAGATTATTGTAGATAACAGAACTTATCGCTGTCGTTGAAATGAAGATAGTTTACAATAAGCAGCTAGCAGTTAAATAGAGCAAGCGTCACAAATGTTTTTTACTTTCCTATCAGAACCCGCTGGCACCCCTTTTAAATGCTTTAAATAATAGCATTTTTTTTTCCTTTTCCATAAATAAAAACTCTATTAAGTGTGCCACCAATTTCTATAACTTTCATTTGTATGTTTCGCAAAAATATGCTTCACAGAACTATTTAATTGGCAAAACCGAATTCTGTGCAAAAATACTAATATTTTTTTTACTTTCATAGTTCGCTCCCTACATTTTTTCGTTCTGGCAAAAAACGAAATCAAAATCAGAGTACCCGATTCTGATCGAAAGGTTTTGGAGCGGCTATTGACAGACAGACACATCAAAGCTCATCGTACATCGGGATTTGAAAAACGAATAGAACTATTGGAAACGACATTCTCTAACCCTCGAAGTACTTCGTAGTTTGAAACACTAAAGTTCATATTGTTTCGAGTTTAGCATATGAATGATTTAATTAAAGCTACGTTCACTGGGTCAGGCGGAATAGACAAATATTTGACTATGCATTGTCTGAAATGAATAGGGTGACTTGGTTAGATATAACAAATGAATTTATTAAACATGATCAGAATACTTACACTATAGTTTTATAACTAAACTTATCTTGTAAAGATTTCCAATTATAAATAGTTAAGTGTTCTTCACTTTGGTACAATAATTTATATTTTTATTGACAACATACGTTATTATCTATTCATATCATAGCGATTACTTCCGAACATTCTTAAGCAACACCACTTTTGTTACATTTCTCATCTTTACTACACTCAACATCATCATTAGGCACGAGTTCACCATCTCTAAACTTGCCATGATCAAAATATTCTTCAATTTCTAACAGTGTTTTATTTTTTGTTTCTGGTAGTATAAAATAAAGTATAAGTAAAGATGGACCCATTACAGCTGCTAATATGAAGAAGGCGCCATACGTCTTGAAGGCCGCTTGAACAAATGGATATACTTTCAAACTGACACTTATCATTAAAAGTATTAAATTGCCACAGAGTGCAGTACCTGCTGCTCGATACTCCAATGGATACAACTCACCCATCAAAGCAAATGGAATACAAGAACAGCCCATATTACTTAAAAAAAAGTATAATCCAAATAAGCACATTGATACTACACCATAGCCCTTACTAATATAGTTTACGTCCATTAAACATAATGTAGTACATGCAATCATCATAATCAAGAAGGAAACTATGCCAGAAGATAAGAGTAAGGTACGATATTTGACAATTGTTATTAAATATGCTGCCAGTACACATCCAGAAAGACTCAACGCGTCGATTACTATCCTATAATAAAATAAGTTGATGTCCTCTGATATGACATCTTTTGCTATCTGACTGCCATAAGAAGGAATCAAATGCCGTCCACTAGACTCCATCAAAACGAAGCAAAAAAACAAAATTAGAGTCGGCTTCCAAAAGCGTTGTTCTTTGCAAATAAGTAAAAATGATTTCATCTTTTCGAAAAACGTATGATTTTCTACCTTTTTACTTTTTTGAGATTTGATCAGCTCATCTAATTCTCTCGTGGTGTCTTCTGTTTTTCCTCTTAGCCAATAGAACGCTTGTTTGGTCTTTTCGTCGTTTTGTTTCTGGGCTAACCAGGAAGGGCTCTCGGGAGAAGTAAACGCAATAATTAAACATAAAATATATGGGATTGTAGTAATCAATGCCAGGTATCTCCATTCTACTCTATGTGCTATTAAATGTGAGAGAATGCTTCCAAAATTGAAAGCTGCTGTTTTTATATTGAAGAACATTCCTCTATTTTGAGGGCTGGTATACTCCGCGACTACTACTGTGGCTAAAACTACGTGAGATCCAACGGTAAAACCTGTTAGGAATCTGCCAATGATTAAAGTAGGATAATCAGAAGCAAAATGTAGTATCACGCCTCCGATGATAGCGGGCATATTGCAGTAAAGACCAGCTGTTCTCCTGCCATACTTATCAGCTACCACGGCCGTGATGAGGTTTCCAGCAAATCCAGCAGTCATCAAAAGTGACACTGTGAACAAAATACACTTACAGACTTACATATAAAAAGTTTTTTGAGTTTTATTTATTTGTATAAACTAAATTTGACTTTTAGCTACGTTTAAAATGTGAAATTATTGACATTACGTTCTATAAGATTTTATCTGTACACGTCTTGCCCCCCGCTACTTTACCCACGTCGGGCCCGTTTCCGTGGAAATTTCGGGATAAAAAATATCCTATAACCTTTTTATTTCCTTTTATTGGTAAATCTGTTCAATTCAATCGCTATAAGTCACATCGCTTTAGGTAAAGACCTATATTTCTTATTCTGAAAACGGCTATAATCATTTAAGATATAAAAACTGACATGCCTGAAAATGACAAACGATAAAAAGCTAAACCAAAATGTTATTTTTCTTACCAAATGTTGAAATCATTCCCAAGTCCATTTTTATTGTAGATTCAGGACTTTTTACGTATAGTATCACAGCGGAACCGAAGCCGTGTAGTAATCCAGCTCCTAATTTGCTCATCATACAAGCCAATGACACCCATGACTGAAAAAAAAATAAAAGTACTTATTGCAGTACTCAGTCAGATACGTCAATAAAATCGTCAATTAACTACTGACGTTATTTATCATACATTGTCACAAGTCAAACATCTATTAAAAATTAACCCCTCTTAAGTAATCATTAATAACTGAGCGGCAGTAAATGTCAGTAAAGGTCTGTTTTCGATAGCGACCGCACCAACGGGTAGTAACAGCCGACCTCAAACCCCAGTAGGTACTGGCTTCTATGAAACTATGATATTTCGAGCGCGGCGACACTGCTGCTTGCGGTCGGCAGTTGCTGCTTGATGCTGCGGTGGTTACCGACACCTTTAACCTCTCCTAAGAAATAATTTTACGATGGACACACTCTTGCAAAGTTTTGGTTGTGATTTCAGAGTAGGTATAGTAGGTTGCGGTATAGTAATGTATTTTTATTTCTATTCCTACTTGCCTGTTTTGAAGTCGGGCTTATCCAAGCAGTTTTTAATGACATATCAGGATTTTATACAAAAATTCCTGAAAATAATAATTCTTATTAGACGTACCAATAATGCTAAACATTAAGTACTAAGTTTTCTTTTCACCTTATCTTATAGGATAGGTTTATAAGTTAATTAATCTACATCCAATCCAATCGCATTTAGTGAATTAGATTCCATAACACAAGCTTAGACCTTACTTTGGGTCTAATTAACCGTGTCTGAATTTGTCCAGGTATATTTATTTATTTATTTATTCATACTACAAGATGTCACAGCAATTAGCTCAACCCGTATTAGTGATAATGTTTGCGAATTCACATTATTATTTTATAATAAAACAAATAATTTTACTCACCCAAAGAAGATGTATTACAATTGAAGTCTGAATACATTATGAAACTGTTAAGTGTAACTGTGTAAAACAATAAATATTAATATACACTGAGTGTGTTAAGGTGTGTTTCGGTGAATTCGTTTCGGTTTATTATTGAAGATGTGATTCTTCAGCTGTTGTTTTCACTTAGAGTCGTCTATTAAATCGATACTTAAGTAATTGACATAGTTTTTTATACGTAATTTGTCATGTCAAATCGCACATTTTACATTCATCCAATTAAAACATTTGACGCGTCTGAGATGTATGTAACAGCCAAAGTGATAAAAAAAATGCGTTAAATTTGGAGGGATATAGTGATAAATCGTAATATTTTTAGGTAGGTATCGTAAAAATACTAATCTAACCTACTGTGACACCGTCGATTTCCTTTATATAAGTACATAAATTGAATCGTTCACGTAGTTTTTGACATCATTTCGATAGATAGCTGTACAACATTATGTCGTCAATTTTCCAGCCGAAGACGATTGCTTCTGAAGAGGAAAAAGGTTTAGAGCTAAGATAAGAATGAAATAAAATCACTAAACCTTGTTTAGAGGAAAAAGGTTTAGAGAGGAAGAAGAGGAAAAAGGTTTAGAAATAGGGTAAGAATGAAATAAAATCACTAAACCTTGTTCCTCTTCAGGAGCAATCGTCTTCGGCTGGAAAATTGACGACATTGGTCCACATTTTGTGCCAATCCACTAGGTGGAGTCAAGATTGTGTTGAAATAATGACTGTGAAGAATAACGCATGTGATAAACTGCAGATGTGTGGAATAAATATTGTGTAGAATCGCTACTAGGTGGAAACAATAATGGCATAAATATCGCATAATCCAGTATTATTTGCGGTTGATGCCGTAGACCGCGCAGTGATCGGGCCGCAAACTTTATGTCCCAAAAACTGAGACAGACAGACTGTGTTTTTATCTTTGCTGCTACGGAACCCTTCACGGATGAGTCCGACTCACGCTTGACCAATTTTTTTATTTTCGTGTGACCTCTAACGTGGAATAAATTGCAGGAAAGTATTATATTATTTATTTTTCTATTGGTCGTCGCGACATGACGTTGCCGCTCACATAGACATTCGATATCAATATTAGAGTGACATATTTGTCACGGACCGTGTATTTTTTTACAAACACCAGCAGGAAACGTAGTTTATACATTTTTAATTCGAAATGACACCCTGAGACCTAGGCTATGCTACGTTTGGTATTGATTAAATATATTAAAACCTGGCATAGAATTACCTTTCTGGGTGTCACGGTGCAGAAGAGCGACTGTGATAAGTGTGTAAAAAAGTGCATCTTTAGGGTTGGACCTCATCTGGCAGCACGGAATCGCCTTTTTCTGTCGCCCTTTCTCTTTTTGTCGCTTAGAACTGCCATTTGCTAGACCGAGACAGAAAGCATAATGCGATAGCACGCGGCGGAATCCTCGAGGCGATCGGCTTATTCTTTCTGTCTTGGTCTAGCACATGGCAGTTCTAAGCGACAAAAAGAGAAAGGGCGACAGAAAAAGGCGATTCCGTGCTGCCAGATGAGGTCCAACCCTTATAGCACATGTAATGTAACACACATCTATAAGGCATTTATTCAAATAAAAATAATGTGTTTGATGACTCAGCGGTCGTAATAAGCGATGCTTTTTATGACGAAATAATTTCAGTCATTCGCCGGTTGCGGTTAACGAACTAGTTTTAACATCTTACTTTGGTGACCGTTCGTGATTCGCGTACTAAGAAGCTATCCAATAGTTGTAAACATTTTTACTGTATAGTCACTGTTGCAGATACCGCATGTTTCGTTCGGTGAACTTATGACCGTGACTCAGGTGCGTGATGATCGAATAGCAATACGGTCAACAATACCTACTTAACAGTATTCATTACGTAGTCTAAGTATGCACACCATGTCGACCAAATAAAATGCTGGACAAATGCCGTCTTTGAACGACTACATTCTGGTAATAACGGATACGCACCTTAAAGTTTATTTAAATGTAGCGAGATATGTTTTAATTTGAATATTGTCAATTATTAAATGCCGTTTGATAGCGAGTCACTGAATTCAATTATTTATTATCGTTTATAAGGAGGCCCTACAATAACATTGTACAATATATTTAATTGTGAAATAAGGTTGAATTGCATTTGGATCCAAACGGTCAATTATATTGCACAATAAGAAAATTGTGCAATGTTTTCTTGTTCAGTCGGAGAATAGTTTGATCCCGAGCAACATATCAAATATTGCGCAATACTGACCCTACACGAAGCAATAAAAAATATGGTGCAATAAAAATTAAACTCCCTCAAACTTTCGTTCAATCATTGCGCAGTCTTCAATATTAGCCCTAGACGATCATTTATATTGCACAATATAAGCCGCGTACCCACCTAACGCACAGGCTCGCGAGCCGTGGCTCGCGAGCCATGGCTCGCGAGCCAGCCTCAGTAGTTTTGTTCAATTTACACGAGGCCGCCTCGCGAGGCAGGCTGAGCCATCATAAGTCGTGTATATTCAGCTGCAGCTATTTTCCTAGCTTCGCGAGCGAGCCAAAACATAAACGTACCCACCTAGCGCACAGGCTCGCGAGCCAAATGCTCGGCTGGTGTGGACGTGCCTCGGGCTGCCTCGGGCGCGCGTTTGCTCGGCTGAGCACGGCTCGGCCCCGAGCCATCTGTTGTCGGTAAACTTGACGCGCTCAAAGGTGCCTCGGTGAGCGCTGTGTGTTAGGTGGGTACGGTTATGTTTTGGCTCGCGCGCGAAGCTAGGAAAATAGCTGCAGCTGAATATACACGGCTTATGATGGCGGCTCGCGAGCCATGGCTCGTGAGCCTGTGCGCTAGGTGGGTACGCGGCTATTCAATATTGCGCAATATAATTGATCGTTTAGGGGCCGCCTAATGCGCTAACAATATATTGAATATTCTTTATGTCTCAAATACTAATGTCTCGTAATAACTAAGGCCCAATATTAGTCATGAGTTGAAACTGCACCTAATTTATAATAGTCACATACTAAGCCTGTAATTACCTAGGCAAAGTCTCTCTCGTGTTATTGAAAATATAAGTTGCGTCGTGCCTGTTCCCGTGGAAATTTCAGTATGAAAAACATCCTATATAATAACTTTTCTCTTCAATGTGGCTATCTATTACCAAAATAATTATCGAAATCGGATTGGTTATTCCTTATAAGCGCGTTCAAATAAACAACAGCTTTATTACGTGTACTAGCAACGCGATTTTACCCGTTCCCGTGGTAATTTCAGGATGAAAAATAGCCTATAACCTTCCCATTGAATGTGACTATCCATCACAGAAAGAATTATTCAAATCAGACCGGTAGTTCCTGAGATTTGCCCTTGCAAACAAACAAAGTTAGAAACATTAACTCTTTATAATATTAGTATTATCTAATACTAATCTATCTAGATTAACTTTGGCTTGTAACATTTGCATGCACCAGCCCAGTTAATAAAGATAACTCCCGCGTACACCGAACTCAGTTTGATAATGAGCACACTTCATTAACCTCTGCCGTGATTCAATTTTCATCTGCCGCGCATATTGATGGGATATACACATTTTTATTAATTACCTTGCAAGCGAATTAATAATGGGCGAGTGTATTGTACGTTGTAAGATAAAATGTAGATTTATTATAATACATGATAACTAGTTTTACAAACTAAGTATTCATTATTATTTATAAGGCAAGCGTGGCGATTACGCCTTATCCTCCTCACTGTAATGATAGCTTCAGTGAGATGAGAGGCCTTTGCCCAGCAGTGGGACATATTAAAGCATTTATTTAATACAGTAAGTTCGTGTAGGCTGGACCCCCTGGTGTTGGAGTTTTTAGTCCACCTCAAGACCTCCAACATGGTTTATCAATTGAAACAACAGAGACTGACAATTTAACGTACCCTGTTAGGAACAATATCCATCTCAGGAGGAGCCAAGCTTCACGATGCTTAATATAGCAATGAGTTATCATCGCCAAGCTAAACTACGTTACGAGCACTACAAATACTTATACTAATACTACTAATTGAATACCTACTAAACTTATTACTTAGCCATACCACGCATTGTAAAATAAGAAACATGGTTCACGGTTCACTATTTTTATAATTCTCTTCTTTTCGATTGCCTAATTTTTTTATGAAACAAAACTCCTTGGCTCTAGAGGAAGATGTCACAAGCCGCTAAAGTACCCCTGTAAGAGATAAATCATCCCGCGCAAAACACAACTATTATTTTAAATGACCCAACACTTACTATCTACCCTGCTAAAGCTTTGTACACACGAAGACATAATAATTTTCTACTAAGCTACTTTTTGGTGAATAAATGAAACAATAATTACTATTACAAACCTTTTGACTTGCTTGTTAAGCTACGTGCAGCTCAGCCTTTAGTTTGATGGGTGGCCGATTGCAACATGTCAACTGAGCTTCGAAAGGCACGTATTGTCAACCCCGATTCCTAAAGTTCTGACAACAGTTTTAGCCGCTGTTATTCGAACTGGTTGGCTTAAAACTGATAAAAAAATATGTTTTTTATGATTGACAAGTATTTAATATTTCACCATAATTACTTTTCCGTGTATTTTGTATGATAATAACAGTATTGTTTTTATGTTTTTGCATTTTTAATGTAACTCTGTAACGTAAAGTGGTAGTATAAAATACTATGTAATTAAAAAAGGTGTAAAAAATTAGTACGAGTATATTTTTACACTTACGGGTACTGGGTACGGTTTCAGTACCCATAAGTACTTACGGGTACTTATGGGTACTGAAATAAAAGTTTAACTTAAATTAATTTTACTCACTTTCCCGTGTACGCGTTAAAGTTATAGACACACATGAACATAGCTATTTACTTACATTTAACAATGCATGAAAAACATAGCTTACAATTAACTTTTCACCTTGTTCTCATTAAAATATTAATGTAGTTTAATGTTAACTGAAGTTCCTTCCTGTAAAGCAAACTTTACCAAAGCCACGTAAAACTGGGATAGAAGTAGGTACCTACTCGTACATCACTACATAGTATAAAATAAAGTCGTCTCTTTTTCGTGTCTGTCTGTTTGTCTGTCTGTATGCTTAAATCTTTAAAAGTACGCAACGGATTTTGATGCGGTTTTTTGTAATAGGTAGAGTGATTCAAGAGAAAGGTTTTTATGTAAAAAAAAATCCGAAATTCCCACGGGAACGGGCACAACGCGGGTAAAACCGCGGGGCGCTGCTAGTAAAATAATAAAACAAGTTTACCACAAAATATTTCAATGTCTGGTAGACAAGGCGCTTGCAGTGTTGCCAAAACTAGCTTTCACAGCTAAAAGTTATGTAGGTACGTTTATTTTGCACACAAACCGTTTATGGTATTCTTGTATATTATGTACGGGTGAGAGACGTTATATATGTACCTAACTTTTATAATATAATGACTGAAAAATAGTTGCATAGCCTTGTAATATAAATCCGGCTAAATAAAGTATGGTTGTCGTTGTACTAATATAAATCCTTGAATTAAATATACTAGTCCAATAAGCTAGAAACATGGGATTAAGTTGGTATGAAAGACATAAAGCCAATTGCTTTTATGGAGTATATTATGACGTCATATGGATGTTATCCAAAAAATCTCTCTATGAAGACGTTTACGATTCATTGGGTTTTCTCTTTCAAATGTCAATAAATTCGTCTTAGAATTGTACTTCATTTTTATTTGTATTTCATAAAAGCATGGCGTCTCGTTTATGTTGACTACGTTTAAAGTAGTTATAAACACGAAGAAGAAAGAAGAAGAAGAAGAAACACGGAAGAGTTAAGTACTTCCTGCGTAAGCCTCTATTTCGTAGGTATACGCCGCGAATCAACGGGTTAAATAGACAGCGAGTCACACAAATCAAATTACTCACTCGCTCTTTGGCTTGCGGCTTGAAAACACGGTCAACTATGCGACAAATGTCTTATAAGTGAAATTAAAAAGTAAGTGCATAAAGTGAAAAAGTGATTGTATTTGTAGCTCCTATATAAAATGATATAACTACCTTCCACATTAATCAATCACATTGCTCAACAAAATCGTTAACATTAACAATTGAAAGTGTTACTGAGAGTGTGAAGTCCAAGTTCTAAATTCTAACTAGGTACTTGAATTGAAACTCCTCTACGGTATCAGACGTACAAAGTTCCGGTAGCAGTGACTAGTACGTGTCGTGTAGGCTCTAATTACTTAATGGACTAGCCTAGGTAGGTGTCGTGATGACAACTTTTAATGGTATTGAAATTCACACCTCTTAAAATGTACGCTTGGTTACTAGAGTGTTTTACCGTATTTCCTTTTTACGGTTTCGTTCCGCGTCCATTTGATGGATCGAATGGTAAAAATCTCCCCGTAACATTTTAATTACGTGATAGATCGCGGTGTGCACAAACGAGACTATACTATACGCTGTCGATCGTGTAGTGCCTACAAAAAGTATAGGTTTACCGTCAGATAAAATGACATGTACAAAGATTTTTTTGTAATAAAACTTACATACACATCACAATGAGAGCTTCTCTTTATATTTTGCTGAGTTAGTTGATAATTATTATCAAATTTATTTTCCATCCTAGCTAGACAAAGGCATTCGATGAACTTTGTAAATGAATGAATGAATGAATCTTATATTAATATAATAAAGCTTTTGCACGCGCTAATCTCAGAAACTACCATTTCTATTACGTGTAGAATAATTATTTTTGTAATGGACAAGCATTCATCGGTAAAGTTTAAAATAAATAATAATAATTTCATACTGAAATTCCCGCAGGACGGGCACAACGCGGGAGCGGAGGGCGCCGCTAGTTTGAAATATATGGGTTTATGACAAGACTACGTGACATTTGATCTGTCTTTTTCTTTTGGCTTTTGTCACAGATTTAGTCGACCATAATGTATGGTAATGTGCCATGACTAAGAGATAATCCCTTAACATATCTTTAGTTATATTTTGATAGAAGACAACCAAATGGATTGCGAAACAAACGCCCCTTGTCTAACCGAGGAAATTCCTACAGTGGTTCTTATCTCAAACATTTTTATCTAAAGCTTAAGTTCTATAGAAATAAAAATTATATTTGTGTGCCATCCTTACTAAGCTAAATTTGTATGTGTGCGTTGTAGTGTATCTGACGGGTTCCTTCGTTGGTTTTGTGTTTTTGTTTAGTATATTATGCAGTTCAGCGATTTACGAGTAAAAACCTGCGCAGAATACGGTCCATGTGTTGTTACTCAAGACTTTTGTAACTGTAGACTAGGCAGTTTTAGACTGTTTTGTTGGTTTGGTAGGTAATTATAGTTCAGGCTGTATTGTACTATTTATTACTATAAACAGACTGTCCTTAGGTGGTTTTGACCGTAAACTATAGTCCTGACATTAAACTGCACGCTATAGTCTACTAGTCAGTTTTTAAATCGTTTTATCTTTAGTCTGTACTCGCCCTAAACAATACCGTGGTTAGGTTTAATTTATGTATAGTTGTGTGACGTGTCATATTGGGATGCATCGCCATACGAAGGTAGATTAATCACTAGTAGCTTGATTTTGACATTTTTACACATGTCACATTATCAAAAGTAATTATGAATAAGCGTAAATTAATAATCGGTTGCAGTTCCTACCAATATTATTACTACACAATGACAATATTATATTGTTCACCATTTAGGAGTATATTAGCCTGATAATAAAGTTTAGTTTAGTTCCTTATGGATCGCACTCAGAGACGGGAGAGAATTAACGTAATTTATCATACATTACATGTCAAATATAGCAGCATTTTAGCTATCATGGTTTGTCTCTTTCTGACATCCGCTATTTTCCAAAGAGCAAAAGAGACAAAACACTCACTCACACACAACAGTGTTGAGAACGTTTATGAATTAGGCAGTAAATCCCTAGTAAAAAAATCTAGTCTTTGACATCTCTGAGTACGGCGGTTAGTAGGACACTGAATCATTGAATTACGTATAATTTTTTCAAAGAATTTAATTAATTAAATGGGGATAGTGTTAGCTATTATTTGATTCGTTTATCAGTCAAGCTCAACAATTGTCTAATAAAAAACACAAAGTTACTTATGATCATGCCACAATAATTTAAATAAACAAGTTAAAAATAAATGTAAATATATAACATTAAGTTATGTGTAAATAATGCCATTAAAAATAAGTTAGTGCAAGTGACAATAAGAAGTGATGAGAACTAGTTTTAATGTTAAAGTGTTTTTGGAAAATTCACATTCAGGATGCAGATGATATTAGCAGCTGGCGGCGGGTAAGATTTAAACTGATTTATTTTTATTATTAACTAGCTTTGCCCCGCGGTTTCCCGTGGGAATTTTGAGATTTTTATTCCTTATTTTTCTTATATAAAAACCTTGTCCTTACAATAAGGAACACATTTTTAAAAAATCATGCAATTTGGTGCAGTCGTTCTGAAGTTATGCGCTTAGCAACAGATTCAGCGATTCATTTTTATATTATAGACTAGCTGTACACCGCGGTTTTACGCTATTAACGGGAATTTTGGGATGAAAAATAACCTACAATCTTCTGTTGGCCAATGGCCACCCATCAAAGTTGTGTCTACACGTTGCCTAACAACAAATCAATCTAACTACCCTGACTTAGTCAAACTATGACATAAACACGTTAAGATCACAGATAAGATCAATGATTCAAAGTATAAAGTTTTGCTTACACCTACAAATTTTAATTTCAAATGTCCAATGTGTGAATTTGTCCGAGTACATTATAAAAATAATAAATAAAAAAACTGTTGCAAATCGTTAATCAACTAAGAAAAAAGTGTAACTTCAGATTGTATTTACACTAATGAATATGTTTTAAGTATTGAACATGTTGCTAACTAGTTAATTGCTATTTTGACTTCATATTTTAACTGTACCAGATCCTGTAAAAATTTTAGCATGAAAACTAGTAACGATTCTTTGAATTACCCTGTATGTCAGTGAAAGCGGTAGAAAGTAGTTTTCGAGAAAATCAATTACATTAAAGACAGCTTTTGGGGACTTCATTAATAGGTATAGAATAGCAAAGCCATGGTTCCCGTGGGATTGATAAGAGCTAACTCCTTTCCTCTTGGAAGTGATTAATATCATCCCGTAATTCCTATAGGAATAGATACGACGCAATTGAATATTAAGCACTATTTGAATAGTAACCACGTGACGTAGCTTGATACCTTGATTATTTAATTAAAAAGTATGTTGAACTCTCTCTATCAGAAGCAATAAAATTAAAAATGATATAGTGCGTAAAGCAACGATATAAATTAAAATTTTAACGTCCCATCTATCATTTACCAATATTGGGACAATTTACTGTACCAGCCATTCAATCACATGCTCATATAAGCATAAATTCGATGAATGTGGGTTTTTTTGATGGAGTTACGACAGATAAAAAAATGTCACATTAAACTATTTTTGTTTATGAATTTTATCGTTGTTTGAAATAGTTTTTTAGTGAACACATAGGTCTATTTGCAACATTCATACGAGTACAACATTTAGTGCCTATAACACGTGTAAAATGTAAATGTAAAAATACATAACTTTTCTTCGTAATATACCGTTGCATTGATTCTTACTTACGACGTCTGTATTGGCTATACCTATGCAAGTTTATAAGACGTTGTGTTCTACAAGCCGGTGAAGTTAACCAATCACAGTGCATTAATCTTGGCATCTTCATTGCATACGACTTAAATTGTACGTCCTTGGCGTACGAATTGTGCATTATGAGCCTATGTTCACTAAGTATGTCACAAGGCAATACTGACAACTTATAATTAAATTTGCTGTTAATGTACTTTTTAAGTATGATTAGCACGTACTTAAAAGTATATTCGGTACTCATTACACAAAATTGTTATGTAAAATAAACTGAAAATAGTTGACGGGGTGTTTGGAGGACATGACGATAAAAGTCTGTTAGACTTTTTGTCTGTAGTGTGCTTCTTCATATATTTTCATCTATACTAATATTATAAAGAGGTAAAATTTGTAAGTTTGTTTATTTGTATGCTCGGGGTAATCTCAGGAATTATCAGTCCGATTTGAATAAATCTTTTTGTAACGGATAGCCACATTCAACGGGAAGGTTATAGGCTATTTTATTCATCCCGAAATTCCCACGGGAACGGGTACAACGCGGGTAAAACCGCGGGGCGCTGCTATTGTACCATTAACCTATCTAACTACTGTCGTGTCTATAGTGTGCTCATACTCGTAGTTCCGACGTAAATGCAAAGCTTTGTGTCTGAGTGTGTCTGTAATTGTAGCGCGTAGCTTGACTAAGCGATGTTAGTTCATTGCGATTGTTGAATAACGTGCAGCTCGGCCTCGACTTGGATAGGTGGCTGAGAGAGGCTTTTATATCTGAGCGCTGCCGTGCCTCGGAGGGCAGTAGAGTAATTGGTCCCGGTTGTTTCAATCGTAAGACTTGCGAGGTATTTTGGTGGTCTAAGGGTGCTTTCAAATTATGCGTTTCGTGTCGGACCGCTGCGGTGCCGAAGCGGTGCGTTTGTCGTATTGTGAACGTACGATCGTGTGTTTTCATACAAAACGAGCCGTGCGGCAACAGTGCGTACTCAAAAAAAATAACTAAAAATTTTAGTACGCACTGTTGCCGCACTGCTCGATTTGTATGAAAACACACGATCGTACGTTCACAATACGACAAACGCACCGCTTCGGCACCGCAGCGGTCCGACACGAAACGCATAATTTGAAAGCACCCTAAAACTCCGACACCAGGGTTAGTCACTAACCTACTCGAAGTAAATGCATGCATTTTAGCTTTCTAATTGGATAAAATGGCCTCCTAAAGGCAAAACTACCCTTTATATATTACTAGCAGCGCCCCGCGGTTTTACCCGCGTTGTGCCCGTTCCCGTGGGAATTTCGGAATAAAATGTAGCCTATAGCCTTCCTCGATAAATAGACTATCTAACAGTGAAAGAATTATTCAAATCGGTTCAGTAGTTTCTGAGATTAGCGCGTTTAAACAAACAAACAAACAAACAAACAAAACAAACTCTTCAGCTTTATAATATTAGTATAGATTTTATTCTTTTCATACAAACAATGACCTTACGTCGTAGGCTTAGCTTAAGTCTAGATAATGGGTTAAGCTCTTGTGTGTGGTCAACGCTGTAATAATTGAATTAGTGCCGGTAATTGAGAGCTTCTAGATCCAGTATCAAATTAGTATGCAAATGGTCAAGTTGAAAGCATATTATCCAGCTAACACCTTGATGGACTGTACATCGATCCCTAAAATTTGACTTGTGAAAATAATTATCTATACCTACTAATATTATAAAAAGGTAACATTTTTAAGTTTGTTGGTTTGTATGTTCGAGCTAATATCAGGAATTACCTGTCCGATTTGAATAATTATTTTTGTAATAGATAGCCACATTCAACGGGAAAGTTATAGGCTACTTTTCATCCCGGAATTCCCATGGGAACGGGCACCACGCGGGTAAAACCGCGGGGCGCAGCTAGTAAATAAATATTTACAGAACAAATTCATACCATATACAAGCTTAGAGGTCAGTTGGGGTCTATCAAATCGTTCGTTAGAATCGTCAAAAACTCACAAACATTTATTCTACACCTTGTTCCTAGAAACGTCATAAAAATTTTAATAATATAAAAGTCTGTCTGAGAACTAAGTTTCAATTAACAGTATTTTTTAAAAGTACCAGAAATTCAAAAAATATGGTGCCACTATCTCATAACCGACATCGAATGTGTAACAAATGAAGTCATTCAGTCTTTAACAATGGACGTCACGAACGCATTTCACGATTGATTTTAAAACATTTATCAGCTTTAAAGGCATATTGGTTACTGCATTGGCTGCTAAACCGAGAGGAGCCGAGTTCAGACTCTGCGTTAAATGAAATATGTGTTTTTGCGATCATTAACATAGAATAAGCAAGCTCTGCAAATTAATTTCCTTATTGCATATTCCTTATAATTCAACAGAAAGAGGGATAAAAGAGTTTGTATTAAGTTCGTTCTGGCTCATTTTTTACTACATGACAATATATTTTATGTCTAGCAAGAACAATGTTTAATTTACAAGTCATATTTTAAGACAGTAAGATACATTGTTTTTATATAAATATTCATATAAAATTCAAGGCTGAGCAGTCGCCCCGTTGCTAGTGACATATAGACAGTATTTTTTATAAATATAATGGTAGTTTTAAGAGTAAACTAGACGAAACAAGTTATTAAAATATTCTCTTTTCAATAGTGTAATAAGAAGAAATAGAGAGTATTCCTCAAAGAAGATTGATTATAAATTCAGATGGTGAAGTGAAAAAGTAACGACTTTATATTTTAAGTAGTTAAAATATAGGAATATAAATTTTCATTTCAGAGTTCTTCCTAGTACTTATAAAAGCTAAAGAGTACACTTCATAGAACGCAGTTTGTTGGTCTTTTACTTCAAAACAGTTTATGAATCATGGAAAAACATTTACCGATACTTTGAACTAAAACTTTAGTTCAATCAAAGCAAGTGAAACAAACCGTTTTCAATCTTGCACGCTACAAAATTACAGTTTCATTTTTAAGGCTACAGTTCTTTACTTAATATAGTTTTTTTTATTAACACTTAATTAAGAAATATATAGTGTGTTACTATAGCATTAGTAATAGTCGAGGGAAAGAACCGCCATATTTTTTTCTATATCATTTTAAAATGTCATTGCGTAAAGTTTCATTTCCGATATGTCACGTTCTAGACTGGATTAGGTACACAACAATGGACATCGCTTGATCCGAGCTTGAATAGAACGATGAACGACAACCGGGGTGTGACATAGCTGACTTCACGCGGCACTGGCTGTCACCGAAGTGTGACTTCACCACACTGTGACACCATTCAACCGTGACTGTCATATGAAAGGCTCATTCTATTTAAAGATCTGATTCAGTGTCGAGAGGGGTTTAATTGATTTAGTTCTTAGTGGTTGACACGTGTTTCGTTTTCAATTAATTACATTAAATCGAATGCATTTTTAAAATCTATGTTCATTGATTTTTTATCTGTGACCAAATTACTAATTGATGATTGGGAAAGTCAACTTGATTACCTATGTAGTATATATTTAAAAATAGTTTTATTTATAATTAAAAAATATTTTTTTCTGTTTAACTGAATGCACGAGCGCGATATTTTCACACTAGCGCCATCTATGAGATTAGTCAAACCACCGCGCGGGATAGCTAGTGAACTATATATTTTGAATAAAGAACTAAAAAACTTCAGTTTAGTAACAAAGACAACGCTCTATGAAAAAGAACTTAGCCGACTATGTATCTCTCTCTAAAAGACGAGTAATACAACATTTCATCTACTGTGTAGTTTGATGTTACTACCATAACATCATATCACAAATTCGTTGGTGCAAATGGTCAAAATATCTAGCAGCTCTCGAATATTTGTGATTACGGTATGCGAAATAATATACAACGTAATCAACGACTACATTCATGTTACCCTAAGAACGTATCACAAAATGTAACACTTCATACCATTTTGTACCTAACAAGAACTCGATAAGGTGTACAATAGCTTGGTATATATTTAATAGAGAAGTTTTAACGGTCAGTCACGTCCAAAGTTGCCATGAGTCTTTGCTAATTAAGAGTGTCCTAGTAGGAATACCGCTTCTACAAACTTAGTTCGGAGTTAGCATTCTAGCGGTCGGCTCCCATAAAGGATAGGTTACACAGTGCGAGCAGCTGATATGACAGTAGACAGCTACTGTGCATGTGTACTCGTATGACAGTAGCTCGACTCGCCTCGCTCGGTCACACTATGCGAACTGCTGGCGTCGCAGGAAGACAGCTACTGCACCAGTGTACTCGCATAGTTCGTCTGTATGGCGTGGGCCCGAGCGTACGAGCTACTGTCATTTCGCGAAATCATGCGAGTTGTCGACCGAGCGACGTGCGAGTGGCGTGGTGGGGGAAGGCCAGTTGCGAGTAAAAACAAAAAATGTTGAAGTAACTCGCTTGCGAGCAACTGTCCCACTCGCACATAACAGTTACTCGTATGATGCGGTCACACAGTGCGAGCTATTGCACCTCAGTAACTGACACGGTCAGCTCGCATGCTAGCTCGCACCGTGTAACCTAGGCTTTAGACAAAGTGATAGTGATGCCACTAAATAAATAGATCAGTGTTAACTGCGTTTTGGTGTATCTCATTTCTTGCCGGTGACTAAAGTTTAAGTGAACACTACTAATTTTGAAATGAAACTACGTTTACAGATACACTTTGCTTTTATTTACATTCTAATCTGACGTTTCGGCTCTTTTACAGTATTTTTTGGGGGAGTTTTGCCTTTTGAGAGGTCGTGATCCTTTTAAAAAGCTAAGATGCCACAAAAACATTCATCATTTATTTCGTGTAGTCTAGTGGTGTCGGAATTTTAGACCACCAAAATACCTCCACAATTGTTCTTAAACCGCCTAAAGGCCTCCGACATTGTCTAACGATCGATACAAGCAAGACCGATAATTTAACGTACCCTGCGCCCAAGACATGGTAGCTCTCTTAAAGAACTGCCGCTATGGGCCATCCATCCAAGTAGGGGCGGAGCTATAACACGTTGAACGTTCAATTGTTTATATTACTGCGATAGTATAAAAACTGTCAGTTAACGCCACCAACAGTTTTACTTCAATTAAAAATCCTCAACGCAAAAAGAGGGATGGTTTCAGTTTGATCGCTTTGTGTATGTGGCATCGGAGCTTCTAAACGAATGGACCTACATATATATAGTATATCCTACTAATAATATTATAAATGCGAAAGTTTGTGAGGATAGATGTATGTATGGATGTATGTTTGTTGCTCTCATGTAAAAAGTACTGAATGGATTTGAATGAAACTTTACAGTAATATAGCAGAATAACACCTGGGATACATTTTATCCCTATCCCCCTTGCATCAATCGATAGACCATGTCGAAGGCCTTTAGGTGCTCTAAAAACTCCACACCAGGGTTGCCCACTAATATATACAAACTTACTTAGTTACCAAGTGAAAGTTGGAACTGTGACCAAACATGGCAATGTAGCCAAACGATTGTAAAGTAGTGTTACATCCGGTGAGACAGCTGGGTACATTGGCGTCCGGCCGCGAGGCGGTTGCCAAGCGTTTTGGCATCACCACGCTTCGGTCACACCTCACTACTATAGAGCTAATGTTACGACCATATTTTTTAGTGAAGAAATCTTGATAACATTTTAATTAAAATTTATTTTAAATAACTAGCAGCACCCCGCGGTTTTACCCGCGTTGTGTCTGTTCCCGTGGGAGTTTAGGGATGAAAAGCAGCCTATACCTTCCCGTTGAATGTGGCTAACCTAACCTAACCTTCCCGTTGAATGTGGCTAACTATAACAAAAAGAATTATTCAAATCGGACTGGTAATTCACGAGATTAGCCCGAACGTACAAACAAACAAACTTACAAATTTACAAGACAACTTCACACACGGTTAATAAGACCCAAACTGAGCTCTAAGCTTGTAGGAATCTAACTAAATTATACTATTACATACATATACATAAATACTTTATACTTTATATAAATGGCTGTGCCTCGTGACTTCATTCACGTTGACGGCAACATTTACTATTTGAAAATGTCGGAACAATAAACCTTGGCGGGTGTTTCCGTATTGGTAGTTTGTTGTTAAGAATGTAATCGTACCGATTATATTCTATTTACTTGGTGTATCCAAGTACGGTGGTGATTTTTCTCCGACTTGCTTTACAAATATTAATTTCAAGCAAACTAAAAACTTTTGCCAAATGCTAGATCGCCTATAAATTTCCCTTTGAATGTGACTATCCACTACAAAAATTATTATTGAAATCGGATGAATAATTCCGAAGATTAGCCGTTACATACAAACAAACTTAAAAAATTTACCTCTTTTTAATATTAGTACCTAAGTATACATAATAATTGAGTATTTGAAAGTTAATAGGAAGAATAAAAAGAAATTCAAATACTCAATTGACCTAGATGTCACCGCCAACAACTATGTTTGCACATGTTATTGACTTCGGGCGGGGGTGGAACCCGCAACCCCCGACGCAGTAAGCGCTCTCAAATGCCACTGAGCCAATGGGCTTACTTTCATTCTATTGTGAATCTAAAAAGAACTAAAAGTCTATGTCCCGCTGTAGGAAGTAATAGGTCACTACTTTCCTGCACACATACATATTTAAACTTATTAGTACGACACTTACATACTGTATTCTTTTTTTTATTGTTTAGAAACTCAGATGGACTGAAAAAGTAGTATTTTGTATACAAAAGTAGTTTTATTTCACGGACGCCCCTGGTACATACTTAAACACTTAAAACATGCGTCTTTGTGTGCGTAACTATCTTGGATACAGTTTATGTGCATTTGAAAATACTACTTCAAAGACATTATTGATGTAGACTATGATGCACATTAAGACAATGTGTATATATATTCACCTACATAAGTATGGCCAAAGGGCGCTCCCGAGATTAATCTACCCGTATGTAGGTGATTACACTTCGCTCACTATCGGGTAAAATAAAATCCTTTTTCTAATTTGTATAAAGACCAAAGTGATAAATTAAGTAAAGTAAGTCCCAGTAGGTAGTAGGTCCCACTAGTTGTTAGTGGCCAATCCTGGTGTCGGAGTTCTTAGACCTCTGAGAGTAAGGACTCACGAAGCGGTTTTTACCCGTGCCCGCCGCGGTGGCGGAATGGAGTTTTATTTCCAAAACTCACGAGACCGGAGTTTTGTGCGGTTACGCAGCCGTCGCGGTTGCGATTATCGCCCGCAAACTTGGCGGTTGATAATCGCAAGACGGGCGGTTAAACGATCAGTTGAGTTCCAGACCGTCATGGACACACACCAGAAACGAGCTGTTGCGTTATACTTCCTTCACAGAAGAATTAAAAAAAGAAGGCCTAAAAGATTCTGGATACATCCACTGATTGCGGAAAGAGATCGTTATGGATTATTTGTTACTCTTATTAATGACTTAAACCGCCAACCGACCGCAGAGCGCGCGGGTGCAACCCGCCGCGGCTGCGGGACCGCGACCCGCGCCCGCCGGTACAAGATGACCGCTGGAGCAGCGGGACCCGCAAACAATCGCACACGCCGCGGGCGTAAAACGCGTCGTGAAATGTGCTTCAATTTTCTACATATATATCTGTATTCTACAAAGGCTGCGGGCCCGCAACCGCGGCGGGCACGGGTGAAAACCGCTTCGTGAGTCCTTAGCCTAAAAGGCCTCCGACACGGTCCAACGATTGCAATACCGGGACCGAAAATCACTACATAGTATAAAATAAAGTCGTCTTTGTTTCGTGTCTGTTTGTCTGTTTGTCTGTATGCTTAAATCTTTAAAATTACGCAACGGATATTGATGCGGTTTTTTGTAATAGGTAGAGTGATTTAAGAGGAAGGTTTTTATGCAAAAATAATCCCGAAATTCCCACGGGAACGGGCACAACGCGGGTAAAACCGCGGGGCGCTGCTAGTTTAATGATAAATTAATGTTCCTTACCTAAATGTTAAATACCTACACCTATTAGGTTGTGATCGATGCTTGCAATGTAACCTAATATCGGAAAAACCTATTTGTTTGTTACCATACTTGTTTCATATCCCGGCTAATTAAATTCCCACAAGGAAAATTACTTACACTAGCGAGATTAAGCCTTTACTTAACTTTCTCTGATACTATAAGCTTTATGAGACGTTAGATTATGCACGGCATAATTTGACTACAGCATATTCGCTATAAAACTTCTCTACTTCATGAATCAAGTTCATAAAAGAAAGAGGTTCTAAATGTACTGCCTCTTATTTTGTTTGCGAATAAAACGATTTAATATGCTACGTACCTATACATGGTATTTTGAACAGTTCCGAAAACAGCTTGCTCGCTTTTTCATTCAATAAAGAGCGAGCTAAAAATATAATATGCTAATTTTAATTTGTAAAAATGGAAATCGTGAAAATCTAAACAAATTATGTATTGGTAAATATTTATGTTTGTAAATTCATGTCGGTGACAAGACCGCCCGGCTAAAGTGGGAGTGGGCTGGCCACGTGAGTCGGATGAACCCGGAAAAGTGGGTCCACATTACATCTCATTGGGTCCCCAAAGGAGGGCGACGTCGAGGTCGACCGAGGAAGCGTTGGCGGGACGATCTAATCGCCTTAAAAAGCGATTGGTGGGTGCTCGCAAAGCACAGGGAGGGTTGGCGATGCTTGAGGGAGACCTTTGCCCAGCAGTGGGACAATATAGGTTAAATAAAAAAAAACATGTTGTAAACACATGAAATCCATGGTAAACATGTTACTGAATAAAAGTCAAAACAGCGCCACCTAACGGAACTTCCCAGAACTAAATTGAGCTGAGCAAATCTGGAAAACTCAAACTGTCCCATTTCCCTAGATGGCGCTGTTACAACGTGTTAAACAACTTTTCATATTATCCAAGTACTGGAAAATCCTAACAGATGGCGCTGTTACAACGCGAATGTGTTCAGCAACCCTTTATGTTATTGAAGTACGGGAAAATCCCAACAGATGGCGTTGTAAAGTTTTAATGAAAGCTTTTCCCATTTTCTTAGCTATGCTACTCCCCGCTAGATGGCGTAAGTAACATGCACCAAAAGTATTGACTACTTACGTTCACACTAGTAGAACAGTAATGAGTTTCGTTTTAAACTTGAACTATGTTTGTGCTTGCGTCACAACTACAGAAAGTATGAAATGTTGGTACCTTTTTGGGGATAATGATCGAAAACATTTGATGTTATAAATGAATTCATTCCTTTGTTGTCGCCGTGTTTTGACATCTACAACTGTTTCTCGCATTATGTAAACCCCCAATTTCGTACTGATTGAATCTCTCATTGAATCTGAAATTGATCGTGTCTTTTCTATAGTCAGGGAAAGGTCATTTAGTTCCTGCTACTAAGTACTAAAATACTGTTTATTTAATTAGTTGTAACTGCACTCACAAAGTATTAACTGAGTGGGGTAAACTAATGCAAATAGGTTAAAGTGGGTGATAATATTAGCTGTGAGAATGTTAATAGGTAAAAATTTATTTCATTTATATATTAAAAGAAATAAAAAAGCACGGTTCATTGAATATGACGTAAGTTTGTAAAGATTGATGAATTTTCCTAAACATTTTTATTAAAACAGCTGATTTGATCCGAAAGTTGTATTAAAAGTCGTCTCTGTTTGAAAATAAAGGCTATTTATATCCGTAAAGTCCTTAGGGGATAGATTCAAAAAAGTAGTTACAAAGAAACTACAAAGAAAAGTTAATAGGTCAGCTTAAACTTATGTTCGTATACTATTAATATAACAGGTGACTCATATATTTTAATTTACCCAACCGTAATGCGAGTACATATAAAACGTTTAGTACATTAGTTATTGTACTAGTATAGGTACATTTTTTTAAATATATGGTGTTGACCCAATTTGCTTGGACCCTAGCAGTTCAAGGCCATGTGCCGGGGGTAGGCGAAGGGGGTGTTTGAGAGGCACAATTTTATAACCCCAGCTCCATGTTTTTAAACATGCCGGCATATATTAAATTAAATTATATTTTACGTATTATGTACTTCTACTCTTTATTTTAAGGGTTAAGGCATAAGGTTCTTGTTGTGCTTCGTTTCGGTTTTTTTGCGGCGGGTTAATTTTATTTTAACCTATTTATGATTTTATATAAGTTGGGACAATTTTTTTACGTACGTTATTTTAATTATAATTTTGGAAGAGTTATTACATTTACGTACTTTAATTTAGTATATGATTAATATTTGAACCTACTTCTATGAGAAGCATTTCTATGGATTAAGATTTTCAATCTGCTGCAGGCAAGCGTAGGGAAAAAGCTTAACTTGTACTCATAGTTTCAGTGAGAAAGACCCTGCAGAAGGATATTAAATTCTAATATATGCATGAGTGCTTATTAGCCTTCTGCATTTGTGTATGTATATAAAGTAGTATCACAAAGTTAGATTCCATAATACAATTTTACAGCTTGGGTTTAACTAACCGTGTGTATTTGTTCTTTATCTATACTTAATATTATAAAGCTGAAGAGTTTGTTTTGTTTGTTTGTTTGTTTGTTTAAACGCGCTAATCTCAGAAACTACTGAACCGATTTGAATAATTCTTTCACTGTTAGATAGTCTATTTATCGAGGAAGGCTATAGGCTACATTTTATCCCGAAATTCCCACGGGAACGGGCACAACGCGGGTAAAACCGCGGGGCGCTGCTAGTACATAATATATACATACATATATTTATTTTTATGTTAATATTTTACTTTACTTTTAATTATCGCTATTCGTTATAAAGGACTTCTCTCCTCAAACGTATTCTAACCTCATCACTGTAAAATCTACTAACCCCTATTAGTAAAATTGGGTTTGTAAGAGTAAATAGTTTATCAAGTAATGAAAGCGCTTAATCCCATTAAGTTATCATAACAACGAACTAAGAAACATAAGTTAACCATCACAACCTTCTCGGTAAACTCTTTACGTGCTTCCATACAATTAAGTTAGCGAATACCACTCGTGGCTCACAAAACTATTTGTAGAAATATCGGTCGAAAGTAGCGCATCCTTATATAACTATATACGAGGATATATAACTACCGAGTACTTAAATAGTGTAGTAGGTCATTTCACTCGATTCTTGTCAAATTCGATTTGTAAACAGAATGGAATCGATAATCCACCGGGTCATGTCACTGTGCCCATGCCGTAGCGTGTTTTCGTTCGGCCAGATTTGACATTTTAATATCATTGCAGTAACTATTGTGTGAGGTCTCGGAACAACCTGGAGTTTGGCAGATGAAAACTAATTGTTAGATATTACTGTTGCTTGTAATTTGTTTAGTTAATTGATGCGATTTGTACGTTTGATTTTTGTACCTTAATTGGTATTGGGTAGCAACTGTGGCATAGGTTGACTAAACTATGTCAGCTCACTGCGATTGTTGAGAGACGTGCAGCTCGGTCAGTAGTTGAGCTTACGGTTATTAGTGGCGTTGCTAGCGTTGCTAAGATTAGGAATGCCGGTTAAGTTGTTGGACTGTTTGTAGTGTAATCGTAAAGCCTGGAGACGATGCAACTCTGATACTGATACTCAAACTTCTTTCTTTTTACCGGGCTTGAATGAGGAGAATGGTTTACCCGTGACGTGCCTATTCCCGTTGGAATTTCAGGATAAAAAATTGTCTATACTTGTCGATTGAATGTAGCTATCAAGTACAGAAGGATTAGGCATAATCACCACGCTTGCCAAATACGGGTTGGTGATCTCAAACCCGAGCCATGTTTGAAAAGTAGGATTCCCTTTGATTGTATTCTATCAATGCATGCATATGTCCCGTCATATCACGCGATATGATCATTTTGACAGTAGACAACCATAGATTACAACACGATTGTTTCTAGAGGTTATACAAAGATTATCCTTTCACTGAAGTTATAAGTAATTTAAGATTAAGAATTATGTAACTTTAAAACGTAGAAACTGCCACTAGGCATTAAGAAGGTTTAATTAGGTAATTAGTTTGTTCCTAATTATTTCTTGCAACGCTAATACAATTGGACTGTTTGACAAACAGCCTGAGAGACAGTAACGGTAATTGTAATTTAGAAATATTCTGTCAAGTCTGAAAATAATCTAAGCTTTAAAAGCAACTAGCTGTGCCCCGCGGTTTCACCCATAGCGCACCCGTTCCCGTAGGAAATACGGGATAAATAGTATCCTATATCCGTCTCCTGGTTCTAAGCTACCTCCCGACCAATTTTCAGCCAAATCGATTCAGGCGTTCTCGAGTTATAAATAGTGTAACTAACACGACTTTCTTTTATATATATAGATTACCCACGACTCTACGGAAACTTACCCGCGGAGTACAAAAATTAAATAAGGCTATTGTGTATGTCGCACGATTGTAGGTGCTGGGAATGACAATGAAATTATATAACAAAATAAGATTTTTCTTAAAACACACGGAATTCTTTCTTTTATTATAGGTACTTAATAGTTAATTGTTGTAGCTCAAATATGTATACGATAGTTGTAGCGGTCTTGTAGTTTCGCCACTATTGGCCACCCATCCAAGCACGGGCCGAGCTACACGTTGCTTAACAATCGTAATGAGCTGTCAAACGAATTCTCAGATATCAAACTACGCCATACGCTGCTTTATAGTAATGAAACTCTTTAGTTATGTTAGTATATTAGAACATTTTTTAGGTTTTGAGATAACATTATTGCATTGCTATGCTACATGCATTTTTGAGTGGCCTTGCTGGTGAGAAAGAATGCATAGTATTTTTGTAGTCTATGCTTTGGTACTGAATTATATTACACAAAATATGTGCCTAAACTTATTTTTTTTTGTTCCAGGTAAGTTTTGCTGCATTATTTAAGTCAATATTTTACTGGTTGGTGAGTATACTTAATTTACTTTATTCATTTGGATAAGGTGCTATTTAAATCGTATTTAAGATACAAATTAAAATATTTACAACTATGACATAGTAACAGGATATGTAGGTATTATATTAATATCAGTTACAGAACAATTGTTTACTCAATCTAAGTTGTAGTAAATGACTTCGAGGCCTCAGGTGGCATTACAACCAAATAACCAATATCGGTTATTATTCCTACACAATCTAGAAAGCTCAGACCAATTAAACAAGTAGACTAAATGCTTTATCAACAATGAAGCACGGGAAATTACACCCCAAGCCATGTGCCGAACGTGTATACACATATTAAGTAAATATAATTGTTACTCAATGCTGCGGGTAACAATTAAGCAAGCGGAATAAACTACAAATTACATAGGTACGCTATCATTTACAAATCTTAATTACTTCTCATTGATAATGCCATTTTAAAACAACAAATCAAATATACAACGCACATATTTGTAGGTAAACCAATAGAATCAGCTTCAATTTGCAACCAAATTACTCCTAACTGATTAATTTGATATAGAACGTCAAAAAAATGCAATCAGCTTCACTAAATTGTTGAAGCGTCTCTAGTTTTTTTATTAAGTCCGAGAACTAGCGATTCTAATTTCCCGCTCTGTCACTTTGACAATCGGCGTCAAAGTTTGACATTAGCTGTCAAACAGTTATGACAAACGTGTTGACCAGATGACATGTATAATGGTTATCGATGCGGAACACGGTTGATTTAAACTCGGATGTTGATTAATTACTTGGATAACGGCAACCTGATTAATGCCATTGGGGCAACTGTCAGAATTATGTCGAAGTAGAGTCTTTGCAATGTACCGTCAAGCGAGTTTAACATTTACTGGGAAAACCGCTGGTAAGTGGAAATTATTTTATTAGTCGCGTCCTGCGGTTTCGCGCGCGTTGTATCCTATGTGTTATTCTGATGTATAACCTACATTACTGTATAGTCTCATCCAAATCCGTTCCGTAGTTTTTGCGTGGAAGAGTAACAAAAATACATACTCCCATACATACATCCATCCTTACAAACTTTCGCATTTATAATATTAGTAAGATGGATTGTTGCAAACTCGGAAGAGTGAAGTACTTGCGGAACGAAGGCGCGAACGGTACAACTTTATAGTCCGTTTACTTTGAAGATGGGTTTGAAAGTGGTTGAATTGAGAAACCTCTTCCTTTTTTGAAGTCGGTTAAAAACCCATTTTAGGACAAAGGCTTATTATTAAATTACTATTATCTTGTTACAAGAAAAATCTAAGCACGAATTAACTTAAACTTAATTATCAAAACACAGAGTAACTCCTTTCATGGTTACACAAGTTTAGACCAAACTGTGCTTAGTCGGACGAACCGAAACTGTACCTTTGATATACCACAATTAGTCACCGTAATAACAGCATTATAGAGGCCATAAGTGTGTTAATTACGTCATGCAGTTTGCAGTTCCATTGACAGTTTAACCATCACAGTCTACTATTTATTATACTGTGGTTAAACATAGAGGGTGACATGTCTTGCAGCCAATAGACTATCTACCCTATACTTAATTGCATTACAAAATCAATAATCAATAAAGGTGCAATTAGTTACTTTAATAACGCTAGTGGTGAAACATGTCACTTGCATGAAGAAATCACTAATAAAAAACAAAGACATGAAGTTATACAGGATTCAACTTTTATCTGTTTTCTGAACAATTCAATTCATTTATGTAGGCATTCTTCAAAACCCATATTGTAAAGGCACTGCGGTATTGAGTAGGGCCACTGTAGAGCAATAAAACGTCAAGTGTATAGGCCACCTGAATTTTAAAGACGGATTCTATAAAAGGCTGCATTTACATGCAGCCTACATTCGAGAGGAGTGAAATGGTGAATGGATGAATAGAAAGATGAATAGAGGTTATAGGTAATTCTATTGGTTTTTATCACGCTCATCTTTGTTCGCTCCAGCGGGCAGGTAGCCTAAGGACAGACGACGTTCTATTGTTTTAAAAGAAAATATAAATAAATACAAATATTTCTTTGTTCTTCATTTAAAATGTGGGTCCTTATTCAAATCTAGTTTTATAAATCATGAAAACAGATTTATTTCTTTGCTAGTCGTCTGCCTACTTGCACTTAAAAAGTCATAACCGAAATGTAAATGTTCGTACGTTAAATAAATCTTATGTAGGTGCAAACCAACAACGAATTTTTATTAATTTACTTTAACAATAAGTACGTAACGTATTAAAGTCTATATTGAACCTATATTTACTGTCCCAAAGTAATAGAATAACCCTATATAAAAAAGAATATAAAGCCCTTAATCAACAACATAAAAATCACCAAAAGCTTTCACACAACCAAATACTTGCATAACAATTTCGTTGTCACACCTGTTATAACCTAAATACTACTTTAATTTATTAAGTCTCTCTTAAAAGAGTGAACGAATGGGTGGTCTGAGTAAAATATGCGGTCTTCCCGTGCCTCGAATCGTAAAGAGAGAAAATATTCGGGCAATCCCACAGGTCCCGGACTTTATTTAAATTATTTATCACTGAACGTTGCAATTTCTACAAATAATTAGCCGTTATTAAGGGTTTTTGTTATAGAATGTGTTTTATTTATATGCATAGGTATTTCTAACTGAGCGCTACGGCACGTTAAATTGTCGGCCCCGGTTATTTCAATCGTTACTCTATGTCGCAGTCCTTGAGGCGGTCTAAAAACTTTGAATTGTTGTTAAAAATTGTTGGTTCCGTGCGGGAATCGCACCCGCATCCCTCGACACAGTAAGCGCTTTCACTGCCACTGTGCCAAAGGGCTTGTCGTATGAATTTGGTTGTGTAATTATTAATACAGTGGGTTCTACCCACTGTTTCAGTTCCCGGGAAAATTTCTGGGAAGTAACTTTAAGTCTGTTTTTCTATAATATACATTATTATTTTTTAAACGCTCTGCTTCTTTTTTTCTCAGAAAAAAAGCAAATTATACCAAACAAGCAAATAAGAATAAACAACTCATAAATTCTTTTCATTTGATAATAAACATAGTACAAGTAAATAAGTACATGTAAATTTTTTATAAGATTATACGAGTTATTGCAATCCAATTAGAGTTTTATCCAATTAAAATGTATCTATCGATTACTTCATATCCCCCGTAGCGAATTCACAGACAATATTACTCCGTATTCAATTAAACGCATAGCTTTTGAACCACTAGAGTAATTTGCTAATGGATTTTGTTATGAGCTTAAAATTGAGCCCATAACAAAGTCTATATGCAATAATAGCAAATATATAGCTGGCAAGTCTACGTTCATACATATGAGATAATCTGTGATCTTCTTTTCAAAGAAATGATTAGTGGCTTTTATTGACACTGCATCCAGTTAGAGCCTCCGCAAATTGCAATTAGTCTGCCTGTAGACTGTCTTCTATTCCATAAAACTTATTAATCTATCTAACAAATGTGAAGTGGAGTTTGTCGTTCTAGGCTAGGAGTTTGTCGTTATATTTCACTAATGCATTGCACATTAGTGAAATCTGAAAATTTTACAACTTCCCGCATAAATTGCCTAGACACAAACTAAATATGGGTACTTAATTTAGGGACAAGACACAAATATATTTAGATCCTGTTACATTATTCTGCCACGTTTGCTTTTATGAAGCAACAAAATGGAGTTTAACCTACATAGCCACGTTAAGAAATAATAAGGTAATTGCCTTTTGTATTATATGAATTACTAGCAGCGCCCCGCAGTTTTACCCGCGTTATGCCCTTTCCCTTAGGAATATCGGGAATTTTTATACACTTAAACCTTTCTCTTGAATCACTCTATCCATTTTAAAAAACCGCATCAAAATACGTATAGTTTCTGAAAAATCGCATGAGTTTCCACCTCTCAGTAGTTTCTGAGATTAAAAAACAAACTCTTCAGCTTTATTTATTTGTACAGAGGCAAAAAGGAAGTAGGCCAAGTTTCTGGGCAAAACAAGTCTATAATACAAGTATCTCGTTGTGGAGATAATCATTTAATCACTTACTTAGTAAAGCCTTCTCGATACTGGCGATAACCAGTGAGGCAAACAATTAATAGGACATTATAACCATTTTAAATTGAAACTATGTTTACGGATACACTTCGCAGTCTTCTGTGACCACGGTTCCTTTCAAGGGGCCGATTCGTCAGATAAAATATAACATAAAAGTGAAGTATCAATTTAAAATGAAGTGTTCGCTCAAACTTAAGAAACCAGTACATTATATAATATGTAACCAATTAGGCTGAGTATTTAATATCATGTTAGTGTAGGATGTGCTTTCGTATGGAAACTTTCTGAGAAATGTTTTTCGTAAACATATTTTTATGACAAACAATTTTTACATCCACGCATAGTGTAGGCGTTGTACTTGAAATAAAATATGTTTGTTGATCCTATATTGTTGCTTGATTTGTCAGTGGGTGTTGTTTGTGTACAATAGCTTAATTTTTTTTCAAACTGTTATTCAGAGAACCTTCATCTATGCTACTCATATAAATAGAAAGATGTTTACCACCTTAACAAAGTGTATGGGCGAAATGTACCTTTCAATTTGGGAAAATAACGAAAGCGCGATCAAAGAAAAATTTCATACTTACGCCCTCTACTGGATCGTGGGAGCAACCCACGCGAGGGAGAGCTAGTCGAATAATATGATTTTGCCTTCACAGATTTATAACGAATACTTCACAAATTGTATTGTTAACTTTAGGGCTAAAAAAAGATTCAATTGGAAACATCCTTTAGCTTTATTAAATACTTTATCTTATATAAAAAGTGATTTTATTTATCAACTATAAGTCTTGACCACAGGTCACTAAATGAAATGTACATTATGTTTCCGACGACACTAAATCTTCTAAGTCAAACATAATAGTTCCTCTATCTCGGAGCTAAAGACACGTAAGGAAGCCACTTTTATAAAAATAAAAGGAAATTCTAAGCCTTTGAAAGATGCTACTGCAGTATACTTTTTACATTTCGATATGACACGATATAACGAGTACAAAATACTGCAAAACATATTTCAATATAAATCAAATCAGTAATGTGAGGATGAACACCGAGGTCTCGAATTCAATTCCCGTCTCTAGCGATATCTCATATTAAAATTTGTTTCCTATTTATTTGCCTTTTTAGACATGGCCTGGCCAGTATGCAAGCGTAGTGATTATGCCTAATCCTTGTCACTGCACTAATATACAAAACAGAGCTTATAAAATTTGAATACTTGATTCTTGATGCTTGAATATATTTTTATATGATTTATGTGTCGTTTAATAATATATTTTTACTAACTTTATATTGATCTCTTACAAAGACTATTTAATCATACATAATCATTAGTTCATATTAGTTCATATTGGTTGTCGGTCGCTGATGACCTAGTTGTTAGAGCGACCTTAAATAAATAAATTTAAAAAAATAAATAAAAAAAAGTTTATGAAAGTCTCTGAACATTGTTACGTGCAATAAAATAATGTGCTTAAGTTTTATGTTTGTATCCATGCATATACGGCTTCAACTTGCAAATAGATTATAAAGTAACAATTGGTTTCTTAATTGATTCTTCTGTGACCACTATTCCTGTAATGGGTCCGCAACGTCAGATAAAAATGTAAAATGAAAATCGAAGTAAGTAAGCGTAGTTTCGATTATTTAAAAAGAGTAACATTTGTCAAAATTACGAATAGAAGTGGGCTGCCGGTCCAATAATGTCACCGAAGTAAAACAAAGGCTACGCTAGTCAATATTACGGCTTCCAAGTGTAATATGGAGTAGACAACAAGTCTCCACTACCGGCGCCAAGCTGTCTTCGCCGCCGAGGAAATCAATTTGTATTCTATCTTTCACTCATTCCCTTTGGCTCTTTATATGAACACAATTGTATTTGCCTGTTGAGTGCACTATTTTGGACTTTCGTTGTTAATTGTTGAGTGAATGTTAGCATATTTGGAAGGCCGAGAGATTGTTTTTGTTATCTGCGAAAGCTAACTAACGGGTTTGATTTTTCTTCTTTTGTTTGTTTGATCGCGCTAAACTCAGAAACTACATCTGATTTAAATAAGCCTTTATGTAATGGATAGCCATATTCAACAGGAAGGTTATAGGTATTTTAATTCCGAAATTCCAAGAGTGAGAGCACTGCCTTTTTCTTTTTAAAGACACTTACAGAGAGCGTGCTACTATTGGCAGTGCACGGACCTCGCCATCATTTCGTATGTTATCCGTGGGTGACCCCCATTACAACACCGCTTAAGTCCCATAACAGAGTTCTTAATTGCATGCAAGAAAGCACATTACAGGACATTGGGAAGACCACTTCTCTTGCTCTATATTGGTTTATTAGGCTGAAGTTACTTAGATCAGAATTATTTATTAAATATTAACTTGCGAGTTTCTAAACTATCACGCATAAATATAGTGAAGCGACTAATTTTCAATTTATTTTTTGTGACGATGACTAGCATTTTATTTATAAAAAGAACATAATGCTATATTAAAGTCTAATACTTTATTTCATGTATTTATAATCGCTTACCGTAGTCACTGCCCGCTGCCCGCTTGCACCGTGACACCATTTATTGAAACCATAAACGTCACTATCTTGTAATAAATTAACAAACAAAATAAAATAATTTTTAAACCTACATTTGGCTTAAACGATGCCATGACTCACTACTGAGTGTAGAGGCTTTAAAGTTTCACCAGCCTTGGAAATTTGGCGAGGAACGTAAGTGTACTATTGCCCTGGATTCGCAATGTCTTATGGGGGTCACATTTTAGATGCCAACGGGAACAAGTGCAACAGGGCTGCATGATATAATAGCATTTCTACACTAATATTATAAAGAGGAAAACTTTGTTTGTTTGGTTGTAATGAATAGGATCAAAAACTACTGGACCGTTTTTAAAAATTCTTTGACTATTCGAAAGCTACATTATCCACGAGTTACATAGGCTATTTTTCATCCCGAAATTCCCACAGGAATGGACACAACGCGGGTAAAACCACGGGGCGCTGCTAGTGTTAAATAAATTGCTAAGTGTTTCATATCTATACTAATATACTATAATATAATGAAGCAGAAGAGTTTGGTTTTGTTTGTTTGAACTCGCTAGACTCTAATTCTGTTTTTCATGCGAAAATTTCCACGGGATCTGGCACGACGCGGATAATCGTGGGGCGCTGCTAGTTATACAATAAGTGAAGAATTTGGGTTTTTTAGTATTTTTGTTAGTCGTTTTTATTTGTTATGGATGGCCACATTCAAAGGAAAGGTTATAAGCAATTTACATCCCAAAACTTTTACAGGAATGAGCTTAACGCGGGTAAAACCGCGGGGTATTGCTACACGTAATATTTTTTTTTGCTAAGCGACTGCTAATGAAATCGCCGGCTTGTAAAATCTTTCTTTGAAAAGGTTTCTGCTTAGTGATGGTCAGGTATTTCACAAAAATGTGATCATGCCGAAGTGATAATGTTCAATAACCTAATTTAACATTGACATAGGAAATAGTTCTTTTTTTACATTTATGTTAAGTATACAGTTTTGAGTTAAAAAAATATTAAAACTATTGAATAGCATAAAACATTCTTATTCAACAGTATCATTAGGGTTGCGTATAAAATAATACTGTTTAATTTAAAAGTTAAGTTAAACGTCTTATTAAAGACATCAAATAGCACAAAAGAATTAATTTAGGGTTGCGTGTAAAATGGTGTCTAAAAGATATTTTCACGGTTTCCTTGCGTTTGGTGCATAGTTGAACAGAGATGCGGTAGTGTACGTCACTGCAGGTTTCGAACATGACTCGGGGGACGGTGGGTTTAGAGGTATATCTAGAGGTTTATATATTTGATAATTTTATAAACGAAGTAGTGTGTTAAATATATAAAAAAGAACTATAAATAGTTCAAGTATGTTAGTGGCCTACTAATAAAATAACCTACTAATAATATGGAATAAAATGTCGCAGAAACTACTTATCCGATTTAAATAATTATAATGATATAATTTTGTGTTAACAGTAATGTCAAATTAATACCAAGAATACTCTAGATAACATTTTCGTCTGCAAGAAATTCTTGCAGACGAAAAACTATTTTAATGATCATGTGCTCAATACTTCTGAAAAATAAAATACTTTTACTTATAAATATTACAGGGAAAATATAATACGTATTCGAAGATAATGATGTCGTCAAAACGGCGTTCAAGGAATAGGATTATTTTTTCCATACCACGCCACCTACTGAATATAACTACAAATAAGCTATACTTCGTCAATATTAAAGATAATAATGATTTCCTTTGATTTCCTTTCATATTTATTCAATAACATGTTTTTCCTTTGTGCCTTCGAAGATTTTCCACGGCCATTTCAATTGCTCGCTATAACTACAACTGCACGTGCATGTAAGTATCACGTGGAGACAATTATAAAATTAATAGGTACATGATTCTATTGAGTCACTACCTACAGTGACTTCTTAGCCATATTTTTTACATATTTTTCTCACCGCCCACAGTAGTACGTTGTTTACGCCTACTTCGCACTCTATTTATATTTTCAACGAAATGAACAGCGTTTGCCCTTAAAAGGAATGTTAGTGGAATATTGCCATAAGCGTAGGCAAGTACAGCAAATACAGTAGGTATTATAATATATTACAAGCAGGACACAGACGCGCTACCAAAGCGCTGTACGCGCTAGACTTTGCTTCACCATAAATTGTTTGTTAACCACACACCGCTTACAGATAAACTTAGTTGTACTAAGCTAGTTTACTAGCTATTTCTACTACGAAAACTAGTAGTGCGTGTGACGTGGAGTCCGCGCTTCGACTTATTTACTAGCTGACCTAAAAAAGCTGTGGCTCGTTGCTAGTTAAGGCTGAACCTATTTGGATAATTTTGGTATTTCAATATTAAGGTTTAAACGTATTCAATGCAAAAGAAACCACAGGATACAGCTAATCTTGAATAAATGCTGTTGTATCCAAAATAATAAGGGAGTAACTAAATTACCATTGAGGAAAATCCTTACAAATATGGCAATCATAATTTAATATGATTTATTATTTCAATTTTCCTCACTACTACCCTTGGGTTAGCTAACCTTTTAGCCATTTAACTTTTTTACATAGCGATGTTTTGTTAGTTTATTTACTGTAGTAATAGTAACTAGAAAACTCTTTAAATACTATAAACAAGCCTATTAGGGTGCGTTTATATTCAAGCGGAACTGCGCAGAGCTTAATCGTCTAATTAAATTGTTACAAACTTTTCGTAATGCGATTGGTCAATTGAACTGTGCAGATCTACGGTCAACTTCAATACCTACCCCTAAGATTAAGTAGGTAGTTAAATTTAAACCTGTACCTAATTATCAATGATCTAAATTCTTGAAAACCTTTCTTTCAAGCTCAAGCTTCCTCCTGTTCCTTGAGGATTTCGGGGGTGCTATAGATAAGTATGTATATTATTACAAAACAAGCCGTGCGGCAACAGTGCGTACTAAAATTATTTCGCGGTACCGACGCCGCACTGTTGCCGCACGGCTCGTTTTGTATGAAAACACACGATCGTACGTTCACAACACGACAAACGCACCGCTTCGGCACCGCAGCGGTCCGACACGAAACGCATAATTTGAAAGCACCCTAAATTTCAAAGAACATTTGCCCTAATTTTCAAAACTTCACAAACTATTTCGACAAATTCTATTTCCTTCGTATTCTCCCAAAGTCATTACTAACAGATGTAATCCACTTTGTGGCACTCATGGCGTAATTTGGCTAAGCGATGTATGCTCATTGCGATTTTTAAGCCACGTGCAGCTCGGCTTCTACTTGGAGGAGTGGCCCTTAGTGGCATTTCTATTTTAGCGCTACCGTTCTTTAGAGAACAGGAGCCATACCATGACCTCTTAGCGCGATACAAATGCGGACCTAAACTGATTCGCTGTCAGTTTTCGTACCATGACATCAATGCGTGACAGAATTCTAGTTGCTTTGCAGATTACCTAAACTGATTCGTTATTTGTCATACTAAAGATGTTTTCGTTCATTCATTTGGTACCATGAGCGTCTATTGCGGCTTTGGTAAAGCGTCTCAGCTGTCAAAATTAGCAATTCAATTAAAGATACATTTTTCTAACATAAATTGAACCATTGTTGATATTTTTAACAACAATAAGTATGTACTTTAGTTAATTATTAATGTTTAATTGTTCCTTACTATAAACAATGCATTTTTGCAAATAACTTAATGATATTCAACTGAAAGAATTGATTAAAATGAGCGATTTTACACTTTAAAAATTAAATTAATCATACTGGGTTTTAGTACTGTATAGTGTGGGTAGAGCGCAGGGATGTACGAGTACCAACTCGTACATACCTGGCGCTCAACCTACCTAGGTATTTATGAGGGTAAACATGACTATCAATATAAATATGTAGGATATGCTTTGTTTTATCCCGAATTTCCCCAATGAAGCGAGAGCGACAAGGCACAAGGCTCTAGAATTCTGAGACTTAACTTATATTCCTGGTAAATCCATAATAGAAATAAATCTTTAACAATCGCAATGTAAATCAAACGAGCTTGAAGGTAATAATTTAAATGCTCAAAAAATATACCTATTATAATATATTTAATCTATGTCTGTATTATAAATTATAATCTATGTCTATTTTTTAATCTATGTCTATTTTATATTCTATGAATTTTATGATCTTTGCCAGTGACATTCCGAACACTTAAATCGTAATTTTATTTTGGATGTCTGTTTAAAATTATAAATAATATTGGTTTCTGGAGCAACAAATACTTTATAGTTCCAACATTTTATGATTACAAATTAGATAAAAATAATTATCGTGTGTCTATACAAACCAATGTTTGTTTTGAATAATACTTATCATTTTTAAGAGGGTCGCTTAAAAACCGTAACTTTCCGTCATTTTAATTATTGAGGTTTTCGAACGCTCCTTAATCACTTCTCTAGGAGAGAGGAAGTGACGAGAGAGGAAGTCTCTAAGAGGAAGTGACGCAATTAGCCAATCAGCAAAATGGTTTGTTCATTCATTCAAAGTGATGGCGATTCAAGTGCGATATTGTTTAAATAATGTCACGGTACGAATTGAAACGCAAACCTAAACTGATCTGCTTGGATCTTGAGACGCTATCTAAGAGGTCATGGTATGGCAGCAGGTTACGTTAAATTGGTGGCCCGGTTGTTTCAATCGATATACCATATCGGAGGTCTTTAGGCGGTCTAAAAACTCCGTTGGCCACTAACCTACACAAACAAACTTCGCTCACAGAAATGCGTTTTAGTTACAAAACTACCTTCAATTCCCTGGAGAATGTAAAGGTAAAGAAACTACTGTCTGTTGTTCAATCAGGACTAGTCACGTTGTTGAACTGTCCCTGTAATATAATAGGGAACGAGCTATTCAAGAATTGCGTGCGATAGAGCCGTGCCACACTTGCCATCCCAACGGTATTTTAGTTACTTCACTTTCCTGCATAGACATGAGATAGATTATTGAATAAAATTATGAAGATTTTCATAATTTAATCCCTTAATAATTGGCTTATAATAATAATAATAATAAGCCCACAGGGCAGCTATTGTGAGTAACATCACGGCGTATTCCCGAGTGCCCCATAGAGTCGGTCAGGGCCCTCGTCTCCGGCGAGCCTTCCCCGGTCGGAGAGGCCACCAAGGGGACCCTTCATCGGTCGACTCAGTCAATATTGGCTGTGTGATCCGGGGGTAGGAGTGTCAAAGGGCATAACGCCGCAAGTAACGTTTAGAGAAAGCGCAGTACATCTCAGAAATAAGTAAAACTGCATTTATAAATTGTATTGGTCTTATAAAGATATAACTTGGAATAAAATTCACTATACCCATAATACCTATAGTCATATTACATCCATGGTATTATCACACGTCCTCCCGTAAGTTGACACTTTTTTCGATGTCATGTCGCGGGAGGCTGAGCCAGATCGGCAAGTGTGTGACCACCCATTCGAGTATTAAATCTATTCTTATTTGGCTCAATTGGATGCTTGCAAGATGTCCTATTGTTTAGTTATTTCGACAAAACATTACGAGTTATTGGTACTTAGGTATCAATTGTTTACGCTCTATTTTCAGATATTCAGCTTTTGTTAGAAACAGCTTTTGTTAGAAATGCGTCTCTGAAAATGTTTCAGCAATCCCTTTATTTTGTAACAATCCCTTTAAGGTTTTAAAGCTCAAATTAAATATGTTCAATTTCATATTTATAATAAATAAGTACGGGCCTTAAAGTTTGTATATTATTATGTAAAGCTCAATACAGCATTCAACAATCAGATACGGTTAATAAACACTATTAATTTTACATTAAATATGTACACTCAAAACCAGCTGAGCTTAATAGAACTATATTTAACCTAAATCTTAATAATGAAAGTAGCAAGCCAACAATTGTGTCATTACTTGTATTGTTTTAGATAAGACACGACACATACATCGTGCACCGAGAACACAAGAAGCCTCTGCACAAATTCGAGAGTCCATTGTTTAATTTATTGTGACACCAGCTCGAACACAATTTCTGGACTTTTATAAAGCTACTCGGACACTATTTTGTAGAAATGTTAGTTAAGTACAATAACATTGTGATATTTTCAGGCTGTTTCTATAAGTCTATTTCACAATTGTTATAAAACCTTTGAAATAAAGTAATATTTTGAACAATACAGTCAGTCAGCTTAATTGTTTATATGCTCAATTCGTTGTTCAAAAAACGATTATTATTTTATTCCTTTCTTACCCCATCTAAAAAGAAAAACGTCTGTAGAAGGAATTATCTTAGGTTAGAAAATCAGGATTTTTTAAAATGTAAATATGTACTTTATGCCATTGTAACAAAATAAGTATTTAATGTACGAGTACATGTCGTCGGTTGTACATATACGAGTATGTTCAACTTTTGTGTTCTAGTTCCAAGCTGGTCTCGTCAATCGTTCTGTGAGATCGTAGCTTTACATCGCGTGGTAACAGCCGGAATGTTACAGGAAGTGACGATTATAGTGGCCAAGGTTTTTCACGGCTGTGTTCCGTCGATAACCACAGCTCTCCGGCGACAACCACCTAATAACTGCTTTAGATTAATGGTTTTGTTACAATATTTTGTCTAGATTAGTCTTCGAGACGGCAATGGTTGAGCTGTTTCCGTTTTCTGTCGTGGTTCAATGTTGTGGTAATTGAGTTAGTTTGATAAAACTGCTTTTTAAAATGGAAGTAAATTAATGTTGTGACAAAGTTTTGTTATGTTCGTCGTAGTCCTAGATGGGTGTAATTATATGCTTCGCTGGGTACAAATATACATAACTAGCAGCGCCCCGCGGTTTTACCCGCGTTGTGCCCGTTTCTGTGGGAATTTCGGGAATTTTTATACATATAAACCTTCCTTTTGAATCCTCTCTATCTTTTAAAAAAACCGCATAAAAATCTGTTGCGTAGTTTAAAAGATCCAAGCATACATAGGGACAGACAGGCAGCAGAAAGCGACTTTGTTTTATACTATGTAGTGATTCATTTACGAACGTTCCCCAGTGCATCGCCACATCCACAACCACTGTCACAGGAACTAAACATGAATAGTACTGAACTTTGCTGTCTATATATAAAACGAGCAGCGCCCTGCGGTTTTACCAGCGTTGCGCTTGTTTCCTTGGAAATTTCGTAGTGAAAAATAGCCTATAACCTTCCCGTTGAATGTGGCTATCCATTAGAAAAATATTTTTCAAATCGGATTAGCGCGTTCAAACAATAAAAAATCACACTATTCGGCTTTATTATATTGATATAGATTCAATCTACAAGTTATAAATAAACTTATATATCAAATAGGCATCCCAAAACATTAATTAAGTTAGAGTTTTGCTATTATATCACAAAAAGTTTTGAAAAAAATATCTCTAAAGTTATTTTTGGCATCCACTCCGTACCAGTTCATAGAAACTTGAAATTAGTTCATGAGATTCCGATTTGGCACATCCACTCAATGACCGTATTTTGTAAGTAAGAAATAATAATCTTCTTTATTTGTAACTTGTAATAGCTGTTGGTGGTTCCACCCGCGACCCAATAGAGGGCGTTACTGCGAATTTATTTTTTAATCGCGCTTACGTTATTTTCTCTGATTTAGTAGGGTCACGCCCATACATTTGGTTGTGTGGGGAAAAAAATCCTCTATACACTAATATTATAAAAAGGTAAAACTTTTAAGTTTGTTTATTTGTATGTTCGAGCTAATCTCGGGAATTACCAGTCCGATTGTATTTTTTTTTGTACATATATAGCCACATTCAACAGGAAGGCATAGACTATTTTTCATCTCGAAATTCCCACGGGAACGGGCACAACGCGAATAATACCGCGGGATACGACTAGTAAATGTTAAAGTCCAACAAAAGTAAATTCATTGACTCGTTCGTTCACGTAAAGCGATTAAAATGAATTGATTTCATCAACTCGATTGCAGATCGAAACCGAAAGCCACGAATTGGGTGAAATTATAAACAATCGAACTACAATGTATTGGTTGAATTTAAAGCAGTCACTGACTTCGGTTTAATGCTTGTCCATTTTTATATTAAACTAGCTGTGCGCCGCCGTTACACCCGCAGCACCCGTGGGAATTTCGAGATATTTAATCTATTCAGGTAATTTTATTAAAAAAACTCGCCGTAAGGAACCGGCCTCGTACTTCAAGGAATATTATAAAAAAGTATGCAAGCAAGCACAAAACATTTGGCGATTCATTTGTATAATAAAGATAGCGATGCTATGCCCGCGTCGAGTGCGGGGGGATACACGAGCGAAGAAGACGCGATATGTATTATCCCGAATTTCCCATATAAAATCTTAATTGACCGAAGCGAGGGCGAGTCGCTAGTGCTAGAATCACTACATAGTATAAAACAAAGTCGCTATTTTTGTCTGTTTGTTTGTCTGTATGCTTAAATCTTTAAAATTACGCAACGGATTTTGATGCGGTTTTTTGTAATAGGTAGAGTGATTCAAGAGGAAGGTTTTTATGTACAAAAATTCCCGATATTCCCACGGGAACGGGCACAACGCGGGTAAAACCGCGGGGCGCTGCTAGTACTATTATAATATGAGACTATTTACGTTTTGTAAACGAGTTCACAGGTGTCACACTGGCCAAATTAATTGCTTGCTTATCTTATATTATAGTCGCAAACTCACTGTTTACCAATGCCCTCAATCCAATACTATTATACGACTTTCAATTAAACTTAATTGTTAATTACTTTAATAACAACCACTTTGACACATGACACAAAGAGATTACAATCTAGTTTCCGGTATCTAAATTGGTTGTCCATCTTGGTAGCCTTTAGTTAGTGTTCGATATCAGGGTTGGCCATTTACCTATGAGGAAGCTTAATTGTTCAAATTATGTCTGTAAGTGGTCAATTAATGTAATTCGATGCCTGCCTTGGTATTACAATAAATGTCACAGAAGTGGACAAGACACGATACAATTAATACTGTGAGATGATTGGAGGAATATTTAAAATTCGATTTTGGCATCAATGTTTCACCAATGAACACGCAGTATCATAATATCATGTCTTGTCGCTTGTGACGTTGTTGTGCTAGACGGGCGGGATTGGTTATAAACCTCTAATAAAAAATAATTAATAAAAAATAGAACATTTATTGCAGTCAAAGTTGAACATTTAATAAAGTATTTGAAGTTTCTATGAGAGAGAAGTTTTATAGAATGTGGTGACGTTTTATGAGAGTTACATTACCCGTTTGAAACTAGAAAATTGAATCACGTTAGATCCCTTTACGAGACTGATATAAAATGAAATATGTCTAAAAGTAGCCAATGTTGTTTAAGATAGAAATATAGTTACATAGTTAGTTCCGATTGAAATAATTTTGCTACTTTCGTACTAACTGGTTTCTTAGGTATAAGCGAATACATTTGAATTGAAACTACGTTTACGGATATAATTCACTTTTATTTTACAGTTTTATCTGACGTTTCGGCCCCTTTTCAGTTGCCGTGATCTCAGAAGACTTACCGATTGGTTCATAACATTTTCGCGGCACTCAGTACATCAAATTTTTCAGTTTATCTGACGTGTAACGTATGAAAAATTGGCGTCCCTTAATACGCCAGTTTGACATTGCGTAAGTTGATAAATTATTTTGATAGTCACCAAGCGATTGTCACATGTTTTTTATAGGTTGAAGATTTCGCCAATCATTTTTAGTTTAGTTTCACCTTTTAGTAAAAACTATTTAAATATCTATCACATTAATATAATAAAGCTGATGTTTTTTGTTTATGTGAAAGCGCTGATTCTAGTTTGTAATGGTTATCTACATTCAACGGGAAGGTTACAGGCTATTTTTTATTCAGAAATTTGCACGGGAATAAGCGCACACGAATAAAACCGAGGGGCGCTGCTAGTTCAGTGTATGAGTAAAACAAATAATCGATACGACATTGAGTGACGTCGAAATCTTACTTGTCTGTTAGGCACTTTGCCCTTTACCAAAGAACAATGTTCGAAATGAATAAGTATTATTAGAGGAAGTCTAATGAAGCCTTTACATTTTAATTAGCTTTGATCAGATTATGACATTTTGAAGTTGAAATTAATTTTTATTCTAAAGAATTCCATAGTTAAAATGTACAAGAATTTAAATATCAATGCAACTTATTTTTGTTTTATTAAATACTAACAGTGCCCTGCTCACGTTGTACTTGTTCCCATGGGAATTTTGGGATAAAAAGTAGCATATAACCTTCCCGTTAAAATGTAGCCATCTTTTACATTACATTTTAATAATTATCCAAATCGGACTAGTAATTCCCGAGATTAGATCGAACATACAAACAAACAAACTTACAAATTTTACCTCTTAATAATATCAGTATAATGTCTATATCAGTAATATCTATAGATGCCAGTAGAGTCAACACAAAAGTCAAACGTCATACGTTAGTTACTCGTATCCGCAAATCGTTTAAAACTGTCATCGTGCCCTATTTCCCCCTTGTTTTCATAATCAGTAATAAAATATATTTCTGGATCGCCCCGTCAATTCTAAATGTTTTATATTAATAATATCTTATAATAAAACTAGTTTTGTTTCGGTTAACAAGGGCTTCATTCGACTTTTTATTACTTTTTTATAGTACGACAAATAGAAAAATGATATCTGTCAACGAAATGTGTGTCAGTAGTTTCTTATAATACGATTTTATTTCGTTTGTGTTTGAGAATCTTGGTTTGTTTGTATGCTTTGTTTGCAATTTCTTTGCTTACGCAAACATTGAATAATTACGTATTTTTTTGAAAACGGACTTTTCTGAAAAAACCTTGACTATTTATATCACAGAGTTCGTATTTTGATTGCATTACCATAGTATACTCGTAGTTAATTCGTTTAAGTGTTTCAGCGATTTTTCAAAAAGCCGTCGTATTCAGTAGAACGGGGTCGAGAGTGGGAGTAATTAATTTAAAACGTGTGACTGTCGAGAGTTTAAGGGCGGTTTTACATGCATTCTCAAATTAATTAGCGAATAAATAATTATGTAGTGAACATGACAAAAACGTTTAATGAAAAATAAACATTTGTTTTTAATAGTTTCTATTTTGTGCAATATTAAATACAATGTTGAACAAACAGCTTTTGTATCTTGAATATATTAAGGTACAATAAGAGTACTTGTACAATCCGCCCTAAGCGAGTTAAGAGAAAAAGACATCTCTATCTCTCTCTTTCTCCTTCCCCGCGGAATCTTAGCGGCGTCTTTGTATTAATTCACCTTCTTTGAAGCTCCTATATCTAGTATATTTTCCGATTCTATTAACAAGTGCTAACTGTATCCCACGTCTTCAAGTTCTATTCCCGGGTCAATTCCTACAAAACATTTATCACTTCTCACGTATGTCGGCGATGACTGAATGATTATATGTCTACTTCTACGTAATAGTAGATCATAATCTATCTATCTATAAATGAGTCAGATCAATGACGATGATATTTTTACTAGCGTCTGTTGAGGTTGGTTTGGCGATTTGACTTAAGACCTGACTAGATCTAAATAAACATACACTTGAAACAGAACTAAAATATAATTTACCTGTACTGATATCTTTAGTGAGATGAGAGGCCTTTGCACAGCGGTTGGACAATACAGGCTAATGCTTATTTACTATTTTTAGTATCAGCTGTGCCCGCGATTTCGTCCGCGTGGAATTTTGATTTTTTCTAATGATGATGCGGGTAACACGGTGGAGCGTGGCTAGTAATATATTATAGGTTTAGTACGTATATTATAACTTAACATATAAAGAAGTATTATTTTGATAACGTTTTAGTTTAAGGGTGCTTTCAAATTATGCGTTTCGTGTCGGACCGCTGCGATGTCGAAGCCGTGCGTTTGTCGTATTGTGAACGTACGATCGTGTGTTTTCATACAAATCGAGCAGTGCGGCAACAGTGCGTACTAAAATTATTTCGCGGTACCGACGCCGCACTGTTGCCGCACTGCTCGATTTGTATGAAAACACACGATCGTACGTTCACAATACGACAAACGCACGGCTTCGGCACCGCAGCGGTCCGACACGAAACGCATAATTTGAAAGCACCCTTAGAACAAACTATCATAGCTTTAATTATTGTATGGTATCAGTATGTCACAAAAATATGTGGATAATGATATAGGTACCATTTGTAATATCTGTTCTCCACGGATAGAATTCGTTACTTGAACCTTCTGCAGACTTATAGAAATATTTCAATCACAAATCTTACTATATTTTTATCTACCCAACCGTTCTCAAGTCGGTATCTATACTAATATTATAAAGCTGAAGAGTTTGTTTTGTTTGTTTGTTTGTTTGTTTAAACGCGTTAATCTCAGAAACTACTGAACCGATTTGAATAATTCTTTCACTGTTAGATAGTCTATTTATCGAGGAAGGCTATAGGCTACATTTTATCCCGGATTTCCTACGGGAACGGGCACAACGCGGGTAATACCGCGGGGCGCTGCTAGTATCTTATAAGCCTGTCTGATGACTTGCTTTATACATAGCAGAGTATAATTAAACAGTAAGTTCGAGTAGGTTCGTGGCCACCCCTGGTATCGGAGTTTTTAGACCGCCTAAAGGCCTCCGACATGGTCTAACGATTGAAACAACCGGGACCGACAATTTAACGGGCCACCCATCCAAGTAGGGGTCGATGTGCACGTTGCTTAACAATCGCAATGAACTAACATCGTTTAGTCAAACTACGCCACGAGCGCTATTTATACATATTATAACTATGAGTGGTATTTGGTTGAAACGTCTAGGTCGTGTCAAATGAACCGATCTCAATTTGTGTGCTTATTAAGGGGACCCAGCATTTACCGCGAATAATGTCTAACGTATGCTTATAATTTATGTATGAGGTACGTTCATACGTGTGCACAGATGAGAGTCAACTTTGCAAAAGCTACTTCCCCGCCGTATATTTGTCTCTGCTTTGTTATCTTTCACTACGTAGAATAAAATAAAGTCGCTTTCTGCTGTCTCTCCCTATGTATGCTTAGATCTTTAAAACTACGAAACAGATTTTGATGCGGATTTTTTAAATAGATAGAGTAATTCAAGAGGAATGTTTATATGTATAAAAAATCCTGAAATTCCCATGGGAACGGGCACAACGTGGGTAGAACCGCGGGGCGCTGCAAGAAAACTGAAATATTTTTTTTTACCTCCAACGCAAAAAGGGGGGTGTTAGATATAAGTTTGACGTTGATGTCTAGGTATGTGTATGTGCGTGTGTATGTGGCACCATCGCCCACCAAACGAATGATTTTTTCGATGCGGTTTTTTCATTTGAATCACAGTCTCCTTGCGGTGGTCGTTGTGTATGTTTGATAAAACATATCACTTGTTTTTGTGATTCGTTACATTCTTGAGAAAAGTGTTTAAGCTCTTTTACTACAAACTCCTGTATAAATGGATATGCTCAATGTGAAACTGTAGCAAATAAATCACTGTTTCCAAAAATAGAATAAAATACCTAAAGCTAACCACCCGCAATCCTACCCAAACTCCTTCCGAAATTGTTGTTGACTTTGAGACGAATATGTAGGTAACATTTTCATTCAAACCTGGAAGATATTCTGTATATTTCGTTGAGTCAACAGCATACATCTATGCATCAAAGGTTCCTAACATAGATTCGAGTGTCACATGTAATTGGACACCTCGTTCAAAATGACTTCACGGAGGGGATCGATGCCTTCAAGGTTAATGTATAACAGATTATTCTGTTTGATACTTCCATTTCATACATTACGAAACTTTATTACTGGATATAATTTTAGATATTATATCTAAGTTAATTAGAACTAAAATAGATTGAAGATTTTTTCTGTTTAATTAATTCTAAAGTTACATTCATCTCTTCACAAAATTCAACTTACCGATTTCTTAGGTTTAAGCGAACACAGGAACGTCACGTAAAGGGATACACCCATATACGATACAATTTGTCGGCTATTAAGAGTCATTCTCTTGTAGCGCTCTTGGCGTAATTTGTCTTAGCGATATTAGTTGATTGCTATTGCTAATCAACGTACAGCTCGGCCCCTACTTGGATGGGTGGCCGATAGTGGCATTTCTATCTGAGCGCTACCGTGCTTCGGAGGGCACGTTAAATTGTCGGTCCCGGTTGTTTCAATCGTAAGACCATGTCAGAGGCCTTTAGGCGGTCTATAACTCCTACACCAGGGTTGACGACTAACCTACTCGAGCTTACTTTACTAGTCATTTTCTACATTACTAGCGGCGCCCCGCGGTTTTACCCGCGCTGTGCCCGTTCCCGTGGGAATTTCGGGATAAAAAAATAGCCTATAACCTTCCCGTTGAATGTAGTTATCCATTACAAAAAGAATTATTCAAATCGGTTCAGTAGTTTCTGAGATTAGCGCGTTTAAACAAACAAACAAACAAACAAACAAACAAACAAACAAACAAAACAAACTCTTCAGCTTTATAATATTAGTATAGATAACAGAAAATAATCTAATAGGATGCAAAATGATTACTAATTTGTAGTATAACTAAATTTAAATCTTCACATAGTATTAATAAAAACGGCGCTTTTCAACCGCCTTCAAAAACCAATCTATACTAATATAATTATAATATAATATATAATATATAATATATATAATAATATTATAAAGCTGAAGAGTTTGTTTTGTTTGTTTGTTTGTTTGTTTAAACGCGCTAATCTCAAACTACTGAACCGATTTGAATAATTCTTTCACTGTTAGATAGTCTATTTATCGAGGAAGGCTATAGGCTACATTTTATCCCAAAATTCCCACGGGAACGGGCACAACGCGGGTAAAACCGCGGGGCGCTGCTAGTTCATTATATATATTTTACGAGAATGTGTGAGTTCAAGCAGCTTGTAAATTCGCTTAACATCATGTTACTTACAAAGTTATCTCATACTTTCATAATCTCAAATGCCGTAAGTGTTAAAAGTACGTAAAACTCAAAACATTATAAGCAAACGTAAAAGTATCTGATTAAATTACGTGGAAGAAATTGACAAAGCTTTGTATTAGAATGTTTAACGGGAGATGTAAAGGAAAACCTTATCGGTAACAAACTCCAAGTTCGTTCGCTAGTTTAAGAAGTGGTCCTATGTTCTTGTAAAATGTTATTTGGAATATATTTGTACTCTTGAGTTAATGGAAAACTTCCAGAGTACTTTCGTAGTTAATGGTGGATGTTTTGTTTGACATTCGATTGGATTAAACATTATCTTAATGACATTTATAGATTAGTGTTATGCGTGGTTAACTGTACAGTGTCCTTGGTTGTATTTTGTAAAAGCCTTTGTAAAGCATCTGTAAAAGAGAAATATTGTATCTGTTTCTGTTTCTGTATGTAAAATATGAAAACGTGACCCCATTAAATCTGGCAAAAGCATGTAAGCGCGATATAATTTATCACACTAGTGACTAATTTCGATCGCAGGTGAAACTGTCGCGCGAAAAAAATACATCTAGTATAATTATCTGTAAGATTCTAGTCCAGGGCATAGCCTCTGCACTTTCCTGAAGATATCCGAACTGATCTTGTGAGAACGATTACTCGTAATTACTTAGTTTGGTCGTAACGTGATCACAAACCCGAATTACCTATGAATGTTAATTACCAACATTTATCAGACAACCTGGGAATAGATCCGCGAGATCAAACATCTTGTAAACTCGCTTAACTTTAACGACGTTTAATATCAAAGTTGTTCCACCCTTTTATTTCCAAACTGAATGTATTTAATTTTATAGTAAGTATTCTGTTTTCATAATAAATACGTAAGCAGAAGAGTTATAGCAAACCATTGCATGAAACTAAATAAAATGCGCTCAGCAATTAAAGTCGTAAAATAGCACAAATTACAACAGTTTTTTGTATTCCCACTATCCATTCCGGTGCAACTGTTATTCTTTTGAATACGTAAATAGGCCGACTAGACTTTACGATTTTAAAAGTCGTTCCAAGTTGACTCCGAAACGTTTTAACTTACGAAGTGCCTTATGTAGTAAACGGCATTTAGTTTCTTATAAATCTGTTTCTTTTCAGTTAAAAGTTAGACCCAGATATAGCGGGTTAGTAGACGTAGATACTCGACGAGTTCAATTGGTACAAAGTCAATTTGATACGCTACTAGAATTTGAAATTATGTTCTTTAAAATCCTTTGGTTTTAACAAGGAATATTGCGAGATTTCTCTCTATTTCAGTTGTTTGTCAGTTAATTAAAGTTTGGACACCGTGTACACTGCCGTTTTAAATCGTGTTTTTTTTACGAAACGAAAAAGCTCGTTTAGAACAAAAATACATCATCTCCGATTTTTGGTTGTATGCGATGTACGATAAACTTCATCAGTACAGTTTATCGTACATGGCATACAAGCAAAAATCGGACGAAACTGTACAGTTTTATAACATACATGTAGCGATTTATCGGTACCGTTCGAACTGAACAGTCTGATCGTAACGATTTCTCGTAGCGTATATGTCCACCATTACAGATCTACCGCCAAAACGTGAAATTTTGTGCTGCACACTGCTGCGCGGACATTGTTATAAAACACCTAAATTAAGAAGCCACAATTAGATCTACAACACAATATCAACCTTCAAACTTGGTCGCATTATGCTGACGTCACATGGTTATCGTATTAGCAACAACTAGGAGTAACTTCTAAGGAACTTCCGATATCTGTCACTCTTCTGAACATATTGAAATCACTTCAAAGTCTATCTAAATGGTGTTTTTTTATAGAATTGCTTGTTTATAAAATAAATGCGTTATTTATTTTGGTGTAGTTAGGTATTTTGGGATTTTATCGTCTAATCATATTAAATTAATGAGAATCTACAGGATTGCTCGAAGATCGAGACACGTGGTGCAAAAATCGGACTCTGAAATGTTTATATCATTGTAATATTGTAATGAAGATTGCTGAGTTATGTATATTATTATTTAAACCAAAAATGTATGTCGTTGATTAATATCTCAGGACTTCTCTCCGAGTTTTCTGTTGACGAGAGGTCTGGGCATCAATATAATATATTATAGTATGTACTAACAATGTCCCGTGGTTTTAATCGCATTGTACCCGTCCATGTGGGAATTGTCATGAAAAATAGTTACGAACCGTTCTATTGAGTCACTCTGTAAGTTGGTGAAGCCGTTAAGAAGCTTTTGAAAAATCTATCTGTTAAAATAACTTTTGATATTTCAATAGTCCTTAAATATATTATAGTCCTTAAATATATATAAACCCTTGAGTAATTTTGGATCTGTTCTTCAGCTGAATTTTCATTAAATTTTCTGAATAGTTCAGAGTTACAAATCGCTCGCTAATGCGATAAATGAAAACGCATCTTAGTTCATTAATGATCAGCAGGTTAAGAAATGCTGGAGCAAAAACTGATATTTATTTAGAAAACTAAGTGGAAATGTGAATATAAATGCTGTATTGATTATTATAAATGAAAACTACTAGGTTTGCGGATACACTTTTCTTCGTCTTCGCGTTAATATTTGCCAAGTACTTTTATTCAGTTCAAACTTTTTAGGGGAAACTAAATTGAAACGGAAAACAAACAAAGAGAGTCGTTCGGCGATGTGCAGACGGTGTTACAACTCGTCGGCGTGCGGCGCTCCGGCCGCCGCGCGCCTGATTGATATCTCGCGAGCGACTCTCGCTAACGACTCCTCCGGCAGAAGGCTGCTCCGCACCTCACCGGTCCTGATTCAGCCCGCCCAAACTTTACTTCATGTTGGCTTTAAGACACAATGTTTGCTCTCTGATTTCCTTGCCTCCTTTTGTCGTTACTAATTTGCTTTATGAGACCCGACGCGCGACGTCAAATTAATTGCACTGCAGCGAATTTTAACTTGGGGAAGGTCAGGCAGTTTTAAAGCAATTACAAACGAGAAAATACAATGAAACTGTTTATGCTGCAATGGATTTGTGCGGGCGAGGGTAGAAATATCTGCAGTATGGGCGCTTATCGAGTGGCAGTACTGCAGGAACGAGGAAGTCGGCGAATGTGAGGTAGCCTGCGAGTAGGGTGTTTGTGCGCTTGGGCGCGCGGCTTTCGGTGGCGGTGGTCGGCGGCGTCGGCGGGGGCGGGCTGCGGGCGCGCGCGGGTAACACAAGAATGCGGGCGTGCGTGCGGGCGGCGACAGTGCGGAGCGAGGGGGCGGCGGCGCCGGGGGATGCGTCGCGGGCGCGGTGCGGGCGGGGCGCGCGTGCCGCAGACGCCGCAGTAGCGTGGAGGCGCCGCCGCGGCCGCTCGCCACCGCTCGCCGCCGCCACTGGCTCCGAAGCCGCCCAGCGAGCCGGCACTCTCGCCGATCGCACACTACTCCGATGCTGGTTCCCGCGTATCGAACGCACGGCGATCGCTCGCACGTGCCACGGCCACGCAACATTGAGCCGACACACTGAGTGTTACCACAACCAGTGAGTTATTACTTCGGTCAGGTTGAGTGCTGCCATTTCTTAAGCCTACAAGTTCTGGACGGAGAGGGCCAAGTCTTTGTCGGTTCCCGGCATCGTTCCCGTCCTACACATTTCGCTTACTGTCCTTTCTTTGTACTTGGAAGTTGTTCGAAGGTATCTGTGCCATTGTTTCGTATTTGCGAATTCAAATGTTAACCGCCGTTATTGTACCGAGACGTAGCGGCAAAGTTATATAAATGGTAATGATTTCGGAATGGGTATCATGTTCAGCAGGCATTAGATTTGTGTTGGGTGAAGAAGGAGCGAAGGGCCCGAGCGAGTCGGCCGCGTTGAGGGTCCTCGACCACTGCGCCGGTCGTATCGCCGATGGATGCAATTAGCGAACATATGACTCGGCCACTTTATGAGTCGCCACCCGCCGTCTCACGCACGTCAGTCATACCTTTAATTTAAATGATATAACCGATTTGTTATATTATATTTAGTTTTGCATAACTAATATTTGAAATGCCGCCAAGATTTTGGGAGAACCCATCATCTACAAAATATTAATGTCACTAAACGCGCCATTAAAGCAAAGATAGCCCCCAACGTCATAATTTAACCTATATTTTAGAATATATTATAGAATATCCTTTTTATTAAAAATAAACATTGTGTGCGTTTTCTTTCCGCTTTGGTCGTAATTTATTGTAATAGTTGTACTCGGTGACATGACGTCTATTTTAACTGGTGGAGAGTGTCATATTAAAATTATTTTTGGATTTCAATGAATATCGTGGAGGTGTGAGCTTCATTACTGGCGCTCATTCTTCCCTGTTTTCTATTTGCGACCTCTCATTAGTACCGTTGCAACTTGACTTTTTATTCTTTATTGCCTACAACTATGGTATACGCGGCAATTTCCTGCCAGCTTGCAACTACTTCATTAAGAGTTATTTCCGATTTAAAACAAGTAATAAATCGCGGTATGCATTGAACTTTTTTTGAGACTAATTTTATATAAAATCACGTTATTTGTGCCGTTAAAACTATAATGCCGTTAAAGATCGATAATTATTGATGATATTATTTTGGACAGATAAGGTTATTTTACCAATAATAGTAATCATAATAATTGTGAATAATAAGTAGCCAGCAGTTCGAATGGAAGAATCTAGAAATATTAAAAAATATCTAAAACATTTACGAGTAGTAGGTATTCGCTTAAATCTGAGAAACCAGTAAATTTAAAACATATTAATTGACTTTGTAAGAAAACCTAGCCCTCAGACAAATTGAATAAAATAATTCCATTAAATCATTTTATCGATAAATGAAGTTTCTAAAAACCTTTTATAAGTAAGGGAAAAATAGCAACAGACCCTTAATGGAACCCATTTTTTACGAAAAAGAACCCTTTCTATACTGTGACATTTGCACAGCTGTAGGACACAACAGGTAAATAATTATCAGTCAGATTTAAGGGCAATTTTTTTAATTTTAACGCAACGGCATTATTTCAGCCAACGTATATAATTTTCAAAATATTTTTAAGAAGCTTTTTAAAATCTCTGTGCACCTGCAGTATTCTTCTAGCCACGAATCATAAAATCTTAAAAGTTGTAACGGAAAGAGCCAAAAAATCATGAACTAATTTAATAAGCGGTCTGTCGTGGAGCCTCGCGATAGTTTCCAAAGCCCTCCTTCCATAAAATAATGATGGAACTCTATCCCCAGCTTTTAAAGTTCACTTTTTAGCAAACAACTTTAAACTTCGTTCATTAATATTTCGTAAAGTATCGGCTTCTCAAAGGACAAAGTGTCTCGATGATGATGTTACCTATAGATGTTAGATAAGGTGTTAGCGCAGTGAAGAGTTTAAAGGAACTATTAGGTAGATATTATAGTATAATAAATAGGACCTTTTTTTAAATAACTATAAATAGATCTTCAGTAAGATGAGAGTCCTTTGTACAGTAGTGGGACTTTACAGGCTACCACTTTTTTATACTTTAAATAGGGAAGTAACCAATTTTTAATGTAAGTGATAGGTATTAGGTTTATACTTAAGTCCTAAGTTTAGGTATCATTGTCTTAGTAAAAAGGATCAGCCTCTAATGTCCCATTGTTGGGAAAAGCCCTCCGTCAATGGTGACTGTTAGCCTGTATCATCCCATTGCTGGAAACGTCTCTTCCCATTTTCGGCACTTTTCTCAATTTGAAACCACCAATCGCGCTGATCATTGATTATTACGCGAAAACAATATCCAAAGCAATAAACAAATGTATAGGCGTATTGAAAACGTTCCGATATTGAAAGTTAGTTCAAAAGGAAGCTTGAGCAAAGATTAGATGACTTTAGCAAGATGTGCTCAAATATGAAAGACGGTATGAGAGCTAGCATTTCGGCACGAATATTACTAGTTAGACTTTGATTCCATTGATACAGTTGGCCCAATAATGCTGAACATACTCACACATACTGAACATAGTCAAGCCTCAATTAACCCTACCAACATGCGGTTGACAATTTTAATCTACTTATACCAATTTACTACGACGAGCATAAAATGCCGCAAGGTTTAATTTTTTTTTTTTAATATTTATTTAAGGTCGCTTAAACAACTTGGTCATCAGCGACCGACAAATGCATTGAGTTATACAAACGTATGATTAAATGAGATGATATAAGTTAGTGAGTTTGTTTCAATGCGCTTTCAAAAACTGCCACTCTGATTAGAATAATTATTTTTGTAGCCAAATTCAAAAGGAAGGTTATAGTACATTAACTATCCCAAAATTCGTACGGCAGTAAGCGAGTAAAACCGCTAAACGCTGCTAGTAATACATAATTTAACAAAGCACAGCACTCAACATTTTCAAAAGCTATCAAACATTACAACCGTACTCAAACTTCTACAAACAAATCAATGAGAATTTTCCAATTTGACAAAGTAAAGTACCTACTCGACATTTTCATGGTCTACCTACATAATATACGACAGACACTCGTGTAACGCGCAGAGCCTCAATCAGCAGAAAACAAACATGGTCCCCTGCACAATCGCGCCCCTATCAAGTACCAAAGCTCAGTGTAAGCCTCTCACAACCTAAACTAGGTATTAACTGCTTTAATACTGATAAACAAGACGGCTTCTGGCTCAGTAACAAACTTGCAAATCGTACCTCTTCATCTCGATGTTTGACAGACTCGTTTAATTTATGAATGTATTTCGAATAATTACTTTTACTTTAATTACGTTTTGCTCCTTACTGTACTGATACCTTCGGTGAGATGAGAGCCCTTGCTCAGCAGTGGTACATTACAGGCTAACACTTACTTACCTATTTACTTTGATTATGACTGGAGTCATGTTAAGCTTACTAATAAAAAGTTGTTCAGGTTAATTAAGTAAATTCATGTAGGTTAGTAGCCAAACCTAAGGTCGGAGCTTTTAGATTACCTAAAACCTTCGGCATGGTCTATCGATTGGAACCACTGGGACCGACAATTTGGGTGTAGGTGAATGCAGTATGTAGGTATCTTTACTTTAATTTGACCAATTAATAATCTTTTGAAAACCTTTGACAATATTGACAAGTTAGTAAGTTAGTATGAGAGGTCCTGTAATTGGCTAAGTATTTCTTTGCAATGCAACTAATATATTTGAAAGCTGTAGAATTTCCAACGAACAAGTAAACTGAATTCCTGCAGCGCTGCGCGGTTTTCAGTCGTTCTACCTATTTCCGTAAGAATTCCAGACTGAAAATGATGTGTCTTTCAAATCTGGTTGGTAGTTACAAAATAACTTCTGAGCTTTACTAAATGCTGCTATATTTAATACTTACGCTAAAAAATATCAATTAAAGAAAATAAGCTCTTAAGATTAAAGCCAACTAAAGAAAATAAGACCCTTTAAAAACACAAGCCATGCACTTGATTGGTGAAATCTGCATAGAAAACAAAAAACCTCTTTATTGCCATTCATACAACATCTATTGGTTACATACTATCATTATCATAAGTGATACTAACCGGAAACATTACATGTCGTTAAATTGCTGACCTCGTATACATACTTATGCATTCACAAAATAACTGAACGGTTTTATAGATGACCCCACAGTTTCACCCTCAGCGTCCCCGGTCCCGTGGGAATTTCGAGATTTTTATTACCTATTTTCTGATATAAAACCCTTGTCCTGACAATAACGAACACACAAAAAATGAATCTTCCAATTTGGTTCAGTCGTTCTGAAGTTATGCGTTTAGCAACACATTCAGTGATTCGTTTTTATATTAGAAGACTAGCAGCGCAACGCGGTTTTACGCGTTATGTCCATCTCCGTGGGTATTTTCGGACGAAAAATAACCTATAACGTTTTCGTTGAATGTGGCTATATATATATATGTCAAAAGTAATTATTCAAAGAAGTTTCTGAGATTATCGGGTTCAAACAATCAAAAAATCTATTATTATCTGCAGTCTTTTTTATGACACATGAAACATTAATATAATCAAATCCAAAGCGTGTAAATAGAATACTGGAAATCGGAATAGCATCAATTATAATTGTTTTGAGAGTGCAAAACTACCGAATCTTAGAATAGCATCAAAACGTGCCAAATACGGCTAATTTTAGAAGATTAGTTGTTAGTGGTAAATTATATGGAATGTCACTTATCATAAGGGATATTATCTTTCTTTTTACATTATTTTAGATTCGGTTTCGAGATGGTTTATAATAATTTGTTTGTACTAATATAATAAAGAAGTAATTTTTTTAAGTTAGTTTGTTTGTTTGTTTGTATGTTCGATCTCCGGAATTACCTGTCTGATTTGAAGAATTCTTTTAGTAATATATAGCTACATTCAACGGAAAGGTCATAGACTATTTTTCATGCCGATATTCCCACGGGTACGGGTACAGAGCGGGTTAAACCGCGGGGCGCTGCTAGTGTATTATAAGAACGTATTTTGCGTGTAAACCTCGCTCAATGGCTTAGGTGATAGTCAATTGTTTTCAATTTAATAATGGTATGAAGAGAGATAGATAGTCTTGGTCGCACTACTCTGTAGGTAGTACTAGTTTGCTTCAGGCCAACTTTACATAGGTAGAGTGTAACAGAGATAACACACTACAAATCCGAAACTACCCTACTAAATCCTATTGAAAGCCGATCAGCTATACATTGCACCTTTATCTATAAACTAGCGATGCCCCACGGTCGTACCCGTGTTGTGCATATTCCTGTAACAATTTTCTTCAATAATAGCCGATGAAAAGAACCTATAACCTTCCCGTTGCATGTTAGTACTCATTACAAAAATAACTATTCTAATCGGATTTGTAGTTTTTGAAATTATTGCGTTCAAACAAAACAACACAACAAAACAACGTTCATATACGTATAGATAAATAAAAAAAAAAAGATTACTACTTTGATATTTATATAAATATTTTCCTTTTAATCTTTACCTGCACTAAAGAATATTAAAATTCCGATGAAAAACTGCACAGTCTTAGAATACGTCACCTCAAAAGCGAAGCAAGTGCTTTCTCTACAAGTGACGGTGAACAACAATATGCTTCGTCCATTTTCACTTCCTCTTTCCTTCCGTTGAAAGTTTTTCAAACTCGCAGGGTTGTCATCTATAAACGTTCAAGCCTTCTTCCCGACTTTCTAATTGAAATAGTTCTGATTCGATTGTAATAACATCCTTTCGGTCATACTTATGTCGCTTTTGTCGGATAATTTAATATTTAATTTAATAAAATACCTGCACGATAGTGCACCGTTTTCGTTATAAATATTTATTAGACGTACACTAGTTCCAATTTGAGATAAAGTATAAACTCGATCGTGACAGTGCGGCAACACAGCTGGTTTGTAACTTTAATCTAGCCAGCTAACAGAGAGTATTCTATTTTTGAAATCCCGCGAGACATTGTATTTGCATTAATACGAAGTTGGTTAGCAAAATATATTAAGACTGCCTTTTAATAGATCAAAATGCAATTTCAGCCGTGACATTAACCCGTCTATCTTTAGTTTCAGCCTCATGTAACATATTCCCACTATAACAGACAGACAGACCAGAAATCATAACATGAATTACAGCTGTTTCAACAGCTTTTGCAATATATCTTTAGAGTATTAGTGAAGTTTAAAAATGTTGAGACAGATTTACGTTATTATTATATGAACTTTAATTTTATTATTTGTTGGTTTATTTTATACTTATCATTATAGCGATTTGGCAATTAGAATAAAAGGTTGATGGTTAATGTTGTTTGAAAAACGAAAATTAACAGTTATTTGTGAAAGATTTAAGATGAAAATGAAAAATCGGAAGATGAGTTTTTTAACGTATGTAGTGTGTGTAATCAACTGTGAGATGTTATCACTGTATCGAATATGAAGTTGAACAAATCATTGAATAGGATCGCAAGTCCGATAGAAACATCCCCTTAAAAGGTTCCCAGGGATGAATCAGGGATCGAGTCATTATGAATAAATTTTCTCTTTTATTTGATCCGACAATCTGAACGAAATTCTTAGTAAAATCGTAAATGTTATAGGATTCCGGAGTTTGTAGCTCAACTCCTTAAAGAATCATTTGAGAAAGTTAAAATTTGACGAAAATTTTGAATATTAAATGAATTTATGCATGACAATGTTCGGTTAAAGTTTTTGCGATGGTCGAACTGATATTGGTTAAGATAATATAAAAGTAAATTTCGGTGATCTCAGGAATAATAATAATTTGAATTCTTATTTACTTTTATTTTTTGTTATTCCCATGATTTTGCCAAAAATCAAACATAATATGGCTTCGATTGGAAAACAATCCACAAATCTGTAAAAAGACCGTTAAAAGCCTCTCTGTAAGCGGATTATATGTCAAAATAGAAATAAGTCTTTTCAAGAATCATATTTGAAAAGAAATATTAAGTATTCCAATATCTTCTGAGGCGGTATCTAATGAAACGTGCCAAAAGAAGTATTGTATTTATTTTCACTTTGTTATCTTCTTCCACTTAATTCGTATGATTTCGTTGTTCCAATTGATTTTGTGAACGGTTCATTGACAATTTCACTGTCTTTTTTTCTGTATTGTTTATGATATTTTAGGCTTGAACAATTCTAATAAAAGATTTGAAATACTAAAAGTCTCAAAAAACTAAACTTCATTAAAGTTTTTGTTATTTTACAGCTTCCAGAGGTAATGTCATACGGTATATTTACAATATGCTACCTCGCTGCAACTTAAGTATTTATGAAAACCAAATTAATCAAGAAAGATAATATTTTACACATATTTTACGTCTGTGAAACTAGGTACTTACTTATCCCAAATGTTCTCAAATATCATATTACTAGCAACGCCCCGCGGTTTTACCCGCGTTGTGCCCGTTCCCGTGGGAATTTCGGGTATTTTTTTACATAAAAACCTTCCTCTTGAATCACTCTACCTATTACAAAAAACCGCATCAAAATCCGTTGCGTAATTTTAAAGATTTAAGCATACAGACAAACAGACGTGACTTTGTTTTATACTATGTAGTGAAGAGTACGTTCCCATAGAAGCGGTGTAGAGCTGTATTATCCAATCACAAAGCAATTATCGAAATCTCTTCGTGTTCTATTATGATTAATCAATTAAACTCCTAATAAAAACGCACCCTAATATAAGTCTCACTAAGATATCAGGACAAAAAGAAGACCAGACGTAATCACCACTCTTGCCTGTTTCAAACCACCATTGCAAAGCTAATTAGATCATGATTAAATATAAGGAAGCGACCATTAAAATGGAGAGACGTTACGCTTACAAGATGAAAAATTTAGATTTACGTTAATTTATGTAAAGTACAGTAACGTCACAACATATGTTTACAGGTTTTCACCATATGCCATAGTAAGAGGGTAAACATTTTTATACACAAATACGGCATTGACTGTGCTGAATGATGCCATTTAAAACAAATTAACATATTCAAGATAAATGTACACAGAACGGAAGTCAGATAGAGAATATACGTCCGATTATATTCAAGAAACAAGTTTTGTTGACACGGCGGGTACAGTTGTATGAAGTTTCCAAGTTTAGGTAAAGCGTTAAGGATTTATGATTAATCTGATGAGTTGATACCGTTGGCGGAACTTTTAAAGGTACCGGAGAACTTAGACTGAGAAGGAAGTATAAACAAAAAATTGTATAGGCTTACGGCATATTTCCACCGGAATATAAAAGTAGCTGATATCAGACAAAACTTTGCTGAAAAGGATGTTGTAGAGATATTTGTTGATTGGTTTTGGCCATAACGTTGGACCGGCCCGTCTATATTGACTATGGCTTTTTCTAGAATAACGTTCAGCGAGTTAATTAAATTGTATTTCCTTTAAAAGAATTAACGAAGGAAATTAATTAGAACTTCCGGCAAAATAACAATAATGAACGTGATAAATTGGCGCAATTTGCTACTTATACTCGTAATAATCTTATTAGTGCCAGACGAGACTTCCTGTCGACGTTTTATTTTCTATGAGTCAAAACAAGTTTCATTAAAATTGTTATATTATATAAACTAGCAGCGCCCCGCGGTTTTACCCGCGTTGTGCCCGTTCCCGTGGGAATTTCGGGATAAAATGTAGCCTATAGCCTTCCTCGATAAATAGACTATCTAACAGTGAAAGAATAATTCAAATCGGTTCAGTAGTTTCTGAGATTAACGCGTTTAAACAAACAAACAAACAAACAAACAAACAAACAAACAAACAAACAAACAAAACAAACTCTTCAGCTTTATAATATTAGTATAGATATTCATTCAAGTCTTTTGCAATTCTCTTTATACGATACTAATAGAATTTATTTTTGTTTAATTTGGACACAGCTTTAAGCTCAAGCTTTCTTCTTTTAGTTCTAATTTTATATAAACATTGCATCGGGATTACCTACCCCGTAATGGCTTTTAGCAATAATGGACTTTTGTTTAAAAAAGTTTTTTGAAAAAGGTGCTAATGATTAACCACGTTAAGGTAAGAGAATTAACCTTAGTCCAACTACGCTTACCTTAGTCTCGCGTTAAGCGTTTTAACAGAATAAAATTAACTGGCACTTGAAAGAAAAAGGGATTTATCACTGCACTAAAATATTTTAAACATTTTGAATTTACTTTTTTCAGATTTGTTTAATTATTTATTAAACAAATTAAAATTAAATCATTGAGACCTTCGGTTGTCATCATAAAATGATAGTAACGGCCGGCACATGACAGGTAGCCATTCTTAAAGTTGTTAGGCATGCACGATGTCTATAGGCCATGTTTGCCCTAGTATAATTTCTTACCAAAAATTTGTGATAGAAAACGAATTGTTTTTTTAATTTCCACCACAAATAAGGAAAGGATTTTGTGTCTTGTCAGTTATTTTTCTTGTCTTTCAATCACTTACTTGAAATTGAACGGTGTACCATTTTAACTAATGTTTAATACAAAGGATAGTTCTCTTTAATGTCCATCTCTCATATCCAGACACGAGAAATGGTTCCTTAGTAGAGATTTAATGAGTTCTTCCGACATTGCAATGTTAGTACTCGTATGTGTACTTTCATTGCTTGTAAAAGAGAAAAATTACGTCCAATAACAAATGTTCAATATACTGAACGTCTGTGAGTGCGGCAGTAAATCTCTTATACTACCTAAATGCCAAAATTTAAACATTTCTTTTTGTATGATGTTGTATGATAGTCAAATCTATACTAATATTATAAAGCTGAAGAGTTTGTTTTGTTTGTTTGTTTGTTTGTTTGTTTGTTTGTTTAAACGCGCTAATCTCAGAAACTACTGAACCGATTTGAATAATTCTTTTTGTAATGGATAACTACATTCAACGGGAAGGTTATAGGCTATTTTTTTATCCCGAAATTCCCACGGGAACGGGCACAGCGCGGGTAAAACCGCGGGGCGCCGCTAGTTCACTAATAAATAGATTCATAGAAATATTTATCTTTACCTCCGAATTTAAATGAGAAAGTTCACAACGCGAGAAAATATTTGCGCTACTAATAAGCAAATAACTTAATATTACACAATCTTTCCAAATGTATATCAATTAATGGAAAGTAACTTAATTAAGTGCTTTAAGGCTCGTTTATACATTAATTGGGATTCGTTTAAGGCATAATTCCGAGAGTTGCGGTGGAACAGGCGGTCGTCCGGCCGCAGATACAGCTGTGTCGCTTTGGTACATGCGACACTTGGGAATTATGATGGTGTATTATAAAGGGTTGTGCAGACGAGTTATTTAAACTCAATTTCCAATAAGCATACAAGTTGCGAAATGATAAAAAAAAACAAATGCACCATAAAAAAGGTATCGTCTTAGTTCTTGGCATTGTAAAATAAATGCCACGTTATTAATTATTACAATGACCTTAGTATTACAGATATAATATCTATCTATATATACGAGATATAAAAGAGAGTCGTGTTAGTTACACTATTTATAACTCGAGAACGGCTGAATCGATTTGGCTGAAAACTGGTGGGGAGGTAGTTTAGAACCAGGAGACGGATATAGGATACTATTTATCCCGTATTTCCTACGGGGACGGGTGTGCTGTGGGTAAAACCGCGGGGCACAGCTAGTTAGAGATATAAGTCAATATTACAATAACATAATAGATACATAACAAAGTTACATTTTACCATTCCGAAAGTTATTAGTGAACACGAGACGAGAGACTTAACCCTCGAGTGTGCAGCCCTTAATAGTATTAAAGAGAGGAAAGGATTGCATCCATACGGCTTCAACCATGACATGGAAATAATATTTATGGCTCAACTGCAATTCAGTATTCGTTCTGTATAATTTATGGACATGAAGAATCGTGTATGTGTCAAGTGTAGAATAAATCTGCAGTGTTACAATTTACTTGTACACGATCCGATTTTTATTTCTGATTAATTACGGATCGCGCCTATGATATAAATATATGGACTGATTAATTACTGATTCAATTGTTTAGAATAATGATCGTACGGTATCATGATCATAAATGACCAATTTCAAACAAAAAAAAATAAGTTTGTCTTCTCGATTGATTACTGTTGTGAAACAATATGTAAGTACCTTTTCCCTTGAACCATCTGCTCTATTCTGCGATACCGTCTGTTTTAATGACCATGAATAATATTAATCAAAATCTCTTACTACGTAATCTCTATTGAGAGTAAGTGGATCCGGCTGTGAGTTTGATTAACATCGACTGTGTTACATGGTACCCCGCCTGCTTTGGTGCAATACATTAATGTCAATGGCAGTTGATGTGTTCCGCATAATAAGCCTGTAATGTCCTACTACTGGGCAAAGGCCTCTTATCTCAATGAAGATATCAAATCAGTGAGAAGGATTAGGCGTAGTCACCACGCTTGCCTGATAACACTATTTGAAATGACGTTAATATAAACAAAAGAACTTTTTTTTTTTATATAATAAAGGTCCAAATGCACCGATACAACTGAACTTGTCTTAATCCTCGTTAAGAAGCAAATCTGAGATCAAAACTTCAAAATTGATTCAGCAAGTTCAATTGAAAGCGGCTATGGATAACCTGGGTTCTAAATCTGAACGACGTAGTTTGTAGGTTTAAGCTCCTTGGACGCGGATCAAGACCTTTCAAAACATTCAAAGAATATTGGGAGGATCCGGTTTAAGAGCCTTTACTGATAAGACATATACCCATCGATAGAAGAGAGTCTACTCTACAACCCTGCGGAATGCCATCAAATTCTGTCCCGGGAGAGTCCCGAAAACGTAATTTTAATCCTGGGTAATGGGTACACAGTTTTTAACATAATTAACGTCATCATTATTTAACAACCGTTGTTAACTGCCGATGTTAAAAGTGTCAGCACATATAGGTCATGGGTTCTAGCTCTGATGATGGCTGGCTCCATCATCAGAACTAGTACCCAAGACTTTAGACTGAGTAGGTTTTCAACATCTTTACTAGCAATCATAGCGTGTTTGGGCTCATTGGTTGTGTTTTGACGAGTATAATGCAATGAACTTGGTGACTCGATCTGATGATGGAGTCAGGAGTAGCGTTGTACTAGTTTTCAGCACCTACAGTAGTAATCATAGAATTTCAAACTTGTTAATATGGGTATACAATTCAGAATAACCTAAATTAAACCGCCATAACACTAAAATAACTGATTTTTAAACATTCATAACAAAGAACAACATTTTTGTAAGCAACCGTAAGACGCTTTGAGTAGGTATATTCCGATACCTTCGTTACGAATGCCGTGTTACCAAGTTTTGAATTTTAATCTCGTATCGTTTTCAATTTCTCAGATTTTATTTTCCGTACCGAAAGACTTTTTTTATCAATATGAATTGCAAATTGAGAACACCGCTGTTTCACTTTATTTGCTTGGCAGTGGTTATTTCTTAATAGCTCCTAACGTTTTTATTCTTTTCTATTAAAAATTATTATATATACTAGCAGCATCACGATTTTACCAGCGTTGTGCGCGTTCTCATGGGAATTTTGGGATAAAAATTGCCTGTAACCTTTCTGTTGAATGTGGCTATCCATTACACAAAATAATTACTTAAATTATATTGATAGTTACTGATATTAACGCATTCACAACACCCAAAAAAAATTACAAAAAACAAACTCCTTAGTTTTATTATAGGAATTCAATGTATAGGTGTTCAAAGTAAATTATAATTCAATTGTTGATTTCGTTCTGTCAATGTTGCCTCAAACTATTAAGCAATCAAACACTTTAACTGCATTAACAAAACATTACCAACCAGAAAGTTCACAAATATTTCCTGACCATTATAAAAGTTCGTATTTTAAAATATACATCGTTATAACTGCGGGCGACACCGCTTCTGTCCTACTAAAAGTCACTTGGCAACTTTAAATTGCATTATTCCATGAATAAAACATGTACAGATCAATGTCGGCTTTAACCAGATAATCTACAGCACCCACATCAGCATCCCGTACGCGACAATGCGACAAAAAATCAACACACCGAGGTAAATTGAATTAAGTAATTACAGGGATTTCGGAGCGGTCATGAATCAAATAATTTGACAGTAAGTACTTAATAGAAACACGATAGGTTAGGCTGCGAAGAGAAATAAAGATTAAACCAAAATCTGGGTGGGGAAAGAAAACTAGATTTTTCCGGTCACTAACGCTTACCGCTTTAACGCCATGGGATCGTTCAGTTACGGTCAGCGCTTTTTGATGCTGGTTTGGCACATTGTACAGAAACTCACCTAGCTGATCAGCGCCGGTAACCGCTGGCTTTCAGCCCTCTCTATGAGTTAGTTTAAAATATAATAGAATGGTTTATTTAAAATCCGTAACGGTGCGCATTTGTAATGAAAATTATGGGTTTAATTTGAGTTTCATTAATATCAGGGACCGACAAACGAGACTCGCAAAAATTACTGTTCTCCTCGAGCGGACTTATAACCGTTATAACAAGAGCAGATGTTTTAAAGTAATAGAAACATTATAATTCGTTTATGAGTACGAGTATAATGAAGTACACTTCACTTTTAATTTACACTAGCAGCGCCTGATTTACGTTGTGTCCCTATTCCCGTGAGAATTATGGGATTAGTTTGATGTTTTGTTTGTTTTTAACTCGCTAATCTCAGAAACTACCAATACGGTTCCAATAATTATCTACTATATAAAAATAAGTCGGGTTTTCCTCCCTGACGCTATAACTCCAGAACGCACAAACCGATTTCCACGGTTTTGCATTCGTTGGAAAGGTCTCGGGTTCCGTCAGGTTTATAGGGAATAAAAATCTCAAAATTCCCACGGGAACGGGGGCGCTGCGGGTGAGACCGCGGGGCACAGCTAGTTTTTGTATAAAATAACCCATTCAACGGAAAGACAGATAATGTGTGATACGAGTACAAATTAATTCAAAGACATATGCGGTTCACTTTCCATCGAACTCGCTAGCTTATAGCTAGTCAACTAGCTCAACGTCAACGCTTGAGACCTGGCTCAACTCAAACTATAAATTACAAGCCATCATCCACGCTCCAACATAATCTTGAGTACTGAACTTCTTATAACAGATACTATAAAAATATAATTAAAATAGCCCCCGCTTGCGTCAATTAGAATCACGAAAGTAATAAAAACAATGGTCTGTGACTTACTTTTACTAAAGTTTATTGTGACATTTATCTCAATTTTTACGGAGTATTTCGGGCTTGAAATGCTTCAAATAACAAACGTTCGATTGAAATAAATCTTGTGTTGGTAGGCGGGTGTTCCTTTTGTCAATTTTGACAATAGGAATGTAAAACGAAGATTTAATTAATGGTAAAGCTGAAAATTCCTTTGTTAAACGCTAATCTTTATCACTGTACTATCTACCTAACAGTAGATGTACTATATATAAACAGGCGCATTTGAAAACTCTTTCTGTATATGATTGCCGTATCTAAGAGGCGAAAATTATTAGATTTTTATCCCCCGACGCAAACAGGGGTGTTATAAGTTTGACCTTGACGTCTGTGTATCCGTAACTTTTAAACGGGTGGACCGTTTTGGATGCCAGTTTCCTTGCAGTGATTCTAAGCTATGTTTAATAATTTTTTTTAATTAAACTTGCTATTCTGTAAAAATGAGTATAGTCTGAGTAAACTGGTGGTTCAGCTAGTGTTATATAAAGTTATTGCGGTAGAGTTATTTGAAATATACTGAGCGCTAATTGATCTGCAGAATATAGGATTTGCTCGCATTAGTTAATGGTGGAATAGAGATGCGAAGTTTGCGTGCAAATTGGATTCAAATGCCATTTTCTCGTTACTACGCGATTGGTCTTCCATGCAGTGTAACTCGATATTATTCCGATGCAAACTCCCGCCAGCCTTAGCTAGGCTTCAGTGAAATTATTCGTAAAGTGTTTAATGTTGAGCTAAAAGTAAAATATTGCTATTAGTTCTCTTTTGTTTCTGTACGTAGTTTCATTAAAATGCTGGTGTGGAAATCCTTATTAAATAACGCAGAATAAAGTAATGCTTTTGCAAAGTCCATTCATTCTAAAAGGATGGAAAAAAGGTTTTCAGAAAACAGTTGAGTTTAAATTAAATTATCTTCTTTGCCATTTTCATTGAAAAAACAACTTAAACACGCTTCTTTGAACCATTTTAATTTCCATTTTAAAATTTCCACTCTACCTCCATTTAAATTCTAAGCAAAGTTATTGAAACCACGGAGAAATTATGAAATGTAAAAACAAACACAAAATGTACATGTGGTTTTGTTTTATGTTTTGCCACTGTGCTCGAAAGCACACCAGGTGCTAGTGTTCAAACTATACACACCTATTCTGTGACGTCGGTTAATTCTCTTGGTAGTTCAATGCAAGCCACCTGCTGGTATCAAAATCTTTATGTTGCAATTTAATGTCAAACCACAGCAAGCTCGATATAAAATAAGACCTTGAACTTTATACACCGAACAGCCTAATTACGTTTCATTTTCTCCGTTTTTTATTACCGTCAATACGATAAGAAAAATGAATCTATAATCTTATTAAAGTAGACGTCTTATTATTAAATTAGTGTAAACGTTGAAGTCGATATTGAGCGAGTTTACACGGTGACAGTTGTAAATTTTAGGGTGTATTCACACGTACCACAACCACAACACAATCGCACCACGCGGGCAGTCACGTATTTTGTATTCTTCTTCTTTCTTCGGGTCGATGGCACATAAAACAATTTAGGTGAGCCCGCGCCAGTGCATCCCTATATTTTGTATTGAAAATGAATAGTACGCACCCATAAAGGCAAAGATTTATAAAATCGCTTTTTAAAATAGCCGGCGCAGTTTGTATACTCGCTCAATAGTAATCAAGATCCAGCGGAGAAATGCACAAGAACTCTTAAATATACTCGTATATTTACGAGCAGATTATTATACTAGCATCTAAACATATTAATGTTTATGAAACAAAAGGAGTTCCTTCAAAATTGTATTCTATCATGCACCAAATAGAACACAATTGAAAGCGATCGTCATTTGTTTTTTAAATACATAGGTATAAAGGCGTTAAATCAAATTTAGAATGCAATCCGCCCTGAATCCTTATGCAATCCGCCTAAGTCTTGCATAACTTCCAATGAAGTTATACCGTTGTTCAATTGAATAACGTAGATCGGTTTCACTTATCGAAGTCGTTTGTATTCCGACTTCGAAACAGAGCTAGAAAAGAAGATTAGATGGAACGAAAAAACAGCATTGAGATACTTATATCAGATTATTATGTTAAACTTGTTGGAAGTTCATCCATGTGTAATACAAAAACTAAGCCCATGTTTCCTGAACTTAGGTATGCATATTCATATAAAATCAAAGCATTCTCCTCTGGGATTTTCTCTTAACTTTCCTATGCATTTTGCCTTCAGCTGACTTTATAATGAGGACGTTTACATGAACAGATTCCTAGATTCATTAATTAAATTGATTTACGTCTCTGATATTGCTTTTTTTAGGGTTCTGTTGTTTCCGTACCCAAAGGGTAAAAACGGGTTCCAAAGTGACGAAGATGTTTTTTTTTTGAAAATAGAAAATTTGGAATCAGCTCTTGTAATGGTACTTTAATTTTGTGTTCAAAGAAATCGACAGTCGCTGTCGCTTGTCTTACAGTGGCACACCCGGAAAGCTTCTGAACTTTCAAAATTACTTGTGATTTATAGTGAAGCACGTCTGGTGCTCGTTATTTAGATCGGTAGCCGTAACTTTAATCATTGCAATCTATTAACATTTCCTTGTGCCTTTATACAAGTGATGACTAGGTAAATTGGAATTTCCAACCATAGTATATAATATAATATAATAATAATATAATTATACTCGGACAAATTCACACACGGTTAATTAGACCCAAAGTAAGCTCCTTAAAGGGGCGAAACGTCAGATAAAAATGTAAAATAAAAGCGAAGTGTATCCGTAAATGTATTTTCAATGTGACTGTATGAGTTTAATGTGTGTATCGTATTAATGAAGCTGTAGCAACTATTTGTTCCAACGAGTATACTCATACCGCCTTATTAATAAACGCTGTGTAACTAAAACACGTTATAAAGTGTTTTGTCTCTTTTGCTCTTCGGAAAATGGCGTATGTCAGAAAGTGACGAACCTTTTGATAGCTAAAAGTGTTTAATTTGCTTTTATTAATATGGCTCATAGAGTACGAGTATACAGCTCAAGATTTTGATTTGATGTTTGTTTCAATGCGCTAATCTCAAAAACTGCCAATCTGATTTGAATAACTCTTTTTGTAACAAAAGATTATGTGCCTATTTTTAAGTCTGAAATTCTCACAGGCACAATGCTTTATTAAACAACTAGCTGTGCCCCGCGGTTTCACCCGCAGCGCCCCCGTTCCCGTGGGAATTTAGAGATTTAGATAAAAACCTTGCCCTGACAATAAGGAACACATTAAAAAAAGAATCATCCAATTTGGTGCAGTCGTTCTGAAGTTATGCGCTTAACAACAGATTCAGCGATTCATTTTTATATTATAGATTGTACCTATCTATTAGTTTAAGACGAATTTAATCAACTGGAAATGAGCAACTCAGTAATATATTGTGTAATGCAAAGTTTCCTAGTCTAAGCAAACCAATTTCTAATAGAAGTGAGACTGCTAATGTTTCTGTTCTACAGTATAATTTAGCATAAATTGGAGTATAAATTTATTAATTAAATACCTTTGTCTATTTAGTTTGAGCAAAGATTAATATTATGTAACAATTTGATTTAACTATATATTAAACTAGCAGCGACTTGTGCCTGTTCCAGTGAGAATTCGGGATAAAAATAGCCTCCTATTAAATGTGGTTAAACGACAAAAAAAAAACTATCAAATCATTGAACACGCTTACCTCAGGAACGACCAGTTTGGCTGAGCAGCCTGAGGTGAGGTTAGTCAAAAAAAGTACAAAACATTAAAAATTTTAACTTTATTGTATTAGTATAGATCAGTATTAGTATATCAATGTCTATGCATAATGGATATATTATTTTGTTAACCTAAGATATCAGCTTAACTGTAATATCAAGATTGCTTTATCTTGAACTTGCCGACACTCTTTCTACACGATACACTTTATTACCATTCTTCTCCCCATCTTATTCCTCATAACCGTACCAAAAACAATGCCCGTATTTATCCTTAATTCTGTTGCCACTGATAGCATCAATGAGCGAAGCCCCACGGAATCAGGAACACGCTGTAATTTCAACTTTTTATGATAGTATCTAATAAACTTTTTTGTCGGGAAATCCAAATGTGTTCTAAACAAATGTAATTCATGCGGTTACAATGTGTGAAAGGGAAAATATATGAATGTTTTATAAGCTCTGCCCTGGGGAATGTCTTGGTAAATAATAAAGTGTTTCGAGGTCGAACATCTGCATTGGGACGTAATGCAGTGGTCATTCTCGAAACATAGATTCATATATAACACCCGGAATATTTGGTCAGCCACAGAATACCCAATAGTGTGCGCCACTAAAATGTGTGAAATGCTACAACCGGTCCCTATGAAGTCCTAATACGGGAATGCTAAAGTATGTTAACCTAGTATTTGCTGAAACTACATTTTTTATGTTATGCTATTTGAATAGACTCGTTTATAATGTTTCACTGCCTTTGAGTTTAATGGAGCATTAAAGAAAGTGTTGAATTTATGACGTCAAAGATGCAAAGCTAACGACCACTGTGGGGTGCCACGGTGCAGCGATGACGACGGCTCTAGGTAGACAAGAATTTGTTTTAGAGAACACGAAATTTTAATGCAAAATTATAATGTGAAGTTATAGTAATTCTTATGATTTTTTTCAAAGAAATCGCTTGTCGTCGTAGATTCAGCGTAGCACCGTTAATAAAGGTATTATATTAAAAGAACACTTAGCATTCAACGAAAAATAAATAATATAGCTTTCCATCTTAAATCGATTCAATCAATCTCTCAACTGTTCGACGGAATATAGATTAAGAATAAATTGAATGAGCAGTCTCGGAATGCGGAAATTTAAATGCGATACAACAAATAAAACAATCAGTTATAGATAGATTAAAAGGCTAGAGTTATTACAACGAGTAGATGATTCTATTTGTTAATATTTCAAAAACTTAACCGACACTTTTTACTCGAATAATTGCTGTTAAATTCAGACATGCCAAGCTGTACTGCTAACCAATAAAAACAGAGCAAAATCTATAATCTGGCTTTACAGAACCTGTTTGCATCAAACCACGAAAATCTCTGTATCGAACATAAAAAGTTTGAAAAATCTAGCAGCTGGAGGCTAACTTTCAATTTGCATTATTTATTTTGTGGACAGGCGCAGTTTAGACAAACAGTCCGTCCGTACTGTTTGTTTTCGTTCTATTTCAATATTCGGTACATGAGCTATTGCGATGTTAAATATGTCCTACGTTTTTGCATGATGAAGGAAAAGCTATACAGGGTATTTCTTGTTTATTCTTCAGGAAGAAAACTATCTTAGAGAAATTTTTCTGGGAGAAAATATTATTAATGTATTGTTAAAATCGAGTAACAATAAGTTACACAGGGTGTACAGTAGAAAAAGATATTCTAGCACAAAGACACATTTTAGTATATTTTGCTGAAACTAAATATTGACTTGTTTACTTAAATAAATGACATACTGTGTAAACATTTTCTGAAACTCATCAACTTATATCATCTCATTTAATCATACATAATCATTAGTTCATATTAGTTCATATTGGTTGTCGGTCGCTGATGACCTAGTTGTTAGAGCGACCTTAAATAAATAAATTTAAAAAAAAAAAAAAAAAAAAAATGTGCACTATGACGTATACATACATAATTTAACTTCAAATAACTAATCACTCAAGGCTGGTAAATAAACTTCAATAAATTGCATCACGAAGGTTATCCAAATATTTTATTTGTTCTTACAAATGACATTTAAAGTGGTCTTCAACTACACTGCTATTATTTCTATTTCCGTGGAAATTGTTTACTCCAACTATTTATGTTGAAGGAAACCTAGGAGTATATAAAACTCTAAACAATAATCAATGTCAACTGTGACGTGAAGCCGGTTTTGTACACGTCTGTTCATTATGCTTATTGACGTTCTTAGTTTAGTAAAACAATGTGAGGCGTAATTAGAATGTAAATGTGACTATGTACGAAGATGCTCGGCAAAATGGAGATTTAAGCACCGTTTTTCTCTTCTCTATAGACCTCTTCACTATTCGTATTTGTATTTCTTTATAAAAATTAAGAGAGAAAAATTGGCAGTGGCCAACCCTGGTGTTGAAGTTTTTGGAACTTTTAAAGGCTTCCAAAAATAAGAAAAAATCTCGTCGACCATGAAAATGCCCCCGACACAAGGTGTAATCTTAAAAGCTTCACTATATTATTCTCGACCTTGACTTTATGTTTGGTCTTATGAAGGGAACACAGTAGCGCGTCACGTCGACACGGACGTCGACGTATAATCGTTTTGCATGAAGCATGCATGCGAGGCCCATCGATCTCACATTATCCGCTCGACCAGAAGGGCTTCCTCAGGCACTAAAGAAATTTAATTATCGCTGAGCAACGTGAACCCATTATAAACATATGAGGTGAGTGTTGAATTAATTTGAAATTTTATTTAATATTATTTAACTACACTACACTGCTAATTATTATATATTATTTGTACATTTTGTCTAATTATGTCTAGAGTTTTTCAAATATCGGATTGTAAATCGGAAGCCAACTGTTTTACTTACAACAAATCTTTATTATTTTTTATTATTAACTATTTCATATCTTCTATACATAACTAGCAGCACCCCGCGGTTTTACCCGCGTTGTGCCCGTTCCCGTGGGAATTTCGGGAATTTTTTACATAAAAACCTTCCTCTTGTATCACTCTACCTATTACAAAAAACCGCATCAAAATCCGTTGCGTAATTTTAAAGATTTAAGCATACAGACAAACAGATAAACAAACAACTGTTTGTTGTTTGTTGTTTGTCGCGTCTGTACGCGACTTTGTTTTATACTATGTAGTGATTGTGTCCTATTGTTCTATAATATATACTAGTGAAAAGTTTTTTAAGATGTTGACATTTCTCTAATGTTAACGAACCGTCTGCGGTTGCGGTCTTGGTCGCACCTTAAAAAAATACGAACACAAAATGAATTTTCTTCGTCATCATAAAATACATGTCTAGATAACTTGTTCAATCTAGTAGCTAAGAAACCCCGACCGCAGCTCGTAGCGACGGCAAATATTTACAAAGACACCGCGATTCAATGTAGTTCCCAGACAGCGTGGTCACTTTTTCATAAACATTTTTTATACCTTTTCGTTATCCAGTATTGCAATAAACTGGATATTGAAAAGTTTGAAATGAAACCGTTTTTTGAATGAAATTCCATTGCAGTATAAAATTATTTCGTTATACCCGTGAATATAGTGAAGTGTTGTAACTGTAACAAGTACATGTATACACAAAAATCTGAAGAGAAATATTGTACAGTCGTGTTGTAAATAGGGTGAGTGACGAATGTCGATTAAATATAAATGTGTTTTTTCTTCGCCATACGGCGGTTTATCGATCAATATTAATTTATTAATGCACAGAGTACCCTGCGCATTGTGTTTGAATTTCATCACTCGCTTACTGATACTATCTTGAACTTAATAACTGGCCGTCTGTTGGTCGAAATGTAATGTTGCAGAGATTATAAATACAAAATACACATCCACTATGTAACTATGTGTAGACATGTAATTCAAACTTTGTATGATTGCCTCACTGATTACTATCAGTCAGATTTGAAAGATATTTTTGTATACCTATTTCAACCACATGGAAGCGATTGGTTAGTGAGCAAATTTTTTTTATCCTGACTTTCCCACGGTATCGCGGGCTGCTGCTAGTTTAGTATGAATAAAACTTAAATCTGGGTTGTTTCAATCGTTAAATCATGTTAGAGGCGTTTAGGCGGTCTAAATATTCCGACTCCAGGGTTGGCCTATACGAACTTACTTTAACTTGTACTAAACAAAACACATTAATATATAAACGGCAAAATTTATTTCATAAACTTAAACACTCTGCCGTATTGAGAAAAGAATATTTACTAAAGTAATTTTGCACATATTACATTTTAGAAATCATTCATTAAACTCCAAACAATCATTAGACGTCTCTGCGGCCTTTCGGCGGTTAATATAATAACAAGATGTTAGCATGTGAACGTAACGAGAGGGCTGTCCGCACTAAATTAGTGCGACTGTTAGGATTAAGTGAATCTGTGTGGACGGACCGTAACCAAGAGAGGTGTTGTAAATGTAGCACTGGAGAAGCTCTGACCTTTGCTTGCTAGTTCAATGAGCATACTCACAGTAGCAGCCGTTCCGCGTGGTGGTTCCACCCGATAGAATAGATGGCGCTAGTGTGCTTTGTAGATTGCGCTTACGTTATTTTCTCTGATTTAGTAGGGTCGCGCCCATACATTTGTTGAGCAGTATAACACTTCCTCTTAATATTATTAATAGTATAGACTTCTTTTTAAAGATCCTGACTGATTTAAGGTAGAGATTATAAAGTCAGTATATTTGATTTTGTATTTTTTTAATTAATGAATACACAAGTCTGATTAGCTGATAGTCCTGTATGTCCGGGAACTTATCTAGATCAGATGATACATTGCAGGGTAGTTATTTTTTCTGTTGGATGGTATAATAGTTAGGTATGGGTCATATTTTTGTCACATTTCATTCATGATCATAGAGCTTCAGCATCTTACAACTCTCAGCCAATAAGACAAAAAAGAACTTATTTAAAACAGTTTCCAAATTAATTCAACATTGATTTGAATAGAGATTTATGTAGGTATCCGTCTTGCTATGTCCCAGAGATGGTAATAAATAATGCTGCCTGCATTCCGTTGCAATCGTAAACCTTATCTCACACTATGAGAGATCTTCAAATACTTATAGCCAACTGTACATAGTGGTGTCAGTTTTGGTAAGATTGAAAGCCCGCGCAGATTTTAATCAAGACTGTAGATAGATTGCGACTGTCTAACATATAACTAACTTTTATGTTATGCGTATACAAGCAGTGCCCCGTGGTTTTACCCGCGTTGTCCCCGTTTCTGTGGTAGCTCCTGGATTCGAAATACTTATACCTATAGCCTTTCCAAGAGAAATGTAGCTATGTATTGCAAAAAGAAATATCCCAATCGAACGAGTAGTTTATGAGATAAGCTCTTTAACAAAAAGCAATCAGCTTTATTTGTTAGTATAGAAAACAATTAGAGCAAATAAAAATCACACTGGCGCAACTGTTTGTAATAGCTTTATTTTTATCCGAACATTTTAATCTCTAACCTTTATAAATTAATCTTTATAAATTGATCATCTTATATTTTTTATTACAACGATCCAGGTAAAATTCTCAGAAAGGGTAATTAGAAATGTGAAAATGTTAACAAGAACAATATTATTCGGTGATCCGTTTACGCTTGCTTTTTTTTTTTTAAGGGCTTCCTTATCATTTCTTCCTTAACAGACATTGATTTATATATTTTTTGCGTAACAAGCATCGCCCTATAGTTTTACCTGTGCTGTGCACGTTCCCGCGGAAATTTCGGAATGTGACATATTATGACCTTCCCGTAGAATCCATTACAAAAAAAATATTAAAATCGGATAAATTCAAAAATAAATTAGTGTTCGTTAGTCTCGCAAAAACTTCAGAAAGTCCCGATCTGAAAGTCAAGAAAACATTCATATATGCCACAGATTCAATGCAGCTGCAATCACAACGCACAATTAAGAAAACAGATTAGTTTGATGACACTTAAACAAATCATCCTCGTATTGTGCATACATATAATAAAATATTTCATAGAGAATTACCTCTACATACTATTCTAGTTTACGACAATTTTGTGACGCTGACTGAAAACGCCATGATGAACATGATTAAAAACGCCAGGTGTAAAGAGTATAGCACGTTGAATGTTGTTATTTTTTGTACTACATCTAATTTTATAGCATATCGTCAGAGCGTAGCGGACTTTTATATCAAGGGTATGTGGCCGAGACCTTAAGTCTCCGCTTGGCACCGAGCCAACACTCTGCGCTTAGGGTTTTGTGAAAAATACCGACATCATCGGAAAAGGATAACATTAAATATACGTGTTTTAATGGAGGTACCTTTTTATTTATATCCACAGTATTATGGGAACCCTAATGGTGATTTTCGGTTCACAATGTTTCGTATAGAGCTATTATAAGATTATAATAATAAATATAGCTAACTTTCATAGAAACTAAAGCAATGCTAAACATATTTAAGGTTTATCCGCGCGAGTGCTTTTTTAGTGGCGATATTTAAAAAGTACAATATGAAATAAATTGCTTAAAAGTATTTCATACGATAAGATACAAACCGTGCAAACCTCTTTCAATATTATTTCCAGATCAAACTAAAAAAATAAATTATCTGAAAAATGTTCCAGATATATCCCGAAAACGGGGAACATTTTCCACGACCGGAGGAAGTGTATAGATAGGCGTGAAAAACTCCCTTCTGTGGTTCGCTGAAAATAAAACCCCACGCCCCATTGTAAATTGAAACTTATCTCGACAGGTTGCAGTCTAAAATGGAATGAACACTGGAGTTCATAAATGTATCAATGGTGTACCAAGTTAGTTTCGTGCGAAAACATTAGTTACTTAGCGATAGAACATTGTTCTTACAATTGTAACTTTTAATTACATGAGTTATGTTCATTGTTACGAACTGTATTGGTACAGTAAGCAGAATAAGTAGCTGCGCTCCGCGGTTTGACCTGCGTTTTTCCTATCGGAATTTCGGGATAAAAAATATCTTATAACCTTCCTCTCGAATGTGGCTCATCATCATAAATTGAAGAGCAAGGCTCTTATCGGTGAGTCCGATGCAGACTTTTCCATCCATTCCTATTCAGTGCAAGCTCCGTATAGAGATGTGAAGGAGCTTGCACTGAAAGTGGCTATCCAATCAAAAATAAATATTTTAATGGGACTGGTACTATCAACCAAAAAAAAGAAGAAATTAAACTCTTCCAGTTCATATATTAAGTATAGTTAGTAACTGTTTTATGTTTTTTCTCCTCGCTGTTATCTTCAGTAAGCTTTGGCCCAGCAGTGGGACAGCGTACGCTAATGCTTACTCCTTTTGTTTTGCTGACCTTATGAATTACTATCCATACTGTAGCTTCACTGCAGGTGCATTAAAAAGCTCATTATAAACTATTTCATTAACAGTCTCCGCACATACTACCGACATTTTAAAATTATCATTCGCAATTTGATTAAATAACTGGAATATTTTCCGTACACATTTTCCACATATCTTTTATTCCTGCACTGGTATTTACATCTCTCATGCAAGGAAAGTAATTTTGTGAAATTAACAATATTCCCGTTCATATGCAGTTTACATTTTTAACATAATTATATGTAGTGAAGCGCAAGACATACATAGCGCGGATGCGGACCGGGTGCGGGTGGGTTGCGGGTCGTAACTAACTCCTTGTATTTGCACGAAAGTTGACACACTGGCCCGCAGCGGGTACGCACCTTTATGTTTCTTGCGCTTGACCAACTTCGCTAAACGTTTTTATTGCCCAGCATACATGCATGGACGAAACATGTTTAGCAAATCATCAAAATGTTGCTGCAACAGTGGTTTATCAACAAATGGTAACAGCAAATACGGGGCTGTAATTATGACGTATAACTTCTGATTTTTCTGTTCTTATAAATCAAATACCGGTAATTATAATAGAGTAGTAGCACTGTGTTTTAACTAATAAAAAATAGTTATTAATAACTTATTTTAGGGCCCTCCTTTATGAACCCTACGAACCTTCAAACGCGCCTGCACTCTTAAATACAAGTACACATAAAAACAATAATAATATGAAAAACAAATTTAAACAAACTTTTAAGACGCCTTGTAATGTTTATTTGACAGTAATGAAGGTGTACCCGTGTAGTACATCGATGTATTATTTTGAGCATGACGCGGGTACCTCCCGAGGGCACAAGGGGTAACACGGATACGTTGGCAACAATATCTATCTTTTAACTATCGTGCATTATTGTTGATTCCCACCCGGAGTCAACAATATATGAAGACATAGTTGTTGGCGATGACGTCTGGGTGTCAATTATATATTCTTATAAAGTATTGGTGTATGTATTTGTAGTTGTATCAGTGAGTTAGATTCCATAACACAAGCTTAGAGATTACTTTGGGTCTAATTAACCGTGTGTGAATTTATCTGAGTTAGACCTAAATGTTAAAATGTTGATATTCAAAACTTAGCTATCAGTAAATAAAAACAGGATATATAGATACCCCTAAAAATATAACTTAACGCTCATCCAGTTTTAAAACGCCGAAGGTAAAATAAGCAAAGAAAAACCGCTAGCCCGAAACTACACAGTTCTGAAGTATGAAACGCCGCTGCCCAACGCTTTCACTACCAGAAAATCGATTCTAAGCTGATAAAGCTGTCAAACGATTTTTATTAGTTGCTTCATGAAAATATACACTGCCTCGGCTTTTAAAAAAAGAAAACTTAACTCTCTTGAAGTATCAAAGCGAGGTAAAGATAAAATACTTTATAATAACAAATTGAATTGCAACTTGCAGACTTGTACATTGTACCGAGGTGTAGTTTGTTTAAGTGATGTAATTCTTTTGTTAAGCGACGTGCAGTGTCTCCGCTGCTTGGATGGGTGGACGTTTGTTATTTGAGCGCTACCGTGCTTTGGAAAGTACGTGAAGTCTGTTCCCTATTCAATTGTTTCGATGAAAACTTTTAAGACTTCTAACAACGTTGACGTCAGATTGGACACTTAAGTCCGTAGACGCTTATGAACTTCGATCTACAATACACTAGATATCGGGTCACGTACAAAATCAAAGCTAAATACTGTCCGCGTGGATGACGTGTGACAGATTATTTTGTTTACTACCGAACTGAAAAAAAAGTTTAAAAACAATTCGAAGTTCAACCTAATTACAACCATGACACCTAGCAATATAGTAGCAAATCTTATGAATAAAATAAGTGAGAATAACGCCTCACTTTTTAAATGAGGCGTTATTCACCGAGACGTATTTTTTGCGCCGACCCGACATCTAGTTGTGTATTGTTTATCGAAGCTTATGAACGACTAACTATTAATCTGACAACACACCTATAGAAGTTAATCATGCGACTTAAACTTAATTAAAACTACATTTTAAATCAACATGAACATCAACACACACTTTAAAATAAACTTACCGTACCGTTAAATTAAAATAAATTAACAACAGCGATAAGTCGGTACAAATTAATTACTTGCAAACAAGACTATAGATCGCCTCTGGGCGGACCATTGTCGCGCTTAATTGTTTCACGCCTATCTCCGGGTAATAAGATTGAAAATCATTTAACAATCTGTTACTATTGATTCCTGTTATAAAGTTTCTTTTGTTGGTGTATTAGCAAAGGCTTGGAACCATTGATTGCTCAAATGAGGTAAAAAAGAACACAAAATTGTAGTTTCAATGTCGCTTAACAGAAATGAAATGTGAAATTGTTAAGTAAGTTCGTGAAGGTTAGAGGTCAACCCTGGTGTTGTATTTTAGGACCACCTAAAGCCCTTCGACATGGTCTATCGATTGAAACAACTGCCACTAAGCGTCTTAAGCACGGTAGCGCTTAAAGAAAAATGTCGCTTAAATATATGGCTGCTTAACTATCGCGCGCAAAGCGGGTTAAAACCTTGGGGCGCTGCTACACAACACCCAATATTGTATCAGTTAACTAACATTGTTCCAATTCTAGCGTACTATGACGGCTGGTTAGTTCACGGACATAATATAGTGATACGTGAGCGGTAACCGGGCGCCGTTCTAAATTTACCCCTATTTGTTATGCCCATGTTGACATAAGTACAGTTGACGCTATATCCTATCCTACTAACATTATAAATGCGAGTTTGTGAGGATGTATGTATGTTAGTTTGTTACTCTTTCACGAAATAACTGCTGGACAGATTTTGATGAAACTTTACAGTAATATAGGTTATACATTTAATTCCAAAGTCCCCGCGGGAACGGGTACAATGCGGGTAACACCTCGAGCGTGGCTAGTATACATAATATATATGTATAGGCTTCACAGACGTACTCTTATTTTTAACCGACTTCAAAAAAGGTTGATATATCCAATTGGACCGTATAAATGCTTTTTTTAAAGCAAATTTACATGATGCCAGTTCTCAAATTGATGAGTTGTGAAACAGCAAGCTTTAAAAATTGCACAAACAGACTTGTAATTAAATTAATAACAACATTTTTTGAAGCGCAACTATTTTTATTTTTGCCCGAAATGGAAGCTCACTTTAATATTTTGATCAGTCGAACCTTATATCCATTTTCCGTAGTTAAAACGAAAAGTCGAAGCTTCGCAAATATTAATGAACTAGTGATAGCTCAACAAGTTTACACGAGAAAGTTAATATTTATATTTGAAAAGAGTTTTTATACAGGTTCATTTTTCAAAGCTAGTTTGACTTTATATAAAATCTGGAGCCTTTTACATTTTTATGCTCAGGCGAAGTTACGTGGATGTTTATATGTATATATTTATGCAATATGTTTAATCATACTGGTTTAAACAAAGTTTTTTTTATAATAAATCGTGGAACTTGAGTTTAAATTGACAGAGCATTTGACATTCTTTTTAAGAATAGAACATCATGTATTGTGACAATTTGGTCTTTTTTGAAAATAGAACAGTATAATATTGTGTACATATGGTTTTTTGAAAAAATAACATTATTGTATTGTGTACATTGAGTCTTTTTTTTAAATAGAATATAATGCATAATTATATGTACACTGAAACTTGGAATTATTAATCAACCAATCTTTAGCCTCCTACACCGTAGCATCAATAAAAAGTACAGGTAACTAACACATTGTAACTTTACGTTCAACTTCAACTTCACTCCAAAACTTAGCACCAATGTATATAGAACGTAGTTTCCGTTACCATCCAAGTGTAAAGGCGAAGTATTAAGTTGCGCATTTTGTTTCAAAGTGAAGGAGTGGAACTCACCTATTAACATTCTCGGAAAAATCTTTGAGTTGAATCTAAATAGGTGTACTGTACGTATGTCTTTTGAAAAGGTTTATTATGAGCATTTCTTTTCATGAAACCTTTTCATACAAAATGTAGTACTAGAGTTACAAATAAAAAGCATGTTAAAAGGCAAGCGCGGTGATTATGCCTAATTCTCTTCACTGTACTGTTATCTTCAGTGAGCGCAGAGGTTTATCTCTTGCGGAAGGAAATTACAGGCCATTTTTAACACGATATGAGTTTCATATATAATGAGTGTTATAAAAAATTATCTCAACCATTGAAATAGTTTGATCACGAATGACTATGACGTGACCATACTACTATTAGTAAATTTCAAAACAGATAAAGGGGAAGGGGACCAAACGGGAAACATAAACGAAATCGGCTTTCAGTCATATTGAATTCGAATAAAATATATAGTCCCATTCGATCACCTTTAGCACCGAACTGATGGATAGATGCCCGTAGAGCGGTGTCACAACAATATATCAGTTATTCTAAGCGATTGACCCAATAACGAAAAATCGCGCCGATAAATTCTGCAGCATGCTTCCCCTTCAATGTTAGCGGAAAATAAAACTTTACCAAGAGTCCGACAGTATCGTTTTTATATACTGAAAATACACTACAAAACTTTCCGTTAAAATTTTGTATAAATTTTTGTTTTTATTACGTGAACCGTTTGTACGGTGGGAGAGTGATGACAAAGGCCTCGTCGGTCTATTGTGATGGTTTATTCTGATAGTCTATACCACACAATAGATGAATGGTTGACTCTTAATAGGCTTCGCAATATGAACGGTCCTGAAACAATGATATTTGACTGTTCACCGGCTTTTCGCTTTTTCAGCCAATATTGGTGTCCACTTTACCTCATTTTGATATATTTAGAAAGCTTTTGTTTTATGACAGATATTTATTATTTACATCGAAACATGTGAAGTATTATTAGTATTTATCGATTGTAAACCCTAAATGGAAACCATTATACATTTTTTACGAAGGCAAAGCAAAGACCAAATTGAAGACGATAAGTAACGAGTTTCTTTTTAACTAGCAGCGTCCTGCTGTTTTAACCTCGTAGTGCCTGTTCCCGTGGGAATTTCGGGAATTTTATACATAAACCTTCCCGTTGAATCACTCTATCTATTTAAAAAATCGCGTTAAAATCCGTGCAGTAGTATTTGAGTTTATCGCGAACAGACAGACAGACGCAGCCCGGGACTTAGTTTTTATAATATTTAAACCATTTATTGTAGTGATAACAAATATACATCGCTTGCTTTAGCTACGAAGCCCCCGAACTTCTTATTATTTAATAAGAATCTATACTTAATCATACTTAACAAGTTATTCAGTCCATTATAATTATCTTATATATAAAATTCTCGTGTCACAGTGTTCGTTCGCGAACTCCTCCGAAACGGCTTGACCGATTCTCATGAAATTTTGTGAGCATATTGAGTAGGTCTGAGAATCGGCCAACATCTATTTTTCATCACGAAATTCCCGCGGGAACGGGTACAACGCGGGTGAAACCGCGGGGCGCAGCTATGATTCTTATAAAGTATTCGTGTATGTATATGCCGTAGTGTCAGTGAGTTAGATTCCATAACAAAAAGAGAGCTTACTTAGGGTCTAATTAACCGTGTGCGGATTTGTCCGGGTATATTATCATTATTGACCCAACAGTGTCATTCTGCCTATCTATACACTGGCCGGAAATAGTTAATTATTAATCAATGAATTCCAGGTTCAGTGCGACCATCATGGTTCAATTTTAAATAGAATTGAGTCTAACTGATGGCTCGAACAGTCCAAAACCGGATTGAGTCCGGTACAGTTACGAGCATAATTTATTTATTCCATTTGAGTAATCGGGAAGTCGCCAAGCAAAAAGCATTTGAATTTGACTACGTCAAACGGACAGGCGTTTGAATTAATAGTATATTTTAATTATTATTAGATCATGGTGGGGCTGGTGCCTTGCTTCGATAAAAGCGCTGAAATAGTTTTAGATTTAAAAAGTATCCGATTTTTGAAAGTAATATTCACTAGACTAGTCCAAGCTTGCTCATATAGGGACAAACTATATGAATGTGCAGTCAGTAAATTATAATGCGGCGCATGTAAATACTTTACAAAATTCTATATTTTTTCAATCTTATTGTCATGAAATTAGAAATTTGACAAGTTTCTAAGAATATGCAGTGTTTGGATTGGATGGCTGTACGAATAAGGGGTAATCAAAATTTAATTAAAAAAAAACACCACATTAAAGCGATTTCACCAAATTCCAGCCCTGTGCTAATCACTACATAGTATAAAACAAAGTCGCTATTTGTCTGTTTGTTTGTTTGTCTGTTTGTCTTTATGCTTAAATCTTTAAAATTACGCAACGGATTTTGATGCGGTTTTTAGTAATAGGTAGAGTGATTCAAGAGGAAGGTTTTTATGTAAAAAAATTCCCGAAATTCCCACGGGAACGGGCACAACGCGGGTAAAACCGCGGGGCGCTGCTAGTATTTCATAAATCTCATTTAACTGCAAGCTGAAGCTCAACATACCCTCGAATCGTAATATGAAAGACAAAGTATTTCTAAATGAAACAACATACATGAACAATGATCACTGGTGTAATTGAGTTGTGTTGGTATACTTCAGATATGTGGCATTGTTGAAGATTAAACATCATATTTTCTCGTTATACCTGCATTTAAAAGCGCCTCAGTTACTGTGAAATATAACGTATTGCAATAACTTTATATAACAATTATATTTGAAGACTAGCAGCGCCCCGCGGTTTTACCCGCGTTGTGCCCGTTCCCGTGGGAATTTCGGGATAAAATGTAGCCTATAGCCTTCCTCGATAAATAGACTATCTAACAGTGAAAGAATTATTCAAATCGGTTCAGTAGTTTCTGAGATTAGCGCGTTTAAACAAACAAACAAACAAACAAAACAAACTCTTCAGCTTTATAATATTAGTATAGATGCTATTCAGATTATTAAGAAGATACTATTTGTTTATTTTTCGAATAGATGAATGACCTTAGACTCGGATATTTTAGACCGCCTAAAAGCCTTTGACATGGTCTATCGATTAAAACGACAGGAATCAGCTATTTTCACCTGCTATATTATTTGGACGGGTGGTTAAGAAAGACAAAATTGGACAAAACGTCTAACCACATTTAAAACAAAGCTTCTTCTAATATTCTTAAGGCACAACTCGGCACAAGTGAAAACAATTCGGCAGCTTACCAAAATCAGTTTAGAAATCCATATTAATACTTGTTTATACTAATATTATAAAGTTGAAGTGATTGATTATTGTTTGTTTGTTTGTTTGTTTGTTTGAATGCACTAATCACAGAAACTACCAATCCGATTTGAATAATTATTTCTGTAATGGATAGCAGCTACAATCAACAAGAAGTTTATAAGCTATATTTCTATGCGAAACGCCAACGGGCACAGCGCGGTTGAAACCCTACTAGAAAATTCATAAACATCGAAGTTACATTAAAAAGAGATATACTAATTCAATATCACACAAAACACACACTGCTTAAAAAAGGTGTAGGTAATATATTTAAATTTGTATCAATATCCATACACTAGCGGCGCCCCGCGGTTTTACCCGCGCTGTGCCCGTTCCCGTGGGAATTTCGGGATAAAAAAATAGCCTATAACCTTCCCGTTGAATGTAGTTATCCATTACAAAAAGAATTATTCAAATCGGTTCAGTAGTTTCTGAGATTAGCGCGTTTAAACAAATTAAATGATTCCTGCCAGTGACAGCACCCCACTCAATAAAACCTAAGTTAAAGTCACCTAAAATAATAGTCTCTACAGGACTAGAATGCATCACCACACTAACATTGTCAAAGAATTTATCAAGTGAATTTACTGATACTGGAGGAGGGATGTACACAGCACAAATCTGAATGTCTTTCACTATGTTATTCACTACAACCTTCACTGACACCCAGAGATCTTCGCATGAGCTTTCGTAATGCCTAATGCGTCGTGATGGAATGGACTTCAATACTGCAATTAACACACCACCACCTCTAGCATGGTTGGAATTAGTGGACTGACGATCTCTTCTGTAGATTGTATATTTATCATTGAATACCTCACTGTCGTTGATGGAGTCATCCAACCATGTTTCTGTAGCAACGATTACGTCATATTGATTCCTTAGACTTGCTAGCTTAATATCTCGAAGGTTAGTTTTCATTCCATGAAAGTTTTGGTAGTAAATAGTGAATTTATCTAATACATGTACGGTCAAGTATCACGTGGTTTCCGCCAAAGCTTACAACTTGTTTAAGGAGTCATAGCTTTTTATTTGTTTAGCTGGAGACATATCATCTTTACGCACGAAAATGCGGCCATTACGAACCCAAACAAATTTGTAGTTCTTTTCGCGAACCACCAATCTAGTACGGGCATGAAGAGCTTTGTAAAATGGCGATAAATGCTCAGAGACGAAGACTGGAGATTTACTGCCGCCGATGCCAAGATGACTGGTGTTAAGCTTATTTTCTTTATTGTTTCGGTTGTACTTCGAGACAGCAGCAATGATCTCGTCCCTGACTCTCGGGTTTTGAAGTTGGACAATGATGGATCGCGGTCTTTGATTACTTTCGTCAATTTTTCTGACTCTCGAACATGACGTTATCTCGGAATCCTGCAATGGTCGTGAGACGGCGGAACCAAGTTGTTTGATGGTGGTAATCAGATTTTCATTTTTGTTTTCCGGAATACCGTTCACTTCAATATTGGTGGATCTCGAATGCTGTTCCAATATATTAAGTCTGGCACTTAAATCTTCAACTTTCCCAGACAGCAAATTGTTGTCCTTAGACAGAATTTCAATAGTGTTCTTAGATTCCGTCAGTTCACATTGTATCCGGTCATATTCCGCGCTGATAAATTCAATGCTAGTTTTTAATTCCTTAATAGAAGATAATTCAGCTTTTATAGCACCTAGTTCCCTTGACAGCGTTGATTCAATGATTGATTTCACGGACTCTTTTACTGCTGATCGTATTTCAGTTTGAATGAAAGCCATCAATTCAGGGCTGAAATTAGTCGCCGTAGCGGACGTGGCAGTCTTTTTCAATGTGGTCGCATCGCCCGAAGCTCGCTCGCCGCATTCAATAGCACTCTCCTCTTGGTCGCTGAGATTGTCAACTGTCATTGCCCTTATAGGTGTGTTAGAATTATCGCGTTTGCGTTTCACACTATTGCATTTGGGACAAATCCAAGAATCTTTATGCTCATTTTTCATAGTTTTGAATCTCGTAAGGCCTACGTTTGCACATTCGACGTCATAGGTATCTTTACATGAAAAACATTTCAGGAATTCCCGGTTCGTAATTTTATTTAAGCATCCATGACAGGTAATCGCTTTTGGAGGCATTTTGATATTTCTACCGAAGTGGTAGATTTTTTCTCTTTATGGTAACACCAATCTGCTTATAGCAACACCAGCTGAGTATAATCTGTTTCCTCAATTCGGTTTCCGAACGAATATTCAGTGTTGTGATGTTGGTAATTGGATGTAATTTTTGTTTCTGAACGAATATGATGTGGTGAAGTTGGTACTCATGCGCAAGTGAACGAACGATGTTATTGTTTTGTTATGTTGGTATTGGCAAAATCAGAAATGGCGGTCCAATATTTTCTTGTTGTGAAGAAATTACAAGCAAATTTCTGACCTTAATCAAACTGGAAATGCAGGAACTATAACGGGATATTATTATATTGATGGTTGTGTTACTTTTGCACTGACTTTATGTTAGTTTCAAGCGATTTAATAGAACAAAATGTGAAAATAATACGGAGCACTTGTTTAGGGTGGATATATGAACTTATGTTAAAAACTTAAAACTAATAGTAGTGAAATCGGTTTAAAAGTCAGAAAAAATAAGGATCAGTAACCCGTAACATAGATGTTAGCAAATTCAATAGTGTCTTCCCGTTTTGTAGTAAAGGGCGAAGAAAAAAATAAACACCCTTGCTGATCCGACGAAGGGGTTTTATCAAGGCCCATCATCGGGTCACAACCATCAATCCACTGACTCTAAGTGAGATTGTTCCATACAAAATAACTATCCAGTACACTTTATAGGACAGTCCCTTTTCTATTTCAATAAACAATCCTTTTGTATGCTTATTTAGTTTTTTGCAATGTTTTTGCAAGTTTGGCTTCAGACTGGCGGATTTTTTACGCGTTTATAGTTCTTCAGATTATACGCTTGCTTCATTTCGCGGTTGGAAAAACTAGAACTAGACACGGGCTTATTCGGTAGAGTTGGCTTATCTGTCATGGTTCGCTTTAATATGAACTTGTAAGCGCATCAACGCTTGTACAAGATGCCCTTGTGGCATGAGATATGCTTCCAATACAAGCTGATTCGCGCGTGTTAAACGCTAGTCTGTACAGTGTACACCCCTGTTTGACTGATATGCTTGATTAACTGAGCACTATTATGGTTATATTATACGAGTCTTGGTATCCCATTGTTGGCCAAAAACCTCCCATCATTTCTTCGCAACGGATTTTGATGCGTTTTTTATAAATAGATAGAATGATTCAAGAGGAAGGTTTATATGTATAAAAATTCCCGAAATTCCCACGGGAACGGGCATAATGCGGGTAAAACCGCTACTAACATAATAAAGCTCAATAATTTATAAGCTCTACACGATAATTTCTAGAGCAAACAGTCTAATTAGAAATATTACGCCAATTCGCAACGAATCTATTAACTACTAGTTAAAACACACGTTACATGAATATTTAATATTCTAATAATGTTGAATACACTATCTAATAACAAACAATATTTAATTAAACCGAACAAAATAATTCAATTATAGGGTGCACAGTATACAAATAGTAGGATCGATCTCATTTCAATCGCATTGCAAGTTTAGAACTCAATCAGGGATCCGAACTCGCCGACATGGTGAGGTTTACGTAACATCTTAATCGAAGATTCTTTATCTTCTTAAATTACTTTTCACGAGACATAGCCTAGTTTCAGTCTGTTTCACTTTAAACTGGGATATTGAGAAGGCGAGTCAAATTATGTTATTTGTGGTTAGTTTAATAATTTCTTCGGAGGACAGAAATTTAAAAAAAAATGTGATATCTTATATCGTTTAATTTTTTGAGATAGAGTTTTAGTAACTCTAGTCTTAACAAAGAATACTTTTGGAAATACGTTGGTAAACACGTCAAAGTATATTAATATGTATGATATGGAGGTAGGTATAACTTTTTTTTAACCTTATATCTAAAAAATATTTCTGACACTAAAAATAACGTACGTATAGGTTATTTATCTTACTGCCACACTTAACGTCCATTAAATCGAAACTTAACTAATTGATCAAATTTTTCATACTTAACACATCAAAATCTCTCACTAAACCTATAATAAGAAAGTATATGACGTCTCAGTTGACGGGCGTTAGGAATATTATCACTGTATATGTAAAATCCATTTCAAATTCTATTTGATTATTTACTATCTAAATGTACCCAAAGGAATGTCACATGGTCATGATTCGTTTCCGTACATAATATAGTCGACACTAAAATAAATGCGCAACCATTACCACATGTCCATAGAGACAGATATATGCAGTACTTCCCTATCTAATACCAATCAAAGTAAAATACCCAATTATTATTCGTCACTACGTGAAATGACGTAACACCAATTCATAATTTTCACACAAACCTACGTTATCTGAAAACATTTTCTACGCATCATTGCAGACTACGCAACCAACGGTGACAATTTGGCTTGTAGCCATTTATAACTAATATATTTTGTAATATTATCAAAATAATTCTGTTACATTAATATTATGTAGTTCTACAAATACTAAAGATTAAAATACTAGATGTTGACATATTTCTCTTTAACTCTACGGGCTGAAACTGCGGGCGCACGCGACGGTTCACTTTTGTATGAAACCGCACGTGGCTAGCGCACGCGACGGTTCACTTTTCTATGGAAGCGCACGCGACGGGCGCACGCGACGGACACACACGACGGTTCACTTTTGCGTGAAACCGCACACTTTATTTATGAAACCGCGCGGGCACCCGTTTAACGCAGTTTCGGCCCTAAACAGAACTTCACCTCTTTACGAATTGATAACTCAAAATACGCACACGTCATTTTGTTTAACGACGATTTGCTTGGGATCTTATTCTAGATGCTGATTGGCTAATCTACGTGTTGGATCTAAATCGTGATTGGTCAGGTGGTTTTTGGTTTGTTAATTGGATCCCAGTTAGTAATGTGTAGTTGAGGCCACCTAGCATTATGTCCTACAATGTGTTATTACTATCTCGGGTTGCGAAGACGCAACGTAATACGATAAATGGACGTCAGCTGTTGGTGAGCTGTGAGCAAATCAGTGTTTCCTTACAATTATTCTCGTCGTGTCTTCTAATGAAGACTAGTAAATTGAAGAACACAATTTCTTGAAATACCGTATACCCGTAAAGCTAAGGAAATCACTAAGATACTTTGAAATATGATGTTTTTCAATAACTACAAATCTAACGAATGAATTTGAAATTGGAATACGGATTCCTTCTTTAAATTTAATTCAGGATTGCATCTATCGTTCAATCTTCACCCCACTAGCTACCAAACATTTTATAGAAATTATGTCAATATGAAGACGTTTCTACCGAAATCAGTTTCCCAAACATGGCCAGTAACAAATATCACTACTAACACTGCAATGTATCGCATACCGGAATCAATCCCTCACACTTACGGTACTGGCTGCGAGCTATTTATCAAATAATTTCCGCATTACACCATTCAACCGCCACCGAGCTGCAAAGAGGCATTTGCTCACAGTAAGGAACCTATCTCATTAATGCATTATCGATTTGCCACCCGTTTACATTACACTATTAACATCTTGCTGGTGACACAATCTTGATGGCAATATTTTGTTGGAGATATTTTTTGTTAATGTATGAAGGGTGTGTGGTGGCGTGTAGGGGTGTTGGTGTCAGTTTAGTTGTAGTACAAATTGGTTATCGGTAATCAAAAAAATCTGCTTGTCAAAATAATGATTTTTTTACCACTGTGATGCAATTGGTAGCGCCATCGCTATATCCTACCGAAAATACAACTGTTCTGTTTGTCAAAAGGATGTTTCCTTGAATGTTTGAATGACGCCATCTGGGTGTTGCAATTGGTGGCTCATCTGCAATATCCTAATGAGCCAGGCCCCTTATTTGGACACAGTTCCAACACGCAAACGTACGGTGCTCGGATGTAGCCTATGTCGAACACAAGGTGCATGCCCGGCCCGTTGCCCGCAGTGACGCGTGCGTCTAACGTGCCTTTGCGGTAGGAATACGTATGTGCGGGCTATTAAGGCCCATATATTAGCTGGCACCGATTCGTATAATGACAGCTAATGATTAAGCTTCCGCCCTACTATCTATCCAAAACAAATTCAATTTAATGGACTTTATCTATTATTAATCGATGGAGTTAACAAAAGTTTCGTTATATGAAAATGTGTAATCATTTCCGTAGTGTTATGTAATTCAGTCGTAGCGTGTGTATGGTTTGTTTCTTGGTAAATATCATCTGCGTTTTATAACAGACCATTTTATATAGGTGTTCACAAACTAAGTATATATTGCACGCCCTCTAATGAGTGTGTCACGGTACTGCAACGATGACTATCTTGACGTTTTAATGATTGTTGTAAATATATTTTTTCTCAAAATAAATATTTATTACAAAATGTTTAAAGGCGATGTTTGCCCATCAATGAGGAAATATAAGATTTGTCAACAGTCAATCATTACTAGTGATTTCATTTTCCGCACAAACCTAAGAAAGTTCGCTCATAACTGGACTGAGTAATAAAAGTAGTATAAAGTATTTGTATAGTAGTAATATCAGGATGTTAGATTCCATACTACACGCTCAGATCTTATAGTCAAGTCTTATTAACCATGTGAGAATTTGTTCGGGTGCATTTATTTATTTTAACTATTGAGAATTAAAATATAACACTGCTTTACGCTCATAATTGTCTGCTTTTCTAAAAAAGTATCGGTAACCATCATTGCCGGTACACCGTGGTAGTCACCCTTGAAGATATCCCCACTGGTAAGATTAATAACACGATTAAAAAATTATCAATACTTGTTGCTCAAAGCTTGCTTTGAGGGTCTCAAGACGGTGTTCGAAAAATTCTTAATCAACCACTCTCTAACGAACAAAGTGGTTTGGAATCGTTACTGAAAAGTCGGGATTTCTTTTTGTTTCAAAACTTGTAAGAGATAACGCTATCTGTGCCTTTGTTCCTGAAGTCTTATTTGTTGAACCAATTGATGGAAATAAATAATGAAGTAAATTAATTAAGAATGAAGTAGTATATTACGTAATTAAAACTGTTTGTTTAATAGGTTTCAAGTCTTTATCGGTTGTTTAACAGTTTAAGTAAACCAACAAATCCTATTATTTTCTGTTGTATCTAAGATAAAGCCACGAAATGAGAACTCAAATAAAATAATGACCAATTAAAATACTGTAATAGTTCTTAAAAAATAATGAGATACTTAAACAGTGAGAGTTATTAATTGAAAGAAATACAAGAGGCACGTAACTATGATTAAGTCAAAACAATTCCATGAAATATAAAATATAAATCCTCTTACAACTTGCTTGCTTATCTGCCATCCAATTATGTTTTAACAAAGAAACGGAAGTACGCCTCCGATTGACTTTAACACTTAGCAAAAAACAGATTGAGAAAACATTTCCAATTACTCTCGGTACTATTTGAAATTCAGTGATTTGTTTTGGTTGGCGTTGCTTTTACTTTTTTTGGATAGATGTCCAATGCAGACATTGGTTAAAAGACTAGACAAAATTAAATCAACGTAGTCTAGCACTCCATAGAGAACATTGAAAAGATGTAACGGGTACAACGCGGGTAAAACCGCGGGGCGCTGCTAGTCAGCATATATTTAGGATCATTGTACACCACTAAAGCCTAGAGGCCACTGCAGTGGGACTATACAGGCTGAGAATAATAATAATATACTTCCATAAAAAAACCGGGTCCGCAATCCGCATCAATCAACCGCATTCGGCGAGCGAACGCCCCTGTCACCTTATTAGGTGACCGCAGTTGACAGCTTTGAACAACGACGTCACTTGACCCATCGGAATGGACATACAATTATTAATGGTAACAAAAGTTATAAACAGAAACAAAAGCTATAAACAACTGCTATTTAACTACGACAAAGTGACACGATTGTTTTAAAAATACAACCTAATAGTTGAACAAACATATTTCAATAAAACTGTCATCATTAAAAATATGATTTATTGACACAGAAATAACTTTTTGTTTTCATATCTCAAGGGTTTTTATTATGAAACGCACCTATATTATATTTTGTAGATATTCATTTAATGAACAAATATATCACAAAAAGTTTATATATATATGTTACGGCTAATACCCGAAGTGCGGCTACACCTAGTTCTAACCGGCTAAAACTAGGTGTAGCCGCACTTCGGGTATTAGCCGTATGTCATTTTAATGAAAAGAGAGAGTTTAAACATGAAAAAAAAATAACCCTAACCTACCGAATAGCAAGTAATTAAACTCTCTCTTTTCATTAAAATGACATATATATGCACCTAGTTCTAACCGGCTAAAACTAGGTGTAGCCGCACTTCGGGTATTAGCCGTAACATCTATACAACATCTTGCTTAACATCTATCCATTCAAATGACCTCAAGCAATATACGCAGTTAAGTTAAACATATAGCCCTCTTTAATATCTCGCAAGCGAGTAACGAACCATAAACAAATCTAATTGCGTTTTCCATACTCGTATTTATTACAATCCTATAATCCAATGAACTTTTATGAGTAACTAGCCGCGCCCCGCGGTGTTACCCGCGTTGTACCCTTTAACGCGGGAATTCGGGGATAAAATGTATCCCATGTGTTATTCTGATGTATAACCTATATTACTATAAAGTTTCACCCCAATCCGTTTAGTAGTTTTTTCGTGAATAAGCAACAAACATACATCCTCACAAACTTTCGCATTTATAACATTAAGTAGAATATTGCACAGTTACACAACAAATCGGTACAATACATTCTCAAAGGAATTTTGGTATGCATTCACGAAGTTTCTTTTGTACTATTTCGAGAATATTCCTTTTCGATAATCCAACGTTAACCTTACAAACGTTTCGATGCATTTTCTCATGCACAAAAGACGTTACATCTCATACTTTATACGTTTTCGATGCGAAAAGTAAAATACTCGTATATAGGAATTTTCCGAGTACTAAGCTTACGGTTTCTCCACGTGACAGGTTTGCACAATCGGGAAACCAGTGTCTTTGAACTATTTTAATCTGCTGTGCTTGAAGAGTGAAACATTGTGCAGGTACAGACTGAAATTAATCCAAAAATAAAATGAGAACTAAAAAATATCAGTCTGGTAGGCGACGTCATTTATAATCACGAATTTTAATTCTTCTAAATCAGGGTTTTACAACCATCCTTTAACTGGGGGATATTTCTAGCGCTAATGCAGCAAAACCGCTTTCGTCGTGTTTGAAAATGCATATTAAAAAAAGGCGTTAATATTCAACGAACTACCATTACATCTAAACATTTAAATGACTTTTAACATTTAAACAAACACACAAAAAAATATGTGCCGCAGATAAATGCAATTTAAAAAAGGAACACTGTTCTTCATTAAGTGAATCTTCAATCACCCGCCTAGCACAACGAATGCGACAGAAAGCGACATGGCATAATGTGATAAATACTGTGCCTTGATTGGTGACCCTTTAATGGAACGCTCGAGTTTTAAATATTCTACCAATCAACATGCAGTGTTTATTACATCATGTCTTGTCGCTTTTCGTCTCATTCGTTGTGCTAGGTGAAGGAAACATGTGCCAAATAATCCAAGCTATTACTAAGCCAGGTCGATACGCTATGAAATTGGTTGCAACTTGCAAGCTATGTCCTCCCACAGGGCAGAAATAAACGGAAAGCAGAAATGTTTACTGTCAGTTATGTCCATGTACGAGTGTACTGGACGTCAAAGGGAGTAAAAAGAGTATTGTCATTTTCCATTGTACTGGTTTTTGAACCTTTCATAATTCCTACAAAGTCGATATTGCATGTTTTTTTGCGAATTCTTATTGTTTGATACGCCTTTGGGAATGGTTATTGAAATAATGGCGGGCTTCGGACAAAGGTGCAAAACACCAAAACAAACAAGTTACATATTCATTTGGATTTGACAAATGGATTAATAAAAGAAAAAATATTATCGCAAAGCTTAGTATAAACTTTTGATCTCACTGAAGATCATCATTACTGAGAAGGATTAGATGTTATTTCTGCGCGCTGCCTTCTACAATAAAATAATAAAAAAATGTAATCCGGCTTAACTTGTTTTTATAAAATAGACAATATTATTACCTTTTACGCTATCAAAATTCTTTCAAGAATATCCATAAAGTTAAATGTAAAGAGAATACTTAATATTGTTGAAAATATTTAGATTGGAAGTCGGAACTGAGATGTCTATTTTATTAAAGTTACATTGAACGAAAGATACACTCCAGTTGGTACAGATAAATTGCAAACAATGTTGTGCAGTACGAATATTAAACATGATATTGCGATCATATTAAGTTCTGCGCCTTATGTAACATGCGGTTATCGCAACAGTGTAAAGTGCAGCCGACCGGGCTGCATTTGACTATCGAATGCAAGTCACCTAATTAGATGAAATAAATTCACTTTCAGCATTATTGTTTTATATTTGAGATATATATGTTAGACCGTGACATTCCGAAGTGTCAAATTGGCACCAAATGATATGATAATGTATAATCAAATGCCACGAAACGAATGATACCAAATCATTGAAATCAATTTATTTCACTTGTTACAGGTTGCTAAACTAAATAAATAACGCTGACGCTGGCAATATTAATAATTAAATTATTTGTATATTGGTGTCATGTTTACTGACAATTTGATGAATCAGATTAAATTTTGATATCAACATTCATATTTTAATATTGAATGCAATTTCAATTACACATTTATCGGTATACGAGTATATTAACAAATTATAGTTTACTTTTCGAACATGGCTCGTGTTTCAGATCACCAACTTTTCACCTGCTTTGGGCATTATTACGCTTAATTCTCACAGTACTGATATCTTTAGTGAGATGAGAGGCCTTTGCCCAGCAGTGGGATATTAAAAGCTAAATACTTTACTTTTTAATTATAGTGTACTAGCAGCGCCCCGCGGTTTTACCCGCGTTGTGCCCGTTCCCGTGGGAATTTCGGGAATTTTTTTAAATAAAAACCTTCCTGTTGAATCACTCTACCTATTACAAAAAACCGCATCAAAATCCGTTGCGTAATTTTAAAGATTTAAGCATACAGACAGACAAACAGACAGACACGAAAAAGAGACGACTTTATTTTATACTATGTAGTGATAGTGATTCAAGTGCGCTCTTTTTTTACTGTACTTTTAAACGGCAAATTTTCCATTTGCTGTTAAAGGCTCATTATATTATTAGTAGTTACTGAAATCAAGACATTAAACAAAGATTAAAGTTTGTTCGTTGTTTATAAATCGTTAAAAATATGAAACTAAAACAAACTCCCGATAATCACTACATAGTATAAAACAAAGTCGCTATTTTAGTCTGTTTGTTTGTCTGTATGCTTAAATCTTTAAAATTACGCAACGGATTTTGATGCGGTTTTTTGTATTATGTAGAGTGATTCAAGAGGAAGGTTTTTATGTACAAAAATTTCCGAAATTCCCACGGGAAAGGGCACAACGCGGGTAAAACCGCGGGGCGCTGCTAGTTAATTATATTTACGTATACAAGCTAATTAAGCTTTAGATCAACCACCCTAAATTCTGTCATACATACCATCATTTATACATGTCGTCCGAATAAATGTGGCATTTTCGTAAATCCAGGTACTACCAAGTAAGGATTGCATTAGATTTTATTGCGATCCCGAACCGAACGGCGCTCCAAATAGATACCCATTCGAAAAACTACTTTACTTAAACGGTTTCTGCTGTAGTGTTGTTCAAAATCATGCGATAAATTTAGGTATAATTAGAGCTATTTATGTACATACATTTGTCACATAGTTCAATACTGCAGCACGTTTTTTCTTACTTGATGTGAAACGCTAATTAATAAAGCCAATTGTCTAAGTAAGTGATATAATGTAAGTTCTCGTTTTTTACTACCAAAAAAGGTTTTATTTAATTCGATTCTTACGCCATATCCAATACCTTTTTTCTTTTTACATAGGAAGCAACATCTATTATGGGTAATCAGCCATATGGGTTTTCGTTTCAAAACTTAAAGTACTGTAACTTAATAAAAAAAAATCGCTAAGGAATGTACTTAGTATTCGAAATTTGTTATTTTAAAATACAAGCTACGTTATGCGGTTTTCTCCATATTTAAGATTATAAAATGTTCGATATAATTCGTCTCCAAGGAACAGATAAACAGACATTTGTTTGTGTTACATATATTGATTTAAATGAAAATGAATTGTTAATAAAAAAACTAAATTAAAAATATTGATTTAAATGAACGGGATAGATCGATCGAGCTAGTTTTGGCTAATTGGGCTCAATTTGTATCTGTGGAAGTCTATGGAAGGCTTACACGTGTAGCAAAACAAATTCAATGCGGTGGGAACCGCGGGCACAGTTAATTTTAATAATATACCAAAAAAATAATTCTGGAATAACAATGGGAATAATTCTGTCCATATTTTTGTATGATAAATTGTTTTCGTAAACGTATTATTACAAGGAATATAATAAATATAAAGAAGAAACTTATGGAGGTAGATATTGAATTGGTTGGTCTGTAGCATTTACGCTTATCCTATCCTACTAATATTATAAATGTGAAAGTTTGTGAGGATGGATGTATGTTTGTTGCGTTCACGTAAAAGCTACAGAACGAATTTGGATGAAACTTTACAGTAATATAGGTAATACAACAGAATAACATAATGAAATACATTTTATACCGAAATTCCCGCGGAAACGCGGGTACCACCGCGGGGCGTGGCTTATACGAAAACGGCTGGACCGATTTGATTGACTCTCTTTTATTTTATTAATCTGGGCCAGGAATAGGATAATCTATAATATAAAAATGAATCTCAAAATGTGTTGGTAAGCGCATAACTTCAGAACGACTGCACCAAATTGGATGATTCTTTTTTTATGTGTTCCTTATTGTCAGGACAAGGTTTTTATATAAGAAAAATAAGGAATAAAATCTCAAAATTCCCACGGGAACGGGGGCGCTGCGGGTGAAACCGCGGGGCACATCTAGTGGTTAATATTTTTCAAGAAAGCAATTGTTTCAAACATCGTGTAGCTTTTAAGCGGACCCTTATGGTCTTATAATAGCGACCAAAGAATGTTATTGCTGTAAAATTTATGGTGATATATTATTAGGTTAAAGTTTTAGGGCCCCGAACAAAAGACCCTCGTCATTTTTATCATGGACATATTTCATGTCTTTCAGAAATACCATGACGTTATTTTGATGGGGAATTTGTACTATTCGTTGCATTATTCCTCTATTCTCTATATTCACTCAAAATGATTAGGGTTATAGTAATTGTTTTATTAAAACGTGGTAAGAGATTAAAATAACATTGCTAGAAAAAACCGCGAGTCAATATACGCACGTAAACAACAATCCCAACTTAGTTCTACAATTATTTTTCAACTAAATGCATTTATCAAAAAAACATGAAACGATTGAAACGCATCTAATTCAAAAACGCCAAAGAGCCAAAAAGCAAAAAAATTGCCAAACAGATTCAATTAAAACCAATTGAAAATATTATAAACACAATTGTAAGTACATAAGCCTTTTTGCGGTACACATTTTTATTTCTTGTATTCAAATTCGAATACGGCGTGTGTACATATTCCTTTCCTATGTCGAAGTTGAGATAAATCTGTATACGAGACTCGGACATGCCCCGAACGACGCTAATATACCCATTGTATTCTATTTACGTTCATTTATCAAAACGATAACACTCGTACGTCTATAATATTATTTTAGGCGATTCTTTTGACTTTTTGATGTGAATGCCTTCACGTTTTGTCAACAGTTATAATTCTTTGCCGTTATTATGTTACGGGTCGACGTGATATGGTTTTTATGTCCACAGTTTAAGGCTGATAATCTTTTGGCAATATGAATGTAGAACCTTAATACACCTGAATGCTTATAAGGGACTTTGGGATTTTATACGTTTTGATTAAAGGACGTTTGCTTATGTAACACGTCGTTTAGGAATTTGAAACTGTTTACGTTAAGAGCGATATTATATATTCAGAGGTTCAGGTATGAACGAAATAAGAAATATCCGTTGGTGTATGTAATATTCATATCTGTAGCTCATCGGTATTCATTGGGTATTAATTATTTCATTACAGGTAGCTAATAATATTGTCATAATATTATTCGAACAGGGGCGTACTCAGCGGCGTTCCAAAGTCCATACCTTTAGAATAATGTGTGCGATGAAGACCCCGGCTGTAAATCCTGGATAGCGACACCCGACCCATAGTCATGTATTAATTCAAGCGAGCGTTCGACCACAGCTAAAAACTCTTTTTTGTGTTGCGGTCTTTTCCTCGTTCAATCCAATCCGGCCCTGCGAATTTGTAACATTTTTCTTTTTCAATTTCTATTCTATATCCTACCGGCCTTTTATTTATTTTAAATTATCTTTGTTAAATCATCATATTGTATTGACGTATTGTCTCTCAAGCCTTCCAATTTAACTCAAGCATTTTATCGTTATGAACAAAGTCTTTACTAACCCAGATCTTAAGATTTGCATTAGAATCGTTAAATTTGTGAGAAAAGTTCCAAGATCCTTAACCAAAGGTAACAATTAGTAGAATTAATTAATTATCAAAAGCTGGTAGAGAAAGTTTAATTTTAAAGGCGAATTTAATGGGGTACATTAACGTTAGTGATGTGTATTCTGTTAAGAGATTACGAAATTCGGAAAGGTATTATATTATACTAGCCGCGCCCTGCGATAGTATTACGTTCATAGTCTTACACCCATATTTTCGTTTATAGGAAAACAAACAGAAAATATTCAAAGGTAGTAATGGGCGTAGGCCGCTCACGGGAGCCACATGAACCCAGACGAATAGGCTCACATCACCACTCAGTGGGGCCCCCAAGGACTTCGGGGTCCACCGAGGAAACGTTGGCATGACGTTGTCGCCTTCGATGGTGATTGATGGGAGAAGGCTAAAGAAGGGACGCTTGGCGCTGTTTGGGGAGGCCTTCGCCCAGCAGTGGGACAGTGTAGATAGATAGATAGGTTGATAGATAGTATAGGTCAAGTACCAATTTATGATCAACTTTACCAATGACATTTTTACATATTAAAAACTACTCACTACATTGTATGATTATGACTATGATACTACATTTTACTACATATTAAACTTTTTAAAATAAGTTTCGTCTTAAAGTCTATTTCATTTAGAAGTACCTAAACAAAAGGGACATTTTTCTTCAATCGCAATCATATATTTTGCTTCAAATAGACTCTGAATCTACTGCAAGTATTCCCGATTCACGAATGCCATAACAATAAATCTATCTAAACCGGAAATTCTATTCTAACGGTTCACTGAAAATATTTCTCTGATATATCTCAGTACATTCTCATACAGACAGGCTTTGGTACAGCGACAATAATAAGCTAGCGGTTTAAAAAAAGGATTCACAATTATAGTGTTAATCGAACACTCAGTCACTAATGATTCCTTGAAAGGTAATGTATGAAATTTACATCAATTAGTTAATCGTCAACTTAATGAAGGTTAAAAGAACCTTTCACTAAGTCGGCAATTATCTTTTTTGCTAGTATTGGCAGACGAAGCAGTTACAAAATTCAAACAAATAGCACAAACTTTAGTAACATGAAAGTCATATAACTCTCTTCTGAGAAGAAAACTAAAGTCCGTGAAGTAATTTTTTTCGGCCTAGTCCTAAAATGTAAATGAATATGGTCTATTTTCTAGCCAAAGATAATATAGAGTATAGAGAAATTTATCTACAACATAGTTTTATGTACATATTATTTATTGGTACGCGGGTATTGTGATACAAACTAATACTCGATCCCGTACCCTGTTTACATTTGATACTCAGACAATGTAAATTGTTTGATCCTTGAGCGCTCTCGAGTCTTCTATCCACGTACAATATGGACAATATAGAACAAAGTTCACAGTACATCGGCTTGAATAAACAATCTATTGAGAGATTATATATCAAGCGAATATTGACTAAAGCGCTTTGAACAGCTTTTGTATCTTTTTAAAAAGTCATCGTCGCTGCACCGTGGCATCATCGTTACCATAGTCAGCATTCATTGAGTGTTATTAAGCTTTTAAGCGCAGGTAAATTGAGCGTATTTGTAAACTGGGAGCCGGGGAATTGTTTCCCGTTTGTGTTCCGGGATGAGTAACCTATTTTTTGCGAAAGATCAAATGGAGACTTATGTGGTCTGAAGAGGATTCCTTCTGAAGAGGAATAAGGTGTAGTGATTTCATTACATTCTTTCTACATCACTGAACCCTACTTTTCTTTTGATGAAAGACGTTACCTTTGGATAATCAGTTCTATGCGGAAATAATAGAATACATATCTCCTGTCCACGATTTTTCGCAGCCAATGCCAATTATTTAAATCGCTTTAGGTGTAAAATTAGAAAAACAAATACGAGTATGCGTGAAAAACTAAATCAATCTGAAGTTTTTGTTTACACATACAACTGTCCTACAGATAGTAACGTCGGACATAACTGGGTTTATTGAAAAACTTGTATCCAATGTACGCGCCAACTTGATGCCATTTCTGATATTTGCCCGAAAGCTTTGATTTGAGTACTTATAAATGTTGATGACACACACACCGTAATACAGATAATAATTTGCAATTAAATAGGTATCTGTTAGAGGTTCCGCCACTTTCATGGATAGTATAATTGATTTGGTTATTAAAAGTCGGGATTAGAATATCTGTAGATTTTTTGAGTTGAGTTGTATGATGAAGATAGAATCTAAACTAATATTTTTAAAAAGCTGGGGAGTTAATTTGTATAAAAGATGTCACGTGGCCCACAACCGGCTCGCAACCAACCCGCACCCGGCCCGCAACAAGCCTGCACTATGTGTGTGTTGCGCTTGAGCTTTTAATTTAATATCAATTTGCAAACCGATATTGGGTCCATTAGTAACGGTTGATAGTTGATACTCAGCATTCGAGTCGGGCTGCCGTGTGGTGAGGTGATTAGCGCGCTTTCAACAAATGAATCAAGTTTGTTAACCCAGTTATTGAACGCAAATATTATTGCTAGCTGCTATGCAAATTCGTTTTATGAAAAAAGCAAAATACTTGTCCAAATAGAAGCTCGTTAATATCAGTAAAAAGTTAAAAGCGTAACGTATATGGAGAAATAAATAAAATCCATTTGTAAAAACTAAAACTACCGAACTTTATGAAAGTTTATACGTTTGCTTTTTAACGAGGCGAATTCAAAGAATATTGAAAGAAAAATAAATATGTTTATACAGTTATGAAAATATACAGACTTAGATTTATTTATTTCGCAAATAAAACTTCAATAAAGGTAGATATAATGTGCGGTTTTGTGTTTGCTGCCTCATAAATGAGGCCGCATACAGAAAACCGCACATTACTTTAAAAGCTGGTTGAAACAACAAAACGCTACTACTAAAACAACTACTAATAATAAAATGTCCCTATTACGAATAACAAAATAAACTGATCACTATTAAATTGCGAGTTAATACACCAAAATAATTAGGAACCGCAGCGTAGCTCGAAGCTCGTAGCAAACGGCGTAGCGCTACAAAGAAACATAGCACTCGTACCAATTTGGAGTATCGAAAGTGAAATAAAAGAAATATTGAACTAACTGGCTGTGTATTGATTAATTTGGTTGACCTCATACTATATTGGACAAAGGATATAGAGCATTATATATTTATAAGTGACCCGCCCTCGCTTCGCTTCGGTTAATCAAGATGTCATGTGGGAAATTCGGGATAAAACATAGCGTGTCTTTCCGCGAATATTTACATCGTTTGTGTATCCTCCCAACCCGGCAATCCAGTAATACAGTAGGTATAACAGCCCGCCAGCCCGCCCGGGATCGAACATTACTATTTTGTATATTTCTCATCATAACTCCGGAACTAACCGTCCAAATTTAATAACTTAAAGAGCTATTTAAAGAAACATAATTAACCTTGATTGTAGAGTTTATAGATTTATGTCAATATCAATTTATCATATAAATATCATCAACTTAAAATTACACTCCTTTTTAACTAATTAATTTAAACAACAAAAGGTTATTGAGCCTAAACTACATAATAGTTAGACATATGTCCTCGCGGGATTAATAGTAGGCAATAATTACTTTGAATATGTGGAACATTATTTTTATGTATCATCAATAGATTTAGCAGCGCACGCCAATCACTAATTTTTTAGACATGTTGATAGACGATCGAAATCCGACGTGATAAGGGTTTTTTGTCCAAGTCTAAAAATAAGCAAAATCAATTTGTTCTTTATCAAAAAAATATACAAATCTGCAACTAACAATATTTTCGTCTGTTCACTTTGCCGTACAATTAAATATATAACTCAGAGTCATGTTTTGTCAGAATAAAGGGGCAAAAAGGGGGAAAACATTTTGTTTATTTTTCAAGCCTTCTGCAGTAGGTAATAGAAGTGGGTCGTGAATATTACCGTAGCATGAATATGTTGGTTTGATATAATTATACTCTGACCAACTGACGTTCGGAAGTTTAATTAATTAAAATTAATTACTAGAGTAAATTTTCAGCGTCAATTATTATAACAAAATGTTAACCTACTTCAACAACCAGGAGAAGACTTGAATTGTATGTGTGTTAATATTTGTTACCTCCTGAAACATTGGAGGTTTCATGGCCAATTTAAAAATATATTTTTGCGAAATGCTTTTTTAAGCGAATATAAAATATAGCGAAAATATATACGAGTATGATTCTAATCAAAACTAGTTGAAAGTAAATTGACTTTCAAAAAATTTCATAAGTTGTTTATTTATTTGTGCCAATGAAAATCGATTCAGTATTAGTTTTTGAGAATCATGAACACACAGACAGACACAGCACAGATTTAACTTTACAAGTTCATTCATTCATTTATTATCGAGTAGGTTAGCGACCAACCCTGATGTCGGAGTTTTTAGACCACCCTAAGACCTCCAACATGTTCTGACGATTGAAACAACCGAGACCGACTACTTAACGTGTCCTCCGAAACACGTGCCCTCAGATAGAAATGCCACAATTGACTACCCATCCAAGTAGGGAGCGAGCTGCACGTTAACAATCGCAATGAACTAACATCGCTAAGTCAAGCTCGTTAATTACGTAAATAACGTTACATTATCCATTGAACAATACAATTATTTTTTATCAAAATCGGCCTTCTTAAAACGCCACAGATCGGACATTAGTAACTTCGTGCATTTCGTGCTCGCGTGCTGACATTGACAATGACGTTACACGAACACTGAACCCTCGCACGCAAAAACAATTTACATAGATTTTTGTTACCACATGTGAACAATATTGTTTGTGGTTCGATTGACTTGTGCATTAAATCGACGTTGAAATTATTAATGTGTTTCACTTAGTTGACTACGTAGGCTGTTGTTTAAAATAATAACCGAAATCAATAACATTAATACGTATTATTCTAACATTATATTATGTGTTTACAGTAGCTTTTACTTTTATTTATATAAAGAAGAACATTTCGTTTAATAAACCTTCCATAATTGACTAAGTTTCGTCCGAACAAAATGTAAAATACACATATCATATCACTACTTACGAGTATTATAAAACAAAGTCCCCGGCCGCGTCTGTCTGTTTGTTCGCGATAAACTCAAATACTACTACACGGATTTTGATGCGATTTTTTAAAATAGATAGAGGGATTCAAGAGGAAGGTTTACATGTATAAAAATTCCCGAAGTTCCCACGGGAACGGGCACAACTCGGGTAAAACCGCGGGGCGCTGCTAGTACATTGTAATTAACAACCTCCTCCTTCTCGGAAGTTCCTCAGCAATATATAATGTGCTACGTTCGATATTTACGAGTAAACATTAAAACAATTAACAGTTAATAAACCTGAAAGGATTAAAATAGTTCGTTCACAGGCTCAGATTTCCCATATTCACAGTTAAATGCTTGCAAAACCCGTTCCGAAATCGCAATTGTAGTTAAACTTTTTAAAGCCACAGCGGTTAATATCGAGTTTTAATTAATCCTATATTTAACGGGAAATCCATGGGCTGAATGGATAACATCTTGTAAGTTCCAGTGCTAGCTTTGTATTTTAACGTTCGTTAAAGTTGCTTAATTTCATGGTACTGGCCGTTATTTATGGAGAGCTTACCGGCTTAGAGGCTTACTCATAATATTGTTTAGATGTAACTCGATATTGTTTTAGACTATAGATTGAGCTATAGCTTTGTCTGAATTGAATTAAGCATATTATGGTTTTCAGACGGGTTTATTTTGTTTGGCGATATATTCGTCCCTCTTGTCATTTGTGGGTTCGTTTTTAACGAATCTTATTCCTGGCAGTAATCGGTCGGTTAATGTAATTCAAGATATATAATATTTTCAGCTTTCAATAATAATTGTGATAAAAATATGTTAATTGAACGTAAAAAAGCTTATTATCGTACCTTCATGTATTATAACCTCCTCACTGTACTGATATCTTCAGTGTGAAGTGTGATGAGGGGCCTTTGCCTAGCAGTAATCTAACACTTTTTACTTTACGTATAATAATAATAATAATCTTCCTGGCCGTTTTCGGCCACAGCGACTGCTTATATGGCTATAAGGAGGATGATGGGCTTTGATGTTCAGCCCGACGGTGAGCGCGATCATGACTGGCGTACCCAACTTTATTAGAAAAAGTTCGATGACATTGAGGGCACGTCAGGACACCGTTCACTATATTATATGCAATGGCCGCAGGTGGTCTGGCCTTAATATCGTCCCTCTTGCGGTCTAGGTCATCACGTCTTCCGGACTCAAAGTCCTTCACGTGCTGATTAATGAGCCGCCTCCACTCCGGACGTTGTGCTGCCTTTTTTTCCCAACCTGATGGCTCTATTCCGCTTCTCTTCATATGTCTTTTCAGAACGTCCTTATATCTAAGGTACTGCCCACCAGGGTTTCTTTTCCCATTTTGGAGTTCTGAATAGAATATGCGTTTTGCCATTCTCTCGTCCGACATACGCGACACGTGCCCACTCCAACGCAGTTGCCTCCTCATGAGGTATGCCTCGATCCCAGCGACGTTTGCACGCCGGAGAACTTCAGTGTTACGAACTCTGTCCGTCCACCGAATGTTCATAACGTCACGGAGGCATTTTATGTGAAACCTGTCGAGAACGCGTATGTGTTTCCGGTACAGGACCCATGTCTCGGACGAGTAAAGTAAGTTTGGAAGAACAATGGCCATATAGACTTTTATTTTTGTATTAAGTTTAATATCGTGGGATCTGAATACCTTCGCACGCAGTTTGCCAAAAGCAGCAGCAGCTGCTCCTATCCTACTGTTCACTTCTGCGTCGAGGTCGCCCTTAGGTGTTATTGTGCTTCCCAGATACTTAAATTTGTCTACTTGTTGTAGAATATTCTCGCCAAGACTAATACTAAACGGCATATTGTCATTAACCCCAGCTGCCATCACTTCGGTTTTTTTGACATTTATTTTAAGGCCAAACTTAGTACAGGCCTCATTAAGTTTATTCATTATATTTTGTAAGTCTATGATGGAGTCTGCAACAACACAAACGTCATCTGCATATATGATTTCTGCGATGATAGCAGCAAGAACTTTAGTTCGCGATTTGAGCCTCGATAAGTTGAACAGGCCTCCATCTATTCTGAATCGGATTCGGATACCTTCGGATAGGTTTTGCAGAGCTTCGCGGACAACGACAGCAAAGAATAGAGCGAATAGTGTCGGTGCGAGTACGCAACCTTGTTTGACTCCACAGGTGACGGAGAAAGGCTCGGACTCCTCCCCATTCGCTGTGACACAACAACACATGTCGTCATGAAATAGTCGCAAGAGTTTGATAAATCCTTCAGGGACACCTAAGATAGCCAATATTATCCAAAGCGCAGTCCTAGGGATACTGTCAAAAGCTTTTTCGAGGTCAACGAAGCAGAGGAACATTGGTTGACCTTGTTCTCTACTCTTCTCAATAAGTTGGCGAACTGAGAAGATGGCTTCACACGTCCCTCTCTCAGGCCGAAACCCGAACTGGGACTCCGGTAGGATGGACTCGGACAGGTGCAGAAGACGATTGAGGAGAATTCTTGCGAACACTTTCCCGGGAGTAGAGAGTAGCGATATGCCTCGATACGAATTACAATCGGATCGATCGCCTTTATTTTTGTACAGTGAACAAATGCGAGAGATCGTAAAGCACTTAGGTATACAGCTTTCAGTCCACATGCGCAAAAATACCTTCCATAAGATGGTGTGAAGCTCACTACCGCCGTATTTGAGCATTTCCCCACAGATGTTATCAACGCCTACAGCCTTTTTATTCTTTTGTTGCTTGATTGCTGTAATAACCTCAGCTAATGTGGGAGGATCAAGCAGTTCTTCCCTAGGGGGATACTTAGGAAGACTATTAATATATTCTAAGTCCGCAGAGCGGTCAACATTTAGGAGACTGTTAAAATGTTGAGCCCATCGTTTGAGGACATCTTCCTTGTTGGTCAGGTATGACCCGTCTAGCGACTTAATAGGCACTGTAGCGTGGTGCGTAGTGCCGACTATCTTTCGGATTTCGCTAAAGAAAGCGCCAAGTTGCTTAGTATCAGCAAGGCCTTGTATATGCTCAGCTTTATCCAGCCACCACCTGTCTTTACCGTCTCGAGTTAATTTGCGAATAGTCGAACTACTTTCCTGAATTTGATTATGTAAGTTTTTACTATTTTTATCAGTATAGAATTTACTTAGAAGATTGCGATGGCAGTTCAAAGCATTGAAAAATACGGAGTCATTTGCATCAAACCAGTCTTCATGTTTGTAGGCCTTGCGACCTAAAACCTTCAGACTAGTCACAGTTATTGTAGATGATATGGATTGCCAAACAGTCTCGATGTCGCCAGTATCAATATCCAAAGAACCTAAAGCATTGTTTAAAGAAGAAGAGTAAGTATTCCGTTTACCAATTTTTTGTAAGTCATCAACTGCAACGCGGAGGGATTTTACGATATTTCGTCTGCGCGGAAGGTGGAGCCGGAGTTTAAGTTTAGTAAAGACAAGTTGATGGTCTGTCCAGCAGTTTGCACCACGCATAACACGCGTTATTTGTACCTGGGATATGTCACGCCGCCGCACTATGGCATAATCAATTAAGTGCCAATGCTTTGATCGCGGATGCATCCAGGTCGCTTTATGTTTGGTCGGTAATCGGAAATAGGTATTAGTTATTGCTAGATCAACTGAGCACAAAAACTAAGCAACAGCTGCCCATTGCTGTTCATATTTCCGATTCCGTGTCTTCCGATAGTATTAGGCCATGCCGTATGGTCACGACCCACTCTCGCATTAAAGTCCCCGAGTAACAAAATTTGTTCTCGTGGGCGAATTTTTGTGATGGTTTGCATTAGCTGATCATAAAATTGGTCTTTGATCTCATCACTCTTGTCTAAAGTAGGAGCATAAACACTGATTACATTTAGATGGTTGTTGTTTTCCAAATGCAAACGAAGTGATATGACGCGATCCGAGGTGTAGATAGGATATTCATCCAAATTCCTCGCCAAATCGTTTTTAATTGCAAAACCAACGCCCGAACGTCTTGGTTCATGCGAGGCAGTACCCTTCCAGTAGAAAGTGTAACCACCTCCATGCTCTACCAATTCTCCTTCGTCAGCTAGGTGGGTTTCGCTGAGAGCAGCAATGTCTATGTTGTAGCGGCGCAGTTCTCTTGCCACTACAGCTGTCTTTCGTTCAGGGCATAGGTTAACATTATTATCAAGTAGCGTGCGTACGTTCCATGATCCAAAATTCAAGGTCGTCGTTTTAGGGGAAGTAATTATTTTCTTAGATTTCTGACCACGCAGATGGGATGCTGAGGGCAGCCGCGGCTACTACCCCCCGAAGTGTTTGTGAGCAAGCAATTTTTAGGACACCTTTTCTAGTCCCCTCCCCGGCTAAGCGGGGGAAGCAGTGCCTCCCTAAATAGGGCTGCTTCGTCATACGAGGTGCTGCCCAATCTGCCCTGTTGCTCAAGTGCAGAGCAGAAACGACCACTTATCCCCGTACCGCCTGTGTGCAGGCCTCAGACAAAGCCAAACTTGCATAAAGCCGGACCTCTCTACTTTGGCCCATCGCCACAGGACTTTCTTCTCAGTTAGCCATTATTCGGAAGCAGTCAGATACGCAGGAAATATTATAGTGCACAGACGTGCGCGCAAACGCAAGTGCACTCTCTCGTCCGTGCTGCCCTTGACCCGATGGAACGGAGAACCGCTACGACCGGAGGGCAGCTGGATGCAGTAGTCTGACGGGCAATAACAAGACCCCTTTTGCCGTCTTGGAGGCCATCCTACAATTGCCTACTACCTTGTCACCGTAAGTGAACCGCTATGAAGCCAAGATAGTGCACTTGAGCGGGGGGTGTCCGCCACTCGAGTATCGCGAGGCAACACCCGAGCTCCCTTCACCAGGTTTAGCCCACGAGTCGACGCGGTTACCGGGGTGTGGCCGCTGTGTGCATACAGCTGCTAGGAGCCACCGGTGAGAGAAAATTGTGGGGTATCGACGGTTTTAAAACTGAGCTGTTCACTTATAAGTCGACTGACAGCCAGACGCCAATATTCCACTACACCCCACTTTACGTATATACTTGTTACCGCATGGCATAGTAGAACAGCATGTCTACATAGACAAGCAATAATATACCACCATAATAAAAAATAAAGAATCCGAAAACACTAAATGGTAAACACATAGTTCATTGAGTGCGTACTTACTGTTATAGAGCATCAGTGTATTATGTATTGTAGTGTCAAAATGACCTTATATGAAAAATGAATGCCGTGTCCAGATTTTTACGTACATTCTATCAGATAATCTTCCTAACAGAACAAAATACAACAAATTCCAAGTACAAAAAGGACTTCCTTTTAGATGGATTGCTAGCACATATCTCTCATAAAACCGATGTCATTCCTACCACATGCTGCGGCCACTCAATGGCAAGAATTTATTACACAACTACAAACAATCTGTTGTCCGTTCATTGTCTAACTTATCGATAAATACTGACCAATGTCTCGTAATTATTTGAGGTAGATGTAGATATAAACTTTTCTAACTATCTTGTTTTATTGTGACAATAAAATGTTTCCTGTTCGGAGTTGAGTGTTACTGTTTATGTGCGTTTATATTATAGGAAGGCTGAATAGTAATGGGGTTATTGGGGACATTGTGAATGCACGTTTTCGAGTATAGCTCGAGCCGTGAGTACCCGTCGTTCGATGCTGAACGATTTTCGCTCCGCTTCTCTTTCTGTATTTGAAATTGTGGGCTTAGATTCCTCTCCGTCTGTTATCGAGGTCGTCTTGGGTCGTTATTGACCGAATGCTTCGGTACGTTTGATTGTTTGGTTTCCAGAAGCAATTATTCCCCGCCACATGACCCTCGGGAGAATATAAATCCCACTGACACTTGTCCAGGCACGTTTACGCAAACTCAACCTCGGAATATCAATAAAATACACTCAAATTTCTTATACCATAAGAAATTATATTTACAAAACACATATTTGTTCGCGGGAACCAATTTACGGAGTAAATAAAAACAATAACTTTACAATAGCAGGATTAAATAAAACAATGTATAAACATAAAAAAACGTAGTATATACAAACTTTTAAATATACATGACGAGTTACAATAATATTGTGATTTAAAGTATGTACTGTAAAATGCGTCCATATTAGATAGATATAATGTAATGTAGTGGTGTGGTGTTAGTGATGGAGGTAGCGTGTGTTTGGGACTTGGGGGTCGAGTCGAGGGTCGCATACCCTGAGTGAGGGACCGGAGTCATGGCAGCGGTCGCCGGCCTGTACGGGCTGGGCGACGAGCAGCGCGCGCGTCACCGCCGCGGCCAGGCCAACGCCGAGCGCTCCGAGTCGCGCGACGACAACACTGAGGCGTAAGTCACACATGCATCATCAACATACATGAACATATTCAATCATACACCGCCATTTAGAAGATTGTTTGGGAAAGTCAATGCACCTTTTCATTTTATGCCATTACATTATTATACCATTCTTTATAGATCTTTAAAGTTGTATATGATGGGATGAATCTTAGTATATGACCTTTGTGACAGACATTTGCCTTACTTTGAGGTAATAAGGTTCATAAACACTTATGGCATGCAACTCAAAGAACAAATTAAAAATGTTCACCTTAAGAGTTACTTTATCACTGCTGATCATTGCTATGCGATTACAGTTTCATTCATTAGAATAATTTATACTTTCAAATTACTCATACTTAACCAGGTTTGTAAAGGTGAAAAATAATAAGTATGATTAACTTTTGAGGAGGAAAGCCCACACTCTGTTTATGCTTAAAAAGGAACAATTAAAAATGTCATTGAATTGTTAAAAAGAATTGCGTACATGTTCATTTGGGCAGAATATAAACGTGGTTAAATTTACGTTTTGTTTTATGGAGTCGTAAAGTTGTGCGTACACCCTCCCTTTGTACCGACATAAGTATAATATTTTTTTTAGATTATTAATTCAAGTATTCCTTGAGAAACGTGAGGTTACATTTTTTCCGTGAAGATTCCGTCCTTAGTACTGGATTTTGATACTTGATTATAAGTGTTTTATTTTTACTTGACTTTTACACAGAGTGAGTCAATCCCGTGAAGGAACCTCTGAATACTAAGTATAGCAAATTGTACTCAATGATGATATCATTAATTTGCTATAAAGATAAATAGAACTCAGTTTTTTAAGATTGTAAATTAAAAGGAAACCAATCCACCAACAATATATAGGTATTATATATGTTTTTAAATCTTCTACGAGTACGAGTACGTAATAAAGACACATACTTTAAAATAACATAATTTTTTTAGAAAATTTGACGTTTGACCCGTTTAATATTATTAATTACCTAATTAAACATTCTAGTGTATATCTATATATATAAAAGAAAGTCGTGTTTGTTACACTATTTATAACTCGAGAACGGCTGAACCGATTTGGCTGAAAATTGGTGGGGAGGTAGCTTAGAACCAAGAGACGGATGTAGGATACTATTTATCCCGTATTTCGTACGGGAACGGGTGCGCTGTGGGTGAAACCGCGGTGCACAGCTAGTTTATAACAAAAAACGTCAACACAAAACGAATAGGTAATCGTAGTGTAGGCAGTTAGTGGTTAAGCCTGCTGCCTGACGTTAAACTTTTTAGACCACCTAAAATTTCACAATGTTAAAACGACTAAAACAATGAATGAGGAGAATTTAAAGTTTTATTCAGTACTACCTACGTACCTTCATCCAAATAAACAACAATGCAAATATTAGTTATTATTGTAGCGTGTTGACATCCTAGGTGGGTAGAAAAGGGTTACAAAAAGCCATGTGGGTCGTTAACGGACCGTAACTTTCAAAATTGACCAAATCGAGTCAAAATTGACAATTGAGTTTCAGAGAGAATTTGATTGAGAAACAATTGAGTCGTAAATGATCAAAGCTGTACCGAGCAAATCGGTTATTCTAAGGGCGGATTGCACAAAAACTCTTAAATTTATTTAGTCCTTAAATATGTTACAGAAACAAAAGTTGTTCGTTCAAAATTGCATTTTACCTTCCACCAAATAAAATACAATTTAAAGCGAATGTCATTTGTTATTTAAACACATTTAAGCGCTAAATAGATTTAAGACTTCTTGTGCAATTCGCTCTTACACACTTTAGTGACATATTATGTAAGTTTAAATGCCATCCTACTAATATTATAAATGCGAAAGTTTGTGAGGATGGATGTATGTATGGATGTATGTATGGATGTATGTATGGATGGATGTATGGATGGATGTATGGATGGATGTTTGTTGCTCTTTCACGCAAAATCTACAAAACGGATTTGGATGAAACTTTACAGTAATATAGGTTATACATCAGAATAACACATGGGATACATTTTATCCCGAAATTCCCGCGGGAACCGATACAATGCGGGTAACACCGCGGGGCGCGGCTAGTTTTCTTGATAATCTCGCCAGCTTGTAAACTCGCTTAAGTTTCATTAACGCTAATGGCATAAACATAGATAATAAAAAAAAAATATTTTTAAACATAGATACTTAATTAAAAATGTTGTTACCATTAGCCGACATTACTACAAAACAAGAATCGTAAGTCAACGAATCAAGAATATTATTTATTAGTCCTCAAATCTTAAATGCTTTCGTGAGTACTTACGTGATATGGCCTCTAAAATTAAGGAAACGTGTATTATACAAAACCATGAGCTACGATCTATAAAAATGTTTATAAGCTATCATATGGTTGTTATGAGAGTTTAACTGGCCTTCAAAGGAATTCAGTAGACAAACAAGACTTTCAAACACTTGATGTTACAGACATCGGGTTTTTAATCGTAAGTTCGAGTAGGTGACCACCACTGGTGTTGGAGTTTTAAGACCGTTTTACGGCCTCCGTTGTGGTCTAGCGATCGACAAATTAACGTGAACTCCAAAAGGTATGAATAACACGGTTTTATTCCACATCGTACCCGTTTTTGGAAATTTTTGGTTAAAGTAGCTTACCTGTTTCATGTTTTTCTTATCATGCAAAACGAACGCGTCCAAGTTTGATTGAACGCGCTAATCTCTGGAACTACTTGTCGGAATAGAAACAATAAGTTTGTATATAATCGCCACGTTTAAGGAAAGGCATAAATTACGTTACAACTCAAAATGTCTACGGAGACGGGCACAATAGAATAAAACCTCGAGACGCTACCATTCCTAAATAAATTCTCAATAATACATTTATCACCACAGAAGTATTAACATTTCGTTGATTTAAGTTAATCCTTAAAGCCATATGATTAAGCAATTTAAATAATAATTCATATCAACAACAAACTTAACTGAATATCCCGTAAATGAGCTCATAAAGTTGATTTTTCAATGAAATGCCTCCTGATAATTCATTAAACGCGTTAAATCTGTCAGCGTACGTGGTTATTGGAAAATAAACTTTATTTGCAAAATTAATCAAATCGCCAGCACTCGATTTCGAATACAATCAGAAGTATAAATTGACGGGGGGAGATTAATTTATTGTACAAATATATTCCACGTATATTTCAACGATGGCTAAATTGTTTAGTACGTTACTGATAATATTTATTGTACATTATACAATCAGATACGTAAATAATCACATGCTTTTTATACAAATGGTTCTCCTTTTACATCGGTAACATACACTCCTTTTAAAAATTATTTAGCATCTGTTCATCATACGCGATCATAGTAGACTATCATCAAATGTAACCATGCGGTGACATTGACTTACAAAAAGTAGATTAATCGTCAATTACGGTGACCGCAAACAAACGAACAATAATGAGGATATAGTTAGCCTGCCGCGTTCCGCAAACGACTGCAGCTCACAACTAATTTGGTGTAGATTAACGCATCATCACGGTGCATAAGATTGTTTTACAAAAGTAGATAGAACCACTAGCAACGTCAGGAAATCGAAGTAGGTGTTTTTACGTGAAAAACAATATTTTAGTGTAAAAGTCCCCGCAATGATAAGTTCTAAATGTGTATAAATCGCGAAAGTATAAAAAAGACTAATAAATTGACAAGTTCCGTTGATTTCGAGCCTAGGCGATTGGTATTTAAGAACCAACAATTTTGAGGAAATGGAGATATTACTTTGGAAAATACCCGTACATCTAAAAATACTATTATTAATAATTGTAGATATGGCTATATTACTTTGGAATATACTTGTACATTATATAATTTACCAGTATAATTTATAATAATATAAGAATCACTCAGAAAAGATAACTTTATAAAGAACACAAAAAGTTCACCAAAAAAATTAAACATAAGTTGAAACAAAAGCAATAAATATTACTGAAAGGCCTATTCATTTATGCTCCGAAACGGAAAGAACAGGAAATGTAATTGCAGTTCATTGTACATATTTATAAAAGGCATGTTATCAAAACTAATAGCTGTGCAATGGTTGAACGTTTTTACCTTTCATCTATAATTTGCAAATGAATGAGGAAGGCAGCGAAAAGGAAATTACCGGTAACCTTTATGCAAATATGACATTATGGTTACCTCATGCGATTGGCAAACTTGTTTCAATTTTTAACGGCATCTTCACACTAGATCTTTCGACTGCAATTAAATGACTGAATTGATATATAAACATTGCATCATATTTTTGGTCTAAAAATATCTACAAGTAAATGTTATTGCTCATAAACTTATAAAGCCATTTCCATGGCCCATAACTGAACACTGAACGCATAATTAAATTTTCAATCTTTGTTATCATACTTTTAATTCAAATGTAAAGTGAGCTGAGATCCAATTTCACGTTGATGACTCCAAATGCTAATGAGATGAGTTGCATCTGCCTGCAGATGTTGAGTTAAACTACCCTCTCACCCTCCACCGAATCAACACTTAGATGAGCCCGCGTTGATATGCTCACTTATCAAAATAGTTTAAGGTAACTTACTTAGTTTTTGCTAACTAAGAACTGAGATATCTAAAGTTCTTATTAAGTTGTGTAATGAGTTAGGAGTAGTTTAATGAAAATTCTAAGACTCGTGTTATGATAAGTCGTTTGAATAAAATGTTAATCAAAGTGTTTACCTTTTAGTTTCGAAATGGTATAGATGTAATTTCCGTCTTTTCTCTGAAGCTAAGGGCTTTGAAAAGTAAAATATACTCGTAAATGCGTGTATTTATGTGCTGAAGTTGTGTTGTGTGATAACAAATAATGACTTACTGTCCAAATAAATAAATTTGGAAATAATAACTGTGTATATATAAGATGGTCATTGTCGATCCTATTGTAATAAATAGTTGTTTTTTTTGTTCCCTCCTTGAACTCTGGAACTATGGAACTGGTCAGATTTGAAAAAAATATTTAATAACTTTTTATTTATTAATCATAATCATTTTGATAAGGAAGCTAAGCATATTAAATAATGTAAACTATAACATTTCATCCCAAAATGTATACATAAACCGATGCATCCCAAGTAAAACCGCAGCGGTGATCTAGTAACAGTCTATATTAATTTCACAAACATAATATAACTGAACTGGAATTACATCACTGTCCTATGCACATTGTGCACCAAACCATAATGCGGCAAGCGCAACCTGCCAGATCGGTGTATCAAGTTGTGAATAGATTTATACATTTTGTACCAATATACGGTCAAATAAATTTAAAATTCACGCTTCATCTTTTATAAAAAATATTTTTTAAATACTTTTTCTAAAAGCTTAAAGTTTACTAAATATGAAAAAGTTCGCTTATTTAAAGTTTTAATTTTGAAATGGATACGCAAAGTTGCGGTTTGTTTTAAAAAATAAAGCTTCTTGAAGAATATTCTTCAAGATAATGAACCTTGCCTTTCGTGTCTTTCTTATAAGGATTAAGGCACAATATATTTAACTTTGTTTAATAACTTATATTGTTCGGGATCCACCTTAATCCCTTCTAAATGAAAGACTATATAGTAAGTTCGATTAAGTTAGTAACCAACCATGCAGTTTTTAAACCACCTAAAGACCTGCGACATAGTATATCGATTGAAACAACCCTACCCTCAACAACAATTTTCGTACCGTCCGAAGCACGGTAAAGCTCAGATAGAAATTAAAGTCGAAATGAAAGTCAATGTAATCTATATTGATATGGAACCAAAAGTTTTACTAACATACCATTTAAGACCCTAACTTTACACAAGGGAGCTAAACTGGGAATTTGTAAAGTCAGTTCTACGCTGTGCTTGTCAGTTAGTAACCAAACGCTGTCGAACTTAGGACAAAGGTTTACCTCTTTCCAAAATTACCAACTTTGTCGACGTTTGTGAGCAACCACCATTTCTAAACTAAGGCAATTAAGATACCTTATTCAGGTAGTTTGATTAAAGCTATAATTTAAACTTTGTAAATTGGTGAGTCAGGAAAAGTACCTAACTGAAATCTTGCCGGAAATCTAAGAAAATATCATATAAGATTCAGAGGATAAGTTTAGCATTCGGTCCCATTTATTTCAACAGTGTGACCATGTCGGAGGCCTTTAGGCGGTCTAAAAACTTCGACACCAGGGTTGGGGGCCTACTTGTAATAAATGTATGAATGAAGATTCTACTGCAAGGCTAAAACTCAATTATAAATAGTGCGGCGATCCTTTAATATGTCAATTCTCATCAAGGCAGAATCGAAGCGAAATGTCTATTTGAATTGAATATGAAGCAATTGCAACACCAAAGTAATAATCATCACGTAATGCAAAAAAACACGAGTCATTACCTTAAGTTGTAGAAATAAGGTTCAATTTCCTATATCAAGTTAAAACAAACGCTTTGTTTGTCGCGACTCTGCGCTAGCATGAATTGACCCTCAGGGATTTTATTCCCTAAAGACATAAAGGACGATGAGTAGGATTAGCCATAATCACCGTCAATTTCAACAAAGTATACTGCTTTCTAAGGGTTTAAGCAAACACGTTTGCACACTTTACAATACATTTTACATTTTCTCTGTCTAGCGTTTCGGCAACTGAAAAAGGTACAAGTCTGACATAACTACGGTTTCCGAAAAGAGCTGAAACGTTTAATCTATACTAATATTATAAAGCTGAAGAGTTTGTTTTGTTTGTTTGTTTGTTTGTTTGTTTGTTTGTTTGTTTGTTTAAACGCGCTAATCTCAGAAACTACTGAACCGATTTGAATAATTCTTTCACTGTTAGATAGTCTATTTATCGAGGAAGGCTATAGGCTACATTTTATCCCGAAATTCCCACGGGAACGGGCACAACGCGGGTAAAACCGCGGGGCGCTGCTAGTAAAATATAAAATCCGAGAGAATTGTATCCGTCAACGTTTCAATTCAAAGTGTGAAATGTTCGTTAAAACCTAAAAACAGTGCGAATTGTATTTGTAAACGTAGCAATTCAAAACCAAAGTGTTCCAATTTTTTTAACCGTCATTAATGTGTCAGTAAAAAACATTTATAACAACAGAATTTAACAATCTTCTGCTTCATCGAGTGGATGGCCAACCTGGCCAATCCTGGTGTCGAGTTATTGAACCGCCAAAGGCAAAAGAATTTTACAAACTCAATTTATACAAATCGGTAACCAGCTTTTGTTTATAAACAACTTCAATATCTTGGAGTAACCGAACATTAAATTCATGAACTGTTCTGTACTTAGTTTTAAATACTGCGCCTTTGAACCTTTCAATCAAAGTCGACAATACTGGTAGTGTGGTGAGAGTATTCAATAACCTCAATGTGGTAATAGAGGTCACAACTCCATAAAAACATACATGAACACGTTATTGTTAAAGCGCTTTACTTGTGTTTGTTATACTTCTCTTTTTTCGCTGTTTTTTGTCGAAATTCAAAAATGGAATGATCGGTAAATATTATGTTTCATTGCAGGAAAATGTCCCTGCCATATCTGAAGATATAAGATAGTGTAGACAAGCGGCAATCATTATGATTTAATTTGACTAGTAGACTCGGCCACGCTGGCCATTACAATAATATTCAGACTACAAATTGAATTGTAAGCTATACTATCTTTCAAGTTGGATCAAATTGCACACGGTGTGAAAATCAAATTAAAAATCAGTTCAGTAGTTTAAGAGTTCATTGCGGACAAACAACGTGACACGTTTTTATATATTAAGATTAGCAGCACCCCGTGTTTCTACCCGCGTTGTGCCCGTTCCCGGGATCTCAAGATGAAAAGCAGCCTACAATCTTTCCCTTGAATGAGGCTATAATACAAAAATAATTATTCCCGAGATTAGCTCGAACATATAAACAAAGAAAATAACTCTTTATGATATTAGTATAGATTGACTACTCTCAAAATGTATCTAAATGTTAAAGTGATATATGAAAATCTAAAACAACACCAAATGTTTCCAAAATTACTCTAACAAATCATTAAATTTAGTTCATCAAATATCCCGAATTCTCTAACGGATATTGTATCCAAACCATCTAAACTAACTTTGTTTAAAACATTGAAAGTCTGAGTGCTTTAATAGTAAGGTCGTGATTTCAGGTATTTTACACGCCTTCTTAAACCTTCTAATAACACTTCAAATGTAAATGGCCGACAAAGGGCAGATTATTTGAATCGATCCGCGACATGCTTATTCGAAGGCCAATGGTCTTTAAAACATAACACGAAATCGAGCACGTGCATTTAACGGTTTGCTACGAGTCCCGATAAAAGCATAATTCAATCACAAACAAGGCTTTGGGGGTTTGTGATTAAAGTATGTTTGCTCGCGTACAGTCTATCTATACTACTCGTATAACTGTGTTATAATATTCCGCGTGAAGAACTAAATTCATATAACAGGTTCAGTTGACGTAAAACGGGTGTCCAAGTCAGAGCAATCACCTTAGACTCATCTGGTGTATCACACTATCACACTTCACCGGTAACAAAAGGACACGTCAGCGTCCAATTAGAGACGAATCACCTGGCTCGGGGCGCAAGCGAAGCCCGTAGAGATTGCCCCATGATAATACGAAGAGACAGCCCTACCGGCCGTGGCAGCCCTAAACGCTCACTCACTGCAGTGACAACAATAAAGTAAACAAATGAATGCCTTCGCATATTAGGGTTGATACTAACACCGTGCAATTTACCGTAGACTTTCCCCGTCTTATGGGCTTTTCAGCAAAGACAATACGAAAATTTGAATAATAACTCGAACACGTGACAGGTTTCTCACGTGTTTTTCCTTGACTTGCTATTATGTCGACTGATCCTTGGAAATAAGGTAGAATTAAACTTACTGTATTTTAATATGAACAAATGTACAATACCTTATTATGATTCTAGAACTTATTATTAAATAAGTCGTAGTAGTAAATGGTATTGTAAAGGAGGCTTGTGTTTACGTATGTGCCAGCCCTGCCTTGGTCGGAGTTTACGACTAAGCATTTGCATACATAGCTGAATTGCAACCCTGACTGTAGCGCAACCCTAAACGCGTAAGGATGTTCTACAGAAAATTAGATACATAAAATTATTACTGCTGAGCTGACAATCTTGACTAAGACATTCTTGTACAGTCGCGAGTTAAATTGTTCTGCCGCTCCCGAGTCCCGAAAATAGCCCTCGTTACCCATTAATAAAAGGATTGAACGCAACAGAAACAAGGTGGCTTGATAATCAATTGTAAAAAGTTTCAAATTTTGTCACTAATTGTCACGTTTCAAGTTTTACCGGTTTCATAGCACATTTGATTAATTATCTTTCCGGACTTTAAGGGGCTGCAATTTCTATTAAATCTAATATAATAATCTATTGTCTTTAAGGCTTGTTATAACTCTAGAACCTTGAGAACGATTTTGTACTCATATTTTAGTAGATTATCTAAGACATTTTTACATTTGTCAAAGTAACGGATTCAATGCGGGTAAAACCACAGGGTACAGTTAGTATGAAATGTTTCTTCAAAACTGACGTCTGTCTAGTTGAATCGTGGTAAAATGTTTTGAAATAGAAAAGTGTGAATCCTCACTGCACTGAGCTTCAGTGAGATGACCCTTGCCCAGTAGATCATAAAAATACTTCATAACTTTCAATTTGAAGCGTATCAATTGAATCGGAAAAGTTATAGGAATATTTTACCGATACTGTGGTTTGGAGATCTGGTTAATTGGCTGACTGATATTTTTTTTGTAGCTTTATATTTTAACCGTTACAGTTTCGAGCCTGATCACACTATAATCAAGACTGAAGTTAGTCTTTTTGGGTATGTAAACATAGACACGAGTATAACAGTATTTTTTGTCGGTTCTATTAAATAATTTGTACCAAGAAATATTGTTAGTGACAAAGGCGTATTGTTCCCGTCACAAACATCACTTAACACTGTTCTGATATCATGGGCTCAGACTTCTCATTAATGCATTTTCAATATGCCGCAGCGCCGCCCTAAGACTTTCCATTATCACTACATAGTATAAAACAAAGTCACTTTCCACTGTCTGTCCCTATGTATGATTAGCTCTTTAAAACTACGCAACGGATTTGGATGCGGTTTTTTGATAGATAGAGTGATATAAGAGGAAGGTTAAGGAATAAAATTTCCCTAAATTTCCACAGGCACGGGCACAACGCGGGCAAAACCGCGGGACGTTGCTAGTTTGTCATACAAGACACAAATACCAAACATGAAAAAAACTAAAATTGAAAGAACGGAAAGGTGGAGATATATATATACAATGTTGAGAAACCATGATACATTTTCTACATTTGACAGTAACCAAATAGAATCCAATATCAAAGTCTACCACTTGCATGAATCGGTATACTAAGTACTAAGTACCATATACCAGTATACTAAGTCATTCCACATTACAATAGCCCGTGAGATTATTACGGTTGAACAGTATAACATGCACATAAAGCTTGGATTAAGAGTACTTATACGGTTCAGTAATCTGAGTTGGTCAATATAGTCAGTGACCCGTTTTGTCTTGTGCATAATGCATATGGTTTTCTTATCGATATCAATATATTATATATACTAATCAAATAAAGAAACAGTATTCGAATCCAAATGAAATAATCTTGTTTATTGGACTCTTACTTGCAGAGTAGTAAATAATAAAAAACTGTTTAGTTAAATTATATTAGCATAGATTATTCGATCGAAGAGAACCTACGGAGTACATAATGTACGTGTTCAATTGTCGGTAAGCGACATTGACCGCGGTGTAGGGCTTCTAACCTTCCCAGCGTCTGCTGTTTTATACTAATTGTACATTATTGGGATTATGCTAATGAAGTTAGTACAATATTTGTTTTGCTAAGTGATTTTGTTTTTTGGTGACAAAGTGTTTTTTAGATTGTTCTTTGTTTTAATGGGATTTGAAAACAGGATACGAAGTAATTTGGATAAGCTATCTTCGATTTTTTTTTTAAACACTTATTAAGACTTCGCTAAATGTTTTAAAAAGTCAAATATTGTTTCGTCAATTTTTACTTCTAATATTGACAACTACTCGTGGCAGGGCCCCACGGTTTTACCCGCGTTATGCCTGTTCCCGTGGGAATTTCGGGATGAATAATAGCCTTGAATGTGGCTATCCATTACAAAAAAATAATTTCGATTAGGACTGGTTAGGCCAACAACAACATACCAACAAAAAAAAACACAAATTTCACCTCTTTAACTATTAGTTTCTAATATCCCACATGATTGGCAATATGCCTCTCATCTCCCTGAAAATAATAGTACAGTGTACAACAAATATTAAAAGAAAAAGTGTTGCCCTAGTTTACATTATAACTACTTCTATTACAATGTAGCTCCACACTTCTTGAACTTAAAGTGAACTAAAGTTCTAACTGCATTCAACGGATTCCATGTTTCAAAGTGTAAGCGCTGGAGTTGTATTTAGTAGCTAATAATAATAATCTGTTTAACCAAACATGCCCTGAGGATTATCGAATAGCTCCGGGCCATGGCGTCCTTCAAGATGCCCGGGGCGTTTGCTCCGGATGGCAATTATTGCCGCCCTCCCGGTCTTTTGCACCCTGGCCTTTGTTTAGATAACTCTCGATTTAGACTTTTTTATTCTGTTTTCTTGCAATAAATATTGCTTTGAATAGTCTTCAGTGGTAATTTGGAGTAAGGAATTGCGTATCTATTTATAACATTTTAATCTTCCTTGTAGTATCTATTAATGTATTATTGTTTAGAGAAAATCCTCTGTAGGAGAATACCTACTTTGTTGTCGAGAATCCTAAACGGCATTAAATATTTAATGATGTCATATCCCTGAGACCATCCTCGGAATATAGTTCAGAGTTGAACTAACCCACCGTACTTGTGACTTTATGGAGATCGTTTCAACTGTTTATCCGTGAAAGGGTTTTCGACACATGGGTATTAATTTACACACTTTGGACATTAGTGTAAATAATTATTGATATCTACCTGTATTGTCCCACTCCGGTGGTAAAGGAATGTCCATTATTATAATAGTGAGTGAGATACTTAAGTATAAATACAAGTATTGATGCCTTGCAGTTAGTACCGTATTGTATTAATTACTGAGGCACATATAAAACTGCACTTTTTATGAATATTTTTAGATACCAAAATCAGCCAAATTGGCACAGATGTTTTCAAGTTTAGGCGAAACTAACGAACTCCAAGGTTTATATAACACAAAATGGATATACTCGTAAATACAAGTAAACTTGTATCATAAAAAAATCATTTATACGGTCGAACTGAGAAACCTTCTTAAAAAATTATCGAAGTATATTACTGATTAAATCATAGTTAACGTTAACTTTAAAGAGTAATGGCTTCTCTAAAATAGTAAGTGAATATATGAAATTACCTTTCCTTGTAAAGTTTCAGCTTAAAAGATTAAAAAGGGTAGAGTCGTAAATTGAAGCACTTCTAGCAAGTCCAGATGGCCACGAAATTGATTCCCAATTGTTTAGTTATCTCACTCATTCATACCGAGGCAGACAGAGACAGATGTTCTCGGATTGAGGTTAAAAAGGAATTCTATTTTTCAATTAAAGACAACATAATTGGTTTTTTTTATTTCCTTGTTGTTCTTGATATTGACTAAAACTACCGTCTCAGTTTTACGAGTAGTATTTATAGTTAAAACCACCTATAGATAGAGTATACTTTAGGAACGGGCATAGGCTATGTATTTTTATTTTAAAAATAGGGATTCGCACTCAAAATGCAATATTATAATCCAAGGTATGAAAAACATACCTAAAAAATGTATGCGCTGCTATTATATATTAATGATATGTACATAAAAATAATGTTCTACATAGTACTTACTCTAAGTACTTACTATATTATCTCCAAATAATCCCGCGAGATTATTTTAAATATGCCTCTTTAAATTATTAAAATCGGACGGTTAGTTTCGGAGTTTTGATGAGAAATATACAAAATAGTAATGCTCGATCGCGGGCGGGCTGGCGGGCTGTTATACCACGAAATAGAGCTACGCAGTAAATGCTTCGCTCTTCCGTGTGATATTGGCGGGTCGGGGGATACATAAACGATGTATATATTCGCGGAAAGACACGCTTAACTTTATCCCGAATTTTCCATGTAAAATCTTGATTAACCGAAGCGAAGTGAGGGCGGGTCGTACTAGTACTAGTATATAAGTAAATAATAATAATTATTACCTTAGTGTTATCTATCTGCAGGTTTCTAATCTGACTATCCATTTCTTTCGAATCACCCTGTTATGATACAGCTTGCGATTTATTTCATTTACGTTAGTTTAATTTCTTTACTGCAATGCGATTGTTCTCATGTTTTTCAAATCAGACTTTAGACTAAAACTATAGAAATAGCTTACAGAAAATAAGGTTCATTAAGACTTGTTTCCTGTTTATGAGCAGATAGGCATAGTGTTATTAATTTTATTATACACTAACAGCACCCCGCGGTTTTATCCACGTTATGCCCGTTCCCATGGTTATTTCAGGATGAAAAATAGCCTATAACCTTCCCGTTGAATGTGGCTATTTATTACGAAAAGAATTATTAAAATCGGACGGATAATTCCCGAGATTTACTCGAACATACAAACAAACAAACTTAAAAATTTTACCTCTTTATAATACTAGTATAGATTACTGAAAATGTTAGTAAAATATTTTAAAAAATTACAGTACACATTCACACTTAGACCCAAATTAAGCCGCTTGTATTATGGAATTAAATATATGTGAAATGTGATTTTACCGTAATAGTATCTTAGAAGGATGCACGTTCTAACTTTTATGATATTATTTATTACTTTACGAGTTATTTGATTCACAGCTTTCGTTACCGTTAGGGGTCAAGTTGATATTTTATTTCAGGAAACTACATATTTCCGCTGTAATTATTTTTAATTTGCTATTTCGATTAACAACTGTCTTTTAACTATTGTAAGGTTCCTCCCCTAATTGCTGACCCCCGACACAATTTCCTTTCCATTATGTAATAGGTGCGTGGTGAAGGAAACTCACCTATGTTTACTTTAAATCTCATATGAACTAATAAAAAATCGCAGAAAAAATTGAGTGCAGTCGAAAATATTTTTCTGCGATTTTCTGCAGTATTGTTATGACTAATATGTAGAGATTAATGTTTTTTTATCGAAAGTTATTTTAACAAAAATATATGGAAGTGTTACGTCAAAATAATTTGAATAAAAATATCGATCGCTTAATATATTTTTCTTGTGGCTTAATAATAGTTTTGGTTAATAATTATCGGCACCAAACGTTGATCAAAACTTCCTTTCAAACTTAACATCACACATTTCTATTCTGAAATTGAAATTCGATAATCACCAAGTACGGTGGTGAATGGAAATCCAATGCTCTACTTCTGAAAAACGTTTAAGAAACAGTCAAGGCAACACATTTTAGGCTATATTTCGTTTATACAGCTTTTTTCTTTAACATTATATAAACATTTCAATAAAACGGGTAATTACCGAAAGTAATTATAGTGTCGTAAGTAAAAGTGGAATATTAAGTTTATTTGAAAAAATAGTTCAAAAATATAAACTTACTGAAATCATATTCAATCCTTAATATCACATTATTTTTATTAATTTAGGATGATATCAATATTATAGTGTTCAATGCGACTGTTCTATTATTAGAGAAATAATATTATCGTTATGGTAGAATCGTCTTCATCTCTATCCAAATGTAATGCGGTCCTTATTTCATGACGTATTAAAGTTACTACCGCCATCTAGCGGTGAGAGGCTGAACTGTGAAAAGTGAACGGGAAAACTCCGAACTAAAATTTGCGGTACAAATAGTTTTCAATAGATGGCGCTGAAATAAAGTTTGCAAACTTCATAACAGATGGCGGTAGTGGTTTCAAAACATTTCATCGCTGGTTTTAGGTGAACGAAGAAGGCATGTGATCACGAATGTTAACCTTTATTGTGATTGAATTTCCATTACAAAAAAAATAATTATTCAAATCAGATGGGCAGTTTCTGATATAAGCGCTTTCAAACAAACAAACAAAAAATACTCTTCAGCTTTATTGATGAATAGATGGTACCTATAGTATAACTATAGATTTTAATGAATTGTCAAACATGAAAGAAATTAAGTAAGTCTCAATTAGGATTAACGTATAGAGGGCATTCGGTTCTGGCACAAGTTTGGTTCTGTCGTGTTGTGTCATAGCTCTAATGTAACCTAACCCAGACATGAGCAAGTCAGAGGCCTTTGGCGGCTCAATAACTGACACAAGGATTGGTGAGGTTGACCATCCACTCGATGAAGAAGAAGATCCCGACATTACTGGTCCATTGGTCACTCCCGCAGGATACGGGACAACGTGATGTAATTTTAAATATTTAATTAAATTACCTTGTCCCCGAGGACGGGGACAAGGTGTATGGAGACAACGAGCAACACTCCAATATGTGACTTTATTCTAGTATTTGAGCTTGTATAATTAACTCACTCTATGTAATTTCATAGTTTAAACGTAGTCACACGGGTTTTTTCGTGTTAGAAAGTTAATAAAGCAAGTAATAACTGAGAGGTGCAATTCCCTCGACACGTCGGGAAATAAAAAGTAAGTTATTACTTGCTTTATTAACTTTCTAACACGAAAAAACCCGTGTGAGTACGTTTAAACTATGTGTTCAAATCGTGTAAGTTTAATAAAGTCTATGTAATTTCGTTTAAAAACTCCGAAATGGTTGGTTAACCATGAGGTTAACTTATTTAATAAATTCAATATTCGAAAACCGATAAAAGCTATCGAGCAACACATGATTGGATAGAGTTTCCAGGTTGTTTATTAGTTGTCCCGCAGTTCAGAGTTCATGGCAGTGTTTTATTACGTATCCTGTTCGTTGAATGTACAGACGGTAACTAGTTTGTCACAATATAAAGTTTTAAAATGTTCATTTAATTGTTACGTTTTGTAAAAGTTTAAGGGCGGATTGCACAACCATTTTTATTTGTATTTAAAGCTTAGATAATAATGTTTATGTTATGTAATTATATTATGTTTATGTAACTAATGACGTTTTAAAAGGTGTTCTATGTCGTACATTTTTAGAACTTTTTGTTTCATGAACATGTTTAGGTGTTGTGTTTAGTTATTATGCATTTTAAGTTTGAAAATCCGTTAGATCTGATTTGTTTGCTACATATATAATAATATAGTAGGGATAGCATTTAGAGCAAAGGTACTCGTAAAACTAGCTCAATAGAACGTCAGCGTCCATAACAAATCGTGTGCTTGTCCTAATAATTGCTGGAATTATGGCGAAAACAAACTGAAAACAGGCACTTCCTTAATTTCGGAAAACAAAATAAAAGGAACTTCTTATCAACGATATAAAACGTGGATATGTCAAATACAAATAGAATAACGGGTTGGAGCCAGGCAATAGACGTAGAACTCTAGTCTCTGCCTACTACGAATCATTTTTGCATGCCAATTTATTCTTACTTGAATGAGGACAGTGCAGATAGTACGTTCACGATAAAATTTGATTGAGCGATATGGTAGTGCACTATATACAGTGAACTAGTATACTGCACTATGAAGTACTATATATACACTAAAGCAGTCAAGGCTTCGGTCTTCTGTGTATATACATACATCTATACTAATATCATAAATAGGTAAATTTTTTAATTTTGTTTATTTTAATGTTAGCTAATCTCGGGAATTACCAGTCCGATTCGAATAATTCTTTTTGTATTAGATAGCTATATTTACAAGGAAGGTGAAAGGCTACGTTTTATCCCAAAATTCTTACGGGTACGGGCACAACGCGGGTAAAACCACTGGCGGGTAAAGGCACTGTTAGTGTACTAATATATACACTACCATACATATCTTCTTACTACATACATATTATATTCAAAGGTATTGTTAAAATTAAACTACATTCGATATGAACTATTAATGTGAACGCTAGCAATTTTCTTATTGAAAATAGGTCGTATATTATATCTAATTTTGAATCCATGTGTTGAAACGACTCAATTAACTGGTAAGTTTAAAGTTGACGAATAATATGTACGTCAAATTTAATTAAGTTAGTAACCATAATTAGTTTATTTTAAGATATGAAAGCCTTCTCAGAACCTACATTATCAAAAGCTTTACTGGACTAGTTTGTGAATTTGTAGTTCACTTTGAACTAAGTTGTAAAACTTGTTTGTGGACAGTTGGGTTTATATCTCATAGTCGCATACAGTGAATACTATATACAATTTTATGCTAAGCTCCGCTATATAGGAAATGATAAGGATGCCCATCAAGTTTGTATGACCTAATTGAGAGCTGCAAAGGCGTGTGATCTCTGCGCCCAGCGGCGTCGCACTGCTGTATCATTCCAGTGAGTGGTACGAGAACCCTCCCCGTTGACTAACTTAAAAAGGGGGTGTTTTCACCCCCAGCGGCATCCCCCGGCGCCACGCCGCCTCCACCGAAATTTGCGCCAGCAAAGCTTCGCACTCGAAAAGATCACCGAATAGTTTCGTTTGTTTAGAAAATGGGAATAGTTTTGAATATTAATATTAATGTGATTTAATGATTTTTGGGAAATGATTCTTGTATTTTCGTATGATTTTATTAGTGCATAACGCACTATTATTTTCATTATAGTGTCGTACTCAAACGGGTTTTTTCGCGGTAGGAAGTTGTTCACCCGCGACCACGGGATCCACTCGAAACGTCGGAAAATGAAAAATAAGTTATTAATTAGTGAGTACGTTTACTATGTGTAAATACTATTTTTTTAGCTCCAAGTTCTTTTTGGTGACAAAAAGCGTGAGTCTATTTGTATTTATTTATTTTACTATTTTAATGTTGTTCCTTCTGTACCTTATTCTCAGTTCTCATAAAAATAGAAACATTACTGTGCCTAGACTTATTGCTAACGTATCATTGCGTTTGAACACAATTAAAATAAGCGTAGTGTCAGCCTACGACAGACGGCGCCGTAGCGGCTATGAATTTCGTAGCACTGTAGCTTCTTCGTAGCGGTTACGTAACAAGTTGAAAAATGGATCGTTTCATATTTTTCTATACAAGTACGAATACCTTTTGCCTCGTCAATATTTTTTTATCTCTATTCAATATTTTTAGAACATATTCGATGCATAGGGGCCAAACTAACAATTTGTCAACTTTGTAGCTTTTTGCAGTATAGCACCTTGTACACGAATAGTTATGCAATTATGTATTACAAGAACCAATCAGCTGGTTAAGGTGTCAAAATAAAGAAATTAGCCGTATTAGAGTTCTAAATCTAAAATCTGGTTCAACTAACTCAATACTAAAGACGAAGTTCAGTAGGGGAGCCCATCTTAGAAAAAGTTGGGTTCTTGTACTTTGGCCTTTATAGGTTATATTACAACGGACCCATCGATATTTCACACAACCTTCTCGAAATGAAGCACCATCGCAGAATTTTAAGAAAAATCTGCAACATTAGTTTATACTGTTTGCCGCACAGCGCTCTTATCGATTTAACTTTCCCGCCATACGACATAGCGTAATTCAGTGTGAAAAAACTAGAACCTTAAGAGCTATATTTCATCTTGAAATTCCCTCGATAAAGGCAGGGTATGGATAAAGGGCTACTTGAATTATAAGTAGCGTATGAGTATTCGGGTAATTGAGAGTTTCTGCTTAGGAATGGTCGCGTTCAATGGATGTAGCTTGATTCTATGCCCAATGTCATGGATGTTAACGAAAGGTCAAACAAAAAAGGAACTACGTCAATTACATGGGTGCACTGAAGCATGTGAATGCTTTGGTAGAAATAGTGCAAACAGCACTGAGTATTTACTGTTAAAAGTTGTAAACATCCAGTGAGTAAAGATTGTTCAGTCGAATCAGTGCTTCGATAACATTGTAGTTGAAGAATTGTATGCAGGTTCTTGAAATCAGGTATTTAATTTAAAATGAATATAAAGCTAAAGAATTTGTTATTTTTGTTTGTTTGTTTCAACGGGCTCATCTCAGTAACTACCGGTCCTATTCGAATACTTTTCTTTGTTATGTACATTCAACGGGAAGGTTATAGGATTTTTTTTACAAAATCTCCATAGTAAGGTCACTATGCAGGTAAAACGGCCGGCGCTATTAGTCTAAAATAGTATATTGGACACAACGCGGCCAAGTTGTGAACTTGTGAACAATATATAACTTAGTGACTTTAAAATTTTCCAGTAGGTACCTATTAGCTTGTGAATTCGCTTACCTTTACTACTTTTAATAGATTCACCAACAGAAAAGCGAAGCACTTACTGCGTAACTTCCTTCTGGTTCACCCTAAATAGTCAAAGGTTACTCCAATAAGGATTTACTTCCATTTTTTGACAGATTTTTGACAAAACTGTATGTATTGAAGACTTGAGTTTGGGTTGCGTTTGAATGTTTAGGCATCGCAGTATCAATAACATTTATCAAAAAGAATTTGCCTACCGATCAGGTATCGTGTATTCTATTTTTAAATCTTTAAATTCCTGATAGTGATTCCAGAAATAAATACCAGAATATTAGAATAAAAAAATTAAATTGGATACTCGATACCTGATCGATGGGTAAACTCTTTTTGATATTTCTGGCGCATTTAGATTTTTCAGCTATTGCATAGCTTCTATCGCGGGCCTTGAGCGCGGGGACCGAATCCAGAAATTCCGTAACGAAAAAACCTCACGCAAAAAACCTAACGCTCCCCACTAACGCCATCTAGTGATAGAAAAAATAACTATGCAATAGCTTTACCGCGGCAGTCCCCGAGTGCCACACGTCTTTTTTTAATAATTCTTGCTAATGAGTCATTTTTGACAAGTTCTATAAAATAACTATTGTTAATTGCTGATATAATTCACGTCAACAGATAATATTCGATTTCGGACACAATACTTCGACTACGATTGTTGAGTTTAACTTGAACTACTACTTGTTTTGAATTAAAATGTTCGTTTCTTCTTTGAGAAAGATTGACATTGAATCATAAGAAAATATATAAAAATGTTTTTCCTACGCAGCCTCAGTAACGAGCTACGTTATTTTCTTAGTAAAGGTTAACTAACCATGTCGAGATTAATTTATTCTTTGCTAGAGCAAACCCTCTATATTACTATGTTCGGCTCGGACGGGTTTATAATTACTGTGTTGACCTTTTGGTATCGCTTCCTTTGATCTTTAGTTTATCTCTTAATATTATCTCTACATAGTATAAAACAAAGTCACTTTACGCTGTCTGCCTGTCCCTAAGTATGCTTAGATCTTTAAAACTACGCAACGGATTTTGACGCGGTTTTTTTAAATAGAGTGATTCAAGAAGAAGGTTTATATGTCTGGAAATTTCCGAAATTCCCACGAGAACGGACACAACGCGGGTAAAACCGTGGGGCGCTGGTAATGGTATATATAATAATTTAAGTTTTGTAAGTCAAGGTAGAAATAAAATTGTATAAAGAAACTAAAGTGAGAAAGTCACTTTGTGCAGATTAGTGGCCAACTAGCCGACAATATATAACATAACCTCCGAAGCATGGGAGTGCTCAGAGAGACGTGTCACTAACGGATACCCATCTGAGCAGTGATCGAGCTGCACGTTGCTTAACAATTACAATGAGATAATAAATTACTCGTAATATCCTGTAAACAACTAAAAATTTCCTATTGATTTGCTATTTGTAAAACAATTTTCATCATAATCCGTTTCAAACAAAAACACATAAGTTACAACCATGCTCTCTCTCTCCGTAAACACAAACAACATTCACAATATACTAACAAGTATACGATCGTAAACAAAAGAATTCCCATATCATCCGAAACGTGCCTAATTATCGGTATCTATAAAGTTGGTCCCAATTTTTGTTCCAAGGTAAATAGGGCGCTTCCTCTCCCCTCCGCCCTCCCTGCCCCGGGAGCCCCCTCTGACGTCACAAGCTACTGCAATACAGCGCAGTGAAGCGGACTTAAAGTCAACTGATAATTATTTACTAACTGATATATTTTTGGATTTGTTCGGACCTTTTATTTATCTTCATTTGGAATGAGTTGCACCATTTAACCTTAAATGCAGCTCTACAATCAGTAGATATATTTTTAATTGATACAGTTTCTAGCCCTATTATTATTTTATATCTGCCAGCCACTAGTCGGTCCATATTTAAATCCTAATCAAATTCAAATTAGTATGAAACATAATTTAATGATAAATATCAATCTTTTGATAAGATAAAGTACTGTTCCTACCAGTTTATGCTAAGTGCCGCACTAAGAGACTTCCATCAAATCGACACTTACTAATTGATGAAATTATTCGTACATTTCATATCAAAATCACTCATTAAATCTAAGACCTTTTTACGAAAGTTTTACATCATGTCAGACTATAAACAATTATACACGTAATCATGTACGTATTATGTAAGCATCAATCTACCGAAGGTACACCAGAAAGCACCAATTACTTGTAATTACAATGTACATTGATTTAAATAACATCCAATTTACACACAAACAGTATCTTATAACACAGGGGTTAAATTACGCCTGTTTAAACCACGTCTTCACTGAGAATTCTGGACAAACATTTTATTTAGATTCCGTAGCTTAGAGTTTTGTTTGGATCACGAACTGTGTATGAATTAGCCATGTATTCCATTTTTTTCGTTTTAATTTAAAAAAGGAACAAATTTCTCTATTCTATTGATGTTCACTCAAAATAAAAAAATTACTGTCTTGATTCAATGAGGAAATGAGCATTAGTTCACAGCCGATCGTGTACGAATATTTTCGCTCGCTCAGTTTTTTCATTTGCTGCAAGAACGAACAATTGCTCGCTCTAAACTGTTACTGTGAGAACGCTAAATGAAAACACCACTTTCGTGGAGCTCGGTGTCACATGACTCAGTGTTTGTTGTGGCTTGATATCAAGGTATTTTCCACACGAAGTTCTCTTTGTTTTAACCTAATTTATTTTAGTAAGGCTTCTGCAGTGCTTATAAAACGTTTCAAGAATTCCTTTTAAAAAATAAACCACGCATAACCAGTTTTTGAAGTCCTACAAAGTAAGTTAAAATTTTATTCAAAACTTTTTCGTAACTCGTTAATTAAAAATAGGTAAATATTTTCTTACGTATCGAGGTGAAAAGAAAATATTTGAGAGTAAACCATTTACAGCCCTTTTTAACCCCTTATTTAGTTTTCTCTCAGTATATTTGATATTGGTATTTGGACAGACCTCAACAAATATGTGTGGATATTTAGTACCTACTTATTACAATTATGCATTCCCTAGCTAGAAGTAGCTTAGGTAATAAACATATACGTATTATGAATATGGATTCTTAATAAAATCCTCGATAAGTAATTTCATATATCTTGATATTACGTATCAGGAATGTGAAATCAGATTTCATCCCGAGCATGAGGAACGACCGTGCTTCCGATATTAATACGATTTTATGGAGAGTGTGCACCAGATAGATTTGCTAGCGTATTTCAGGGCAGCAAATATGAAATTTTGTTTTTTAAAGAACAGTGGGCGGATCCGGTTCTAGAGCTTCATCTGTGGAGACAGATGAGACATATACCCATCGACAGAGGAGAGTCTACCGAACAACCCTGCGAAGTGTTATACAATTCTGTAGTTTAGTTTTCAGTAATGTTATAAAAATCAATTTTTATTTTCCGATTACTTATCGATTAACCAACCACTAATGAAAACATCGATCATACATAACTGGTATAGAAAATCCTTTCCAATAATGCATCGATAATTTAGGCTTTCAGTAAATTATTTTCGGTTAAATAAAAATCGATTATACGTTCAGAAAATCGTAGGTAAACCAAAACAGCAACGTCGACTCTACGTCATATTATTAGCTTGCAACTTTGCTAACCTAGTTACAATACGAGGCAGAGGAGGCTTTGAAGGCAGAGTTGGGTAATTAATTGTTTAAAGAGCGTATATCTGTAACACATTGACAAAAAGAAGACTCTATCACAAATTAATTTTAAAATACTGACAGAGTAGCCTCTAACTTCACAAGTGTGTCAGAGTCATCTCTACAAAATTCGAAACACCATACTATTTGCCTCTAGAGGCAACGAATACAACATTGCCCTCTGCTGTACTAACACTATTGCTAGAGGTGTGCTAAACTGTACCACACACCTTGGCATATCGTTACCTATGCCTCTTGAATCGGAAATATATTTCTATTAAGTGACTTGGCGATGCAGAAAATATCGCAGGCACTATTATCTGCAATAAACCTTAGAAAGTACGCTTCATAGAATGTGCCTATTTTTATAAACATCAGTGAGGCTTTACCAATAAATGGAAGCAATTAATTTTAAAAATATGCTTGAAGGAGTCAAATGATAAGCTTCATGGCGTGATCCTATCCTACTTATTATAAATGCGAAAGTTTATGAGAAAGGATTTATCTATGTATGTTTGTTACTGGTTCATGAAAAAACTACTGAATGGATTTGGATGAAACTTTACAGTAATATGGGTTATACATTAGTAATGTAGTAGTACTAGTATAGACACGTAGAGGACGCTTGTTAAAGTCAAACAGTATCAGGCTCTATCGAATTCATGCACATACACTTTGGTTCAGTTGCTCCGTTTGACTGACACGATACAAATTTGCAACCGGTCAGTTAGACCTAAAAGTTAAACTATTCGACGTCCCTAAAAGCCGTTTGCTTTTATCGAAACAAGCAGCGGCCACCGTTTTACCCGTGTTGTGTCCGTTCCCGTGAGAATTTAGGGATAAAAAAATAGCGCATAAGCTTTCTGTTGAACTTGGCTATCCATTACGAAAATAATTATTCAAATTGGATTGGTAGTATGAGATTAGCACGTTCAAACAAACTAAGAAAAATCGAACTTTTCAGCTTTGTTATAGATAAGCAATTACTATATTTATCAAAGAAAGTGCGAAGGTAATACTACCTTTATACGTGTAGTAAACCTCTGTGTGCTTGCAGTACCTAATGCGGATTACTTACTTTGCTGCCAAGGTCACGCAAACTCACTAACTAAGTGAACTTCAATTACGTAATAAGAATCACGTTATGGGTTGATACGTTACATTTTATACAGAGATTAGCAGCGCCCCGCGGTTTTACTCACGTTGTGCTAATTTCCGTGGGAATTTCAGGATGAATAATAGCCTATATTATAACCTTCCCGTTAATGTGACTGTCTATTTTAATTTATATATATATAAAAGAAAGTCGTGTTTGTTACACTATTTATAACTCGAGAACGGCTGAACGGCTGAACCGGTGGGGAGGTAGCTTAAAACCAGGAGACGGATATAGGATACTTTTTATCCCGTATTTCCTACGGAACGGGTGCGCTGTGAGTGAAACCACGGGGCACAGCTAGTAATTATTAAAACCCGATTGGTAGTTTGATGATATTAGCTTTATGTAAGTTGTTTTACAAAAACATATTCCTGCCTATGTCAATATGTTCATACGGACTGGACTGGACAGTGTTAGTGCAATTAATTTATCAGACTTATGTTGTTCGTAAATGAATCACTGTTCGTTGCCTTGAAAGCCGAGACTGTTTAGCATTTAAAAATTCTTATACCAGCTGATGTTCAGTAATATTGGCGGCCTATGTTAGGTTATACCTGACACATATAATTTTATTATTAGTTCAAAACTAATTAGGATTTGTGTAACCGTGGTCAACGTTTTAAATATTATAATAAACACACTATTGATCAAGTCTTCTTTTGCACAAGAGGAACTATTGTTCCATTATTTTGGTATCTATGGTTTTTTCTCGTCGTTTTCTCTTTCTTTTTTGCGTTTTCTACATGCATCCTGTTGTTCTCTAGGCGTTAGGCTGTCTAAAATTCCACCAGGGTTCGCCACTGACCTACTTGAACAGAAGACATAGTTGTCGGCAACGATGTTTAGATGTCAATTACTTATTCATATAAATTATTTGTGCATGAATATACATTACTATCACTTAGCCAGATTCACTAAAACAAGGAAAGCTTAGTGCTTAGTTCGGGTCTAATTGACCGTGTGTGAATATGTCCGAGTGTGATTTTTTTTATTACTCTTTATACGATACTCGAAGTCAAGGCTGAAGGCAGTCTTTATTGGAAACAAGCCAAGGCTGTATTGAGACAGTCTTTTGGTATATGAAAACATATGACGAGCGCACACTAAACACAGACGTCTAAAGTCTAAAAGAAATTCTTGTTTGTAAGTCTAACTAAAGAACTTGTTACTTAATGCAGCAAGTACTTCATCTTCCGTAGTTGTATCAACAACTGTTCTTACACTGATAAAAGACAACTTTGTTCGCAACAACTTACTTATTTTAAAGACTGTTGTGACAATAGTGGGTACAGGCTGTTCCCATATAGGAAACCCATTATCATAGAATATACTTTCATTTAGGGCAAAGCAAAGCAGTCTGTAAGTACACCACAGTAAAGAAAATGTATCATAGTTTCGCTAATGGCAGGGATCTCTGTTCATAAGACTCTACTTTAAGTGCAATACTTTATAAGGCGATTTGAATTGTTGAAACAGACATCGATGTTATATATACTAATATTATAAAGCTGAAGAGTTTGTTTTGTTTGTTTGTTTGTTTAAACGCGCTAATCTCAGAAACTACTGAACCGATTTGAATAATTCTTTCACTGTTAGATAGTATATTTATCGAGGAAGGCTATAGGCTACATTTTATCCCGAAATTCCCACGGGAACGGGCACAACGCGGGTAAAACCGCGGGGCGCTGCTAGTGAAAATAATAAACAGTGCAATTATAAAAATATGGGGACCATTATGAACATAGTGCTTGGTAAATTATTAAAGCTTTGGTTGTTTTTGAGTTAGTTAATAAGCAGCCAGTCAATTCGAAATAAAAATAGCTCTAGCTAGAAGCTAAAGAACAAGACATGACGCTCTACCTAGAGCTCTCCTCTTGACGAATGTTCTGTCACCAATCATCTGATCCCATCCGGTATCAATACTAATATTATAAAAAGGTACAATTTGTAAGTTTGTATGTTCGAGCTTATCTCGAGAACTACCGGCCCGATTTGAATAATTATTTTTGTAATATATAGCCAAATTCAACGGGAAGGTTTTAAGGTATTTTTGATACCGATATTCCCAATGAAACGAGCATGATGCGGGTAAAACCACGGGCGCTGCTAGTTGCATATTTATTACATTACGCGGAAGATTGGTCGCTCCGCAGCGGCCTAAATTATTTATTTATATTTAAGAAACAAACAGAACAATAATATACATAGCAAACTCTAAAACTAAAAAAATCCGATCAAGTTTCCACTATTTGCACGTATTGACGTTGCGTCACAGAACTTCAAAGATGGAGTTTCCGTCTAGTGTGGCGCTGAGCTTAATTAAAACTAAATCTAACGAAGAGTTTTGCCAATCAAAGAATCCTAACAAATATTATAAATGTGAAAGTAAATCTGTCTATCTATCTGTCGGTCTGTCTGTCTGTCTGTTACGCTTTCACGACAAAACTACTGAACCGATTTAAATGAAATTTGGTACATAGTTAGTTCAGAGCCTGAGAAAGGACATAGGCTACTTTTTCCTGCGGGAACTGGTACAACGCCAGTGAAACCGCGGGGCGCTGCTAGTTTTAGCAAGGAAAAATGATTATAAGTATTCCTACCTTAAAGCTTGCCAATCAGGGCAGCCAGGTGCAATCTACACCTTCTAATAAATGGGTCAGTAAATATTCTCTGTTATTAATAGCTACCTAAATTTAATTTATCACTGCTGGGCAAAAGCCTCTCATTTCACTGAAGATATCAGTACAGTGAGGAAGGTGTAATCATCATGCTTGCCTAGAGCGGGTATGTCTAACCCGAGCCATGTTTGAATAATAGTGCAATGGAATATATCTAATGTAATTGGAATTATATACCAATAAATATACGAGTATAAAGTACCTACTTACATGATATAGAAGTCTAGCAGACTGATCCAACGGTCAAATGCATACCTGACACCAATTTTCCACCGAGCGATATTCCACTAAACGAGTAGTCCATCATATTATGTATACAGCACTCTTTCGTAAAAGGGTCTTTACATTAAGCGTGGCGTTTTCTATACGAGAAAATCTCTATTTCGTAAGTCAAAGGGGAAATGTTTGCATTATCTTTCCTTTAAAATAGTTTATGTATTTCGGTAGTTTGTCGTGCAGTTGTTGTGGTTATGTAAGAACTAGGAAGTAATACTTTTACTTATCTATACTAATATTATAAAGCTGAAGAGTTTGTTTTGTTTGTTTGTTTGTTTGTTTGTTTGTTTGTTTGTTTGTTTGTTTGTTTGTTTAAACGCGCTAATCTCAGAAACTACTGAACCGATTTGAATAATTCTTTTTGTAATAGAAAACCACATTCAACGGGAAGGTTATAGGCTATTTTTCATCCCGAAATTCCTACGGGATCGGGTACAGCGCGGGTAAAACCGCGGGGCACTGCTAGTCTATACTAATATTATAAAGCTGAAGAGTTTGTTTTGTTTGTTTGTTTGTTTGTTTAAACGCGCTAATCTCAGAAACTACTGAACCGATTTGAATAATTCTTTCACTGTTAGATAGTCTATTTATCGAGGAAGGCTATAGGCTACATTTTATCCCGAAATTCCCACGGGAACGGGCACAACGCGTGTAAAACCGCGGGGCGCTGCTAGTACACTATAGTTAGTTACATTTATAGGTAAAATATTATTGAAAATATATAGTACCTGAAACTTAAAGCACTCAATCAAATAACCAGTTATGATCATCTTTTAAAACTACACCATTATGGAATCATGTACATTGTACATGTAAGCTGCAATAATATAAAATTACTAATGTACTAACTCAGAATTATTGCATACAACAATCATGTATTGTTAACAAACAAGATTGTTAAAAGTAATTTTGTTACAAGCATACGGTAATTTGTACTTCATAAATCAAGTAAAACGTGACAAAAATTAGCATTAAAACAATGTGTCTAAATAACATGAAATTGTAGCTTTCAAACAAATGCAGTTACACGAACCGAAATCCATTTTGTACCTGTGTGAGCTATATAGAGGTGCAAATTGTGAGCTATTGTGTTCAACTCGTGTCGGTGTTACAAGTTGCCAAATATTTACTTTAGATACGGAGTTTACAAATTGAAAGGCTTTTACCAATATACATAGTAATGTTAGGATTATCCAGCTAGTATATCTTGGCGGTACTACCTTCTTTTGTTGTGATGGTTCTTTTGAAATTTTATAAAATCTTCCAAGATCTCTTGGCCAACCTAGCCTGTAATCTTATAATGAAATATTAGAAAAGAAATAAATAAATATCTTTCAGCACTTTGTGCTTAAATATTGACTTGCTTAAATATAAAGCATATACTTCATATTACCTTCACGACATATACTTTAATGAGCATATACTTTTTACCTTCATAATAATTCGTTTATCAGAATGTATGTAAGATCCGTTAGAATCAATGATCTGACTCTCTAGCGAATCAATCTCAATACCTGTAACAACAATCATTTCACCTATATTAATACATCAAAGCTACTATTGATTCCCTCAAAGGCCTCTAGGAATTGCATCAGTTGCAAATCTGTCAAAGGAACGGACCTATCCGTAGAGACTATAGCAAATACGAGTATTACAACTGGTTCCGTTTGTGTTGAAGCAAGCTTCAGTTACAAAGGTAACTAATACGGGTGGTTCAAAGCTCCGTCAATCTATACATTGAAAGCCAAACCTCACTGTAATCAAGATTGTAGTGTGAATGGCTTTGGTGTATGAAAACACAAGATCTCATTGGAAATAAATAAATTAATACACCTAGACAAATGTACACACGGTTGTTTAGACCCAAACTCAGCTCTAAACTTGTATTACATATACATACACAAATACTTTATATGATTATGTTAATGACACACAGATGTCATCGCCAACAACTATGTTTGCACATATTGTTGACTCCAGGCGGTAATCGAACCCCGCATACAGTAAGCGCCCTTACTTTGCCACTGAGCCACTGTGCCAACGGGCTTGTGAAACATGATTTTTGGGTCACAGACATTTTTGTCTAAAATAATTTACTCCTACAGCTGTTGTTAGACTGACAAAAGGTAGTTTCGCATCAAACAAGACAGTCTCAAGATTTTCATGACCAAAGTGAGTTTAGCTCAAAAAACTAGTAATATTAGTTACTTCGTTAGTCTTATAAGACTGAAGATTGAAGGAATGTCTTTTGTTCCCGTTTTCCTGCAAGAGTTCGTTTTTATTTTATCCAACTAAAAGGAACATTTCGATTTTATTTGTTTTTTTTTTTGTTATAACCTGCAGTGCTTAAAAGACTAAAAGCGACAATGATAATAATAAAAATCTATGTATTGAAAAAAGTATTTCCTCTTTTTTTGAGTGAGGAAATGCTTTTAGGCGTTGCCGGTATTCGGGTAAACACCGGGGTATGTGGAACTTGGCCCGATCGCCGTCCCTCAGAACAGGGATCATCCATGCGGCAGGTTATAAAATGTATTTTCACCTACTAACGCATCTTTACATGTATATCACGTCTTGTCGCATTCCGTCGTTGTCGTTGTGGGGGGCTGCTCAGTAATTAACCGTTAAAACGGTATTGAAAAGTAACGTTACCCTATAAATCGTATTCATTTGTTACTGACTAAATATCCTACGGGTACCATGAGTGCCACCTGCTACGAACAACTATATTATTCAGCCAACTTTCACCAAAATAATGGAGTGAAATTGATTAACTATTCACACGCAATAACGTCGCGTCACCGATTACTGTTACGTTTGTATTAATATAAATTTATTTTTGCACCAAAACTTGTCTTGGAATCTCTAGAAGTACTCTTATGTATTTAACCCAAAACTTTAAAACAGAAGCTTCATACTTAATACCATGCAACGAATAGCTATATAAAATTAACAAGCTACAAAATAATTCATAACACACACCAACATTTCTAAATACCGAATCATAATGACCTTACTAAAACAAAACGCTGTTACTAACTGCAAGCTCAACGCTATAATCGGCGCATAGTGAAACTAATGCACACATGGATATGAAAGCTAGTAGTGTAGCATAGAGTGGCTCCCGGCCCTCTGGTGACGTCGCGTTCTGGCTGCCACAGTCACTTAAAGACCGGGGCTGTTAAGATCGAAGTTAGTTCAAGTTGCCAAAGTTGGATGTGTATAATAAGCGTGGTGCACCGCTCGTGCAGGCCAGTCGGCGCCCGTACACCCGCCTGGCGACCGCCGCGCCGCTGCGCTCCCGGTGTGCCTCCACACACCGCTACGATTAGCCCATGTAATACACATTATGTAATGACTTTTGCAGATTTTTTACGTTAATACGTTTTAATTAGTTTGTGTCGTATTTTTTAGATGTTTTTTTGTTGTTGTGGATTTTGTTGTGCTTGTTATTTTGGTTGTCATTTGTCGTGTTAGATTGTTGTTAGAGTTTGATGTTTACTTCCTTCTTTCTTTGGGTGTGTGTGTTTTGTAAGGTTTATCTGTGAAATGTCAGCAGGCGCTGATAACAAAAAATGTATTGAAGGTTTGTTTATCTGCAATTTAATGCAGCAATATTTACTAATCGGCAATGTTCATTATTTAAATTTATTTTGTAAACAAAGTGTTTTTATAGAGTTAAGGTTATCAACATCGACAACGAATTGAATAACAAGTGTTTTTAAAAAATAAACGGGTGTCGTGAATTATCTTTCAAGAGGAATAAAACTAGTCTTTCCTGCGAGTTAAAAGTCTAGAATTGCAATATCCAACGCAAATATTGATGTTTCAAGTACAAGGTAACCGAAGCAGCTCAAGTTCATTATTACAAGTTGAAAGTTGAAATCAACAAATGCCATGCGACAGGTAGTGATTTTGATTCTCGGAAATATTAAGGAGGCGGAAAGTGAACGTTTCCCTAGGAAGTTGGTAACGGTGGGGTAGTTCCGTGCATCGTGTTTGGTTATCGCGCGTGGCGTATGGGACCCGGGCTGGGCGGCCGGGCGGCTAGGCGGCTGGGTGGCTGGGCGGCTGGGCGGCTGGGCGCTGGGCGGATTACAGGAACGGGCCGCGCCTGGGCGCGATGCAGTGGTGTCGCGGGCGGTGTCGATACGCGTGCGGGAGCGGGGGCGGACGGTGCGGGGGACGCACGCGCGCCCGCGGCCCGCGCCAGTACAGCGTCGCCGCGACCGCGCGCTACACGCGTTCTCTGCTCCTCCGCGTCGCGCTCTACACACGCGGAACATCACCGCCGCCGAACCATGACTCCAAGAGCCTCATGAGGCGCCACCCTACACTCCCCTTACGTAAACGAGTACCGACTCTCATAACCTCGCCGAAGCCGCTCATCTCACCGTTGCATATCAAAACTCTTATATCGAAACCCGCCAACATAATCAAAGAAATACCTGTATAGACCGATAAAGAACCTGTCCAGAAGTCTAAAGTTGAGTCGTATGATAAGCGCGCGCTAGGGCGGATTCGTATTCCGGAGTGAAAGTTGCGCAGTTGTCGGGTAGTGCGCGAGGCGGCGCGCGGCCGCGGCGGTATTCGGGCGTGCCGCAGTGGCCGCGGAGGCATCGCGCCCACTCGAGCGGGACCGGGGCCGGCCGCTATGAGCCGGAGAGCACCTGCAGCGGCCCTTCGAGCGGACCACTAGCCGCACCGCACGCCGCAGCATGGCTCGTGCGTAGGAGCGGCCCAGAGCGCCGGGGGAGCCGCCAGCCGCCCGCATCGCACGCCACCAATACACTCCGACCCGATGACATATTGAACTCGAGCAGCCACCATTGCTCGTATAGAGTTGGTCGAGAAATGGGGGCTGACGCCTGTCCTCAGGCCGAGGCAGGAATGCCCCCGGGCTCAGGAGGAAGGCGGAGACCAAAGGTACGTATGAAGCGAGGGAAGTTTACAGGCTGGCAGGTCGGCGGAGGTCGGCGAGCGTCGCGACGGTCGTAAAGCTGCGGTCAGGATGTGTCCCGTTTGCGTCACCGGCCATGTCGTGGGCACGCTGGGTGGCGAGCGAGTAGTGCGACTAGCGCGGGCACACGCGGCGCGCGGTGCACCTTCCGCTGCGCCAACTCGCCATGGCCTTCGACATGTGCTGGTGAGTGCAGCGCTTCCCGAGCACTCTCACTCTCACTAACGCTCGAGTCTGCGTTGCGCTAACTAACACTTTTTTCAATAAATGGGGTAAGTGAAGTATTTTTTTACATGAATACCCCTGTACTTCACATTGTCCGCACAACCCACTTCCATCCTTTTATTTTCTCTGCAGTCCGTTGAATAGGTCTTTTCAGAGCGATCTTGTCGAGAAGTTATTCACGTCGGAGATATTATTATGATCTGTTTTATTGAACGCCGCATTCAAAGTTCTAATTTGAAGAGGGGAGGTTCTAGTTTCTATTGTCAGCGTCCCAATAGCTTGTTCGGATCTTTATTGAATTCCTATCGGATTTAGGTAACTAGTTGTCGAGCATTGAACGTCGTGTGGGGACGGGTGTTCCACGATATCTGGGAGCTGTAAAAATATCTATGATTGACGTCGTAAAGCAAACGCTCAGAAAACCGTACATCGGACATATCTATGCGATTACGTACGAATAACAGCGCTCAATCTGATCCATAGAGATATATGTGTGTTGTAATAGCTGCTGTGAGTCACTCATTCCGCTCTCAATCTTAATGTTATGATAAACAAGTCATCGGAAATTACTGCGTCAATACATGGCACTTTCTTGATCACCGGCCGAAGGCTCCCATCAATCTCGGAATAAATCATTAACTTCCGCAATGCGCCTCTCCACGCACTGAATCATTTTTATAACCTGAAATTATGAATAGACAATGTTCGTGGTCAGCTTGATCACCGGAAGCGTATTGATGACGCCGTAAAACGGTCGTATTTTATAATTAGCGTTTGTTATAATTTGCGCGGATATTAGGCATCGACTGTAACATTTTGCGCGTGAAAGTACATTTTTCTTAAGAATGTGTTCTAAATCGGACTTAAACGGGTGTGTAGTCCATTATTTGGAGCGTATATCGTGGTTGGTTTACTAGAGGACAGCGTCGTTTGATCCGAATGCCCAGTGGCGGTACGTGGTTGCACTACACGTACCGCCCGGATAATTCATCCTCCGGTTTGAAGCCTCAGGAACGCCGGCTGTTTTGATACCCAATGCGGTATTCTGTACAGGGAGTATCGATTGCTGCAGAATCCAAGTCTGAAAGCCAAGATTGGTCGTCTCAGCTCGACGATAGTACAAGTCTTTTTGGAACAGTGGCTTAAAAGTTTTGGGGAGAACTTAATTATGTAATAACATTCACGTTCGCAATTCATCTACGTGTACTATTATACTTTATGAGGGTGCTAGATGAAACCTTCCATTTAATCATCGACAAGTGTTTTCAGTGAATATTTCAAATATTCAGAACGCGTTAATTCTCGAGACAACTCATCATTGACAGAAAATGCGGAAGGATGATGTATTGTAAATATCTCGCTTTTAACTCGTACGTTGATTGAGAAGCGGTGGATTTATCAATGTTGTGTGAATACAGTTTTATTGGTATTCGAATAATCGGTAGTATGAATCTGACCGGCGATAATGCGCCATTATCCAGCGTAATTATCTCGTAATTAGTGAAACATTTTGATTCGACATCGTCACACATTACGATACCGTAACGTGGTAATGAGTATCGATATATCATCGATTTGTTAAACGTTCTTATTAAAATCAAGTTTGAAAAACGTAATTAGTTTTTAATCGCATAAAAAAAAATTAAGTCAACAATATAACAATATCAACTGAATTGGATTAGATATTATAGCTAACCAATTTATAAGTCAGAGATTGATTATTTTAATTGTTTAATACAAAAAACTACCTTTATAACAAGGACATTGATCAAATAATTAAACAGTTTCACAAAAAATGTGTTCACACATCTTGTTGTCATCGCTGAAAGAACAGATTTTTAAAGTGTTTAAAAATAACATACGTTTCTAAATCTGTTATGTCATTGTCATTGTTACTGTAACATTGTTTTGGATATACGTTTTGTTACTCGTAAAATGTATCACAAGCTCCAACAAACAACTGAAAACATGAACCAAAAACATGAACCAGAAAAGATCTAAAACATACGTGAGTAATGCTAAAACAAAAGTTGGAAATCTTTCGGACCGAGACAACGGGCACGTCAGCGCGTATTTTTTGGGTAACATTCTTATACTGTTTTAAAATACATTTTGCATTTTTACGTTTTAACTGAACTTGAGGTTTCGGCTAATTGTGGGATAAAGTAAAGCGAAGAATACTAACGCCTATACTCAGAGACGTCAAATAGATATGTATAATTGTATATGTTTACATAAACATGAGTACTCTAAAATATCAATCCGTACAATCTCACAGAACAGAAGCCTCATTCTCTCTGTAAATATTAGTACAAATCGTACTCGAAACACTTGACTGATGGAAAAACAGTGATGTACATCTTTATTTTCCTATTATATGCAAGTATCTTACGTCCATGCCATATTATCCAAACCATAATAATGATGTTAGGTAGTCGAAAAATTGCGATACTATGACATCATTAGAAAATAAGGCATAAGTTACACTAGCATTCAGTCCAACTTACTATAAGCTTTTAATATCAAGTATTATTGTAAACGTCTGTCAGCTTTTAACCTCTGTTATTATCAACTATACTTAATTAACACCATAGTAAATCCTAAAATCCTTTACAGAATACCTTTCACCTCAAAAACTATACAAATTCGAACACAATATAAGTAGAACGTAGGAGCCATGAATAGCGTACGTATGCCAAAGAAAGATCGTAAAAAATAAGTCCATATCCAAGTCGGTATGAATGTCACAATTTCCGAATGCAGCCCCAAATAGCGGAACTAGAGCCAACCATTCGTTGGCATCTCATTATTCCCCCCCGGTGTTTGTTCACAAACCTTGAATATATTTCCCTATCTACTTATCCTTCATCTGCCTCTTATTTTTCTGCCTCTTATTTTTCTTGGAACCCAAGCTCACTGTTGCCAAAATAGTAGTAAGGAATGTCTTACTGAAGATACCTGCTCTATAAAAACATGAAAACCCAGTTAAAGACAAATTAGGCTATAGTAAAACTAAACTGTAATAAGACAGTGTTCTGATTAATGAAAACGTATGAAGGAGCGCATATTAGAGACAAGACTTTTTCTCAATTACGAACTGTTCATCTGTCACAGCCTTCTTTGTGACACATACTGGTAGTTCCGCGTCAATCTAATCAGTCTATTTAAAGACTTTTGCACTACTCCAGTGCTCAGGGTGCCTCAGGCTCTTACCAATCACACTCACAAGCTCACAATAATATAAAAAAAACCTTTTGATTTGATTGAAAACTCCTCAACTTTGCTTTCTATAACGTAGATTATAATAATATTTGAAATTGATATATCACGACGTTTCTGGGTATCGAAATTAATGTAAATGATAATGTGCTCCGAGTACTATGGATAGATTAGTCAAATTAAAATATAAAAGTATTCATTGTTTCACCATTCATTTTTGAAGGCAAAAATAACATAACACAAGTAACTTCGTAGAATATATATTAATTACGAACACGAAATCGCCAAAAACACCCGCTACATATCAACATCCCTGCAACATTAAGTTCAACATAACAAGCATTGTTAATTATTCCCTAACCGTTTTACATTAAAGGTACTTAATGAAAAGACCGCATGCCAACTCAAAAAGATATATTAACATATGTTTTTTCACAGATCCGTTTGTATGTAGGTCGTTATATTTGCATGTGGGTGATAGCTTGCACAATTAAGGCGGTCGCGTGAGGTGGTTAATCCTCATGATTATTCTTCGTATATCATTGCCAGCATTACCTATTCAACGCCGCAAGCTATGTACCGCTGTAATCTCGGCCCCTGTTCCAACCCTCTAATAAAAGTACAATCAAACAATTTAAAACTCACGTTTCCGCTTGTGACATCAAGTGTTACCAATTTCTTTTTTAATTTCAACTCTGCACTGTGTTTGTAACAAATTGTACGCAACACGTAAAAAGGGTTGTTTTTAGTGGCCATGTTAAACCAATTACGAGACATGGCAGCTTTTTGATGGGTTAAAAGCCTCGTGCAATACGATGCAGATTTTTATAGTTTCCTTTTAAGGGATTTAATACGATTGGCTTTTTATGTTGGTTCCATTTCAACGGATTAATGTTTAAAACGTTTTATAAAACGCTCAGAAAGGAAAATGGTATTAGAATTGATAAGCTTTATCGTGTCTTTATCATATCACTTAATTTAAAAAAAATCTTATAAGTCTTTTCTCAACTTCTTATACTTTAATAGATTAAGTTAGTAATGCTTCAATAAATTGAATCTTGTTAAGATCAGCCGGCGGGATCTTGAGTGGAGCTTGTGATAGAAGTTAGTTATAATAACTTTAGTATTATGAATATATGAATCTTTTGATAGCTGATACTGGTTGTACTGCTTTTTCTTGAAAATATAATTTGTGTTTTGCTTTTCAAAGGTACGTTTTCGTTAACGATCGCAGAAACAGGCAGCAACTACTGATCGCAAGCAGCAGTGTCAGCTCACTGGAAATGTCATAGTTTCAAAGAAACCTGTAGTGGTGCTTGCGGTCAGTCGCTGCCTACTGTTACGGTCGCTACCGAAAACAGACCTAAATATGGAACACAAAAACATTAGTGTCCTCAATTTGTGATTTGAAAGGAAGCCAAAGATATGAAGACTAATGTTCGAAGTTGTTATTTTCAAAGAAATTGGCATTCGTCGTCGTGGCACCATGGAATGCCTATTAGTTAAACTATAATCCGATCATATTAATAATGGAAGCATATTATCGTATCTGATTGAACGATTAGAATGTCAACACTTTACCCGGTATCTGAGATGGCGATCGAGTTCAGTTATTGGGTCGTTATATAATTACTAACTATTCAATAGTTATTGACGCGCCGATTCCAAGCGTTAAGTCAATCGTGTAATTTAACTCTCGATTTGTAAAGTGAGTAATAAAGATCAGAAATATAATTCTTGGTGGATTCTTCTCAAAATCTTTTGGCCGAAAATACCTGTGCTGGTTCCACCAATTGGAGTTACAGTTTTGAAAGCTGGTAAGGCAGTTTTGGGTAAAATATGTTACTGTTTGGTTATATTATATTTCCTACTCTAAAAACCGATATGGCAGAGTGGTTAGAGCGCCGCCGCTGCCGAGATTCTCATCAAACGTGAATTTATTTATTTTTCTAAAAGAACTTATCGTCCATTCTTAATAGGGTTCTTCAACAATAATGGAACTAAAATAAATATTAGTAATTAGATTAATGGAGAAAAGTGGCCCAGAATAGGAATACTTGGAAGGAATGGGGAGAGGCCTTTGCAGCGGTGGGACACAAATGGCTAATAATAATAATTAGATTACAGATTTATCTAAAAAATTTATAGCATTTTTATAAAGACTTTTAAGACATATTTCCATTATATTGTCCTATTTAGATAGTCAAATAACGTAAATTAACTAAAATTTTGTTACATAATTCTTTATTTCACTCCCATTTCACCAACTGTAAATAATCATAAGAAAAAATACGATAACCGTTTCACCCAGATTTTAAACAAATCCTTGAAATCTATTCTATATTTATAAAAAGAGATTGATCTAAACTTCGATACATCCATTTATTTATAAACCAAAGACATTGACCTGAAAGTTTTCTCTACATTTCTCTGCAATCACTTTGCTAGTTTAGACAGATTAAAAAATGAAATTCCTTCGTAATTATTATACCCAGATCCATGCATTAATTTGCTTGTTAAGTCTTATTAATAAGATAAGACTTAACAAGCAAATTTTAGGACTACCGCACACCCCTCTCTCCTCCAAGACCTAAATTAACCTTAAGCTTTTACTATTATCAAATCTAATTGATTATATTACATATCCTAACATATTTTTTTAACTCGCATAAAAACTAAGTCTGCCGCTGATAATTTTAATGGATCGGCCGACCCAGAAGCGTTAGCTCAAAAAAACGAATAAGTATTATCTCGATAAAACCTACTTTTACGAAAGTCAAGCTTCCTAAATCATGCCATATCAGGCTTTAGCCCCCAAAATCAAAACCCTGGGTCCAATTGCCCTGGATGCCTGTGTAGTAGTATAAGTGAGTATGTATTCTGTGACAGTATATAATTCAGGTATTTAGCGTAATAAAGTTAGTCTTGCTCTGTACTTCGTTCGTTTCACTTGAAACCCCATACTCCCACCTTACATGGCGACCCTGCCGAAGAAGGAGTCCGCTCGGTAACGCGATGCGCGTCCCTTTTTAGGAGTGGAATTTTTGTGGAACTATTTTGATGGACTAATAAATAATCATGGAGTTAGATATACTTTATTCGTGCCCGCAAATATACGTGCAAAAAAAGACATGGGGAAACAACAATCAAAAGAAGAGACAATAATAGTGCAAAATGCAGCAGCAGGCGACAATAATTCACACTTGGAGGAAGTCAGAGTACACCTTTCCACTATTAACATATTATTGGGAATAATTGTACTGATCATATGTGTTGGAGTAATATATTGCGTTTATCGAACGTATAAGAGGTGCCACATGAAGTGGATATCGTCGGAAATAACCCGGAATACGTTGCGGAGGTCCCTATTCCGTCAGTTCCAGCAGCCCGTTCTTCCCATGGCCGCAGCAGACGAGACTTACCAGCCAGGCCAGGCCGTATACTCCAAGGCGAAAGTGTGAGTGCAGTGCGAAAATAATTAAATCGTAGCACGTACGTGCGTAGTGCCGTGTATTATAGTGTCAAATATATTATTATACGTCTTGGGAAAACATATCCATGGACCGTATTTTAAGTAATGAACTTTATCGTATAATTATGCGCTCATTTTTGTTTTGTTTTTAAAAATTATTAATCACTTAAAATGTTTACTCTTGATGTATTTACGTGCGTACTACATATTATATTGGTGGTAAGTTATGGCTTTTGTTTTAAATCAGTTATATGAAGAATTAAAGAAAGTAAAATCATATTTAATTAAAATTGGACCAAGTAGACGACAGGGGAATATATTACAAATTAAGCTAAAGGAAGCGAATGTTATTTTTAATGAGTATACCAGTTGGTTATTAAATTTCAAAAAAGAGATAAGTGAGGGAAAATTTAAATGTGAGGAGATATCGCTTTATGAGAATTCATGTAGAAAGTTCGATTTGTTATATAAGGATATTTTACACTTGTGTGCCGATTGTGTTGAAAACAAAGGTTGTAACGAAATGGATACTTTTGATTTAAAAACGGCTTTGACCTTAATGCCCGTTATGTCAAACGATGAAGCGAGCATAAAGCAGTTAATAGATAATATTCAGTATTACGATTCCTTGCTCAAATCATCTGATTGCAAAAATAACTTAATTAAATTTGTATTAAAAAGCAGACTATCACAATCTGCCAAATTACGTCTCCGAGATAATTATTCTTGCATTGAAGCTTTAGTTACTGATATGAAAAAACAATTGTTACCAAGTAAAGGGGCTACGGCTATTCAAAAAAAGTTACATATTACAAAACAAAATGACATGTCTATTTCAGATTTCGGAGAGGAAATCACGGAGTTGTTTGTGAACCTTACGATTGCACAAGCCGACGGAAATACTGAAAACTACAATGTTTTGAAACCTATCAATGAAAAACAAGCGATTAAGCAGTTTTCCGATGGCTTGCGAAATCGTAGGCTCAGTACTTTGATAGCGGCTAGGAATTTCAGCTCGCTGAAAGATGCGATACAGGCAGCCAAAGATGAGGAAACTTCGTCCCCCTCCTCTTCAGGTGAGGTAATGGGTATGTATAATCAAAATTATAGATCTAGAAATTTTAATAACAACCTTAGGTATACCCGTGGAAGACCCAATCGTCCAATTTCTTCACATAGAGGACACGCGTCCCGAGGGAGATCGCAGCGCGGTTGGAACTCGCCGTCGTCGCGAGGCCAAGGACAGCGCGGAGCTTACAGTCGAGGTATGTACAACAGATCTTATCGTGGAAATACGCGTAAAGGGATGAATAGGAATTACGTAAATATTATTAATGAGCATGAGAAGCCCACTTCGGATGTAGAACCACAGTTGGACAAATTTTTTCGTGAATAATCAATATCATTCCATTTTAAGCAGTAGTAGCGATTGTTTTGTTAATTTGTCTATAGCTTCACTTAATAAAACTTATTCATTCTTAATCGATACGGGTGCATCATTATCAGCTATATCATATAAACATGTAAATCAATTGAATATCCCATTTCATGAAGATAGTATTACAATAAATGGACTCGGGGGCAAAGTACAAACTATCGGATATGTTTACATTCCAATATCTATAAAAGGAGAAGTTATTAAGCATAAGTTCTTTGTATTTAATTCATTGCCCATATTATCTAATGGAATTATTGGACGTGACTTTTTAGAACGATTTAGGGCGTCCGTAGACTTCAATGAAAACATTTTATCTTTAGATTTTGGTTTGGCACAAAACGTTATGATACCTATTAACAGTAGTTGTAAAGTAGATAAATTTTATATGCCATCTCGCAGTGAGTCGGTGCATTTTATTCAAACTGAATTTAAAACGGACTGTATTATTTGTTCAGAGGAATTACAGGATGGTCTTTATCTTGCTAGTTCGATTGCAAGTCCGATAAATGGCATGGTTCCAGTTAGAATTTTGAATACCACTGATAAAAATATTTCACTAGCTAGTATTAGTCCAAAAGTAGTCCATAGTCTTAGTGATTATAGTATTTGCTCTTTTGATAAGTCAGAGAATACCTCAGATAGAGTAAAATCTTTATTTTCTTTATTAAATTTAAACGATCTTAATAGCGAAGAGTCAGAGAGTATAAAAAAGATTTGTGCCAAGTATGCAAACATTTTTTACTTGCCAGGAGATAAATTGTCTGTTACGGATATTTATAAACACGATATTTCTTTAAAACCGGATGTTGCTCCAGTTTTTGCAAAACCTTACAGATTGCCTAGGGTTCATAAAGAGGAAATTAAGAAACAACTTAGTGAAATGCTAAAACAAGGCATTATCGAACCTAGTAGAAGCAACTGGTCGAGTCCTGTATTATTAGTACCTAAAAAATGTGATTCTACTGGACAGAAAAAATGGCGTTTAGTGGTAGACTATCGAAAGTTGAATAATTGCATAGAAGACGATAAACATCCGCTCCCCGACATTACAGAAATATTAGAGTCGTTGTCTGGAAGTGTATATTTTTCACATTTAGATCTAAACCAAGGTTATTATAATGTCGAATTAGATAAAGAGAGTAGAAAATACACAGCTTTTTGTTCGGGTCAATACCAAATGTGTCGGATGCCTATGGGTTTAAAAACCAGCCCTAGTTCATTTTCCAGGCTGATGAATTTGGCAATGTCAGGTCTAAACAATGAAATCTGTTTAATTTACATGGATGATTTAATAGTTTTTGGTCGTAATTTAGAATGTCATAATAGAAATTTGCAGAATGTATTCGAAAGATTACAAAAAGTAAATCTAAAGTTAAATCCTTCTAAATGTACGTTTCTAAAGAAACAAATTTTGTATTTAGGACACTTGATATCAAATGAAGGTATTCTACCCGACCCAGAAAAAGTTGCAATAGTCGAAAAATACCCTTGTCCCCAGAATGTAGACGAAGTTAAAAGATTCGTTGCATTCACAAACTATTATAGAAAGTTTATTCCAAAGTTTTCCGAAATTGCATATCCCCTGAATCATCTTTGTAAGAAAAATGTAAATTTTATTTGGAATGAACAATGTCAGAATGCATTCAATACACTTAAACAACGTATTATTTCACCTCCTATTTTAGATTACCCAGATTTTTCACAAGACAATCATTTTATATTACAAACTGACGCTTCTAATAAGGCAATAGGAGCAATTTTATCAAATAAAAATGAACGTCCCGTAGCTTTTACTAGTAGAACATTGAATAAAGCAGAGTCTAATTACCCGGTCATAGAAAAAGAGCTATTAGCTATAGTTTGGGCCGTTAAACATTTTCGCCCTTATTTATATGGTCAATATTTCAAAATAAGAACAGATCATAAGCCATTGATTTACTTATTCGGAATGAAAGACCCTTCAAGTAGGCTTATGAAGTTTCGATTATTATTAGAAGAGTATAATTTTGAAGTAGAGTATGTTAAAGGTTCGGATAACGCAGCTGCAGATGCTTTATCTAGAATCTGTTTAACATCGAAAGAATTGAAGGATATGTGTTACGATATTAATGTATTGACACGAGCTCAATCAAAGAAGAATAACATTCCAGATTCTTCCTCGTTGGATATGGTACACACTGACTCGAGGCCTGATCAACCAAAAGTCGTGAGTACTCATGTTAAACCGGTAGAATCAGTAGAGATGTGTATGGTGAATGCCAATGATTTAATAAAGTTGAGAAAGTTAGGACATATATGTCAAGAAAATGAAACGTTTTGTTATGATTCAAAGAAAAAGGTAATATATATAAAATATCTTAGTTCAGACTCACAAATGACGCGACGCGAATTCGTGAATGAACTAGATAAATTTTGTGATGATATTAAAGTAAACGAAATATGCATAATAAAGAAAGATGGTAATAAAGATTTTATTAAGAAATTGATTAAAGAAATAAAGAGTATGGAGAATAGGAAAGGCCCACGCCTTTGTATAATAAATAATGTAAAAGCGATTTATAACAGAGATGATAGGAGAGTAATTTTAAACGATTTCCATCTCCTGCCTAGCAGTGGCCATGCTGGCATGAGAAGGATGATCAATAATATTAAAAGATATTATTATTGGCCTGGGTTAGATAATGATGTCAGACAATATGTTAAACGATGTGACAAATGTCAACGTCAGAAACATTCCTTACCGATAAAGGAACCAATGAATATAACAACAACTGCCAATACGGCGTTTGAAAAGGTATATCTCGATTTAGTAGGTCCATTTGAAGTTGATAATAATAATTACTCATATATTTTAACCCTTCAATGTGAACTAACCAAGTATGTTGAGGCTCCCTTGATATCTAAAAAAGCAGAAGAAGTAGCAAAAAGTTTTGTTAACAATTTTATCCTTAGGTATGGAGTGCCGAAAGAAATAACTACAGATAGAGGAAAGGAGTTTATCGCAGCTACGTTTAAAGAGGTATGTAGTTTATTACAAATAAGACAGTTAAACTCTACAGCTTATCATCATCAATCGTTAGGCGCATTGGAAGTATCTCATAAAAATTTAAATTCTTTTCTTAGAATTCAAACCGACAATCACTCTGAAACATGGAGTAGTTGGCTTCCATTCTGGTCATTTGCTTTCAACACAACGGTCCACTCAGAAACAAAATTTACTCCCTATGAATTAGTATTTGGAAAGAAATGTTCACTACCCAGTAATTTAACCGCACATTTAGAACCATTGTATAACCTTGATGACTACCCCTGTGAACTAAAATATCGTTTACAGATGTCACAAAAGGAAGCTAGGAACAATTTGTTAAAATGTAAACAAAATAGAAAATTAAATTATGATAAATATACTAATCCAATTATTTACCAGCCTAATGATATGGTGTTGGTTAAAAATGAAACTGGTAACAAGTTATGTTCATTATTCTCAGGTCCTTATAAAGTAGTTAACGATAAAACACCCAATGTAGAAATATTAAAAAATGGAAAAATAGAAATAGTACATAAAAATCGTACAAAGTTATATATACAATGAATTATGAAGTTATTATTATCTTTTACTATGTTTTATTGAATAATTTAACCAACGTATATGGTGAATGTAAAAAAAAAAAAAAAAAATGTATTTTTTGTAATCTTGTATTGTCATTATCATGTTGTATTGCTTTGTAAAAAAAAAAAAAAAATATATGAATGAAAAAAAAAAAAAAAAACTGTAATCTTCTGTAATCTGTAATGTAATCTTGTATTGTTATGGTATGTAAAAAAAAAATGTACCTATGTAATATTTTTTTTTCTCTTGGATGGATGGTGTAGTAGTATAAGTGAGTATGTATTCTGTGACAGTATATAATTCAGGTATTTAGCGTAATAAAGTTAGTCTTGCTCTGTACTTCGTTCGTTTCACTTGAAACCCCATACTCCCACCTTACACCTGAATCCATCTCTGCTTTGACTGTAGTGTTGTTGTTATGTCATAACAATTTTAATAGCCCTCCCGTTCCCGTTTGGTACTTTGAAGTATCTGACGGGTACAAATGGCTGACAATTTGTTAGTAAAGCACGGGCCCGTGATTGAAGCGTTTGTGCAGTTTATCACTCCGTTTCAGCCGCGTCTGATGTACACTACACGTATCATAACACTGTCCCTATGTGCATTTAACACAACTGTTGGTTGAATAACTATAAAGGAACGATTTGATTACTTTACCTAATGTTACGTGATTTTATTGTAACCAAATCATTATCTTAATGAGACCAAATGATTGAATAAAAGCGTATAAGGGTATGATATGGCGCATTTGCCGAATTGTTCTCTATGCCCTGTTATTTGCACTACATTCGACCTCAACAGGGCTGCAGATGATACAGTCACCCTGGTAAAGTTCTGGGTTGGTTCAATTTAGTGCCAGTGACACGCAAAGAAGTGTGTTGCTGTTAATGTTGTTTTCTTTATCCTTGCTACAACATAATGACCACAGTTTTATTGACACCAGATGTAACTCATGCCAGTATTTTAACATGAGTCTATTGTTAAACGGAATCATGGTTGGTGTTATGAAATGTTTGTATAAACTCTTTTTTATGTTGTTATTGATTATATCATAGTTTTATTGTGTGGTTAATTATTTAGGACATGTCCGGCCGAATATCAAACCTATATTTAAAAAGTATAATTATTGATTAATGAATTAAACTGCATTAATTATCAACATTTCATATAACAGATAGAAATAATTGAAAAAATAATCATTACGCTTACATCAGTGTCGTTGATTTCGATTAAGCTGCAAGTTCAATGCATAGCGAACAACACAAACGGCAAAATTCTGTGTATGAAATCGAATCACCGCTTGTGAACATGCAAGTCAATCTCGCTCTTATAATCAAGTTAACAACAGCAAATTGAACCGTACAGTTAGCATGAAGTAGGAAATTCAGTTAAAAGTTCTGACGTTTTGTCTTGCAGCAATCTAACAGGCCGTGTCATTGTACATAACAAATCTGTAACATTTCAAACGTAATGGAAATCCTATGAAATGGGGAGCGAGCAGTCGTGAGATGTCAGTGCGTCTCGCCTACGCAGTAGTTTATTGGGATTCACCAAACTAACGCACTCTACGAGTACTATTATTAGAATAACCTTATTTTACTCACCGGATTTACACTCGACACATAACTTGGAACATTGGACATTATATTTAGAATACTATAAATAAATTAAACTCCGGCTATTTAGATTCACAGTTATAAAATGGAATCGCTGCTTATTATGAAAATATCCTGAGATTCGTATTGGACCAACGTGAATGTTATAATTATCGGATATTGACAGTATGCAGGCAGTTTTTGCATTAAAATGTCTACCAAATGGCAGAGATTTATTTTTACTCCCATTATGTAGTTTAGTAGTAGTTTATCACTTAATATTGCAATTAGAAAACATACATAAATAAACACAACATTGGTTCACAATTCGCGGAAATATCACCGCAAATATGACACCTATGAAAATGATGAGATTCCGCAGAACTTTGCCATAGTTAAAGTTCAATAGAGTACCTATATCGACAAAGTAATAAAATACTCAATAAACAAAATCACTAAAAATATAATCACAAATAAATCGGTAAAACATGTAATATGTTTTGTCTGGCTAGAGGAAACAAAAACCAAAGTTGTTGCTCTGAAAAGAGTAATTTATTTGTTAATACAAATCAAACTTAAATCTAATCTTAAACTATCTAAAGAACATTAACAAATTTATGATATTTTACTAACCTGAAAAGAGAAACAACATTTGAAGCTATTGTTTCCCTTGTTATTTTTGACAATCACCGTTGAGAACTATATTATTATTATACAAATTGTAATAAAATTGTTTTATAAAATTAAACATGGGCTTTTTCTAACAACAACCAAGTGAAAAGAATGAGTGAGTGAACGGAACAGATTAATATTCCTAGAATGAACATTTTAGTCTATTAAGTATAGATAATTAAAACTTAAACTAATACGCGGGATATTCAAAATTAATGAAGTTGAAGAGCGGAAGAACTTCATTTACATCTCCCCCCCTAGGATTGTAAATAAAATTCCTCCGGCACTGGTACAAGCTTTGTAATATGAAACAGATTAGATTCTAATTTTTTATGTCCTGTGTCTATCCTATAAATAGAGGTTGACAATTTTTCTAAAATTCTGTAAGGTCCAATTTTTAATTCATCCAGTTTTTTCCTATTTAATCTATTTCCATTTTCTACATAAACTAAGTCACCTACATTTAATTCACATTTCTTTCTGTTTTTATCAAATTGTTGTTTATTATAGTTGTGAGAATTTAACGTTCTTTGAAAGGCTAACTGTCTATCTTGTAATAACTTATTTTGTGTAATATGTTCTTTCAATTCATCTGGTAGGATATTAATACATTTTCCTTCTAATAGATATTTAGGGGAGAACCCTGTTACAGTATGTTCGGTTTCATTGTATTTTTGAGTACATTCATGAGCTATACTTGACCATGCTAACTTTACATTTTTTTCATTAATCTTACATCTTATCTTATTAACTAAAGTCTGATTTAATCGTTCATTTAAACCATTTGAAAAAGGTGCATTTACTGCAGTGAAAATAATAGGTATACTTTCTTGTTGCAAAAAACTTTTAAATTCTTTGGAATTGATACCCGGATATTGATCAGACAGAATCATGCCAATTTTGTTTTCAGGAATTACTTTTTTTACAAGCTGAATAAAGTCATTTGCGCTTTGTGTCTTTGAAGTCAAGATGTAGGCGTATCTTGTGAAATGGTCTACCATAAGGTGTAAATATGTTTTTGTAGAGCGTGAGCCACCAAATCCACCAATGGTGTCTATAGAGACTATCTCAAAAGGATAAGTGGCGGGACCCAGATGTGACATTAATCCATATTTAAATTTAGTTCTTGATTTATTTTTTATACATACTTCACAACTGTCGCAAACTTTCCTAATATTTTGTATCAAATTCTTCGCTACATAAAATGGTATAATTTTATTTTCTATTTGTTTCGTACCTATATGGCAGTATGTATTATGTATATTTCTTACAATTTCTTTACTAAAACCTTCAGTAAGTATAATCTTTTCTTTATTTCCTATCTTTTTAAAGTATATTTTATTTTTTAATATTAGTTTATTTTTATATACTTTTATATCTTCATTTTTTTCTTGGTCATTTTGTATATCTTCTAGTTTAATAAAGTTAACAACTTTTAAAACTTCTTCCTGATGTACATGTGATTCTAATACAGGGTTTCTACTTAAACTATCTGCTTCTAAATTATCTTTTCCCGGTGAATATATGATTTCAAAATTAAATTGTGATAAGTAATATGTAAGATCTCCTAGTTCTTCATCTGTTCTGGCTTTTATATTCATTTTTTCCAGAGGTTTATGATCCGAAAATACTTTAAATCTTTTTCCTATAAGCCAATGCTGCCAATATTTGACTGCTTCCTTTATTGCTAAACATTCTAAATAAATTGCCTTTTTTCGTTTTTGACTGTTATTTAATTTCCTAGAAAAATATGCACATGGCTTTTCATCTCCATTATGTTGTGGTTGTTTCAAAATAGCTCCTATTCCCTGTATACTAGCATCTGTGTAAATATGTATAGGTAAATTTGGATCAAAAATTGCTAAAATAGGTTTTGAACATAGCATTCCCTTTATTGTATCAAAAGATTCTTGACATTTGTCTGACCAAATAAATTTTTGATCTTTCCTCAATAAATTGTGTAGAGGATCTAAAATGATTGATATTTTTGGTACATATTTTCCATAGAAGTTAATTTTACCTAAAAATTGTCGAACATTCTTTTTTGTTTTTGGAACAGGAAAAGCTTTAATTGCAATTAAGTTATCCTTAATTGGACTAACAGTATTATTTTTTATTACATGGCCTAAGTATCGTACAGAATCCTGAGCAAAACTACATTTAGAGAATTTCAATCTAAAGCCCTCTTTTGAAATAGCCTCCAATAGCAATGATAAATGTTTAATATGTTCCTCAAAGGTCGGTGAAAACACTAAAACATCATCAATAAAATTTACTGCAAAATCTGATAACTTATATTTCCTAATAATGCTAGCAAGTATTCTTTGAAAGATTGCAGGTGCTGTTTTCAGGCCAAATGGTAGACAGGTCCATTGGAAGTGATTTTCTTGGGTAACAAATGCCGTTTTCATCCTATCTGCCACTCTTAAAGGTATAGACCAGAAAGCTGAATTTATATCTAATGTTGAGTAGTACTTACAGTTTCGTGTTTTTACCATTAAATCTTCTATTAGTGGAAAGGGTTGTGATTGAGGAACTACTATTTTATTTAAATCACGGAAATCAATGCATGAATATCTAAATGATTTACTGAGATAATGAAGTTTCCTGTTTCTATGTGCTCATTAAAGTTTACCGTCCACTTATCCGGCATATCAAAACTAGATTTCATTGAAACATCCTCGGTATTACTGAGGTATTGTTCATTATCTTCAATTTTATTACCCGTGAAGCCAGGAATATTTTCATTTTTTTTATTACCTGTGAAACCAGGAATATTATTTATCGTTTTGTCACCTGTAAAGCCAGGAATATTATTTATTGTTTTGTCACCTGTAAAGCCAGGAATATTATTGTGTTTCATTTCTTTATTTTTATTTTGTGTGATTATCAATTTTTCATTTTGTATAAGTTGGAATGTTTGTATGCAGTCTAATCCTATCAAAAAATCATAGTCAAAATTGTTTTCATCTATAACAAATATATTCATATTCCTTTCTATTTCAAAAATCTTTATTTTTAATGTAACTATTCCTATAGATTTTTTTACACCATTAATCGTTTTTAAATTAGCCTGACTATTGTAGTGTTTAATCGAGTTTGTTTTTAAAGATAATAGTCGTGAATTTATTAAACTCACATTTGAGCCCGAATCATAAACTCCCAATGTCTCTATGGAATCATTTATTTTTAGTTTTATTTTGATTAATGGTGGAATTACAAGTTTTTTGGATCTATTTCATTTAACTCAATTTCCAATTCTGAATTATTAACACTCCTAATGGGTTCTCTTTTTAAATAATTATTTTCCTTATTTTTGAACCAACACACAGATTCTGAATGATACCTATTTCCCTTTTTTTCTTTCTCACATATTCTACATGGTAGTTCCTTTACAAATGTTTTTTTTGTTTTATTGTCAAAGTCTACTGCCCCTTTTCCTACAATTTTTGTATTTGTTGAAATGAAATGCTCTAAACCTCTAATATTATTAAATAAGTCTTCAGTCTCTTTTAGTGAAATACGGTCAATCTTATCTCCTATGAACTTAGGAAGCCCGATAACAATCAAATCGATTAAAGTAGGTTTATCTATAAGTCTGTTTATCTCTAGTAAAAGTTTCTCTTTCTTTAAAGCATATTCTAGTAATGAGCCCTGCTTATATTTATAAAGAATTGCATACCTTATCGGTGACCAACCTTTGCTTGCAAAAGTTTCTGTAAAGTTTCTTTTCCACATATACCATTGTGAATTAATTGTATATTTAATAAGCATAGAACTGTACCAGTCATGACATGAATCCTCCAAGAATAATCTAAACACTTGAATCTTGTCACTATCTTCATTTAAGCCTAACCGAGTACATTCAGCTTCAAAGATAACCATCCACTGCGTTACACTTGATGTTTTTCTAGTGAATTTTTCCAATACAAACATTTCAGACAACTTCTTTACATTAGACAGTTTAGGTTCCTTCGTCGACGTTTCGACAACCTCCTGCTGAGTTTTTGAAGTAATCTCCTCCAGTAAATATCCTTTAAATTGCATGTTTCCAACTTCATCCATATAATTTTCACGTAGTTCTGGTGTTATTGAAAACCAAACTTGTCTTTTTTCATGCCTTTTCAGCAATGTGGCTTTTACCTTTTGATAGGTTTGGGTTTTAGTGACAGCGTCGTGTAATTTTACCGGTTGAAACATTTCGGGAATTTGAAAGTAATTGTTCTCCATATCCATGATGGCGCACACGCAAACCACGTTTGTTTTCGGATCTTCGCCAGATTTTACTATAAACTCGAATTTCAGCTTCTCCATTATTACCAATTGAATCAACAGCTTGGAAAATGTTGTTTTGTAATATGTTTTGTCTGGCTAGAGGAAACAAAAACCAAAGTTGTTGCTCTGAAAAGAGTAATTTATTTGTTAATACAAATCAAACTTAAATCTAATCTTAAACTATCTAAAGAACATTAACAAATTTATGATATTTTACTAACCTGAAAAGAGAAACAACATTTGAAGCTATTGTTTCCCTTGTTATTTTTGACAATCACCGTTGAGAACTATATTATTATTATACAAATTGTAATAAAATTGTTTTATAAAATTAAACATGGGCTTTTTCTAACAACAACCAAGTGAAAAGAATGAGTGAGTGAACGGAACAGATTAATATTCCTAGAATGAACATTTTAGTCTATTAAGTATAGATAATTAAAACTTAAACTAATACGCGGGATATTCAAAATTAATGAAGTTGAAGAGCGGAAGAACTTCATTTACTTTGCCATAGTTAAAGTTCAATAGAGTACCTATATCGACAAAGTAATAAAATACTCAATAAACAAAATCACTAAAAATATAATCACTAAAAACTTTGCCATAGTTAAAGTTCAATAGAGTACCTATATCGACAAAGTAATAAAATACTCAATAAACAAAATCACTAAAAATATAATCACAAATAAATCGGTAAAACATACAAACATCTCAAAACGAAATCGTCTTTGTTTACATATCTTGAATAGCTCTTTTATAGATTCTTCGATAGCTGGGAGAGTGGTTGTGTTCTATGTGATCGACGGTTATCCATTGTGTACTTATCTGGAGTTCCCCAAGAGCGAACAAAGGGCCCGTTCGCGCATCTCAAGGCTCAGCGCTGGAGTGCTGAACACAGCACTACACAGCGATTTTAAAATGACACTCCAAATAGGGCTGCCATCAAACGACTTCAAATACTTTTATTTATACACATTAATTATGTAAGCCAATTGTTCTGCCATTGATTGAGGGACGATAGCTGCACATTACAAATTATTGCGGTCTCATTTTGAAGAGCCTCAGACGTGCAGAAAAATAAAAAAGGATTGTAAACGCGAAGTTTCGCGGTGAATTTGTAATGTACCATTCTTTATCAACCACATTTCTCTCTAAAGCTTATTAACACGTCACCTAAAATAACTTTAATTTAATATGCGTACATAAAAATGCAAGATAAAAACATAAATAAGCTTTTTCGCGTTTCAAAAGCGCTACTTTTAGCGCGTCTCAGAAAGTAGGCTGCAAGGCAAAGAGATATGAGCGCTGCCAACCCTAGCCAGGTTAATAGGGTTGAAAGAAATCTAAAAAGCGAAAAATGTCGGGGAAAACTGAAGAGACATCGGCAGCGTGTTGAGCACGCCTCACTTCAGTGTGGCCGCTGCGCTTACTGGAAATAAAATCCGCTATATTTGCAACACTTGATAAGTAGGACTCAAGGATTGAAATGGATATTTTGTATTGGTTGAATGGTACTGTAGAATAGAGAGTAGCTACTGAAGAGTAATATGGATTCTTGGGATTGGTTGAACAATGATGTCGTTGAGACATTTTTTTTGGAAAAGATGTATATTTTTGTTGGATAAAAGTGATTATTTTTTATAAGTATCAATGTGAATAAATAATAGTTTTGACGTTAAGTGACCTTAACTCATAAGTTGCACATTGTTGGGTTTTTGAGACAAAATAAACAGTTACGGGATATAAGTCAAAATATAAAATATCCGGCTAGGATTATAATCAATAATTTCTACCTATTCGTGATTATAATCAATAACATCTCTTTGTACAGGTATAATTAATTTAGCCTTATATAACCAAATTCACCGTTATAACTAAACTCGACCAGTTCTTAATCCTAGTTCACGAGCTAAACTGAGATCAAAACAACAAAAAATCACTATAATCGAGTTCAGTTAAACATGGTTCGAGATAAAAAACGGCGAATTTGGCCCTTAGTGGCTGTAACAATAATTAATAAATTATATATATTTGTTAAATTTTAGCTATTTAGAATCAACAGTTTTTAATGATTCTTTTGTCTACAGGTCACTTCCCAAATTGTGCAGTCAAGAAGAAGAGTCCGGCAAGCCACCGCAAGGTGGCGTTTTGACCTTTGAACCTATCCATCATGACCATGACTTCTGCGAACGTGTCGTGATCAACGTAAGTACTGCCATTACTACTACAGTTCTTCTTCTTCATCGAGTGGATGGTCAACCTGACCAATCCTGGTGTCAGAGTTATTGAGCCGCCAAAGGCCTCTGACATGGCTCATGTAACGACTACTATTACAGTTAGTAACAGGTCAATTAATATAGATTCACTAGAGATAAAGAGAATAACTAGTGAATCTGTGAGTTTTACACCCATACCCAGAGACGTCAAATGCTTACTTAGAAGAGATTCAATAAGTGATTTTGACATGTAATGTACATTCGTCAATTAGTTAAATATTTATTTAATGGACGTCTCTAAGCGGCAGTTAGACTTTCCCAGTTGGGTCATTTTGTTTATGATCGGATGTAATATGATCTAAATGACAGATTATTCTATCGAAAACTTTTCATAAAAAAAATCTATTTTGTCACTCGTTTAACTTGCCTTCTCACAAAATAAACTACGAATTAACACTAAGGCCAAGCTTTGGCAGTAGCTTGCCGTTGCCGAAAGCAACCATTTCTTCTTTATCACAAAATTCATGTGGGTCGCCACGGAGGAGCGAAGCACTTACTGCGTCTTCTCTATTTCTTGTGGGTCTCACAGACCGGCGACTTGTAGAGAAAAGCAGCTGAAACGGTGTGGTATAAAAGATTAATACCTGAAGTATTAAAAGCTTAGTTTGGGTTAAGATACCGATGTCTGAATTTGTCATGTAATTTTATTTCTTTTATCAAGATCGAGTCCAGAAAATATATATCCAATATTTACTTCTTTAATTACACGTTACAAATAAATTATATCTTGAAAAGACCGTCACAGAATATACTTCAAAGATTTCTCGTAATCACTTTGCCGACTGGACTGGACACCGCGCTACAAGGTCCTGAAAGGCATTCTCTGAAACGATATTGTCTAAAGAAGGACGCTCTTAATATTTGCTATTGTTTTTATAAGCTTCCAAAATGCCTTTTCTTCGTAAGGCCAAGATACCAAGGCAGCGTAATTTACTAGGAATGTTCGTTAAGATTCATTTCTGCGAATTGTTGAATAAATGAACTTCACTTGCCAGTAACGAAACCTTGTTAAACCTACATAGCTATTGCTTGAAGCAAATAGGAGTCTCTACTATTATTAAAAAGAGGTTAAACACATTTCTTTTCTTGTATGTCTGTTATCTCAGGAACTACCAATCCGATTTGACTAATTCTTTTGTAATGGATAGCCACATTCAACGTAAAGGTATTACGGCCATTTTCATCCCGAAATTCCAACAGAAACGGGCACAACGCGGGTAAAACTGCGGGGTGCTTTTACTTAAATTGTTAAATTGTTTTTTTCTTAAAACGTTATCGCTCGGTAAACACACCTCTAAAAACTCTTTTTGGACACTTTTCACTTTCCCACCGACGATTTTTGTATTAAATCTATGATGAATTTTGTGGCAACAGCACTCAAATTGTTAATGTTGGTTGCCAACCAGTTAGAACTACGGAAACAATTATTTAAAACGTTAACTGCATAATAAGGTCACAACGCTGTTTGCCTGAAAATGAAATATTGTTTATATTAATATTAAGTTTTTGTTTACACAAAATTAATACTTTGGTAGGTTAGATTGTGTAAGATAGAATGGTTTGGCATGATAAGACATCTAAAAGCTTATATACGTTCGAATTGAGAAACCTCCTCCTTTTTTGAAGTCGATTCAAATTAATGATTTTTGTACAAAACAAAACCTTTTTACTCGGTTATAGTACCTACATAAGCGTTATGTAATTGTGAAATCTTTATTATAACTATTCTAGGCTATACTTGGTGGCCTAGCAAATAACATTCTTAATTTAAAAACCTCGTATGCACAATGGGCCTTATTCGCTATGATAAACGCTTATTAACAGCATTTTAACTATCAAATGGTTTGTCTCTTTCCGACATAAGCTTTATCCCGAAGAGCAAAAGAAACAAAACACTTAATTACAGTGTTTTAGTTAAAGAACGTTTATGAACGAGGCGGCATCAGTTTATGATAAAACAATTGAACATCATTCAACAAAATCACGTCACAATTTTAACAAAATCGAATCGCACAATTGCTACAAACATTTGTAACGAACAAATACCTAGTGACAGGAAACCGAGCCAAAAACTATCGATTTTCTTTTGATTACGTAAAAAGTTTGCATGTCAATGAACAGTAAAGTGGTCACCCAAGTCGATGGTCAAGTTGTGATACTACAATTAGTACCTGTTGATTTATGTACTTACGGGTTTTTGACTTGTTAGTAAATAGTACTGGAACGGTCGCTAGTAATTGGTCAGTGTTTCTAAAATAGGCGACGACCGTACGGATGTGTGACAAGTACAGCCGCAGCATTCTAAATGTATAGTCGGCGGTAATTGTTGTACCAAGCATTGGTACAGCAAAACTATATGTATATACGACATCTGGGTGTCAACTATATATTTCTGTTACGTATTTGTGTATGTATAAGTAGTAGTATCAGTTAGTTAGATTCCATGATACAAGCCTAAAGCTTAGTTTGGGTCTAATTAACCGTGTGTGAATTTGTCCGGGTAATATATTATTTTTATATAATATTATGTACAACCACAGCTTTCCTTTTAGTGTTCCAATTCTCCATTAAGCCGGTCACCGCATGCAATTAGCGGTGACCGCATCAGTGTAAAGGTAGGCAGTAAGCTCACATAGGTCACATAATTACATAGGATAAGAGTTGGTATCGGACCGAAGTATAGATCCAATTGATAAAAATTCGGTCACCGCATGTTGAATGTGTGTAGATAATTAAATAAGGGAATTAAGATGTTTTCTACATGTAACTAAAAACGAATCACCGAAATGCTTCTACGCGTATAACATCCAAACGGCTACACCAAATTGGATAAATCTTTGTTCTACATGTTTGTAATTTTCAGTACAAAAATAAATGGCGGTACGTTCGCCGGGTCAGCTAGTTTTTAATATTGATAGACAGCAAAGTCTTCTTATGAACTAAGTCCCATTCACTTATAATAAAATAAATATTAGGGGCTAATTCATAAACGGTCAGCTAGACAAAATAAAAAAATACGCAGGTCCAACCGATACAATGAAATAGTAAACAACAACGATTTGTTTTGACTATCCAGTTACTCAATGTTTGTACAAAGTACCTTTTATTATTATAAGATATGTCCTTGCCCTAACTCAGTAATAAACAATCGTCTATTTTTAGCGGGACTTACTCAATAAATACTATCTATTACTAGTAGGGTAAAAATAAAAATAGATGAGTAAAAATAGTTGATATTTACTATGTCACACATGGTATTTACTACAGAGACTAATTTTAACTTATATGCACTCGTACACACGTCATTTTAACTTGCATTTTAATGCATACAACAAAAAAGGGTTTAAAATTGACTTCATTCATTCATTTACTTCGAGAAGGTCAACCCTGATGTCGGAGTTTAGACCGCCTAAAGGCCTCGGACATGGTCTTACGATTAAAACAACCGAGACCGACTGTGTGCCCTCCGAAGTACATTGACTATTCAAAGCAGTCATAAAAAGCGCAAACATAACAACAAGGAAAGGTAATTATGCCAACGTTATGCTTCATTATTTTAAATTATCTGAAATTCACACAAACAGCCGTATAGTTCACCCCGTAATGAACTGTCGGATTCGCTTTTCCCGTAGAATAACGGTTACGGAATAGTGGTATTAAAGTACAACGTAATTGAAACAGACAGTGACTTTGACACTATCGAATAGGACACAGCAGTTGTTTACTGCTGTGTCCTTCGATGCGTAGCTACTGTCTCGGTGTGATGTTATTAGAAAAACACAATTATTTTTCATTGGAAGGGAGGATTTGAAAAGATTTATGTAGAAAGAGATAAGACAAAGGATTTTAAGTAAAGATCTCTACACTTAATGAATGATATCATGCCTCTATACAAGATGGCTTTTGAATGCGTAATCTTCTATTCTATAATATAAAAATTAAAATGACTTCAGAACGACTGCACCAAATTGGATGATTCTTTTTTTTTATGTGTTCCTTATTACGAGTGTCAGGACAAGGTTTTTATATAAGAAAAATAAGGAATAAAAATCTCAAAATTCCCACGGGAACGGGGGCGCTGCGGGTCAAACAGCGGGGTACAGCTAGTAGTGCATAAAAAATCATAAGCTTTTAAAAAATTAATGTACACGGTCGAATTGAAAATATAAAGACAGCGCTCCGCGATTTTACCCGCTTTGTGCCCGTTTCCGTGACAATTTCAGGATAAAATCCTATACCTACCTTCATGTTGAATGTGGCTATGCGGTACAAAAAAAAATCAAACCAGACTGGTAGTTTCTGAAATTAGCGCGTTTAAACGAACAAAAAATCAAAATACTAAATGTAAAAAAAAATATGTTAAAAAGTCAAAATCTTAACTTTATTATATTAGTGTAAAATAGAATATAACATAGAAAAGAAACCTCCTCCTATTTGAAGGTTGGTTAAAACAGGAAGGAATCCAATCATCGTGCATCGGCTCGGAATCCCAGAGATCGATGTAACGCCACGAGTTGTGTTGAGATTGTTGCCACCCTCTTGCAGTTTTATTTTTAGTGTTTGTTTTTAAACAGCTGTTATCGTGATGGAAGGTCTGCTACTGTTTGGGTTCGACTCGATCCGCTATCTGATGACAACATGTAAAGCTTTTAGTATAATATTGTCTACGTAATGAAGTTTTAACTTTTCAAATGGTACTTGTATTAAAGTGCTTTCGCAAACGAAATTATATAAATACAACTAGCAGCGCCCCGTGGGTTCCCTCGCGTTGTGCGCGTTCCCGTTGGAATATCTGGATGAAATAACTTATAAGCTTTCTATTGACTGTGGCTAGATAGATAGAGATAGACATAATATATAGGTATTACAAAAATAATTATTCGAATCGAATTGGTAGTTTCTGAGATTAACGCGTTTAAACAAACAAAAATGTCTTCAGCTTTTTATATAAGTGTAGACAAGAATAATAGAGATTTCTAAAGAATTCTGAAACTAAATTGATCCAATTATTAATGAATAAAGGTTTAACGTTATTTTGTTCTACCTAAAATAAAAGAAGAAAGCCATTTTCCATGAAAATAAACGCTTCCATGAAAAAACACTTCTTAAACGCTTGTTAACTAAAATACAGCTATAAAATATTTGTCTCTTTTGCTCGCTGTAAAATGCTGTTAAGAAGCGGTTATGAACAAAGTCCTTAATAAATTGAATCTCATCTGAAATCGACCCGTTTATTCTAATTTAAAACACCGCCACCTCATATTTGTGTCGAGGAAGTTATATATTGTTTTGACGAGGTGTGAAGTGATCTATAATCTACTGATCCCCGATCATGATCACTAATATTATTTTAAACTCACGTCCGGAGATTCTCGCTCAGTATTGATATTGTAGTTATCTTATTAGAATCTAATATGAGGCATATTTTTTCCATGCGGTTGTGAACTTCTTGTTTTAGTTCATTTTAAAGTAATTTGAGTACCTTTGAAATTGAAATGGAGCTATTTTTACGAGTAACAAAAATTCACACGGAATACTGATGGTCCGTACAAAATAACATTATTCGGAGTAATTTGTCGAACCAAATTCCTTCGTCAGCCTTATCTACATCTACATCTTTGTCTTTGGACCAACTACCTACTACCTACCTAAAATACCTACTCGTAGATTCGTTGTCATTATGAAATGGGACTCGGAGAAAATCTAGTTTATTTGAAGTGTATGCGTAAAAGTGTAATGAAATAGCGAAGTCTGACCGTAACCCAGTTTGTGAGCATCTCGGTGCGATATTTCCCTTGAATTTCTCCAGAAATGACGTATCATATCTCCGGTCCTTATGTAGGTCGCCGGGACGAATGTGGGTCAAGGTGTCTCATCCTGCGGACTGCGCCGACCCGGCTCCAGCCTCGCCAATATATATCACTGCTAATACACCTAATGCACCCATAACTTGGTTTTCGGAAAGCTTTATTAATACCGACTCTAATGTATATTATACATGTCAAATATTGAAACATTTTACGGCTTTTTTACATTATAGCACAGTCTTTAAAAATATACAACAATGTCTTGAATGTAGTTTACCTAAATTGTGTATAATAAAAGTGTTAATGTTTGTACAAGGCGTCGCGAGTGACCGCAAGCCAACCGCGTCCCGCGTCCCGTCGCGTCATGCGGCCGTGTGTTCACCGACTTGCGGTCAACATTTACACCGGAAAAATAATGAAATTGTGCGTCCGAGGAAGGCGGTGCATGCCCCGCACGCCGCTCACTCGCGCCCTTGGGAAACTCACAGTAAAATGTATTTTTGGCCACGTCCATTGCCAGCCGCGAAGTAACATCCGCGCCGACGAAAGAAATATTGTGTGAAACGCACGCTCGCCGCTCGCATCGTAAAATTAATTTATGCCAGTAACGCATATTCGCGACGGTTGTAAATATTGATTTGATTAATTTTTCACGGCTCCCGGTCGTTTACACGGTTTGTTACGATGTGCACTGCACCTAATGGCGCGATGCTGACTGACGGACTCCTCCGCTAAGTAGGTCGGACAACTAAAATAAACGAACATTATACGAGTACAAAACACACTGTTTACTTCTAAATTGAAAAATGAATTTCATTGTTCGTGTGACGTATGGCATGCCACCGGCATTCGGCTTGAAGGGTTACGATGATACATGTCAAACAAAGGCTCATAAAAGCGAGGATCGTTTGGCGAAAACGTTCGATGATTCCCACCTGTTGCGTTATCGACTCCAGTCATTCGGTCAAACACCTTGAAAAATACTTGCATTTGACTATTTATATCGCAGTCGTAACTAATTGTTCGCACTACGTGTACCTATAATAATAAAACACACTCACAACCAACCTAATTGTTTATCTGTCCGGTATCGTTGTTTATGTATCTCTGTAATCATTCATACACTATTTACATTCGTTTTAATGTTCGGTTCTTAAAATAATTGCTTTTCCACTACGCTAGCCTTACATTTGAGATTAACGTACAAAGAACATTAACTGAACTGGGCTGAACATTTTGTAGCAATCAAATTACTTTACTGTCTGAATATACTTTGACCGTATTGTGTTGTAATTAGTCGTGTTTATTTAATGGTTCAGATGATTACGATGGTCACTATTACGTGGTGAATGGTGATTACGGGTAAATCTCATTGAATTTGAGATATTCAGTGAGCGTAGAGGTTTTGGCGTTGCCATAGCCACAGGCCATTACTACGACTACTATGTAGTAGTGTCTTACATTTTTTAATGACTTTCGGAATTTGAAGTGACCTTTTTGGGTCCCTTATCGTTAATATTAAAATAAATCATATTTTATCTTAATAAGATTAGAGATTAGGAGTAGGTTATACATAAATGCTGTTATACATCCTTTTGCTTCATACCAGCTTTGAGTAATCAAACTTACAAACCTAACAGTACTTGTTAGATAATCATTACTCTAAAGACCAGCGATTTGAATGAATGACTACATTCCATGACCGTCTATTAATAGCGGTTTAAAACCTAAATATAGATTGCACGTCTTGTGTTTACTCATTCGGTAAATAATCATAATTATTTACAGTTGTTAGGTTTAATGATTTCGTCTATCACACTAGTCGAAAGTCAGTACACTGATAGCTGCGATATCACAACGAAACACACACGCACACCAAACTAACAACAGATAGAGAGAGATTGACTCAAGTCCTAAGTCTATGCCACCTACCAATCAGATTTACAACTACCGCCATGATCAATACCTATTTCATAATAATGCCACTGAACCCTGAATTCGTAATTAATTTACCTCAATTTTAAAATCCAGTTTTATACAATTTCACAGTCAATTAAATTACGGTTCTCTATAGTAAACAATTATATTGTACGAGTGTAAAGTTTTACTAAAGTCTATCGAAATACTGTAATAGTAAACAATTAAATTTATCTAGCTTTGTGAAACCTATCCCCAGTACTTTGAAATTTTGTTTACTGATATTTTGTTTGAACAGTCTCAGTTACAACAAATTTAAATGACTGTTTATTTATCAACAACTTTGAAAACTAAACTATGTTAATTCACAACAATATTGAATTTCAAAACATCAAACGAATAGTTAAAGCTTCAAATATTTAAATTTTAATATCGAACTACTATAATAGGAGTGTTAACAAACCAGACAGAACGTATATAGATGTGTTAACAAATATTAGATACTAGCAGCGCCCCGCGGTTTTACCCGCGTTGTGCCCGTTCCCGTGGGAATATCGGGAATTTTTATACATAAAAACCTTCCTCTTGAATCACTCTACCTATTACAAAAAACCGCATTAAAATCCGTTGCGTAATTTTAAAGATTTAAGCATACAGACATACAGACAAAAATAGCGACTTTGTTTTATACTATGTAGTGAAACGGCACGGGTTAAGGTTTCGGTTTAAAATCGATATAGATCACTGGAAGAGCAACCAGAATAGAGGAAATACATGTTACCCTAAATAGAAATATCCGCTAATGGACGTTTGTTGTCGTCTGCCATGTGGTAAACATGAACTAGAACAGTTGCATTCTACATTTATACATAAACGAAACGACTAAGATTAGAAATCTTTTTAACACAAAGGAAAGGTCAAGGAGATACGACTATTTTGGACGTTGTCGCTTGTTCCCAAGTTGAATAGAAAATTCTACATGTTTTTCACTTTAAAAATAGAGAAGAGAATAGTTTGACTTTTATATCGAGATTCGTTTCAAAAGTAAGGAAACGAATTAATTTAACTATCAATGCACTCGTGCAATGGTCGGCTCAGCCCCTACTTGGTGGTCGATAGTGGCATGCATGTCTATCTGAGCGCTACCGTGCTTCGTAAGGCACGTATTGTCTCTGTTTTTCAATCGATAGACAAAACGAACTTAATTACTTAAAGCACTTGTTATTTTGCGCAGGTGAGTGGGCTGAAGTTTGAAACACAATTGCGGACACTTAATCAATTCCCAGAAACACTACTTGGGGATCCATCGAGACGAATACGATACTTTGATCCCTTGAGGTAAATAGCGTTTTCTTGAAATAACCAACAGTTACAAATAACAGTATACGAGCGTGATGTTTGAAATTAATGCCTTGTTTTAGGAACGAGTATTTCTTTGATCGGAACCGGCCGTCATTCGACGCCATACTTTATTACTACCAAAGCGGGGGGCGCTTGCGTCGCCCCGTGAACGTACCACTGGACGTATTCTCTGAGGAGATCAAGTTTTACGAGCTCGGAGAACAGGCCACCAACAAATTCCGGTAAGATTGAATCACAGCATTCGGATGAATTGCTCGGAGGGTGGAAGTAACCTCTTAACATGTTTACAGCGAGGACGAGGGCTTCATCAAGGAGGAGGAGAAACCCCTGCCCTCCAACGAACGCCAGCGCAAAATCTGGCTGCTCTTCGAATACCCCGAGAGCTCCCAAGCCGCGCGCGTCGTCGCCATCATCTCCGTGTTCGTCATCCTGCTTTCCATCGTCATCTTCTGCCTGGAGACCCTGCCCGAGTTCAAGCACTACAAAGTGTTCAACACCACCACCAACGGCACTAAGATCGAAGAAGACGAAGTTCCCGACATAACCGATCCCTTCTTCCTGATTGAAACTCTTTGCATCATCTGGTTCACGTTCGAGTTGATAGTACGGTTTTTGGCGTGTCCGAATAAATTTAACTTTTTCCGAGACGTTATGAACATAATAGACATCATCGCCATCATCCCGTACTTCATCACCCTCGCAACCGTCGTGGCCGAAGAAGAGGACACCCTGAACTTGCCCCGAGCTCCTGTTTCTCCGCAAGATAAATCCACCAATCAAGCCATGAGTCTCGCCATCCTGCGTGTCATCCGGCTCGTGCGGGTGTTCCGGATCTTCAAGCTGTCACGTCATTCAAAAGGCTTGCAGATCTTGGGACGGACGCTCAAAGCTTCGATGCGTGAGCTTGGACTTTTGATATTTTTCCTGTTTATCGGTGAGTGTCCTTTTTCATTACATTTAAATAAAATGCATAAAGCTGCAAAAAACTGCATAAATGATATAACCATCGGATTACGACTATATAACAATAGTAGGAAAAGCGAGAGGAAGGCGAAGCGTGTCAACTGGAGCGCGTCATGTGCGCGGCGGCTGTGGACTCGTGACTTCGTGCACAATCCGTCTTGTGTTCACAGGGGTTGTCGTGTTCTCCAGTGCCGTCTTTTTTGCGGACAAAGATTGCCTCGATACAAATTTTTCCTCAATCCCCGATGCCTTTTGGTGGGCCGTCATTACGATGACGACCGTCGGCTATGGAGACATGAGGTAACCCCCTACCACCCCTCCCTACCCGCCGCCACCCGCGCTCGCTCGCCCGCCGCTCTCCCGCCACTATATGTCGCACTCTACCTATCTCTGTCGGTGTGTGCTTGTTCTTAAAGGTGTGGTGCTGTTTTCGTCCGCGGTGTACTTCGCTGAAGCAGGAAGTGAAAACAGTTTCTTCAAATCCATACCCGATGCGTTTTGGTGGGCGGTCGTGACAATGACGACCGTAGGATACGGAGACATGACGTATGATACAGTGACTTCACACTAAGTTTTATCTTTGCCTTCTCGTCATTATTCATTTTAGCCCACGATCTTACATCGACATCTTAACACGATTGTAATTTCCTTTGGCCACATCATGTAACTATATACATTCGCTTCAGTTTGGTTTACTCTTCGGTTCGCTTAGAACTAAACCGATCACCATCACTTTTTTATATTCACATTTTACGATTCTACTACCTATTGCACGTTGGAAGGTTCCTTTGTCTTGATATTATTTTATTAACCGTCTTTTGTCATCATTTTCTTCCTGAACTGATACAATTTTACATGGAAGTGGACTCGTTATAACTGTTTACCGTGCAGTGTATTACCGTGACATTAAAATCGAAACACTGTCGTCGGTGTGTGACAATCGCCCATAAAACCATATATAATGAATGTGAAAGAACCGCTGTAGTAGTGTGGCCACGTTCGGTCGCGGCGGCTCCTTCGTCAGTAGCAATATGTGACAGGCGCGTCGGCGCGTCCGAGTGAACGGCACCGTACCTCTCTGTCGCTTCGCTACTCGTTCTCGATGTGTCTCGTACTCGTATACGTACTGTGTTTCGGTGTTGTGGCGATGTTCACGTTAGCTTATCGAAAATGGTGGAGATCCACTGCGCGCACGCGTTCACACTATCATTACTTCTTCATTAGAGGGCGTTCTCATTATGTTGCTTGTTCAGCGTTCCAACTATCATTTGTCTGTCCACCATTCAGTTGGAATGCGGTCCATTTTCGAGCCAACACCGTTACGAGTGGTGAATTTTACACGTACTGCTACTATGTAAAATTGGTGTTCAGATATAATCATTTTTGCTTTGTTTCTGTTAGCTTCTGATTCATAGGCTTACACACCATTTTCGATAGTGTTATGATTGTTTATATGTTTGTTGTTAGTGCATGAAGGGAACTTCATCACTGTAGGAGTGACACCGTCCTTTTCACTTTTAGTTAATTTATGTTTAGATATACATGTTTTAGGTTTTCCATTTTAGTTTTCCCGTTTTTTATTGATAATGTGTAATGTGTACGCGCCATGCCTAAAGCAAAAATTGTATTTTGTACATGCAATATTAGTCCACACAATTGTTTGTTTTGGGCACGGCAGCTGGCGAACGCAGTGCGAAATGTTAGGAATGTCGCATTTATGCGGCATGCTGGCGAGTATGGAAGGTGACGAATGAAATTGGTACTTATTATTGCAATGCGATTTACTATTTCATTTTAAAAGCTCCTTTTTATTAATTTATTCATTCCCGAAGTTAGTACATGTATAAAGGTATGTATTCGAATTTACCGCATGCACATCATCACTTAACTTAAAGCATGATATTTTTTGGATACTGTGTAGAGAAACTGTGCAAAAAGCTTTTGAAGGTAAATGTTGTTTGGTTTCTCTGGGCAGTATGTGGGAGTGAGGGTGGTTGTTATATTGTTGTTTTGGTATAGGCCTGTGGGCGTTTGGGGGAAGATCGTGGGGTCGCTTTGCGCGATCGCTGGTGTGCTCACCATCGCCCTGCCGGTGCCAGTTATCGTTTCCAATTTCAACTACTTCTACCATCGAGAGACGGACCAGGAGGAGATGCAGTCACAGAACTTCAACCACGTCACCAGCTGTCCGTACCTGCCCGGGACCATGGGCGAACCTTATCTTAGTAAGTTTACATGGATTTTTTCCAGAAGTAAGTTCGTTTAAGTTGGGCAACCCTGGTGTCGGAATAAATCGTCCGATATAAGTTATTACACATTAAAGATTATCAGAACATGAGTATTGAGACCGCAACAAAAAAAAAACAAAACGCCAATATATAAACAAAAATATTAGTGCACTTTTTATTTTTGTCTTTTCTTTTTTGTTTAATCATAAAACAGTTTATCATTTCTTTGTTTATTACCTTTTTATGTGCATGTCTTTTATTTATTTGGTTATTATTTTGAAAACTTTCAGGTAGCAAGGATGAGGACGAGGTCGGTCCTGATCCATGACCGTACAGTGCCATTATTATTATAATAACTATTAATAAATTAATAATAAACTATTAAAGACAATCGACAGAGACGATCAATGTGATATTAAGTTAAGGGACATGAGTGTTTGGTGTACATAAGTAGATGTTAAGTGATGTAAAAATAGACAAATAAAAATAGTTAATTACTGTCATTTTATTTTTTGTTATTTGTTATTTCTTTTTGGTTGTTTATAAAGTTGTGTTTATAAGTTGGTGATTATTTTTCTTTATAACAAAGTAAGTAGGCCGAAGCTAATCATGGAATAACTTGAAATATGCTAGATAAATATTTATAAGGAACATTGGAAATTCATCTTGTATTTTATTAGTTCAAGCTTATCTTTGAAGTCAAAGGCTAGACTAATAATAGTATCAAGAGGTGTGAGGTCATATCATTACTAACTAATGAATATATTACATTGGCAGTTGTTTTATCAGTTGCGGGTAAAAGTTCAATAGATACATTACTTTTGACATTGATTTAAATGCAAGTTTCCTATCGAAATAAAATAGCAATAACCTATGCTCCCACTGCTGGGCAAAGGCTTTTCGCTCACTGAAGATTACAGTGACGAGGAAACTAAAAAAATATAATTAAATATGTATCAGTACTAACTAAATTGGCTATTTAAAAATCATTGAGATTATGATCTTAATTATCAGTAAAAGTCAGTCACACAAAAAATATTCCAAACTCTTAAAAATTTACCCCCAACTGATAATAACGCAACTCTCTACGAGTTTACGTCAACCCTGCCAACAGTTTCAGGACCTATCCAAAAGAAATCATCAGTTAGCGAGGACTCCTCATCCGATATGATGGAGCTTGAAGAGTCGGCCATGGTGGCAGATCCTAACCTGGAGGAAAACTTGCAACGTCTCCGGGAAGAAGAGAAGGTCTTGCTGGAACAACAGGCCACCATGGAGGCTGGCAACTGCGATGACATAGCAGCCCTAGAACACCAGGACATGCTGCGTTTGAACCAAGTAAGCATCAGCATTATATACCTACCTTTGATAGCTTTAGTTAGTTATAAATCTGCTGAGCGATTGTCTTCTGACTAGTTATAAGGGGGATTTTTCTGTATGTTGTTATTTTCTGTTGTGCCACTAAAATTCTAGCACTGAGTTGCACGGATTACGTCACTGCAGGTTGTGGTGTAAGAGCGAAGCCGGTGATTATGGAGCTATGAGCATTATTTTAATAACGCAGTGTAAGTGTAGCATACATTGTGTTATCATCGCTATGCAATAACGCACTGTATACTCCACTCTTCGCTGTGCGAAATTTCTATTTGTTGATCGTCTTCGCTTATCGATTACAGAATACAAAGTTCGTTTTCACTATTTCATTATCGGTTTCGATATTCGATGTTCGGGTTCGCTATTCGATGTTCGGGTTCGCTATTCGATTTTCGGGTTCGCTCTTCGCTGTTCGGCTTCGCTCTTCACATTTTAATTTCACTCTTAGTAGTAACGTTGGTTTGTGATGTAGTTGCAACAGCGCGAGCTGAAGAAGCAGCAAGCTGCGCAGGCGGCGCGCGCGGCCCGCGAGCACGCGGAGGCCAGCGGCGCGACTCGCCGCGACACCACCCGTCGCCGCCTCTGCACCGTCCGCGTCAACAACCTACACGCTGCCGTCGCTGCTGAGACCATTGAAACGGATGTCTGACTAGATGGTATGTACATAAATCGTCTTTTTTAAACTTACGCGATTTGTACACATAGTAAACGTACTATAAAACGTTTGTTATTACTTGCTTTATTAACTTTTTAACGCGAAAAAACCCGCGTGAGTATGTTTACTATATGTACATATATCGTTATTCATATCTAAAAGGGAGCTCGCTATACTATTGAGATGAAAGGCCTTTGCCTAGCAGTCTGACATTACAGGCTAATTTTTTACTTGACTTATATGTTGGTGCTATACAGGTATAGCTCGATTACTCAAAACTGCCCCGTTCATTACAGGTTTTCCTAAGTACGTGTCTGTAAATGAGTGTGAAATTAACGATACAGAGTTATCATTTAACGTGTTATTACAAAATCAAGTACTTTATAAATTTTTATTTCCAATTACTAGCTCTAGAGACAAGCGAGTAATGAATTAATAATTTCCTCAGATTATTATACTCGTAACAATATATTTTATATCAATAATAGAACAGTAAACAGACTTGCAAAAGGAGAAGGCAAAAGCATATTTTTCGTCCTTCGACTAGCTCTACTACATTTACAAATGAAGTAGGAAATAAATGGTGTCAGAGGCTGCAAGTAACTTTAATCAAATTCCCAAACAACGTGAACTCTAAGAAAAGGGGACGTGGATATTGCTCAGCCCCGTATTGAGGACAGGCGGCTGTCACAGGTAAACAAAGGAACCAGCTTTCCTGTATTTAATAATTTCCTTATTCGTAAGGGTTTGCGCACCAAATTGAATACGTCAAACGGATATACAATTATCTTCTTATTGTTTATGACATCTTGAGACAAATGAAATTGGCGTAATAATAGCAATGTGTACAATGTATATATCGTAATTGTTTTAATAATTATTGAAACGTCGAAAATTTTCATATACAGTCGACTCTCGTTAATTCCAACCTGTTATAATTCGAACCTCTCTATAATTCAAAGTTATCACGAGTTCCCTACAAAATCTCTTTATATTTCGAACTAAATCAATACATTTTTATACACTTGGTAATTCGAACGAAAAAATCATTGCTATATAATAAATCGACGCGTTAATTCTAACTCATCGGCGTCCAACACTCGACAATTCAAAGTTGCAGAGAGAAAGAGCGACAAGTTCAAACTTGTTACGAGTACAACACGTTCAAATTTGTATATAATAAAACGACGCGTTAATTCGAACTCATCGGCGTCCAACACTCGAAAATACGAAGTTGCAGAGAGAAAGAGCGACAAGTTCAAACTTGTATCAACTATTCAACATACACGAACCATTTGATATTTCAAACATTCGATAATTCGTAATATTTTAAGAGTCCCTCAAGTTTCGAATTAACGAGAGTCGACTGTAAGTACTAGAAACGCCCCTCGACTTTTATTCAAATTGTACCCGTTCCCGTAGACATAAAAAATAGCCTCGTATAGCGTACCCCTTGAGTTCAGCTATCCATTATAAAATATTCAAATCGGATTGATAGTTCCTGAGATAAGCGTGCTGAAACAAACAAAAAATAAATTTTATTAAATCAAACTAATCAATAAATTAATATAAGTAAGTAAGCTCGAGTAGGTAAGTGGTCAACCCTGATATCGGAGTTTAGACCGCCTAAAGGCTTCCGACACGGTCTAATACGGTCGGGTCTAAGCCTCCTCGTTTCCTATAATATTGCCGACGAATAATTTGTAATTTTTTGTGTCAACTTTTTGATAAATATAAAAAAGTCTTAGTAATTGGGTCCATCCATATTTACCCTTTGAGTACCGAACCTTAACCTTCATTTCGACCTTCCCAGAGAGGAGGCAGAGGGTCATGAGTGAAATCGAAGGGCACTGCTAATAGCTAGTTCAAATACAAAAAGATCCCTTCTGTGAGACCAACATCACGTTTAAACCATTTCATTTACAATTACTGTTATTTGCCGTCGGTGACATGAAAGCCTGCGTTCGATGCAATTTAACGGTTTGTTTAATTATTATCCGAATTTAAAAAAGGATGTTCTCAATTTGGTTTGTCAACTTAGCAGTAACTTTAAGTTACAAACAAGGTGGGACACTTTGTTTGTAACTTAACCCGTTTAACCCACACTGACAACCAGCATATTTTAATTATTTGTTTTTCAACAACTTGGCACGAAAGTGAATGACTGTTCGTTGTTTTTGCACTATTAATGGTGAAAGATTGAATGAAAATAATGCAACAAAAAAGATTCCCATTAAGCTTTTCAATAACAGAAATTGTGTCTATACTTACTTTAGATTTCATTTAAGATAATACTAGCAGCTCCCCGCGGTTTTGCCAGTGTCCGTTCCCGTTGTAATTTCATTATAAAAATAGCCTATAACCTTCCCGTTGAATGTAGCTATTCATTACAAAAATAATAATGTAAATAGAAGGAATAGTTCTTAAAATTAGCCGTAACATGGCCGTAACATAGAAAGTAACTATAATCTTATAAAGTCTTATAATATTAGTATAGATCCGCGCGTATAAATTACTTAACATATGAGTAGTCGGAACAAACTTTTCCGTCAACTAAACGTAACGTCAGCTTTAAATGTTTATTACATATTAACATTTAATTAAAAGCTAAAAGTCATTCGCTTATTAACATTTTAGCTATCAAATTGTTCGTCCCTTTTCCTATAGCAAGACACAAAACACTTCATAACATATTTTTAACACGAGTGTTATTGACACGAAATAGAAATATTTGTGGAGTTATACTTAAGTGTACGTTTCAATTTACTAAGGCATTAATTAATTCCCTGTTGAGAAGCTACAGCCCAGTGAACTCTGCTACTGACAGTTCCAACGTGTTTCACCTTCAGCGTACCGTGTTTATCTTGTCAAAGGCAAATTTATCTATTTATCTCCAAAGCTAAGTAATCTAAGGTGACGTTCAGTTTGAGTGAATTTATAAGGTAATTAATTGTAAAAAAGTTTCTTAGACAAGTGCGACGCACGAGTTCAACGAAAACTTTATTGAGCTTTTAAACTTAAAGATCTAAACAATAACTTATGAGGAAAGCACTCTTATCTCAGCCGAATGGAATTCAAAGCGCACTTTTCATCTTTTTTGCTCACCGAAAGAAACACAACTAAAGACAGACCGTACTGAAAGAATAGGTTAACTAACTAACTAGGTAATAAAACTAATATTCAATTATCGTACAATGGACGCTATTCGGTGACACCTGACAAAAAACAGTGAAACAGTCCTGACAAACTAGGTTTTGGTATTCGGATGGTTACACGATTAAACTAATCTGAAATAGAGCACACTGAATCGATTATTATAGTTACTCCATTTAGTGGAAACGTATTCGGCTATACACTTTTAGTAACATTTCTATCAGAATTGAGTTCCTAAACGTCAAATTGGTTGAAATTTAATCGTCAGTTAGCATCGCGATTATAATTAGATCGAGGGATTTGTATGTGTTTTATCTTTAATCAATCGTAAAATATGCACTTAATAAACATCTACTATATAAAATTCTCGTGTCGCGGTGTTTGTAGTTCTCCTCCGAAACGGCTTGACCGATTGACATTTTGTATGCATATCGGGTAAGTCTGAGAATCGGACAACATCTATTTTTCATCCCCCGAAATGTAAAAGGTAGTCCACTCGTTTATTTTTGTATGGCATAACAACGTTTGCCAGGTCAGCTAGTATACATCAAAATCTGTTTAGTTTAGTTTAGTTTGAAGGAAACACGGAATAACTTTTAACTAATTTTGGCCTAACATATTTTTTTTTCAACTAAATATAGTTTAATCCGAATGCCACCGACTTGCGCTTATTAACAATGATTATCTTGATAATAAATTCTTCTCAAAAACAGCCTGAACTGTCAGATCGTATGGTGTGACGTCACAGCTTTAAAAGCTCCTTGTAAATTGGTACTAAACTCGTTCGTTCGTACTCCTTTGTCCTTGTCCGTGCTATGTATAGACGAAGTTGAGAAGGAGTGAGGGACTGGTGTCACGTGTCCTGATTGGCGTTCACGTGTCACGGGACTTTAATATTTAAGTCGAATTTATTTCCTAAAAATATAAATAATCTTTGTTTTTTACGATAAATAATTTAGCATTTCGGTATCTGTATCATATGAGTAATTTAATGATTATTACTCGTATGATACAGAACTTCAATCTATCCGATTCATTTTTCAAACAAACTAGACTATTGCTTCAATATTGATCTCACCTATCGTTCGTACCTACTGTATTCCAACACGAATTGTGTCAGATTGCGAGCACTTGTCAGAATGTGAGTCCATTCGATGTCATCGGAGAAATGTGCGTTCATCATACGAGTATACGTTTACTCATAGTATAAAGAGGTACAGTTAGTAATTGTGTTTGTTTGTATGGTCGGGCTAATCAAGGGAAGTACCGGTCCGATTCGAATAATTATTGTAATGGATAGCCACACTCTGTATTCCCACAAGAACATGCACATGTGTAATTACAAGGATATTAGTGCAGGTGTCATTTACTGTTTACGGTTACACGGTTTAAAGGTCACGGCTTTCAATGTCTTCTGCATTAATTAATAAGTTACACATGTCATTTGAATATATAGTATTAACGGAAGACCAACAGAATAACCTGGACAGGTAAATTATAGTGCAGTGTAATTATTAACATTTCTGCAAATGCACCTATTTACACGAACTACTGTAAAATTATTCAACGGAATCTATTTTATTATTAAAAAATAGCGACCTGCCCAGCCTTGCTAAAAAACGAAAGTAGTCTCTTGAAAATTCAAATTTTCTTTTGAATTACTTCTATATTTTGGTGGGAACTGAATGAAAATTTGTTCAATAGTTTTCGAATATATTGCGCAGAACTTCATTTATTACTATGTAGAATTGCTTTTCTTTTCTGAGAAATCTTACGTACTCAGAATCAAAACAAGGTATATAATCAATTATAAATTGATTGTAGAAATTAAAATTAAATATGTGTATTGCGGTAATATTCAATCAAATTCATTTCTGCGAGTACCTAATTGAGTATGAGAACCATTTTATTATTTCTCTATAGCTATTAGTTCCCTATTTCAAATTGAAATCTAATAGGTCTGGTTACTGGACCCTTAATTACACATGTGTGCTTTTGTAGAATCAAAAGAATAAAATGTATAGTGATGTTACTAGTTTTATTGACGGTCTTTGGTTCCTCTTCATCGTGGGTACAGCTGTGCAACGGCAATAGTATATTAAAGGAATACCTACCCTTATGATTGTAACATTGCATTTAATCACTACATAGTATAAAACAAAGTCGCGTCTGTTCGTCTTCTGTTTGTCTGTTTGTCTGTATGCTTAAATCTTTAAAATTACGCAACGGATTTTGATGCGGGTTTTTGTAATAGGTAGAGTGATACAAGAGGAAGGTTTTTATGTAAAAAAAATCCCGAAATTCCCACGGAAACGGGCACAACGCGGGTAAAACCGCGGGGCGCTGCTAGTTAGGTTTAAAGACTTTTATTTCTCATACGAACAATTACATAGTTCATTTACAATGAGATAAGAGATTACAATATTGTCGATTCGTTAATCTACTCTGCTGCTACAGTTGATATATGTTTGTATAATAGTGTTTTATATTTGTTTATGCTGTCACATTCCTTTATCTTTTCTGGTAGTTTATTGAATAGTCGTGCTCCCTCAGATAATATACTGGACTTGCCGTATGAAGTACGAGTTTTTTCAATTTGCAATTTATACCTATTTCTCAAACTGTGTTTAGCTATTTTCCTACAGAACTTAATGCTAGACTTTACAGTGTTAGTAGTTATTTTTTTGATAAGTAAGCATGTTTTGTACGTATATAGTTGCGATATGTTAAATATTTTGGTATTCTTATACAGCTGTTTAGTTGGTGAAAGATACGAATAATTATGTAGTGTTTTGATTATTTTATTTTGTGTACGTTGTAACGGCATAATATTAGTGATTGCAGCTGATCCCCACACTTCGATTAAGTATTCTAGGTGAGATTTAACTAACGCATTATAAATTAGTTGTCGGGCCTTTACAGGAATAAAGTTTCGTATCTTGCGTATAGCCCCTAATACATTAATTAACTTTGTTCTAATAAAATTGATGTGGCCCGTCCATGTCAACTTGTCATCGATTACTAAACCTAGATATTTTTCTTGATGTGATCTTTTAATTTCTTTGTTATTTATTGTGAGGTGTATATTTTGGTCTATCTTTTTATTCTTAGCGCAAAAAATCATATATGCCGTTTTCGTCGTATTTACCGTTAATAAGTTATGCAATAACCAGTTGTGTAATAAATTTAAATCCCGTTGTGCATTCTCGACTATTTCTTGTATTGTTTTACCAAAGTAAACTAGGCATATGTCGTCCGCATATAATGTCAATTGTCCTACTAATCCTATTTGTTTAATATTATTCACGTAGATCAAAAATAGTAAACTTCCGATTATAGATCCTTGGGGGATTCCGTAAGAGGGTAGATTTCGAGCCTCACTTCTATAGTCGCCAATCTTAACTACTTGCTTTCTGTTTTGTAAATAGGAAATAAATATATTTAATGCCATACCTGAAATACCCATATCCCGTAATTTCTGTATTAGTTTTTTATGGCTCACAGAATCAAACGCTTTTTTTATATCTATTAATATTGCTAATATTATGTTTTTTTGGTCTATGTTTATTTTCATTTTGGTGATTAGATCGATCGCAGCGGTTAGTGTGTTAGCATGTTTTCTGAAACCATATTGTTCATCGATTAAAAAGTGTTTTTTAATTATGTAATTATTAAGGCGGTTATATAAAATACGCTCGAATACTTTAGACACTACAGGCAGGACTGACACCGGCCTATAGTTACTCGGATCCGACCTGTTTCCCGATTTGTAAATAGGACACACCTTTGCTACTTTTAGTGAATCAGGGAATAAACCATTCTTTAAGCAGTCGTTAATACACTCAGTTAATGTTTCTAAAATTATGGGTTTGATACACTTTAAAGCTTTAGTTGTCAGTCCGTCCAAACCAGTGCTTGTATTATTATCTAATTGATCGATTATTTTTGATACCTCATGCGTGTTTGTGGGTTCGATGTTACATAATGTATCGTTGTGTTGATAATTAGAGCCATACATTAAACTGTGCGTTAAATTCTCATGATAACAGCTTGGTATGCTATTCGCTAGTTCCTCTCCTACCGAAGTAAAAAATAAATTAAATAAATTGCAAATTTCATTACCGTTAGTGATGGTAGTCGACCCCGATATTAATTTTGAAGGAGCACTACATTCTTTAAACTTATTGGCAGCCATACTATTCATTAAATCCCACATTTTTTTTGTATTGGTCCTGTATGCCTGAAATAGATTAAAATAATAATTTTTCTTTTGTGTTTTGATAATACTTCTAACGTGATTTTGTTCTGTCATTAGCTTCTTTTGCAACTTTTTATCATTGGGGGTAGACTTTACTTGGGTCCATACGTTATTTCTGTTGTAAATGGATTCCATTACGTCCTTATTTATCCAATCCTCTCTAGGAGGATTTAAATGTTTCGTTTTCTTTATTTTGCTACAGTCTATTTGTTTTAGGATCAAATTATATAATATATTAAAATCGTTATCATGATTATCATACTCGGAGTTCAGTAAATTATCGTACAGTAGTCAGCTACTGTACGATAATTTACTGATTAATTTACTAATTTATGGCTTCGTAATGGCACTTTTTGTTAATTTTCGGGGGTAGTTTGCCAATTTCGACGTAAATTTGTTTATGATCCGATAAAGATGAGTCGATTATGGTCATATTGAATGAGTGGTTGCCTATGTTGGTACACACATGGTCCAGTATTGTGTTGGTTGTACTAGTCTCCCGTGTGCTGTATTTGCTGTTAATGCAGTTAATAATCTCGTACCCGGCCTCTTGAATGTCATTCTTGTATCTAGTAATTGTAGTATTGGTTTTACACAATAGGTCTATGTTAAAGTCTCCAAATACGACACATCTTTTTCGTTTCTCCAAATATGTTAGGTATTTTTCCATAAAGTTATTCATGTTCGTATCTCCAGGTTTATATATAGCTCCAATATTTAGACATAGTTTATGTATGTATACCCATAGGTAGTGGTTTCCGCTTTCACACAATTCATCAGTAACCTCGTATTTAATATCTTTTCTCACAAAAATTGAGACTCCTCCTCCTCTGCATGCTGTTCGGATGTTGTATATGTGGTTGTAATCGGGTAGCTGGTATAGGTTGGCGTCACTATCAGATGTTATCCAGGTTTCCGTAAATACAATTATATGAGTAGTTTTAGGTATCGATTTCAAAATACATTGTATTTCATCAAATTTCCCTTCAGTGCGGATACTACGTAGGTTGGCGTAGAAGAATCTTAACGAAGTTGGTCGTAAAGGAATATCCTCGTATTTTGTTATTAAGTTGTGGGTAATTCGTGTTTTGTAAGTTTGATTGTTGCTGTTGTCTGTTGTAGTTTGTATGTTTATGAGTTTTTTTTATTGACATTGTCGTTTTTTATAATTTTCGGGATCCCTTTTAACAAATAAAAATACTTATTAAAATTATTAATACAACTATAACTCAAATCTGCCAAGAAGGATTATTAAGGTCTATATAATTTTACAATAGCCTGAATACAGTAGTCCTGTGTTTCAGTTTAATTATTTTCCCGGAATACTTCATCGCTAACTGTCATTCAGACGTAATATAAACAAATCACCTGATTGCCCGAAAAGTAAGATGATTCCGTGCTTCGGAGGGCACGTTAAGCCGTCGGTCCCGGTTACTTTCTACGGATGGTAGTCGTTACATGAGCCATGTCAGAGGCCTTTGGCGGCTCAATAACTCTGACACCAGGATTGGTCAAGTTGACCATCCACTCGATAAGAAGAAGAAGAATATAAACAAATGACACAAACGTCTCCTAAACCACACCTTGACGAAGCTATATTTAAAGTTCTACGGTGGTTTCAATCGTTAAAAAAATTCCGAGGGCTTTAGTTGGTCTAGAAACTCCGACACCGAGTTTGACCACTGACCTACTTGAACGTATCTACTTGTTTCCTTAGCTTTACTTGCTTAGCTTCTCTTGGTGTACTGTGATTATAAAGATACCAATATGCGGAGTTATCTATACTTATAATATAATATATATAACTAGCTGCGCCCCGCGGTTTTACCCGCGTTGTACCCGTTCCCGCGGGAATTTCGGGATGAAAAATAGATGTTGGCCGATTCTCAGACCTACTTAATATGCTCACAAAATTTCATGAGAATCGGTCAAGCCGTTTCGGAGGAGTACGCGAACGAACACTGTGACACGAGAATTTTATATGTAAGATTTAATTCACACATTCTTAAAGCTGTCTTAAGCTGAACAAATTGACTTTATGTTTTTTGTTTGTTTGAACGCGCTAATTTCAGAAACTATCAATCCTAATTTTAATAATTATCTTTCTATTGGATAGCCACATTGAACGGATAAGTTAAAGATAATTTTTATCCCATAAATCTGACGGGTATTGGTAGAACATGTGTAAAATCGCAGGACGCTGCTAGTCAATAAATAAAGTTACCAATATACAGTTAAGGTAAAGTTAAGGTTCCCTTTTATGATTAAAACAAGTTGCCGTGCTTTGTAACGTGGTTGTGTTGAAACCATATCATATTCCCTCATTATGTTCCAAATAATTGTTATAATGTTTGATAAACTTGCCTTAGTTCAAAAGGGTAAAGCGCTATTGAAATATGATCAAACAAATTTATGTTGTAACTTTGAGGCTTTTATATAACTTGTATACGTTAACGAACGTAGGCGTATGATGTGTTTTAATGAAGGTACGTTTCAATTTGTGATTAATGACATACTAGTAGCGCCCCAGTTTTACCCGCGATGTGCCCGTCCTCGTGGGAAATTTGGAATGAAAAATAGCCTATAATCTTTCCGTTGAATGTAGCTATCCTTTCCAAAAACAGCTATTTAAATCGGGTGCGTAGTTTTAGCGATTAGCGCGTTCAAACGAACAAAAAACGAATTCTCAGCGTTATTATTAGTATAGGCATTATTGAGGATTGCTTCATAACTTACTTAAATATTTAGGAAAGTTATCAATTTACTATAATTTATCACGAGATGAATCTCGACTCACATTCACAGTTAGATCCATAATTAAACTACGTTTACCAATACATTCTTAAATTAGTAAAAGTACTAAATAAAACTATTTTGAAACCATGATGTGATTAGGTTTCCTCAGTAATTCTTTTCAAATATATATCACGTACCAAACTCACACAACAAAAAGAGATTTGTTAAATTCTTTAATCAATTTCTGTACCACGAATAGTAGCTTAGATTGGACGTTTGTCCGAACATTGATGTACGTACCAATTTCGTTATTTAGTATTGACCCAGTTTCTGTGGCGGTTGCTTTGTATGCGTTTCTAGTCCAGTTACAATGAAAATGGACTAGAAACTTTATGAGGTTTTCTTTGACAAGGGTGTATCCACTGTGGATCAAAAATAATAACGGGACATTCGGTAGTACCGAAACTGCCGAACCGAGGCAGCTATTTACTTCTTACAAGTAATTACTTCTTTTACGATGTAGTTTCTGCGCGACCACTGGAACTCGCAGACCAACTCGCAGTCACGGAAAATTTTTAACCTTATGGAATTGTAATAAGGCGAAAAAGTGAAAACATTATGATGCGTCGTTCGACTTGTGAATTTGAATTGGCCACAAAGGCAGACAATGGCCTGAAAAGAAAATGTTTAATAGCACATTCCATTGTTACTACAATTTTGCATAATTTTGCTTGTTTCGGGTTCGTATTGTCGGATTAGTAGTCTGTAATAGAAATTCTCACGGGAACAACGCGGTTAAAACCGCGGAGCGCTGCTAATACTCGTATTATTATGGAGTTACTTCTGTTACAGTATTGTGATAGTACTCGTACATACCTATTATATTCAATACATCAAAGCTAACAATAATTGCCTTCAAATTGATTTGCCGAAGAACTTCCTAATTGAATAATTGGAATAATATTGCTGAATTTCGAGGAAGCGACGCCAACAAAAACAAAACATTAGCATGAACATTTCGTGATGTCTCCACTAAAGTGATATATAACGTGACGGGAGCATAATTTGCCTTGCGAAACACTTTATTTTACCATGTTCCTCCTTTTAAATGTTTGAATTATATAGTGGAAATATGAGCAGTTTGTCAAGACAAGAGATGGTTGTTCTATTTAAGGGAAGTTTTTATCAACCCTTGAATATAAGAAATCTCATTTTCATAATCAAATTATCTGAATATTCTAAAATAGGCTTAAATCAAAAACTTGTTGAAAATATTGAATAGAATATGAATGACATTGAATAGAAATTCCAGAGTTATGTAAGTTAAACAAATCAAATAAAACAGTATGGAAGTTGTAATTAAATTGAACTCATTACCGAAAGGTGAAAGCTTGGGTCGCTTATCTTCGGAATTTTTGCCTTGAATAATATATCTCGCAGATGTACTTAGCGTTGCCGGGTTGGACTAACAAACCACTACTTAAAACTATTCTGAAACGTGCCCGGGAATTGGGACTGCGCTTAATTGTATCTTTCGTTCTTGTTTCGAAGTTTTTAGCGATGAACGGGACCCAGTTTTCAGGCTCATTCGTTGCATTTAGTACTTGTAGTTTATACCTACTTATTTACTTACCAAGAGTTTGCTTTTTTGTTTGAACGCACTCATTACAGAACCTATTTCTTTTTTGAATTTGAATAATTCTTTTTGTAATGAATAGCTACAACGGAAAGGTTATAGGCCATTTTACATCCCGACATGTTCACGGGAACGCGCACGATAACGGCGGATCGCCTTTAGTACTAATACAATAAAGCTGAAGGATTGGGATTTTGTTGTTTTTAACGCGCATTTCTCTGGAACTCCAATTCAATTTCCTACGGGAACATGTACATGACCAGCAGAACGTTACTAGAGAAGAATAACTTATACCTATTTTTCTTTTGCTAATTTCAAATTGTTAAACATGACGTTTAAATAGATGTTTAAAAAAGCTTGCTTTTATTTATAAACAAAAATCATTTGCAGTCTTCAGTTTCCAGAACTTCAAATAATGTTTCCATGTCAATCAGTCAACACATCCGAATATTTCCGGATGCCGGCGCGTGTAACTACTTGTGAATTTGAAACAATTGTACACAATATTTCAGCGGCAAAATGAGCTTTCGGATAAAGGTTTTGAATCAGTTTTAAATGCAATTTAAATTTAAATTTGCAATGTTTTTTAAATGATTTTTATATTGTTGAAATTGGTTATAAAAAAACGATTTTTTTAAGTTTTATCATTATATTTGACTACTTTTGACGTTATGGCGCCTAAAGTGTTATAAGTTTTATAATGTATCTTTTACTGGGACGTGCTAAATAAATAAATGCATAATATAACCCAAACATTTTTGGTTATATACCTTAACTAGCAGCGCCCCGCGGTTTTACCCGCGTTGTGCCCGTTCCCGTGGGAATTTCGGGATAAAATGTAGCCTATAGCCTTCCTCGATAAATAGACTATCTAACAGTGAAAGAATTATTCAAATCGGTTCAGTAGTTTCTAAGATTAGCGCGTTTAAACAAACAAACAAACAAAACAAACTCTTCAGCTTTATAATATTAGTATAGATTTATAACCATACTTATTCGAATACTTTAATTTAATACCAACTATATTGTAAACATTCTAAATCTAAACAAACCAACCCAACTCAAAAGCCTTCTTCCAAAATAGTCCGTTAACATTAGAATCCCCAAAAATCCGTACACACAACTGTGCCGGATTGTTCGTACAGTAGGTTAAGGGATCAATAACCGGGTGGCGGGCGGCTAACCCGTGACGTCACGCTTGCATCGATCCCTGATCACGCCCATTCACCAACAAATGTCATTACAATAACCTTCTTATCTGATACACTGCAGTTTTACAAACCCGTAATTACGGCCGCGGTTATGTTTCGCTTCCTTGCTTAATTAACGTTTATTTGGTTGGGGTTGGAATTGATTATTAGATTGATTTTGATAGTGAATTGTATGTTTTATTAGAATATATTTTATATTTGTAAATCAATACCAAATCTGAAATTATATTTATGAGTTTTAGTTCACTTTCTTTGCTTCAAACAATGCCTACGAGAGCCTACGACAGAACTACGCCAATTTGTTCGTAGTAAATACGTAGCCGCTACGGCGTAGGTTTTAAATGTGTAGGTGGGTATCGTACTATTATTTGTGCAACACCCACCCGTATCAAGTTATTCACTATTTCATTTTTAACTCTGCTTTTAATAAATTAAAGGAACTTACTACAAAAAACTATATAATGAGGAAGGTTCGCTTTTACTTAGCATGATTATTAGAATGCATCCAATTGTAACATTTTAATGACATATTATGTATGTCACCTGTAGGTCTACTCTAATTCAACGAAAAACGAAATATCGATCGAAACTTCGCTTGTTTCCTACTACAATTCGTTTTCGTTCCGAAGTTTCGTTCGAACGAAAATGTTTGACGTTTAAAATCTCTAAACCTACTCTAATTGATAAATGTTGCGAACGAAAATTTGAATTTGACAGATGATTGTTCGGAATTTTATCCTCAATTCGACGAAACCAAAAGTGTTATCTTTTGATTTTCGTTTCGTTAGTCGTTCGTTGGAATTGTTTGTGTGCATTTTGTCAGGAAATTTGTTTGAAATGGTCACAAGAATACTTTTAATAGAGGCTGCTCTACGTGAAGAGCGTTTAGAGCGTAGAAGAAGACGGCGCCGTCTGCGCAACCAACTCAATATCAGCCAAATTCCCGACTTAGAGTTTATAGGAAATTATAGACTCAGTCGGCAAGAGCTGCATTAGTGCAACTGTTAGAAAGGAATAGGTAGGATTAACAACTTTATCATACATATTTCATTAGTGCAACTGTTAGAAAGGAATAGGTAGGATTAACAACTTTATCATACATATTTCTAACTGTTGCACTAATGCCTATGTTAGTGACATTTATGAAATATTTTTTGTAGTAAGGAATGCAAATAAAAGCTTATTTTTTTTAACTTATAATAATGTTTTATTTACTTAACTCTACCTAGAAACAAAATATTAAAAAGAAAGGCAACAATAATAGTAATAATCAAAAATAACAAAATAATCTTAATTTCTATGGGTTAAATATTCCCTAACACGGCCACAAAGCTCTAACAGGGCAGCCCTGATGCCTGCAAGCTCAGTGTTCCTGACTGTTTCTCTCTCTATACGCCCCTCTTCATATTGAAACAATCTGCTTCTGACATTGCCAGAAATCAAATCATGACCTCCGAAAATCAGCAGCAGCTTTCTTGGCTAAATGCTTTCTATCAGCCCAAACCTGCAAATCATAAAATCATGAGATTTTTATGCCACTACATTATTATGTTATTAATTACATTATATAAAACTAAATACCTTTTGCCACTGCTGAATGGTCTTTGTGCAACCGCCCATTGAATTGAGCAAATTGTACAATTCTCCCCACAGCCTCTTTGCCTGGACATTTCCTTCGGCACTCCTCAACCTCCCGCGGGCTAGATCCCTATGCTCGTCCAAGAAATTGAGAAGAGTGTCTATTTGCTCGGAAGTAGCGGAACCCGTATGTGGAGCCATTTCAAACTGAAAAGATTTATAAAAGAATATTCAAAAGAGGTGATTTTAGTGAATAAATACATAATTATAATAAATTTAATATATTATTTACTTACAAAGTTTTCAAATTCAAACTTGCGAACTAAACTAAAATGAAGACTGCAATCTGCATCAAAAAAACTCAATTGACATGTTGATGTTATGATGTTACTATGGTTACTATGCATTGTTGGGATGAAATAGTACCATGGAATTAGTAAGTACTACGTAATAGTACTCTTCAAATAAGTCGGTTATTAGTCCCGTTCATTCCAATCGTTCACGAAAATTGTCTATGAATCCGAAAATCGTCTGCGCGTCCGAAAAAGAAATAGAGTAGGGTAGTGAACGAAACTTCGTTTAAATTTCGTTCGTTTGCGAAGTTTCGTTTGAGAGAAACAGAGTAGACCTCCTGAGGTCTTTACATTTATTCATGTTTTGAGTTCTAAAATACATTTTTTATTGACACACTAGCAGCGCCCCGCGGTATTATCCGCGTTGTACCCGTTCCTGTAGGGTTTTGGGATGAAAATAGCCTATAACCTTTCCGTTGAATGTGGCTATCTATTACAAAAAGAATTATTCAAATCGGACTGATAATTCCTGAGATTAACTCGAAAATACAAACAAACAAACTTACAAATTTTACCTCTTTATAATATTAGTATACGAGTAGATGATAAAAATATAGTTAAATACTACTATATTTAAAACTTTACCAGTAATAAAACTACTATTTATTTACGGGATGATGTTTCAAAGGAGATGATTTTAGCGACGTGTCATAAAGTATTGATCTAGTTTAACGACAAGGGTTTTTCTATGATATGATAGTGTCAACTGATACTTTTTCCGATTATCCACTTATCTTTAAGTATAATGCTTTTTCTTTATATTTCCTCCACTATTGGTATATGATGTACCTACATGTCGGTACTACGGATATAGATTGACGATGAAGAGTCGGTCTGTTAGGAGTTTATCTTCGGTGGTACGTTGGACAGAGCCTCTTTGGTACAAAACTGAAGTTGCTGAAAGAATAGTTGACTTTCAACTTTATGCCTTTATTATATAATTTTTCTTTATTCTAGAGAGTTGAACATGTGGTGATTGGTTGACTGAAGCGGTGGTGTGTTATGTTTCAGTGCCGGCGAGCAGGCGCGACGGCGGCCTGCCCGAGTGGCGAGGGCGGCTCCTAGACGCGCCCTGTTCCTCGACCGGCCCCATTACCACGCGACTCGCCGACCCTCCACACAACAAAACCTCACCGGACTCCATAGAACTAATTGAGTTTGATTAAATTATATTAAATAGAACATGTTTCAAAATACTAAAAAACCAAAAAATACAAAAAAAATCTTTTAACTATAAGCTTGTATGTGAGCGCGGCCCTCGCTCCTATTGTAAATATGGAAACAGCTTAAATACTGCTTAATACACTTTCTACATTTTGAACACACGTGTAATATTAGAGACGGTTTGGCCTACGTTGTGTGAGGAGGCCGGGCGCGGCGCGGGCGTAACTCGGGCAGCCGGCAGCGGCGGCGGCCGAGGGCACACACCGCGATACGATACATAGCGATTTGTGTTACATATTGTATTCAATATAATTGATGTTACTGCAATTAGTGGCGTACGACAGTCTCGGCCGTTTATAATAACGACATGATTCTAAATGTTGTAGAAGTAGACGTTTAATCGAATTCAGTGTTCAACGTTCAATGTATTGTTGTTTTAATGTATCGATGTTATTTCTGTGTAATGTTTAATTATAATTAACAGAGGATGGTTGTGATAGAGAAAGCGCGGGCACGACTCGCGCCGGGAATAACGGCAACATCTGCAAAGGATTCATGCGAGCATACGATATTAGTAGCTTATGATATTACATTTAAACATATCCAGTTAGACGTGAATGTATTACTTAATGTTTATTTATAGGGTGTTAGCCATGCGACAGGCTTGCTAATCCTATCCAAGCCAATTATAAACCCTAGACCTTTTCGAATTCGGTCTCCGCGGATTGCCTTACTTGCATTACTTTGCCATTCACCCCTCTTCGTTTGTTTCTTTTCATAAATATCGTGACTCCACAAACACTTCCGTTTGTTGTTCTAACTTCACCGATCATATATTTTGCATGTAAAATAGCATTCTTATCTTTATAATTTTGGTCACGTCTGTCGATGGCTATAGTAATATAGACTTGGTTTATAAAGACCACTGTTACGTAGGTTACATCCGTAATAATTTCATCATATCATTAATACACATCTCATAGCGTTAACATCTAGATTGGAAGGACATATTTACGCCCTATATTTGTAGAATAGTGTAGTGTTATAGTGTTACATATTATAGTGTTAAGTGCAACCCTTTTGGGTGTAGAGTTTAATTTGACGCTAAATCATCAGCAGCTGGAGGCACTCCGTGCAGAAATGCCACCTTTGAGACCGTGCGTCGTCGCCTAACACCCTCCGACTCGCGAGTGACCGCGAGTGACCGCGAGTGACCGCGAGTGACCGCGCGTGGCCGCGAGTGACCGCGTACATACCGCCAGTGCCACGGACATAGTTGCGCGTCTCAATTGTGATCGATATACATCCCACCAACATATAAAATAGCGTCAGTGAATTGGACTGCAGTGCAGTGAATGAACATGAATGAACATGCAAAATTAAAGTGTTTACATAAAAATTAATAAGGATTTTCAATCACTCATCAAAGTGTGGTGAAATTGGACTTGACAACATATTTAATTGTGTATCTTAGTGGCCAATATTAATCATAGACAAGTAATATGATCAACCAAACGTGTTCCATTCCTGTACGTCTATTATACGTTCTCTTATCTCTTCAAACATTCTTCTTTAAAAGAAATGCAAATAAGTTACAGATTTATATTATTTACTATTTAAAAATTATACGTAACATTATTTAAATGTCTATATATCAACTCTGTCAATTAGATCTTCGAATTATTTCGCATTTTGTGATAGTCGTAGTTTCGTTGAGCAGGTTTCGAATGAATTGGTGATGTTTTGTTGGACACTAAACGAACGTGTAACAGATAGATATTGATTGTCGCTCGATTGTTTGACTATCATGATTCAATATTATTTTGTGGAATACGTTTAGCGAGATATTTGTGTGTTTAGCTACGTGTCTCGTGTTAGGCTGAGACTGTCGTGACGCGCTGTAAATGTGTCAACTTGATGTTACATTATATCTGTTAAAGTCGCACTTAAGTTATAATACATAGATGTTTGTTTAATATACAGCACTCGGGTCCTGTTTGTAGTTTGGTGTCTACATAGCTCTTGGGTGGTTCTTTAAAGTATATATGGAAATTATCTTTTCCTTATTCAATGTCTATTAATACTGTTAATGGGATCGTAGTTTAACTGTTTTGATTCTAAACAATGTTTATGAAATAACTTTCAAATGCACGTTGACATTCATTTGTTTTTCTTTGACGCGTTAAAGGAAAGTTTGTCAACTAAAACTGTGTATTACTTTCTTTTCCAAAGATAATATGTAATATCAGATTATGGTGTGTTTTTATTTTGCAAAAAGCCTAAAGAATACATGTCATGTTCGAGTTAATATTTAGTTTAAACTAAAATATCTATCAATTTAACTAAATGTTTCAAGAACCACCCAATTAAATAATAAATTATAAATGTAATCGAATATTTAAACTGTAACCGCCGTATTAATAAACGCGGTATAATTAAAAAACAGTATAATTAAAAATCTTGAAACGCTATCAGAGAGGTCGTGGTATGGCTGCAGTTATAATGTGCTTTGTCTCTTTTGCTCTCGGAAAATGGCGTATATCAAAGGGTGTCAGACCATTTGATAGCTAAACTGTTCCTAATACGCGTTTATTAATATGGCCCTAATTGTTTCAAATACCAGGTCTACGCGAGAAGGTTACTAACATCCACACATTGCCTGAACAGACACATTTAAGAGGCACGGACGGAACATTACCTGTCACAAGATTAAAAAATGCCTGGTAGTTATAACTATTCACCAAACACTAGGTTTGGCTATATCGGTGTTAAATATTATATTTAATCAATCATTGATGTGTTAGTATTTTTTAATCTCATTGACGTGTTAGCATTTTGTGAAGCAAAATGTACTTATCTGTGTCTCCCTTAGTATTTTTCCTTCGATGTGTGTATTGCGCTTTACGTATTTGTAAACATTTTTTGTTTAATTTAAGTCCCGCTGAGGTAACTGAATCGAATATAACTGAAACTACATCAAAGATTCTCAATGTTGAATTATGAAGAGTGTAAAAGTGAGTTTATAAGAAATGTTTACAAGTATCGTGTTTTGAAATGGGTACAATGGAGCGATTGTTGAAGGCGGCGAGTGGCTGGCCTCGTGGTCACCACCCGTCGTCCGAGGCCTCTCCCTCAACAACACTACTTAAGAATTACTCGAGATGGCCAAAATTGTAGTAACGCTCAATGCGTATATCGGTTCCCCTCAGTATTATTAGTTGATATGTCGTCGGTAGTGTAATGTACCCACAGAGGCGGATGTGACACGGGCCCGGTGCAAACAATGGTTTCATTTCGACACACTTCCTACAAGACCCTTCTAAATGTTTTAAATTAATAAATGTATGTCATATAATAGAAAACCCACACAGATTTCGCTGAGGAAATCACAATTATCTATTTACTTGAGTACCTAATATCAATCTTGTAGTTAGGAAGGAGTTCGAAAAATTTTAAATTTATTAAGAAGTCTGAAAATGTCCTGACAGACTATATGAAATATAGTCTGTAGAAAAAACCATTTCGGTAAAAAATATAACTGTAAATTAAATTCGATTCGTTTTAAGATTTATAGTTAGGTGATCTGCGAAACCTTTTAGCAGTGTGCGGTATATCTAATTTTTTTTAGATATGCAAATTATATTTTTGCTTAAATCGTTTCAGCTGAATGGTTAGTTTCGTATTCGCGAATTTCAATACTTGCGATGATGCCGAGTCACTGATAGCATATATGCTACTTTTCTACTAAAAAGTGCCAGTTTGACATGTTAGCTACGTTGACGCATAATATTAAGTACGCTTCATTCACTAAAGACTTTACAGCATCTATTGTTCACGTACCATTTCCTCTTCAGCTGATCCATAAAACAAGTTACGGAAACCCATCACGTATTTTTATATTAATAAACACTCATAAACAGATTAAAGTCGGAGTGTTTAATGTAAAGAAAAGTGAAAAAACATGCGTCACTTTATTCACCAAGGGAGTGGTTCTAAAATTGAAAAAGATGAATTAACTATCTCAGTTGGGTATCTGTTGTATGGGCCAGTTATAGAGGCGCGTAAGTTTAATCAAAATTATCGACAGCAACGAATAAATTGAATAATATTTTCAGGGCATTGAAAGTATCTTGTCACGCTCTCTGCCGCCATCGTGATGTAATCCTGTTAGATATAATTTGTCGTTCACATGCCCCTCTCCGTCCAGATTCTCCGTGTTCATATTGACGATGTATTCACGTTTTAATTCAATATCATAATACTAGCTTCGGTAACTCGTTTACCTTCATTTAAATATTGTTTCATACCTATTATATAAATAGTATTTTTATATTATAAAGTGATCAAGTTGGTCCTAAGTGTTTATTGGCTTTAAATACTTTGATGAGTTTAAGTTATTTCGATTTTAAACATAATTATACAAATATTGCTAGGTACGAGCTTATAATATTATTTAAATTGAAATATTATATAAAATGTGTCGCGACGCGAGACGGAGCGTATCCGAGTGCGGGCACTAGTTACATTATATTATCCTCCACAATATCTTTAGGGATTTATTAATGTTAAGAGCTTTTTGACTAGTATACTTACAAAAAATGAGAGATCTTATGAAATATTCTGAATTTTCGCGATAATTTATTAATATCCATCCAGTATTATTAGATAAATAGGTGTAATGGCGCCCGCGGCCATTTTTATAGATCCTAAAGTGTTATATTAATATAGGTTCACGAAATTGGCCAACAGGTTAAATTAATAAAATAAATTATTGCAGTTCTTCGTTCACGTGACTCGGCGCCATCGTCCGCGGACATGTCGCTCTATGAAGGAATTAAGACCATACGTCTATTTAGGCACTAATACCAACTATATACTAATATACTATAGTCTAATTCGAATAATTATAATGAAGCTGAACTGACTGATGATCAAGTACCTATAATATTAATGTCATCGCCCTATTCACAACACAGATCAATGGGCGTATATTTCTCACTTTAAGTTCCACATGAACTAACATTTTCATTGGTGCCGCACGGTACAACATAACGCTAATGTAAAATATATAGACATCATTTAACTGTAAACTATGTCCGCGGTAATGTATTGAAATTCACGAAACACGACAACAATTTAAAAACAATATACTTTTGTGTATATTGAACGATTCCACTTGTAGTGATATAAATCAAAGTTATTTTTAAACTTAATATTATATTATTTAAATACCATGAGTGTTAAGTGTGGAAATATTGTTATTTTGAATGAGATTTGTTCTTTGACTACTGTCAATGATTTATAACTATAGTAAAGAATGCTTAGATGAACAACAAGAGGATGGTGATTTCTATCAAACACGAACTAGTACTCGTATAAACACCTACGACTAATAAGAACTCTTACACATAAACTGCATTTGTCAACTGCAGCCAGAAATTTGATTGCAGCTGGCAACCTAAGAACGCTTACAGCTGCAGCGAGCTGCGTGCGCCATTTTGTTGAGTAGTCAGTTGTCTATGTCATTGGCATCAAGCAGGTGGTATGCCTTGATAGAAAAATAATAACATGAAGATCACATAACAATGCAGGAATAACTAACTTTGTGACGTATGACCAACATCTTTGAAAACCAAAACGATTTGTAACCTATCTGCAAAGAAAGCAGTCTGCAAAGGTTATCATGTGGTATAAATTCACGCACAAATGCTTGATAGCTAAAGGAGGATTAAGATCTAAGGCTGCAAGTTAAATTGAAAAAGAAAAGCTTGTTAACAGTTCGAAAAGCATTGACAGTACCAAATTAAGATTTCAAATCAATGAACCCGTAATAAAGGATCATTGAATTTGACAAAATTATTGTAACAAAATGCTCCAATTGATACGGCTGTGTCCAGCAGTCTATTTATTTGCCAAAATGTGATCCCGATCAAAAATCCCAAAATTAAAATTAAAATTTGTTTTGCGCTTGTGACTCCTGGACTAGGTGCGATAACATTGTCTGTGCCAAAAAGTCACTGTTTGTTTTAGCGATTTGAACGAAACTAATTGTTTTAACGGACTTCGATAGTCCCGCCTAGCCAAGTCAAATGGGCTCAAATAAATTTTGAATATCAAATAAAATTAAGTTATATTTAGATGTAGCCAGATTCAAATAACAATATTTCCATATAACTTTTGAACCAACTGATTAAAATACCTAACATACACTGTATATTATAGAACACATTTTTTTAGTTACGTCGGCCGTTTATCGCCGCTTTGTGTAAATAAATGTGAAAGGCTTGGCCGACGGTTTTAATTTAATAAAAAAAATATATATATTCGGATAATTGGAATGGGCCCTGCGTGAGACGACGATGAGACAAGCGACTAGGGGCCGAATTACTCAGTTGCTGACGCCAGTCGCGTACGACTCTGGCCTATGAAAACATCCGCAGTGCGCCACTACGCGCCACTGAGGTCACCGTCACAGTGTACGGCTAAATAGAACACACTGTATTCGTACGAGCGATTGACGTCAGTAAAAAAGTAATTCAGGCGAAAACGAATTGTAATCATTGTGAAACAAATACTTCGTGTGATGATCGTAACATATCCAACCTAAAATTAAGAAGAGAACTCTAAATACATTAAAAAACGATAATCTCATAAGGGTTTATTCCACAATGAAGTTGTTAGTAAAAACACCAGTTTCGTAAATGTATAAACTCTATAACGATAGTTATTCAGAGATCGTATTATATCTGAAACAAATAGTCATATGTTTTGTCTCGGTCGGTCAACGTAAGGGAAAGTCTCGTGAGATGGAATTAGTTTAACATTTCAAAAAAATCTTTAAAAAACATTCCGATTCACATGTTTGGACGTGAATTTATTTGGATTTTGAAGATGTCGAAGAAATACTAATAACAATAACTTTCTAAGATTATCTCAACAACTACCTTCCTTCCTAATGGGTTGGATAACTGCGTTCAAAATGGTTTTATAACATACGTTTCTTGACAAAGTACCCATCACAATACTATGTAATTTATTCTATTAGGGGCGGGTTCCTTCAGCTTACGCTTACGCACCAGTAAGCGTTGACAAAAGACGTCAGTCTCATAAGACGTAAGAAGACGACTTAACACTGGCCAGCCGAATAACTTTACAAACGGTCATTTAAGTAATGAATGAAGATTTGTATTTATTAGACATTTAACAGCGTACTTTAACGAACGTATGTTACGAAAGCCAACTGTTTGAAACCCCCTTAAGTCTCGGCAATGTAGTTCTTATTAAAAGTCCTCTTGTAATTATCGAAATCTTTCATATCACTATTAAAAAGTCCTTTAAAATAAGATCATTTTAAAGCTAAATATGTCTTCAAATTAAGGGACTACTACATGAATCCAATCTTGTACAATTTACATGCAGTTAGGCATTTATTTTGTAGAAGGGGTCTGTGTATCAATCTCTTAAGACATTAAGGCAATATTGGCATAACAAAGGCAGAAATATATATCCGGACTAAAGCCTTCCGATATTAAACTCTATCTTCAAATAGATCTAAAACGACCCTAAGTAAACTTGTTTTTACTCTTCCTCTAATTCTAGAAGATCCTATAAAAACCCTTAAAAAGCTCATATACTGTCAAGTCAATACAGCTAACAATCTCTAATCTTAAAAAACTCAAGTTAAATAGAAGATTAAGGTTAAGAAAGGTTAAGAACTACAGTAGCACCATCTAGTATGGAAAAGTGGTAACATTTAACACCACAATAATGGAATAAAGCGATAAAAACATGAGATAAAATAATAGCTTCATTTACACAGTTGACTTTACAATGAGATAACATGAATTGAAAACACAAAAGTTGTATTAAAAATCTTTGAGGATGTATGACCACGCATACGCAAATTGTTTGAGAAACACTACAACACCTCTAACGATAAGATGAGGAACTAAGGCAAAGCAGAAGTAAGAAATAATAACCCACTGCTAAAAGTAAGATAGGCAAAGGGTTAAAGAAGTCGGTATCGTTTGTGAAGCGACCTCATGTCACAGTAGAACTCATGTAACTCAATCATGGTAGATTTAGAGATGGTTGGTAGAGCTGATCTTGACAGTTGTATCCTCTAAAAAAACGTGCAAACAGTAGAATCAGTTGATACGCTTTCACCTTCCCTTTCTATAATTCCATTGGTACGTTTGGAGCTTTTCCAATTTTTATACTTGAGTTGTAACGTGGCAGTGCTATGCTGTGCTGTATTGATTGATTTCCTCTTACGAATAAGTTGTGAATCAAACATTGTATAAATGATTCAATAAAATATCATTGGTGTTTGATTTCTAGTCCTTTTTATTATAAGAGTAAGTTATATTTATTTTAAATGTGACTAAAATTGTAACACGGTTTGTTACTACTACACTGATTCATAAAATAAAACATAACGAACATTTCGACAAATGTGAGAAGTCTCAAACTCACTATACTTACACTATTTTCGAAATAAAAGACAGCAAAAACAAATTTTAAGTAATAAGTAATTGTGAGAAACGACCGTTTTGCTGAAATTTTAGTCACCTTTACACTTCTCCCCTTCACCTTTACAACTAATAAAGCGTAGTCTCGTTTTTATAGTAAATATTTATTGTTACGCTACTATTAAATATATACTAAAGTAAATATCTACATTCCCGCTCATCGGTCGTAAAACAATATTGCCAAACAACATAAGCAATTATATAAGTATTTACAAACGTTTACTATGAATACGGGGTTTAGCAGAAACATTACATATAGAAAATTACAGGACTATTAGAGTGCCATAGGAGCGGAGCGTGCGCAGTTTGATTCACTCGCAGCGCAACGGGATTGTCAAACAACGCATTGACATTGTCAAAATCTTACGTAATATACCTAGAGCCCGTGAACCCCAGACCTTCGTTATTTTATAAAAGCTGAAAGTTTGTCAGCGCATGCTCCCAACACAGGTAAGAACGATGGACAATTATGAAGTTTGGGTTATCGTGGCTTTGGCAGGTAAACGGTACTAAAGGTGTGTAAAATACCGATCTAAATTCATGAAAAGGTAATGGCGACTCATTCGCAAGAATCTACCACTTTTCGTTGGAAATTTATTTTAATTACAAATATAATATTGAAACAAAAATTTTACTCCAACAGTCCTGAGTCATAGTTTATTTTACATCACTCAAATTAATTTTAGAAATATGCGTTTGAAATTGTTTAACAAACTAAGTGTTTAAAATTCACAGAGTAAGGTATAAAAGACCCAACTTTGTGATTATTTTCTATCGAGGAAATTAATAGTCAACGTGTTTTGGAAACAGTAGTCTCATTAAACATATGATCAAGATTAAAAACAAACAAAAATTGTTCTTGTAACGTTAAGACTTTTGGCTAAAAAATTGTTTAAAGTAGCCCGTTTTAGGAACTCATAGGCCCTTAAGGCTACTTACTGTTTCGTGCGGTCAAAGCGCGCGGGGATATACCTACCTACGAACTACGAACGACGAAGACGCGCTATGTAGGTATTATCCCGAATTCTTCCTCACATGAAATCTTGATTGTGTATACATATATACTCGCGCGAGACATGTTATATTTTATCCCCAATTTCCCACTTGAAATTTTGATTGTGTATATTCCTGCGGGAGACACGCAATGTTTTATCCCGATTTTCCTACATGAAATCTTGATTACCCGAAGCGAAGTGAGGGCGGGTCGCTAGTTATATTACAATCGTTAGTTTACTCATTGTTGTTCATTATTAGTTCTAAGTAAGTGGTATACCTAAGTACGGATTTTTATATTATTTTTAGTGTTTTAGGGTCAGGGCGTGAAGGGACTGGCTTGTCTTGTTTCAAAAAACCTACTCTTAGTTATGATTAATCATTTTGTTATAGTTTATCGTTTATCTCTCCTCGCAAACTTTCCCATTTAATATCATTAGTGGGGCTTAGTTAGCATGAAGATGTATTGGGTAGATATTTCATCGGTAACAGAGTTTTTTAAGAAATGTCTACTCGTATGCTTTATACTTTAGTTGTAACGTTAACTTTATATGTACAGTCGACGTCATAATTATATTCACACTTATTTATATCACTACATAGTATAAAACAAAGTCGCTATTTTTGTCTGTTTGTTTGTCTGTTTGTATGTATGCTTAAATCTTTAAAATTACGCAACGGATTTTGATGCGGTTTTTTGTAATAGGTAGAGTGATTCAAGAGGAAGGTTTTTATGTAAAAAAATTCCTGAAATTCCCACGGGAACGGGCACAACGCGGGTAAAACCGCGGGACGGTGCTAGTAATTATAATAGGATATTAGTAGGATTGGATTGGTACATTCAAGAAAAAGGTTACAAGTTATTTTTAACCGACTTCAGAAAAAGGAGGAGGTTCTCAATTCGGATGTTTGTATCCCCCATTCCCTCGGAGCGGGCACAACGCGAGTAGCACCGCGGGACGCTCTCAGTCAATGGTCACACGCATGCGCAGTACGCGCTTTTGTGTTCTACTGTTGCTTAAATTCAACCCCCGTATCAAGAGCAGGCGTGGCTCAGGGGTAGAGTGCTCGCCTCACAGAGGCGAGAGGTCTCGGGTTCGAATCCCGACGTCTGCAGGACGAAGCTGATTGATATCGTTTTTATTTTCTTTCTATTTGATTAGTCCTCCTCACTGTAATGATATCTTTTTTTTTATTTTTATTTAAGGTCGCTTTAACAACTTGGTCATCAGCGACCGACAACCTATATGAACTAATGATAAGTATGATTAAATGAGACTTTATTGAGATGAGAGGTCTTTAATATTATAATCATGCAGATTAAAAGAACCGTTTCTGTTTATGACGTCACCAAAGTACTGTTCATTCACTGGACAATTTTTCGCCGTTAACTTTTTGCGTCACTGTACTTATTTTGTTGGTGACTGTACATTTTATACCCCTTTTACTCGTTTTCCTTGAATAAAACATTATTTATTTTACAAGGTTTTCTTCGCGCTGGAGAAAAGTCGAATTAAGGTTGTTTCCACCGAAGATAAAAGTGGAAAAAATCACTAAAGTCCTAGTGGTTCCTTGGTGTTGATACGAGTATATTGACGGTTATTTCAATCATTATTTTACTAGGTTTATCTCTAATAAATAAAATTCTCGTGTCGCGATGTTTGTAGTCTGAAACGGCTCGACCGATTCTTATGAAATTTTGTGTGCATATCGGGTAGGTCTGAAAATCGGACAACATCTATTCATTAGGGGTGGACTACCCTTAACATTTAGGTCCCTCTAAATGTTAAGGGTAGTCCACCCCTATTTTTTTAAGTGGCAAATCAACGTTTTCTTGGCCAGCTAGTAGTAAATAAAAAAATATCGGTATTTAAAAAATACTATGTTTCAATAAACGCTAGAGTATCAAAATTGTAATTATTATTTGAAATGCGCTGTTCTGATTTCGGTCCAATCGCACTGATCTGAAATTAACCTTTAATTATAAAGGCTATATTATATTAACAATTAATAAATTATAATTTACATAATTATAATTGGTTTGGGGAGGTGGTAGTAAAGCCTTGGTAGGGGTTGGTTTTAAAAGAGGAACATTTTGATATGAGAGACTAGCCGCGCCCCACGGTGTTACCCGCTTTGTACCCGTTCCCACGAGAATTTTGGGATGAAATGTAAGCCTTATTCTGATGTATAACCTATATTACTGTAAAGTTTCCAAATCCATCCAGTAGTTTTTTGTGAAAGAATTACAAATATACATACTTACATACATCCATCCTCACAAACTTTCGCATTTATAATATTAGTGGGGTTTTCCTCTCTGAAGCCGCACCCTTACTTTTATATTTTCATCATGTACTCACATGTTTATAGTATAATTATGAGAGCCACGATGTTATTGTGCATACACCTTTTTATTAGAGGGTCTTTATAATAATGTGCGGGCGAAATTACCTTGAGGATCTTATGACAAAGAATACTTATTATGTAGGTTAAGTCTGGTGCGCACAACCCATAAATGTTAAGCGTTATTAGAACCTTGTCTTATTTACACTTCTGTTATACTTATTGATATGTCAATGAGATGTACCGATTTTATAATGTCACATAGTACTATGTGCTATATACTATTAGCTGACTCGGCAAGCGTTGTTTTGCCATAAGGATAGACACCTTTAACATTTAAGGGTACGAAAAATAGACGTTGACCGATTCGAGACGTTGGCACAGTGGCAGTGAGAGCGCTTACTGTGTCGGGGTTGCGGGTTAGATTCCAGCCCGGAGTCAACAATATGTGAAGATATGGTTGTTGGCGACGACGTCTGGGTGTTAATTATATTTTCTTATAAAGTATTTGTGTATGTAGGTATATGAAGTAACTAGTATCAGTTAGTTAGATTACATAATACAAGCTTAGAGCTGAGTTTGGGTCTAAATTAACCGTGTGTGAATTTGTCCGATCCTAAAAAGATCCCCCTTCCAATTACAACTACATGAGGTAACATTTTGCAATACATTGGTGAGTAAGTAATTGCAGCGCTTACTCCTAATCTAATCTATTGCTATCAGACTATGGAATGATAGATTAATTCCGTTATTTCCCGTTTATTACTTACAGGGAAAATGCGATTGGAGTTTTTCATATCGATTTTTGTACTTTAGGTTTACGCTTCTATCATAATACGCAATATTATCCTGAGAATGTCATCCTTCACACACATAATATACAAAAAACAGCCTTACTTACGTATATAAACCTACACCACCTTTTTACTAAACACAGTGTTATAATGAAGAGTTAGTACAAGTCACCCCTTATCCTAGTCCTTTAACAGGGGTGGGGTAAGAGGGGTGACTGACCATAATAGAGACTGGCAACATCAATCATATTGTAGCCGGGGACTACTACATTACATATCAGAAGTCGGAATGCGGTCTGCATATTTTGCAAACAAAAACTCCAATGGAGCTTACACTGAATATGGCCCACGATTTTAAAAGTGCTTAACATCATGGGCTTCACTACATAGTATAAAACAAAGTCGCTATTTTTGTCTGTTTGTTTGTCTGTATGCTTAAATCTTTAAAATTACGCAACGGATTTTGATGCGGTTTTTTGTAATAGGTAGAGTAATTCAAGAGGAAGGTTTTTATGTAAAAAAATCCCGAAATTCCCACGGGAACGGGCACAACGCGGGTAAAACCGCGGGGCGCTGCTAGTATAATATTATAAATGCGATAGTAACTCTGTCTGTCTGTCTGTCTGTTACGCTTTCACGCCAAAACTACTGAACCGATTTGAATGAAATTTGGTACACAGTTAGTCCAGAGCCTGAGAAATGACATATGCTACTTTTTATCGCGAAATTCCTGCGGGAACGGGTACAACGTGAAACCACAGGGCGCTGCTAGTTATCTTTAAAAACGAAATTTTGGTTAGTCTTACAATATCCAAAAAAGGTTCAGATACTTTGAAGGACGTTAGTTGCAATTCAAACTATACTTTGACGTAAAACAGATTCTTCTTGGTCAATGTTAAACTTCCCTGACAGTACTAACTCAATAAGAATTAATCTCCCGTCAACCATACTTGTATTAACCTCGCCATCAAAGTGCCGATAACATGCGCAGTAATTTAACACACGGTGTTGACAAGAATGTGTGTAATATCATGGCACGAGGTATACCTCGGTAGAAAACAGAGGAAATTTCCGAAGGACCGGTTCACGCAGACGACCGGTCTGTACAGACAGACGCATTTCCTACGCACATAATATGAAATAACTCCCGTGATAGTGTTGTCTAGACTATATTATAAAGAGGATAATTTTGTAAGTTTGTTTGTATGTTCGAGCTAATCTCGGGAATTACCAGTCCGATTTGAATAAGTCTGGATGTAATAGATAGCCATATTCAACGGCAAGGTTATTAGGCTTATTTACATCCCAAAATTATCATGGAACGGGCACAACGCGAGTAAAACTGCGTGGCGCTGCTAGTCGATAATATTTTGGTATCGACAAGGCTTAAGAAGTAAAAGTTGTAACTTATAATTAAATGAATCGTGGACGGTCATATAAAAATACTAGCAGCGCCCTGCGGTTTTACCCGCGTTGTACCCGTTCTCGTGGGAATTTCGGATTTCGAATTTTTTAAAATAGCCTATAACCTTCCCGTTGAATGTAAATTAAAAGAGAAAGAAATCTATTTAAAAAATAATTATTCAAATTGGACGGATAATTCCTGACATTACCTCGAACATACAAACAAACAAACAAACTTACAAATTTTACCTCCTTATAATATTAGTAAAGATTACAGTCGGGTGAATCTGTTTCTTTTAAATTGGATAAAACTTTACTAATTTCGTAAATAAGATTCGCCGCCCGCATGCAAGGTAAGATAGATAGATACCATCAACCGCGGCAGGCATTATATAATATCCCTATTAAATATCCTAACGTACTTGTCTCAAGATTGCAGTAAAAGGACGGGCAAGGTCTGCACATCGCAGACGGTAATTGTTAGGAAGTCGCCTACACTACTGACTCCGCTTGCGTCAACCGAGTCTCCTTGTCGGTCATAATTATATTATACAGGTTACTGGTTCCTTCATTCAGGTTATTTACGGGTTTATGTACCTACCACTTGCAGGCAGGGTTCGCAGTTGTTGTGCCCGTTGCCGTGAAATTTTTGGGATGGAAGTAGTAAATGTTCCGACCCTGATCTAGTTCTGTGGCAATTTCTTTAAAATGTTATGTTTGAATGAGAATACATCAATCCCTACTCTAAACATCATCATACTCAAACACTTTCGCATATGAAATGTTAGTAGGATCCATGGTAGTAAATAGTATTTTGTAATAGTTGTAATTAGTTTTATGTTAAAAAAAAAAATTACGTTTCTATACGGTCTTCTTCTTCTTTCGAGTCAATGGCGCAAAATAAATTTTAGTATTTATATTTTCCCGGACCAGTAATTCACAAGAGAGTAATTCTATAGATCTAACGATCATTAAGTTTATATAAAAAAGTCGAGTTTTTTAAGCTTATCGTTTTCATAGACTGTACCTCATTAAAAAATAGCATAATACGGTCGAATTAAGAATCGTCCTCCTTTTTTAAGTTGGTTAAAAATACAGCGAAACATATCGCTCGCGTGTACTCAAATGTAACCAAGTCTATTTTTATTTGGAAAAAGTTTGTTCAAAAGTTATTTTAGAAGCGATGGCCTGAATTGAACCACGCTCTTGAAATACTTTTGAGGAACGCCTACGACATACACTGAAAACATGCCTTGAAATACTCTTTAATCGCACAAACGACACTGAGCTAGCTACGAGTATATTAGACACTAGCAGCGCTCCGCGGTTTTCCCCGAGTTGTGCCCGTTCCCGTGAGAATTTCGGGTTGAAAAAAAAATAGCTTATAGCCTTCCCTTTGAAAGTAGCTATCGATTACAAAAACAATTATTCAAATCGTATCGGTGGTTTTTGAGATTAGCGAATTCAAACAAACAAAAAAAAAACTTTATTATTTTAGTATAAATGTTAACAGATGTTTCAGTCTGTCTAATCTATATGGTGTCTTCAGGCGGTCTAATTAACAGAACTTTGCAACACAAGAAAAATAAAAAAATATAGATTGTTGGTTTATTTAATGACTAGAGTCTACTAATGGTCTAGCTAGAGTTAAACAAACTTATATCTATACTAATATTATAAAGCTGAAGAGTTTGTTTTGTTTGTTTGTTTGTTTGTTTGTTTGTTTAAACGCGCTAATCTCAGAAACTACTGGTCCGATTTGAATAATTCTTTCAGTGTTGGATAGCCCACTTATCGAGGAAGGCTATAGGCTATTTTTCATCCCGAAATTCCTACGGGAACGGGCACAACGCGGGTAAAACCGCGGGGCGCTGCTAGTTTATGATAAAACTAATGAACTAGATGTAGGACAATTAACCATTTACGAGTACCTATACCTGTTAGGAAGTTAGCCTTGTGTGTCTTGACTTTTCATAAGTTAAATGAACTTTCAAGGATAGTAACATACTCATATTGGTTGACATTTACTTGGTTCTATATTGATCATTTTCTGAGCCTCGGTGGTCTAGTGTTATGTGTGCTTACCTGCCAAGACTGAGGTCCCGGGTTCAATTCCCGGGTCGAGCGAAAAACATGTTTCCTACTTTTCAAATTTACGAGTTTGAGATCAACCCGCATTTGGCAAGCGTGGTGATTATGCCTAATCCTCCTCACTGTACTGATAACTTCAGTGAGATGAGAGGCGTTTGCCCAGCAGTGGTACATTACAGGCTAATACTTTTTTATTTTCTCTGATATTACTAGTACGATTCCCACAATTATTTTTGGATTAGATTAAGTTTTTATTTGGATTAGATAGCCAGCACATTCAACGGGAAGGTTATAGGCTATTTTTTATCCTGAAATTCCCACGGGAACGGGCACAACGCGGGTAAAACCGCGGGGCGATGCTAGTTACATACATTTATAGAATGTCATGATGATTTTCGAATCATTTCGACTTATTTCGATGAGTAAGTAATTGAAATATTTACATATTTATCGCAGTCAGGTTCTACCGTTATTTTAAGTAGTTATAGGTAAATGATAGTGTACCTACTATCATAAAAATGAATGAAATAAAATCTATACATATACTATTCGAAGATTCTATTAATGTACGTTTGACTTTTGCTGGTGTGTCGCGTTTACATTATTCGGTTTGACAGAATAGTGATATGAACACTGAATCGAACCGTATTCGGTAACCCGTATCCGAATGATCGTCCGACAAATATAAAACCAATTCGGTTAACCGATTCGGGTAAATTGATTGATCGGGACTCATTTCCGACCTAATCGATCAAATACATAAAAACATCATCAAAATAACTGTCTACCTTATTAATTAACGTGCATCAAACTCTTCTTATCGTCACAATAAATCAAATCAACGTGGAATAAACAAACAAAAAATGAACCATAAAAAGACGTCGTGGCACTCGGGGACTGCCGCGGTAAAGCTATTGCATAGTTATTTTATGTATCACTAGATGGCGTTAGTGGGTGTGGCACTCGGGGACTGCCGCGGTAAAGCTATTACATAGTTATTTTTTGTATCACTAGATGGCGTTAGTGGGGAGCGTGAGGTTTTTTCATTACGGAATTTCTGGATTCGGTCCCCGCGCTCAAGGCCCGCGATAGAAGCTATGCAATAGCTTAAAAACAATTTTGTGTACGTTTCTGTGACCATTTCTGAATGTTCAAAATTTTCCCTATAGCGCTTATTATCCTTCTAATACTCGTATTATAAATGCGAAAGTTTGTTAGGATGGATGTATAGAGGCATGTTTGTTTTTCACGCAAAAACTATTGAACGGATTTGGATGAAACTTTGCAGTAATATAGGTTATACGTCAGAATAACACTTGGGATACATTTTATCCCGAAATTCCCGCAGGAACGGGTACAACGCGGGTAACGCCGCGGGGCGCGGCTAGTTACTTAATAGAATAGAAAATAAAGGAGGGAAGATTAGAATCTTATATGATATGACAAGTACATTTAATATATACATTCAATACATCTAAAGAGGGCAAAGTTTAAGCAATGTGAGGAAGGGGCAGACAGATATTATCTGTTTAAATTATTATTGTTTAAATTTGGCTCATATAACTTAAAGTTATATGAGCCAAATTTAAAGCAAAATGTCTGTGATTTCTTATAGAAATGTTAAGGAACATGCTTATAATATACATGTGTTTGTGCGTATGTGTGTGTGTGTGTGTGTATGTTTGAGTGCATACGTGTGTGTATGTATATCGGTGCGTGTTTGTGTGCGTGTGTATGATTGTGTTTGTGTGGATGCATTAGTGAGTGGGTGTGCATCTAGTGTGTTTAACAGTAATATATCCGGCGATAGTCGGTGGGTTCTGTTACTGTTAGCCCGTATTATCCCACTGTTGGGCAAAGGCATCCCCTTCATTTCCGCCAGTCTTCTTGTTTTTGTGAAGAATAATGTTGTAGTGAAATATAACTTACAAATATATTTCATAGGCAGTTCATGGAGTCAGCTCATGGAGTAAAAAAACAATCATAATTTATGAAACTAATTTAATAACAAAATAATATTTAACCAAATATTCATAGTTAACATAAATTCATATCACAATGACGTCACAAAACGTAAGCCGGTTATTAGTCCTTATACAAAATATATCTCACAAGATATACAAATTAAGAAAAAGGTTTTATCTCATTAGTACTAAAGTGGCGACATCTAGTAGGTACCATCAACAAGTATTAAGTTATAGAGGATAAAATTAACTTCATGCCAGTTTACTTTCGCAACCAATTTAGAACCAGTAACAGCTGTTAACCGAATCACGCGATGGCGCCACCTAATGAAGTCCGGCCCTTTACGTGTTCTAATTACAATACACACAAGATATTGAGGAAAGCGGCATCTCTTCTGAGTGGGAACTAACTTGGTATTCTTTAGAAGGTACTTTATTACGTGAAAGAGGAAACCAGAGAGCCTAAGTTCTAGCCTAAATAGTATTGAATTCACAGTGCCTCTGGCGGATTAAAAGGACAAGAGAGAATAGTACAGGATATGACAATTGACAGTCGACAGACAATGATAGTTGACAAGACTAAGTGATGGTGAAGAAAATCACAGTAGACACTTAGGGTGAGACAGATGTCGCTAGGAAAATGTATAGAAACGTCATGTCAAATATTTGAAGCCCTTTGAGACTTGCTCACAGCAATAGCGCATGTAAGTATGCGCATGCTTACAAGATGTTTTGTATCTGAACCTATACAATCGAAATAGAAAATTATTAATGTTAGGTATATCTCAGACTATACCAAATTAAGTGTTTAGGTTGTACCTCTCTTGCTTACATTCGGATACCATTATTTATCTTGTGCATATTGATCAAAGTCCCTTGTTTGATTTTAAGACTTTAGAATAAAATTACAATTTGGTCGATACGAAAATTGAAAATTGAAAATACGTATGATGAAATTAAAAACTTAAAAAGACTGCAGTCAAATTATAATAATTAATTCCTTACAATAATTTTAAAATGTTAATTAGCCGTAGTTTCCCAAAAATATATACTTCACCTTCAAAAAGTAAAAAATACAATGTTCAAATTACCTTACCCCTAATTAAATATTAAAAACATGTTTAATTTAAGCAGTTTCTTTCTGCTACATTCAGAAATCCAAAACCTACACAATACACGGAATTTTATATCAATAATTATACTTGTAGCATTACACGATATAAATAATAAGATAATATTGACTCTCTCACATAGCAAAAACTGAATAAGTTATGATATTAAAAACTAAGTGTACTTGCTTATTCATATGAAAAGATCTGTTAATTTACCAGTTCAAATATTGGTGATGCAGGGAAATATATCTCGTTAAATAACGTCGTTTCCAGCCGACCCGGTTATACCTTAACATTTACAATTAATGATATAGGATTACTAGCTGCGCCCTGCGGTTTCACCCGCGTTGTAAACGTTCCCGCGGGAATTTCGGGATGAAAAATAGATGTTGGCCGATTCTCAGACCTACTCAGTATGCTCACAAAATTTCATGAGAATCGGTCAAGCCGTTTCGGAGGAGTACGGGAACGAACATTGTGACACGAGAATTTTATATATAAGAAGTGATATGTAGTATTTCCTAAATTACCAATGATTTGCATACGCCTATTATTTCAATGTATGTTATGTTTTTAAAGAATTTGAACAACATGTAGTATGTAAGTTGTTATTAACAGACTATAGAAACTTGGAATACAATCATACGACATAATATAAGTGTTTAATAAAAGATGGAAGATAATATCTTGAAATACATGTTGTATTACAATATATTATATTGTTTAGCGCTTTGTATCTATGAAGTTTTTGAAGAAAAACTAAATATGTATACATGATCTAGAATCTAGAGGAATACGTCAACTACAATAAACTTGGATTAGGTTATTCATAGTTAAATGGACCAAAGAGAAAAGAGTCGGAAATACCATAATGTATACAATACAAAGCTTATTATGACTATAGAATCCTCAACTCTTTAAACCAATCGCATTGCTTCCGATAAGTTGTCGTCAATATTTCGTCAAATGTATACTACTCTTATAGCAAAAAACGTATTATCAAAAGATACACAATTACGAATGAAAAGTAGACAGTCCTGTCTAGCTAGACTAACGAATGGTATCCCACTTTAAATATTTATGAACGCGCTATGCTAGACTACAAAATGATACAAACTCTTAAAAAACATGTTCTTTGTTGCGTGCTCGTAGAACGCAAAATTATCAGCCAATCAGCGAGAAGTACGCTTAATAAAACACACTCACTTCCGCGGCTTTATTCAAAATTGCGATTTAATCTTCATTTATGTGTCTCTTATATATTTCGACAACTTCAACATTCTGAACCTTCCTAGTTACGAATACATACAATGTACACCGACATACTTTTAACCACTCAGCTAACCCGCAGTCAAAGGTAATGGATATACAAAGTGAGTTCTTAACCATTCAAGGAAAATGGATATACAAACTGAGTTCTGAACCTTGTTAGATTAACATGTACTGTAACGATTTACAGCGCTGAAGAAACAGCCGGCGGTACGAGTTCAAAGACGGCAGCTAACGCCAAATGGTCGGACCCGTATACACTGTTCGGTAGTTTGCCGAGCACTTCGCATTCTGATGCTGTGGGCAGCCTTAATCGCTCGTGTAGACGAAGATTGCTGCAACAACTGAAAGAAAATAAATCTACACTATAGTCTGAGTCAAGACTGAGTCGTCGGACCATAAATGATTTCTTATATCTATCTCGCTTGCAACTATAGAGCCGCTTAGTGAAGGGTGTAACACTCTATAACTCTCATAAGATTTACTTTCTTGATAGTTCAAAAGCGCTTATTCGTTCCCACAGGAATCGGTTTTGCGCGAGTAGACTTTGTGAGGGTTTCTATTTGCCTCGCGAAAACTACTGATTGGATTTAAATCAAAATTCGCACAGACATAGATTAGAGTTTGGAAAGACCACATTTTTCCACCACCATAGACCACATTTTTTCCAGACCATTTCGGAGTGTTTATGACCGCCCTAAAGCCTCATGGTCTGACGACGGAAAAACTCGGGTAAATTTACTATTTTTTATTGTGTTTACTCTACCTGAAAAATATATAATCCACGGTTGCCCAGGCATCTTGAAAGGTGGAAGCCTCTTCGCTGCCGTCGTACTTGTAGTGATGGTATACAGAGGCGAGGTTTAGTGAGTGGCCTACTTCCTCACTGTTGAAGAAAAATCGGAATTTTCCCGAGTCTTCGGCGTAGGGCGGGGACTCGTGGTACTCCGAATTGTGGATCTGCAAATAAGAGGAATGGGTAGGAGTAACCGTGCCTTGCTAACTTTTGTAACAAAAATATCTATAATACTTTAAAAAATCTTATAAGAATAAAAATTTCAAATAATAAGTTCAATTTTCTAACCAAAGACAATTCTTTTATAGAGTAAAAAGTTTTATTTATGGAGTAATGATTGAATGAAATCCCTAAATATATTGTCTTTTACAGAAGGCATCGTTAGTTGGTAAAATAGTCCTATTAATGTACATTTGAAATGTTTTAATAAGAGTTCTTATTGGAAACATTTACTACTTGTAACAAATCTCGTTCTAAAAATAATTTGTTTAGATTACGCAATTTTATACCTTAACATTTTGTATATCCGTGCGTCTCCCGTCCTGCCTGTCGAGATACACGGAGAGATGTTGGCAGTTGTCTGTGACGCCTATCCGTTGCCAGTCGGACGTGCCTCGATACTGACTAGCTCTGTAAATACGAAAGAATAAAAATTAAAAACATTTTTAATAAGATTCTGATTATATGTCAATGCAATTTGCATTTAAATTTCAATCGACCAATCACAACGCATAGAATTTGTCAAAATCTCATCATAATGAATCGTGATTGGTCTATCTATTGTATTCTAAGATGTTCTCCAAACCGAGTGTTAACAGATTCTAAATTCGGTTCCAAGACTAAAACTAAAAGCAAATATTTCATTTATTACTTACTTAATATGTCCTCTATTCAACAATTTTATGACATCACTCTGGGGAACTGAATTTAAGTCGCCAGTCATGATGATAGGTAGATGTCCGCATCTGAAACAAATGAGTCACTAAGTTCTTACTTTAGTTCCAGTAGGTTAGTAAACCCTGGTGTCGGACTTTTTACCGCCTATGTCGTGCCATGGTCTTACGATTGAAACATACGGTACCAAAAACATTCAGATTACATGTTTTACTTGTCCTCCGAAGCACGGTAGCGCTCAGATAGAAATGCTACCGTCAGCCACCTATACAAGTAGCGGCCAAACTGCATATTGCTTAACAATCGCAAAGAGCTAACATCGCTTAGTAAAACTAAACCATGAGAGCTACTTGAAAATGATACCAACTTTTTAATTCTTTAAAAATAGTTAAATTGGGCCGTCCATTTAATTATTACAAGGGTTTATCGAAATTCCTATTAGCTGGGTGATAAACATTAAAATTGTTAGTAAAATATAAAATTTAAAAGAAACGCCCCCGGGTGGGCTTGAACCACCAACCTTTCGGTTAACAGCCGAACGCGCTAACCAATTGCGCCACGGAGGCTTAACAATTACGGTCGAAATTGTCTATGTATATTTCGTTTGATGCTTTTCATATATTGGTGACATTATTTAAATTATATTGATAAATGATGTTTAATGTAATTTATAGTTGTAGTGGTTTGTTTCACTTTATTGCATAGCGTTTAGCATAGCGATAAAAATATTTATTATCAAGAGTTTTCGAAGAAATACTAAAATTCCCACTAAAACTAGTATGTAGCGGGTTATTTCGCAAGGCATAACTATTGTAAAAAAAAATGCCTACCAACTTACCCTTTTTCATTATTATAATAGGCGAATCTATCAATTTCTGCTAAGAATACTCGTATTTGCGCTAATCTCACATCTGTACGTTTTGGGTTGTATAGCAAGTGGGTTGTCGCCACCACTATGGAGCACCCCGGCTTGCCTCGGAGCCCTAACTTCACTATAATACCGATGTTATCGCGATTCAGGATGGGCAGCTCTGGTTGATAGTATTCCACCTGAAAAAACATGAAATAAAATCGTAAGGAATCATTTATTTTAAAGTCAACTTTGATGTTACCAATTATTATATTGTTTTTTTAACTTTTCAAACGATCGCAAGCAAATGAAGGCTAAATTGGTATGACAAACGCATTGCAAATAAATCTAGAATAGGAATGAAAAAGTAGGTATGTAAGTTCCCAAGCAAAAGCTTGTTGCTCACTGAAGATCAGTACAGTGAAGAGGTTCAGGCGTATCCACGCTTTCCTCTACTATATTAAGTACTAGCAGCGCCCCGCGGTTTTACCCGCGTTGTGCCCGTTCCCGTGGGAATTTCGGGATAAAATGTAGCCTATAGCCTTCCTCGATAAATAGACTATCTAACAGTGAAAGAATTATTCAAATCGGTTCAGTAGTTTCTGAGATTAGCTTGTTTAAACAAACAAACAAACTCTTCAGCTTTATAATATTAGTATAGATTAAGTATGATTCTTGTATGCATGTAAATTTCTCTTTTTCAAACATAAAGTGACTTTAACGTAATAATATTGAAAGAATTAAAAAATGCATTTATTTTATTAGTAATAAGGGTAAACATAATATTTTATAAGTTATATTTATCCATATTATAAGTCCAATTGTGAACCTCGTCCTTCTTTGAAGTCGGTTAAAACTTATAGACCGTACAGACAGACAGATCGCTCATATAAAAATAGCCTTATGTAAACACAGTAACACACAAACACGGACAATTGTATTGTCCGATAATATACGTCATAAATCATAATTGAACTCGCTATTTGCATATTATTTTTATTAGGTATTTAATTTTGGTGGTAACACCTATAATTGCATAATGTCAGACTAAGCTAAATATTTATCAATAGGTATTATTTTAAATCAATAAATCCTTGGGACTGATTCATGATTATGATTTAAATAATAAGGTATTCAGTTTTTATAATATTTTGAATTCATTTGTTATATGAATAAACTGATGCGTGGCTGCCCTCAGTTCTGGAAAATCTACTTTTGTTTAAAGGAAATTCAGATTTATTATTTCTAACGTACCACAAAAATCTTTGCTTTCTCTTAAAAACATATAAAATTGCCTTTTAGTACAATCGCAAGGGCAAGGTCATTAACTGCCGTACTCAGAAACACCATTAAATTGGCAAGTAACATGGTAACTGAGTGCGACAGTTAGTGTAATATTCGCTTAACCAAAAACATACTTTAAATGTCGATAAAAATATGTCTAACGTGAGGACGATTACCTAGTTTCTAAAACGAAATTGGAGTACAAAGATAAGAGTTAAATAAGTATTATATACATACAATCTAATGTTGATATGCATTGCTCCTTAGACTAAATAAAAAGTAAACAAAGTTACAAACTATATTGTGAAGGTTATGAAAATTACACCCAGTGCCCTGACCATACACAGTGACCCACCCACACATTATACGAGTATACTAAATAAAACAGGACTGTATCGCATTAAAATACATAACGTATTTATTAAAATACGTACCTAAAGTTTCGGGCAGATTACACCACTCGTGGTCATGTCCAACCCGATACAGACCCGATTCATTTAGTATTGTGAGTTAAAAAAGCTATCCGTAACTGACTCGTTTAAACTGAAACCAGCCGAAACGGTGGCAAACCTAATGTAATCGCATCGCATCATGTGTTACAAAACTTCAATTCATTTTTAACCGACTTCATTAACAGCACTCTGCCTTAAGTTTTTATTTGGTCTCCGTCATTATTCATACAAGTAACTCTAGACAAAGTTACAATGTTTCAATAGATAACATAAACTATAGATAATGTCCGCTGAACTCACACTGATTTGATCTTGCTTCTCGAACAGCGATTGTTTGTAGTATATCGCGCATCCATCTTGCCTTTGTCCCGTCTTTTGTTTGAATATACCACGGTAACCTATTTTTTCGAAATTTGAATAGAATGACTCTAGATGTGAGACTTGTACTTCTTGAAAGCATAGTATCTGAAATATAGATAGGTTGGGATAAGATAAGTTTACTCGTAATTGTAATTTTGTAAGGGAATGAGTAACTTCGAGTAGGTTAGTGGTCGCAGTTTCTAAACCTAAACTGAATAATTATTTGTAACTAGCAGCGCCCCGCGGTTTTACCCGCGTTGTACCCGTCCTCGTGGGAATTTCAGGATGAAAAGTAGCCTATAACCTTCCCGTTGAATGTGGCTATCCATTACAAAAAGATTTTTTCAAATCGGACCAGTAGTTCCTGAGATTAGCGCGTTTAAACAAACAAACAAACAAAACAAACTCTTCAGCTTTATAATATTAGTATAGATATCTGGTCTGTGATGCCTAATCCTCCTCACTGTACTGATATCGTCAGTGAGATGAGAGGCCTTTGCCCAGCAGTGGGACATTACAGGCTCATACTTTAGTTTAAGGTCTGATCTATGATGATGACTATTTTCATTGCGTTCCATAAAACAAAGTCCTAAACGACGTCTGTATGTTCGCACTATAATATCAGAAACTACTGGACGGATCCCCATGCGCTTTTCACCCACAACCAAGGTGGTTCACCAGGAAAAGGTTAACTAATTATTCCGATTGATTTCTACGAAAACCTTTAGTAGTACAATCTTCAGTAACCGAAGCGAAGGGCGGATCGGGAGTGAAGATTAATAGTTGATTATATTACACCACAGTTATCAGTTGTAAGTTTTATAATTTAGTATTCAAAGTCAATGCGAACGGGTATATTCTAAAAGGTAGCAGTAAGTAAGGTTAACTGGTTAACTTTAACTAGTCATGATACTAAATTACATTCTGAATCCAAGGTCATTGTAACAAGCTATACTAACTACGCCCCAGGATTTTCGCGTTGACGAAGTAATTTAGGGACAAAAAATATCTTTTTAACTGCTTAAGACCTCTCAGACATGATAAAAAACCAAAAGACTCATAATTGTGCTCTTCAAAGAACGTGTAATTTGAAACCATCGCTATAGTTAGCTAACAAATTAAAGGTAAATCGGTATTTTTGTGGGAGTTTCGTTTTTTATTCAAACTTATAGGTGTAACCTTTCATTTGCATCAAGGGGTCATAGAACCTTATGTCTAGTCTATACTATAGTATATTTTATACATTTATGTACTTACATCGGGTGCTAAGTTGATTATTTCATTGTACAGCCGTGAGGATCTGACTTTCCACTTCAGGTTTCTAGGAAAGCACTCTGTATACAAGTACGGATGGCATTCCAAAAGGTACTGCGCAAGAACATTGTAGGACAACACCTTGAATTTTAGGCCTCCTGGAATGGGAAAATTAACTTTATAATCAATAGTATTAGAGTATCTTTCTATTTGACCTGTGCTACATTGCTATTCTGTTTGGTATAAGTACAACTATTCAAATCAAATGTAGCACAGCGACGTAATAAAGTGATTGTGGTATGCACCAATAATATGAAATGAATTATAATTATCATAACTCTGGTTCAAAGGCTCCTTTACGGTACATAATAGATATAAGATGAGCAGAACTTAATTGACCAATGATAATGCATTTTAATTCTAAAATCATTTAGTAATTACTTGTGATTGGTCAATATAGCTCTGCACCATTCTGCTTTGTTTCTATTGCAATGCACTATCGGTCTCTGCTCGTACAGTATCAATAACAATATGACTACTTGCCACTAGAACTGGTCCAGTTGTGAACATTTTCCCACACCCTGAAATCGGGTGGTATGTTGCTTCCGTTTGCATCTTTAGCATCATTGCTATCTTCCCCCGCACTGTCCTCATCTGCTGAACTAAGATTACACATGTATTAGTGTGTTGTGATTCGATAGTGTTGTCTACTTAATATGTTACTGTTACTGTTGGCCGCTTCTTCCGCAATTAGGCATCCTTGTTGCGCCCTTTTGCGTATGACTCACTTGATAACATACTTATAGCAGTGCTTCAGTTTTTATCAGAACTGAATTGGATTTACTAAAGCTGAAGAGTTTATTTTTGCTAAAAGGTTACTACCAGATTACTATTAGATTTGTGAAATTTATTTTATATATATAGTTGTAATTATTAAAAAGGAAGTTTATATGCTACTTTTTAAAACATAATGCCAACAGTCATGGGGTGCTGCAAGGTATGTAGAACAGTTATACTTAAACTTACGTTGAGAAGTTACCACCATAACTAGCATGGTACTGTGTTGGTTGCAACTCACTCATTTGACCAGATTTATCTAACTCCTTGTCATTTAACGGCGGTATTTTCACCGATAGCCTCTTTTTACTGTGTGAATTCTTCCTCAAATGAGCGGAAGTGTGGAATCTTCCCTCCACAGCCAAATAATACACACCGCATTTCCTTCCAATCCCAATATGTGGACTCACATGTGTCTTATAATTAAAATTTTCACATGTGACCGTGAAAAATCTGTAAAAACTATTTGTCAATTTCAGCATAGCTCTTAAAAATGATACATATTCTTAGGAAGGAAATATAAACATTGTATTTTTTTATACTACAGCTAAATTAGCTAATAATGTCATGCATTGTTAGGTTTTATAGGAATGTTGGCATGGAGTTTGCTCCATTAGCTTAAACCTGAAACAAATACACATATCAAGTAAATATCGTCGAACAGTGAGTGCCCCTGATTGTACAAACATTTTACAAATGTGTGATGAGATGTGTCAACCCAAAGCTAAAATCATTTGGTAAACAATAAAACCAATCATATGTTTTAAGTGTATAACAACCTTGACATTTATTGAACTACAAACTTCAAGCTTTATCCAACTGAGCACTAAACTCAAGACCCAAGCAAATCGTACTGCTGTAGTCGTTGAGTATGCATAATGAAACATTCCTATGGCTAGTGATTGAAGCTAACACAGATATTGAAATTTGTATGAGTTTGTGATAACACTTATAATATTTTATTTGGTTATAATAATGGGTTATTTGCTAAAATATGGTCAGAGACTATTTTAGTTACTTTTAAAATAAACAATAAAAATACAAGTTACTTCCAATTACTGGAAACATGAAGCTCATTGTTGGTTGAAAGGTATGTAATATCAATGATAGAAAGCAATACTGCTCAATTAAGGTGTTTCACCAGAGCAATGCTTCACTACATTGCTAATATATGTTCACTATAGAAGTAGCATAGCAACGTAATGTTTAATATTGATAGCTGTGCTTTAACAAAATTTATCAGTTAAGTCTATGTTAAGACATAATAATTATGTATTAAACACATCTGTTGTCTAATTTATTGATTATTATCAATTGCAGAAGCTGCTCAAGCTTTCTGATGACAAATAGTAATGTTCGAAAATACATTTTACATCTAATATGTTAGAAATTACTCATTACATATTATCAACGAAATTGATAAGAATTTCCTAACCAAGGATATCTCTAGATTGAACCTTGAAGAAAACAATAAGTTTTTTATAATACCTAAGTAAGTAATGCAAAAAAGTCGGAACATAATAATTTTTATTTTGTTAAAGTACTGGCATAAAGTCTATACAGGAAAATCTACGCAAACAATAATTCTACTAGATTGTAAACAATACAATTATGTCGTCAGGCCTTGGGTGCCAAAATAAACATTTTATGAATTTGTGTAAACAAATATAGCGTGAAGCAAGGACGGCCAATGTTATATAACGAGTTATTTCGTCAATAACAATTCGATGATCGATCAAACACCAAAGTCCTGATGACAACAAAATAACCTAACAGATAATATGTTATAACGAATTCCACGTAAAACCACTTACATGCAAAAAAAAAGCCACAATTTATGAGTTGTGAGAGCAAAAGAGCAAAAACCATGACGAGCAAGTAATAAGTTCACAATCTATTTCAATAGCAACAAAACATTTTAATTCGTACCACCGCTAATCTTCCGTAATTTCCGATCGGACAACTTGTAATTTTAAAATAAAGTAAGTAAGCTCGCTGCTCGCTCTACTCAACTAAACTTTTGATTTGGTTTGGTATAATTTGACTTTGATTTGATTTGTTTGTTTGATCTGGTGTCATTTTTGACAGTTGGAATCTCTATGTTGACTTTGATAAGTATGCTAGTTGACAGAAATCTCATGATGGAATACTTCTTTACACAATCGCCAAATGATCGTCTTTGATTACCAATCGCCTCGGTAATCGGCTTGTCCGATGACCAATAGCCAACAAGGTGCGACTTCACTCTGCCATTTGCGCGCGCTGACTGTGACTGAACGGTCTAAGCGTCCTAATGTTAAGTCTTATTTAATACATACACCAAGTGATATTCAGTCAGCAAACAAGCGAGTAAACACGGCTGTGAATGGGTACGTGCCGGTCTAATTAATTAGACAGATTAACTTGCTTTTACTCGTTTCTCGTTATTTATTTATTTATTGGAACGAAGTTCCTTATCGCGCGTTGCGAAAGGGGGCTAGACGGAAAAAATGGTAACGACATTTTTTAGGCCAGAGAGGGACAGACAGAGAAACTTGCGCACGCCAGAGAGAGACAGACAGGGAAATCTCTGGCGTGCACATGTTTCTCTGTCTGTAAACTCTCTCTCTCATATAGAAAGCAAGCTAGATATTTTCGTTTCGTCTTTCTATTTCGCATTGAACACTGTGGTGTCGCGACGATTATTTTTGTTGATAATGAATAAACTTCGTTCCATCCGGGTGTCCCTTCACACCTCTCAAGATTTTTTAAATTTTTATTTATTTATTTAGTGTTATACTATGCGCGTTCTACTGAGGCCTCGGCCCAGGTAGAACATCAGCTGAGACGTGAATGTATTTTTCTTTTTTTGTGGCAATAAATTTTATTTTATTTTATTATATGTATAGGTATCATTCACTAAGACAAGGCTATAATAAGAGCATAGATAGCTTAGAAAAAAATATGAAGTTATCAGAAAGTTTTGCATCCAAGATAGAGACTGTTTACATATCGTACGTATCGCTTTCATCCAGTATGTAGCTGTAGAAAAATGTTTTACAATATATTACTCTGTGCCAATATTGTATTCTATGGTTTTTTGACGTTTTTGTGAAGTATTCGCTGGCGTGGCACAGATAATAAATAAATTCTCACTAATACTAATCAATAGGAATTGTGTTTATTATTGCTTTGAAATTCTTTGTAAAATATTAATTTACACGGAAAAATTGTGGCTCGTTTTTATGAATTCAAAGTTTGGTGGATAATTTATTGGAAAGTATAGTTTGTCGTTATTTTGTATTCTCAGGTAAGCAGTATATATAATATTTTTATACCGGCGAATATGGTGAATAATATATTTTCGATTTAGGCAAGTTATTGAAGAATAAATTAGAATGTTATGTTTTCATTTTATACATGTTGATAATGTTATGTGTTTAGCATTTCCATAAATTCGTTGCCTATCTAAAAGATAATTATTTCATTGTACACAACATAGACGTCAAAAATTAGCACTATATAGGACGTGTTATGTAGTGTTTTTATAGTTGTTGGTTGAGAACCTACTAATTATAAAGCAAGGTAGATCATACCTGTTAATTATGCTTTAACTAGTTAACTACACCTGGTGGTTCTCGCGATTACTATTAATTATGCGCATTGAAACTGACGTCCTTTTTTGTACAATTAATGCAAGGTTAAAAATAACCCAGTACTTAGTATGTTTTAATGATTAGATAAACTAAATAATTCAGTGGCCAGGTTATAGATAATAAACTATAATGTTACCATTTTTATCATTGATGTTATACAAGTAGTATTAGTAAATGTTTGTTACCTTTCAGTAATATAGGTAATTATTTGATTACATTTTTGTTCCTTATTATTTATTTAAACGACAGTCTCCGTCGTCCGTAAGTTCCCGTTTAAATAAATAATAATTTTTGTTTCTTAGATATTTTTTGTAATTTGGAAACAATATTACACTTACTAACAGTATGTTAACAGCCCACTAGTAAACTATTGTGACGACGGAACTTTTACTTCTTTATATATGTTACGGCTAAAGGTGGATGTGACCATAAACTTAAGATTAGCTGGCTAAACTTAGGTTTATCTTCAAGAAACAGCTAAAGTTCGATATTGTTACAGGCAAAGCTACAATCGACAACCGTAGATTAGGTTAAGTTTATACGGGGCCAAAATAATATAGGAATAGGACCTCCGACAACACTGTTTTTGCAGGGTTTAGCTGGCTAAAGATAGAAGAAACTAACATTAATACCTCCTCGATGATAAGCTGGCTAATCTTAAGTTTATGTTCACACTCAACTTTGGCCGTAACATATACATTGGATTTATACCAAGAAATACTGTAGGTATTTTAATCCAGATAGGTACCAGTTCGATGGCAGCAAAGTAGACACGGACATCTGCATTTTAGGGATTTTATTTTTTTACAAAAAAAGGCTTACATAAACCCTATCTACAAGCCTATATTCATATAATCACTTTTCTCAAAGTATTTAAAATTATCTCTGTTTAAAAAAAACGTCGTAGTAGAAACGGATATTTGAATTTCCCTGCTTCGGATACTCCGGAGATATTAATAATGAAGCAGTATTTTTTAAATCTAATCTATACTGTCCCACATCTGGGCAAAGATCTCAATAAGCAGTAAATTAATTAATGTAAATACCATTTGGTTAAGATATCTTGAAGATTATTCTTTTCATACTTAATAGATAGCTTATAAGACAATTATGTGGAAGATACGAATAAATAATAATTAAAACAGTTAATGCATTTTTTAAATAGCGTTTTATGTTGTTTAGTTTATAGTTTTGATACAACGTAAAGATAAAGCTATGTGCAACGATACATGCCAAGTAAATGAAGACATCTATAAAATATAAGTTAATGAATGTTTAAAACTATTTCCATATTAATAGCATTTATTTTAAAAACCTTAAAATTAGTATTTTAAATAATTTCTTCAATATATTAATGCATTTTCATTGAGTTATTTCTCCTTTAGTTACAACGTAAATAAAGATATAAGGTAGTTGTCCTCTTTAACATCAAAATTTTACAATATTTCAGAAATATTACGATACATTGATTTCATATGTAATAAAATAAAATAAATATAAGAGGCCATTCATGTTAATTGTTACATAACTCTTAAAATGGTAACCAGTTTTCACATAATCTGCTCTCCTGTAAAGTTGCTATTTTGTAGATGACCGTTTCTACTTTGCTGCCATCGAGTTAAACACACAAATAAATCAGACTCTTTGGCTTTAAACATTAGTAGATTAGATATTTAATGTAATTAAATCAGGGATCCATGTCACCTGTGCTGTTGACCATTGATCTTGATCAAATGGTCATGTGTAATGGTGCACCAAAACTGGTATGGTGTATAGATTTAATTCATTCATAACTAGTTCCGCCCTACAGTTTCACCCGTAATATAACCATTGCCATGGGAATTTCGAGATAAAAAGTACTTTATTTGTTATTCCCAGTTTTTGTGTGAAAGAGTAACAAACATACATCCATCCTTACAAACTTTCGCATTTACATAACATTATTAGGGTAAATTGCACAAAGTTTTTACCTAACTTCTTTTAAGGTTGGTTATAAAATGATGTATCAGAGAAATTTTGCAGTAGACAATTCAAACAAAATCCATGATTGAGAGATCTTGTAATAAAAAAAAACCCAATCTTTACTGTCGCAAAATCAATGTATACATTTTTTCCAGTGGTTCCTGAGGTAATTTTGGGATAAAACACTTTTTCTAGCTTATGTGCATTTCTGAGACCTAATATAAATAAATATGTTTGCTAATAGGCATCAATATGGTGTTGGCATGATTGCAGAACAAACAAAGTTTTCTTCTTAGCGAATTGATGGTTAATTTTCTTAAATGTGGTTTTTCCAAAACTTTACCAGTTCAATGGCCGAAGGCATGTAATAGGTCACACACGTGGCTCTGAAAATAACTTATTGGCCAAAAACCTTTGACATTATTACCATATCATTTTGAGGTTTTGACCATCGTAAGTTATCAGAGTTATTTTGCAATAATTAATAAGAATTAAAGTATGATAGATCATACCTAAGCACCCTAAACATCTTATGTCTTTGTTTTTATGCCTTAACGAATAAGAAGCAACAGGGTCGGCTGAGCTCACGTCTTGGTGCAACAAGTAGCTAGTCGCGTGACTTAACTTGTTTTCTGCGGCTTCGTGACCTTAAGTAAAAGATCATTATTTTATAGTTGTTATAACAAAGGATATTTAAAAGCGTTCGGGTTAGGCTAGGCGGTGTGGGGGCTAGGGTGATGGAAGAGGGCGTAGAGAGCCGTCAGGGCTGCACTCAGACGTAACGACGTTTGTTGGGGCATCAAAATAATTGTATTTAATTCACTTTAAAAAAGTTTGAGTTGATTTGACAAGGATTTTGTAGAACTAAAATTATATTATTATAAAAATACTTTTGTTCAATGAATTCATTAATGAAATTCACAAATTCTAAAAGTTTAAACAATAGTGCTGTAAAAATAAACAATATTGTGTGACGAAATTTTCAATTCAATTTTTATTATTAATAGTTCATTTCATTATTGGTTTCTTCATTAACTGGTTAGTGATAAACATAAGTATAAAGTCAGCCAGACAATTTTATAATCAAATTAATAATTCCGTTTTACAATTAACAAACAGAGTCATTAAAAAACCTTTAAAGTGTAAAGTGTATCTTTGAAAGTACTTAATTTAGATTGAATACGTGTACGCCAAAACCCTTGCGGTTGCTATTATATAACAATGTCCCAGGAAGGTAATTGCAATAGGATCTATTAGATATATTCTGATGAACATCAATAATTTTTCGTATTTACTTGATTCTCTTTGCCCCGAAGGAATATTTTGGTATATTTTGTATCGTAGTTTCGCCCCGCGAACAGCCTTCGTCCCTGCCAGTGCATCCAGCCACCTGACCCCCCTGCAAACTGCGTCATGCGCATTTCGCTCTGTCTGGACCTATTGATCTGATTTATGGCACTATAAATACCCCCTCTCCCAGCGGGAACCGGGCAGATACGTCCTAGCTCTCAATGCATCTAGATGCTGTGATGTCTCATACAGTAAATTTAAACATAAAGTCAGTTTTTTGGGTTTATTTGAACTTTTATTTGCGTATGAGTGACTCTAAAATGTGTCGTGGGTACGGCTGCTTGGCGTTTAATGGTAAGAAAATATTTTAGCACCCCTTGTTTAAGCATCCTGTAATCCTTTGTATATATATTTTTATCCCTATTATTTTTCCTCATATATGTGTATTTTTTATTTAATTCTTTAATGTTATGCATGTGTTGCGCCCTGCGATTCATTTCTAAATGTTGTATTCTTGTCTTGTCGTGTCTTGCTCGTGGTTTGCTGCTTTGCGATGTTTTCTTATCATGCTCCGACTAAGATAGATGCAGAAGCGCAAGGAGAGACAGATCTCTCCTTGCGCTTCTGCATGTTTTTTATTTTATTGCTGAAGTTGATTTTTGTATTTTTTTCCTATGTACAAATATTGGACGATTTTGCAATGCAAACATTGGAGCTAAAATAATGTATTAGGTTTCCAAAAAAGGGATAAATTGGATTATTTTAGGTAGGGTAGGTAGGTAAATTCGTATTAGGCACGCCCTGGTCTCGGATGGGTTCGTCGGGAAGCGAGGGGAGGGGGTGCAATTGCACTAAATCAATATTGCAAGGGGATAGGGGGTATTTTATGTAACAGTACGCGTGCGCGATTCAGGTATCCCAGATTTATTGATTTGGTACCTAGGAAATGGGACCGGCGGAAACGAGATGACAAATTATACGTGCGCAATTGATATGCGTATAGACTAGGGTTAACTATAGGATGACTAGACAATACCTAGGTTTTGTTAAAGTAGTTACCATGCTTTCAAAGCCACTTTGTTTTCTTTGAATATAGGTAATTAGAATGATAAATAAATAATTATAACAATAATGTTGTGTATTAGGTACATATGCGAATTCTTTTTAATTCTTTAGTTTACAATTGACTTACCAATGCCGACTCAAGTTAACTATTAACGACTCAAGTTAAATAAAATAAAATAAAATGAACTCACTGATGTTGACTCAAGTTGATTATTAAATTAATCATGCTGACTCAAGTTGACTATTAACTTACTGATGCTGACTCAAGTTGACTATTGATTTACTGATGCTGACTCAAGTTGACAATTGATTTACTGATGCTGACTCAAGTTGACTATTGATTTACTGATGCTGACTCAAGTTGACTTTTGACTTACTGATGCTGACTCAACTTGACAATTGACTTACTGATGCTGACTCAAGTTGACTATTGAGTAACTGATGCTGACTCAACTTGACTATTGATTTAATGATGATGACTCAAGTTTACTATTGGCTTACTGATGCTAACTTAAGTTAACTATTGATTTACTGATGCTGACTCAAGTTGACTTTTGACTTACTGATGCTGACTCAAGTTGACTATTGACTTCCTGATGTTGACTCAACTTGACTATAGACTTACTGATGCTGACTCAACTTGACTATTGATTTAATGATGAAGACTCAAGTTGACTATTGACTTACTGATGCTGACTCAAGTTGACTTTTGACTTACTGATGCTGACTCAAGTTGACTATTGACTTACTGATGTTGACTCAACTTGACTATAGACTTACTGATGCTGACTCAACTTGACTATTGATTTAATGATGATGACTCAAGTTGACTATTGACTTACTGATGCAGACTCAAGTTGACTATTGATTTACTGATGCTGACTCAAGTTGACTTTTGACTTACTGATGCTGACTCAAGTTGACTATTAACTTACTGATGCTGACTCAAGTTGAATATTGATATACTGATGCTGACTCAAGTTGACTTTTGACTTACTGATGCTGACTCAAGTTGACTATTGACTTACTGATGCTGACTCAAGTTGACTATTGACTTACTGATGTTGACTCAACTTGACTATAGACTTACTGATGCTGACTCAACTTGACTATTGATTTAATGATGATGACTCAAGTTGACTATTGACTTACTGATGCAGACTCAAGTTGACTATTGATTTACTGATGCAGACTCAAGTTGACTTTTGACTTACTGATGCTGACTCAAGTTGACTATTGACTTACTGATGCTGACTCAAGTTGACTATTGATTTACTGATGCTAACCTAAGTTGACTATTGACTTACTGATGCTGACTCAAGTTGACTATTGACTTACTGATGTTGACTCAACTTGACTATAGACTTACTGATGCTGACTCAACTTGACTATTGATTTAATGATGATGACTCAAGTTGACTATTGACTTACTGATGCTGACTCAAGTTGACTTTTGACTTACTGATGCTGACTCAAGTTGACTATTGACTTACTGATGTTGACTCAACTTGACTATTGATTTAATGATGATGACTCAAGTTGACTATTGACTTACTGATGCAGACTCAAGTTGACTATTGATTTACTGATGCTGACTCAAGTTGACTTTTGACTTACTGATGCTGACTCAAGTTGACTTTTGACTTACTGATGCTGACTCAAGTTGACTATTGACTTACTGATGCTGACTCAAGTTGACTATTGATTTACTGATGCTAACCTAAGTTGACTATTGACTTACTGATGCTGACTCAAGTTGACTATTGACTTACTGATGTTGACTCAACTTGACTATAGACTTACTGATGCTGACTCAACTTGACTATTGATTTAATGATGATGACTCAAGTTGACTATTGACTTACTGATGCTGACTCAAGTTGACTTTTGACTTACTGATGCTGACTCAAGTTGACTATTGACTTACTGATGCTGACTCAACTTGACTATTGATTTAATGATGATGACTCAAGTTGACTATTGACTTACTGATGCAGACTCAAGTCGACTATTGATTTACTGATGCTGACTCAAGTTGACTTTTGACTTACTGATGCTGACTCAAGTTGACTTTTGACTTACTGATGCTGACTCAAGTTGACTATTGACTTACTGATGCTGACTCAAGTTGACTATTGATTTACTGATGCTAACCTAAGTTGACTATTGACTTACTGATGCTGACTCAAGTTGACTATTGACTTACTGATGTTGACTCAACTTGACTATAGACTTACTGATGCTGACTCAACTTGACTATTGATTTAATGATGATGACTCAACTTGACTATTGATTTAATGATGATGACTCAAGTTGACTATTGACTTACTGATGCAGACTCAAGTTGACTATTGATTTACTGATGCTGACTCAAGTTGACTTTTGACTTACTGATGCTGACTCAAGTTGACTTTTGACTTACTGATGCTGACTCAAGTTGACTATTGACTTACTGATGCTGACTCAAGTTGACTATTGACTTACTGATGTTGACTCAACTTGACTATAGACTTACTGATGCTGACTCAACTTGACTATTGATTTAATGATGATGACTCAAGTTGACTATTGACTTACTGATGCAGACTCAAGTTGACTATTGATTTACTGATGCTGACTCAAGTTGACTTTTGACTTACTGATGCTGACTCAAGTTGACTATTGACTTACTGATGCTGACTCAAGTTGACTATTAATTTACTGATGCTAACCTAAGTTGACTATTGACTTACTGATGCTGACTCAAGTTGACTTAACTTACTGATGCTGTCTCAAGTTGACTATTAACTTACTGATGCTGACTCAAGTTGAATATTGATATACTGATGCTGACTCAAGTTAACTATTGATTTACTAATGCTGACTCAAGTTGACTTTTGACTTACTGATGCTGACTCAAGTTGACTTTTGACTTACTGATGCTGACTCAAGTTGACTATTGACTTACTGATGCTGACTCATGTTGACTATTGAGTTACTGATGCTGATACAAGTTGACTATTCAATTTCTCATGTTGATTCAAGTTGACTATTGAGTCAGTCACTCCTGCAGAATTCAATGTACCTGAATTTATTAAAACCAATAACTCACTTACATAGTTTGAAGTTGTATTAATAATTTAATTTGATGTGTTTGACAAATTACAATTCTGTTTGTTATTTATTTATGATTTTTTTTTTATTTCTATTACAGTAAATCATTCGAAATGGCGTGAACGGTTCTACACGAAAAATGTTTAAAATAGAGTCTTATATTACACCCATTCTCCTTAGTTATGTTGACAAATATGTGAAGGACTTCAAACCGGCGGATGCGCAGGTATGTACTTTATTCAAATAATAGTAATAGCGTGGACTCATTTAGCAGCAGACTATTTGGAGTACTAAGATTTTATTAACAAAATTTAAAATAATAATTCTTGGCCCAGTCCTTATCTCAGCAACACTTTTCAGGTATCACTATGGGGCGGGGGCGTTGCCCTCCACAACCTGGTGCTCAAAGCCGACGTACTCCAAAACGAGATCTCTCTGCCCTTCACCCTGGTATCGGGGCGGATCCACGAGCTCCTCATCCATGTACCCTGGACCAAGATCATGTCAGAACCCATTGTGGTTACTATAGATACTATTGGTAGGTGGTCGATGGTTGTAGTACTGATATATTTTATTAATCCTTCATACAATAAATGTGTGATAGAAATGTTCGGTTTTGTATTTAAATATGTTCTCACTGTTTCCAGAATGTATTTTGAGTTTGGATCCGCCGGCGGCTGCAGATGAGGGGACTGCGCCGGAAACACCAAGGTATTTATACTGAGCGACAAGGAAGCATCACTCATCATCATCAAATGCAAACCCTCATTTTTAAGTCGTTTAACAGTAAATCACTCAACTTTGATACTTATTCACTTTCTGTTCTTCTGTTTTTTTCATACGGTACTGCGTTCCTTTAATACTGTATCTTTTATCAAAAATTAACTCAGTATACAATTTTAATAAATTTTTAATCAACATTTCATCATTCAAAACATTATTTTTAATCATTTAAAAATTAAAATTACTTTAGCATAATTAATGTATCTCCTTTATTGTTTTAAACGCAATTTTTTATCCACATTTCAGTCGAAAGCAAGCCTTGGAAGCTCCACCCGGTTATATGCAAGCGTTAGTTCGACGGATAGTGAGCAACATAGCATTGCGAATCCACCACCTCATAGTGAAGTACGTGCAAGATGACATTGTCCTGTCGTTGAACGTGAAACATTTGGGAGTGGACAGTGCTGGCAGTAATTGGGAAGCGGCGTTTGCTGGTAACAACTATATTTTTTTGTCCTTAATGCAACTGGTTAATTCAATAGTGATAAGTGTCAAGCGGAAGAAACGACCAACAGAACATTGTCAATTTATTTAGCAAGTTCTTAGAATTTATGTCATTGAGATGCAAAGCATTGAAAACTTATATGAATTTTACCCTCATTGTATCATTTCGATTGAAAATTTCGAGCTAAAAAGAAATTCTCTGTCTCTTTATACTCTTGGTCTAATAAACTGGTAAACGTGAATAAACCGCGAGGTGCTATTGGGTTGATTTAATTAATATTTTATGCATACAATCTAATCAAATGTTTCAGATATTGACCAGAACGAGCCTGTAATCCGTAGACTGGTCAGCCTGGACGACTTGACTCTGTGTTTGGACCGCGCCGACTCCGATGGCAAAATACGATTCTATCAAGAACCGGTGCTATATAGATGCAAATTGGATTTAAGGTTAGTTATATTTAGAGGATTTTCCGAGCAGTGGGACTTTATAGGTTAAAAATAAATAATTTTAAAGTAATATAAAAAAATAGGTACACCCAAAAGGCCAACTACGAACGCTCTGGAACAGTCTTACGCACTCATGGATACGCATTACTTGAGTTTCAAAGGATCTTAAGCTAATGTAAGTGGAGATTTGCTACGACGTGTGTGCGTATGTTTTCATAGCAGATATACTTTAGGTTCCTTCTCTGCGTGTTTTTTATGGTATTACCAACGTTTCTAAACGCCTGATCTTCCTCACTGTACTGATATATTATATAATATACACATTCAGTGAGATGGTAAGCCTTTGCATAGCAGTGGGATATTATAGGCTAATACTTTTACTACTGAACCTTTCTACCTTATAGCGACTAAAATAGACAAATATCTCCATTTCAGAGTGCTAACCCGGCTTGCATCAGCGAACACTCGACGCGCTATACTCATTAGCGTACAGTTGTTGTCGTCCAAACTCGCCTGGGGAGCGACGTACGATCAAATTCAGTTGCTACTAAGGTTGATTGCAGAACGCCCTGTTAGCTCGAAGCCTCCTACACCTGCGCCGAACACTAATTCTCTAATGAATAATTCTATGAGAGGTATTTGTATTTTGTACTAGTATTATTAATACGATGAATATATGAAATGGATAAATAAATTGACATAAAACTTATAAGAAATTTAGACGCGATGATATTATTATTACGCTTTACCTTTGCCTTTCTGCAGAATGAGTGGCTGATATTCGACGACAAGCCCAAAGGATATCTGATGTGTTTTACTACTAATTTACTTGGGTTAAAATCTACTTATTACTAACATTCCGTTCATAAATTGCAGATTTATCCGGCTCCATCACCGCCGAGCCCCTCCGCAGTTCCAGCTGGTCGGAATGGGCGTGGTCTTGGCTGCCGTCGTGGGCGGACCGCGAGCCCGGCATGGACGAGACGCCGCTACCCGCCGCGCCGGTACCAATACACTTGACTGCGTATTTGGATGACGTTTCGTTGGTGTTTAAAGTATGTATTAATACTTATGTTATGCTTCTATAAAATCTATAAGTGTTCTAATAGAATAAAGCAGAAGAGTTTGATCTATTGTTGTTTATTTGAACCCGATAAGCAAAAGCACTGCTATAGAATGACCATTCTCAAAATTTGGGGTTATAAAGTAACCTTTAACCTTCCTCTTAAATGTAGTTATCAATGCTAAGAAAGATAATTATTCTAATCTGATTGTTATTTCCTAATTCAAGAGAAGTGTATCCATTCAAGTCAAACTTTCCAGCTTTAATATGTAATTAGCTAAAAGGATCAATTATCTTTCAATAAAACAGTTTAACAAATCTAAGCTATTTAAATGCTTATTTATTTAATTACAGATGTTGGATAGTGAAACCGCTCGCAAACGCGCCCGCCCGATCCTCGAAATCAAAGCGACACACGCTGCGATGAAAGGCTACATCTGTAATCCTATTACAACGAGGATTTCTATCGGTACTCGCACATTATCGATATTCTCAGTGGGAAAATGCTGCTGTGGATTCGCTGATTATAATGTTGTAAGTATTTTTTTGTTGTGGTTTATTGATTGATGGTTCTTTAATTTAACTAGAAAAGAACCTTTGTTTATAAATAAAATAATTCTATTTTACTTTTAGACCTTTTTTCAACGTCAATTACATTTCAACAGAGTTAAAATATTAAATTCTTAGCTAATTAGCATTTTTCATTTCAATTCCAATATAAAAAAAATGGAGGCTTTCAGTGCATTCAAGCTATTGTCAAATCACCCTATAATAAAATACAACCTAATATTAAAAACACTTAAGATCATATTATGAACATTAAGGCATAACATAACAACAAAGGAAAGTTATAAAGTCCTATAACACATTTTCAGGTAACCGAAGAGCCAATCATGCATTTGTTCGGTATAACGTCGGAGGAAGCGAAGGAGGAATTTACAAGTGAACAAATGGAAAAAACGTGGGAGTGGCCCACCGATCATGTCATAGAGGTTGAAGAGGGCGAAGCTATCGACGAGTTTTATAAGCCTCCCATTGTTGATGTAGGTTTACTTTTTTAAGCGTTGGAGTTTGGAAGAAGTTAAGGGAGACCTTTGCTCAGAAGTGGGACAGTATAGGTTGAACAAATTAAGACAAGTAATGTAATTAAGTTGGAAAAGGTTAGTGGTCGGGCCGGAGTTTCTAGACCGCCTGAAAGCCTCCCACTTGGTCTGACGATTGAGATAACCTGGATCGACAACTATACGTGCCCTCCGAAACACGGATAGAAATACCATCGACCACCCAACTAAGTAGGGGCTAAGCTGCACGTAATTTAACAATCGTAATAAGCTAACTTCACTAAATTGTTGGTCCCGGTTGTTTCAAGCGTAAAACCATGTCGCAGGCCCTTTAAGCGGTTCAAGAATGTCGACAACCCAGAGACCATTAACCTACTTAGTTAAAGGAATGAACTTGAATCCACTAGACGCATATTTGGTATCGATCCAACAATATGAAATACAGCATCTGGTAGAATTATTATCAAGTTTTGGAGATGTTGCTCTACACTCTGACCCAATAAGATTTGTACTGCTCTTAATTATAACTGTCTTAATATTACAGGACGAAGTAAAACTACAAAAAATGCCAGCCCCTGACTTAGTGTCCGAACCGGACATTAAAATTCCGCCCGCAGACATTAAGAAGGAGCCAGATGAGAACAGGGAAGGATTGAAAGACGAATTCTGGCAAAAAATGGCCCCACAAATATATATCAGTTTGTCACACGAGCGATCCCACCCAGAACCGTATGCTAATCCTTTCGAGAATCCACCTACTGATTTTGAATATAGGTAAGTAAAACTTAATTTCTGGGGTTCCGTACCCAACGGGTAAAAACGAGACCTTATTTCTAAGTCTCCGTTGTCTGTACGTTTGTCCGTCCATCGGTCTGTCCGTCCGTCATCCGTTTATCACTAGGGTGTAAGAACGATGATAGCTATACAGTTGAAATTATACGCTTTTAAACACAGACTCAAGAAACGTACAATTTGTAAAATAGCGTGATCGGATTATTTGAATAACTTGAACTGTAGGTCTCAAATTCGACGTGTTAATAAAACGTCTTTTTTATGTTTCCAGTGATTGGGTCGAAGAAAGCCTTTTGAAAGTCGCCGTCAAACCCATGGAGTTACGTATCAGCATGGGACTGATTCACAGAATCGAAGCGCTGTTAAAGATACTTCAGGAGTTGCCGCCACAACCCAAACAAGGTATCAATTTGGTTTAAAACCGCCTATTGAAATAATGAGGACGGATAATTTAATTTGCTATCCAAAGTACGATACTTTATATATCTAAATAAAATCTTCCAGAAATAACCAAACGAACGTTAACAGTCGAAGAATGCGAGTCTCTCAGTGATAATTTACCTCAAAAGCGTATTGTGATAGAAATTACTGGAATGCGAATACGAACACTGCCGTGGGATCACAATGAAAAGGCTTTTTCAGTGCCCGTTGCGCTAGACGTGGATCTGCCGAAGAGTACGATTTATATCCATGGACCGCTGTACCCCAATAGGTGAGAGATCAACAAGAGATAATTTAGCTTTCTCAGTCCATAGCTCAATTGCCCCGGACCAGTCCACATACTTCCCATCAGTCCTAATCTCCCTTAAACAACCTCTCCCGACAGATATTCTGACTCACCTAACCCACCAACTCTGCCTCAGGCCATCCCCCCCTCAGACTAATTCCCCCATGACTCGGCCCAACTTTGACCTGACTTTGATTAAACGCCTCTCAAACCAATTCCCCTGACACTGGACCCCCCCTCAGACTAACTCCCCCCTGACTTGGCCCAACTTTGACCTGACTTTGATCAAAACCCCTCTCAAACCAATTCCCCTGACACTGGACCCCCCCTCAGACTAACTCCCCCCTGACTTGGCCCAACTTTGACCTGACTTTGATCAAAACCCCTCTCAAACCAATTCCCCTGACACTGGACCCCCCCTCAGACTAACTCCCCCCTGACTTGGCCCAACTTTGACCTGACTTTGATCAAAACCCCTCTCAAACCAATTCCCCTGACACTGGACCCCCCCTCAGACTAACTCCCCCCTGACTTGGCCCAACTTTGACCTGACTTTGATCAAAACCCCTCTCAAACCAATTCCCCTGACACTGGACCCCCCCTCAGACTAACTCCCCCCTGACTTGGCCCAACTTTGACCTGACTTTGATCAAAACCCCTCTCAAACCAATTCCCCTGACACTGGACCCCCCCTCAGACTAACTCCCCCCTGACTCGGCCCACATTGACCTAACTTTGATCAACATCCCTCTCAAACCAATTCCCCTGACACTGGACCCCTCCCCCCTGACTCGGCCCACTTTGACCTGACTTTGATCAACACCCTTCTCAAACCAATTCCGCCACTGAAACCCCCCCCCCCCCCTCAGACCAACACCCTCTGATTTTATTTCACGTTTTTTTAATACTCTCACAATACATCTCGGTATCTGTGTTTCAGAGTATGTTTAGCTGCGTGCCAAATGCCTGATGACACTGGCCCGTTATGGCAAAGCTCTCGCCTTCATGTAACAGTTGATATGAGCGGCGTTACCGCGTCATTGTGTGCACCCGCCATTAAGACGAAGAAAATATGCGCGAGACTCGAATTAAGGGCAGTGGCGCGTGTATTGTTGAATAAGGAATTATTTGCGGAAAGGGAAAGCGTACATCTGTCGTATTCTGTTAAAGTTTGTAAGTATTTTGATTTTACACTTATCGAGAGCTTAATAATAGCCCTTTAAAATTAATAACCATAATATTTTTTTGTTTTCAGTTGAAACAAGCCTCTGCGGTTCACTAGCTAGACTGTACGCTGCTTTAGAAATACCAAGTTCCCTGTGGAGACAGAAAATGTCCTTAAATTTAAGAAGCAGTTCACTAGCGGTCGACGCTATAAATGATGAAAGTAAATAAATAATATCCGTTGATTAAAACTCTCCGAAATAGTTTGAACATGTTATCATTAGTTAAAAACTGGCCATAATCTTGGGCTGGTTTTTATGTCCATTGTCAATTCCGTTCGTTTCAATCTTTTTGACCTTATCGAAAGTCTTAAAGCGGTCTAAGAACTGCAATACTAGAGATGGCAAACTCGTAATTTTACAGTAAGAAAACATTTCCAATCTTCGTAGTGGTACAATACCACAGTCAAAATACATATTTAAACATAAAAAAATATATAAATAAAAAATGTTTTGTTTTGTTTACTAAATGAAATATGTTTCTTTCCCAGATTCCGTGATGCTCGACTTCACTTTAGAAGATCTTTTAATAAGAGGATATTGTACGAGCAACATTGTGACACACATCATTTTGCTACAGTCGGCTAAAGCTATGAACATCCATGAACATAGTAAGTACCACATGATTGTAATGGATATTTGTGTAAACGGATGTTCGTTTGTTCAAGATTCTATCTGTTCATGTGTAGATTACTGACAATATTCAGGTAATCTGAAAAGGCAACTTGCTACTTTATAATGAGAACCTTATCATAAAGACCTTGGCAAAATGCGGGGTAATATTGATAAAACTTCTCACAACAACACAGCAACATATAAAAACGGACAATACATAATTAAACTCGCATCGACCTAAAAGAGTTGTAAAAGAAGGTAAATGTTGTAACTTAGTTTATTTAATAATATTTTTTTTTATAGAAAGAGGAAGCGTAAAACAAGCGTTCCTGTTCTCTGCTCCCGACGGCCCGAGATCCGCGTAAGTTTTGATTATAAGTTAATAAAAATGGATACAGAGAATGTATTAGTGGAGAAAAGATATAGAAGTGTAGTGAGGAGTATAGGAGAGATGAATAGAAGTATATCGACAGAATGGAGATTGAAAAATGGTTAAAATGCAGAAGTTAGAAGAAATATTGAAGAAAGCTAGAGAAAAATGCTGGAAAAAAACTGATTGAAGTGGAGGAGGGTGGAGTGGGCTGAGTAAGGGGAGGGTGGGCTGAGTGGTAGGGAAATGGCATGAGAAGAATGAGTGAGAGATGGACTGAGAGGATTGATTGAGTGGAGGAGGAGTTGAGAGAACCGATGTGTAAGGGAGATGGAAAGATGGGGAAGGTTCGGTAGTAAGTTGTATAAAAGGAAGAGGGGTTTATGGGGTTTATGACTGGATGAGGCAGACGTTTGATACGGAGAGATGAGTTGAGGAGGAGATAGGATGAGAGGGAGGTGGGAATGAGGGGAGGTGTTATGAAGGGGAGGTGGGATGTGGGATATGTTGGAGGAAGAGATTTGTATGAATACTGAGAGGGAGGATGGATAAAGGTAAGGTGGGATGAGGGTGAGGTTGGATAAAAGTGAGGTGAGATGAGGGGGAGGTAAGATAAAACAGAGCTGGCATGAGAGGGAGTTGAAAAAAGGCAAAGTGGGCTGAGGAGGAGGTTGGATAAAGGTGAATTGGGTTTAGGGGGGAGGTTGGATAAAAGTGAGGTGAGATGAGGGGGAGGTAAGATAAAACAGAGCTGGCATGAGAGGGAGTTGAAAAAAGGCAAAGTGGGCTGAGGAGGAGGTTGGATAAAGGTGAATTGGGTTTAGGGGGGAGGTTGGATAAAGGTGAGGTGAGTTGAGGGGCAGGTGGGATAATAACTTAATTAATTTGTGTTTTTCTAGTCCATGTCTACGTATTGCCGTGCAATGGTGTTTGGTGCCGTTGTCGTATTCCATCGACTATATCGGTGTTTGGTCCGAGCCTACAGCCGTCGCCATCGACCCGCTGTTTATCGCATGGCTCATGTACAGTCCCGTATGGAAATATAACGGTAATTCTAGTAATTGTTTACTTACGTACTTATTTAACTTATAGTGGCTTTATTTACAACTTATACCAAATTTTACTGCAGTATCATCCAAATGGCAGCTATCAAGATAGGAAGAATGTTATAATTATAACCATTATAATTTAATCATCATAATTCTGCTATTTTTTTTTTCAGTTTCTCAAGTTTCGACGGCCAAAATGTCAAATTCAAAAATCTTCTCGACAAAAAAATGGAACACAACGACTGTAAGTAGAATGTTTAGATAAAAATCACAGGTGAAAATCAACAATGGCAAGGTTTTAAACCACCATACACTATATTGGTTCATTTTCCACTTAATTTTTATTCCCACTATGATTATCTATGTTTATATGAGTACTAAATGTGTCTAAATGAGTACTAATCATTTCTCAAGTTTTTTCCTTTCTTAATTTAGATTTTTGTCCTGTTTTGTCTTGTTCAAACTTATTGAAGACAAATGATAATGGTTTACTATTCACAATTTTCCTTGTCAAAATCTCTCTATATGACTGAGAACGTATCAAGGTATAATTTATTAAAGCTTTCTTAAACAAAGCTTATTCCTTAAAGTGGTTAGCGGATCATCTTTAGTGACATTTTTTCCTTTTAAGTGTCCACAACTACTTTTGCCAACATTTCATTTTTTTACATTTGATCCTTTTAATCTGGTCGATACCACCAGTATCTAAGTGTGGCCTTACGGAAAAGAGACATAACAGTATTTTTCTTATCGTTTTGCAGTCTTCAAGTGGTAAAGGAGCTAGCAAGTCTGGCGGGTCGGGCGCTGAACTAGTACATATGAGACCGCGATCGTTAACGTCCAGTGGAAAGGTTGATGAGCAACCAAAACCGGCTGAAGAGGTAATATAAATGTGTTGGTTTTTCTTTTCGGGACTACGTCTATCTCTTTCTCACTCATGCAAACTATTTGTGTATCAAGAGAAAAGATAAGACAAACACTATAGAAACTAAGACACTCACTTAAGTGTTTTCAATTACCTCAAGAACGTAAGCTCTGTTACTGAACTGATATTCTACCAAGTGACAACGTGGTTTATCAAACATTCGTACATTCTGTACATTTCTAATTTATTCATCCATCTATCGATGTTCACAGACAAAAGAGCTTAGACCATGGTGGATGGGTGACCGCGCGGTAGCTCTTCACGAACGCTTGCGCCATCTATTCGTCAACATTGAACTTGGCTTGATTTTGGTCTACGTCACTTTGACCACGGCGTCGGCGGTTGACTGCGAAACTATACGAGATACTATGGAAAGGCATGCTAGTAACTCACAACGGGTACTTACTTTGAGGTAAGTAGTGATAAAATAGTGACTAATAGTCCTATCTGAACGCTACTGTACTACGGAAGGCACGTTAAATTGGCGATCCCCGTTTTCTCAATCGTTAGGCGGTTAAAAAACTCGGACAACAGTAACCTACTATAAACCTATTCACTTAGTAGTAATTTTCTTGACACCTGTCCTTAGTGACGCCGATTCCACTAAATAAGTCTTAGTCCAGTTCAAAATTCTACAGCCAAGTGAAGCTGGTTCTATTAAATCTGGGCACTAAAGTCATTGAAATTTTAAGTCCATACTGTAACTTTAATTTGGTAAATTTAATTACAATTTGGTTATGAATGTATACATCGTAATTTTTCATGCTTCAATTTGTACACAGCGCTCGGTGTTGACTTTTTAACATACATAAATATCACATATTTTGGCATAATTGTGCAATAAATTTTTAATTACAGCTTAGGGCGCCTATTCGCATATTCGAGTACGATAAAGAAAAAATTCTGGCACGAAATAAATCACGAGGGACCGTCCTACCTGTCGAAGAATGAAGCACGTAAGTACATCAGTTTTCATATTATAAAAAATTGTGTATCGAAATCCTTAACATATTCGCCACCGATACAAATTTTGAACGCATGTAACACACCTGTGTTTGAAAAGAAACTTATGTGCTAACAGGCTGCACCAATACAGTATTGTGCCTGTCATGGCCTTAAAAAAAGTTTTAAACCATACTAATAAAAAAAAGCTTAATATCAGCTAGTTAGGATTCCATAATACAAGCCTAGAGCTTAGTTTGGGTCTAATTAGCCCTGTTATTTCAATAAATGATTATTTATTTATTAAGCTATTGCATAGCTTCTATCGCGGGCCTTGAGCGCGGGGACCGAATCCAAAAATTCCGTAACGAAAAAACCTCACGCTACCCACTCCGACGGGCAAGGAGGTGTGGCTTGAAGGCCGTGCATCGTCTAACGTCGTTTCAGTTCGGCAGTCTTCGACACGGCGTTGTGTGCGATTGTGCGTTGGGGGTGAGAGAGAAAGATGAGACGGGGGGTGGGAGAGAGGGGTGAGAGAGAGGGGTGAGAGAGAGGGGTGAGAGAGAGGGGTCAGAGAGAGGGGTGAGAGAGAGGGGTGAGAGAGAGGGGTGAGAGAGATGGGTGAGAGAGGGGGGTGAGAGAGAGGGGTGAGAGAGAGGGGTGAGAGAGGGGGGTGAGGGAGAGGGGTGAGAGAGAGGGGTGAGAGAGGGGGGTGAGAGAGGGGGGTGAGGGAGAGGGGTGAGAGAGAGGGGTGAGAGAGGGGTGAGAGAGAGGGGTGAGAGAGAGGGGTGAGAGATAGGGGTGAGAGAGAGGAGGCGGGAGGGGTGAGAGAGAGAGGAGTCGGGAGGGGTGAGAGAGAGAGAGGAGGCGGGAGGGGTGAGAGAGAGAGAGAGGAGTCGGGAGGGGTGAGTGAGAGAGAGACGAGACGGGAGGGGTGAGAGAGAGAGGAGGCGGGAGGGGTGAGAGAGAGGAGGCGGGAGGGGGGAGAGAGATGAGGCGGGTGGGGTGAGGGAGAAGAGATATCAAATATAAAATATCAAATATAATTGCATAAGTTGATACAAAATGCTATGCAATAGCTTCACCGCGGCAGTCCCCGAGTGCCACACGTCTTTTTTATTTAATGCTGAAGCATTTGATTTTGTGTTTTTTTGTAACACAATTATTTTTGTAATGGATCGTCAGAATCAAGTGTAGTTTATACTATACTATTTCTGACCCCGAAATTCCTACGGGATCGGGTAAAACTCAACTGGGGCGCTGCTAGTTTCATACAAACTGATATTTATCCTATCTTTCAGAAAAAGAATCGTTTCCATGGAAGATGACACTAGCCGATGTGTCATGCTACACTCTCGAAGTCAAAACCAGTACCGACAAGCTTGGACGTGATGCCATTAACACATCGCAGTTAAAAGTTAACTTGGTCGCAACTCCGCGAATGATTGTGGATCATTTCTCTTCTACAGTGTCATTGACAGTAGTCACAAAGACTTTGATTATAAAAATCAAACCGGTGGTAGTGGATTTACCGCCCGTGGTTGAAAAACCTAATCCAGAAGAAGAGGTATGTATACTTTTATAAATACTACATGACGTTTATTCATTTTTAAGATGGTGCTATATAGTTTTAATTCGATTTCCGCTTTCTTTCAATGGTTATAGGTAGATAATTTGAAGAAAATATAAAAGTTATGGGATAAAAATTGAAATTTTTTGCTCAAGGGTTTTGACTAACTTTTAACCAAATCCTTATTTTCGTTTCTGCAGTATATAGCAGTTGAAACTTTATGAGTTTGAGTCTAAGTTATATTTTTTATGTTTGCAGAAAACCAAATATTTTAAAAGCGGAATGTCTTTTAAGCCTACCACTTTGAAAGAGTTCATCCGAGGGCCTTCTGAGTAAGTTACGAAACCTCATTATTTTAAAAATAATTAAATGCATTTAAACTATAAAATCATCACTATTTTTCCTTTCAGACGCAAGAAAAAAGTAATTAAAGATGTGAGTAATTTGTGTTTTGTTTTGCATGCGTTTAGGTTTAGGATATAGTCCTAAACATTTTTGAAAACATTCATTCAAGTCATTACGCCTGACCCTCTTTACTGTATTGATATATTCAGTGAGAAGAAATACCGTTCCCCAGCTGTCGGGTAGTATAGGCGGATATTATAAAAAGTAATAGTTTATTTTGTCTAGAACAGTGACTTTAATTTTAATATTGGTTTTCAGGACACAACTGAGAAGAAAGATAAGGTGTTAGAACCAGAGGTACATAAGGGTCCGGTCATATCTTTAGGGATCAACATACACGCAGACACGCCCCCTATGCTGTGCAAATTAGAACCAGACCAGGTAACCTCTTTACTAACTTTGCACACGAACGTATACAACATTTATTTATTCGGTTAGGTTACTTAAAATATAGATTAATGGCCAACACTGGTATCTGAGTTTTTACACCGTCTAAAGCTATTCGACATTGTTTAACGATTGAAACAACCGAGATTGTCATTTTAACGTGCCCTGTAGCGTTCATATTATATGTGAGAAGTCACTATTGTATTTGTAGTGGCCAAGCTGTACGTCGTTTAAAAATGGAGTTGAGTTAACAACATTTTTAAGTCTCATTCAAAGTAACAAATAGTTATAAATAATAGTAATCATTACGTTTGACATATAATTTGCGTAATTTCAGGTATGAGCTAAATCAACGTTTCAAAAAAGACTTTCCGAAACATTTTTTGGATTTTTATAATTGTTTTTTATTCACATTTTCAATAATAAATTATTTGTATGATATACGTTGTTTATGTTTGCATATAAGTTATTTAAAAAGTTGAGACCTTTGCCAATCACCTTTGTCAATCGTTAAAAACTCTCACTGGGATTGTCCACAAACCTACTCGAACTAGCTTAATACCTAGGCAGGCGGCAAAATGTTTAATTTTCATTACATTGTACGTATATAAGTTTTAATGTGTATATTGTCATAGGTACACGTAGTAGCGGCATCGTTTCACTCGTTCTTCCATATCATTGAGATACTGCAGAGACAACCGCATTCCCGCAGCAGTCTCTTTGCCCAGTCGGCTCAATACAGGTATACTATACATCCGACATCTACGGCAAAGGCAAAATCTCTTCTATCTTACATCTATTCCGTCTTGTATCAAATTCAAATTTGCCATAATGTAAATACATCATAATCTGGTATATCTATTCTGTTTTATATCTCTACTTTATATACAGAATTAGAGACAAAATGACTTTATTAAAAGGAAAAGGAAAACGAAGACAAAATATTTGTTTGTGCGTTCATCCTTGTTAAAGCTTTACAATACCTTCAGTCCACTCCTGGAGTTTTCTATAATTTTGGCTCTGCGGTACCATAAACAAGTCTATCTAATAAACTTCTTGATTTTTACTAATAGAATGACGATAATAACAATGTAACAATCTGTTGCACAGGACAGTTTCGGATATGGGCGGTTTCCTAACGCCTTCGGACACTGAAAGCGAAGATGAATCCACTCATCTAGTTTCGATATTCGAAGCCCCTTCTGCTAGCGATGGTCAGTACTTTTGTATCGTCGAATACTCGTAATTCCCACAGGAACGGGTACAAGTACCGCTGTACCCGTTCTTATGGGAATTTCAGGATAAAATGAATCCCATGGTGTTATTCTGATGTACTTAGTACTGATGAACTGTTGTATAAACTATACAATAAAGTTTCCTCCAAATCCATTCTGTACTTTTTGCGTGAAAGAGTAACCATACATGTACATAGATGTACATGTACATAGATGTACATGTACAATGTACATACATGTACATAGATCGTTACAAACTTTCGTATTTATAATATATATCTGGTACATTAAAAAATAAATCGAACAAATTAATATAGTCATATTCGTATGTACATGTATGTACTATTGATTAACCGGTGTAGATTCACAGCTACTAGTCAATCGATCAAAGTTGCATCGATCGATAACGTTGACCGGCCCGTCGATTAATTGATTTATCGACCTATGTGTATTCTTCAATCAAACAAAGCTGAATCAATAGAATTAGATTATTGTCGACCGATATCGATCGATGGCATTTATCGATGATCGATTGATTGGCGATAACATTGCATCCGGAGGAAGCTTATGTTACTAACCAATATAGTACATAAATACATATAGGTAAATATATATAAGTGTACAAAGTACATAAATCCTTTGTTTCAGTCCCACAATTTGAAATGAAAACGTTCTTTTGGTGCCAATGGGTAATAAGCCGAATGACTCTTGTTGTGTCGACCTATCAAGTGAAGCTGGTCTTTGAAATCGATAATATACTTTCAACGGTAGACATACAATCACATTACAATCAGTTCAAACTGAAACTGGAGACGGCATCTGTTAGATATTATGAACGGTAAGTATCCCTAAAATAAAAATGTTAGTCAATATTGCTTAGAAAACTTTTATTAATGAAATTTCAGTCACATAGGTAACATAGAGTGTAGGGCGTAATTTTGCATACTTTGCCGCAGCACTTTTTCTTTTAAACTTGATTAATATTACATCAAATCCCACTTATTATCTAAAATAATTTGTCAATAGCCTGGACCAACTGAAAGACATAAAACACGGTCAACGGATAAAACAAAATAAAACGACCGTATCGTATTACTTGATATTTTAGTCGTCTTTAAAATTGATATAATGTACTTAAATATTTTATTTTCAACAGCTCTAGCAGTGAAGAATCATTAAGTAGTCTCATCGGTAGAATATTGGAAGTGAGAGAGCCGCTTAATCCAAGAGATGACAATAATTTTCTCACAGTTACTGTTACTCAAGCCAGGTTTGTACTTGTAATTATTTCACCTTTAGGATCGGTGTATATGTCAGGAAATAGGCTGGCGATATCCGAAATGAAACGATTCAAATCAAACGTCAAATTCACCTTGCATACTAAACTGGTGAAATGTTTACATCGACCTATACTAACTTTATACTGACTTGACTGCCCAACGTATTTTCTGTCAGTTTTTTACCGACCCTTAAATCTATACTAATATTATAAAGTTACAGAGTTTGTTGTTTGTTTGTTTGAACGCGCTAATCCCAGGAACTACTGGTTCAATTAGAAAAAATATTTTTGTAATGGATAGCCATATTCAACGGAAAGATTATAGGCTACTTTTCAACCCGGAATTCCTACGGGAACGGGTACAACGTGGGTGAAATCGCGGGGCGCTGATAGTTGCTCAACAACTAAGCAATGTCATTTAATGTTATTGGCGCTGTACGGTAGATAGTGTCGATTATTTCGGTTTAAATAACCCGTGTATTAAAAGTCCTCTATTTTATAGGATATCGAATTTGCCAGCTAGCTGGAAAGAAGAATTGCATCCTAAACTGCTCGAGGGAAAATCGGTATGTCACATTTTAGTCATCTTTATCATGTTTTAGTGATCACATTGTTTTTTCTCTTTATACCTATATGTGTATACCAATTAGAGTTCCATAGCCAAGTGCAAGAACTAGAAGATTTTTTATATAATGTTAGTAGCTGCTACGGAACCCTTCATGGGCGAGTCGAACTCGCACTTGGCCGCTTATTTTGCTATACTTTTATCCGAAACTAAGAGACAATAAGTGTTATATTATTTTGTTTGTGCTATATATTTTACAGGGTATTGACAATATGTGGGAGATATACGCGACGCTAGCGCCACTGGAGGTGGTACTTCAACCTTATATAGTAAAGCACTTAAATTCGCTCTTTATTGCTATGTCGCCGCGATCGTTGTGCCCTTTGGAGAAAATAGTTGAGACAAAGTAAGTACATTCATTTAGTAACCTGATTTATCATCATAGATTTCTCGATCAATATTTTATTCACATCCATATTCCATTGTCTAATTTATTCAGTCGACATCGATTCTTAATTATTAAGTTTATTGGATCTAAATAAACCCAATACTGTAAAAAATCCCTCAATAAATATGTTCGAGTAGGTTTAAGGCTAACCCTCATGTTGAACTTTTAAGACCTCGTGTTGAAACAACCGAGGCCAACAATACACCGTGACAAGCTGACAGCAATAATTTATAGCAAGAATTACAGCAATAATGGCAGCAAAAAAAAATTGCTGTCACTCTCGGTAGTTTAGTGGACGTATATTATATACTTTTGTATCATTTATAATAGTAGTTTATGCAACTGTCATATAAAGAAGGGTATTAAAACACGAGCGTGAGTTTATGAAACGAGCGCAGCGAGTTTCATAATAGTAACGAGTGTTTTAATACCCGTGTTATATGCAGTTGCATATACTACTTTATCTTCACTAATGCAATTAATCAAACAACATTTTAAAAACAAAACACATTGCGAAACATTAAATTCACGCGTACGTGTATTGTCACAGTGAACTTGCCGCCATTAAAATCTAACCAATGAGAGCGCAGCTGCGCGCGCAGGGCCGCAGGCCGCGATGTTATAATGAGATTTTACGATATCGATGTGGATATTATAACATCATGTGCAATTGCTTAAATTGAGTGTTTTAGTTGTCTGCGCTATAACAGTAGTAATTATAAGTCAAGTATTGGAAACATAAGTAGAATGTTACAACATTAGTGTAGATAATAGTAGTTTATGCAACTGTCATATAAGGAAGGGTATTAAAACACGAGTGTGAGTTTATGAAACGAGCGCAGCGAGTTTCATAATAGTAACGAGTGTTTTAATACCCGTGTTATATGCAGTTGCATACACTACTTTATCTTCACTAATGCAATTAATCAAACAACAAGAGTAAAAGCTGACAATAGTTTTTCGCGCGTACGTGTATTGTCACAGTGAACTTGCCGCCATTAAAATCTAACCAATGAGAGCGCAGCTGCGCGTAGGGCCAATCAGGAGCGAGCGAGATCTTACCAAAGAGTTTTGTGTATGTAGTTTCGACGAAGTTTTCACGTATAACCCAACTGTTTTCAAAGGCCAGCCTAATATCAAAATTTGATACAACTTGTATGAGGATTTTGACATAAGGCTCGCCAGGTTAATTGGTCGCGTTTTATTGATGTTATAATGAGATTTTACGATATCGATATCGATGTTTTAGGATATTATACCATCATGTGAAATTGCTTAAATTGATTGTTTTGTTGTCTGCGCTATAACAGTAGTAATTATAAGTCAAGTATTGGAAACATAAGTAGAATGTTACAACATTAGTGTAGATAAAGTATTTTTCGCAATTGTTTTTCCAGATCGACCGACTTCCAATGGCCGTTCTGTTACGTGACGGCCGGCGGATTCCGTTTGATCGTTACAAGCGAAACGACGGAGTCCGAAATGGATGACAGCTTCATATTCTCCGTAAGTACACTTTTGGTAGGACTATTGTTTTGTAAAATGGTCCTTGGACTATAAAATGATCGATTCCTAACAAAATGTGTCTTAGGTTGGCAGAACTACCGTGAACCCGCATCCGGAGAATCCGATCTGTAGGTGAGTTACTTATCATTGTTGTTTGTTGGGTAAAAAGTCAAATAGCCTGTAATATCCCACTACTGGGCAAAAGTATCTCATCTCATAGCACTGATAATGGGAGTAAATAAGTTATTATTATTATGTTAGGTCTTAATACAATGTTATCCTTCTTTGGATGAAAATCAAACTAAGTTTATAAAATCGAACTACTGTGAAAAAATGCATGAATACAAAGATATAGAAAGAGTAGATGAAATTTTGATGAAATGGGTCTCTTTCTCCCCCTCCTCCTCTCCGTCACTCCCTCTATCCCTCCCCCTCCCTCCTCTCCCTCTCTCTCCCTCACTCTCCCTGTGGCCTCCTGTATCAACCCCACTCTCTCCCTCTCGCCTCCTGTCTCTTACCCTCTCTCTCCCTCTCGCCACCTGTCTCTCACCCTCTCTCTCCCTCTCGCCACCTGTCTCTCACCCTCTCTCTCCCTCTCGCCACCTGTATCTCCCCCTCCCGCCTCCTGCCTCTCCCCCTCTCGCCTCCTCTCTCATCCCCTCTCCCCTCTCCCCTCTCCCCTCTCTCACCCTCTCCCACTCACTCCCCTCTCCGCTTCTCTACAGGGGGAGACCTCTCCCTCTCTCATCCTCTCTACCTCTCCTCTCTCTCTCTCTCCCTCTCTCTCTCTCTCTCTCTCTCTTCTCTCCCTCTCTCTGATATATTCATTGAACAAGAGGCCATTTCCCAGCGGTATTAGATTGCAGTGATATCTTACTTTATCTTACACTCTACTTTATAAAATATTATAATTTATTAGGCGATTGGCCGGCAGCGGTACGGATGTCACGTGGATGAGCTCCAATACCGGTTTCGAAGGCCATCAATACGAAATCAACGTACAGAAAGTCACCCTCAAAACGGCTCAGTTCCAAAAAATTGTTGAGGCAGAGGTGAGTTCTAAATATGTATTCTTCTTCTTTTTCATCTTCTTCTTTCGTGTCAATGGCTCTTAATTTTTTCCGGTTCAGTATTTAGTTAACATAAGGCCAGCATCTGAAACTTTAATTGTTATTAGGGGATAAAAGGTTTTCATAATCGTATTCTAAAGAAATATTTCTGCTTATAATATTGTATGTACTTATACATTTACTGTCTTTTTTTCAGACTTTTCAATCCGCGTCCACAGGAGAGAATCCAGCGGTGAAATGGGCTAAATCAACGGCCTTACCGGATTTCATACCAATATTACATTCGTAAGTAATTTTCTGTGTTACTTAACTTGTGATATAGGGATTGAATTATACTTTTATTTAAATTATTTTTTTTAATCCTTTTCTCACCCACGCAAAAAATCGAAAGGGGTCATTCAGCCCGCGGGACGATTTTTATGTGGGATCAAATGACCATGAAGGCAAATAATCCAATCGAGTTAATACTTTTTGATACAATTGTACGTCATATAAATATGTGGTCAATCTGATAAATAGTCATACAAAGATCTGGTCAAATAACGATCAAGTCCAATCGAGATCGAGTCCAATCGAGATTTAGTCAAACTACGATTATGTCGTATGGCTACCTAGTCATATCGAGACGAAGTCCAATAGATACCAACCCCACTGACTGCCTGCCCGCCCTGCCCTGCCCCCAAATTGCTTAAGAGCAATATACTTCTTAATTTCTATTTTTTAGGGTTTTATCATCGTTTAATTTAATTTTTCACAGTGTCGATATAGGATGCGTGATCGCGCCTCCGCTATACGTTAAAGGATTGCTAACGAGTGGGCCGGCATTAGAAGTGAATCTCTTAACTGATTGCTCTCTCGAAGTAGGCATGCATCAAGTTATGATGGCCCATAACGTGATAAAAGATTTGAGAGAATCTTTGGAAAGGTTTGTATTTATTTTATTTGAGATATTGACACAGTATTCAATGCTAAATAATACCAGCACAAATATGTGTGGAATTTGTGAACTACCGCTATCCTCTCATTGTGGGATAGATGTTTTCCGCATTTCCGTTTCCTCCAGATGGTGTTAGAATGCAAGTAAAATAACGCAATTGTTATAAAATCTGGTAGGACTGAGTTTTGATTTAGCTGTTCCCCTCGGTTTCACACGAACTCTCAACAGATGTCACTAAAAAGAAAAGTTCGAATACGCTATTGTAATTTTATGAGGTTGGGTGGAGGTTGGGTGGTCCCCCACATTTTTCGCAATTGTAAGTAATAGTAAATATAACATGTTAAGTGACTCGCCTTCACCCAGCTGCGGGACGGTAATATTGTTTCACTTTACTAATTTCTTAACATCTCATTTCAGTTCTGATGAATGGTATCTATACGATGAAGAGACGCATGGCCGGTGTTGCATCGCGTTCTGCACTGATCTCAATAAAGGCAGGGACTCGAAAGACATTCAAGAGACCATTCAGGAGGAGGAGAAAGAAACCCATATTGAACGTAAGTATATTAAATTATCTGTTTTGCGCTGTTTCACCCGAACTCTTAGGAATTTCGGGAATAAAATTAGTCCTTTCTCAACGTCTAGTCTGACAAATATAACCATATTAAATTTTTTAGATTAGTAAATCTGAATGGATTTAGTTTAGCCGTCAATGAGTAACATACAGTCGAAAGAACTTTCACATTTATGAATGGGAGTGTCGATAGCAAATGGATAAAAAAATAACAAAACAACAGTATATCACCGATTATATCAGGACAGTAAACAAATAATGCATTTTCAATACACAGCAAACATCTAAACATTCACTTCCGGCTATCACCAAGTAATTAAGAGAAGTTTATACGATTTAATTTTCTATTTCAGTCAAAGAAAATAGCAGTGTTACTCTCCTATTAGGGCAGAGTAAAGCTGACTCCGGGTTCGGTACCTACGCCAGCTCAACCACGTCCAAGTCTCTGCGGAACCAGGACTATAATCTAAATCCCAACTCGGTTAAGAAAACAGTTTCAGTGTACATCCCTGAAGAAGCTGCGTGAGTGCCTCGTTTAAATTATATCAAAAGGGATGTACTAATTTCCTAGACGTTCAATTGAAATACTTTTTGTTAGCGTTAATTTACTAGCAACACCGGTTCAACCGCGTTACATCCAAAGCCTGTAAAAACGGTACGACAACTGATTTCTAAACACATATAATTGTTTATCTATGTGTCAATTTTATCTAGAACTGTCTAATTTGGCATGTAACAAAAATATTGACAAATATCTGCCTATACATTTATTATACATACAACTTTAGATTTTTATATTACTTCACTATAGGTTTATACAGTGCTAAAGTTCCGACACATTGTGTTCCAGAGTGGACCCAATAGACTACGTAGAGGTGTACATCACTATGGGAAACGTTGAACTATCATTGTATGCAGTTGACGATGGTACTCCAGAAATAATTGCTCTTAGACCGCCAAATATGGATCCTGTTGTTGAAGGAACTCAGGTGAAAATGCAATTCGTTATTGAATTATTAGGTATTATTATGAGTGACCATGGAAGAGACCGCGACTGTCGCCCGTCGCCAAGCGATCGTGACAGTTGACTGATCAGGGGGTCGCCACCGCATTTTTATGAACCGGTAAACATTGTACTTCGTACCCATGTTTTTTGAACAAAACAGTGATTTAAAATATTACTAAGTATTTGGAATATTCTCAAAAAGTAAAAATACCTCAATTTTGAATACCACAGAATATTTCTTACTTTGTCATATAAATTTTAAAAGATGTTTTAAAAAGTAGTACTACTATACTAAATATAATAAAAAAAACTTTTATATTTTCAGTTAACTAAAGATGCAATAGATGAAGATGATAAAAGTAACGAATCTGTTAATGAGGAGGCTGAAAAATTACGCGGGAGCAGAAGTCTCACGGAGACCCTCAGGCCGGAAAAATTGGATAAAAGAATGATTTTACCTGTGAGTTTAATATGTACTTCACCGTGTTAAAATATTACAAAAGTCTTTCAGCATTATACCTTATCAACAAAGGTGACTTTGCAACTTAACTAGTAATGCATTCAATAAATTAATTGCGTTTTGTTTCAGGTGTTAAACAACGCCAGAAAACACTTGGGCAACTTACCCTTGCTTCACATGATTCTATATCAACCGAACCTGTACTACTGGCGTAACAAAAGCGTGCAAAGTTTACAGGTTAGGGTCGGTTCTTGTATTATTTCTAAACATGCATTCTTACTGGTCTTTGTTTATTATTACGAGTTTGTAACTAGGTCGTCTGTATTTACAAACTTGGTGTCAGGCACGGTAGATAGAATATACAGTTTACCTAACTGTATATTCTATCTATCTAAATAGATGTGTAGGAAGGTAAGATGATAGAAAGGATGACAGGTCGACTGCCTATCCCATCTATGTATCGTATTAGTTAGAAGACTGCTGCGTAGCGGCTAGAGTTACGCAATTATAGTCTTTGTTGGATTGAATTTAAGTGCGAGTGCCAATTGATATTGCGGTACTTTTTTGTTTAATTAAAATTGTACTGGAGTAACAGATGTAATTCGCGCTAAGTTTGACAGGCCTAGACTATAGTTTTGGTAGTCTTCTGGTAGTTAGGTAGCGAATCGACCCTGAACGCAGTGTATTGGCTTTGGCGGCCTCGACCGGCGACCTTTGCCCACGTGGCCTACTGACCTTGGTCGAATGTCGCGTGCGGCCAGCGACCTCAAGCGCTTGTCGCCTTCGATGTTTGACCATGGTTACATTTATTTTTTGTCGTAAGACGAATTAACGTACAGTCTAAATCTTAATGAAAATGAAGCCTATCATCATAATTTTCTTCTTCTTCTTCGAGTGGATGGTCAACCTGACCAATCCTGATGTCAGAGTTATTGAGCCTCCAAAAGCCTCTGACATGGCTCATGTAACGACTACTATCCGTAGAAAGTAACCGGGACCGACGGCTTAACGTCCCTCCGAAGCACGGAATCATCTCAATAAAAGGTTCCTTATTTCATTTAATTAATATAGTATGCCATAGTCACTTGGGCACGTTGGTCTCGGTCGCCGGTAGGGGCCGCCAAAATCATTATGCTACCAGTGTTCTTAACACTGTAGGTGTCCCTCTTCAACACTTGGGTGGGCCTCGGCGTCGGAATTCAAGATTGGAACGTGCCTATTATGACAACGGCCAAAGGAGTCATCGATCCTGTGACGGAAATACCACCGGCTTTAGCTACTTTGAAGATAATAGTACCTTGTGCTAGTGAGTATATTTTCAATAATATACATGAACTCTACCACACAACATTAACACTACAAAATCAACTTATAAATGTTTAATAATTGATACTTGGTCTCGTTATAAAGGTTATAAAAGGTTATCACACAATTTTAATAAAATAAAATATGTGGAATGCTAGAATTGTAATTAAATGCATTTTTCGAATAATTTTCACAAATACAAAAAATCTAAAATGGTTTAATCCCAGAATAATACGCTCGTACTTATTGTTTTCTTTCTTTAGTACAAACAAATATATTTCTTTTAGCTGGCACTACAAGTGCTCTAAGAGGAAGCATACAATTAGATGTTGAACGCCCAGTGATGTTGGAAGTATGCGTCGATAGACTCAACAGATTGATTGGTATATGGAAACTGGTAAGTGGTTTAACGATGTTAGTCATCAAAATATATAAAATTATGTTCCTCATATTATGGACTATCTTTGGCAATGGAGGTATTTATTACTTTTCTTGTGTACCTACCCAATTTGATTAAGTTTCCTGTAAACTACGTGTATACTTAAATATTATTGTTCCTTACTTGCTTTGTAATGAGTAAAAAATCCTGTCATTTCTAAAAGAGAGTAGGCATATGTGACAGAAAGCCTGGTAGACATAATATGTAACATAGAAAGGGAGTAGACATATGTGACATACCCTGAACCCTTTCGTCATGCAAAAAAGCATTTTTTTTAAATATATGTATTTTTATATTTTTAGACTGAAAAAAAAATCATCGCACCTTATTTCCACCCTGTGGTCAAACCAACACATAAAGAACCGGTGCCGCCTCTAATGGAAATTAAACGCCTTCTCGGTAAGTTAACTGTACTTCTTACTTTTTTTCTTCTTCGTGTCGATGGCACAAAATATATTACTAAAGGGTATTTGGTATCTGTTAGTCAGTTAGACTTTCATTTGGAAGCCGGTAGTAAAGGTCATAAAATGTTAGCTTAAAATTAGGTGGTTTAGGGCCATCCCACATAGCACATGCTTTATTAAAGTCGACAGTAGAAAGGAAAGAAACATTATTACTGGCATGACAAATTATGTCGCAAAACTTGTTATCAGTCAAGGAAACCAATACTTTGATGTACAAAAAAACAGCTATAAAGCTTTCTCTATTATTTTTTACAATCTTAAAATTGGCCATATATGAAAAGAGAAAAGCTTACACGGTTCTTACCGAAATAAGCTTATAATTTGTACTGTGGAATCAAAGAACTCATACGATTATTAATGTTTGTTTAACATACATTTTATTGCAATGGAAGGATTCCTCGAAGGTATTGTATATATCAAAATACTATTAAGCTTTCATTTTTGCACTAGCAATACCACAATATCTTCAAGCTGACTTCACTGGATAACACTACTTTTTAAATGTTTGAGAAAACCATATTAGTTTGTAAAGTAATATCTGAATTAACTTGTATTTTACAATCCATCCTAAAACGTAATGATAGCAATTGTAAAAAAATATCGATAAGTAGTTAATCTACATAAAAATCATGTACAAACATTAACCTCTATTCTCCCGCTCAAAGTAAAAATTGTTTAATACTTAGGTGAATAAAGGTACAAGAATCCGTAGTTAGTTGCCATTTTCCTGTTCTAAATGGCGCCAAATGAGATTATGTTGGGGACACTTATACAAACAATACGTAAATATTATAAGGACACGAAATGCCGGTCGAGTAACAAAATGTAAATAAAAAAGTAAACTCTTTTATAATTTCTCTTTTCTATTATGTCTAATATAATAACAAAAGGCTTCTTTATTTCATCCAAAAAAACTAACCTCTATAGCTTTTTGCCGCACTTAGATACGTCAATTAAACTGGAAATTGAGTAATTGACGTAATTGTACACTCATTAAATGACAAAAATCACTAATCATAAAACACCAAGGAAACATTAGTGACCCTGAATGTGATATTTAGACTCTGAATACAGGATTTGTACTGTCATAACTAATAACAATTCACCGCAATTTTAACGTCCTTTTTTCTATTTCCCCCCAGCTGCCAACGCGATTGAGATCATCACCGTTAACATGACACAGTTGGGTTTATCAGCCGTCCACAGTATGGCGGGTTGGGACAGTGCCTCGTTACAAATAGCCGTTGGCATGAGACCTGATAGATTGTTGCTTAGAGCGCTGTTCTCTGCGCTCACTGTGTCGACGGGGCCGCAGGGTGACGCTAGACATGTACTCATGCATCCACTTATGGCTGGGTAAGTATTCAAGCACCCATTGCACAATATTATTCACTCATAAATGTCATAAATAAATTATTAATTTTCCAATTTTCATTCCTGAATATTCAAAGGTCACTTATTAAAGTAGTAATCAATTCTGTTTTTAAATTCGTTGTCTTAAAAGTATTAACTAAAAAAATATTGACATTTAAGTATTTGGATGTACTACTGTAACTCCTTATTACTGTATTAATGTCTTCAGTCATAGACATTTTAAAATTCTGCAATAGGGTTAATACCTATTATGAAGTCGTTTTCTATTTTTATAATAAAATGTTTGTTTTTTTTGTAGTATCGAAGCTGAGGCTACTTGGGAAGTTTGGAGGCGAGCAGAAGGCGGTGCATTAGCGCTGGAGCCCACGGTTCGAGCGTCGATCGAATTCGACTTCATCACTTTGGATCTGAGGCCAGAAGACGTGACTTACCTCATGGCCATGATAAAGTCTCTTGGACCTATTTTTGAGAATTTGGTAAGTGTATGAAAATATGTATATATAGCAGTGATACATTAGTACATAAGGCTGGGAGGATGACACAGCAACAAATGAGCGACAAATCCCCAGCGACACTCAGTGTATAGTCTGAGCACCCTGAATACGTTTCTGAAGAAATCGCTTAGGTACCCTCTCACGCACTCTATACCCTCCTTTAAGTTGTTCTTTAATTGGACTAGTATACATGTTTGTGTAATTACAAATGTCAAATGTTTTACCAATATAGTATTCGGTTTTGTGGTAATTGGGGGCTCAAAGTAGAATATGGGTTAAACTCCAATTTATCGTGGTGCTAATTACCATTAATTAATTTTGAATTGAACATTAACTACATTGAGAAGTTTTAGCGCGGAAGAGAAAAAATCACAAGCTTTTGTATTTATAATATTACTTGAATTGTAAACTACGTGAAAGCTGGGCCACAATTGTGACATTTTTATATTTTCGGTACAGGATATAGGTAAAAATAAAAGCCCTGAATCTGAAACTATAATCAAGCTAAATCCGTCACTAGAGAAAAGACCTTCAACGTCTTCTTTAGAAGCTACTGAAGAGCATTACTATAAGGACGATTTGAGGTAATATTTTTGAATACTGTCTTGCTATCTTTAATATAAATTTTTCCATATAGGTACCTTCAATATGCATATTATTCTTCTACTTAAAATGCGTATTTTGGAAATACTTACTTTATTTTATTAATTAGTTTTTACTCCTATTAGTAGTTACCTATACAGTTTTTTTTTAAATAAAATTATTACATAAATTATTTGTTGCTGTTTTATTTGTGCATCAATCTAATTAATTTCTGTTTTTTATTTAATATGCGCAGGAGTGGTGCATTCAAAATCGTGTCGGACGCTGGTTTGCCGATGGCTTATCAAGTGGCATTACATAAGAACATCGTTTCTTGGCGATACCCTCATCCGAGAACCATTACAAGACTGGTAGCGTTTCCTTTACCGGGACAAGTAAGAGATTGTTGTTATTAATCCCATTATGTAAGTTCGAGTAGGTTGTAGTGACCAACCTAGGATTTTTATCGTCGAGTCAAGTGTTTCTTATTGAGTGACAATATGTGTACGTAGAACCCTTTAACAGTTGGTTCCAATAGCGTATTTCTACTAGCAATTTCAAACAGCAGATGAAAATTTAACTAAAGATATCCGTTTCTTATATCCGCCACCTTTTGACATAACACATTATGACAATCTAAGCCATATACATATCTGTAATATTTTTCTAGAAAAAATATTCGTTATATCTGCGATAGGTTTATGTATTTTCTATTTCAGAATGAAGAAATTCCCTGCGTTCTCGAGCTGTTTAACTCGATATTGAATCAGTGGGAGAAGCATATGTACTTCAAGATTCCCGTCACTGATCCGATAGAGTTACTTCTATTCGTACCGCCGCCAGGTTAGTCCGTTACTTACAAAAATTATATATATACATACATACATACATATAGAAAATATTTTTGTTTTTATTTAAAATAATTTCAGTACCTACCATAAATAAATAAAAATAATTTATTAACATAAAGTACATAACATTAAAGTTGTGAAATACCTCTTTTAAGTAATCTTAATTTTAATTGTAAATAAGTATGTTTTCTTTATGTAAAATTTACTTAAAAGATAACAAAAGATCAGAAAAGGATCCGGAGTAATTTTTTTGAAAGTATTTAATGTAAGTGGCAATAAATGATTTTAAGATTATTTTTATTGTTATAACAAAAAAATTATAGTGTTAAGTTAAATATAAATAATGTTATAAAAACTACAAAATACAAATGTTTGTAAATAATTTTAAGTTTTGTTTTTATTTAGATTGTTTTTAAGATGGGGCTGGCATGTCTTGCTTGAAAAAAAAAGCTAGTGTAAAACAACCGCAATCTGAAGTGTCTGTAAATTGACCGCTTACTTACTGCTGGCTCTTATAGCAGTGGCGCTAGCGTCAATTAACTAATACTTTAAGCATTTCGACGATTGATCTACGGAAAAAGAAGAGAAGAAAGAAGAAAGAAGAAAAAATAAGATTAGTGGTGTTATTGGCACATTTTCGCACGATCATTTATATGTTTGTGTATTTTAAACATACACCTGCTGATTTGTTCCATTAATATCACAATCTTGTCGCATCAGAAGAATCTTCGCCAGTCGAAGAAAGAAGAAGTGATTTTAGAATAATTTTGTATGAAATTATATTGCAGTCAACAAAAGAAGACAACGATCGCCAAATTCAAATATCTGTGTCATTTTCAAGTGCCTTCTGTCATTATTTTTACTCTACACAAGTAGACACTTAAAAATTGACATAGATATTTCAATTATATTTTCGTCTGGGTCTGAACTATGTAGTATTCATATAATTTTTTGTATTCTTATAATAATAATCCATTACATTAAACATCTCCAAAGGGCCTCTACGAGTTGGATCTGTATCCCCTCGCATGCCTCTCAAAAAGACCGGGCTTGTCCCGTGACTCCAAGGAGAAATAATAATAATATGTAACATAAGTAAGTTAGTTACAAATTCGAGCATAGTTTGGGTCTAACTAACCGTGAGTTAATTTATGGTTAACGGATACTCCATTTAATTTCGATTAAAAAACACTTATTTTGTCACCGTTTATTAAATATAATTGTTTTAGTTCAATAACTTCTACTTTTCTTACAGATGCGGTGTTCGGTGTAATGTGGCGATATCGGGTGATAGGCGATTCCCCTGAGCCTACTCAACAGTATGAATTTAATATAAACAAATTCCGCCTTAGAAGTGATCCTTGGGTAAATATACCTTTTTTATCTCGTCTTATAAATAAAAATTAAATGAATCCTGTAACAGATACAGCTCTTGTCATGTTTTAATGTACAGTTCTTGAAAATGTTGAGTATAGCGAAGATGTCATATCACAACGAATTACATTGGAATTTCTCTCTTCTCAGGAACCAGAGCAAGTTACAGAAGAATGTCAAAGCAAAGTGAACAGTTCTGTTACGGCCGAAGAACTATCGGGCGTTATTCGTGTAGACTCTTGCTTTTCGCCGCGACTCGCGCCGCGCATATTTGTAGTTACTCGCGTCGCTCATCTAATGATACATCTCCATAATCTGAAGCCAGCTTTCTCTAAGTAAGTATATTAAATTATTAAGTATCAGTCCTGTCCTATATATATTAAATTCTATAATATCAGATGTTTTCTTAAACCGGTTATCCGGCATAAATTTAACAATCTTTCAACTCTTGTCCACTTACGGTTAACTACAACTAAACCCATCGTCGTTGAAATGGATTATCAACATCAATCGAATTAGGTCGGGTGAGGTAGAACTTATTCTGCATGTACTTTATCTATTCCACCATTAACCGATCCGTCGGTCCACGATCTATTAATTTTTGTAATAGTTCAAGTGGTGTCCACCTCAATAAATATTATTCTTCAAGTGGTGTCCACCTCAATAAATATTATTCTTTATATGTTTTCAGTCAAAGGTCGAGGTTAGAAGGTTTCTACGTGTCCAGGCCACTGATGCGCGACCACAGAGTGTTGCGCCTGTCTGTGTGTAACACGAAGGCGCATGCGCAACTAGGCTCGCCCGCCGGCTTACTGTTGCTCGCCAACTCTACCATTTCGTACGTATTTCCTTTCGTTTTCTCTTTGGGTACAAGCACTTAATACTTAATAACCGATTTCAATTATATTTCGCTTGGGAATATTTCGATTAAATCTGTTTTGAATAAATATATTTAAATAAATCGTCTACAAAGAAAAAATTACGCAATTATTGCTTTCTTTGAAATCGGTTAACCATAATCCATTTCCATTTTCATTATCACGTGTACTTCTAGTATTGAAAACCAATGATTCGCTACGCTCAGGCACATTTTATCGAGGCACGAAATGTATGCGTGACACATAAAATGATCCGGAGTGTTATCGAATTACATTACCAACAGTCAACCACTCGATGTCATCTGAAGACACATCATAACCATCAAGGCTTATCGCTGTCAAGCTTCCAGATCATTAGTTAATACATTAAACAACGAACGAGGTGCTGACTAACCTAATACGCTTGTGGACCTGTTTGGACAAAATCGTAAGCGGCACCGATTTTCTCCGAATAGTTCTCAAAGTGTATTATTCATATTATTATAGGAGTGATATAATGGAGTGCTCGACTGGTACGATGGATTTGTTGATTGAAAAGTTTGAGATACAAGGCGGAGTGTCGAAACCGAATAATGCGATGGCACGGATCCGTGTTGCTATAACACGCGTGCACGTGGCATTGCACGTACCAAGACTCAAGACACTGCAGTCGTTAGCCCGAGATTGGAATGATACCATCAATTCGGTATGATATATATATATATTATAACGGCAAAATGTCATAGAATTTCAATAACTCAGATTTTAAAAGTTCATGGACGAGGATGGTGCGAGTACGTGCTGCCACGATCATACCTTCACGCTTCATAGCTTGAGGGACTAATATGCTTATAAATCAAGGATGAAAAATAAATGACACTGTCAAGAAATTAAAACAGTTTAAAAGACTAACTCTTTTTACTTCCACCTCCCTATTTAATTCTTTCACTAAATCCTTGCCACCTATCCACTAACATGTAATATTCGCTTACTAATACGATGTCACGCTTTACATTTAGACGTTTGCGTTAAACCGGGCCCGGTTCGTTTAGATATATTAAGTAACTTTCATTTTATATTTCGTCTTTGCGATACAAGGTATCGCTTTGTTGTTAAATTTTCGTTCAAAATTTTCAGTTTTTAAATCCATCTTCTAACACTGAAATTGTGTCTCACTATTACAACGTGGATGCCCAATCGTCGGATGATGTTCAAGAGGCATTAGAAGGCAGAGTTTCAATGTGGGTGCATAATGATTGCGCGTCTGCGATAAAGATTGGACAAGAAGGCACTGATGAAGTGGTGCCTTTGGGCCCTGGACTCATTCTTGCATACAGGTTGGCTAGTTACTATAAAAGTAGGGCGCGGACGGACAGTTATTGTCAATCTATACACGAAAGATGACATTATCTTATTTTACTGATATTGAGATTGACACATGAAGTTGTCTTAACACCATCAGTAAAAACTTTAAATTTTCTCTTACGAGTATGTATGAGAAGATTTTTTGACGTTTTTAATGTAAACTTTGTTTTTTAATAGATGGCGTAACCCTTCAGCAAAGAAGAGACTAAGGTTCGCATTAGCGGGCCCTGACGCTAGCTGGCAATGGTCTAAAGGTAAATTGTCATATTACTATTCTTTATTTCACACGTATTATATTTATGAGATACTAGCAGCGCCGTTGTGCGCGTTCCGTGGTAATTTCGGAGAGAGAAAATAGCCTGTAACCTTCCCATTGAATGTGGCTATCCTATACTATTACAAAAGAACCATTCAAATCAGATTGACAGTTTCTGAGATAAGGGCATACAAACAAACAAAAAATAAAACTCTTTAACTTAATAATGTAAGTATAGATAAAAATATACTCAAAAATCCAAGAAAGGAAGACAGAGTGAAAACTCAAACATTGTTCCAAAGAGTCTACATCTAATATTAACCACTGTGAAAGAAATTACATAAATGAATCTCATTATTTTTAGGCATTCCATTCTCCCATGGCACGCATAAAGTATATCTTCACAACCTAGACCCGCCGGGCGCCACCAAATATTCGCCCAAAGGACTCTACTTGCATACCAAAGTAAAAGAATTAGGTTCCAGGAAGAAAATGACCATTTCCGGGAGACTGGTACTGGCTAATATGTTGAGGTTTAATCTACTTTATAAGGTAATGTGTTCATTTACAGTTGAACGTTACGGTTTTAATGAGTATTACCATTAAAATAGTCCATTAGATCAAAGAGTATAGAAGTGTAAACTTTTTAGTTGTATTAAGCTGCGTATTGACTTTGGTGTTCTTAAGAATTCAAAACACTCGCATGCTCTTGAAGTGAATTAAGGAGTGGGCAAGCGATGTCTTCCAATTCACTTAACATCAAGGGCACACCAAGCTCAACGTTTAAAAAGTTTTCACTTCTAACATCTCCCATTCCTATGCTTTGGAAAAGGCATAACAACTTTCTTTTCTTATAGGTTCGAGCCCGATGCCTGGACACAAGTCAATGGCAGACAGTATGTTCAGCTGAAATATTATCCGAGTCTTTCGGTAACAGCGTCATTTGTGAACAAGACTGTGAAATGACACTGAAGTATAACATTCTTAAATTTTTCAAAATGCTTTTACTATTTTGTGACCTATTTTTCAAATTGTTTCTTTTTTACAGAATAAAATTCAATGAAGGTAACTGTGGATGGTCGGGCGATATACCGCTGAAGGAATGTCCGAAGGAAAATGTACCTTGGCTTGTTAAAGGTAAAGTCCAAAATATTAGAAATTATACACAACAATTACAAAAAAAAATCTTGTTGGCTTCTATTGCTGTCGTTACCGTTACGTTCAAATTTTAATATCTTACCAACATTTCAGTTCCCTGTGAAGGCGATACGCCATACATGTCAGTTTGGTGTCGCGTCGTGCGAGCGTGTACGAACTCCCGTATTCTAGCCACAATATGGCCGCTTTACGTTCTCTATTCTCATCTTCCTTTGGATACTGACGTAAGTTATTTGATGACTTCTTACTTGACATTTTTTGTGACAGGAAATGTTTCTTTTCCACATCATATTGGCGAGCTTAAACTTACAAAATCCAATTGTTAGTGTCTGCTTATCCTATTTTTTAAAGAAATAATGATTTATAAATCCTTACATTCACAAACCTTCACTATCGTTCATTAATGAGATTATTAAACGTAAAATAAACTAAAATACTTTAAGAAAACTTGCGTATACTCATCCATCTCGTCATGTGTCAGGTATTAATAGTGACTGAGTCTACATCGTCCACTGCCGATATGGCCACGATCCCCCCGCCGTTGATACAAACTGCTTATGGTCGCGGCACTTGTACGCATTTACTGGCACCGGGGACTACCGCGGCGAGGCATTCGCTTTCGTTTCAATACAGGTATTTAATAATCAAGTGGTGGATTTAGTTTTAAAATAATAATAATTAAGTAAGTCTTATATTCTTAAATGCTAATGGAATACGTTGGTACTTGATTTAATACATTTTTGACAGCTATTTGTCTTAATGAAAGAAGTTGAAAAACTGCTTTAATTTGAAGAGTGTTTAAGAATTCGAGCATAAAAATAATTACCTGAAACTAACGGATTAAATTTAGTTTATTACTGAACATTTGACACTAGTTTGCGAAACTAGCCAAATAAGTGGACAAGTTTGTCAAATATTTCCATCACATGTTTACCATATTTAATATGATTTTATCCCATTCAGGAACCTAGAATGTCCTGTGACACGTGAGGCAATACCACTGCACTACGGTGTCACTGACACGTCGGTGTTTGACAAACGCACACCTGTCAACTGTATCGATGACGTCATTGAAGAAACAACGGATTGGTCTGTATTTGAATTAAGCATTAATTCCGATACGATTAATTACATAACTTAAAAAATTATATACACAAGAGAAAAGTCATGGAAGAAATAAAAAAATCAATTAAAAGTTTCTTGTATCTATATGTCTGTATATGTCTAAACTAAATACAAAAACATGTGTTTAAAGTCAAAAAGAACTTTTTTGTAATGAGATGATTAACTTTGTTCTTATTTTTTATCACAGTAGGTATTAACCATGCTGCTATACTGTACTGTCTACTGTAATAACTATGTACTCTTTGCAGGTTAAAAAAGACAGGCTGCAATGCTAAATCGGGGTGGCCTTACTCGATTGTCACAAACCACTGGGAAGGTAAATGGGAACCAGCATTGTTGCAGCCCAAATGCGATGTCACTGTAAGTGTAATTTATAATAATACCTCGATGGTGGTTTAGATTACAAGATTCAACTTATTCAGCCACGATCCTGTATCATTTACTGATGGGAAAATGGGTGCAGGTTTAGAGCGGTAAATAAAGACGACCGTCCGTTATGAAAGTTATAATTCGAATGAGCCACATGAGTCATGCATGACAGATAACCGTTACAGATTGACTGCCTTTGAGTGAACATCGTTCGAATAAAAGAATGATAAAATCTACACTAATATTATAAAGAGGAAAACCTTGTTTGTTTGGTTGTAAAGAATAAGCTCAAAAACTACTGGACCGTTTTAAAAAATTCTTTCACCATTCGAAAGCTACATTATCCACGAGTAACATAGGCTATTTTCATCCCGAAATTCCCACAGGAATGAACACAACGCGGGTAAAACCGCGGGGCGCGCATTATATAAATTAATATTATTATTCTTGGATATTTGTATATATACTTTAAATACATATATTCCACCATTTACCACTTAACTACGTCAAGTTTAGAATCTTCGATGCGCTTAACTTACTTAAAATTAAAGTTAAAGATTATTCTCCCTTTGTCTGTGTCGAAGAAACGTAATTGAAATTCAGTCCACAAAATATTTAATAAGGTTACCTTTAAATATATTGTCAAAATTGACGAAAACTACAACAGACCTAAAAATAAATTCCGTCCTACAGGTCCGATACACAGCCATCCGCGCGGGTGGAGGGTGTTGCTTAGAAACCCAACTATGCCCAGTAGTGTTGTTATGTAACGCTGCCACTATTGCTTTGACGCTTAGAGCCCACGACGCGGCGCCACTGTGCAGACTCGAACCCGGGGCCGCTATATCACCACCTTCTGCGGTACTTACTGTAAGTATAGAGTAAGAAAAATAAAGTCTTAGATATGGGACAGTTAATTGTCTTAAAATATCTATCCAAACGTATTTTATATCGGCAACGTTTGCTTTATATATTCCTTATCATCGATTATGAATCGGCTCTGTTACTGAATTATTATCCTTAAATGTAACTGGTCTGTTAATGAATTAATAACACCAACATTTCAAAAATTTGCACCAAATGATAAATGATTTCGAAAATAAATCGATATTGATAAAGTAAATTGATTTAAGCGAGCTTAAACATTATGTCATCCATTGTTGATTTCCTTAATCATTCTTCACAGAAACCGTTCTTCATATCAGTCGAACTAGGTCGCGAAACATTCGTAAGTAGCGAGCTAGAAGTCTGCGGCGCCGAATTGGGAAGGTACGGGGAGCCGCCGCCAGGCAAAGTAGCTATCGATAGAGCGGCGCAGCTAGCAATATACTGTAACCAAAAAGACGTACGTATACCAAACTCTTTACTTTCAGACCAAATAAAATACCGGTCTCACTTCAAAGGCAAAAATATCAGTAAACATGTGTTTAACACAACATTTGTCGAATAGGATTCCCCTTTTTTTATATCGGTTACTAAAACATTAGACTACAAAATAAAATAAAGCCGGTCTAAACATGTGTGTGGTCAAATTTGTTAAACTTTTTTTTGGTTTGGAATAAGTTTGCATGTAATTTTGCGGCGCTCAGTCTAAAATTGTTAATTGGTTTGAGCGTCTACAGAAGTCTTTGCTTTTTAATGAAAAGCGTTGTTTCTTCCAATTTTCCAAAAATTACTCATGCAAGATCTTTAATGTAATGCATTTCTTATTTCACTAGGTGGCGCTACTGTCAATCTATTACGAAATAAAGCAGGAAATCAACGTGTTAGGATTGACAACTACTTATATGGTCATCAACCGACTGAAGAAATCTATTTGGGTTGGTATTTCTCTAATAAGACACTTTTAATGCCATGTCTTTATTAACAGCAACCGGACTTCGTTTACAGAAGACTTGCTCGCTCGATAGAGTGAACAAACAATGTGTTCGGAGCCGTTCAAAACGAAAGTGAATACTCGGTTTTACACATTTATCATCTTATATATAAAATTCTCGTGTCACAGTGTTCGTTCGCGTACTCCTCCGAAACGGCTTGACCGATTCTCATGAAATTTTGTGAGCATATTGAGTAGGTCTGAGTATCGGCCAACATCTATTTTTCATCCCGAAATTCCCGCGGGAACGGGTACAACGCGAGTGAAACCGCGGGGCGCAGCTAGTTGTCATATAAATTTCTTAATAGTATTATTATCCTGTAATGTCCCACTGGGTAAATGCCTCTCATATAATCGAAGATATTACACAGATGAGGAATGATATAATGACGTGTTCTGTTGTACAGGTATCTGGAATAGCGGTTCCTTGTGACTGCAACGACACTATTGACATAAATCCTAGCAATTATATCACCGTGGAACCGACCAAAAAAGAAAGGTAATTACTACAATACATTTCAAATATTGATCGAAGCTTTGTTTTGAAGAAGAATATGTAAAAACTTTCATTAAATCTTACACAAAATTAAAGTTGTATAATTCAAGTTGTAAAATGTTTACTGAGAATAACAGTGGTATTTCTCTCAGAGCGCTACCGTGCTTCGAAGGTCGTGTTATATTGATGGCTCCGGTTGTTTCAATCGTTAGACCATGTCTAACACCTTTAGGCGGTCTAAAAGAGATGTCAGCGTTACCCACGAATATACACAAATTTACTTAGTGTCAATTGCTCTATAAAAAGTTTATTTTTCAGTGTATACGGATCTCCATTATGCCAGTTTCGGGTACAAGGTAGATGGCGCGGCAGCGACCCTGCCGATCTTCGCCTGTTCGCCTGCGTGGTTTTGAATTTGGAATCCAATTTACTACCGTTACCTATTAGAGTGGGAGAGCCGCCTTACAGGCGAGCTTTCTCTCTCGTTGATGAAAATAATGATTCGGTAAGACTTATATATGTCGGGTAAGTGATATTATATTATGAACTCGGTTTACATAGTTTGTGAAATTGACTGAAGTCGATACAACTATAAAAGAGTTTTATAAAAACGTTTCTATTTTTCCGGTATCTGTAATCATCTCCAGCCAAGTTTACAAAAAAAAAAGAACAGACTTGCAAAATTTGGTTCCATTTTACTTCGATTTAAATTAGAATTGTATTAGTAATACAGCTGTCATTCGCATGACGGTCCATCGATACTGTAATTAAAACTTTATTCAATATATCTCTTATCTATTCTATCTCTGCACCCAGATACCAGTAGTGATGGCACAAGTGAAGCATGAAGGTCGCTGGCTCATCAGCATCTCGCCGGACCCTTGTCCCCAGTTCGTCATCCACAACCGCACAGACACACCGATAACTGTTGCTCAACCAATCCGTGATGTCCAAGAAGCATCCACTTCTAAGATTTTAGTAAGGCATTTGTTGTTATGGCGATTTATACTAATTTGGGTAAAGTTGGGTTGTCTCGTTGGTTACAGGACTAATCCACACTAATTTTGGTAGACGTATAGTGTGAAAATAAATAGGAAAATTTAGCTCGATCGTGTCATTCGTAAAACTTTGTACATTATACAAATCAAGATTCCCTGAGGTCTTTCTTCGTTCTCGTCCGTAGAAGTTGTCGATTGTAGTCAGAAAATCATTGGCTCATCCACACTAATTTGATCTGAATTCTATTTGGTTTAAACTCGAACTTTAGACTTAGGTTGCTATAAACAAATTCAAATTTCGATAAAAAGATCTTGCCTACACAAGTTCAGACAGAAATATTCAGTATCAGTAAATGCAGAAATAATGCTCTACCAACAGAACGAAATAGGTCAGCCTATACAGATGGTAAGTTTGACATATAGATATTATCACGTTAGGTCTCAATAACATTAACATCAACTACAACCATTCCTGACCAAATCGAAGAAATTCATCTATAAAGTACTGAAAATCAATTAAATGTGGTAAATATGAAACTGCGTCCATTAACGACAAACCGCGGTTGGCGCTAATAGACATAGTTTTATATAAATCATAGTAGATGGTGGATTTTGTAAGAGGTGACTTTCTTCGCTTCGAATCAGGGATTTGGAATCATATCGGAAGCTTTTATTTGGCCTAAATCTCTGTCACCAAGGTAAGTCACTGATCTCCACACAATTTTACTAAATTTAAGCTAGTGTACACTTTACATCAGGCAAAGATAACACTGAACAGTAAAAGATATATACGTACGATACAACTTACTGGAAGACAACTGTAATTGAAAATTACTTTTTTTGTGTGGATTGGTTCTCCTATACATAACCATGTCTTATTAATCCCAATACGATATCTACATCTACAATATTTTCAATTCTGATATAAAGATATTTATTAGAAGAAAACCTATGAAATAAAGATTAAAAAAGGTAGGGTCTAGTTAGATTGTTTCTTCGAAGGATATTTTGACTTTTAGTTTCACTTTCTGGACTTGTTCTCTACATGTTCTATTTCACTCAGTCCCATCACCTCCTCTCCCCACTACTCATGTTCCATTTCACTCAGTCCCCTCACCTCCTCTACCGAATACTCATGTTCCATTTCACTCAGTCCCATCACCTCCTCTCCCCACTACTCATGTTCTATTTTTTGCTGTCCCTCTACTGCTCTTTTACCTGTTACCCCTATCCGACCACTATAACCACGAACTATAACCACTATACTCCCTGACCCACTATAACTCTTCTGACCCTCTCTGACCTATGCTATACCACCTTACACATACCTTTTCATGTCCTTAAACTCCAACTATGAACTGTCCTTCCTTTTCCCCCTCAGTACAACGTCTTGTCACATCTTTCTTAACCTACCAATCTCTGACCAAGAACATGCCCCTTTCACTTGTCTGTAGCATTTGTTTATTTACATACCCCTCTGACGTACTTACCTCACCCCCCCTGACCTACTTATCTCACTCCCCCCTGACCTACATATCGCACCCCATACCCCTGACTTACATACCTCACCCCACCCCTCTGACCTACAAACGTCACTCTCTGTGACCTACACACCTCACCCCACCTCCTCTGACTACATACCCCTCCCTTCTGACTCACAAGCCCCTCCTCTGACCCAGGGGGCAGAGGTAGGTACCTCTGCCCCCTGGCTTACATACCTCACCCCACCCTCTGACCTACAAACCTACATACCCTTCCCTTCTGACCCACATACCGTGCACCCTTTGACCTACGTACCTCACCCCTCTGTCCCACATACCTCGCCCCTCTGACCCACATACTCCTGCTGCGTCCTCCGACCTACAAGCCCCCTCCGACCGTCACATCTACTATGACCAACACACACTCTGACCCAAATACCTTGTACCATAAACCACCTCTGTGCTACTACCCTCTTTGACCTACATACACTCTCTGACCTACTGCCTCCAAAACACAGTCACACCTTTGTTTCATATACATCTAATTTTTTCCGTCGTGTCCGACACTCATTTATCAACTAACGTGAACTTAACATTTCCTCATAGATCATTTCGAACTCTCTTTGACTCACATGACCCTTAAGAAATATCTTTATGTCGGATATTATGTACCTCTAGGTTACTTTAACCCTATGTTTCATAATCTTATATTTATTTTACATTTAATAATATAATATATATTTAAACTTCTAAGTTGATGTATGATTAAAATAATGTTTAATTGTTGTAATTGTCTGTAAATGATGAGTATGTATTGTAATGCACTTAATGAATGTTTAAAAAAGAACTTCCGTAAAAAAAAACATTTAAAAAAAGAAAATAGTGTAGGAACAGACTACGAGCCTGTTGTGTGAATTTAATTCTACTAAATTGTTCCCGTGTCTGACCTATCCTATACCCATTCAGGCCCACAAACCTCATTTGACCCCTGTACACTTACGACCCACAAATGCTCTTTTACCTATTAAACCTATCCGACCACTGTAACCCTTTTGACCCACATACCCCTCTGACCCTCTCTGACCTATGAACTGTATGTATATTATGTTACCTTCCTTTTTCCCTTCTGACCAACATCTTTTCACATCCTTCTTAACCTACTGATCTCTGACCAAAGACATGCCCCTTTCAGTTGTTATAAAAATAAAGTTTAATAGGCGCAGACTTCCTACTTACCTCACCCCCTCCTGACTTACATACCTCACCCCACTCCCTCTGACCTACAAACCACACCACCCTTTACCTACATACCTCGCCCCACCCTTCTGACCTACAAACTTCACTCCCTGTGACCTACACACCTCACCCCCCTCCCCCTAAGTATATGCCCCTCCAGTCTGACCCACATTCCCCTACCCTCTGACCCACATACCCCGCCCTTCTGGCCCACATATCCCTCCCCTCTGACACACATTTCCCTCTCCACTGATCTACATACCCCACCCCTCTAATCCATATACCCCGTTCCTCTGACCCACATACCCCTCCCCTCTTACCCACATACCCCTCCTCTCTGACCCACCTACCTCACCCCTCTAACCCCCATTCCCCTACCCTCTGACCCACACACCCCGCCCCTCACCTACGTACCTCTCCCCTTTAACCCATATTCCTTACCCGTGACCTACTTACCCATCCCGTGACCTACTTACCTCCCCCTCTCTCCCTCCCACCCCACACAACCCCTCCCAACCCACACAACCCCTCCCTCCCCATCCCTCCCACCCCACCCCTCCCTCCCCATCCCTCCCACCCCACCCCTACCCTCCCACCCCACCCCTACCATCCCATCCCTCCCCTCCCATCCTACAACTCCCACACCAACCCTTCCATGCCACCTCACCCCACCCCTCCAACCCCACCCCACCCCTCCCACCCCACCCCTCCCTCCCCATCCCTCCCACCCCACCCATACTCCCACCCCACCCCTACCCTCCCACCCCACCCCTACCATCCCATCCCTCCCCTCCCATCCCACAACTCCCACACCACCCCACCCCACCCCTCCAACCCCACACCACCCCTCCCACCCCATCCCTCCCTCCCCACCCCTCCCTCCCCATCCCTCCCTCCCCATCCCTCCCTCCCCATCCCTCCCTCCCCATCCCTCCCTCCCCATCCCTCCCACCCCACCCATACTCCCACCCCACCCCTACCCTCCCACCCCACCCCTACCATCCTATCCATTCCACCCCACCCCTACCCTCCCACCCCACCCCTACCCTCCCACCCCACCCCTACCCTCCCACCCCACCCCACCCCTACCATCCCATCCCACCCCTCCCAAACCACCCCTTCCATGCCACCCCACCCCTCCAACCCCACACCACCCCTCCCCACCCCACCTCACCCCACCACCTCCCACCCCACCCCACCCCACCCCCTCCCATAACCCATGAAGTAAAATCAGATTTTACATTTTGATAAATTACTAAACTATCTAAATCTAGTACAAGTAGATTTAACATTTTATTAAATTAATTTAGTTTAAAAAATTTAATTTTATACTGTTTTAATAAGTGTTGAAAATATTTTACCGGTGTCATAATTTTCTCACTAATTTTCCAGGTACAACCAGAATGCAAAGGGACCCCGTGACCTACGTACTTCTCCCCTTTGACCCAAATTCCCACCCGTGACCTACTTACCCACCCTGTGACCTACTTACCCCCCCGTGACCTACTTACCCACCCCGTGACCTACTTACCCACCCCGTGACCTACTTACCCACCCCGTGACCTACTTACCCACCCCGTGACCTACTTACCTCCACCACCCCTCCCACCCCACCCCACCACCCCCTCCCACCCCACCCCACCACCCCCTCCCACCCCACCCCACCACCCCCTCCCACCCCACCCCACCACCCCCCCTTCCACCCCACCCCACCACCCCCTCCCACCCCACCCCCTCCCACCCCCTCCCACCCCCCTCCCACCCCCTCCCACCCCCCTCCCACCCCCCTCCCACCCCACCCCCTGCCACCCCACCCCACCCCACCTTACCATTATATTAAATTACTAAATTATCTACTAACCCCCCTTCGGGGGGTTAGTAGATAATTTGGTAATAATTTTGTTAAATTACCTACTAACCCCCCGAAGGGGGGTTAGTAGGTAATTATTTTAGTAATAATATAGTAATTTATATTATAAGTAATACTAAATTATTATCTTCTATTAAAATTAAAATATTATATTATATAATTCTAATTAATATAATTCATATTAATAATTCTTTTTTTAATCTACTAGTAGATAATGTAGTATTTACTAATAGTTTATTACTTTATAATTTTAAATTCTTTTATTTACTTCTTTTTATATACTTATTATACTGTTTTAATACGTGTTTATTATTATTTTACCGGTGTCATAATTTTCTCACTATTTTTCCAGGTACAACCAGAATGCAAAGGGACGAATTGGCATGCTGTTATCCAGTCAGGCGCGGTGCGCCACTACTCGACGCCGACCCACTGCCTGCGCTACCCGCCCGACGCTAACGCACAGCCCTACCGCCCTACACTGGTGCACCTCACGTTCGCCAAAATGAATGCGAGTAAGTTATAGATGTTGAATGTATGAGAAGCATAATATAGTATACTAACGACTCGCCCTCGCTTCGCTTCGGGTTATCAAAATTTCAAGTGGGAAATTCGGGATAAAATATTGCGTGTCTCGCGCGAGTATATACACAATCGAGATTTTATGTGGGGAAGAATTCGGTCGGGATAATACATAGCGCGTCTTCTTCGACGTTCGTAGGTATATACCCCGCGCGCTTTGACTGCACGAAACAGTAGCCATATGAGACCCGCCATCGAACATTATTATTTTGTATATTTCTCATCATAACTCTGAAACTAACTGTCCGATTTTAATCATTTAAAGAGGTTGTATATAAAGTAAAATAACTAATCTTGCCATTTTTTTATATAGATTAATATCATCTTATGAATATAATTTAACTATAATAGTTAGACATAATTATGCCCTCGCAAACTAATTTGTTCACAATAATATGTACTTTGATTGTGTGTAACATTATTTTTTTAACCAATTTTTAGGCATGTTTTTCATACCTTGGGTTTCATATACCCGCGTTGTGCCCGTTCCCGTGGGAATTTCATGGCCACAGAGCTGAAAATTAAAGGTTGCGTGGCTATTATTTTAGCACTTAGTTTAAATAAAATGGCCAAGTGAAAGCGATGGGCAAAAATTGGTTACAACAAAGGGAAAGGTACATACATTTGAATTTAATGGCAGAAATTAAATTACATGGTGAAATTGATGATTACGAAAACTATTTTCGAATGCCTGAACCCTGCTTTGAAGAACTTCTGACAATAGTAACACCTTTTTTAATCATAATCCGACGGATCATCATTACAGAATCAAGAAATCTAGAAATCCATCAATAGATACTGTCATCCATCAATACATTAGGTTACACGTTCAGTAAATACCACGATACGTCATTATTTACTGATGGATCACAGTAAATACTTTAAGTGTAATCGTCGCCTAAGAATTTAAGACTTAAGAATTTTGGGGTGGAATGTTAACAAAAGTTATATTTTTATATTATGACTAGCAGCGCCCCGCGGTTTTACCCGCGTTGTGCCCATTCCCATGGGAATTTCGTGATGAAAAATAGCCTATAACCTTCCCGTTGAATGTGACTATCTATTACAAAAAGAATTATTCAAATCGGACTGGTAATTCCCGAGATTAGCTCAAACATAAAAACAAACAAACTTAAAAATTTTACCCCTTAATAATATTAGTATAGAAGTATAGATATAATATATTTTTATTAGTATATATTTCACCTCAATATTCATACCGTCTAAATCTCAATCGGACTTTTGACTAACATAAACGTTAATCTTACAGCATCCCAGGAAGAGCCAAACTGGTGCGAACCAATAGGCACCACCGACGGCGAGCAGCTCGTCCAACTGAACGGGGACACTATCAAACTGCGAGTTCGATCGCACCCGCACTCTACGTGCCTAGAGATACGAGAAGTTGATGAGGTAGCTAAAAAAATGTGGTATTTTAATACCATTCATATTATCATGTTTAGTCTAACCATGCAAAATGTTTTTACACAAAATCATCGATCGATTGAATTAAAGAAACGCGAAAATCAATCAGAATCAGTTGACAACCCTGAGTATGGTGGTCAGTAATTTTAACTACATTTGTATTTCTATTCGCAGCATGATATATCTGCAAGTGATATACGGAACCGATTATTTGGCGCATTTTCGACGTCAACCACTGGCCCGTCATTGGTAAGTTATAAGTGTTTAATCTATTACGTCCTACACCTAATTTAAACTAAAATGAAGGATTTATTAATCATAGACAATTTTGTCCTCTACAAAAGAATTGTCTTTGAAGAAGGCTTAGTGATAGGGTTATAACGAAATTAATGTATATTAATGAATATAATATATTAATGAAAATATAAATGAAATTACTAATCCTTAGTTCACTACAAACTACTTGTAACAAAATGTTGATCGTAATTATAAATTGTAAAAGTATAGTCGTATGACATCGTTTATATATATTTAATCGAATTTCATGGTATTGTCTATCATATCGTACACTCGTAACTTTCAGAAAATATCTACACCTGGTTTGGAAAGAGTTCCTGGCGACGAGAAACGTAAGTTAATTATGCTGTAGTCTGAGGCCCTACTGCAGCTAAACGGCTGAGGATTTTATCCGCACAATGACGCGAAACCGTCTTCAAAATTTTAAAAAAAAGTTTTCTCAGTCTCTTGGTAGGACAGGACAGGAATTCAAGGGAGCAGAAGTCAGACGGGAAAAATCCGCAGTGGTTTATCCGTTGTGGGGCTTGGCATCGATTGCTTATTCCAACTTATTGTTTGACTTTCGTTTTATGTTTATTATTTTAGTGCTCAGATCAGATTTAAAGCTATCATCGAGTATTGAATCGGTAGAATCGCTTACACAATGGCCCATTAAATCAGTAACATACAAAAAATCGATTTTATCACAACGTTCTTTTAAAATCATTGGACCACGTGAAAAAGACAAAGAGATAAATGAAAAAGACGTTAAAGCTACAGGACAACTTGATCCTCAAAGCAAACATATTTTAGCTCATACTGGTCCTAAAATTACTGAAGAAAGTCCCACGATAAATAAAGACCATAAAGCTACTGAACAACCTGATAATCAAGCAATAAGGAAATCTATTGTACCTAAAGGTGACGCTAAAATGTCTGTACCGAGCTCGACGAGTGACAAAGGCGATAAAACTATTGAAAAGCCTGGGACTGGAACGAAAACAATATCTATTGTACCTCCACCGAATCCTAAAATTACTGCAACAAGCCCGACAAAAGATATAGACCATAAAACTGCCGTACAACCTGATACACAAACCAAAAGAAAAATTACTGTACCTGAAAGTGATCCTAAGACGACTACATCATCAAGGGATGAAGACGGTAAAACTACCGTACCACCTAATACCCAAAAAAAGTCTACTCTACCTGAAGCCGATCCTAAAGTGACTGTACCTCAAGCTGGCTCTACAATTACCTACAAAAGTCACACGAGGAATGAAGACCAGAAAGCTACTGATAACCAAACAAAAACGAAATTGATTGTACTTCAAGATGATGCTAAAATGAATGTACCGAGCCCGACAAGTGGCAAAGACAATAAAACTGCAACACAACCTGATAAGACTCTGTCTGCGCAGTCTTCTTCTCCGGCCCAACTACAAACGGTTACCCAAACTACAAATGCCCCAACACCGAGTGTGCCAACTTGTATGACCTCGTGCCAAAATTCCAATTGCCTACATAATAATACATGCACAATACCAGTTGCCCAAATTCCAATTGGCCTTGCTCCTCTCACCCAAACTCCAGTTGACAGAACTCCGGATTGCCAAATTGCTGCTGGACAAAGTTCAGTTGCCCAAACTCCCACTGGAAAACCTTCAGATAGCCAAATACCAGGTGGCCAAACTCCAGATGAGCAAACTCTAGCTGACCATACTTCAGTTGCGAAACAAGTCACTTTGAGTACTGTGGCCGACAATTTAAGTGAACATAAGGGAATGATAAGTCCTTCCACGGTTTTGCTATACAATGATTCGGATTTAGGTTCGTACTTTCAATATACTTTTGTGATTTCATTTTCTTTTACTTGTTGAATTCTTAAATATTATTTTGTTTGTTTTCATTTATTTATTGTTTCACATTATCAAAGATTTTGCTATGTGTTTCAGAACAATTACCATAGAAATAAATATTTCCTAACGTATGCTAAATATTTTTCAGATGATGCTCGCGAATCAAAACCGGCTTTTAATTCATTCCACAATACTCACTCTTTGGCTGCATCTAGAAGTTTCAAAGAAGTTACTGACCCAGGTATTCTTCATATTATATTTCTTTCTTTCATTGTCTATCTGTCAAACAACTGTGGCACAACACCAATGTCGGGGATGGTATAACGTTTGGGGGAACGGATAAAACTGCAACGCGCTGCTACTTTATTGAGAGATTTAGCGGAGCCTATCAAAAAAAAGGATTGAGTTCCTACTTTAACCATGTAATGTTGTAACCATGTAACCATGTCCTATAGAATGGAATGAATCGCGCTGCTGGTCGTCTTGCGATCGTCTGCGAGTGTTCGCGTCGGCGATAGTCGTCGACGTTGCGGCGGAATGCGACTCGTTGCCATTGATTGCTGTGAACTTAGACCGCACCGCATTGGTTGTCCGGTCCGATGTTAGGGTAATAAAAGTTTCTTCTTATAATACAAATAGTAGCCCGCCCTCGCTATAACCGAGTAAAAAGGCCACCCCATGTCAGGGGTTGAATTTTGTAAAATCCTTATGTAGTGTTTACTTATATCATAAAAGGAACCCCTGTACCAAATTTCAAGTTTCTAGGTACATTCTATATGTATAGATAAACCTACCACAAAATACAAGTAAAAATAACAATAATGTTATCTAAAAGATTACTTTCAAAGCTGTAGCTTAAGATTCTACATTTTGTTTAAATAAAAAAACTTAAACATATACGCTACGAGAAATCGCTACGATCAGACTGTACAGTGTACAGTCGAACAAATTAGTTAATTGACATATCTGAGTATGGTTGATGTTGTTGCTTTTTTAACAGCTGGTTGTTATATGTTTCGCCTTATTGATTGAAAAAATATGATGTTCGTTCTAAATATCGAATGGGTTGAAATTTAGAACTCCTGAAATAAGTTATAGTTATCCATAAGATTGAACCCATCAAAAATTCTCCTTAGTTTGCATTTATTTCTCATTTGTCCTTCCTTTTCCAGACAACTCTAGCTACAATATCAATAGGAGATATGCAAGTTGACAATCTACAATATGATGAAGGGCAATTCGATTTCGGTGTGATTGCGACGACCAGAACTCCCGAATCAAAGGACATTCCAGACGCGAGCGAAGAAATGGGAAAACCTTTGTGGAACATTTTCTACAACAGCGAAATGTTTTCACCGCGACTGAAGGACTGTAGAGCTCTAATCCGATTGACTAATGAATCTTGGAACGTGATACACTATAAGTATAAAGGTAAATAGCATATGAAAGGAATATATCGTAGGTAAATTGTATAGTAAAAAATGATATCCTAACAATATTGTAAGTCAATGGTTTGGAATCGATTTAGTCTCAATTGGATCTTATGGAATCGACACAACATTTAATATTTTGCAAATGTGACAAAAATATTTTGCAAAATGGGGTAAATAGACTATTTATTATTATACAATTCTTTACTCAATAATGTAATTAGGTTTTTTTTTCTAAATATATGTAAAAGAAAGTCGATTTACCATTTATAACTCAATAACGGCAGGATGGATTTTAATGATTCTTTTTTGTTATTTATTTATCTTGGTCAGGAATAGGATAACAAGTTAAAAAAATCCAGTAATTCCCACAGGAATGGGTGTAATGCGGGTGAAGCCGCTGGGTAGTGCTAGTCATTATATAAATTTGTTTTCTTCACATATATTATCGTTCTTCAGACATCTCAATATCTAACTAAGCTCATCGCTCCACAGAACTTACAGAAGTTGAGGTCCACTTTGGTCCTCTATCGATGTACGTTGAAGACGCGTACGTGGCAGCTATCGTCAAGCTATGGCGTCGAACGGCTACGCGCTCCGCCTCGTCTGTGAGCGCGGCAGTGCTAGAAGAACAATCCATAAGCACGCCGTTGAGACTGAGGATGCTTCATATACATCCATTGGATATGACTATCACTTTACATACCGCTGTGAGTACATCCTATAGTACTTAAGTATCCTATAGTGTCATGGAATTATATTTAGCAGTGCCCCGCAATTTAACGGAAATTTTGGGATAAAAAATAGTCTATAACCTTTCTTCCTACTGATCCGCGCGTTCAAACAAACAAAAAATCAAACTCTTCAGCTTTAGTTTGTTAGAACGCACTTAAAGAATATTTTTTATCTCGAAATTCTCACGGGAACGGGCACAACGGAGGTAAAACAGCAGGGCGCTGCTAGTTTTGACAATAAATTTAGTGTCTTCCCACTATACAATGCACTATAATTAACTTTTCTAGTACTAACATTGCCTATTTCCCCTACAGGTTCGCATGTACATAGCTCTCGACCAGAGCCCTCTTAGACTGAATTCCTTCAAGCTCCTGGACGTGATGACGTCGACTGAAAGACTGACGCATGCGCTCACCGTGCATTACCTATCGGCTGCCATTTTGGGTGCTGGTACGTATTGTTAAGATTTATCTTTTGGCTACCGTTTTGATTGTTCCATTTATTTTATTACTTAAGTGCCAATTACTTCAAGCTATGTATTTAATCCTTCTACTGGAGAAACGTCTTCAAAACTTCGGGACATATGCCTTATAATTTACTGCCCAACAACATTAATTTCGAAAAATCTATCAATATTTCCTTTTTTCCAGGTTGGGTAGTAGGGGGCCTAGAACTACTCGGTGCGCCAGGTGCATTAGCTGCCCGAGTGGGAGGAGCCAGGGGCGGAGTCCGAGGTGTGGCTTCCGCGGCTGCGGCTGCTCTAGTGAGATCCCTGAGCTCCTGCGCCGGCTCCCTCGCCAGGAACCTAGACTTACTGGCCGGGGATGAGGAACACGCGAGACGAGCAGCCGCGGCCAGACGAAAACCACCGCCTAGTTTGATGGCAGGCTTAGCGGCAGGAATTACTAACTTCGCTATTAATATATTGGGTAAGTTCAGTTAGCTGTGTCGAGTAACTACCGGGTAGAATAATGTAAAATTTGTGATCAAGTCTGCAAGTATTGAGGATGACGGCTTTTTATAATAGTTTATCTACATTGGGGTTCACATAAGGTGTTTCTAGGCTGCTTTTGGGTATTATTATTATTTATCCTCAAATAACTATAAGAAAATTATAAACAAATTTAACCTATCTAATCCCACAGGAGCAGTAGGCGGTCTAGCCCACCACCCACTAGTGGGCGTAGCAGTGGGGGAGAGTGAAAGCAGCACTACCGCGTTAAGGCGCGGCCTCATCGGGGCATTCGCTAAACCGCTGAGTGCGACCGCGGACTTAGTGGCGTTTGCGGGACATGGACTGTTGACGCAAACGGGGTGGGATCCTGTACCACAGGTATAAACATTCATTTTGGGAATTTTGGGAAGAAAATTAGTTTACGAGCTCCCTCTTGAATGTAGCAGCCATGAGCAGTAGTGTTGAAGATTAACGCATTAGAAACATGAAAAAAGGTTGTCTTCTTTCGAATCAAATTATGAACTATCTACTAACTTTTACACGCCTTACTAGCGATGCATTGAACTCATTTCTGTGCAAATTCTACCAAGAAAGATAGCTAAGCATCTTCTTGAATGATGCTGTATGTTGATGAAAACCGCTTGAAAATCTATTCAGTAGTTTTTAAGATAATCAATTACACACAGATAGCTTTTGTGCCCTTTGTTTTATATCGGTCAACTCACCAACTCCTATTATTTCAGCCACGCAGCAGTATAATCAGTGAGAAGGAATCCACCGGGTGGCGCCGCGACTGCGTCCGGTGGACATTCCGTCTGAACGAACTGTCGGCAATAACTGGGTTCCAAGTATTGGTCGAGGCCGCACGGTTAGAGCTACTACTTACTCATAGGGTATGTGTGTATACCTTTATTTTCAAGCTGCGAAGGTTATTTCTGTTATGTGTATGAAAAGTTTGACAATTGTGTCAAGTTTATTAGTAACTTTATCAAATGTTTGCCATATACTTTATCTGCCACAGCAGCGACAGTACAATTTATTACACAAGAGAATATTTTTTTGATATTTTCTTGTTATATTTTTCTGTAACTAAATATGTAATTAAGAATTTTGACAAATTGCCATAATTAATTATGATTTTTTTGCAGTTCATCGTGGTAGCTGATCCTGAGTTGGAGCGTATTATTGAAATGATCGACCTTCGCTACTGCAGCATAGGCTCCTATGAAGGACAAATTATTCAGGTAAGATTATGCTTTCGATCAAATATAGCCTGGATGCAATCCTCCGAGGTCTACCACCACTCGCTGTCGAAGGACACAATGTCGTCCCTCCAGGATGAAAAAAAAAGTACGAATTTTGAAACGTTACTTTTTGACTAAAGAAATAAATATTGCTTTCAGTTCAATCCATTGAGTGTTCCATAATTGAACTGTATATTTCCTCCTTAATATGTTTTTCCTCAACAGCTAATAGTGACACAAAGGCGAACGTTCAAAGGTGTGGACTCGAACAGACCGGCAACCGAAGATGAAGATGAGGCACAGGTCAGTCTATATGAATACTATTTATCAGTTTGAACAGTCAAATATCGTGTCAGACAGTACAATACAAATTATCATTAACTTTGGAAGAGTGGAATTCATTTCATAAAAATAATCCCTTCGTTCGTCAGAGTGTTCCCCCAGACGTTTTTGCGGTAATTCGGTCAGCCGTAAAAAGCAGATTCATTTGATGAATAAGGGTGCTTTCAAATTATGCGTTTCGAGTCGGACCGCTGCGGTGCCGAAGCCGTGCGTTTGTCGTATTGTGAACGTACCATCGTGTGTTTTCATACAAATCGAGCAGAGCGGCAACAGTGCGGCGTCGGTACCGCGAAATAATTTTAGTACGCACTGTTGTCGCACTGCTCGATTTGTATGAAAACACACGATCGTACGTTCACAATACGACAAACGCACGGCTTCGGCACCGCAGCGGTCCGACACGAAACGCATAATTTGAAAGCACCCTAAGACGACATTTCTTCAAAGTGTTTATTAGCAGTAAATACATTCTCAAACTATTTACGGTTCTTTAACCCAACGGCTAATAACTAAACCCTTCTTTTCTGCACTGGCGTAAAACAAATAATTTGCCATTTAAATAATGTCATAATATTATGTGTTTTTGACTTATTTATTTATGAACTATTTTAATACAATAATCCAATTATCATATTCTAGGCCAACGCAGCAGCAATGGCACGTGTAGCCCGCTACACCGGCGCCGGCGCTTCAACCACCAACGCGGAAACCCGCGTGCTCCCACTACTACCCGCGCCGGGGCACGCGCACTCTTTACACGCAGCACTCACCACGGCGATACACAACAACAAATCGTCCCACTTCTCCATGTTATAAAAATTATACAGTTGACACAAAGTTGTCAACATTTGACAAATGTTTAAAGTTGGTAATATGTTGTCAATATCTATGAAGAACTGAGCTGACAACAGTTGACAAATGTTTAAAGTTTTTAATATATTGTCAATATCTATGAAAAACTGAGTTTTCAACAGATAGTTGGTAAGATTTTGTCTACGTTGTGTCCAAAATAAAATGTTAATAACCAGGTTTTCATATATTTTTGATGCGTATTGTAAATTGAAATAAATGTTAAGTATCTAGTGTTTTTTTGGTTGTACGTGGAAGTAATGTAATTTATAAAATTGAAGCCAAACTCAATGAATACTTATAAAACAAACTAGAGTGCGGCGTTTATGTGATTAATAATAATATCATGTACCTAAATTAACGAAATGCCAAATGAGTTTATTTATTAGTTGTCTTCCAAAAAGTTAATTTATTGCTCTAAATGTTTGATACATTGGTAGTATTATTGTTTTTCTTAATAACTTTTTTATCTTTCACTTTTTATTGGAAATGTCAAATAGTATAATTGTTTGGATATAATTAAATCAAATTTGAAGTATTATTCGGTTCCTTTATAAGAGTTTTAATAATTTATTGTTAATATGAAAAAATATTTCGCATTTAGTATTATTAGATGGAATGACAGCCCTTAAGATTCCCCATACATACGCGAATAAAACTTAGTTGACTAGAATAATTTGTATAAAAAATCGGCAGGCATCTTGTGTCTAAATTGTTAAGAATAGTAATTCTTCTCAGTGGCATATAGGTGTATGTTACCTTTGGGTAGTGACATAATATAGAATTTTGAAACTACCCTTTCATTTAGGTGTTGTTTAGATGCAAACACAGAAGAGATCATAATTAATAGTTGTTGTGGAATAAGTATATCGTCTTACTGTACTTATATAAAAGTATATACAATAACACTTCGCATTTTGTGCCTATACGGCGAAACTACTTTAATATAAATCTAAGTAATGTACAGGTAGCTACAAGTTTTCGGTTGACCACTATCAGGCTATATTTGCTGCTTGCTCAGCTGCCCCAAAATGCCAAAATAGAAAGGATCTACAAGCCTATGATGTCCCAACGGTGGGCAAGGTTTTCATAAGGCCTAAATTTACGATTATTCCAACCGAGTCATGTGAGCCGTTACATCTGCTCACAAAAATATAATATAGTTTTTTTCTATGTTTAATCAAATTTACCCTGAAGTTGTCTACTGTAAACTTTGCCAAAATAGGAATATTTTTATAAGATGTTTAGTGTCACGAAATCGTTTGTCTGTTCATTGAATGTCTGGGTGGCTGAATACACTATACTAATACTATAAATGACACAGTCCTACTCATATCACAGGGCCTAGTCGCTTCATATTGACATTATTCCTTCGTAATCTACGGATAACCAATCAATCATAGTATACATTTCCTCTGAAAGCGGATTCATATGTTGTTGACATTTTATTTTAATTTTAAAATTACCTTCTTATTTAAACTCACAAACCTGTTTGCATAGTTAGGGGTTGTATTTTATTGGTCAAATATATATTGATAGGATCCAATAAATTGAACACACTTTATCAAATCTACTGGAAACGTTGCTATATAAAAAAACATATCGAACTTCCAAATAAGACTAAGATAAGTTACTTAGTCAAATGACTAATGAGATACTACTGTTAATCAATAAATTATAAATTACTAGCAGCGCCCCGCGGTTTTACCCGCTTTGTGCCGCGTTGGGGATTTTTATACTTATAAACGTTCCTCTTGAATCACTCTTAACTATTTAAAAAAACTGCATCAAAATCCTTTGCGTAGTTTAAAAGATCTAAGCATACATAGGGACAGACAGACAGCGACTTTGTTTTATACTATGTAGTGATTTTATTATACTTTGAAGAATTATAAAATCGACGTAAGATTTGACAGAATTAAATATCAAATGGTGGCGTTCGAATTAATAATTAAAAATTACTCCTAAATCTAAAGTCAATTAAAATGCGCAGCTTCTATTGGTCGCCAATTGCATTGAAATGTATAGTGTGGTCCTTTGTCACACTATAAAGAGATTACAATTTGGCGCACAATGTTAGTTACGCGAACTGTATGTAATTAAGTAATTATAAAGAATAACATCTATTGTAAGCTTTCCATTAAATTACTTATTTAAAATTATAAATAATTTGGCTGAGTACTTTCCGGATTCACAAAGGATACTTGCGCCATACTGAACACCATCTCAATGCAATGCTTCACAAGACCCAACATATTGTAGGATTGGCATTTAAAAGTGGACCTTTTCTCTTAACTAATTAATGTTTGTCAATACGAATAGTTTAATTAATAAGAACATAGGTTCTATGTCATTCCATTTCTAATTGTGACAAATTGTCATGTAAAGTAATTATCCAATTTTAATATGTTATTTTCCATATAATTGATTTTATACATTCCACTAACGTTGACAACGTTGACGTTTATTATTAAGGCGTTTACCCGACTGCGTTAGCTGAAGACGGGATTTTAATACCACTGGCCAGAACTTATCTTCGATACTTCTTAATTCCATTTAATTATACACGTATCAGCATTAGTAATATTTTTTATAATATTATACACTGAACACTACTTTTTAATTATAGTAACAATTACTTAACTTACTTTTAAACTTATCACGTTTTAAACTTAGGGCATAGGCCCTAACTATTTATAGAAAATTATTATGTCTAAAATGTTTCTTTTGTTTCTATACTGGATTTGAACTATTGATGTTTAGTTCATAAAAGTTTTAGTTATTAATATAATATTCTTTCTTTCTGCTCCTATTCAGACTATGAATTTAATGTTTTCTGAATATTTGTATCTGTACCGTGTAACATTAGTGATAGATTTTCTGAAACATTTATTGTAGATTCTGGTTTTATTACCTATAACAATGACTCCCACACTAAAGACTGTTATACATTTTGTTTGTAAAAGCTTCACATTGAATTGAGGCACATACCCCTTTCTGGATTTTCACGAATATTTATATAGCATTTAGCCAAATCAGCCTTGCTGTTTTTTGAGACTCACAGACACTAATTATTATTTTTTGAATGTTAAAGAGTATAAATAACAGTCTGTTATAACCCCACTATAAGGCAAAGGTTCTCTCACTGATATCAGTACAGTGAGCGGGATAAAAAAATATGTATAGAAGATAAAATATAATGTATTTATTCTATGTATATTATGGTGAAAACGAATGTAAATATAAAACAATATATTTAATTAGCCATACTTAAATTGAAGCCTACTAATAAATATTAGTATTGGGCCAAAAATGTTGAGTGTAAGAACTACGATCTAGGAACGAGATTTACTTTGGGGTGGTTTCCTTGGGATCGATAGTCAATTGGCCTACGACCTGGCTCTATAATAAACACTTAAGGAAATCTTAGCCAATCTAGTTCGTAGACCTCTAGACTTGACTCCTAACCCATTCCTTTTAAGATTGTGTTAACTGTTTTCTATCGATTGGTAATTAAGTCAAATAAAATTGTTTATAATATAAATTGTATTATTATTGTTTTTGCACATCCTATTTACTTAAAAATGTAACCTGACTAATTCATAAGAGCTTAGGTATCCCTACTACCCTACTTCCTACTAATATTATAAATGCGAATGTTTTTGAATATGGATGTATGCATGTACGTTTGTTACTCTTTCCCCCAAAGACTCCTAAACGGATTTGGATGAAACTTTACAGTAATATAGGTTATACATCAGAATGGCATATGGGATACATTTTATCCTAAATTCCCGCGGGAACGGGTTGTGAATGCGAAAGTAACTGACTAATCTCCTAGCTGGGTTGTCGTTCACGCCAAAAAACTAAACCAATTTGGTGGAATTTGGTACGTACCGTACATAGATCGATATTAAGCAATTAGCCAAAAATATAAAATAATATTTTACAGAGATAGACATTAGGAAATGATACGGTTATTTTACACCCTGAAATTCCCACGGGAACGGGTAATCTTTGGACAGCTGTACAGTTAGATTGTTATCGTTACAGTCTCTTCGTATTGTGTAAAAATCACATAAGTACCTACGGTCAATTGACAATGCACCTATAGGTGTTGTTAGATGCTGGTAGGTCAAATCGCGGTCTTCCTGTCGACCCCAGCCTTGGCTCCAATCCTCATTGTGCACCCGTATCCGGCCTGATAACACCACTTCAGACGGATTTAGATCGTAATTACTTCTCAGAAGAATACCGACTCGTCTTCATTGACTGGAATCATAGGCGGGAAGGTCTGGATTGGTGAGGGGAGAACTTTGAGCAAACTTGAGAAATATTGTTTCTTATTTTCTTACTACTTATGGACTAAAATACACTAGCTAACACAACCAGATTAAACCGTTCTTTACGTAGGGGTTTAAAAATACTTACCTACCATATTATATTTGTTGAAAGTTTCTTACCAAGACATTGAGTTTAACTTATTTAGGAGATTCAAACATAAAGTTATAACTAAGAGTATATAGGCAGGTTCCCAGATTCTCTAAACACATCACCACAAAATACTTAACCTTAACCTCACTAAGAGGACATAACACATTCTCTAGCCCACGGCACATCGTACTTATCATTAGCATGATAATAATATCCTAATGTGAACGAGCTACAAACCTACCATGAATTCAGTTCGGTTTGTTTACCGGTGTCAAGCACGTCAATTATAAATGTAGTACAATGTCGCCACCTGTGCCGGTAGTACTCTCGCTAACCAGTACTGGGAATAACTTGCGCCGGATTGCACTGGTACGAACCGGTTACAATGTAATTGGGGGTTTTCGGGCCAACTAGTGAGGTGGGGACGCAGTGGCGGCGTATACATAAGACAATTAATTTAGCGCTCGTTTGACTACGCGATGTTAGTTTGTTGCGATTAATAGGCAACGTGCAGCTCGACCCTAACTTGGATGGGTATCCGATAGTGGTATTTCTGCCTGAGTGCTACTGTACTTAGAAGAGCACTTTAAACGGTCGGTCTTGGTTGTTTAAATCGTTAGACCATGTTGGAGTCCTTTAAGCGGTCTAAAACATCGGACATTAACTATAGTGGACTGATTCAAAAGAAATATTCATTTGTAAATGAATGAATGTAGGTACGTTGATGAATTAATATGTTTAGTCCACTATAATCGTTGCTGAATCACCACGGAGGAAACCCACACATAAAATATAGGTACATAGCGTAGTATTCTTAGGTATACTATGAATCCAAGAGCTAGACGCTGTTGGCCAAACCTAGTTCGGGAGTTGTTACAAAGCTCTTGACAAGGTCTGGTGAGCTATGATTGAAAAAAAAACACCTTACACTTTAAAATGCCTCCCGGAATAGAAATCCCACTGTTGGAAATTGTATTCACCTTTGAAATGTCCTGTGCACATTTGCTTATCCTAGTATAGAAATCTAAGTGCAAAATGTTCGTTCGCTCGCAGTACGACCACATCCACACAACATGTAGGTACAAGGGTTTCGTTTATTTTTTTATTGACGATGATGAAACCTTGCCGATTTATTGGACGTTTATTTAATGAACATCTCTATTATGACATTTATATTGTACATGTACCTACCATAAGTAGGTGTTACTATGTAGATATATAAAATACAAGCAGCGCCCCGCAGTTTTACCCGAGTTGTGCCAGTTACCATAGGAATTTCGGGATGAAAATTAGCCTATAACCTTTTCGTTGAATGTGTTTATCTATTACAAAAGTGAATAATATGTACGTTCGAGTAGGTTAGTTTCCAACCCAAAACAATTATTCATATCGGGCTGGTAATTACTGCCCGAACATTCAAACAAACTTAATTAAAAAATGTATCTCTTTATAATTTAAATTTTAGTATAGATATATTTGTTCCCCTCAGTTAGGTTTGTATCCTCACGATCCGAGATTCATTAAAAAATATATTCTTAATGAAGCCCTTTTGCAGTATACTCTGACATGTCTTCCTCGCCGGCCTCGGAAGTGAGATACTCAGCTACTTTTAGGTTTGTAGAGCGATTAATTACTCTGTGACACTACTAAATGAAGTTTATCATTATTCAGCCGGCTAGCGTATTTCACCGCCAACTTTACGTGCCCTCCGAAGCACGGTAGCAGTCAGACAGAAATGCCACTATCGGCCACCCATCCAAGCAGGGCCGAGCTGCAGGTTGCTTAAGGGTCGTAATGAGTTGAAATCGCTTAATCTAACTAGTACTCCAAGAGCGCAACAACAAGTATTAAATATTGCTTATAAATATATACAACATATATTAATATACATTGTAGGTATATAATACACAAAACATTTAGAAACGATTAAGGAAAACTGGGCTCACCTCAACTGTTAAGGTAAAATCCAAATTAAATTACTTTAAACCGGTATTTATCTGAGTTTGTGCAGTTGCTCGACAGTGCAGGTTGATAAGGTAAACCACCTGCGTCTCACTAGGACAGTGCCTTGGCTTTGACCACGGTAAAGAAGAACGAAAACTAGTGGCTTAGATCAAGATACCAGTAGATAGAAGGTACATACAGCTCTGTATACTGCTGTGACATGTTTCTCGTCGGGATATATTCGGCTCGGTTTAAAGAGTCTCTGACCAACCTGCATTAGGCAAGCGTGTCCATCCTTTGCTTTGTTTGGCTTTCATACTAACTCGATCCCCCCAACTTTGGAGATAGCGTACAAATAACCATAGCCTTAGATTTAGGGTGTTTCTTTTTCATTTTCAGAGGTTTAAATTAAAAGGATTTAGTGAATCTCGTGCTTGGATCTCGAGTTGAAGAAATGATGACGGAAAACATAACAAGAATAGATAGAACTCCATCGACAGCCACTAGCTTTTTAAGTTTAAGATAACTAGATTTCATAGTAAACATATTTGCACAGGTTTTTTCGAAAACCGCGAAAAAACCCGTGTGAATACGATTACTTTGTGTACAAATCGCGTAAGTTTAAAAAGACTAGCATTCATTCATCCATTGCGAGTAGGCCAACCCTGGTGTCGGAGTTCTTAGACCGCCTAAAGGCCTTCGACATGGTGTCCCGATAGAAACAACCAGGCCTGACTGCTGTACGTGCCCTCTTGGCATTCATATATTACCAGTACTACGTTTGTCTTACTGACGCACTCAGACACGTCCACGAGCTCAACAATACATATTTTTTAATTTTATTACTAACTAGCAGCGCCCTGCGGTTTTACCCGCGTTGTGCCCGTTCCCGTGGAAATTTTTATACATATACACCTTCCTCTTGAATCACTCTATCTATTTAAAAAAAACGCGTCAAAATCCGTTGCGTAGTTTAAGAGATCTAAGCATACAAAGGGACACACAGACAGCGGAAAGCTACTTTGTTTTATACTATGTAGTGGTTTTTTCATAAATTTTATGTGAAAATCACTCATTAAATCTCTTACTAGGAATCATTGGACAGTAAGGACGTTATTGTTTATCTAAAATGACCTTATTCATTGATTCCGAAGTGCACTTAATTATTCCTGGCCTGGTTTGATGCAATGTCATGAATGATTTGTTGTTTTCGTACCCACTAACGACGTACTTTGCTTGAAAAAAAAAGATATAATGTTAAGAGATACTTACCAGACATAAATGCCCTTAAATCTAATGGTTTCTTGACAAGAGCGTCGTTAGTCTATGGCCTAGGTGGGGTGAGGTTGGAAGATATAGTGATAGGAGGGGAAGATGATAGAAAGAAATTTAGTTATAACCGATACTTAAATATTCCTTCGCGATCATTAATTGGTCTAAATCAGATTTAAAAAATCTTAAACGTAATATTAATATAGCAATGACAAAATACAGAAAACACCACAAAAGAGCTTGTATACAAACACAGACATTACCGAGGAAAGAAGGAGGGAGAGGACTACTAGACATTACAAACCTAAACAATAAGCAAATAACTACACTATGCAATTATTTATTCTCCAAAGCTACAGAATCTGATTTAAATAGAGCATTAAATAGTACACAATGACAATAGATTTACCCCGCTCAATCTACACGACACTAACACCCAAGTTAACGAAAATCAAAGGAATTTAAAAATAAGTGCCTGGGCCCAGAAGTGTGTACACGGAAGGCATCAATCCGATTTAAGCCAACCCAACGTCGACAAGGATGCGTCGAATGGCTCAATCGGGGAGAGCTCTTCCCGGAGACTGAAGGGTTCATGGTGGTATACAGGACCAAGTAATAGAGACTAAAAATACCTTAAATTCATAATCAAAAACGTTAACTTACCTACAGATCTGTGCCGCCGTTGTAATAGTGCATCTGAAACTATCCAACACATCACAGGTGCCTGTAAACATCGTCACGACTAGGTTGACAATCATAGCTACCTCATCACACCTGAACTGATGTACACTTGGCTTAGGTCCGTGTACATTTTAAAACCGGTGTTTCACCTTATTTATGTTATGAAAGTAAACGTTTTAATTATTGTGACGTGCTCAAAAGTTGATAAACTTACAACGTTACGAAACATGTCAATAGGTACTTAAAGATTCCATTTTGTAATTATTGAATGTGTTCATCAGCTTTTGTAGTTTAGCACCTACTCGTATACTCATACGTTGGAATCCCCGTAAAACATTAAATTGTCGTAAAACACATTGAAACAATGCTATTTGAGAAAAAGAACTCACAACTACGGTATATGAGTAATAAGCAATAGGTACAATTATTACAAACAACACAAAATAAAGGTGAAAAATGGGCGAGCGAGTCGTACTCTTGTAATATAAGTTTACTAGCTGTTTCCCGCGATTTCGTCCCCGTAGAAGTCTACATAGACCCCTATTAAATGATGTTATTACGATATTATTTTTTTTGTTTCGTTAGATAATTAAGTAATTTAAAAAAATGATCTTCCATAAATTGTGTATGAATGTTTATGCAAAACTTATATTAGATTCAACCGAAGAATCACGTTGTCCCATACAAACATTGTCTCCCCTTTCCACCCCTTATTTCGCGCTCATGGCGCGTTTGACTAAGCGATGTTAGATCTTTGCGATTGTTAAACAACGTACAGCTCGGCCCTTGCTTGGGTGCCCAATGGTGGCCTTCCTGCCTGAACGCTATCGTGCTTCGGAGGGCACGTTAAGCTGTAGGTTCCGGTTGTTTCAATTGTTAGACTATGTCGGAGGCCTATAGGCAGTCTAAAAACTCCGACACCAGGATTGACCACTCACCTAATCGAAATGAATGAATGACCCCTTTGAAGGTAGAATTTTGGGAAATCCTTTCTTAGTATCGAAAAGAAATATCTAGACACATAAGTAAGGCAGGCCCAGGCTGCAGGCCCCCAGGTCGGTCGGATGGCGGAAAGGATTGGAAGGAGTTGGTTATGGAAAGAGATACATGGAAGGATTTAGAGGAGACCTTTGCCCAGCTGTGGGACAGATAAGTTAGGTTAAAAAATCAACGGGTCGCACTCCGAGAGTTCCGGGAATCTAATCAAGAAAAAAAAGCACCGAAATGTCAGCACTCAATTCCGACTTCTCTCTTGAAGATCTCTATCCAACCTACACCACAACTGTACACAACTTTAGGTAATTAAGTATGGTAAAACACCTTGTTGTATGCCTCTATGAAACTAACGCTAATGAATACGTTAATAAACCACGTCATGCAAATGATGAGCACTTACAGTAATCGTCAGTTTAACTGGTTGATAAAGTGAGAAAGACTATTGTGCATCTCTTTTTCTCAATGGTGGTTTAGAGGTGGCCTTGTTGGTAACATAAATGGGGCAAGTATGGAGATCTGATGGCCTATGTACTCCGGGGGTGCAACTGCCCCCTTCTGGTCTCCCCAGGGGATCCCCTCTTCAAACTAACAAAATTGAAACATTGCGGGCGCATGAAAAAAGTTTAAGTACTTACCCTTAGTAATATCTAACCCTTTGTACTCAGAGACGTCAAATGATTTCAAATTTAGGTAGGTAATTTGAGATAAATGGGTGATTTTGACAAAGTCAAAGTCATAGTCAAATATTTTTATTCAGTTTTGGCCCCATAGAGGCTCTTTTGAACGTACGACAAGAATGAAAAATTACGTCAATTACCTAGTTAAATGTTGATTTAATAAAATGTCTCTGAGTACGACAATTAGTATAATTAATTATGTTAGGTAAATTTGAAAAGTGTGACAATATTATTTACCTGTTTCTACTTTGAGTGCATATTTGGAACATTTAGTTGTATTGTACTGGACTATACGTATTTCCTATACGAATGGGCAAAGGTGAAATTTAAAAAATAAACCGTGATTCAGATATTTATTATTGACTAGCAGCGCCCCGCGGTTTTACCCGCGTTGTACCCGTTCCCGTGGGAATTTCGGGGTGAAAAATAGCCTATAACATTCCCGTTGAATGTGGCTATCTATTAAAAAAATACTTATTTATTCAAATCGGACTGATAATTCCTGAGATTACCTCGAATATACAAACAAACAAATTTTACCTCTTTATAATATTATTATAGATAATTGGCACAGAGGCATGTGAGAACGCTTACTGAGGGTCACAACCCCAGCTTCCCATGTAAGATAGGTTATAGGGACTAGCTGGCGTTCCTTCAGTCCTTTTAATGGTACCAAAACAAAAAGACGTATTTTCATGAACTGTTTTCTTATCTCTAGTTGACAAAGTAAAGCTAACAATGTATAAATGGTAAATAAACTAACAATGGTCGACTACCAACTTTGTCCGGTGTATCAATCAATAAAAGTTTACGCCTCTGATTAAAAGTAGGTAGTATCGCTAAGATTGAGTTTAGGTAAAATGTGCTTACGCGTAAAGATATCCATTATAATAACGAAACCCTAAACAAATATGATTTATTTTTAATATTTAGTGAGTAACTCGCAGACAAACAACAAACACTTATCAGATCTAAAAATATTTTCAGAAGTTGCCTAAAAAATCATACAAACTAGTGCAATGAAGGTAAATAAAATAGGCACTCTTGTATATTGGCTACTCAGAACTTGACGTAGAATGCGGTTTTGGGACATTGTTTTTACGAAATATTTATTTGCTAAAACATGTTACCTATTGGATGACTAGCCTAGATTGAAAAATGGCAGTACCGTAAGATGCTCTTGAGTAATCAATGACTGTCTCAAATTTTCCTGGTTGTACAGGGCGCAGGACGTCTCGTGACGTCACGGCGCGGCAGCTCGCTATATTTGTGCGCGGGCGCATTACACGCAATCACTCGGTGTCGGCGCGTAAGACGCGCCACTCGCGTACTCGTTCGCTCACACGAACCGCGAATATTTAACTTTGCCGTGTGTCAGTTAAGTGCCAAAATGCCGAAGAATATTTTAGCTGAAATGGGGTCCCAGGTGGGACTCACCCCTGCCCGCCAAAATAAAAAGGTAAGTCTTATTCTTCAGTTTCTTTTTGTTATATTATTATGTTATTCTTGCGAATTTTTATTATTTTTTAGATGTTTACATTTTTTGGATACATGGTGTATTTTGGTATATCGTTCGTATCGGTCGTATGAATGGGTAGACGCCGCTCATGGTCGTACTAAAATAAACTCTGCCCACACATACGTCATTATGCCACTACAACTTCAATTATCTACCCTACACAGATTCAAAAATACGGCTCAGACTAAGTACATACTTTATATTAATTAAGATATTTTTCTAAAAAGGTACGTGTTTTAAAAATTAAGTAAATGAAGTTAACATTTTAAGCAATTTATCTTATTTGGTCCTTCATTTAATATGAAAGTTTGCTTTTTTTAAAATATTTACGCCTACCTACACTGAGCACATTGGGTACAGAAATAAAAATACATGAAATATTTCAATTCGATGTGATTATTGCGTTATTTCTTTTAGAGACGTTTCAGTGAAGCGTTTCGTTGGAGATGAGCCAAATTTTTTGTATTTGACTAAATTTTTTGTAGACGTTATTCAATACTGCGCAAACGCCACTACATATAACATAGGGTCGTAAATAAACTGACGTCGTCGTATATAACAAACATTTCAAGTATTTTTCAATTTCAATATTTATTCATTTATGTCATGAACCGACAGCCCGCGAAAACGTAGAGTATAGTCTAAGAATAATCAATGTGCAAACTTATAGTCATACTTCTACAAACCTTCTAACATTACAAACAGTCTTCCATAAAAAACAAAGTCCTCAAAAGCTGTCTGTCTATGTAATTAATTTTATAAAAAACTATTCAACATATTTTCAAATGGTTTTCACCACCATGCAACGTGATATTTGCACGCCTCACTTATCAGGCAGGATAAAGAGAAACTTCACTTACAGTGTAACACCTGTGTACCTTTATTCACAAAATAAATGAATAAGAATATGAATAAATTCAAGAAGTAGGTTTGGGACATCTATTCATGCCATAATTCCAAAATAGTGCAACGGAACCTTTCCTTTGTCTGTATAAACTTATAACAACCTTATAAAATTTAATCTCGGAGACCCTAAACATTCCCTACACTTCGTAGTCTCGACATCAGTAAGGCCTTCACCTTGTACCTTCAAGTTGGCCCTTTCGGTTCGAATTAGCGGATATCCGTTTGATTCCACTTCGAATAAAGATATAAGGTTCTTGGGTATCTGCTTCAGAAACAACAGCTTCCAACATAACTTCCAAGTACAAATGGCATAATATGTTATTGATTTCTGCATTTGCATAGAACCTGTGGTGATCCGGCGACAAATAAACTGTCAAGTTATTTGTCGTAAAAAATCATTGAAAAGGGTTCTTGGAAGATCCCAGTATAGGATAAATCCCCCTGCATTGGACCATTTCGGCAAAATCCTCTAAAATCATTTAAAAAAATTACGAATAAAGTTATTTGAACTTTTTTATTGCATCTTACAAGGTACATAATTATAAACCGACGCTTCAAACAAGTCCTTAAAGAATGATAAAGGTGCGTTTTTTGCACTTACTCATACATTACGAACAAATATTTGGCAGTGGATATATACATACATAGGTATCATTTATCAGGTACCTTATTCACTTGAACTGTAGCAACCTTTAAAAATAATATACAATGATTTGTACTTTTTACCCAACTGCGCCAAGGACCGTAATGTGTTTAGCAGTTTATGTATGAGGACTTTTTACCATTGGTACACTAACATTAAAAGAAGTCGACCTGATAAGTTACTTTACCTTCAAAACGCCTACATAATACATCGGCAATTCGGCATTGAGTGTACAACATTCCAAATTAATTGTTTTCGTACTCAAGATCAATCAAAGACATTGAGAAAAATGGAAAACACAACCTCCAAAGTAAGCACTTTCACGCAACCGTGCCACCGGCATATCTAATATATCGGCCAACAGATAGGTAATTTTTTTTTAGGATAAATAAACAAAAATATGCCTTATAATAAAAAACTGCCGCGCGAGGGAAATTAACACGACCCTTCCTATTTAGCAGTCGCTCTTGCCGCCACACGAATTAGAGTAAAATATAACTTTTCTTACCATTACAAATTCGTGTTAGAGTAAAAAAAGTGTTTTGCGCAAATAACATCGTTGTGATTTGAAGTATAGGTGTGGTGTAGTTTGCTGTGCTCTTGCACACAATGTGTCATGGCCGCCCAGAGCGGCGAGCATGCAAATAATTTGCTTAACATAATGATTATTTAATTCGTAAGTGCATTTTCATTGGACGTAAAATATAGATCTGTCATATAATCATCGCTTGGCATTTAATATTGTATGAGCTAGCTAGCTTTTCCCCGCAGTTTCAAACACAGCTGAATTTCGAGATATTTTACATATTCTATGGAATCCCGAATCCTGAATCGAAAATAGATTCAGTCAAAAGATTTTTATGAGTTTACTTCGAAAATTCGAAATCAATATTATAAGGATGTTTCTGTATGTATGTGGTCGCTCTAAAAATAAATTAATTAAAATTAACGTAAAGAAACACCTTTTTAAAATATAATAAAGATTATTTAGGAAATAAAGTTGAATTTATAATTATAATTTGATAAATCCAGATACGTTTAAGTACTAAAATGGACAGGTATTTGTTGTTTTGTTAAAGAAGATACGTGTATCTACTTAATTATAATAATATTATGCTAATATAAGCAGTAGGCATGTATATTTATAATATTCAACCCTGAGAAATAATAACAACCTGTACCAACAAACAATCTAATAAATTATTAGATTTTTGTAATTCATTTCACAAACGAATTAAAAGTTAGTTATTACTTCACTAAATACGGTAATCCCAAAGAAAAACTCCTTGTTTAAAATATAAAAACCCATGCAATTTTATTCAATATATTCAATATATTCAATATATTCAATTATATACATTTTCCCCACTCAGACCGCTAAGGTATTCTATACATTTCAGTTAGAATTAGGATTAAATATCTACTAATATAATTATTAAAGCTGAAGAGTTTTAATTTTTGTTTATTTTCGACGCGATTATCGCAAAACTACCAATCCGATTTGAATAATTATTTCTGTAATAGATAGCCACATTAAACAGGAAGGCTGTAGGCTCCTTTTCATCCCGAAATTCTCACAAGAATTAGCACAACGCGGGTAAAACCCAACGGGCGCTGCTAGTTATTTGTCAATATTATTATTAACCTTATTATCGTGAAGCAATTTTAAGACACAGAAATCCAAAGTTTGAAAGACATGTGTGTACAAACCTTTACGAGTATACAAGTAGAATCTCTTTGCATTCGTGACACTTGTTTCCTATTGAACTCACCTGCCGATCAACTACTTCAATGTCGCAATCTACATAAAATTCGCATAACAAACCAAAACGCTTTATTTTATTTAAAATTATTAATCAATACGTATATCGAGTCCACCTGATGTTGTCTATCATCGGTTTCTCTCCGGCAGTCCGCCAAGAATACAGACATTAGCCGACTAGGAAACGTTTGCTAGATCTACTTACTACCGATATAATTGAGACTATACCTATTATTGCATTCTAGATTAAACGCAACACTACGTCATAACTCAAGGTCCGCTGACGAATAACAAACAATAAAAGTTTATTGAGAACAGTTTTGAACTTCAAAAGAGAAGGCTTAGTTTTCGGCTTGAATGTATGAAGTTGTATTGCCACGAAAATCTCCAAAACTACTTAACATAATGCAGTCTGGATTGAGTTTTACTTATAGGTATACAAGGTGGTAACATATTAACTACCAATAAATACTTTAAGAGGTGTTACATAACATGTAAACTATAAAAATTATATAAAAATAAATTAAACTAATAATATGAAATTTTCGTTTGCAGAACAAAATAAATATTTCGCCCAAACACTGTGCCCAAACATAATTATCCTGTGCATGTGATGTGAACTGACACCTTCTGTCAAGTGAACACATCGTCGTTTGTGACAAACGTCAAAGATTGGCGGGAAAACTATTAGTAAAGCAACGCAACTAGCCTTTGTTTGATATTTTAAATTAAATAAGTATAGCAAATTGAAAACAGGTTTCGTAAGATTATAAAAGAGGTCTTAATCACTGATTGGTACTTTCTCATTTACAGGAGGTTCTCACGCAGTAATTATTTCCCTAATTATATCCAAAAGGTAAACACCACTTTTAAACATATTATACTCCTAGAGACGAGTACTATCAGTCAATTTCTTAGCACTTTATAAGGATATCAAATTTGACCAATTCGAAGTAAGAAAGTAAGTAAGCAAAGATCTCTCATCTCACTGAAGATATCAGTACATTGAGGAAAATTAGGCGTAACCACAAATTGTAGTACCTACCTACCTTGGTATTATCGATGGAGTTACTTATCATGCAATTTGTATTCCTAATAATGTATAGATTTGAAAAATTAAGAATGGCATCTAATAAACTATTCGACATGCCTGGGGCGTGGTGCCGTTTGGGAATACTACGGCCACCTACGGTAATACCACAGGGTAATACCAATCCATATACATAATTGCATTCAATCTGCGACTACAAATTGCTCAGTTTTTATTACGGCTAAACATTGTTATTTTCCTATTAATCTGAAGTATGCAACTTATATACTCATATCACCAAGATCAAGTATTATTCCAGTTCCAATAAATTCTTATAATTGCACTCAATTATACTCGTGTATCTAGTTATGTTCAATCTCAAGAGTTTATTTACTGAATGAATGAGCACTTATATAAATCACCTGTTGGTTATTGTATTGTGGAGTTTAACAAAGGTAGCACAATTAAATAATCAGCGTTCGAATTTCGCAACAAAGTGAAGTGTTTTTGTTCAAGATAACGACAGGAATTTTATCCTACTAATATACCTATTATAAATGCGAAAGTTTGTGAGGATGGATGTATGTATGGATGTATGGATGTATGTTTGTTGCTCTTTCACGCAAAAACTGCTGAACGGATTTGGATGAAACTTTACAGTAATATAGTTTATACACCAGAATAACACATGGGATACATTTTATCCCGAAATTCCCGCGGGAACCGATACAACGCGGGTAACACCGCGGGGCGGGGCTAGTATGTCATAAAACAAACTGTGTTTTAGGTAAACGAACTTCTTAACAAGCTTTTCTTGAAAAAAATACCTATTGATAATGTATAGTAGGTAAACCGGCATACCCCTTTACCTTTTTGTATTCAATCACATAAAAGCTTTAGTGCTTTTTGTTTGTAGTATTGTATCTTAAAATACTGATTGGTGACAATTCTTGACTATGACTATGATTATTTATATTTACGTAGTTTCCTTTAATTTCTGTATCAAAAATAGATTTATTCTTGTTGTAGTCATCATGTAGACACCATACAAAACAGTTATATCGCTTCAAAAGACTTCCACGACATTGCTTAACGTTTAATTAACGATAAATCATTAAACCATAGTTTACTAATCATATTAAATGTTATATTGTTTGCGAAGCGAAAGTGCATTGCTGTTGCGAAGCGAATAATCTATTTTCCATGTTTGTGATTTAAGTATTGAGGAAACCGAAATATTTTGCTCATTAACAAATTGGGCTTTTGAATAAAAAAAAATATTGATTTTTTTTATGTATTTTAAAACTTTATTATTAATAATATTGATATTTAATGCAAAAAACTTAAAAAATATATATTTTCAATTAATTATAAACAATTAAAAATTGAATAAAAATCACGTGACTATAAACGCGCCATAATTGGTCACCATAGTTGTGACGTGATAATGTTATAGCTATTTAACCATAAGCTACTTGTAGTACTTATTATTCTGTGCCATAAGTACGTACAGCGTTTACGGCTATTACACGTGTAACCGAATGAGGCTATCATTATGACGTCACACGCGCTCGGGTTTGTTCGGGAGTTGTCCGAGTGTCTTCGGAACTGGATTCAAAAATTATTTTTTATTTTGAAATAACTTTTGAATTATTGCGAAAAAATTTAAATAAAAATAGTTTTGTTATAAAACTAATATATAATCTTTCCATTTATCACAAAACAATTTTTTTTTCAAAAGCCCAATTGTATTAGTTTTGGCCGATGGTTTTTGGCAGAGCGGTATCTCTACCACTCAAAGTTAGACGTGACTAAAGTAAAAAAAAAAGTATTAGCCTGTAATGTCCCACTGTTGGGCAAAGGCCTCTCGTCTCACTGAAGATATCAGTACAGTGAGGAGGTTTCAGGCGTAATCACCACGCTTGCCTAGTGCGGGTTGGTGATCTCAAACCCGAGCCATGTTTGAAAAGTAGGAAACATGTTTTCGCTCGACCTGGGAATTGAACCCGGGACCTCAGTCTTGGCAGGCGAGTGCACATACCACTAGACCACCGAGGCGTCTATGTTAACTAAATGTGTGATTCATTAAGCGGTGCGGAGATCGATTCACTAATCATAACGTATTGAAATTGTTAAAAAACTCATTAACATTGTTGATATCTTTTCTTAATACATTGTGATTGGTAACTGCTCCACTCCGCTTCTCTGGGAACACACCCTACAAACAAGTACTGACAAACTAGCTATGAAATTCACTTTATTGTCGCAGATACATTGCTGTATAAAACAAAACTAGCCGACTATCTCCGTTCTTATGACAACAAACACGATATTTCAACCATATTTGTATTATTGTTTAATTTCTCGAGCGTAGCACCCCTGAGTCATGGTTGTAGTTGTAATGAATATAAACACGCGCCTCTGTGTGTGTAACTATCAGTACCGTCAGCAATATCATTGTTTATATTAATTTAAATCATCTCACTACGAATAAACATACATGTAATATGACTTTTCTTCGTTTACTCAAATCTACCATGCTGTCGCATTTCAAAGACAATATGCATATACAATTACCTACACAAGTATAACTCAATAGCTCTAGTGAGATAAAACTACTGTACAATAGGTATTTAAATTAAAACTGCCAAAATATTAGACAAGAAGTATTTACATGATTCTATTTCAAAAGCACAAAAAACGGGAACCGGTATACTTAATGCATATCTTATAGCACAGTCCAATTATCTTACTTCAAAATATTCATAAACAAAAAAGTTGATTAATTAAACAGATATGTAAATATTAATTCCATCTCAAGGATATAACGAGTAGAAGAAATTTTATCTTCGACATATCAAAGCCTTGAGTGTTGTACGCATGGATTTAATAAGTATACAAACATATTAAATCCATGGTTGTAGGTGAACAGCAACATAAAAAAATTGTGCGAAGCCCGATTTACCAATCACAGCGCATTATCAAATAACGCATTGACATTGTCAACGTATTTTCTGCACTGTGATTGGGCTTGGGTACTGCATTGTGAAATCTGTCACAACGGTAGTCTTAAAATAATGTCATTAAGCATTCCTTGGTCGCTTTAAGAAGGTATCTTAAAGAAGTCTGGTAAAAGCGAGTGAAAAGTATTCAATGATATATAATAGTATTTCCTGAATGACAATACGAGTATTTCAATTAATTGTTAAATAATGTTCATAGTACTCGTATACTAATAGAGGTATAATAAGATCTATATAAAATAACAATATCTTATATATAAAATTCTCGTGTCGTGGTATTTGTAGTATTCCTCCGAAACGGCTTGACCGATTCTCATGAAATTTAATGTACACATCGGATAGATCTGAGAATCGGACAACATCAATTTTTCATCACCCTAAACGTTATAGTCCACCCCTTAATTTTTATATGGCAAAACAACGTTTGCCGGGGCAGGTAGTATCATATAAGATTGTCTATACATTTGTTAGGCAAACGTCGAGTTAGTATTGCCTTGATTTCACTCACAGAATACCTCATTAACACTTATTATGCGTAATACATGTGTTCATCTGCCACTGGTAGAATAGCAAATAAAATGTTACTACGTTGGCACTATGTTATTTTCTATTAACTGTCTAGGCTGCCTAGATGTCTAGGTGCTATTGTGTAGTTGAGTTTAGGTATAATGTTTTAGAGTACAGTCAACAAACACCGAACATTCGTTAATTAATATAATTAGTAACATGTAAACTTACGAGATGCCATGTCAAACGAACTGAACCGATTTCGCATATTTTTTGATTTTGATTTGATGTGCACATTTCAACACCGGGGTACACGGACAATTTTTTTTCAAAATGGCTCTCGGGTACTTGTCCTTACGATGAAAAGTGAAGCAACGAGCTGTTCCTGTATCGTGATGTACGAGTATTTTAATATTGTATGAACAAGTGTTTCTCAACTATAATTGAAAACTGAATAATTGTTGTTTATAATTTAATAATCAAATTTAATTAACATTGCGAATTTGAGTCATGCTCAAATATTCAGTTGAGGTCATATCTGTTTACTTGTACGTTTTCCTGAATGTTTTTATTAAACAAAGATTTGTATCGGCCTAATAAAAGCTTTGATAATAAAACTAGAACTAATAAAGTCAATAAAATAATCAGCCGGCCTTAATAAAAATCAAGAAAATTTCAAAATAATCTGCTAAGAAATATCTATCGCTTATTAACATACAAGACTATCGAGAATGCTCCATTCACGAACTCAACAATGCTCTTATGTCTACTACAAGTAGGTAAACGTCATAGCGAAGCAAGTCTAAGTATTAAATCACAATTAAAATGCGAGCTGTATGCGGAACCAGACCAGTTATCCTTCAGATAGTGTATTGTAGACGCCGCGCCGAGTGATATTTTTCTTGTCAGTACAGTAGTGAGTTACGTTAGTAGGAACGCCAAAATTGCGCGACTGAATCGAAGATCGTAGTCAACTTTTACCCGGCGCTCGTGGCATAGTTTGACTAAGCGATTTTAGTTCATTGCGATTGTTAAGCAACGTGCAGCTCGACCCCTTTTTGGATGGGAAGCCTATAGTGGCATTTCTATCTGAGCGCTACCGTGCTTCGGAGGGCATGTTAAATTGTTGTATCAACCGTTAGACCATGTCGAAGGCCTTTAGACGGTCTAAAAACTACGACACCAGAGTTGGCCACTAACCTACGGCCCTGTAGTTCTTTCAATTTAGATGTTTTAAGCCGTCCTGCTTGTTGCGTTTTGTATGAAAATAAAAGAACGTCGCGTCCGTGTTGGCGTTACACAGTGCACGGTGAGAATAAGGGCGATTTAAATCGCTTAAATTGAAAAAAGCTTTCGTTTGCCACGGAGTAGCAACTAGCGTGTTTTTGAAACATTGCATTGTGTATAACTAATATTATAAAGCTGAAGAGTTTGTTTTGTTTGTTTGTTTGTTTGTTTGTTTGTTTGTTTGTTTGTTTGTTTGTTTGTTTGTTTGTTTAAACGCGCTAATCTCAGAAACTACTGAACCGATTTGAATAATTCTTTTTGTAATAGATAGCCACATTCAACGGGAAGGTTATAGGCAATTTTTCATCCCGAAATTCCTACGGGAACGGGTACAACGCGGGTAAAACCGCGGGGCGCTGCTAGTTGTGTATAAATCGCCGAAACGACTGGACAGATTTTGATGATAAGTTAGTAAGTTCTAGTACGTTTGTCGGAGATTTTTATATTATTATGTCAATTTGCATATTGGATACAATATTTGTCTGTACGCATGAACATGTGTTCTACGAACAAAATTGCGTACATTAACGTGAAATTAAAATTATTAATTTGGGATTTATTTTCCTTGATATATATTTTCCTGATTTCGAAATGAGCATAACCGCAAATAATATTGCAGCTTATAAACTAGATCAACCCATAATATTATTTTGGAGGTAGCCGCTGCATCTAAGTAAAACTGCAAGGACCGCTATATTAAAATACGAGCCGCGCACCGCGGTGTTACCCGCGTTGTACCCGTTCCTGCGGGAATTTCGGGATAAAATGTATCCCAAGTGTTATTCTGATGTATAACCTATATTACTGCAAAGTTTCATCCAAATCCGTTCAATAGTTTTTGCATGAAAAACAAACACGTCTCCATACATCCATCCTAACAAACTTTCGCATTTATAATACGAGTATTAGTAGGATAATAAGCCTATAAGGAAAATTTTGAACATACAGAAATGGTCACAGAAACGTGATGTTGTACACAAAATTGTTTTATGGTTCATTTTTTGTTTGTTTATTCCATGTTGATTTGATTTATTGTGACGATAAGAAGAGTTTGATGCACGTTAATTAATAAGGTAGACAATTCTTTTGATGATGTTTTTATGTATTTGATCGATTAGGTCGGAAATGAGTCCCGATCAATCAATTTACCCGAATCGGTTAACCGAATTGGTTTATATTTGTCGGACGATCATTCGGATACGGGTTACCGAATACGGTTCGATTCAGTGTTCACTATTCTGTCTGTCTAACCGAATAATGTAAACGCGACACACCAGCAAAAGTCAAACGTACATTAATAGAATCTTCGAATAGTATATGTATAGATTTTATTTCATTCATTTTTATGATAGTAGGTACACTATCATTTACCTATAACTACTTAAAATAACGGTAGAACCTGACTGCGATAAATATGTAAATATTTCAATTACTTACTCATCGAAATAAGTCGAAATGATTCGAAAATCATCATGACATTCCATAAATGTATGTAACTAGCATCGCCCCGCGGTTTTACCCGCGTTGTGCCCGTTCCCGTGGGAATTTCAGGATAAAAAATAGCCTATAACCTTCCCGTTGAATGTGCTGGCTATCTAATCCAAATAAAATTTTAATCTAATCCAAAAATAATTATGGGAATCGTACTAGTAATATCAGAGATTAGCCCGAACATACAAACAAAATTACAAATAGGTACCTCTTTATAATAATAGTATCTACTTATTAGGATTTAGATCATGTTCGTTATTAAATATAGCAGGAATTCTTTATGTTGGTAAGGTTGCCAAATCAACAAGTCTATGTCTTTCAGATAGCCGCTTAATCTCAGAAAATAAAAAGTATTAGCCTGTAATGTACCACTGCTGGGCAAAGGCCTCTCATCTCACTGAAGTTATCAGTACAGTGAGGAGGATTAGGCATAATCACCACGCTTGCCAAATGCGGGTTGATCTCAAACTCGTTAATTTGAAAAGTAGGAAACATGTTTTTCGCTCGACCCGGGAATTGAACCCGGGACCTCAGTCTTGGCAGGTAAGCGCACATAACACTAGACCACCGAGGCTCAGAAAATGATCAATATAGAACCAAGTAAATGTCAACCAATACGAGTATGTTACTATCCTTGAAAGTTCATTTAACTTATGAAAAGTCAAGACACACAAGGCTAACTTCCTAACAGGTATACTCGTAAATGGTTAATTGTCCTACATCTAGTTCATTAGTTTTATCAAAAATATAAGTTTGTTTAACATACTAATGGTCTAGTGACTAGACCATTAGTAGACTCTAGTCATTAAATAAACCAACAATCTATATTTTTTTATTTTTCTTGTGTTGCAAAGTTCTGTTAATTAGACCGCCTGAAGACGCCATATAGATTAGACAGACTGAAACATCTGTTAACATTTATACTAAAATAATAAAGTATTTTTTTGTTTGTTTGAATTCGCTAATCTCAAAAACCACCGATACGATTTGAATAATTGTTTTTGTAATCGATAGCTACTTTCAAAGGGAAGGCTATAAGCTATTTTTCAACCCGAAATTCTCACAGGAACGGGCACAACTCGGGGAAAACCGCGGAGCGCTGCTAGTGTCTAATATACTCGTAGCTAGCTCAGTGTCGTTTGTGCGATTAAAGAGTATTTCAAGGCATGTTTTCAGTGTATGTCGTAGGCGTTCCTCAAAAGTATTTCAAGAGCGTGGTTCAATTCAGGCCATCGCTTCTAAAATAACTTTTGAACAAACTTTTTCCAAATAAAAATAGACTTGGTTACATTTGAGTACACGCGAGCGATATCTTTCGCTGTATTTTTAACCAACTTAAAAAAGGAGGACGATTCTTAATTCGACCGTATTATGCTATTTTTTAATGAGGTACAGTCTATGAAAACGATAAGCTTAAAAAACTCGACTTTTTTTATATAAACTTATGATCGTTAGATCTATAGAATTAGTCTCTTGTGAATTACTGGTCCAGGAAAATATAAATACTCAAAATTTATTTTGCGAATAAAAGAAGAAGAAGACCGTATAGAAACGTAATTTAATTTTTTTTACATAAAACTGTTCACAACAATTACAAAAAAGCTATTTAAACCTACCATGGCTCCTACTAACATTTCAAATGCGAAAGTGTTTGAGTATGATGATGTTTAGAGTAGGGATTGATGTATTCTCACACAAACATAACATTTTAAAGAAATTGCCACAGAACTAGATCAGGGTCGGAACGTTTACTACTTCAATCCCAAAAATGTCACGGCAACGGGCACAGCAACCGCGGACCCTGCAAGTGGTACATAAACCCGTAAATAACCTGAATGAAGGAACCAGTAACCTGTATAATATAATTATGACCGACAAGGAGACTCGGTTGACGCAAGCGGAGTCCGTAGTGTAGGCGACTTCCTAACAATTACCGTCTGCGATGTGCAGACCTTGCCCGTCCTTTTACTGCAATCTTGAGACAAGTACGTTAGGATATTTAATAGGGATATTGGATAATGCCTGCCGCGGTTGATGGTATCAAGTTTAGCCTTAGATGCATTCCTCTTCTTTTTGAATTGTTTACAAATTCGCTTGACAACTTTCGGTATTTTTTTAGGTAACAATGGTCAATTTGAACTTTAAACAAATTCGAGAGATCATGATTTCCGATCCAGAACTAAGTTTGCGGGCACTTCGACTCAATGGGATCTTTGTATATCATTCATGTCTATCATATTGAAAAGTATTCTTCTTCTTCTTCATCGAGTGGATGGTCAACCTGACCAATCCTGGTGTCCGAGTTATTGAGCCGCCAAAGGCCTCTGACATGGCTCATAACGACTACTATCCGTAGAAAGTAACCGGGACCGACTGCTTAACGTGCCCTCCGTATTGAAAACATCGTAGCATGAAATCTATATTTTATTTAATAAAGCTGAAAAGTATTTTAAATATTTCCTTTTTTCATCTCAGGAACTGCCTACCCTATTTGATAATTCTTTTTGTAATGGATAACCCCATTCAACGGAAAGGTCACTCACTCTATGTTCTATCCCGAAATTTCCACGGGAACGGACAAACCGCGGGGCGTTGCTTGCCTTTTGAGTGATAAAAGTTTTGTCGTTATTTTCTAAAACAATGCGCGATTCCTTGGACTACTGAGGTAGTCTTTCGAAAATGCGCACGGAGCTGATATCATCCAGTGCACGGAGCTGATATCATCCAGTGCAAAATGCGCACGGAGCTGGTATAAATAAATTGAATCTAGTTTTAACCGTATGCGGCTGACATATTGGCTACATACTCGTAGTATAAAACATAGTCGCTTTCCGCTGTCTGTCTGTCTGTTCCTATGTACGAGTATAGGTACTTAGATCTTAAAAAATACGCAACGAATTTTGATGCAGTTTTTTAATAGATAGAGCGATTGAAGAGGATGTTTTATAGGTATAAAAAATTCCAAAATTCCCACGGAAACGGGCAAAACGCGAGTAAAACCGCGGGGTGCTGCTAGTACTTAATATGTTTTAATGATATCTCTCTGAAAGTCAATCTACGACTAATTAATTAAGATTATTTACTAAAGTCATCGGCTGTAATGGCACGTGTACCCGTCGATACTATAACCATAGGTATATCAATACTTTGTATGAATAAAGAATAGTTAAAGTGCGGTTACAGTGAGTCGTCAACGTGTGTTGAAAGCTACTGTTACAGCTTGCATGCGGGCGGCGAATCATATTTACGAAATTAGTAAAGTTTCATCAAACTTAAAAGAAACAGATTTACCCGACTGTAATCTATACTAATATTATAAGGAGGTAAAATTTGTAAGTTTGTTTGTATGTTCGAGGTAACCTCAGGAATTATCCGTCCGATTTGAATAATTCTTTTTATAATAGATAACCACATTCAACGGGAAGGTTATAGGCTATTTTCCCGAAATTCCCACGAGAACGGGTACAACGCGGGTAAAACCGCAGGGCGCTGCTAGTATTTTTATATGACCGTCCACGATTCATTTAATTATAAGTTACAACTTTTACTTCTTAAGCCTTGTCGATACCAAAATATTATCGACTAGCAGCGCCACGCAGTTTTACTCGCGTTGTGCCCGTTCCATGATAATTTTGGCATGTAAAATAGCCTATAACCTTGCCGTTGAATGTGGCTATCTATTACATATAGACTTTTTCAAATCGTACAAGTAATTCCCGAGATTAGCTCTAACATACAAACAAACTTACAAAATTATCCTCTTTATAATATAGTCTAGACAACACTATCACGGGAGTTATTTCATATTATGTGCGTAGGAAATGCGTCTGTCTGTACAGACCGGTCGTCTGCGTGAACCGGTCCTTCGGAAATTTCCTCTGTTTTCTACCGAGGTATACCTCGTGCCATGATATTACACACATTCTTGTCAACACCGTGTGTTAAATTACTGCGCATGTTATCGGCACTTTGATGGCGAGGTTAATACAAGTATGGTTGACGGGAGATTAATTCTTATTGAGTTAGTACTGTCAGGGAAGGTTAACATTGACCTAGAAGAATCTGTTTTACGTCAAAGTATAGTTAGAATTGCAACTAACGTCCTTCAAAGTATCTGAACCTTTTATGGATATTGTAAGACTAACCAAAATTTCGTTTTTAAAGATAACTAGCAGCGCCCCTTGGTTTCACGTTGTACCCGTTCCCGCAAGAATTTCGCGATAAAAAGTAGCCTATGTCCTTTCTCAGGCTCTGAAATAACTGTGTACCAAATTTCATTCAAATCGGTTCAGTAGTTTTGGCGTGAAAGCGTAACAGACAGACAGACGCATTTATAATATTACTAGCAGCGCCCCGCGGTTTTACCCGCGTTGTGCCCGTTCCCGTGGGAATTTCGGGAATTTTTTACATAAAAACCTACCTCTTGAATCACTCTACCTATTACAAAAAACCGCATCAAAATCCGTTGCGTAATTTTAAAGATTTAAGCATACAGACAAACAGACGCGACTTTGTTTTATACTATGTAGTGATAGTTAGGATAATTGGTCTAGTAGGTATTCATGATATCGAGAGGCCTGACGTTCAATGGGTTTATACATCGTTTCTTTGTCCTTTATATTTCTCTCTGCTGCAATCTCTTCAACTCCCTTACCGCCTCCACACTCAACTTCTTTTTACTTACTCTTTCCTACCTTCTCCTCTTAAGTAGACTAAGGTTTTATCTTAGGTCTATCTCTTCTATAATTACATCTCATGCACAGTGGATATGGATTCGAAAGTTCACATCTATCTCACTTTTATATATGAAGAGAGGGGATAGAAGATAACCTTTGTGCATATTAAGCCCGCTGATACAGTCCATGGAGTTCTTTACATTTCCCCTATCCTCTTCTTTTTTCTTTCTCTATATTTGCTTTCTCTTTCACTTGCCATTCCAGTTTCCAGCCATAAATAAATCTTATTTTGAAAACCTAACAAAATACCACGTCTCAAACTTTCTCATTGAAAAGTAGATGTATTTTTAAAAACAACGTCTTCGTCATTGAATTCAATGCCGTCTTCTCAATAATAGTCGCAAATTGTTTTGTTTGAACATTTCATGGTTTTCGTTCGAAAACATACATAGTGCAGACGGGATTAATTATATTACATAATGTGAATTCTGAAAATGCATTTACATACAAATGATACCTACCTTCCTTATTGTTTGTTGCTTCTAAGGTGGTTAGTAATTGAACTGGTTTCAGAAATGAACTTGTCGGGAAAATTTTATTATTTCTACCCATTCATTCATACAAGTTAAAACATAAGCTATAATGATAGATAATTAAATCTTAATATTACCCAAAGCGATCTTGTTTTGACATTTTACCTTGAAGGCTACCAACATGCATCCATTGATCTAACATCATGTTTAGAATTGGATGCTAAATAACTGTTAGCCAAAATACCACTGGATATACAAAAATCTGTGATTATCTATCTAAGATTTTGTTAGTTGGCAACCTCGCTAATACAAATTTAGAATAGTTAGCTAAGTCGGCGTCCTGAATGGGCAAATATTCGGCATTTCAGTGCCAAAAGTCGTCTCCGTAGTAACTATGTATGTAGCTGTGTGCTGGCGCAAGGCGCCTTGATGACGCAACGACTTTTCTCATAAAATAAAATAACATTATAAAGAATATGACTTATAACATGTATTTTAATAATATTAAGTGACTTTGCAGATTGGTATGTTAATAATTCGATGAAACATTTAAATGAGCACGTGCTTAGTCTCAATATTTATAGGAACTTTGTTTAAGATTTTTTGTTGTTATAAGTTAGAATAAAACATAGCTCCCTAGCACGCAGTATCCGCACAACACCTCAGGGAACAGGGGCAGCTGAAAATCAGAAGCTGAGCCACCACTTTTGCTGTAATTTTAAATTGTATCCTCCTGTATGTTTGTGTTTTATTTTGTAAGCAATAAACGATTTTGATTTCAAAAAACTATGGACAATACTTGTGCAGTTGAATCGGATACAAAACGCCTCCAAAAACAATGACTTCCTCTTTTCTAAATCCTTTGAAAAATCCCTGAAAGCTGCCGGAACAGCTGAAATATCTACTACAATTTAAATTACTTATGATGGTAAACAGACAAAACATAAAAATCATAATATACCGAACAGTGTCACCATGGATGTATTATACAAACCGACATGACATGACACCTGTGGAGAATCTTCCATTTTCAAACAGAAGTCAGTACTACAAGTACCTACAATATTACCACAAATAAACGGACATTTAGATCGATTCAGCGGCATTTCCCAAAGAAATTAATGAGGAATTATTAGAAACCACTCAATACGAGCAGCGTAAATAAATCAAAGCGACAGTTTTTTGAAATGCGCAGTTCGAAATAGAAACGTTTGGCCGCAGTTTGGCGTTATTTCTGGAGAAACTTTAAATAATAACCAACTGATGATGGTTGTTTACAAAATGTACCCTGTGTGACCCTCAAAGCACATGCCAAATGTTTTTTTGCAATAACTGGAGGAGGTTCCCGGATTCTCAATCCATTCTCATTTACTTTCTTCAATGTTATATTTATTAATGTTGATGAAACGTAAAAAATATAATAAATGTAAATAATCATTTACGTATACATTCGGAAAAAAGATCCCGATGATGCACATTTTTTCCTTTTTTTGATCCAAAAATTAGTACAAATAAACTTCTTTGATAACAATTTTACGAGAAATAGATAAATGTCACTAAACTTCTTAGCAAGAATTTGACATTAAAATACATTGTCAGTAAGTAGTGCAAGGTCTTCGCTTTCAAAATAATCAAGCCCTTATGTGCTGTATTACTTTACCACATTTTTGTATTTTACCACGTCCAAATTGATAAATACCGAAAACTTTTGAGTTCATAAGAGACTTGCAACGTCCCGCGATTTTACCCGAGTTGTACACGTCCTTTGCAAATTTCGCAATAAAAAATAGGCTCATAACCTTCCCGTTGAATGTGTTTATCCATTACAAAATTAATGGTTTGGTCGTTTTTGAGATTAGCACGTTTAAACAAACAAACAATCAAACTCTATAGCTTTATTATATTAGTATAGATAGAGAAGAGACAATACGTTTCCTGTTACCCTAACGATTGCAACCGGGGGATACCTCGCATCAATCAGTGACCAATTACAATAGAAAAAGAAAGACTGAATCATACCTCACACGTCACGCCCTGATATAACGTTTATAACATGCATTTAGTTTTAATATTTCCTGCAGTTGCATTACAAGTTTATGACACGTGCCGGCCGTGCACGTGTTTTCGTGTATAGCACGAAAGCGTGACACCGGTCAGGCACTAGGCCAACTTACATTCTCACACTAATAATACATATTTTGGCGTGTCACGTCACGAAATAGAGAAGTGTAAGTGCTTCGCTCTTCCGTGTGTCACGTGCAATTGTCACGTACTCATAATTAAACTAAGGGGCAATTTTTTGCGATTATCTTGATTATACTTTTGCGATGATTGACGATTAAAACATTATGACTTGTGTTCACTTTTGATTATAATGGCTACATGTTTTATACTATTCAAGAGGAAGGTTATTAGTTGAATAACCGAATCGGATTATTTTTTTATTCAACCTATTCTTGCTGTCCCACTTATGGGCAGACGCACCCATCAAAACTTTAAAAGACAAATGTCATTTTCCAAGCGTATTATTTACTCAAATGACAGTATATGAATCATGAAATAACTAGTAAATTACTAGAATAGGTAACTAGTCAATAATACCTAATTCTTTCATTACGACTTTCGCCCAAGACAAATTACGCGTCACCTCATATGTAATTACAATCTAGGCGTAACATTAGCGGCGTTACTAAGCGTAGCCTTCCAGACTCATAGACCGACAACGCAACTGATTTGCATTACAACGAGTTTTGAAATCAAATAATGAATGTGATTAACAAGTGAACATGTCGCGATTTACATCTCTCGTTACTTCTATGTATTCTGCTTTAATAGCTAGGAATTATACTCCTGTACTATTCGTTTTATGCCGGAGTAATAAAATGTAAGGTAAATTAAGTAGTAAAGCACTGCAGAGTAAGCCTGTGATGTCCCACAAAGGCCTCTTATCTGCCTGAAGATATCATAACAGTGCAATAATGAGGATTAGGATGTTACTTTCTACGGAAAGTATTCGTTACATGAGCCATGTCAGAGGTTTTTGGCGGCTCAATTACCTCTGACACCAGGATCGGTCAGGTTGACCATCCACTCGATGAAGAAGAAGAAGATGAGGATTTAGCGAATCACCGCGCATTCATACAAGGTTTTAAGACTACCAAGTTTGATTTTTTTAAGCTATTGCATAGCTTCTATCGCGGGCCTTGAGCGCGGGGACCGAATCCAGAAATTCCGTAACAAAAAAACCTCATGTGAAAAAACTTCACGCTCCCCACTAACGCCATCTAGTGATACAAAAAATAACTATGCAATAGCTTTACCGCGGCAGTCCCCGAGTGCCACACGTCTTTTTAAGCTATTGCATAGCTTCTATCGCGGGCCTTGAGCGCGGGGACCAAATCCAAAAATACCGTAACGAAAAAAAACCTCACGCTTACCCGATCCGACGGGAAGGAGGTGTGGCTTGAAGGCCGTGCATCGTCTAACGTCGTTTCAGTTCGGCAGCCTTCGACACGGCGTTGTGTGCTATTGTGCGTTGGGGGTGAGAGAGGGGGGTGAGAGAGGGGGTGAGAGAGAGGGGGTGAGAGAGGGGGTGAGAGGGTGGTGAGTGAGGGTGGTGAGAGAGGGTGGTGAGAGAGGGTGGTGAGCGAGAGGGCGTGAGAGAGGGTGGTGAGAGAGGGGGGTGAGAGAGGGGGGTGAGAGAGGGGGGTGAGAGAGGGGGGTGAGAGAGGGGGGGGTGAGAGAGGGGGGTGAGAGAGGGTGGTGAGAGAGGGTGGTGAGAGAGGGGGTGAGAGAGGGGGTGAGTGAGGGTGGTGAGAGAGGGTGGTGAGAGAGGGGGTGAGAGAGGGGGTGAGTGAGGGTGGTGAGAGAGGGTGGTGAGAGAGGGTGGTGAGAGAGGGTGGTGAGAGAGGGTGGTGAGCGAGAGGGGGTGAGAGAGGGTGGTGAGAGAGGGTGGTGAGAGAGGGTGGTGAGAGAGGGTGGTGAGAGAGGGTGGTGAGAGAGGGTGGTGAGAGAGGAGGTGAGAGAGGGGGTGAGTGAGGGTGGTGAGAGAGGGTGGTGAGAGAGGGTGGTGAGAGAGGGTGGTGAGAGAGGGTGGTGAGAGAGGGTGGTGAGTGAGGGTGGTGAGAGAGGGTGGTGAGAGAGGGTGGTGAGAGAGGGTGTGAGAGAGGGGGTGAGTGAGGGGGTGAGAGAGGGGGTGAGTGAGGGTGGTGAGAGAGGGTGGTGAGAGAGGGGGAGAGAGAGGGAGGTGAGTGAGGGTGGTGAGAGAGGGTGGTGAGAGAGGGTGGTGAGAGAGGGGGTGAGAGAGGGGGTGAGTGAGGGTGGTGAGAGAGGGTGGTTAGAGAGAGGGTGAGAGAGGGGGTGAGTGAGGGTGGTGAGTGAGGGTGGTGAGAGAGGGTGGTGAGCGAGAGGGGGTGAGAGAGGGTGGTGAGAGAGGGTGGTGAGTGAGGGTGGTGAGAGAAGGTGGTGAGAGAGGGTGGTGAGAGAGGGGGTGAGAGAGGGGGTGAGTGAGGGTGGTGAGAGAGGGTGGTTAGAGAGAGGGTGAGAGAGGGGGTGAGTGAGGGTGGTGAGAGAGGGTGGTGAGAGAGGGTGGTGAGAGAGGGGGTGAGAGAGGGGGTGAGTGAGGGTGGTGAGAGAGGGTGGTTAGAGAGAGGGTGAGAGAGGGGGTGAGTGAGGGTGGTGAGTGAGGGTGGTGAGTGAGGGTGGTGAGAGAGGGTGGTGAGAGAGGGTGGTGAGCGAGAGGGGGTGAGAGAGGGTGGTGAGAGAGGGTGGTGAGAGAGGGTGGTGAGAGAGGGTGGTGAGAGAGGGTGGTGAGAGAGGGTGGTGAGAGATGGTGGTGAGAGAGGGTGGTGAGAGAGGGTGGTTAGAGAGAGGGTGAGAGAGGGGGTGAGTGAGGGTGGTGAGTGAGGGTGGTGAGTGAGGGTGGTGAGAGAGGGTGGTGAGAGAGGGTGGTGAGCGAGAGGGGGTGAGAGAGGGTGGTGAGAGAGGGTGGTGAGTGAGGGTGGTGAGAGAGGGTGGTGAGAGAGGGTGGTGAGAGAGGGGGTGAGAGAGGGGGTGAGTGAGGGTGGTGAGAGAGGGTGGTTAGAGAGAGGGTGAGAGAGGGGGTGAGTGAGGGTGGTGAGAGAGGGTGGTGAGAGAGGGTGGTGAGTGAGAGGGGGTGAGAGAGGGTGGTGAGAGAGGGTGGTGAGAGAGGGTGGTGAGAGAGGGTGGTGAGAGAGGGTGGTGAGAGAGGGTGGTGAGAGAGGGTGGTGAGAGAGGGTGGTTAGAGAGGGTGGTGAGAGAGGGTGGTGAGAGAGGGTGGTGAGAGAGGGTGGTGAGAGAGGGGGTGAGAGAGGGGGCGAGTGAGGGTGGTGAGAGAGGGTGGTGAGAGAGGGTGGTGAGCGAGAGGGGGTGAGAGAGGGTGGTGAGAGAGGGTGGTGAGAGAGGGTGGTGAGAGAGGGTGGTGAGAGAGGGGGTGAATGAGGTTGGTGAGTGAGGGTGGTGAGAGAGAGTGGTGAGAGAGGGTGGTGAGCGAGAGGGGGTGAGAGAGGGTGGTGAGAGAGTGGTGAGTGAGGGTGGTGAGAGAGGGTGGTGAGAGAGGGGGTGAGTGAGGGTGGTGAGAGAGGGTGGTTAGAGAGAGGGTGAGAGAGGGGGTGAGTGAGGGTGGTGAGAGAGGGTGGTGAGAGAGGGGGTGAGAGAGGGGGTGAGTGAGGGTGGTGAGAGAGGGTGGTTAGAGAGAGGGTGAGAGAGGGGGTGAGTGAGGGTGGTGAGTGAGGGTTGTGAGAGAGGGTGGTGAGAGAGGGTGGTGAGCGAGAGGGGGTGAGAGAGGGTGGTGAGAGAGGGTGGTGAGTGAGGGTGGTGAGAGAGGGTGGTGAGAGAGGGGGTGAGAGAGGGGGTGAGTGAGGGTGGTGAGAGAGGGTGGTTAGAGAGAGGGTGAGAGAGGGGGTGAGTGAGGGTGGTGAGAGAGCGTGGTGAGAGAGGGTGGTGAGCGAAAGGGGGGTGAGAGAGGGGGGTGAGAGAGGGTGGTGAGAGAGGGTGGTGAGAGAGGGGGTGAGAGAAGGGGTGAGTGAGGGTGGTGAGAGAGGGTGGTGAGTGAGGGTGGTGAGAGAGGGTGGTGAGAGAGGGTGGTGAGAGAGGGGGTGAGAGAGGGGGTGAGTGAGGGTGGTGAGAGAGGGTGGTTAGAGAGAGGGTGAGAGAGGGGGTGAGTGAGGGTGGTGAGAGAGCGTGGTGAGAGAGGGTGGTGAGCGAAAGGGGGGTGAGAGAGGGGGGTGAGAGAGGGTGGTGAGAGAGAGGGTGAGAGAGGGGGTGAGTGAGGGTGGTGAGTGAGGGTGGTGAGTGAGGGTGGTGAGAGAGGGTGGTGAGAGAGGGTGGTGAGCGAGAGGGGGTGAGAGAGGGTGGTGAGAGAGGGTGGTGAGTGAGGGTGGTGAGAGAGGGTGGTGAGAGAGGGTGGTGAGAGAGGGGGTGAGAGAGGGGGTGAGTGAGGGTGGTGAGAGAGGGTGGTTAGAGAGAGGGTGAGAGAGGGGGTGAGTGAGGGTGGTGAGAGAGGGTGGTGAGAGAGGGTGGTGAGTGAGAGGGGGTGAGAGAGGGTGGTGAGAGAGGGTGGTGAGAGAGGGTGGTGAGAGAGGGTGGTGAGAGAGGGTGGTGAGAGAGGGTGGTGAGAGATGGTGGTGAGAGAGGGTGGTGAGAGAGGGTGGTGAGAGAGGGTGGTGAGAGAGGGTGGTGAGAGAGGGTGGTGAGAGAGGGTGGTGAGAGAGGGTGGTGAGAGAGGGTGGTGAGAGAGGGTGGTGAGAGAGGAGGTGAGAGAGGGGGTGAGTGAGGGTGGTGAGAGAGGGTGGTGAGAGAGGGTGGTGAGAGAGGGTGGTGAGAGAGGGTGGTGAGAGAGGGTGGTGAGTGAGGGTGGTGAGAGAGGGTGGTGAGAGAGGGTGGTGAGAGAGGGTGTGAGAGAGGGGGTGAGTGAGGGGGTGAGAGAGGGGGTGAGTGAGGGTGGTGAGAGAGGGTGGTGAGAGAGGGGGAGAGAGAGGGAGGTGAGTGAGGGTGGTGAGAGAGGGTGGTGAGAGAGGGTGGTGAGAGAGGGGGTGAGAGAGGGGGTGAGTGAGGGTGGTGAGAGAGGGTGGTTAGAGAGAGGGTGAGAGAGGGGGTGAGTGAGGGTGGTGAGTGAGGGTGGTGAGAGAGGGTGGTGAGCGAGAGGGGGTGAGAGAGGGTGGTGAGAGAGGGTGGTGAGTGAGGGTGGTGAGAGAAGGTGGTGAGAGAGGGTGGTGAGAGAGGGGGTGAGAGAGGGGGTGAGTGAGGGTGGTGAGAGAGGGTGGTTAGAGAGAGGGTGAGAGAGGGGGTGAGTGAGGGTGGTGAGAGAGGGTGGTGAGAGAGGGTGGTGAGAGAGGGGGTGAGAGAGGGGGTGAGTGAGGGTGGTGAGAGAGGGTGGTTAGAGAGAGGGTGAGAGAGGGGGTGAGTGAGGGTGGTGAGTGAGGGTGGTGAGTGAGGGTGGTGAGAGAGGGTGGTGAGAGAGGGTGGTGAGCGAGAGGGGGTGAGAGAGGGTGGTGAGAGAGGGTGGTGAGAGAGGGTGGTGAGAGAGGGTGGTGAGAGAGGGTGGTGAGAGAGGGTGGTGAGAGATGGTGGTGAGAGAGGGTGGTGAGAGAGGGTGGTTAGAGAGAGGGTGAGAGAGGGGGTGAGTGAGGGTGGTGAGTGAGGGTGGTGAGTGAGGGTGGTGAGAGAGGGTGGTGAGAGAGGGTGGTGAGCGAGAGGGGGTGAGAGAGGGTGGTGAGAGAGGGTGGTGAGTGAGGGTGGTGAGAGAGGGTGGTGAGAGAGGGTGGTGAGAGAGGGGGTGAGAGAGGGGGTGAGTGAGGGTGGTGAGAGAGGGTGGTTAGAGAGAGGGTGAGAGAGGGGGTGAGTGAGGGTGGTGAGAGAGGGTGGTGAGAGAGGGTGGTGAGTGAGAGGGGGTGAGAGAGGGTGGTGAGAGAGGGTGGTGAGAGAGGGTGGTGAGAGAGGGTGGTGAGAGAGGGTGGTGAGAGAGGGTGGTGAGAGAGGGTGGTTAGAGAGGGTGGTGAGAGAGGGTGGTGAGAGAGGGTGGTGAGAGAGGGTGGTGAGAGAGGGGGTGAGAGAGGGGGCGAGTGAGGGTGGTGAGAGAGGGTGGTGAGAGAGGGTGGTGAGCGAGAGGGGGTGAGAGAGGGTGGTGAGAGAGGGTGGTGAGAGAGGGTGGTGAGAGAGGGTGGTGAGAGAGGGGGTGAATGAGGTTGGTGAGTGAGGGTGGTGAGAGAGGGTGGTGAGAGAGGGTGGTGAGCGAGAGGGGGTGAGAGAGGGTGGTGAGAGAGTGGTGAGTGAGGGTGGTGAGAGAGGGTGGTGAGAGAGGGGGTGAGTGAAGGTGGTGAGAGAGGGTGGTTAGAGAGAGGGTGAGAGAGGGGGTGAGTGAGGGTGGTGAGAGAGGGTGGTGAGAGAGGGGGTGAGAGAGGGGGTGAGTGAGGGTGGTGAGAGAGGGTGGTTAGAGAGAGGGTGAGAGAGGGGGTGAGTGAGGGTGGTGAGTGAGGGTTGTGAGAGAGGGTGGTGAGAGAGGGTGGTGAGCGAGAGGGGGTGAGAGAGGGTGGTGAGAGAGGGTGGTGAGTGAGGGTGGTGAGAGAGGGTGGTGAGAGAGGGGGTGAGAGAGGGGGTGAGTGAGGGTGGTGAGAGAGGGTGGTTAGAGAGAGGGTGAGAGAGGGGGTGAGTGAGGGTGGTGAGAGAGCGTGGTGAGAGAGGGTGGTGAGCGAAAGGGGGGTGAGAGAGGGGGGTGAGAGAGGGTGGTGAGAGAGGGTGGTGAGAGAGGGGGTGAGAGAAGGGGTGAGTGAGGGTGGTGAGAGAGGGTGGTGAGTGAGGGTGGTGAGAGAGGGTGGTGAGAGAGGGTGGTGAGAGAGGGGGTGAGAGAGGGGGTGAGTGAGGGTGGTGAGAGAGGGTGGTTAGAGAGAGGGTGAGAGAGGGGGTGAGTGAGGGTGGTGAGAGAGCGTGGTGAGAGAGGGTGGTGAGCGAAAGGGGGGTGAGAGAGGGGGGTGAGAGAGGGTGGTGAGAGAGAGGGTGAGAGAGGGGGTGAGTGAGGGTGGTGAGTGAGGGTGGTGAGTGAGGGTGGTGAGAGAGGGTGGTGAGAGAGGGTGGTGAGCGAGAGGGGGTGAGAGAGGGTGGTGAGAGAGGGTGGTGAGTGAGGGTGGTGAGAGAGGGTGGTGAGAGAGGGTGGTGAGAGAGGGGGTGAGAGAGGGGGTGAGTGAGGGTGGTGAGAGAGGGTGGTTAGAGAGAGGGTGAGAGAGGGGGTGAGTGAGGGTGGTGAGAGAGGGTGGTGAGAGAGGGTGGTGAGTGAGAGGGGGTGAGAGAGGGTGGTGAGAGAGGGTGGTGAGAGAGGGTGGTGAGAGAGGGTGGTGAGAGAGGGTGGTGAGAGAGGGTGGTGAGAGATGGTGGTGAGAGAGGGTGGTGAGAGAGGGTGGTGAGAGAGGGTGGTGAGAGAGGGTGGTGAGAGAGGGTGGTGAGAGAGGGTGGTGAGAGAGGGTGGTGAGAGAGGGTGGTGAGAGAGGGTGGTGAGAGAGGGTTGTGAGAGAGGGTGGTGAGAGAGGGTGGTGAGCGAGAGGGGGTGAGAGAGGGTGGTGAGAGAGGGTGGTGAGTGAGGGTGGTGAGAGAGGGTGGTGAGAGAGGGGGTGAGAGAGGGGGTGAGTGAGGGTGGTGAGAGAGGGTGGTTAGAGAGGGGGTGAGAGAGGGGGTGAGTGAGGGTGGTGAGAGAGGGTGGTTAGAGAGAGGGTGAGAGAGGGGGTGAGTGAGGGTGGTGAGTGAGGGTTGTGAGAGAGGGTGGTGAGAGAGGGTGGTGAGCGAGAGGGGGTGAGAGAGGGTGGTGAGAGAGGGTGGTGAGTGAGGGTGGTGAGAGAGGGTGGTGAGAGAGGGGGTGAGAGAGGGGGTGAGTGAGGGTGGTGAGAGAGGGTGGTTAGAGAGAGGGTGAGAGAGGGGGTGAGTGAGGGTGGTGAGAGAGCGTGGTGAGAGAGGGTGGTGAGCGAAAGGGGGGTGAGAGAGGGGGGTGAGAGAGGGTGGTGAGAGAGGGGGTGAGAGAGGGGGTGAGTGAGGGTGGTGAGAGAGGGTGGTGAGAGAGGGGGTGAGAGAGGGGGTGAGTGAGGGTGGTGAGAGAGGGTGGTGAGAGATGGTGGTGAGAGAGGGTGGTGAGTGAGGGTGGTGAGTGAGGGTGGTGAGAGAGGGTGTTGAGAGAGGGCGGTGAGAGAGGGCGGTGAGAGAGGGTGGTGAGAGAGGGTGGTGAGAGAGGGTGGTGAGAGAGGGGGTGAGAGAGGGTGGTGAATGAGGGTGGTGAGAGAGGGTGGTGAGAGAGGGTGGTGAGAGAGGGGGTGATAGAGGGGGGTGAGAGATGGTGGTGAGAGAGTGTGGTGAGAGAGGGGGGTGAGAGAGGGGGGTGAGAGAGGGTGGTGAGAGAGGGTGGTGAGAGAGGGTGGTGAGAGAGGGTGGTGAGAGAGGGGGGTGAAAGAGGGGAGTGAGAGAGGGTGGAGAGAGGGTGGTGAGTGAGGGTGGTGAGAGAGGGTGGTGAGAGAGGGTGGTGAGAGAGGGGGTGAGAGAGGGGGTGAGAGAGGGGGTGAGTGAGGGTGGTGAGAGAGGGTGGTGAGAGAGGGGCTGAGAGAGGGGGTGAGTGAGGGTGGTGAGAGAGGGTGGTGAGCGAGAGGGGGTGAGAGAGGGTGGTGAGAGAGGGTGGTGAGAGAGGGTGGTGAGAGAGGGTGGTGAGAGAGGGTGGTGAGAGAGGGTGGTGAGAGAGGGTGGTGAGAGAGGGTGGTGAGAGAGGGTGGTGAGAGAGGGTGGTGAGAGAGGGTGGAGAGAGAGGGGGTGAGAGAGGGTGGTGAGTGAGGGTGGTGAGAGAGGGGGGTGAGAGAGATGGTTGAGAGAGAGGGGTGAGAGAGAGGGATGAGAGAGGAGTGAGAGAGAGGGGTGAGAGAGGCGGGAGGGGTGAGAGAGAAGAGGCGGGAGCGGTGAGAGAAGAGGCGGGAGGGGAGAGAAGAGGCGGGAGGGGTGAGAGAGAGAGGAGGCGGGAGGGATGAGAGAGAGAGAGAGAGAGGAGTCGGGATGGGTGAGTGAGAGAGAGGATTCGGGAGGGGTGAGAGAGAGGAGGCGGGAGGGGTGAGAGAGAGGAGGCGGGTGGGGTGAGAGAGAAGAGATATCAAATATATCAAATATAATTGCATAAGTTGATACAAAATGCTATGCAATAGCTTCACCGCGGCAGTCCCCGAGTGCCACACGTCTTTTTTTTTAAACCTTTAATTTATAAGGTAGGAGTCAAGCCAGGGAACTTGCGTCGGGTCAAGGCAGACTTGTCCTGACATCGACGCGAATACATAAATACAAATATCGCGTGACCATGCTGGCTGGATACTGTGTTTCATTAACAATAATAAAAAATAGTAGCCGACTAAAGATATTGCAATGTATTAAACGACCGCCTTTTGGGCATTATTAGCTATTGATCCCTTCGTGGCGGCGACGATTACACGTAAAGTATTTACTGTGATCCAACAGTAAATATCACGTATCGTGGTATTTACTGAACGTGTAACCTAATGTATTGATGGATGACAGTATTTATTGATGGATTTCTAGATTTCTTGATTCTGTAATGATGATCCGTCGGATTATGATTAAAAAAGGTGTTACTATTGTCAGATGTGTTATATTGTTCTATTAATAAATACTGTACGTGTAAGCTGGTGTATTAATCCATCAGTAAATACTGTAATCCATCAATAAATACTGTATTGACGGATCACAGTAAATACTTTACGTGTAATCGTCGCCTAAATTATTAGCTATTGATCCCTTCGTGGCTTACGAAAGGGATAAAGAAGACCACACACTGGCCAGATTTGATAATAGATAACACAAAGATTGACTAAATATATTTTTCAAAAAAGCAAGCCTCGGTATGTTTTATAGGTATAAAAATAAATAAATACTGGACAAATTAGTAAACGGTTGATTAGACCCCAAACTGCGCTTGAAGCTTGAATTATGGATTTTTTGACTAATACCTACTATAACATATGCGCACACAAATACTGTATGTGATTGTATAATGCCGCCCAGTATAGTAGAACTGTTCTCGTGGTCCTATAACATTCTACAACGAAGTGAAAATAGTTTTCTTTATTTTTGCGATTTCTTTTCGTTTGTCGTCATTTCAGTTTTAGCATAACAGAGCAATTTAGCATATTGAGAAATCAGCTACTTTCATTGTAATACTATTGAACGCTGTTAAAAGATATTTTTCAGGCCAACGCAAGGTACTTATTTGCGCAAAAAACGTGTTGAAACTACAATATAGACAACGTAATACCACTGATGAGTAAAAGCCTGTATCATGCCATTAGAACAGTTAAAAGTAAAAATATAGTACAGTGAAGAGGATTAGGCGCAATTACTGAATTGCGTGAATCTCTTCCACTTTTTGAAGAAGGTTAAAATAACTAAAGATCAGAATATAGTAAAGACAATTAATATAACTTCACCTTATTTTATAGTCAATAACTATTGAATAAAATCATTTTACACATCACTAAATAATATAATTCACCTACTCGTTACAAACTCTTCAATTCATTATACGCTGACCAAAAGCTGGGAGCAAATGATATACAATAAACTTGAATATGCCGAAATTTTGGCGATGACTGTCAGATAAACGGGTTTTCAGACAGTTTTTAATAAGAATGGTTGCAATTAGTCAGAACTGTGCACGCTACCTTATAAGTCTTGTAAATAAAGATGGCGCGATCATATACACAAATTGTATAAGATCGCGCCAATAAAAACACGCGGAATTAATTGCCGCGTTTTCTATATTTTTTGTATATTATTATTGTTTGTTTCATAAATAAATAAATGCAATTGCACTAAACAATATACGAGTAACTTAATTAATTCTTAAAAAAGAAATAAAGTGAAAAATTCACTTAATATTTCATATGACATTTCACGCTCTTTGTATTGTCAAATTCGTGCTAGTTTCGATCAATTAGGCTATAACAATATTATGCAGTATTTTTAAATTTATAATTATTTTTAACTCAATCGCACAAAAAGGGGAGTGTCCTTCCGCGAAATAGAGAAGTAAGTAAAAATAAGTACCTATGTGAGTAATAAGTGGATCGGTGTGTGGTTTTGCTGTGTCTCCAAACCCACACAGAGATATCACCATCGAAAAACAGATTGGGTTATTTGAAAATATTTCATAATACCATATTTCATATTGTACTATTCAGCCGTTAGTTCTTTCACATACTATGTCCATCTGGTAACTTCCAAATGGATAAATGATTAAGACTTTTAGTCTAAAAGATGACTTGATCTTAGTTATTGGCTGTGATTCAAGATAATATTTTCTATCAAGGGAATCAATGCACCGATATCCCGTCGGCTAATTATACCGAGCTCCTTTAAGTAATTAGGTATGCCAGTTTAGCCACTAATATGATACATTTGAAAGCTTGTGACGATGAGGAATGTTTGATGATCTTTCACGCAAAAGATACAAAACAGATTGGGATGAAATATTACAGTAATATAGGTTATATAACAGAATAAGACCGCGAGAACAACGCGGGTAAAATTACTAGTGCTACTTGTTATATATTACTAGCAGCTCCCCGCGGTTTTACCCGCGTTGTTCCCGTTCCCGTGGTATTTTTTATACAAATAAACCTTCCTCATGAATCACTATAAAACCGCATCAAAATCCGTGCAGTATTATTTGAGTTTATCACGAAGAGACAGACAGGCAGACGCGACCGGACTTTGTTTTATAATATGTATAAATAAGCGCCTTGATGTAATAAAGACCTGTGTAAAAGTTATTTTTATTTAAACGGATGACAACACACGCGTATTAAATCCCTAAACTTTGCGTTCGTATATGACTAAGTATAACTAAACTACAATAGCGAATGGTAATCACTACATAGTATAAAACAAAGTCGCTTTCCGCTGTCTGTCCCTATGTATGCTTAGATCTTTAAAACTATGAAACGGATTATGATGCGGTTTTTTTAGATATATAGACTGATTCAAATGCAAGGTTTATATGTAGAAAAACCCCCGAAATTCCCACAGGAACGGGTACAACGCGGGTAAAACCTCGGGGCTCTACTAGTATAATAACGAAGCGGATTGTTTTCGAGCGATCAATCAAATTAACACTTGAAATAACTGAATGTCAATGTCTATTCGCAAATTGAATGATCACGATGTTTATATTGTGTTAGGTGCGAATTAGTAGAAACTTTGGAGTTAAGGCGTATTGTATGTATAGTGACATATCAACCGAAAGATATAATAATAATATACGTCGTTGGATACAAAATAACATGTATTTTTAGATGTCTCATGTCTTCAGACAAAACATATTATATTTGGCATGTTTCTATGCAAACGTAACGAAGATGGTGGGTTTTGTTTTCGCAATATACCTATTTTTTGTTTCTATTCTTGACTTCGCTCAAATATTTTGACTGACGTTTATCTAAATATCAAAATCCTATCCTATCCTACTAATATTATAAATGCGAAACTTTGTGAGGATGGATGAATGTTTGTTACTCTTTCATGCAAAAACAACTGAACGAATTTGGATGAAACTTTACAGTAATATATTTATACACCAGTATAACATATGGGATACATTTAACTCGAAAACCCCGTGGGAACGGGTACAACGCGGGTGAAACCGCCGGGCGCGGCTAGTATCATATAGTTTCTTACTATAACTATATACAAACCTTGTTTTTATAAGCTTCAAATCCTTTGTTTCATCGTTAGCCCACGTCGGAGACCTTTAGGCGATCTAAAATCTCCAACACCACTAACATAGGTTCTCGAACTTATTTCCTTTGGCCTAGCCTTTTCTTTTTTAATCGAAAAAGGCTTAAAACAAACGAATGTGACTTTATCATTTAGTTTGTTTATGTCTACAGGCCACGTGAAATATATTTGCTTAAATATATTTGAAATATATAAAAATAAAATATTCACCTTATGTAGAAACAAATGGGGTAACGAAACGTGATGATAGCGGGGAGCCGTTTACATACTAATTATAATTAACACAGAGCCAGTATACTCACATTTTGATAACTTATTCATTCTTATCATAAACATTAACAGTGAAAATATTTAAATTAATTAGGTATTTTTGTGAATATCTTTATACTTATTCAGCTCAAAATAGGACTAATTTAAAATATGCGAACAGATGCTACCTAGGCATGGATTTGCATTTAAGGTCAAGACACACCATAGAATCTTATATTAACTATGAGCTCCTTTGTGACACCTTTCATACCAATTACAAGGAATACAACGTCATACGACCCGCACCCGTCTCGCACTGCACTATGTGTGTCTTGCGCTTTAGTAAAAAAGGTACTACATACTACTAGCTACTAGCCTTGGACCCTTTCATCCAGAGAAGTACAATTAAGTAACCAGGTGAGTGAACCAGTGGCTTCTATTGAGGTGCAAATACCAGCTATGCCCAGGATGCATGTCTAGGGTCCTTGAAGGTCGTACTCCGGACCTAGTGCTACCGTGTTTATTGAATAAAAAAGGTAATGCTTATCATTCCCTTTCCCTAGATATCCTTAGATCCCATAATATTATAAATGCGAAAGTTTGTGAGGATGGATGTATGTATGGACGTATGTTTGTTGCTCTTTCGCGCAAAAACTACTGTACGGATTTTGATGAAACTTTACAGTTATATAGGGTATACCTACATAAGAATAACACATGGGATACATTTTATCCCGGAATCCCCGCGGGAACGTGTATAACGTGGGTGAAACCGCGGGGCGCAGCTAGTATTGATATAAAAGGATAATATGCCATGCAGCAATAAAAACAACATCAAACGAGTTAAGTACGTATGTTATACGTACCCAAATTAGGATTAGGAAGCTAGAATCATAATGTTTTAATAAACATTACGCTATGATGTGTGGTCGCCAATTTATCAGGAAACTGATTGGGGCAGGTTCTTACACGTGATTTACCTGGGCCTCATCCAACAGATGATCACTATCAGATGCCTGGGTAAACTAGTAACAGGAATAGATCGAATATATTCGGGCAATCCACAATCATGACACAATATAGGTTACGAACAGTGCCTCGTGGTTTTACCCGCGTTTTACACCTTGCTGAGAGAATTTCGGAAAGAAAAACAGCCTGAATAATATTACCGATTCAGCGATCATTTTTATACTATCACTACATATTATAAAACAAAGTCTCCGGCCGCGTCTGTCTGTCTGTCTGTTCGCGATAAACTCAAATACTGCTGCAAGGACTTTGACTCGGTTTTTTTAATAGATAGAGTAATTCAAGAGGAACGTTTATTTATATAAAATATCCCGGAATTCCCACGGGAACGGGCACAATGCGAGTAAAACTGCGGGGCGCTGTATGTAGATACACATAGATCAGTGCAGTCGATAATAAATTGTCGCCAACACCTTCACAACGGTACACATTTTACCTGAAAGATGACCACTTGAAACAAGTGTTTACTATACTCTACACGTGAGCGGTGATTCAATTGGTACAATGTATGAATCAACGTCTGAATATAATAAGAGATCATGCATCAAACTTTTCCTATCTGAAATAGGGAGAGTTTGATGTTTGTTTAGACTGCTGCCAAATAAACATGGTTTTCAAATGAGGGGTAGATTATTTTAGAGTACAAGTACAAATACACGGAAGAGTGAAGTACCTTCCTGCGTAAGGACTTCTTCATTTCGTGTACATGAGACACATACCTATATCCTGTGCGTTTGTTGTCATTTAAGCTCGTTAAACCTATCAACTACATTTTGAATTGAACCTTCGTTTACGGATACACTTCCCTTTACAGGAACCGTGGTCACCAAAGACGGTCTTCTGTGACCACGGTTCCTGTAAAGGGACTGAAACATCAGATAAAAAAATGTTAAATAAAAGCGAATTGTATCCGTGTATACTTACGTAGCTTCAATTCAAAATGAGTAGAGTTCGCTTAATTAAACTAAAGAAACCATTTGGATATCAACTATTCTGTCTGTATTTGAAAGAGCAATAGATAAACTAGCGAAATGGTTTTATTTAAACCCAACTTCAAAAAAGTGGTTCTTAAAAAATCTGGTTTAAACTCAGTCAATCGTTTTACAAGTAAAACTGGAAGGCACCATTAGTAATATCGACAAGAAATCTCGTGATCAGTTCATGTAGTCATTGTTTTAGCGAGCCGTACGTGAACGAGCTGTAAATTAAATAAACACGGCTTGTAAACATTGAAAATTGAGAATTTCTATAGGTTACTAATGGTATCGTCCTAATTAGTACTAAGGGTTTAGTACATATGCGAAATGTTTTCCATAAAATATTCCTGAAATATATTTTCAAGTTCCATCTATTCATGCATATGCGAATCATACTCCTGAAGTCATCCTGTGGTATATATACAGTCAGTCGATGAAAAAGTTAAGCGTACTTCGATGACATGGTTCAAAAGGATAGATCTTCGTATCTCTTGTACTTGACTAGTCAGAGAAATCCACCCTGTATAATACTCGTGCGAGCATTTTACCGAGTATATTTATTTATTAAATACCTATTAGAATGTTATTGCTAACATTAAAATGTAATAATATTTAATATCCATCTATTGTTAGTTTACGGTCGATAAAATTTCTATTTAGAAATGTTATTTTATATATTTAATCAAATCTTATTATTTTCTTACATGCGTAAGTTAAACTTTATGTAACTTTGTTATAGGAAGCTGAAGAATGGGCGAGAAGGCAAAGTGGTCCGATGGTGAATCCGTCATTCGAACCGGACGACTTTCTTCCTCAAAGGTAACTTAGCTATACTTAAGGATTTCTTATTATAAGTAGGTCCTCACAGACATAACCAGGTTGTCGCGACTGTACCACCCTGATCATATTGGCTTTTCTATCAGGAAGCTCTAACGAGAGGGTAAAGTTAACTGTCAGCACCGGTTGTGTCAATAATTGGACATTATTACGGTTGTGTCAATAATCGGACCATATTATCGGTCTTTTAGGAGGTTTAAAAACCCGACTCTAGGATTGCGCGACTACGGACAGTGCTACTTAATGGTTAGTCAATGATTTATCTACTACAAAAATATACGGTAAGGCTAAGCACTACTTTGAGTAATACCTAATCCATGTACCTATTGAGTGAGATTTCATCTAAAGTCACCCTGTCTTATGGGATGAATGAATTAATAATTTCTAAAAACTCATTTGAAATAGAAACTATAATACATCTCTTAACAGAGTTTCCAGGAAATAAATCTCACACGAATACGGTTTTAAAGCTGCTACTTTTACATGTTGTGTGATTCAAATAGCCAAATGCCAAATTTTAAGGCTAATTTAAATCACTCCGAGGGCATAGCCTCCCCCCCTCCCTATAGGTATAAATGGCCTCCAAAACTGACGGCAAAAACTGACGTCAAATCTTAATTGTCTATTGTGTTTTTTATATATAATATATTGTCAATACAATAATAAAGAATATGTACTTGTATTCGCATCGTCTTGTCACCTGACGGCCATTTGATCAAAGAAAATAATTTATTAACTTTTCGATTATTAGGTGAGGGAAAACTATAATTACTTTATTTATTTACAACATATTAATTTGAAGTTACAATCATGATAACTACGTATGTTATTTCATTGCTTACATAAATAATGGACTAGATAGTATGTTACCTATTGCCTAGGTCATGAAAATCACTTGTCCTATATTTGCTAATTAGCTGGTGACAAGTAATGCTTTGCTCAAACTGATACATCATTAAGGTAGATATGAAGGTCGATTAAATTGTATCTTATTTCAAAGCCGCTGTAGACTCATATTCAATTGTCTCTATAAAACCCTATGCCTAATACAAATGTTAAGGGGATAAAATCATGAATTTATTGGATATAAAATTAAGTGCAAATCAATAAGAAAGCCTTGTGATTGTGGTTTCCTAGCGATGCCAAACAACCATGACTCCAAAGCGAGTCATACACTTTATTTACTTACATTTAGTTTCTCTGTCAGATTTGAACACAGAACTGCTATTTTTTTATAATTTTTAAAAGCAAACCTATTTCAATTAAGTAATAGTTTAAAACAGTGATTGTAAATAAATAAAACACAATTAAAAAATGTGTAAATATTTCAAACAGTGATATGAATGACATAAGTAACTTCATGTTACACTTGTACTAATATCGATTATGAAATGAACTATATTTCAACTAATTAACCCTTGATTTATTAATGTGGCACTACTCGTAATACTAGCATCGACACCGTTGAACTGTACTATGCAGTTTGAAACGGGCACATAATGCAGTGTTTTCTAAGCACTCTGGTGAAGTGCATACATACATCAAATAGTAAATATATTAAACTTATATTTGTACTCTTTCGACGATAACATTTAGTTGTCTAATTATTGTTAAATTATTTCCGGATACAATCAGTCATATGGGCGAGGTAGGAATTTCATCAATATCTTCGACAGTACCGATAGTGTAAGTTTAATTTCATTCATATGTAAATGTTACCTATATCTTAGATACTACAATGTTGTTCATGGTGTCGTATATTAGTATCTATTGTATAAGTTATTCGGGATATGCACCTAAGTATTTGTACCTCTATGTACCTATCTATGTACCTCTTTTATAACCATCCGGTTAAATTAAGTAAGGGTTAAGTAAAAAATCTCTTACATCTTATCAAGGCATTTTCCTCACTGTAGATATAAGTATTCGTCGTTACGGGAAGTCACCATGCAATAAGTACTAATTTAATGTTTTTTATTCATCAGTTTATCACCGGTGAAGGATGATAAAAAGCAAAGCGACAAGGGCATCTTCCTTGTCAACATGAAAGAGAAAAACCTGCAAGAGGTAGAAGAATACGAGCCTTATGACAACAGGGCTGTCGAACATCCTACATCGTAAGTACAACTAATTAGGCACCTAGCAGTATAAGCCTACCAAATTACCACAATTTTAAAGTGTTTTGTCTCTTTTGCTCTTTGGAAAATAACATATGTCGGAAAGGGACAAACCATTTCTCAGCTAAAATGCTGTTAATAGTTTCCCTTAATCTATAAAAAAATTGTCTATGACCAAGATCATCGTAGTAAATGTAAATGGATTGGTAGGTATTGCATTTATTTTGCCTATAGTTCTCAATTTCCTAATTCTTCATACCAAATTGAATATACCTCCAAGAACTTACCTATCGATTGGCAAGGTTCTTGCCTGTGACAACCCTACAAGTCCTTTCGGAAATTTATAAAATCGAATAGGTACATAGTTCCAAATAAACTGATTTATCCCAAGACAAACGTATACAGATTTGTATTTTCAACATTGACCCTACAACAAAAACAACCAAGTATCCAAATATCTATCAAAATCACAGTTTAGCAGTAAACCGATTGGCAGTGACCCAACAATGTTAACCGAAAACGTTTCCTAAACCGTCTGTAATCAGGTAAAGTTAATTTTAGAGTCCGCACTGACCTCGGTCCTGTGTGTGATTCACAAATAGTTCGAGTGATTCACGCGGCTCGCGACCTCATCACTTCCTAAGTAGGGTTTCCTTTTACCAACATCGAAGTAGGTAGTTTATTTACCTTGAAGTCATTTTTTTCGCATTCTTTCCCTTCTCAAGCGGACAATGTCAAGTCATGGTCATCAAAACAAATTTTTTATAACAAGTTTTTTACAATTAATCAACGATACCTCCTTGCGTAGATCAACGAAAAATACTTTAAATAAATCTATTTTCCATTAAAATAGATAGAACTTCATTGTACCTACATAATTATGTGAACAAACACATGACAGAACACATGAATATAGTTAACATCGTTGTAAAAACATCATAGTTACGGACAATAAATGATTGTGGCTATAAATATTGACTAAATCGTTATATTATTTATAGCTCTACAAATAAGTATCTTTTTGTAAGTAGGTACTTATTATAAAAATGTCACGTAACAATGAAGTCATGGTAATCCACACAGAGGATCGAAGGAAAACCGCTAAGAAAACATAAGTTAAGAAGTTTCGTGACTAAAATATGAAGAAGATATCTCAAATAATAGACCGATAACTGGGATTTTCAATTGCGTAAATAGACTTCGTAAGAATGGGCGATTAGCACTTATTGATGGTCACTACATAATTATGTTAACTCATATAGGTGCGTTGTTTATTCCTAGGTACGCGTCATACGGTACCAGAGCATATTTTTATTACTAGGGACGCGTCATACGGTACCAGAGCATATTTTTATTACAGGGACGCGTCATACGGTACCAGAGCATATTTTTATCTCGCCACACAACTAGAATTCAAAAACTTTAACAAATAGAAAAACTCATGCCTCATCTTCCCGGACCCCAACTCTATAAAGATGTCGGTATTTCCTTTTAAAATAACGTTTCTTCTAAAAATAAGAGCTGGGCGCTTGTCTATGTCGATTATCTTTTCTCGTAATAATGCCGACACTAGGGTTGGCCATTAACTAACTTACTCGAAAAGAATGAATGAATGATTAACGTCCAACCTTAAATTTTCCAGGAATACAGAGACCCTACTCCATTTGCTAAAAGGCAGTTTAGGCACAGGAATCCTTGCTATGCCTCACGCCTTCTCAAACTCCGGCTACGTGGTAGGCACGGTGGGCACCATCGTTATTGGTGTTCTCTGCACGTACTGCATCCATATCCTCATTGATTCCTGCTACGTGCTGTGCAAACGGCGGAAAATTCCGTCACTTACCTACACTGCAGCGGCTGAAGCAGCGCTTTCGGAAGGACCTGATTGGTGCAAAGCCTGTGCTCCTTACGCTGCGTAAGTATTTAAGACTATCGGCGGTCTAAAATCTCTGACAGTCATCGGTTTTTGGCCTATTTAGGATAGGAAGGTACATACTTTATACAGTTATGATTAAACTAAATCTTAGATACAAGTAACAAGTTACAGAAGGGACTAAGAATTAAAAAGAGGGAAAAAATAATTATATAGAGCTACTGGAAATAAGTTCTTGAGATTTTGACGTTTTCTTCATTTATTGGTCATCATGTCACGTTTGATTTGCAAGTGACTTCAATCACTTAATACTTCAATCAAAGCACTCTAGATTAGAAAATAATAAGTCCTTTCTCAAGTAATCTTAAAATATTCGCAAAAATTCTTTTATTCTGAGTTCTGAGGTATTCTGTTGAGGTAGTTGTTAAATTCCAAGACAGACAGTTCTGTCGTGTTACCGATACTAAGCTCAGCCAAATACCGGATCCAAATGTGTATAGTTATTAATAAATCTTACTAAATCCCTTAGAATTGTTGGCGTTGTAACATGCAATTTCTTGTCACATGTTAAATATTAGGTTTTCGTCTATATTATATTGCTGTCAGAGGCAAAGGCCAAAAATATTTTTTATAGTTCATGTTAAGGCCTATTTAACTTAGGTATGTGTATTTTCTTTTACAGGCATATAGTCAACGCTTTTCTTCTAGTATACCAAATAGGAACATGTTGTGTTTACGTTTTATTCGTGTCAGAAAACATTAAATTTATTTTGAAAAATCAGTTTGAGATAGATTTAAACGAGAGGGTTATCATGGCTTGTATACTTTTGCCCTTAATTTTGATCAACTGGGTTCGTGATCTCAAGTATCTGGCGCCTTTCTCCGCTATCGCTAACGTGGTCACTATCGTTAGTTTCGGCATTATCCTGTACTACATCTTCAGAGTCACCCCAACGCTGGAAGGCAAGACTCCCGCGGGAACTCCCAATAATTTTCCACTATTCTTCGGAACAGTACTCTTCGCCCTGGAAGCTATTGGCGTTGTAAGTAATTGTATTAAATATTCATTTCTTTTTTATTTATTTTTCTACAGAACCTCAATAGACTTATTTTTTCTCAAAAGCTTGTTGCCTCTTGTTGCTTAAGTATCTGAATTTGACTGATAATAGGTGTATGAAATTTACTTAGAAAATCGATTTAACACATCCATAGAAATGTAACCTGAATCGTCATTTAGTACAACAATATTAATTACTCCCCAGATCCTGCCGTTGGAGAACGAAATGAAGACACCGAAAGATTTTGTAGGCAAGTTTGGGGTGTTGAACCGGGCTATGATCTGTATCATCATAATGTACGTGGGAATGGGCCTCTTTGGATACTTGCAGTATGGAAACGCAGCCAAAGGAAGCATCACTCTGAATCTACCCAATGATGAAAAGTGAGTACCAAAAATAACAAATCCTTTTAAAACGCGTTGAATAAATTTTCTTCAAGATTAGGTGATGTTAGCCTGTGTTGTCCCACTGCTGGGCAAAGGCCTCCCCCATTCCCGCCACTCTAATAATGATGGGGGGGTTTGGCCCATAACCCACCGCGCTATTCCGGTGCGGGTTGGTGGGTTACTTATTATAGTAACAGTAAGGTTAAGTTACTTTAAAAAAACTGAATCGAACTTTACACGTCAAACTCATAAAACGAAAGGTCTTTGGCGTTTAGGTTTAAAAGAATCCTAACATTTCAGTCTTTGTGAATTATGTTCAACAAATCAGAACCTAATTAAATTGTTCATATGTTCAAATGTTTCACGATTTTCCAGACTGGCCAGTGCAGTACAAGGCCTTCTCGCCTTTGCGATCTTCATCACCCACGGTTTAGCCTGCTACGTGGCTATAGACATCGTATGGAACGAATACATCGGCTGCAGGATGCTCAACAACAAGCACAGGACCATTTGGGAATACGTCGTGAGGACCGTCATCGTTGTTATCACTTGTAAGTTTCAATTGTTCTTTTGATACCAAATTTATAGCATGATAAATTGCAACCTGGTGAAATTTAAGTAGAGTTTTATAAGAGTAGGAATTGTATAAGTATCAGTAAAAAAGAATATCACTTTACCTGTCCCACTAAATAATTATTAACCTTGTTAACCGAACTTATCGGTGTCTTTAAACGATTATACGAGTATATAGGCTATTGTCCATTAGTCCTTAGTTAGTAATAGTGGAATTACCAGAAACGAATTTATTACGCCTTCAATCCCCGTAAAATCTGGCTGATGACATCAACATTCAACAGTTGTTTGCATATATTTTTTCGGTTTCAGTTGCTATCGCGGCTACAGCCTCAGAGTTGGATCTGTTCATCTCGCTGTTCGGAGCCCTGTGCCTCTCCGCGCTAGGCCTAGCATTCCCCGCTTTCATCCAGAGCTGCACCTACTGGTACTACGTGCCCCGTCCAGAGAGGATCCGGATGTTAATCAAAAACATTATTGTAGTACTCTTCGGAGTACTAGGCCTCGTAGTTGGAACATACACTTCGCTTAGTAAAATCATTGAAAAGTTTTCTAATTCCACCTCTACCTCTCACTGAATATAGAAACTTGGCTCCATCTAGATTAGTGCCATTAATATCGCCAAGTTCAGCTCGATTGTTCGCAATCGATATAATCGAGAATGTTGTGAGTATCAATTTATAATGACTATAATATAAATCAATTTGAATCTATTTTTAATTTAGCAGTTAAGTTGTTTTAAGTATATTTTATTTTGTAACGTTAACATAGTGTAAGTGATTATCAATTGTTAAATGTTGAACATAGTTACTTTCAAAGTCCTATTCGCTGGATTGTAATGAGATAATAAAATTAATTTTATGTATACACGAATTCGAGATGATTAATAAGAAAGTACTACAGAAAATCTGAAAAGTCTTCTAATTTCCTATTATTGATTAAACAAAAACGTTAATTTAAGCCTGAATTTTTTATGTAGCTTAAAGTCGTCTTTTGGCGGCCCTATACGTACGTTTGTAATTAAACAACTTTCATTTGTTTTGAGGGAACAACACACAATCATTAAAGGTTGGTACAGTCAGCCAAAAATGTGGTCTACCACCCTACGGTTGAGATTCATTTGAACGTCATGAAACAACAAGGTCAATTTTCATTTAATAATAGAGGTCCAACTAAGTCACCCAATGATGTCAAATGTCAGGCATCTCAGATAACAGACAAAACGTCATAACATAATTGTGCATAGAAAAGTCAACCTTAGCGATCGTTACATCTCGCAGGAACTTTTGTCAAAAGTAGTAGACCACTTTCTTGGCCGACTGTACGAAGAAAGGTTTACCCACGTATAGAGCCGCGCGCAAAGATGACTTGACCTATCTGTTATATGATTATTCTCATTACTCAGCATAGAACAACAAGCCATATTGTAGGTTGTGTAGTTAAGAATAAAGAACGCTGGCTATCGTGTCGCTTAAAGAGATCCTTATAGTTATTTTGACGGAACTTAAGCTTTATATACATAATTTAACAGTACTGTTAACACGAAACTGACAAAATATAGTACATAACGGCGCCTTTCCACGGAGTTACAATGATACGTCTGATATGATTGCTGCACACGGGTAACCATAGCGTGGTATCAAAAGTGAAACAGCAAAATATCATAGCATATTTCTAGTGGAAAAAAAGCACTCTACAGCTCACTAGCATAACACTTATTTTTTTGTTTAGTGCCTAATGTTTATAAAGCAAATGGCGTTGAATTTAAATTGTGGTCCATTTGCTTCATATCAAAGTAAACACAGCATTCGTTGAAGAATTTAGGTACTAAATAAAGTTGTATGCTGCAAGCTGCGCAAAAACTGTTACTTCGTGAACATGTCATAGCATACACAGATGTACGGACGAAATCGAGAAACTTGCTAAAACTAAAGGCTCATCCTGATCGTGTCTGATGTGTTATATCGTAATAGGGTATTTGCCTGATATTAAAAGTATACAATTTGAGAGATGAATTTAGAAAATTAACTAAAATTATGATCAAAACTGAAATCAGAATCAAAATCGATTAAAAAATAAATAAATTAAGCTCCGAAAGATTCTCTCCTGTCTGATTTTCTCCCTTTCTAGCAAAACGATCTTTTGTATGCGACGTCTACGGCGCTACAAGTTTGTGACGTCACAGGCCTGTAGTGCTGTCTCTATCTAATCAGCTACTTTGACCGCCTGCAACTCTGGAAATAGTAGCGGTATAAAAATCGGATTTGGTCTCTAACAAACGTGATAAAAGATGACTTAATAGAAATATTAAAAAACACTGCCAAATACCCTATTGCAATCATTTTTTCAATTTTTGTCTCATCAAAACCATGTAAAATGTATGAAACAGAAATAGTTGATAGATCACGACACGACACATCAGATAAATATTCTCTAGTATTCTCGGGAATTCACCGACATCTGTTTTTAAGTATAAAGCTTTGTATAATTTTAAATATTAGATGCCAGATCACGAGCTTAGTATCTTGTAATGTCCTGTTAGTGCTACCCTACGACAGTGAGATGAATGTCAACACGGCGTGGCATTTCGATAGAATAAGTATTTTAACTATTTACTAGAGCTTATAACAGGTACCATTATTTGGTATGTCATGGGTATATCTATCTAAAAGTCCGTTCTTGCGAGACTGCTAATATACAGTCAACGTAATATATGTATTCACATTTTCAAGTTATGCCATTGTAATAACGCGAAATAGTGTAAACATAATGTATATACGACTGTACTACCCGGGAAGTTGTATGTCGAAGACAGAAATATAATGAAGACAAAAATTGGTTGCAATAAAGCTTAATTTACATAGCTGATATTTTATAACATCATTGAGAATAAAATAGTAACGATTTTCGCTTAAAAATAGTCGACTATTAACTTCCCCGACCTTACCTATTTTATTTATTGTTAACATGTTACATATTTTACTGTTCAATTTCAATTAATTTTGTAAGATTTAAAATTATTTATATTTTTAGAATTAACAAATCAACATCACATATGTAGTAGAATTAATTATTTCTAATTTAACATTAATTTTATATAATTGTGAAAAATATTGACTTTGATATTAATTTCGATATGTGTTGTAATTTCTCGACTTTATTTTCTATTAATATTATTATTTTTCTTCATATTTCTTAAGTCTCAATAACAAGCGAGATTACTAGCTACTAGCCACGAGAATTCACACTCTGTAAAAACCAAGGCAATTATAAAAAGCAATGATGGTAAATTATTTGCATATTAGGGCGACATCTGGGTCGTGCGTGACTCTAACTTATTGTTTCAAACTCAGTTAATTATTGCGATTTCAGTGATATACCACATAATTTTGATTATATTGTTACATTAAAAAAATTTGGTCGATATAAAAAAAAATCTCTTTTAGGTCGTGTAGTCACCCTACACACCCGACCGGATAAATGTCTAGTAAATTATGTAATGATAACATACAATTTTTTTAGACACTGACTGTCATAATATTGACTAATGACTTTTGTTACTCAACGTATAAGTTTGTTTTCAAATAGGTTTTAGCATGAATTGTAGATTGAACATAAATTAAGCATTTATCCGTTTATTTTATTTATTCAGTTAGTAACACATAGCTGTAATAAATGTCTAGTAAATGAAAAACTAGCTTTATAACTGAAATCGCAATTAACTGAGTTTGAAACAATAAGTTAGAGTCACGACCCAGATGTCGCCCTGTATTGCATTACTCGGCTAGCTATGAAACTCACTTATTCAGGCTTAATTTACCATATTCTACCGTATAAGTACAATCCATATTGCAAAGCTTTTGTTCTTTAACGAATAATTATAATTTAATGTTTCCATAATAGAATGATGTACAAAGTATATAAGGGGTATCGATTGTGAATGTTCCGATATGTTTATATATAATATCTGTGATGTTTAATAATTAGGATGTAATGTTGTTTCGGTTAGCTAATGCTGTGATGTAGTATGCATCAGTGATATTATGCTCAGAGCGAAGTTGGGTTAAAACCCTTATGAATAAATTATTAATCTTAATAACGTTTTTTATTTCTTATCTTTCTCGGTTAAATATTATGCTGAAAAAGGGACTGGCGGGCCTCGCCAACAGAATCAATTGAGTAAATGAGAATCATTTTGAACAATTCATTGAGAACATACTGAAGTAATTTTCATAGAAGAGTAAATTAAGTGGTTTTTTTTTTAAATTCCTGTATCTATACTAATATTATAAAGCTGAAGAGTTTGTTTTGTTTGTTTGTTTGTTTAAACGCGCTAATCTCAGAAACTACTGAACCGATTTGAATAATTCTTTCACTGTTAGATAGTCTATTTATCGAGGAAGGCTATAGGCTACATTTTATCCCGAAATTCCCACGGGAACGGGCACAACGCGGGTAAAACCGCGGGGCGCTGTTATAAAGCTGAAGAGTTTGTTTTGTTTGTTTGTTTGTTTAAACGCGCTAATCTCAGAAACTACTGAACCGATTTGAATAATTCTTTCACTGTTAGATAGTCTATTTATCGAGGAAGGCTATAGGCTACATTTTATCCCGAAATTCCCACGGGAACGGGCACAACGCGGGTAAAACCGCGGGGCGCTGCTAGTTATTTGATATCCAGTAATTTTGAGGCGAAAACGTTGGATAGGCAATCAGTGCAAGGGTCACTGACACACACTAGAAACATTTAACATGCCTGAAAAGAACCGAAGCGAAATTAATTGAAGAATCATAAAGCAATGCAGAGTTATCGAGCAGGGCAGTCAGATCTCTAGTTTAAACTTGCATTTACCAAAATTTTTGTATAACACAAAAATCACAATTCTCATTTCATTATAAAATACTTTTCATTATAAAATACTTGATGATAAATTAATGTTGGCATAAACTTACATTCTCTTTTACATCGGAGTATAAATAAAAAACGAAATATGAGAACCCAAACATGTATTGAAAGAATCAACTAATTTTACACCTACAATAAATACATACTCATTACATATATATACATATTAACAAAAACAATACTTGAAATTATCATACCTTAATTTGTACTGACAGTTAAAAATGGAATAACGTTTATCATATTCGGTGTCATTTGACCAAATGTCACATCGAAACTCGTTAAACAAGACAATATCAAATCCCTAGTTAAAAATATTATACGGTATACACAAAGCATAACAAAATATGAATACAAAGCATAACAAATGAACAATTTTAATTATGTATAATTATAATTCCTAAGGAGGTAACAGGGCTTAGTGAAGGTATTTCAAATCGTTCGTTAAAGACGTTTTATTTACTAAAGCATACTATAGCGTTACTGATTACATTGAGGACAAATATGTCAGGAGTCATGTTCCTGCACCTGCAACACCTGATTTTGACATGTAATCTATACTTATAAGTATTAAATTGTACCCTTATTTAAAAAAAATAATGCATAAATATATTTGACTTTGAACATTGTACTTTCCGGGATACGAAAAGCCGTAATTGGAACTAAATAAATCGGTCACTTTCTGAACTATTGATCGAAATGTCAGATTATTGCACGGATTCTTTTGATATATTATACATTAGTTCGTGGGATATAATTATACATAGAATAACATTCTGTTATTATTTCGACAGACAGACTGTGCCCATAATTTTAACATACTATTAATTTATTCAATGTATAACTTTATCACGTTAATTGGCTATATAAATACAACATTATTAAAATAAAAACAATATAACTAAAAACATTACTCAACTGAGGTATCGGTCGTATGTCTAACGCATTATACTTAAATATAAAAAAAAGTAAATAAGAAACATGAAACATTGTAATTTTCGATGTCTCATTATCTAAGCTAATTCTTTATAATTTACTAGCTGTGCCCTGCGGTTACATCCGCATTTATTCTGTCACTGCTTACCTTTTAAACCTTCCCTGGACTTTCATGAATATTTTAAGACCAAAATTAGCCAAATCGGTTCAGCCGTTCTCGAGTTTTAAGCAGACTAACGAACAGCAATTCATTTTTATTTATATAGATAGATTTTTACAATTGTGATTGGAATACACATGCCTATAGTTGACATTTCATTGACATACCTCTTACACATGCTTTGTTACAGTCATGTCTAGCATTTGACAAGTGTACATTATTACATTGACTTGCAGATAGCGTGCTACAGGCATCATATCCACATCTTTACCTACTCATAGAATACCTCCCCACAATATTCATATACTCACTTACGAGAGGCCTTTGCTCTGCAGTGGGATCTTACGTTCTTGTTTTATAACTAAAAACAATGGGCAAAATACATTTGCACAATATCTTTGTTTCTAAATTATAATAAAAAAGTTATCAAAAGATTCAAAACTATCACAAAACGTCTAGAAATTAAAGCTTATTTCAATACATGTTTATCACATTTTAATAGGTTATAAACTTATTTGGCACTCATTCACTCACTCACTTCCATCAATTCGTTCATTCAATAATAATCAAAGAATGTCAATAACATGAGTAAAATTCAAACGTCAGTCAAAAAATCATTATAATGTTCACTTTGTTTAAATCTCATTTGAATACAACAGGTGATGAGGCCTATTCGAATCATTCCTAACAATTGGGTATTGGAATGTTATTAAAAGTGTACAATTTGAGAGATGAAATTAGTAAAATAACTAAAATTATGATCAAAACTGAAATCAGAATCAAAATCGTTTAATAAATAAAGAAATTATAAACTCTGAAATATTCTCTCCTGTCTGATGCTGTCCCTTTCTTGCAAAACGATTTTTTGTATGCTACGTCTATGGCGCTCTATTTGCTCGCACATTGTGACGTCACAGAGCTAGTAGTGCTGTCTCTGTCTAATCAGCAACTTTGACCGCCTGTAACTCTCGAAATAATAACGATATAAAAAAACGGATTTACTCTCTTACACGTGATAACAAGATAAGTTAATAGGAAGAATAAAAAAAAAACTTTCAAATACCCAATTAAAAACACTTTAACAACCACTCAATCACGACTCATGAGTAATCGTTTGTCCATATTTCAGGCTTATTATTAAAGTTAACAAACAAACTCTTAATAATATTAGTTTAGATATATCGCTACACATATCGGTACTCTTTAGATCGGACCCATAATTTTACCGGAACGACAAAGGTGTCTTATTAAAAAACCCGTACATTAATATAGAAATAAAATCTTAAAAATTAGACATTAGAGACATACAATTTTGCCCATTGTTCTTTCATTTAATGATTAATTCAAAACGTTATGTGTAATGCAGTAGGCACAAATGTAATATTGATATAATATGCTTGTGTACTGAAAGCAAAACTAATTATTGTTTGTCTGTTTATCCCCTAGTTTCCTTTGAGAAAAAATAAACATAATTGAATCATTTTCACAAGTTTTAAAACGTAAACCGTCATAACACTTTTTTCCTTGATTATTTCAGTGTTGCCAAAACTAAATTATTGAGATTTAAACTGAATAAAATGAACACGATATAAACTTAGAATGACCTTTACCAAAATGAGCCATCACATAAAAACTATAAGAAATAAGTCGATATCTCAATCTTCAGATAAATTTTATTCGTCGAATATCTGTGTCAAGTTTACCCTCATAAAAATACTATCAAAATATTATCTCTCTATTAAAACCCATCTGGAGATTGAGAAAGTAACATTTAAAAAATAAAACTATCTTTCTTTATTTATGTTTTATAGTAAAATACAAAGGATAGTAGTAAAAGTAACTGTTAAAAATTATTAAATGATTGATTAACCATGATTGAATGTATTTTTTGACATTTGACTGTTGCATATTTTATAGAAAAATATATTATTTCAATACCAATTATAAAACCTCTTCTAACACTACCCGTACGATATGCCTGGATATTATCCGCTTTCCAGAAAGCGCGATTTACGCGCGAGTCGATTCGCGCGTACTCGAGATACTAGAGCTACATACATCCCGTCCAGATGCTATCGCACGTAAAACGCGCGAGAGCATCTGGACGGAATGTATGTAGCTCTAGTAACTCGAGAACGCGCGAGTGCCTTCGCGCAAGTGGACACGCGCGTAAATCGCGCTTTCTGGACAGGATTCTTAGTCATAAATGATATTTAACTTACAGTGTTTTGCCTCTCATTCACTCTTTGGCAAATAGCGTATGTTGGAAAGGGACATACCATTTGATAGCTAAAGTGCTGACCTTTGGTCTGTGTTGGTATAGGATCCTAAAATACTCTGTAGGCTGTGTGTGTTAATACCCGTCTGATTTTAGGATTTTATGTTTTATTTATAGTGCGTTGAGGTTTAAAATTGTACGAAACATAAAGTGAATGAAATGATCTACCATAGAAAATAAAAACTTTGAAATAATAGCAAATAGAACAAAAGACAAAGAGCTGTCAAAGTCACTCGTCGGCAACCGTTACGAGATAATCTTAGTAAATTATTACATAAATAACAAATGCTATAAATCTTTCATTTTCAAATTATTCACATCACAACGTAAACCAAAAGTTTCAATTCAACATTTCGTTATTTTACTTTCAATATTTTTATTGTTATACTCATACTTATATTTTGCGCAATTCATGTATATTGTTGAAAATTTTATGTAGATTATGAATATCATCATCATAATACACAATAATTCCAAAATATTTATCTAAATGCTTATTTTTCAAATCGAGTAACGTTCCAATTGAGGAGCGCACTCACACATGCGCAAGTTTAAAATGGCGGACGTGTATACGTACATTGTTTCTGCCATTTTGTAGTCAGATGTGTATGATACGGATCATGACAGAAATACAGGGGGATATCACTTTTGACTACAATGTTAACAAATTTCAAAACAGGAGGAGATTTTCCATTAGACTTTTAATTTCATCATAAAAAATAATATTGGCACTGGCAGAGTTGCAGGAGTCCTCAACCTCTCTTTTCCCTGACGAGAATGTAGGTATAATTTTCATACACTACAAATTAGTTTTCCTTTTGATTACAACATCGTTAGAGGAAAAAAATATATAATTGTATATTTTTGTTTTCAACACTAGTGAGGCGCGTTCAACATTGTAGGTAAATATGTGGAAATGAAAATTTAAAAATAAGCTGCTAACTATCCTTGCCTGTCCTCTGCTGTACTACCTAATATGCAAACCATCACTTTATACTAATAATAATAGTAACTAATGTTGTGTTGAAGTGTTGCGTTAACTAATGTTGTGTTGAAGTGTTGCGTTAACTAATGTTGCGTTGGGAATAGTTATGCCTTGTTGCCTTGGTTGCGGATTTGTGGCATATTTATATATTTGTTTTTAAGCTATTGCATAGCTTCTATCGCGGGCCTTGAGCGCGGGGACCAAATCCAAAAATTCCGTAACGAAAAAACCTCACGCTACCCACTCCGACGGGCAAGGAGGTGTGGCTTGAAGGCCGTGAATCGTCTAACGTCGTTTCAGTTCGGCAGTCTTCGACACGGCGTTGTGTGCGATTGTGCGTTGGGGGTGAGAGAGGGGGGTGAGAGAGGGGGGTGAGAGAGGGGGTGAGAGAGGGTGGTGAGAGAGGGGGGTGAGAGAGGGGGGTGAGAGAGGGGGTGAGAGAGGGGGGTGAGAGAGGGGGTGAGAGAGGGGGTGAGAGAGGGTGGTGAGAGGGTGTGAGAGAGGGGGTGAGAGAGGGGGGTGAGTTAGGGGGTGAGAGAGGGTGGTGAGAGAGGGGTTGAGAGAGGGGGGTGAGAGAGGGGGTGAGAGAGGGGTTGAGAGAGGGGGGTGAGAGAGGGGGTGAGAGAGGGGGGTGAGAGAGGGGGTGAGAGAGGGGGGTGAGAGAGGGTGTGAGAGAGGGTGTGAGAGAGGGGGGTGAGAGAGGGGGTGAGAGAGGGGGGTGAGAGAGGGTGTGAGAGAGGGGGGTGAGAGAGGGGGTGAGAGAGGGGGGTAAGAGAGGGGGATGAGAGAGGGGGGTGAGAGAGGGGGTGAGAGAGGGGTTTATGGAGAAAATTAAAACTTTATCAACTCACCACAGTAATGAGACAAGCTAATGTTGCATTTTCACAAGTTTTGATAAAAATAGGTAATGGAGATGTACTAGATAAGCATGAGTTTCAACTTATTGAATCGAGATTTTTCAAAAAAGAGGATGTTGCTACATTATGTCTTGATGGAGTTCGTTTATTTTTTAAAAATGAAGATGTTGCCGCCTATAACAATTTGATTTTGAGCCAATGTGAAAACAAAGTTCTTTCAATGTCCGTAGACGTCATTATTGGCGCTAAAAGTGCTGAGCAAGAAGCTAATTTTAGACTTAAATTACATAAAAAATCTGTTATTGACACTGGAGGACTGCCTTATCACATTACTTTTGTCGTTGGAAAGCATTATGTTATTACAACTAACATCGACGTTTCTGATGGTTTGTGCAATGGTGCTGTTGGGAAATTGGTACATCTAGAATTTGATGAAAGTAACACATTAATAAGAGTTTGGCTGAAATTTTGTGGTTCAGATAAAGTGGGTAGGAAAAAAAGGCAAAAAGCAGCCGCTCTAGCAGTGCAAAACAGAGTTGGCAATCTCGCTGTTCCCATTGAATTACGAACAGCAAATATTTCATTAACATCGGATATAAAATGTATAGCCAAACGCAAACATTTTCCATTAACTTCAGCTCTTGCTCTAACTATACATAAGTCGCAAGGTGGAACTTTTGACGAAATAGTATATGAGTATAGTAAAGCACATTCTCAGGAACTCGTTTATGTTGCGCTCTCTCGGGTGACTAATATTGAAAAATTGTATATCCCGACAAAAAACAATAATTCTACATTCAAGTTTTATCATAATCGAAAGCAAGCTGCATCGACTGCATTTTTGTTGAAAGAATTCAAAAGACTGTCTTTAAATAGTGTCCAGACGATAGCTCAAAGTGTATTAGATTTCATTAGTAATAGAAATGGCATTTCAATAATGACTTTCAACTGCCAAAGTCTAAATAGTCATAAATACGATTTACAAGATTCAGTTACGAGACAAACAAATGTGTTACTTCTTACCGAAACTTGCATGACGCATGATAATCCGATTGAAATACCTAATTTTAATTGTATTGTTCAGTTCAAACGAGATACTGTTTCAAAAGGTGGGGTAGCTATTTACCAAAATAAAAATGATATTATTAATATTATGACTCCGAATATTGAAATAAATATTGCACACGTTAGCAATGTTAATGTTAGGCGCTCAGCTGTTGGAGATATTTGTGCGTGCTTATGCAAACTTAGAAAATTAAATGGCCTACAAATAGTTATGGTAGCAATTTACATTTCTCCGAATCCAAAATTGGACGAGGTAGAGCATTTTATTCATCGCACTTTACTGGAGTACACTGAAGAAGGGTCAAAAATACTTGGTACAAATGGTAATAAATTTCCAATTATCTTGGCTGGCGATTTCAACATTAACTTCGCTGCTAAAAAATCAGAGCGGTTGACAACTTTTCTATCAAAAACATTGAATTTGAAAATAAATAATGATCCACAAGAGTCCACAACAAAATATGGGACCACCATTGACGCGGTATTTTCTAGGTATTTAGAGGATATTAAGTCGCAAACTTATGTTTCTTATTTCAGTTATCATAAACCTATAGTTTCAATGATAAATATTCCTGAATAACCAACAGCTACTGTAAAATAATAAAACCCACATGACTGTATTGTAAAATAATAATAAAAATATTATAAACAATATTAACTTTTTTTATTTATTTAATAATAGAAAAAAATGTTTTCTTATCGGTCACCTCGCTCAAAAAGTGTAACTTTAATTAATATCAAAGAAAAAGCAATACTGCATCAATAAAATAAATTAAAAAAAAAAAATATAATTGCATAAGTTGATACAAAATGCTATGCAATAGCTTCACCGCGGCAGTCCCCGAGTGCCACACGTCTTTTTTTTTGCTTGGTTTATGTATATTATTTTTATTAACGCGTTAGTAGGGTACTACTGCTATTTACTAATAACAAGCAATCATTGTTTTGAAAAGCACGCTAAAGGGGTTTACTTACGAGGTACTTGGTGTAATTTTATGTTTGGTGTTGGTGTGTCTTTGAGTTGCATGTATGTTTGAAGGATGAAGTTGCTCAAGATCTGGAGGTAGACGTGGATTCGGGCAGCGAGGTTGATGACGAGGAGTTGACGGAGGAGGAGTTGCGTCAGCTCCAATATGTTACAGAAGAAGAGGAGTAGCCAGAGGATGCCAGTCCAGATCAGGACGGTTTCATCTGGCAGGACGATTACGCCACTTTTCGCGGAGAGCAAGAGGACTTTAATGAACTGTCTGGTCCCAAAATTGAAGGAACATCTCCTATTGATTTGTTTCTTCAAATTTGGGACCAGCCAGTCATGTCAATGATTGTAGAGCAGACTGCTGCTTCTGAGACAGGTATCTCCGCTCAGTCACGACTCAATGACTGGGTGGAGGTATCTGTTTCAGAAGTATATAGGCTCTTTGCAATTTTTTTACTGATGGGTGTGTGTTACCGGGCCTGAATAGACGAGTACTGGCATACGGGGACAATAGGAATGCCAGCATTCCGAAAGATTATGACGCTGGATCGATTTTGGTTGTTGATGAAATTTTTACATTTCATCGACAATAACACTATAACGCCGCTAGTTAGAGGGCACGAACGTAAGATCTGCAAAATTGCGCCCATAATTAATCACTGTAATAACAAGTTTCCTACTATTTATACTCCTCGCAGAGAACTCTCTATCGACGAATCCTTGCTGCTGTGGAAAGGGCGCCTCAGTTGGGTGAAATGTATCCGCACAAAAGCAGCAAGATTCGGCGTAAAAACGTTTGAACTCTGCGAGGCATTGACCGGCTATTGTATTAAAATTACTTTATATTCAGGAAAGGGAAGTATGGGGTTGACGTCCGTGATGGGGTTCACGGCGTCGTCAGCCAAAATTGTTCTAAACCTTATGAGGGAATATTTGGGGAAAGGTTATTCTCTTTTCATGGACAATTACTATAATTCTGTGCCACTCACACGCTTCCTAAAGCGCAACCAAACAGATGTTGTGGGGACCCTTAACAGGCGGCGTAATGAAACTCCCCAAGACATAAAATCACTTAAAGAAAAACAAATTCCAAGGGGACAAGTGATAAGTCGGCATTGTGGTGACGTTTCTGTGGAATCATGGAAAGACGTCCGCCTTGTCACCACAGTGTCGACTTATCACAAAAATGAAATGCATCCCGGACGACGAGCTGGCCAGCCGGTGTTGAAGCCAACAGCCACACAAACATACAACAAGTGTATGGGCGGCGTGGATCTCAAAGATCAAAAGTTGTCCACGTATTTGTTAGAACGCAAAAGGGGCCTCAAGTGGTATTTAAAAGTTTTTAGGCGAATTATAAATACTTCGGTTTTAAATAGTTATATTATCCACTGTGCCAACATCGGGCCCCATCAGCAAAAGCTGACGCACCGGAATTTTAGATTAAAATTTGCGGAAGAACTTTGCCAAAGGTTTGGCACTGACGTCCTCCCTCGGAACCCCAGGAATTTAAATAGATTAAATCCCTCATTGGGCCATTACCCCGAACATCGGGAGGTACCCGAGGGAGAACGGACCACTGCCAAACAAAATAAATTGAAAAGGGCACAGTGCGGCAAAAAAATTCAAAAAACATCAAATGTCGTGTGTTCAGGATGTAACGTTTCGTTATGTGTAGGTGAGTGCTGGAAGGAGTACCTGATAGAAATGGAACGCAACTTAACTAGTTCAATATTTGTCCACCTATCTCGTGGCGCTGCTGTTTCGCTCTCTCTGCCATTTTTACTGCAAAACTGTACGCGTCACATTTTATAATTCTTTTTCTTTTATTAATATAAAACTCAGTTATAATACAAACTCTCTTTATTTGACTAAACCCAATATGGTAGCAGAGCGTGGTTGTTAAAATAAAGAGATCCGAAGTAATTCCGAAGAAAAGTTTTACCGATAGCATTGACCGAAAAAGTAAGGTTATAATACCGGGTGGCGTGTACACGTGGAAAATAAGATGGGCTCAAATATGTTCAGTATAGAGAAATTGAATGGAAGAGACAATTTCGCAACGTGGAAATTCTGTATGCAAACATATCTGGAGCACGAGGATCTATGGGACTGCATAGAAACAACTCCAGGAAAACCAGTCGACGCTGCGAAGGATGTAAGAGCTAAATCTAAGCTTATTCTGCTGATCAGTACGCATAACTATGTTCATATTCAAGATTGCAAATCAGCAAAGCAAGTTTGGACCAGTTTACATAAAGCCTTTGAGGACAACGGGCTAGCAAGAAGAGTTGGTTTGCTGAAGGAGTTAATCAATGTTTCACTTCAATCCAGTGCTGGGGTGGAAGACTTTGTGAGCAGGATTATGAGCACCGCTCACAAGCTGAGAAATATTGGCTTTGAAGTGAATGATGAGTGGCTTGGCACACTAATGTTGGCAGGCTTACCCGACGAATACAAACCGATGATAATGGGTTTAGAAAGCTGCGGAGCAACAATCAGTGCAGATTTTATAAAAACTAAATTGCTACAAGAAGTGAAAACTGAGGATCCGAGCAAAGCATTCTATTCAAACTCAAGAAAAAATAAGCACCAGAATAATCAACACAAGCCAAAGCCATCGGATAAAAATAAGGGCCCCAGGTGCTTTAACTGCAATGGTTATGGACACATTGCTAAGTTTTGCAAACATCCAAAGAAAATACAGACTGGAGAAAATAAGCAAGAAAGTTTTGTTGCAGCTTTTTCAGCTTTTTCAGCTTTTCCAGGCCAAAATAATGAAAATTGGTATATTGACAGCGGATGTTCAGCACATATGGTCAGTAACAAAGATTTGATGTACAATATCAGAGAACCATCAGTAAGAACTATTACAGTGGCCAACAGGGAGCCATTGTCTGTGGAATGTGTTGGAGATATCAGTATTCAAATTTCACAACATAAACAAATTCAAGTATGTAATGTTCTTTATGTACCTGGTTTAGCAGCAAATCTATTGTCAGTGAGTACAATAACAAAGAATGGGTATAAAGTGTCATTCAATGAGAGAGGTTGTAACATTAAAAGTGCTAATGGAGACTTACTGTGCTCGGGCACTTTGTCAAATAAATTATATGTGTTAGACAAATATACAAATGAAAGTGCCCACTTGGTGTCTAATAAAGTTGATCCGAGTGATATTAACCTGTGGCATCTTAGGATGGCCCATTTAAATGTTTCAGCTCTAAAGAAACTGCCCGATTGTGCTGAGGGGATTATGCTGTCAGCGAGCTCACAGATAGATCTACAATGTTCCGCTTGTTGTGAGGGAAAACAAGCGAGGTTGCCTTTCAAGAATACAGGATCTAGAGCGACAAAGCCTTTGGAAATTATACACTCCGACTTATGCGGGCCGATGGAATGTGTTTCATATGGAGGTATGAAATATTTTGTTTCTTTTATTGATGATCACACCAGAATGGTCCATATCTATTTCCTACGGGATAAACAAAACATATTGGAAGTTTTCAAGGACTATAAGAAGAAAGTTGAGAACCAATTAGATCATACAATCAAAGTAATAAGAACTGATAATGGTACAGAGTATTGCAACTCCAATTTTGACAAATATCTGGCAAGTTGTGGGATTACACACCAGACCTCCACTCCGTATACCCCTCAGCAAAATGGCCTTGCAGAGCGCATGAACCGCACTCTAGTTGAAAAGGCTCGGTGCATGATGTTTTATGCAAACTTAGAAAAACCTATTTGGGCTGAAGCAGTAGCCACAGCTGCATACATTGTTAATAGATCACCAACCAAAGCACTAGGAGACACTACACCCTATAAAATGTGGACCGGAAAGGAACCCAGATTGAATCATGTTAGAATATTTGGTTCAACGGTGATGGTTCATGTCCCAAAGGAAAAGCGGCTAAAGTGGGACAGGAAATCAACAGAGATGATATTCGTAGGATATTGTGATAATACGAAAGGATATCGTATAATGAACCCATTAACTCATCAGGTCACAAAGAGCAGAGATGTAATATTCTTTGAAAATATGAGTCAGACTAATGAATGTTCAAGTACACAAAACCCTGTTGAAAATGCGTCAGTCGGATTAGATCATGCTTGCTCAGAACAAAGTCAGCAACCGAAAGAGTCAGTCATCAATCCTCAGTCAAGTGGATCAGTTAATGAGTCTAATCTGAATGGATCCGAAGATGAAAACTCCACAGAGCATGAAACTGACCAGGACAACCAGGATGATACATACCATCCTCCGAGATATTTACTACGAAAAAAACAGGAGATAATTAGTAATGTCAAACTAAGGCCACGTAATCGAATTCATGAAGACAAAATGGGATTATTTTGTCTGTACACAAATATTTCAGATCCACAAAGCGTGGAGGAAGCCCTGTCATCCTCACATGCCAGCGAGTGGAAAAAAGCGATGAATGAGGAGTATAACTCCTTAATGGAGAATAAGACTTGGCAGCTTGTTGACCTACCAAGTAACAAAAAGGCACTACCAAGCAAATGGGTATTTAAAACAAAAACCGACCAACAGGGAAACATTATTCGGTTCAAAGCAAGACTTGTTGTAAAAGGATATGCTCAAAGGAGAGGTATAGATTACCAAGAAGTATTTTCTCCGGTGGTAAGGTATACTTCCATACGCTATCTATTTGCTATGGCAGCACAGTACAATCTACACATAGAACAAATGGATGCTGTGTCAGCCTTTTTGCAAGGAAAAATAGATACTGACATATACATGCTACAACCAGAGATGTATAATGAAGGAGACCAGGTTTGCCACTTACTCAAATCTCTCTATGGGCTCAAGCAAGCGAGCAGATTGTGGAATATGAAGTTGAGCAAAGTCTTAAAGGAAATGGGAATAGAGCAATCAAAGACTGACCCCTGTATTTATTATGATATTGATAGAGGAATTTATATTGCAGTTTGGGTTGATGACATAATAATATTCAGCTCCAAAGCAACAGTCACTGAAGAATTAAAGAAAAATCTATGTGAAAAATTAAATATGAAAGAGCTTGGTGAAGCAAAACAATGTGTGGGCTTGAATATAAATAGAGGAAAAGATACAATTACTTTGGACCAAGAGAAGTATATCAATGAAATACTGTCAAGATTCAACATGACGAATTGTAAACCGGCAAGAACACCTATAGAAGTTGGTTTGAAATTTGATGACAGCGAGGAAGTTCCATATGATTGCCCTTATCAGCATGCCATAGGCTGCTTACTATATGTAGCTCAAGGAACAAGGCCGGACATCTCATATGCTGTCAATGCACTCAGTAGATATAATAAGGAACCAAAATCTGAGCATTGGTCTGCCGTGAAAAGAGTAATGAGATACCTACAGGGCACTAAACATTATAAACTTACTTATACCAAGAAAGGTCAAGACAAAGATAAAGAAATCACAGGTTACTGTGATGCAGATTGGGCGAGTGACACCCGTGACCGTAAATCATGCACGGGATATATTTTTATTTTGCAGGGTGGTGCAATTTCATGGGGCTCTCGCAAACAACAGACCGTGGCCCTCTCCACAGCAGAGGCTGAGTACATGGCCATGGCGGCGGCGGCGCAGGAGGCACTGTGGCTGCAGCAATTGGAGAGAGAGCTTAGCGGACAGCACAAGGGCACTCTTGTCGTCTACAGCGACAACCAAAGTGCTATCAAACTCACCGCTAATGATTGTTATCTACCGAGGTCCAAACATATAGACATAAGATATCATTTTTTAAAGGAACATGTAAATAATTTAAGGCTTAAATTTTGTTATGTTAAGGGTAAAGAAAATGTTTCTGATATTTTAACTAAGGGAACAACTGTACATAAGCATTTATATTGTGTGTTGATGATGGGATTGCGTTCCGGGGTGGATGATAGAAATGGAACGCAACTTAACTAGTTCAATATTTGTCCACCTATCTCGTGGCGCTGCTGTTTCGCTCTCTCTGCCATTTTTACTGCAAAACTGTACGCGTCACATTTTATAATTCTTTTTCTTTTATTAATATAAAACTCAGTTATAATACAAACTCTCTTTATTTGACTAAACCCAATAGTACCATACTCTTGAAACAATTTAAATACCAGCGAAACGATTCATGCTGAACACATGATATTCGATGTTCTTTGTAATTTTCTAATGTTTATTGTTATTTTCTAATGTTTTTTGTTAATTTCTAATGTTTTTTGTTAATTTCTAATGTTTTTTGTAATTTTCTAATGTTTTTTATTATTTCCTAATATTTTTTGTAAGTTTCTAATGTTTATTATTTTCTAATATTTTTTGTAAGTTTTTCATTATTTTCTAATATTTTTTGCAATTTTCAAATGTTTGTATGGCAATAAACGACATTCTTATAATTTAGTTTTTATTTTTATTACACGAAATAAAATGAGAACACACTTTATATCTGTTAGGATCCGTAGCATACACAGACAATGAAACTTGACTGAATCAACGAAGAGTCAGGATCCGTATCAAGCACAGACGAACATATTTGAAACACACGCACACATGCACAACTTTCTTAGCTCGAAAAAAAAACTCATTTCAACAACCTAGTCTTTTTATAAACTGTTTTTGTAAATAATGTGGCACAATTACTGTTATTATTATGTATCGTAAGAAAGCCCCATTTTTGTAGATTATGTTCATGTGCCATCATTCGAAAATAGTCTATGGTAAATTGTATAAATGTTATTTTGAAACTAGGCCTACTTTGGCCGCCGGGTCTTCGTATTTACCAATGAATTAATATTTTTTAAAAATAAACTAAAGCATTTTGAATGTTGAAATGCAAAACTAAATATATTTTCTAAATAAATAACTAATCAACATCGGTTTACGCTAAGTTTTCACCAAGAAATCATCATGTAAAGTGGCGTTGTAAAAATGCGACTAACGGCGGAAACTTGCGGAAACGTCACACAGACGTGGGGTACAGTTTGTAGTAGTGTTCACACAGACCAAAGGTTAATAAGCGTTTATGAATAAGGCCATAAACCGCTTTCGTTCCATTTACTTCTTGCCTGCATCATACCCTGGTAGGATGATGCGCAGAGCCAACTTCAGTTCTTCATTGGTCTCGGGTTCGTATTTGGAAAGGTTATTGCGGCAGCAGGGGCAGGTCAGAGAGCTGGTGGTCTTGAAGGCTTGCTTTAAACATGTCTGGAATAACAGAGATAAGGAAGTTTGATTAATAACAGATATATTAACGTATTAGCAGTGCATAAAGTCCTATTTTTAACTCTAATTTCAATACATTATTACTTACAATGCAGAAGTTATGCTGACACGGGGTGGTCACAGGGTTTGCGGCAACTTCTTGACAAATGATACACAGGAATATCTGAGTAACATGTTCGATAAAACTCTGAAAGCACAATTATCACATTTTAATTATTAAAATATAAGTATATTTGCAAGGTGGTCAAGTCTCTTATCCGGTAAGGTTTTATCCAAATTCGTTTTGTAGTTTTTGTTTGTTAGAGTGAGAAACATACATACATACACAGATACAACCTCAGAAATTTTCGCATTTAAAATATTAGTAGGAGTACGATATTTTATTTCGTTGTTAATTTATACCGACGCACTGCTAGACAAACTCTACTACCTTTTAAGAGTACGTTAAGGAGCGGTCCTTACTCTACAGACACGAGATCTAACAGACTTATTGTCCGCCACAGGAATTTTTACGTCTGCCACAAACATCTGTCTGTTAAACCAAACAGTCTTGTTAGACTAATGAATTTGTTCTGACTACTAATTGTTAGCCAAAGATTGAAAATCACTACATAGCATAAAACAAAGTCTACACTCTTTGGTTTCTTACAAGAGTTAGAATAGTCTACATTCTACTTCATGTGGTCGATTTTCCAGACGAAAACGATTTCTTCTGAAGAAGAAAAAAAATTACCAAATCACTGAATCCTGTTCCTCAATGTAAGACGTTACCTTTGGTTGAAAAATAAGTCTCAATCAACTCCTTAAAAATAGAATATATTTGGTTGAAAAATAAGTCTCAATCAAACCTTAAAAATAGAATATAAATACCTTTTTCCCCATCTTCTCGCCTATCACAAGGCACTCGTCCCAGAGTTTTCCGTTAACCGTATCAGCGTTAATAGCGTCCGCTTCTTCCTTCGTAAGAATTGAGTCGGATTTCATCTCCATTTCGTCCTGCGAGTCGTTTTCGCCTCTCGGAGTGCCGATAGAGAACATTGCCTTTATGGACTTTGTCTTGGGGCTTTTTAGAGGAGATTTGGATGCTGTAATTAAGTAAAGTTTACTTTATTATCAATATTGCATGTTTCTAAATCAGCTTTAAAAAAAGCTTTTACCAGCACTACTTGGTTTTTTTTTGTTTTTTATCACCTATATCCCCGATTTCACCAGCTATCGTATTATTATAGTAGACATCCTAGTTTATACGTTTTATATGTATTAGGTTTAGATTTTGGTAATTAATAAATTGTATTAGTAATGGTACAGAAAATAATGTGTTAGCATTTATAACAGAAATGTATCATTGTACTGATATCTTCAGTGAGATGAGAGGCCTTTGCCCAGCATTGGGGCATTACAGGCTAGTATTTTACTTTTATGTGTAACAGCAAGTATAAAGAAAAAAACGTTATCCCATACATCTAGTCTTTCTCTTCGCTTCTGTATTAGCCTTGCGTTTCTTCGACGGCGGCGAGCAGTCCTCAGTGTCCGTGGAATGATTGCTCTCCCGAAGCGCGCGTTTCTTCTTACCCTTACCCGCGGACTTGCTTTTACTATTCTTCTCTTTGAGCGCTTTCTTCTCAGCTTCAGCCTCTAAATAACCGTCAGGGTACTGTGGAAGATATAATATTATTGATAAATTAATGATCATATTTGTTGACACAATATCAATCCGTTATATATGTAACCGTTAAGTAGCCTGGTGACTGGGCCCTGCTAGGATACGATAGGTAAGCAATAAAATGTGTGTGTTGTCGTTTTGTTTCCTATATAGCAAATCGGTAGAACCTTCTCGGTGAAACCTATTAGTACACATATGTACACAAACATTGCTCGTTTAAAGGTATAGGATATGGAACCACTATGACATTATATACCAAACTTGATACTGAATGTTAAACTCGGTTCGTACCACCTAATTTAATTTTTTACTATTTTGCAGCAGAAACCTTTTCTTACACACTTAGAAAACACTTCCTAAATCGTTTACACTTGAATTTCGTAAAGAAAAATAATGAACCCTTCCATCAAAATACAGATGGGTATATAAATCAATTGGAGACAAACTTGGAAGTTTACCAGACAAATAATATCTTCCGGAACCAATATTGATAGAAAAGGAAGTGTGTAACAAGAACGTATCTATTTGTTTGAGAACGCGATTTTCTCAGGACATACCAGTCCGATACGAACTTCTCTTTTTGAATTAGACAACCACATTCAAGAGGGTCATTTTCATCCCGAAATTCCCAAGGGAACGGGTACAAAGCGGGTCAGCTGCGGAGCGCTGTTAGTCATGTAATCTGTCTTACCACAATAGGAAATTGTTTTGCGCCAGACTCCCAAGGCGCAGGATTGGGATCGTCGCGTCGCAACAGATATTTCCACACCCTGTATCCGGACAGACCTTTTTCGGGGTAGTATTTCACCACTTTGTATATACCGTCGTATCTGAAACAAGATTTTATTAGGAAAACGTGAGATTGGTTGATTGAGTACTGTACAATTTAGAGAAGGAGTGTAATCAATTGGTTAATGAATGTTTAACATAATTTTGATGAAAAAGATTATAAACTCACAGACTGCAATATTCCACCGTTGGGCGAACGTTTCTCACTAATCATCATCATCATCATCAATCAATTATTAAAAGTTATGTTTTAATCAGGTGAATTTGTATCAGTTTCACTTTAGATTATGAATATACAATAGTAGAAAATATGGTTACCCAAATAATTTATTTTGAAAAATATGTGGTTATGTTAGTTCATTGCGATTATTAAGAAACATGCAGCTATGCCCTTACTGGGATTGGTAGAAAGCAGCATTTCTATCGGACCACTACCGTGCTTCGGAGAGCACGTTAAGCAGTCGGTTCCGGTTGTTTCAATCATGAGACCATGTCGTTAACTTTAGGCGGTCTAAAAACTCCGTCACCAGGGTTGGGCACTAGCCTACTCGAAATGAATGAATGAATGAACAAACCTTATCCCTTCTTTAGGCGCGTATTTAGGGAAGTGCTTCATCATCTTATAGGAGCGCACCACTCGGACCGGCTTGCCGCTGCGCCAATCATCCCCCGCGTCGCCCCCTTCTTCGTTTATCTGTTTCACTGCGCAGTTGCGGGCTAATGCTCTGCAAATATATATATATAAGTTTTAATTAATAAGCAAATTAATAAAAACTACAAGCAATTTCCATGTAAATCATCAATAGCCTTCAATTTTTTTTTGAGACTTGTCGGATTTTTTTTTGGTAATAAGACTATGATTATGGAGGTCTCACGAGAGGCCTTTGCCCAACAGTGGGACATTACAGGCTGATACTTTTTACTTTTAATGGAGGTCTGCTTGAACATTCAATATTAATCATATCTCCTTTTAAGTCACTAAATAATGTTTTAATTATTACATTTTCATTTTAAAAGCTAACATAAAGCTAGCAATCCCAACGATAATATCTGGGAATTATAAACTGCCTGGAAAACTAGAAAGGATCCCCTACAAAACCTTTCGCATGTGATTTGCAAACCAAGCGGAAACACGGGGAAAGCAACATAGCTTAGCATAGATATATTATATTGATAGATGGTTATACATGTGTACAAAGTATCTATAAATATTAACAGCTAGTTTCAAATAATTTATTTAATTAATCTTTCGGTTACCTTATCCGTTTCGTAAGATACCCTAATATGATAACAAAGAATTGATTAAGAGATTGTGTCATTGAGCATTTGAAAATAAAAACAATATGGAAATTGTTGGGACAGATTACATTTTTACATTTCAATGCGCTCGCATATACGAGTACTTCTTAGATTACTAAAGTGATAACATTAACTTTGTATTATGTTAATATAATATGCACCAACTAATGTTACTTAATAAGCTAACTAAGCAGTACTCCGGTATTATACCCGATTTGTGCCAGTTCCAGTTTGAATTTCGAGATGAAAAGTATGCCTCTAGACCACCGACACAATATGATCAAATCAAATCAAATATCAAACCATGACGGAGACGTTTATGCGATCCAAAAACTCCCAACAAATTCACTGTTTCTATCTCGAACCAAGACTAACTGAACTCGGTTTTACTGAATCAATTTAGAGATCTCACTTTAGCTCGTGAACTCTGATTAAGTTGAACTGATATATGTGGTTCAGTGTAACGGAAAAATTGGGGCTAAGAGGTCTGGTTGAAAAGCACCCTTAGTAACAAACATATAAAAACCCCTAAACACAGTACTAACTTGTTTTCTCTGGTCAGCGTCTGATCACAGGATTGTTCAGCTGTTCGCTTGTTGCCCGAGAGGTCGCGCCCGCCGCTGCCCGTGTACGTAAACTCATTGCCGTGGTCTACATCGTCTTCGTAACCACCTGGGTAGAGAAAAAAAGTAATAAGTTGTACAAGACATCGGAAATACATATATGTTCGTGTCTCAGTAGTATGTGGCTATCCATTACAAAAATAATTATTAACATCGGATCGGTAGTTTCAAAAGTTAGCGCGTTCAAACAAACCAACAAAACAAACTCTTCAGTTTTATTATATTAGTACCAATGTCAAATCCTAACTAATTCCTAACTAATATTATAAATACGAACTCTGTCTGTCTGTTACGCTTTCACGCCAAAACTACTGAAGCGATTTGAATGAAATTTGGTACACAGTTAGTCCAGAGCCTGAGAAAGGACATAGGCTACTTTTTATCGCGAAATTCCTGCGGGAACGGGTACAACGCGGGTGAAACCGCGGGGTGCTGCTATTACAGATATATAATAGACAAATACATCTTTCATGTTTTCTTACACATATTGTAAATCGCATAATAAAATGTCGCATACCTGATAGAACAATACTGTACGCTCCATCAACGTCTCTCCCATGGATACCAGAAACAGGCGGTCTATGGACTCCAGACTCTGAAAGCTGATAAACAAATATAATTTGTAGTAAGAATTTTACAATAGTACGTAGGTAAAAGGTAACTCTTTAACATCTAGGTAGTGACCTACCAAGACCAGACCAAGTGACAAGGTGCTAGTCGTACCAGCACCTTGTCAAGCACCTTGTCGAATTTACTTACTATTTTACCTAACCTATCATTTTTATACGAAAATTATTATTCATCGTTTTTTAAGATCAGAGTTCACTAGCATCAGTGGTAAGTAATTTCGTCTAAGTTAGTGACCAACCGTGGTATCGTAGTTTTTAGACCGCCTAAAGACCTCCTAAATGGTATATCGATTGAAACAACCACGACAGACAATTTGACGTGCTTTCCGAAGCATGGTAGCGCTCAGATAGGAATATCGGCAACCCATCCATCTAGGGGCCGAGCTGCTATGTTGCTTACCTTTGATTAGCGGTAAGAGGTTTACGCAAGTATCCGTCATTTGCGGCAATATGGCGCCCGTTTAGTAAAGCATTCGATAACTAACTCATATGTTATAGATAAAAAATATTCAGATAACTCATAAAATAAAACAGAAATCTATTTGGTTGTTCCTTCCTTTATTGTGCGTATGTGTGTGTAATCCATAAACTTTGCAATCGGTGTAAGCGCTGATAAGTGCTTCGGTAAAGAGACGAATTTGCGTGGACACTGATCTGTGCTTCGAGGATCGCGCTAATTTTGCGTAAGCACTGATCAGCGCTACTATACAGGATGTTTGTATAAATGAAACTCAATAATAGTTTATAAGAATAGATGAATTTATTTACTATATATGTAATTTTGTTTATTGGACGCGCGTTCCCCTTCAATTTCTTTGTGTTCCGGAAAATGATTGACACCATTGGTCAACCGTTCACAAAGAGTTGCGCGTCCGAGGAGTTGATGATGTGTCATTTTTTAATATATGCTCCTCTGCTAACGCGTACCGAAATTGCCTGTGTGTTAATTTTTTGCCTTGGCCAATGTTGGAGCAGTAAATAATGTAACTATTTAATATTCTTATATTTAATCATCTTTTAAAAACTTTAATATACCTTTTACTGCCACGTTTCCGCTCTAGGAGATAACTAGACAGTTTTTGATCTTTTAGATCGACCCCTCCCATAAAACAATTATAGTTTTCTACAACTACCGGCTTAAGAATATGTTGGCCAGCTCGGCGACCTTGCACAAGGCTAGGATCGTGAAAAGTAGACACTGTGGTGACCAATTTCACATCTTTCCACGCAGTAACTGCTACATCACCACAGTGTCTACTGACAACGGCTCCACGTGCCATTCGCCGCTCGTTCAGACGTTTTATCTCGACAGGCGTATTATTGCGGCGTCTATTTAACGTCCCGACGACATCCGTATTCCGGGATTTTAAGTAACGGGCCAGCTCCACGGAGTTTTAGAAATTGTCTATATATAATGTATGCCCTTTATTGATGTAGTGTTCCATCAACTGCAGCACTATTTTGGCGGTACTACTATTAAAGCCGCTAATAGTTTGGGACGGAGTAGTACCCTTCCCAGTATATATTATAATTTTTAGAACATATCCGCTTACCGCCTCACAGAGTTTCATAACTCTTTATACCGAATCTTGCTGCTTTGGTCCGGATACACTGAACCCAACTCAGTCGTCCTTTCCAAAGCAGCAAGGACTCGTCAATGGAAAGTTCTCTGTGAGGCTTGTAAGCGGAAGCTAATTTATTGTTTAAATATTTAACCAGGGGAGTAATCTTCGCTATCTGCGACTGTCAAGAATATAATCATTATCCGTAAAATGTAAAAATTTCATTAAAAGGTTGAATCTGTCTTTAGACATGATGGCCCGAAACTTTGGCATCCCCATTAACTCGTCCTCCAATATTCGTCCACCCGGCCACACCAATTCCCATCAAAATAATTACTGCAATTAATCGGTATATTTCCGAAACGGACGTCTCCACCCAATCGTTAAATCGAGATTTGGCGGAGATGCCCGTTTCGTACTCTGAGGCTTGGACAACGTTTTGCCAGGCATATAAGTTTGTTTCGGCTACTATGTTTTCTAGAAGTGGTTGGTCCCATATATGACAAAATATGTCGGGTGGTGATGTACGTTCAATTATGGGACCAACCACTTCTAGAAATGGCTCTCTTCTACCCGTAAATATAGAATAGTCTTCGCTCCAAACAAAATGTTCGGACGGAGCATCACCATCCTCTACATCCTCGGACTCTAATATATTTAGGAGCTGTTCCTCGGTGACGTTCTCTTGCTCTTGTTCATCACTGCCAGAGTCATATGCCAGAGCTTGGGCCAGCCCACCATCTAATATTTCGTCATCCTGATAAAGAATACAGCCATAACCAAACATGCACACACACCAAGGTTAATTCAAGCGGGCCTAATTTAACATACCATTCTCGTTATAACAATCGTGCTGTGTCTCGACCTAGCGAAACCAGCACTGAATGTGGTAGTATATGGTCGCTCCCATTACCATCCTCTGCTCGCATCTTATCAAAGCAATATCCAATAATTGATACCCCAAATGTTAGTAACGGTTTAAAGTTGATCACTAGCCAGTTTAGTAGTTTTCGTAAGTCATAAAACACATATTATGTAATGAAACATTGATACCCAAAACATTCAACAAAAGCACAATTAGTGTAAAATTACTTACATTTTCATTATCATCACCGAATGAAAGTCTTCGCGGTGTTATTTGAGTCATATCGATATACTCTATGCCTTCTCTAACTTGGACACTTTCCGGGCGCCATGGCTGTAACAAAATAATATTTTTTACTGGATAACCGTAAACATGTACAACGTAATTATCAGTTATTTTCGATCCATAACAGCTAATTTATATTTTTACTAATAGTTATGTCACACTCCCCTTATAATAAAAAATAAATAAATATAGAAACTTACACGAACTCGGCCAGAGACAGTTATTTCCATGAGAAACTCGTTGTTCCCCACAACGAGTGATCCCTGTGGAGTTCTCTGGACTTCAAGAACGCGTATTAGCTGCGAAGCTGAAGTACAGGCGCATTGTGGAGAATCCATTTTTTTCTTAAAATTCGAATAAAACAGGATTAAAAATTCGAATAAAATATTTAAAATCGATTCAAGAGTTTTCGTAGTGATCGGATAAGAAACATAAAAAAACCAAATATAATCGAATTAAAAAAAATAAAAAATTATCTGGACAATTCAAGGTCAAATCCAATCCGAAAAAAACAAGGTTGCGGCTATGTAACATAACGAACTGATTTCCCCACAGCATCCTGTATAACCTAATGGCGCGATGCAATTCCGCGTACACATACACCAAAGCAGCCATCTTGGCATGCGTATGTGTGCGTGTGGTTTGTCTTAATGTGGGAAAAATACGTTATTTTATAAAAATGTTCCGATTGAATTGACAATATGATGTAATATTTATTTGCGCAGTAAAAGTATCTATATAAATAACATAATTTATAATCGTACTAGTATCTAGAAATTAATGAAAAGTTTCAAAGTAAAAAACCTATTCGTAACGGTTCCACAACGCACGACACTTTGAAGAGAGATTATTCAAAATAAGTAATGAATCAAAAGGTTTTTCCAGCTATAATAAATTGAGCATAGTTTCTTATATAACAAAATATAATAAAGTATTACGATTACTTACCTATTTATTAGAAATAATCCAAAAATAAACAGGTCACTTGGTGTTCCAATAGTGCCGCGGGACGTCGAACAAGCATCGAAATCGAAGTGATTTATAAAAAAATGTCTTAGGGTTTCATTCTATAACTGACGTTTTAAAGGATTCGTTCATTCATTAGGAATCTTTAATTAAAACTATTTAGACCTTAATCTAAAGTATTATATATTAAAATTCTTTAAAAGTTGTCGGAGGTAATCCGTGCTCTGATCAGTGCTTCAGCTGACAATGGTATAGTATAGACACTGATGATCAGTGCTTCCGCTGATCAAAGGTTTAACAAAGGCAATGATCTAAATCGCTTAGTAAACCGTAGACCACCAATGTTATTGATGCGGATCGATCTCGAAAAGTGACCTTTACTGTCTCAATGCGTAAAAATATTGAAACTGAATAGTCTTTACCTGTATTCTGAATCGCCAACACATGCCAACTTCAATGCCTGGTATCGGACCGAAATGATTGGCGGGCATCGCACATGTTTTTGTCTTACCTAAAAACACATTTACATGTTACAAAACAAGAGATACAAAGCAATAGTCAGAAAGTTTGCTGCACAGCGAAGCCCTGTTGATCGCTGAAGATATAAGTACAGTGAGGAGGATAAGGTGTAATTATACTGTTTAATTTGCTTGGGTGGTAACCTCGGCTATGATTTTACTAACAAATTGGTACTGAATTAACATTACTGGAGGACTAAGTTAGTATTAGCCTGCTATATCTCAGTGTAGGACCAAAGCTTCTGAGATCACTGAAGATATCAGTATACCAACAGACTAATATGTTGATCCATGGTATAGCAAAGACAACATTATAATCACACTTTCCCGCTGCAGGGCGGGAGCGAAAATGTTGAGTTGTTTTAAATGTAACTCGTAAACAAGTTTCGCTTGACACGGGAAATTAAAATACACGGACAAATTCACACACGGTTAGTTAGATCCAAACTAATGGGTGTAAAGGACCTAACTGCGAATATTTAAATACCAGAAACTTAGTGATTCCTTCATTCTCTATTACTAATTGAAATCGGGTCAGTGATTAGTGATTTTAGTAAAAGCAAAACGGACCATGCATTTCTAAAACTAAGTATTGATCTTATGTATAAATTTATTCGCTTTTAAAATGCTAAGGGCAAAGTTTGGGCCAGTAATATCGAATTGCAGGGCGAAAGTTTCTACACAGAATTAAAATCTTTAGAGTAAGGAGTATTCGCATTAATAATTGTAATTTCGCATTTATGATACCACCAGCAATATCCCGCAATTTTCCCGCTCTGTATTTGCTCCCTTACGAATTTCAGGATGAAACTACTTCACAGCAATATTAATTTTTATCTTTTTCATGAAATCATAAATCCGTTCAGTAGTTTGCGTGAGAGAAAGACTAACATCTGTCTTTAAACCATGTGTGTTAATGGTTTTTAATAGTATTACTTAGAAAAACAAGAGTATTTTAACTACTATTAAACAACTTAACATTAGAACAACTATTGATTGACCTATACTTAGATCCCACTACAGAAGCAAGGACTGTATTTAAAAAGAAGAAAGTATTAGCCTGTAGTATCCCACAGCTGGGCAAATACCTCTCATCTCAAAATTTTAGTACAGTGAGTAGAATGTTATAATCACCACGCTTGCCTACTGCGGGTTGGTGATCAAACCCGAGCCCTACTGGAAAATTTAATAGAAAACATGTTATCGCTCGACCCAGGAATTGAACCCGCGCCTTGTCTTGAGAAGCAAATACAATTAATACCACAATAAATTATAAGGATTAGGTAAATCAAATTTGTCTTAGAACACAAGGAAATGTTTTTTAAATCAATAAATCAGTTCGCTATGTAAGACCGATAACAATTCGTTTAACTGTATCATTACATCTCACACTACATTCGCCTAAACTATTTATTTTACAGGCCAATTGGATTTAACTTGCAACCTCACTCAATCTAACTTATCAAATAAAACTCGCTTCGGTTATAATCAATTACTTAAACAATACTAACCAACACAAGCCATTCCTCTTCCCCAATCTCTATTACTTTTCCCAGCTTTCTTTGTCTGTTTGGCAGCTCCCGGGGCTATGACGTCATTGGGATCTCGCTTACAAGTAGGACAATACCAGTCTTCATCGGGTAATTCCTTTAGTGGAGGCTTTAGACAACCCATGTGGAAACCTTTATTGCATTCATCGCAAAGAACTATCTGGAAGAGACAAGTGAATAATAGAGTTAAGTTAGGATTAGGTAGTAAGTTAGGTAGGTTAGCGGCCACTGTGGTTGGAGTTTTTATATATTTAGAGTAGTGAGAGTAATATAGGGTAAAGAATTGGCCATTAGGATCGTACAGAGCACTTGACCTTAAACAATAATTAATGTAAAGGACATGAACATTTGGGCAAGCATTAGGTAAATCTCATTAGTTATAAATCCTGCTCAGAAGACCAAGCAAGGCAATGGCAAGATACCATTCATAATAACAAGGCCTCTGGGGAAAAGTTTATAATTAGTTTTTGTGTCTAATGGAAAAAATATAAACAAACTATGTGTATAACTTAAATACAAATGTTAATTATTAAGTGTACCTTCTCTGGAAACTCTTTCCCGGAACAAATGTAGCAGCCACAATCCTTACAGAGCGCGTCTTCATCGTCTCGGCATGTTAAACAATTTAAAGGCAAAGATCCTGGAAAAGAATACAACACAATGATTTCTGAACAATAAATTAAATCTACATATCTAAACTAAAATAATTTTGGTACAGGAAATAACAAAATAACATTTATAACGCCAAAAATCATTGGGAGTCTGAAAGTCCAAATAGAATATTTTTCATCCCAAAATATCCTCGGCAACGGGAACAGCCCAAGTTAAACCGTAGGACCCTGCTTGACTTGTAGCAATTTGGCAAAATTATAGAAATCGTGATAATCGTCGCATTATTCTACCAGACACTTAATAAGTAAAATTTTTACCAAACTTAAGAAAAGAAAAGCTGCAAAGAAACTGGCTTTCAAATGATTCACATCAAAATCAGTCCATCCGTTTGAGAGCTACGAGGCAACAGACTGACACACACAGACATCGACATCAAACTTAAAACACTCCTTTATTCCGTCGGGGTTTAAAAATAGTTGTATTTGGTTAGTCTTACGTTTTTCCATGGGAGTAGCCATCATCTTCTTGTACTCGTCTGTCCGTTTATCAATAGGTACTACTTCCTCAACAGCATATATCTTATCTTGTACTTTAACTTTAGTGTCATTCTGCGGCACCGCATCAGGTCCAAGGAACAGTGTCCCGATGAGCTCATAACTTATGCGTTGCTTCTTGATTTCAGATACTTTGAAGTCATACCTTAAATAAATTATTACATTGTTTAATCAAAATACTATTTTACATTGAGGTCAAGTAACTAATGAAAACATAAATTGCGTTCGCTGAATATATTTTCACCTAAATTATACTAAAACGAACATGCCCTGCTCAATATGACTTATGAGTTTAACTCAGAAACATCATAATAAGGAAAGAAATCACCCTTTTGAAGAGTTTTTAAAATCTGCTAAATGAACTAAAAATCACTGCAGTGTATTGACCTCTCACTGGAACACTTTGTAAACTCTAGTTTTTCTTATTTCTAATGTGGTTGATTTCCCAGTCAAAGAAAATTAGAAATAGGTCTAGTGATTTCTAGGCGATCTAAAAACGCCGACTCCAGGGTTGGCCACTAACCTACTTGAAATGAATGAATTAAATAATTCCATTCTTGCCCCATCACTGATCCCTTTCCATCAGTGGAAGAAGTTGTCTTTGATAGAAAATCAGTAAAAGTTTGAACTTCAACTCTTGTGAAAATAAAGATTATACAATATCTATAATCCGGTAGATATAATGAATATGATTGTTATCCTTACCAATACCCCCGTTCGTGCACATCCTCTGTGTTATGGTTCAGCATTACTTTCTGGCCAATTTTGAGATGTTGCACATCTATCACAGTTCTGGCTCGCGGTCGGATTTCTTTTAATTTACAGTAATATGATTCGTCCTCCCTAGAAATAGAAGATTATTAATTAATCTATCTATATATATAAAATTCAAAGTCCTGACTGACTGATAATCAACGCACAGCCTCAACCGCTACACCTAGAACCATGAAATTTGGAAGGAAGGTTCTTCAAGTGACGTAAGTGCACACTAAGAAAGGATTTTTGAAAATTCTACCCCCAAGGGGATAAAATAGGGGATGAAAGTTTGTATGAAACTTTGTCAATTTTAAACCGATCGGGCTGAGACTTTGCATGCATGTAGTTACTATGACGTAGGCATCCTCTAAGAAAGGGTTTTGATAAATTCTACCCCTAAGGGGATAAAATAGGGGATGAAATTTTGTATGAAACTTTGTCAATTTTAAGCCGATCGGGCTGAGATTTTGCATGCATATAGCTACTATGACGTAGGCATCTTCTAAGAAAGGATTTTGATAAATTCTACCCCCAAGGGGATAAAATAGGGGATGAAAGTTTGTATGAAACTTTGTCAATTTTAAACCGATCAGGCTGAGACTTTGCATGCATATAGCTACTACGACGTAGGCATCCTGTAAGAAAGGATTTTGATAAATTCTACCCCCAAGGGGATAAAATAGGGGATGAAAGTTTGTATGAAACTTTGTCAATTTTAAACCGATCAGGCTGAGACTTTGCATGCATATAGCTACTACGACGTAAGCATCCTCTAAGAAAAAAATTTGATAAATTCTACCCCCAAGGGGATAAAATAGGGGATGAAAGTTTTTATAAATCTTCTTATCACGAAACTTAATGCGGCAGACTAAATTCCACGCGAGCGAAGCCGCGGGCAAAAGCTAGTATAATATAAAAATGAAACCCGTTTTCCTTGGTCAAGGCATCACGCGTGAATGGCTGGACCGATTTCCACGATTTTGCATTCGTTGGAAAGGTCTCGGGCTCCGTGAGGTTTATAGGGAATAAAAATCTCAAAAAATTCCCACGGGAACGGGGGCGCTGCGGGTGAAACCGCGGGGCACAGCTAGTTTATTATAAAATTGCATCAGAGCAGGACTAGCATTTTGTTAAGTGTGTTATTTTAACATTATTATATAAACAGATCACCAACTTGAAGTAGGTAAGCATGGTGATACCACATTTAAAAACAAACTTAACATATTCTTAAATTCTTGGAAATCTCTTAAATAAACGTAAAATAAACTTACTCTCCCACAAGCTTGACTTTGAACAACAAATTCTCTTCCACATTAGCAGTGTCCTTAACCAAATCATCACTTTTAATCTTAATCTTAGGTGTTTTACTAAAATATTTAGCTATACCCCTTTTTGGTCTAGAATTGGTATCGGGTGGTTTATTTTCTAGATCATTGTCCCCATTTTGCTTCTCATCTAAACTTGTATTAGTATCATCTAGGGAGATGTCGTGTTCAGTGATTGGTGCATTAGGATCTCGGACTATTTGCTGAATGGTGCCTTCGAACCAAGCCCCTTGTTCACGGTCTCGCATGTCTATGAGATCACCGACAGCATACAGTTTGCTTGTTGCATCTGAAATATTTTACAAATTTATACTATGCAGTCTTTATAACTCTTTCCTGACGTAAAAAAAAATATTGAGATAGGATCTTCAACCACTTAAAAAAAAGAGGTTCTCAATTCAGAATTTGTTTATGTATGTTTTTGTTCAGGTAAATTACTGCCATCTATTCTTAGAATTTTATACATTTATACCTATGTATATACACATTTTAATAACATTTTAAGGTAATAAATACTTTTACAACAAGTCTATAGGGACTGGACCGAAAGAAATCAAGAAAATTCCAAAATTATATGTAGAATCAATTGAGGCAAACCACCTATACAGTTACACTATAACTCAGGTTACTGTTAACACATATCATTCTATAACTTAAGTCATCATCATAAATTTAAGAGCAAAGCTCTTGTCTGTGAATCCGATGCAGATTTCTCCATCTATTCCTATTCAGTGTAAGCTACTTCACATCTCTATACAACATGACAGACACTTTTGCTTTAATCTGACTCATGTAACTGATTCTAGGCTTTCCCCTACCTCTCTTTCCTTCAACTTTACCTTCCATATTATTTATGTATCTGTCATGTCGTATGAGATGTCCTATCATCTTCCCTCTCATATTTTCTATTATCTTAAGTATTGATCTACTCTCTCTCACTAATTCTAATACTTCTGCATTTGTCATCATTTCAGTCCAACTTATATATCTTCAATATTCTCTCTTTTATCACATAATATCCGAGAGGTTGTTTGGTGATAATGTTTGTTTAAACTTTTTACCTTTGTACTCTACTTTAATTTCCTCTGACTTTTCTTCCTTAACTTGTGATTCTTCCTTCTGCTCCTTGTTCGCTGTCTCCTCCGGTTGGATGCGGACCATTAGCTGAATGACATCATTGATTTTGATGTTGTAGTCATGGAATGTGTAGCCGTTTTCGAGCTGGAAGGAATCATATTGAGGTTGAATGATGTATAATGGGCTGAGACGTACTGTCATTCAAAAGTATGTCAGTGTGGTAAGTAAGCTGGAGTAGATTAGGAGCTGTGCGAGTGTGGAGATATATGAGGCTTATAATTACTACTTTATAGTTTAGTACTAGCAGCGCCCCGCGGTTTTACCCGCGTTGTGCCCGTTCCCGTGGGAATTTCGGGATAAAATGTAGCCTATAACCTTCCTCGATAAATAGACTATCTTACAGTGAAAGAATTATTCAAATCGGTTCAGTAGTTTCTGAGATTAGCGCGTTTAAACAAACAAACAAACAAACAAACAAACAAAACAAACTCTTCAGCTTTATAATATTAGTATAGATTTGTGTACCACAATGGAAATGAACAAGTTTTGGTCTTGGACCAAAACTTGGACTACTAGGAGTAGTTTGAATTTTACCTACCAATGCAATGAACCCTGCAGGGAGAAGTTAATCAGTGTATAAGACAGCTATGACTCTAGTATATTCATTGTTCCAAGTGTTAAAAGTTTATATTAAAGGTTACCAAGGTAGTATTTCAAATTTGAAAGGAACTGTCTTCACTACATAGTATAAAACAAAGTCAATATCCGCTGTCTGTCTGTCCCTATGTATGCTTAGATCTTTAAAATTACGCAACGGATTTAAAAGCGGTTTTTTTTTAAATAGATAGAGTGATTCAAGAGAAAGGTTAATAAGTATAAAAATTCCCGAAATTCCCACGGGAACGGGCACAACGCGGGTATATGTATCCCAAGATATGAAATATACAAAATAATAATGCTCGATGGCGGGTCTCTTATCCGGAATTCTTTCCCACATTATATATACATAAATAATAAATAAATAAATAAAAATAAAAAACATGTTCATTGCCTTTTTCAAGAAAAATCTTACAGAAAACATAATTAATTGAACACAAAACTAAATCTAATATTACTTAAAATAACTAATTTTGAATAGACTCTAAAAAATAAATAATAATAACTAAAAAAAAAGGATTACGGAATAAAAAGGCAAATGGTGGGAGGCTCAGCTTGTGCTGGTCGAAAGGATTTCGTACAGCGTGCTGTTTTTTAGCTGCCACCAGATAACCCAAAGATTAATTTGGTATGAATGTTTCAGATTTTCAGCAGCAGTCTGCCTTTTCAGTAGTGCATTTTTATACTTTGCTTTAAAGCTTTTTATGTTAAAAACTAGACCTCAAGGGAGGCGGAAGATCGTTCCAGATTTCCGCAGCTAAGTATCTGAAACAGCTTTTATATCGAGATGTGCTATGGGTAGGAATTCTGAGAAGATTTTCAGTTCTAGAGTGCATACTTCTTTTGGTAAGATCTTTAGTCCACGGTTACTTTTCGTACAGATACTCCTGTTTCTTATTATAAACTACTCCGTGTACTGTGCATGCATATAGTAAGTATCTCCTCGCCTTCATGTTGAGGACACCGAGCTTGTTCAAATACGGAGTAATGTGACTTCTTTTTGGTACATCTATGGAATATCTGATACATGCTTTTTGAACCCTTTGTATTGCCTTCTCCTGCTTTTGGTTAAGTCGAGGGCCATATGTTGAACTACAATAATTAAAATGCAACAGAACCAATGTTTCACTTAACTTAAGGCGAAGATTTTTGTTAATAACTATATGGTCTAATTCTGTACAAAGTCTTTAATTTAAAAAAATCGAATCTAATTTTACTATTAACATGTTCTATGAATTTTTGCTCACTATCTAAGCTAGGGCCTCAATTAAGTTAATTACAACATTAAATAGAACATCCCGATTTTCCCATTTGAAATTTTGATTAGGTACCCGAAGCGAAGCGAGGGCTGTTGCAAACAAAGCTAATTATGATATGGTAACAGTACTTATAGCATAACATACAAAATATTAGATTAAAATACTAACCAATTTGCCGCCATAAAACAAACGTTGCAATTTCGGTTCTATGTCGAATTTCTCCTTTAAAATTCTTCGGAGATTCTCAATCTTAGTCAATTTAGAATCTACAACTACAATTGCCTCGGGTTTACCGAAATATCGTACTCGAACATGCATATTGAACGAAGTCCGAAAATGTTTGTCAATAAAACTATTTTACGCTAATTCTCACAGCACTTCACGCGTTTCTCTTGAAATCTCGCACAAAATCAGTTAATATGTAAAAAAAATTCAACTTATGATTTTAACATATCCACATGACACAAAGATGAAATGGCGCGAAAATCGCGAAATTGTGTGGTTTTTTTTGTACTAGTAGATACTAGATCTTTTGGGACAATGTCAACTCGTGGTCTGTGATGTCAACGTTGTACTTCAAATAATGTTGCTATTGTAATAAACCTACCCATTAGGTAGTAAAATAGACAATTCACTTTAATTCAATTCAATTTTTGTTTGATGGCTTCTGCTGACATTACGTCGCAATTCCGCTAGTGTCAAGCAGATTTAGACCTAAAACAAGACAAACACAAATATGTACATATACGTTACAAATATAAGACAAAAAACATTATTATCGAGACTGCTCAACACAACGACAAGTGGGAATATACAAGAAATATTTACAGATTTAATTTATTAGTATTTATTTACATATCACTACATAGTAGTATAAACAAAGTCGCTATTTGTCTGTTTGTTTGTTTGTCTGTTTGTCTGTATGCTTAAATCTTTAAAATTACGGTGCGGTTTTTTGCGATGCGGTTTTTTGTAATAGGTAGAGTGATTCAAGAGGAAGGTTTAATGTAAAAAAAATCCCGAAATTCCCACGGGAACGGGCACAACGCGGGTAAAACCGCGGGGCGCTACTAGTTATATTTAAAGAGGAAGGAAGAGTGGATAGAAGACATTGAATGGAGGTAGGACGGGGGATATCATCGGGGAGGGAACTGTACAGGGAATAGCGTTGACGGGGGCAGTTGAAGAAAATGTGGTCTAGAGTTCCGTCCTTTAGACCGTGCGGGACAGACCGTTTTTTGGTGAAAATTACCAATTTACTCTTCTCTTTTTTGGGGAATATACAAAGATACAAAGGAAATTTAAGGAATTCTGGCAGAGACTATATTGAGGAACCCCTTCCTCAATATATCCTCCGATTGAAAAGGAAATGGGATTTGGGAGTAGTTATGTGACTTTTTAATAAAAAGGGCACAACCAGCATATCCATCGGCACGGTCATCCCGCAGACAGGCTTAACCCGGGATCCTATACTTGGACCCAGGGACCAGCCAAGTCTCCGAGATGGCCGCTACCGATGGTGAGTATTTGTTAAGAAGGGAGTATAGATCTGGCCTTTTTGGTTTGATGCTCCCGCAGTTCCATTGAAGGACGGTTGTTGGAGCCATGACTGGTGGTAGGGATGAATTGGGATAGTTGGTGGGCAACGTGGGACGGTAAGGAGATTTGGTTTTGCGATAGAAGTTGGATTTATTGAAAAATAATGAACTCTAGATGCACCAATTAGATTATGTGTTTCCATAGAATTTCCATCAAATAAATAATAAATAAACAAGTGGTGCGAGGCGGAGTGAAGCGGTACGGTGTGGTGTGAACATGAAAGAGCTTAATGACATATTTTTTTTAAGTTTTTTAATAATAAATAAATAAATTATAGAAATATAACATAAAAAGTATTGCCACAAAAAATAGGAAAAAGACATTCACAATTTTACTTAAAGCTAATAAATAATTAAGCAATGCGAGTATATCTTACATTTGGCGACCGGCGCGCTTAGTCCGGTACATAAAAGTTATTTTATAAAATAATGATATGATAAAATAATGAAGAACCTAAATAGCAAATAAAATTCCGTCAAAATCCGGGTGGAGTAGAACAGCTAATAGGCAATCATCGCACTCAGGGCAATAAAATTAACGATCCAATTAAGAAGTTCCCATAGCAAAAACGATAAACGTAGTGAAAAATTGTTACACTATTTTGTTTTGTGTCTGACAAAATGTTACTTGCAACTTTTTTGTCCACTGCTATATTTTTACTAAACAATTTCAATGTTATTCGCTGTAGTGGTATTCCATCGCTGGTAAATTATAAATAAAATCTAAAAACAACTTTATTTTCTTCTTCTTCTTCGTGTCGATGGCTCAAAAATGTATAAATTCAAATAAGCCCGCTCCAGTGTGCCCTACGCCCTTGTCGTTGGCGCACATGAGGACACTTAGGGCGCAGCTTTGAAGGTTCAAGAGGCAGGTCAGAACGTGCTGTATGGTCTGTTCAGGTGCCCCGCAATCGCACTGCGTTTGACATGGATCTATCATTTCAAACTACTCAGTACTATTTTCATTACTTTATTTAATAACACGTAACATATTATTTTGGTAACATACAAAAAATTATGACAAATTTCCATGAATTGTATGTTTTAGCACCCAGTTCTAGTTGCCCGTTCGGCGATGGATTGGATGCCAAGTCGTGTAAACTCGTTATATTCTGATGTTGGTGCTTGGAGTGGTAAATTTGTAAGTAACAATGTTATAACTACATATTTTGGTTTTTATTTAAATATTTGCTTGTCTTTATCATGTTAAATCCATTCCATGAATTTATATTTAAAATTTAATTAATATGAAAATAACTAACATAGTAAAATATTTTCAGAGACCGGTTATGGATGAAATAGAATCTGACGAAGCACTCAGATTTTATCAATTTTTAAATTATCTGGATGGTGGGAGTTTTGGGACTGGTAAGAGTCGTGATTATATTTTTTATGTTAATAATTATGGTAAAGGTTAAGGAGTTGAGGAAAAATGACCTGGTTTTCACTTTGTAGTAAATAAATTTGGATGGCTTGCATTTCCTTAAATTGTAGGTCCAATAGATGAATTTGTGGATGCCATGACCAGATTAGCAAATTATATGAAGCAGCAAAACAGTAGAGAAACTCAAGCTCGTGGTATGCGAGAACTGGAAGCGTTAAATGGAGAAAAAGGTAATTATAATGAAGAAATAAAAAATAATAATGATGCTTGCAGTGGAAGATCTTGCTGAGTCAATAAAATGTATATCATGTTTTTTTTAGGAAATAGCATTAAAACTATATTAGAAGTGAGTACTTTGATTATGAGGAAAAAACGTAAGTTCTTTTGTACTGGAGAAGTGAAAGAACCCATTGTTAATAACAAGATTATTTGCAAGGTAATAATTTTACTCTTACATTAATACCATCATGCACTCACGACGCTTATTACTTTACAATTTATTAATTGGTATTGTAGGACCGTATTCTTCTGCCGATTGCGGGATCATCGTGTAGAGATGCAATTATGTACTGGCACCCTGATTTAACTGAAGAACATTATTGCGTGGGTGCACTTGAAGCTAGAAGTCCCGTGCATATTATGGACATGGAAGGTGTGTATGTATAAAGATGACCCTTTCAACTGTTATGAAAAAACACGCTGAAGAAACTCACCAACCAGTAGGGGAAAATAACAAGTTATGGCAACTGGCGAGTAGTGTACATAAAGCCCCTCCCAGACGGGCCATACTTTTGATGAAATATGTGGCCACAAAATTGCCGACTATATCCCGGCAATACTAAAAACATTTTAATGCAGCATATGGCTGGAAAATGTTTATCTCGGCAATATTTCTGATGCAGTATATGGCTCAATATTTTGTCTTTACATGGGCCACATAAAGATGTAGTGAATACTCCTTTCCTATCGGTAAAACTCGGAACAACGATAACACCCGAATGGTGCCGATGTGTCTATGAATTACTGTATTATTAAATTACCTGTAGGCATGGAATTAGTAAGTACTACCCATGGACTTATTACTAAGTAATAAGTCCATGGTACTACCGTACAGTACTTACTAATTCCATGCCTGTAGGTATCAAATAAATCGCATACTTTATTTATCAATGCCAAATGTCAAACTGCCCTTTTGACGATGATAAACACGAACATAGCTACTCTACTCGAACGAATCGCGGCAAACTTCACGTAGCATGAAAAAGGGACGCACTTATGCCGTAAAGCGAGACAACAATAAAAGTGGCTGAGAAATATTGCAGTATTTTCGATTGCGAAGCGAACTCTCCGGCCATATTGCCGAGACCCTAAACATTCATCGGCCATACTAAAAATATGTGACAACATATCCCGGATATACTAAAAATATCGCAAAGTGTTGCAGAGTCTGGCCGTAAATGATGGCTGATGATGCCGGCCACACTATTGCAGCTAAACATTTTCGTGAAAATATGGCCCGTCTAGGAGCCCCTTAACACTCACTTTATTTCAATATTTTCAGGTGAAATGTTTTGCAAAGGCGACGACTATTCTAAACGAGAATATCTACTGGCATGTGACTTTTATGAGGATCAGGAATCACCTGTAGCAGATCTTTTACAATATTATCCTGATCCAGATCCTGAAATGATGCCAAAACTATTTTAAATCTTAATTTTAATAAACATAATATTATTATGTCGTGGGGTGATTTCATTTCACTTTTTTATAATAAGGTGTAGGATAGAATAGAGATTCTTTGCGAGGAATATTTTGTCTCTCAAGGCAAAACTATAATGTTATTTTGTACGTGGCTACGTACGAGCCGTTTTAGCGTAATGTACATAATAATTAAAAATATATTAATGTACGCAAGTTACAATTCAATTCAATTCAATTTATTGGCACGAAATTCCATATCGCGAGTTGCGAAAGGGGGCTAGACGGAAAAAAGGTAACGACACTTTTTAGGCCAGAGAGGGACAGACAGAGAAACTTGCGCACGCCAGGGAGAGACAGACAGAGAAACATCTGCGAGAGAGACAGACAGAGAAACATGCGCGAGAGAGACAGACAGAAACATGTGCACGCCAGAGAGACGAAACATGCGCGCCGCGCATGTTTCTCTGTCTGTCTCTCTCTCTCTCTCATGCTGGGGCCACACCTATCAGCCACGTTTCACCATGGAGGTATATGAACTATTAAAGGTTACCATTAAACAAATACTTAACAAATTATAAAAAAATCAGGGGTAACAATTATTGGACGGAGAGTAATACATAAATATATAACAAGTTATTTTTATTCTAATAAATAATCATTAGTTGAGCAATAACACTTAGATATTAAATAAGTTTGAACAAATTGACGTTATATTTTTGAGATCCTTTGGTAGTTTATTATACAGGGCGTCCCACGGCCATGCCACATGGAGGGATATTGTAGATAGAACATTTTACTGAAAGAAGACATTATTTTAATTTCAAAAACAATTTTAACTGCATTCATAGATTTTTGAATAATTACACGTTTGAAACGGGAATCGAACCCGCTACACGAAAAAAAAATCACCCTGTAGCTTTATCATACCGATCGAAAGGGTTCATCAGAAGGATTATTTTTTGCTAAATAACATAACGTCAGAAATAAAAGGAAGACCATGAACTTTTTTAATACAAAATTAATCAATTTATCAAATGCTCAAAATATCTCCCCTCCTGTTGAATACAAAGTTGCACTTAAAGTTTGAAAATGGAACACATTTGAATTATTTCTATGTTATGTCCTTACGGCAATGTTAGTACCTCTTCATTAATCTGAACGAAATTCCACGTCAAATGTTAAAATTCATGGTCTTCCTATAAATAGGAGGATATAAATAGGAGAATAAATAGGAGAGGGCCTAGTATACTATCTTGTGGTACTCCATATTTTTGTAGTTCCATGGTTGATTAATAAGTTTTGGTTATTTTGCTATGTTTACAAATTCTGTTTATGACTGTATATTGGTATCTATTGCTTAAATAAGATTTTATAAGTTCTAAGGCTACACCTCTGACTCCATATTTTTCGATTTTTTATATATAGTAACAAAATGGTAAAATAAAATCTATGATTCGCAAAATGTACAAATTATATAGTTAAGTAATTTTAACTTGGTTTCGAAAAGTATGTTCAGTTACTGAGTTAATTATACAAAATAGGCCCATCGCAGACGACAGACTATCCGTGACGCACTTTTTAGTCTGTGAAAATAGAACCTATGTAATTATATGCAGTAACGCACACGACGCGCAAAAAGTCCGGCGCACAAAAAATCCGTGAATTCGGGCAGACCGCACCGCGCCGCGCCGCGCCGCTCCGCGCAAAAAGTGTGTGAAAAAAATTGATGATCTTTCCGAAGGTTTAAGATGTACCCAAAATGTTCTGTTTCTTCTTTATTTTCTGTACTTCATGTACATAATGATACTTCGCGATCTCTGCACGATTTCCATAGCATCTACGTCCCTACAGCTCTGCCGACAGAATCACAGATTACTAAATAGTTACTACGTGAAAGATGTGCGTCGTGTGCGTTGAGTGTGAAAAATCCGCGACCGACTTTTTGCGCGCCATGCAGACTTTTTGTGCGCCGCAGACTCGATCGCACAAATAGTCTGTCGTCTGCGATGGGCCTATGCTCCGAAACGGGCTTATTATTTCATAAACACTACACGTGATTTCTTAGAATAGGTCCAGTCCAGCTGTAGTGTGTAGAGGTTTTCAGCTAAAATTCGTAAAAACCGGTTAAAAAAAAAATTGGTGTTAAGTTAAATAGAAAATGGCAATACTTACTTAACAAACACTGGCTCAGTTTTGCTGGCGCGAGCTGTATCAAATTCGATTTTGCCATGCAAACTATTTATATTTGTTCATCATAAATTAAGCGCAGTTAGTTATAACATTGTTGTCGTATTCATAAGACTATGAACTCCGTTAATTAATCAACAAGGACTCTTAATTGCGCTCGTTAAAAATGTGAAAGGTTAATTATTTGTGAGTATAGGTTATGTTATGTGGTGCATTTTGCCTATGGATAGCCAGTAAGCCAATGTAACTCATTACTCAATCAAATCTAGTCCATAGAAGAAGCGCAAGATCTCTTGGAATTTGATCTACATATTTTATGTTATAAAATCTCTAAACATGGCCGGAGAGAAAGTGCAAATGCGAAAGCAACTTGGGCTGCTAGAAGGGGTGGCTATAATATTGGGAATCATATTTGGAAGTGGAATTTTTATATCACCAAAGGAAGTTTTAGAGAAAACTGGGTCAGTATGGGGTGCGTTGGTGGTCTGGGCGGCCTGCGGAGGCCTGGCGACCCTCGGGGCCATGGCGTACGCGGAACTTGGTAAGTAATTCCAAATATAATAAATTATGCTATTAATATAAAGGGACCTTTACTGAAAATAATTTTCTTAATTTAAGGAACGACTTTGGCTCAAAGTGGAGGGGACTATCATTATATAAATGAAGCATATGGACCTCTGCCTGCATTTTTGTACCTCTGGGATGCTAATTTAGTGTTTGTGTAAGTTTATCTTAAGTTTAATTTAAATTGTGAAAGTTAACTTGAACAATACCAGAAAAGATATACTTAAGGCTATTATTTTATAGCTACACAACAATTGAAATAAGGATATTAGCTACACAACAGTTAGAATTTCTGCTACCTTCTAAATAACTATTTACTTTACAAGAAATGTTTTTATTTTTTTACTTCAAACAATGTTTATATTTTATAATCTATTTACACTTTTCAGACCCAGTACAAATGCTATAATGGCGTTAACTTTTGCCAGCAATGTTTTGGATCCAATATTCCCAGACTGTCCTATAGATCCTATATGCAGAAAACTTATTGCAGCTGTCACTATATGTAAGATGATATAATATTTATTTATTATTTAATTTTCCACTCATGTGGGTATACCTTATTCCATAAAAGTGACTGCTCATTAGTGGAACATTATAGGTTAATACTAAATATTAGTTAGTTACTTACTAAATAGTATGAATTAAAAGTAAAAGTCCCTAGAATTTGTCTATGAATAGAGTCCAAGAATCAAAATGGTATTAAATATAAAAATGCTTTTGTAATACTTGTTAAATTCTCTTTGTCTCTACATTCCTTCTTTAATTAAGAAAGCATGGTCACCACTCGGACACAACCCTTCCAATATTATAGCTCTTTGGCATAGTTTGACTGAGCGATGTTAGCTTATTACAATTGTTAAGCATCATGACAACGGTCCCTGCTTGGATGGATGGTCAATAGTGACACTTATATCTAAGCACTACCCATGCTGCAGAGTATATTAAACTGTTTGTAATCATTAGACCATGTCAGAGGCTTTTAGGGAGTCTATAATCTTCAACACCGGGGTTGGCCAGTCACCTACTTGAATTTACTTTACAGCTTTTTAACAAACATAATTCTTCAATGTAATGTATATCATAATAATGTGGGTAGAATAGTTACTCTGAATAAATGACAGTCAGTCTCCCAACTCGGTGTTTCATTGACGTTCCACTGGCGACGAGGTCCGAATTAACGCGAAATTATCAGTGATATAAGACTTTTTAGTGTTAAAATATGCCCATCGGAAAGCTAGAACCATTTGATCTGAATTCCAGACAGTGGCCAGCGTATATACGTCGAGTGAAACAATATATTTTGTTGAACGAAATCAAAAAGGAATTATGCGTGCCACTGCTGATAACGGTGGTGGGCGAAGCGACTTATGCACTTATGTGTGACTTGTGTTCACCAGCACATCCAGAAAGCAAATCGTTCGAGGAACTTAACAAACTAGTATCCGAACATTTGGAACCGCAACGTTCCGAGATCGCGGAGCGACACGTGTTTCGGTTACGAAGGCAAAATGGCGGTGAACCGCTGACCGAATATTTGCAAAGTTTAAAACATCTCGCAGCTACTTGCAATTTTGGGGTGAATTTAGAGGAGAACCTGCGCGATCAATTCGTGTCAGGGTTAGTCAATGAGGCAATGAGGTCGAGAATGTTCGCCGAGAGAAATATACAGTACAAGGAGGCGGTGGAGCTGGCTCTGGCGCTGGAGGCAGCCGAGCGACACGCGGAGGTGAGCGCGGCCACGGCGGCTGGCGCAGCCTCGGGCGCGGCGGTCGCGGGCTCGGGCGGCGGCGCGGCAGGCGAGGGCCTGCACCAGGCGAACGTGCGGGGCGCAAGGCCCAGGGGCGGCAGCGGCAGCAGCGGCGGCGGCGGGGGCAGCGGCAGCCCGCAACGTTGCTGGCGTTGCGGTAAACCCCATCGGGCGGATCGGTGCCGGTTTGCAAATTACAATTGTGATGAGTGTGGTGTGCGAGGCCACTTAAAAGTGATGTGTAAAGAAGCTCGTTCAAATCGGCGAGCTTTGTCGAGGCATAATTACGTGAGTGAGGAGGAGTGCGAGGACTTCTACAACGTGCAGGTGGACGGGTCAGGTGACGTACCTTACGTGATTACGGTGGAGGTTGATGGGAAACCAATCGACTTCGAAGTCGATACGGGAAGCCGAATTTCGACTATCAGTGAAGATTTCTTTAGACAGTATTTTAAAGGAAAATATCTCATGGCCGATCAGTTAAACATACGTAGTTATGTCGGCTCAAAAATCGAATCCATGGGTTATATTTCAGTTGATGTTAAACTCAATGGTGTGTCTGTCTCGTCTTGTAAATTATATGTAATTAAAAAGGGGGCTCGACCATTACTAGGCCGAGAATGGATCCGTGTTCTTGGAATATATAATATTAATATAAAAAATCAAGAAATGTTAATGAACTTAAGCAGCGATCCATTCATAAGTCAGCTGATTGTCGAATTCCCAGAAGTGTTTACTGATAAGCTCGGAACTTGTAAAAATTCAATAACATTGCATGTGTGTGACAGTACGCCGGTGTACGTGCGTGCGCGACCGGTTCCGCTAGCATTGAAGGCGCGCGTAGAACGGGAGCTCGAACGGTTAGAGCGAGAAGGCACAATTTATCAAGTGGAGACGTCCGAATATGGTACGCCAATTGTTCCCGTAATAAAAGAGAATGGTGACATACGGATATGCGGTGATTACAAAATAACTATTAATCCGAAACTGAAACGCGAGCCGCACCCTCTTCCCAGGATCGAGGAATTGTTCGCTACGCTCAGTGGGGGAGAGGAGTACTCGAAACTAGATTTAAAAAATAGTTATCAACAACTTCTTTTAACTAAAGAATCACAACCGTACACCGCCATCACGACACATTTAGGGACATACGTATATCGGCGTACCCCGTTTGGGTTATCGAGTATACCCGAAAAGTTTCAAAAAATAATGGAAGAGACTATTCGCGGTATACCAGGGACAGTAGCTTTCATTGATGACGTGTGCGTAACCGGGGCTAATCGGCGGGAACACTTGAACAATTTACGGTCAGTACTTGAACGGTTTAGGAATATGGGTTTTACGGTGAAACTTGAGAAATGTAATTTCTTACAGCCTAGTGTTAAGTATGTAGGGTTTATTATAGATAAAACCGGTTTGCGGCCCGACCCAAAAAAACTACAGGCTATTCGCGAAGCTCCCACACCTAATAATATTACTCAATTGAAAAGTTTTTTAGGTATGTTAAATTATTACGGGAAGTTTATCCCAAACTTGAGTATTTTATTGCATCCTTTACACGAATTATTAAAGAAAGAATCGGTGTGGTGTTGGAGTGTTAAGTGTGAAGAGGCGTTCGCGGCGGCGAAGCGCGTCCTGACGAGCGATAAAGTGTTAGCGCATTACGAGGAGGGGCGGCCGCTGGTACTCGCGGTGGACAGCAGCGCGTACGGGCTGGGCGCCGTGCTGGCGCACGTGTACCCGGACGGCAGCGAGCGCCCGGTCAGCTGCGTGTCGCGCACGCTCAACTCTGCAGAACGTAACTATAGCCAGTTGGATAAAGAGGCACTCGCTATTTTTTTTGGTATTACTAAACACCATCAATATTTGTTCGGGCGTGCGTTTATTTTACGCACCGATCATCAACCGTTAAGTTTTATATTTGGGGAAAAGAGCGGAATTCCTCAAACGGCGGCGAGTCGGTTACAGCGGTGGGCTGCTCGCTTATCGGGTTATAATTTCTCGGTACAGTTTGTGAGATCGGCCGCGAACGGCCCTGCGGACGCGTTGTCGCGCCTCCCGCTGCCGAGCGAGCGGCGACCACACCCGGACACCGTTCAGTACGTAGATTTAGTCAGAGATACTATGCCGGTGAGTTATACAGAAATTAAGACTGAAACCGATAAAGATAAATTATTAAGTAAATTGAAAGGATATATCATGTTCGGGTGGCCTTCGGTGGCGAGTTCTGTGGAGGAAAAGCCGTATTTTTCGCGTAAGGATGAACTGGTACTCGATTTAGGGTGTTTACTATATAAATATAGGTTAGTAGTCCCCCCAACTTTAAGGGCCCGGGTTTTAAAGGAAATTCATGAAGGACATTTAGGCATGAATAAAATGAAAAATTTGGCTCGAAATTACGTATACTGGCCCGAGCTCGACCGGGAGATCGAGAACTTGTGCAGGTGTTGTGAGGCGTGCGGCACCGTGCGCGACGCGCCCCCGCGGGCTGCCATGCATCCTTGGGAATTCCCTTTGAAACCCTGGCAACGTATTCATGCGGATTTTGCCGAATACAGCGGGAAAAAGTATATCATTGTGGTAGATGCACATTCCAAATGGATTGAAGCGATCATAATGAATCGTACTGACGCGGAATCTACCATAGCGGTTTTAAGATCTTTATTTGCCTGTTTTGGGCTACCTACTCAGCTTGTAACGGATAACGGCCCGCCTTTTCTATCTTTGGAATTTAAGAATTATTGTGAGAAAAATTTTATTCGACATATAACTTCGGCACCTTACAGGCCGCAATGTAATGGGGCAGCGGAAAACGCGGTTAAAACAATTAAAAAAGTTATCAAGAGGGCCATTTATGAAGGTGAAAATGTGTCGAAAGCATTATCAACCTTTTTATTCCAATATCGAAACGTGGAACACGCTACGACGGGCGTCAGCCCCGCGGTCGCGTTGTTAGGGCATCGGTTGCGCGGGCGCCTGGACGCCGTGCGGCCCGATGTGGCGCGCGCGGTCGGCGCTGCGCAACACAGGCAGGCGCGGAATAAGGGCGGCGCCGACAGGGCCTTGGAGGTGGGCGAGCCCGTCCTGGTGCGAGGGTATTCGGAAAACTTACCAAAATGGGTAGAAGGGAATATCACAAAAAAAACGGGTCCGGTATCGTATAAAGTTAAGTTAGGAAACGACTTGCAATGGCGGAGACATCAGGATCAAATAATTCCTTTGAAACCTAAGAAAAACAGGTTTTCTTTGTTTAAACCTAATGTAAACACAGAACAAAAAGATCTCTGTAGTGAGGACGAAGTTACGTTCGAAGACGCCGTGGAGGAGGAATCGGATCAGGGAGGAAAAGTAAGCGGGGTATCAAATGAGCCCTCAGCTCCAATAGGCAACCCGGGCAGTCCCGGCACCCACTCGCCGAGTCCTCCGCCACCCGGCGCCTCCGCGCGTGCTTTAAGAGCTTACAATAGAACTAAGAATGTTAGTTAAATGCTAGTATGTAAGTTCATCAATGTATATTAGTATCTTATAGAATAATATATAGAATATAGTAGATAGAATATAGAATAGTATATAGTATGTAGAATATAGAATCGTAGTATGTATTTTGAAAGTTAAATTTGTAATAATGTAGAAACAACAACTGTATAGATATTACTTAGATTTTACATAAACTTAGAGGGGGAAAGATGTAATGTATATCATAATAATGTGGGTAGAATAGTTACTCTGAATAAATGACAGTCAGTCTCCCAACTCGGTGTTTCATTGACGTTCCATTCAACAGTACAAGCAATAATTAAATTTCCATTTTCAGGTCTCCTTACATTCGTAAATGCGTACGATGTAAGATTCACAACGAGAATTCAAAATGTGTTCATGTTTACAAAGATTACTGCTCTAGTCATCATTATTGTTGGTGGTCTCGTTTGGATGGGCAAAGGTTTGTTATTTAAATACAAATATACCAGGATAAACTCACACACAGTAATATGACCCTATCTCAGCTCTCTTGTATTATGGAATCTAACTATACATACATATTAATACTTATACATACAAAAAAACTTAATATGAATCCTTAACTGACACTCAGAAGTCATTGCTGATAACTATGTCTGCATATTGTATTATTAACTCCGGGCAGGAATTGAACCGGCGATCCCCGACACAGTAAGCACATGCCAAAACATATAATAAATAATAAAATTTTAAAAATGGAACTTATCAGCTTTATTATCTTAGTGTAGGTAGATAATAGAATAATATAATTTACTAGATTTTTTAGTTATACATGAAGTTAATATTTGAAATTGTGAAGTACTAAATTGTAATATTCTTTAAAGGTAATGTTGAGCATTTTGAAGATGGATGGGCCGGCACAAAGACTTCTGTTAGCGAGTGGTCTGTCGCCTTCTATTCGGGAATATTCTCCTATTCGGGATGGTAAGTTGTTAACAGTAAATTAATTAACAAGTTTATATTGAAAAGGCCCAATTTCATCATTACTCTGAAACCGATAAGTTTAACTGAGTTCACGATTTAAACTGAGGTCTCAACTTCAAAATTGATTCACTAAAACTAAGCTTATTTGATGGAGGTTCGAGATAGAAACGCTGAATCTGGACCTTAATTAACCTAAAAATGGCTGGTTCGAATCTAGCGGCGATCTTATTTAATAGATCAAGTTTTGACATTGTGACATTGTTTGTACCTAATAGATAGATCATTGGGACCATCCGTAACACTATGGCCAATGTCCATCCTTTATTTTGACATACACACATTTAATTTAAGTAGGCATTTTTTTATCTTTTTCACAAACAGGTATATTGTTCTTGAAATCATTTGCGAGAGTTAGAAGTATTATCACCGAAAAAATCCTCTACACCATGTAGCTGCTTAATGTATTTAAATATATTTAAGTACATACATTGTGGCGAATTGTTCTCACTCGTGTACTCGCCAACCTCAACGTTCCATACATGACTCGAGTTATATCACCAAGCCTTTTGAGATGTTTGTCGTATTAGGCTAATCCTTAACACTGTATTATCCTGTAATACAGCTTGTAAGGTCCTGCAGTAGGTCATAACAATTTCACCCGTGTTGAACTGAATCCCGTACCGAGAAAGACGCCGTGTATTTTTTGGAATATTCTCCGATATAAACCTGTTCTGACAACACCGAACATCGTAAAACTATACAATTTGGTGCTCACGTTCGGAAGTAATGCGCGTATATACTTTTTTCTTAATTTGTTGAGAGGCCTATATCCTGGGAAATTACAGGCTAATATAATTTTATTATTCTTTGCAGGAGTTACCTGAACTTCATGACAGAAGAGCTGCGCGATCCCTTCAAAAATCTCCCTCGTGCCATTTACCTGTCTTTGCCGCTAGTAACAGCTATTTACCTACTGGCTAATGTTGCCTATTTGGCTGTACTGGGTCCCGTAGGAGTGAGGGCGACGGAGGCCATTGCTGTGGTTCGTATTAACTGTTAATTGTTTGCTAATCGTAATTTTTATGAATATAATAAAGCTGAGGAGTTCGCTAACCTTTATAACAAAGTTTTTTGTTGTTCTATTTGTTTGAACGCGCTTATCTCAGGAACTACTAACCCGATTTGAATATTTTTTCTAATGGGTAGCCATATTCAGATGGGAGATGATTTTTCATCCTGAAATTCCTTCGGGAACGGTCAAAACACGGATAAAACAGCGGGGCACTGCTAATCTAGTGTAATAAGCGAATTTGTTTACTGGTTGACGGAAAACATCTTGTTCGTATAATTTAATGATATGTATGTACCTATAGCATGTGTTTATAAACGGCAAGGCTATTTTCGTCGATCATGGTTTTATTTCCAAAGTTTGACCCAAAAAGAGGGTGTTAAAAGCTTAAAGTGCGTGTGGCATTGCAGCAAGAACCAAATACCAAAAACGGATTTCTTCTTTAGTCCTAGTCATCTTATATATACATAATATATATATTCGTTTGTCTCGCTTAAATTCGAGAACGGCGGGGCTGATTTAGCTGGTTTTGAAATAATGTTTGCCGTAATCCAGGGAAAGTTGAAACAGTAAGTAATGACGGAAATGAGGGTGAAACCGCAGGGCACAGCTACTTTTGTATAATAAGCTATATTTCATAGGGAGTATTCTTCGCGATGATTCACGAAAGTTTGGGGCTATACATTTTGTTTGGGATAACTTCATGGTGGCGTGACTTAAATAATATTGCCAACATTTAAACATTTAATACAATTTTGTTCCATCTGTCCCAGTTTCAGCTTATTGAACTTTTCCTCAATAGAATGTCTTTTCAAGAATGGAAAATGTTTCACATTGTCCGATTAACCAATGTATACTAAGATGAACCGAGAAACCTCAGTATACAAAATGTCTACAATTCGGCACACATATCGTTCATGTACACACAATAGATATTGTTTTTGAACTAGTATGAATGAATATAACCAACTTTACAGCAAGACAAGGTTTTCTATAGGTATCTAAAAACTATATTTGAAAGATTTGTCTACAATTTTGTCGGGTATATTATAACTAGCAGCGCCCCGCGATTTTACCCGCGTTGTGCCCGTTTCCGTAGGAATTTCGGGAATTTTTATACAAATAAACCTTACTCTTGAATCACTCTATCTACTAAAAAGCGGCCAAGTGCGAGTCGGACTCGCCCATGAAGGGTTCCGTAGCAGCGAGTAACATAATAAAGAAGTTCTTGAAATAAATGTTTTTAGGGTTCCGTAGCCAAATGGCAAAAACGGAACCCTTATAGATTCGTCATGTCTGTCTGTCTGTCTGTCTGTCTGTCCGTCCGTCTGTCCGTCTGTCTGTCCGTATGTCACAGCCTTTTTTCTCCGAAACTATAAGAGCTATGTTGTTGAAACTTAGTGTGTAGATGTATTCTGTGAACCGCATTAATATTTTCACACTAAAATAGAAAAAAAATAAAATTTTAGGGGGGTCTCCCATACATAGAAATGAAAAAAATATTTTTTTTTTCATCAAACCCATACGTGTGGGGTATCTATGGGTAGGTCTTCAAAAATGGTATTGAGGTTTCTAATATCATTTTTTTCTAAACTGAATAGTTTGCGCGAGAGACTCTTCCAAAGTGGTAAAATGTGTGTCCCCCCCCCTGTAACTTCTAAAATAAGAGAATGATAAAACTAAAAAAAATATATGATGTACATAACAATGTAATCTAACACCGAAAATTGGTTTGAACGAGGTCTAGTTAGTAGTTTTTTTTTTACGACATAAATCGTAAACCGCAAAAAAATACTGATTATTCATTCAATAACTCAAATGTAAATAAAAAAACATTTATTTCAAGAACTTCTTTATTTATATTTATATCTTTCTTTATTAATATTTATTATGTTATTTAAAGTACGGAACCCTCCGTGCGCGAGTCCGACTCGCACTTGGCCGGTTTTTTTTTTATTTACATTTGAGTTATTGAATGAATAATCAGTATTTTTTTGCGGTTTACGATTTATGACGTAAAAAAAAAACTACTAACTAGACCTCGTTCAAACCAATTTTCGGTGTTAGATTACATTGTTATGTACATCATATATTTTTTTTAGTTTTATCATTCTCTTATTTTAGAAGTTACAGGGGGGGGGACACACATTTTACCACTTTGGAAGAGTCTCTCGCGCAAACTATTCAGTTTAGAAAAAAATTATATTAGAAACCTCAATACCATTTTTAAAGACCTACCCATAGATACCCCACACGTATGGGTTTGATGAAAAAAAAAATATTTTTTTCATTTCTATGTATGGGAGACCCCCCTAAAATTTTATTTTTTTTCTATTTTAGTGTGAAAATATTAATGCGGTTCACAGAATACATCTACACACTAAGTTTCAACAACATAGCTCTTATAGTTTCGGAGAAAAAAGGCTGTGACATACGGACAGACAGACGGACAGACGGACAGACGGACAGACGGACGGACAGACAGACAGACAGACATGACGAATCTATAAGGGTTCCGTTTTTGCCATTTGGCTACGGAACCCTAAAAAGTGCGTTAAAATCCGTTGCGTAGTTTTAAAGATCTAAGCGACTTTGTTTTATACTATGTAGTGATATGCTATACGTATTCGTCGAACTTGTTCGGTTTGTTTTTGAAGTCAAGTTCCGAATATGTTTCTAGCTACACTCAGCAGCTACAGTCTCATATAGTTGTAAATTTGTGATACATTCGTTCTGAAAACACACACATCATATATCATACACATTATATATTTTTTGTCTGTTCCAGGACTTTGCAGACATAGCTCTCAGCTACGTTCGCTGGGCGATGCCTACACTCGTAGCTATAGCTATACTTGGTGGTCTCTCTGTCCATATCATGACGTCATCTCGGATGTGTTTCGCTGGGGCCCGCAATGGACACATGCCTGAGTTACTGGCACATATTAATACTAAGTGCATGTCGCCCATGCCTTCATTGGTGTTTTTGGTATGTTGATTTTATAGTATGAGTTATTGTGGTGTGATATATGTATGAAATATGTATGTAGATTGAAATAAGTGTATGATTTATGGGATTTAATGTAGTAGGACCCGCTAAATCCAAAAATTCACGATGAATGATAGTTTCTGTATTTCAGTAATAGTTAGAATAACATTAATATAGAAACTAATAATTACCTATTTGCAGCGTGTATGTACCTTACTATAGATCTCATAAAAAAGAAATCAATGGAGATATTATACATGTAAAATGCAATATACAATGTATATTTACTAGAGAAAAGTTTCAACAAACTCTGTTCATTTGCATTTTAGTAAAAACTTCTATTTTATGGCTGTATTGTTATGAAACACAAATCAATTTAAACGCTTAACGAGTGAGTGCCGTGTTATCGGTCGGTCTCTTGTGTACACTATTATAACGTAACTTAACCATAATTGGTTTCTGTAAGGTTTTTATGCAACATGGTTCTAATTGTATAATTGTAAACGTATAACAATGTTAAGATCAAGAAAGTAACCAAAGATATGAAATTATCAATTAACCGAGAAAACCATAGTAACTAAACATACGCGGGTTATTTTCAGGATTACCTGAAAAGTTCTAACCCGTTTTTACTAGACGATCCTGAATACCTGAATTTCATAAGACAATAAACCTATTTACCATTTGAATTATGTCAATCGGTTTATTCGTATTTAAATAATAGAGGTACATACAAAATAGAGATTCTTACCAACAAATTGAGGTCCTTAATCCACCTGTTTTCAGTCGGTTGAAAGTAAAACCGTTTGTTTTCGCTCCAACAGATGGTGATATCATTAATCATGTTGATACCTAGCAATCTGTCATCGCTAATCACTTACTGCACCGTCGTGGAATCCTTCTTTACTACGCTGAGTTGCAGCGCTGTACTGTGGCTTAGATACAAGAAACCACACCTGCCTAGGCCTATAAAGGTTTGAACTAGATTTTTAAGTGTCTTTTTAACAAGAGGATGGTTAAGACATATAAGCCAATTAGGGATAGGTCAGTCAAGTTGTATAAACTAATGGGAAAGCCTGCATCAGTTTCCTCGACTAGAGCTTAGCTTTTGAGTTTAATGATGATGATTTATCGTAGCTTAATTGAAATCTCACTGAAGTAGAGTAGAAGGAGGCGCTCAGTTGATAAAGAGGCTGCATCGACTGGTCTCGAAAGGACCTGGAAGTTGCCGCACGAGATCAGAAGCAGTGAAGATCTCTTCTTCAAGCCCTATGTCCCTGATGAGGGACAACATGATTTCATCATCATCATCATCAAGTAGAGTAGAATAGTTCCACTGGGCTTCGGCTCATCCCATTGAAGATATCAGTACAGTAAGGAATCCCACTAGCCTATAAGCATCATGGCCACTATTCTACTCAAACTTACTTCCTTTTATCACCAAACAGGTTCAACTCTGGATGCCAATCCTCTTCGTGTCGGTATCAACGGTGTTGCTCGTCGTGCCAGTAGTCAGTGAGCCTATAGCGGTACTCGCCGGCGCCGGGATGACGTTAGCGGGCGTACCCGTGTACTATGCACTAGTCAAGGCACCACCAAAGAAAATTAGTGAAGTTTCAAGTAAGTACGCAATTCATGCTATCTTATATTATACTAGCAGGACACCGCTGTTTTTCCTGCGCAGTGCCCTTTTCCGTGGGAATTTGCCCTGTAGTAGCCCATCGTGCAGTTAGTAGAATAGAAACTTAAATCCTTTAACGAAGTTTGATCTATATCTGTGCCAAACATGATCTAAATCAATTTAGTGGTTTATGGGTGAAAGCTTAACCCATAGACAGTCACAGATTTATTTATTACGAAGTGAATTAAGATTTAATCACTACATAGTATAAAAACAAAGTCGCTTTCCGCTGTCTGTCCCTATGTATGGTTAGATCTTTAAAACTACGCAACGGATTTTGATGCGGTTTTTTTAATAGATAGAGTAATTCAAGAGGAAGGTTTATGTGTATAAAAATCCTAAAATTCCCACGGGAACGGGCACAACGCGGGCAAAACCGCGGGTCGCTGCTAGTTTAATTTAAAGTTTGCCCAAACCACTACAGGCACTACCAAGCCTATGTCATTAAACTCAACCGGATATCAAATAAAAACAATGTTATTCTAACACGCACTAATTGACATTGACCACAGACAAATTCACACATGTATGCCAAAAAGTATTCCTGTCAGCAGTCGAAGATAAAGAAGAATGAACTCTATTCGTACACAATAAGGCTTATATTAAGTAATCTCTGTATTTCTCTCTATTATTTATTTCGTGGTAATGTTTTGATAGTGTCTTGTTACTACGACAATGCGCTATGGCGCTATGGTAATGGTGCTACAATGTTCATGCTAGATTTCAAGTCTTTTATAAATTAATGTACCACTTACAGTATTTTTTATAGTTAATTTTTACAATTGATTTCTTTATAAACTTTGTACTTACTACATTTAGTATTAAACATCACAAATCATTTTAGTTTTTCTACAGATCGTGATCTCTAGATGTACTAGTCTTCATTTTAATTTAACACGCGAAATGACGTACAAATATCTTATTAATACCTCTTACCCGCCGTAAAAAGCGCTGTTTTTGATCACACTTTTCAGATATCTAAAAGGTCTGTTATGAAACTTGATAGATTATAGCATATGGTGTTGCACCATCAGTCATTAATTATGGTTTGATATGACTGAAGAATGAAGATAACATAACATCATAGATAACTTATAATGACGTTTATAAGTTTTTTCTAAAATATGAGCTCTGGATTCCTAACATAAAATTCAAAATTATAAAATGAAACAAACACGACACGCTATGATTTTTTATGTGTATTGCAATATTAAGATATCACCGAATGAAAGGAAAATATTTAAATATAAATACAAATAACAACTAAAATTAAGAATATGAAATACAGCGTTCTGATAAAATTTTGACAAATGTCTTGTACTATAACTGAAATAATATAGTTTAGAAATAATTATAAAAAAAATATCTACAATTTTTGCATTTTTATACCTCGAATATCACAAATTAAAAAGACAGTAGGTATGTTTTCTACTAAGCACGGTCTAAATAGGATAAAATTTCTATGATTACTACAAATAACAAGGGGAGATAGGTGCAAGTTTTACTTAAAGCTAAAATAGCTAAAATAAAGAATATTATTGTAATAACTTTGAATCTAATCGATCGAATCTCAAATTAAAATCAAAGGAAACTGGTACTATGATTATCTGGAATCTCATATTATATTCTTATTATAATGCATGTTGAATTACCTAAACCTATTTCCTCCTCAGAAGGAATCGTCATAACCACAATAGATCACATTTTAAATCTAGGTAGAGTGAACAGTTATCAAATTATTTACATTGAATGCCATCGACAATCCTCTTGTGTGTAATTAAATTACGCTTAGATCAATATTAACAGGACAACAAAGCAAAATGACTGAAAATATCATATTTTTTATTTAAAAAGCTCAAAATCTGTCTTCAGCTTGCATTCTAATAATTTTGTTATTTTATTTGTAAGATTTTTTTGGAGTTGTGTTATGTAAGTTGTAATTATTTTTTATTAATTATTTAAGTGTAGCAGTTTTGATTAGCATATTTTAACACTTTTGTAATAATCGCCGTTTTTACTAGTAAACAATCTTACTAATAACTGATATCCTCATAATAACAACATAATAAAACGTATCATGATAATTCTACTGTAAGTTTAAATTAGCCAACATCTTATGAGACCTAAACTGTGATGGTGTAAGAATGTCAATTATGTAATTGACGTAATTTTTCATAAATAACATGTCAAGATCGCTCTTAAGGAATCATTTGACCTGCAGCCTGATACATTTACTAGCCATTGCAGCGAGCAATAACACCCGGCGATTATTGACAATTGAGTTTTACAAACCAAGTTCCCCTTTCTCATATGACAATGTTTTTATCTCTATAATTTGATACTGTAAATAGTGTGGCTAAATGGTTTAATAAAAGTTTTTTTTTACTTAGAATTATGCATTTTTGAATGTTTCGATGGTGCCAAAATTATATAATATAGCTTTAGGATTTGTATACCTACTTTACTTTTATAAATAAATGGTTTAATCGATATTCTGTTTTATTTCCATACTACAAATTAAGTTTCCTTTAAATATAGTGCCGTGTGGATATGGAGATCTCTTGAATAAAACTCATCAAAATTGGTTCATGCAAAGAAATAGTGGGACCAAAAATGGGGCCGATAAATATAGTGCCCACTTTATTTAATATCTCTGTCCTATGGATTTTATTAGACCTAAAAAATCAATAGAAATATTTTTAATCATTACTATCGAAAATTAAACATTGTTCATGGTAAGTAATGCTTTCTCGATATGTATTTTGTTCCCGTGAAATGTTTAAGACGATTGTTACAGTTGGCGATCCACGTAGCTGGTACTTGCCGTGAAATTGGAGATAATTTGTGATGGCATATTTCCCTGGCTTTTAATTAAAACATTGCTAGGTAGGTACTTAAGTTTTATCAACTATAGCTGTACCGTTTATCAACTACTAGCGGTGATTCAACGCGCGACCCAATAGATGTCGCTAGTGTGAATCTACTAACTAAACTATCCAGCGTGCCACACAAACGCAAAAAAAAAAATAATTCGGTCAGAGGTTTCGGAGGAGTTCATATAAATATAAACTATGTAGTGCAAATAGATTTATTATAAAGATTCGGGTCAGGTTTTAATTTGAAAATACACGGTATGATAAATCGTACATACATATTTTAATTTATCGAACAACTCCAGGGAAATCGTAATTTCCATTTTAAAACAATTTTAATATTTTTTGTAGCTGGCAGCGCTGTCCTAAACTGTCAAACTTCAGTGTTCAGTCATTTTATTTATTATCTGTGAATTTGTGAGTCGTCTGACTGACATCTTTCTTTGTGCAATTTCTGTTTTCTGTCGTATCGCTCATGGCACAATAAACGAGATCGCTCATGAAAAATCCCGTTATTTCGCTTTCGTAATTCATCTAACAAAGGTATTTTGTGTTAGTGTGACGACCGTGATCAGTGAAGTAACTGCTGAGAACCGTGTTGCGGTCCGGGACACCGTGAAACCAAGTTATTTTCATTACTTTATTATCGATTTTGGTCATCGTGCTGAGAAGAATTGTTTTCATGCTGTTTATTTAGTTGAGGGATCGGGTGACAGGCGCGCGAGCAAGTATTTTCGGGTCACAGTAAAGCCAAGGTACGTATAACGGAGTAGTGGGAGAGTGCAGGCTCGAGATAAATATCTTTGTGACGCACAGTCCCAGCCTGCGGTTGCAGCGTCTTAGTAATTAACAGTTTGTTGATTTGCTATCGATCATGTAGTATCTATAATTAGCACAAGTGGAGTGTTATGACAAGTGATTGATGTACAGTTTGTGTTGGTGACAGTAGATGTGAAGAGGCAGACCAGGTGCTGTCACAGGGAGGCCACTGTTTGTTGGCGAGAGTTCCACTTGCATCGAAAGGTCAACACTTTCAATCAGAACTGATTTAGATGTTAATGCCTGTCCTTGACTGGACTTATAGGCAATTTGTACAATTCCATATATGAACAATCAATTGGTCTTCAATTTGTGTGATGCACTCCCCATGTACACAGTTATGTGACCAGCAATGATATTTTATTGACTCAACACATATACAAGTTGTTCATGAACATATCTCATTATTGCATCAGACTGATATGTGGCTGTACCGAGCTAATGTGAAGCTTTACTCATCTCAATAGAGTTTTGTTTTACACTGGTTTGAACATCTAAACTGTATGAATGACTACATAAAATTGTAATGGTAATTCTTAATGGTTTTGACTCACATTTAGGTGTGAAATGCCTTTAAATATCTACAACATTAAACAATAGTCATATATTTTACTTGCTCTACTATCTTCAAGTAGTTTTAGAATACTAACTATGTTACCTAGCGAATGCATTTTATACCTAAAAATATCTGAATATCATAGACTAACTACCTCAATTTAATACATAATACGTTGAACACACTAATTTGTATTGTACATGTACCTTTGTAAACAGTACACAGTGAAATTACAATTGTATGCAATACAATTACCTATATTGTATTCAAATTGTGAGTGAGAGCTTGACCAGTTGATGTGTCAACATATTTATATGTGTCACATAAATTACCAAAAATGGTTGTAAAAGTAATAATTAAAGAGTAAAGTAAGTATAGACTGGAATCCTCGAACATCAAAATAACATTTGTTTCGAAGACAGACATGTCACTATCAGTTTAACGATGAAACCTGAGTTTTATTGTCTTTTAGATTTATGATCTGGCCTGTCTGTTATTAATTTTATCTGAGTATTCCCTGGTACTGTTATTGAGAGCAAAGACCTCACTCTATCTGTTATGCATTAGTCCTTGATATGTCTAGCTAGATAATTGTATGGGGAGAAAATTTGAAGGAACTTCTCTTTATAAACTCATGCCAGTATATTTAGTTTGTATATATTTTTCTTCTACCTAGTACATAGGCAGTCTTGCCTATGTATATATTTTCAGGGAACACACACACACTTACTTTACTTGAAATTGAAAGTCATCTGGTCTAATATTTAAGCTCAACTGGCAGCCATTTTGATTGTTTCTAAATCAGGTTTGAAACAAAAATATTGTACACTTTTATGAGTATTGTTTTATGTTATTTAAATAACATTGTTTAATTCCAATCTAGCAAATAGTATTTGATAAACCTTACAGTAAAAATAGTATAATGTAATTAATAATAACAACTACCAACAGAATGCTATTAGTCATATACATGACAAGTTACCATACAAAAGTGTAAACATTATTTTGTTTGTTTATCAGAGTGAGCCGTGTCTTGGGGGAAAAGCATCCCGGGCACTACGGTGGCCCCAGATACACCGGCGCCAGCGCCCCAACCACCGGGTGAGCTTCACTTAGTTTTTATTTCTTTTTTACTTCATTACTGATAGTTTTTGGCACTGTTGGTGTCTCTGGTCTTCATACATTGTTGCATGGTGCGAATTACAATTGTCATCTAAGTCCCTTTCTTACATTTTTGAATAAAATTGTATCTAAGACCTTGTCCTGTCACGTTAGCCAGTGTAAAAACTATAACAGAGTTGGCTGGTCATTATCCTCTACCAACACTAACTTATGAATTCTTCTTCTTGAACTTAAGAGCTGGGGTCTTGTCGATGGAGTTCCACTTATTAATTACCTACGTATAAAAGTGGATTAGCTTTTATTCTAAAATGATGCATTTATATTGAAAAGGATTGCTTTACAGACAAAAACTAATATTAAATAAATCAAGTTGTTATTATATATGTATGTTCATTTTACTTGTCAAGTTTAAAAGTGTCACAGCTTTTATTTCCCAAAACTGCCATTTAAGCTCGAAGACTAAACAATATGAACTGTCCGATGAATCATTAATTACTATAGAATTGTATGTTGCCACTTGATTATTATTTTTTATGTTTGTCTCTCGGTTATATTATCTAACTACTAGCAGCGTCCTGTGGCATTACCCGCGTTGTGAAGTTACGGAATGATTTTCTTTAACCTTTACCCGCGTGTTACCCGTTCTCTTGAGAATTTCGTTATGAATAGTAGCCAATAGCTTTCTTCTTGGATGTAGCGTGGCCATCATATACATAAAGAGACGTTCAATGAAAAATATTCAAGACTGAACTGGTAATGTCAGAGTTTGGGCTGTTCAAACAAATAATAACCTGGAGTATTTCCCAAAACTAATACAGAATTGGAAACCCAACAACATCATAGTGTCATTTCTATCTGAGCTCTCCCGAGTTTCGGCAGCAGTGCATTTTCAATCGTCGTTGTCCATTGTTACAATCGTTACACCAATATCGGAGGCCTCTAGGTCTAAAAACGACGCCAGGGTGGCCACTAACCTACTCGAACTTAGTTTTAAATACCCTTAGCTGGTCGCTGCCTGCGCTACCAAAGTTATCATCAATATATTAAACTTGCCTCAAAGAACTAATTTTGATGAATTTTAATCAAATGTGACCTTTGCGAGGACGTTTGGAAATATAAATATTTAATGTGAATTGAGTAACTATTTATGTATGCGATTTTCCTTGTTGAACATTAAATTATGTCATTTTAATTATATACTAGCTGTTGGGCCTTGCTTCGTTTTGTTATTTAAAAATCGTTATTTACAATGAAATATACTTTTTTCTTAGGTTTGACCGACCACTTGTCATTTTAAATTTAAACTACATTTACGGATACACTTTCCTTTGCTTTTATTTTACATTTGTATCTAACGTTTCGTTTCAATTCAAAATAGAAATAGGCCAAAAGTAGTTTAATAGTCTTAATAAAACAAAGACGGACCGCGTGTGAAAGAAATTAATTATTAACTATACATCGAAACACAAACATTACCAACATTATTGTGTTAGTATATAAGTAATGATTAATTATATATTCCATTCGTCTATGCAAAATACAAAAACGGTTATTGGAAAGTTGGTAAAAATATCCATCATTAAACTTGACCTACTAAGTATTTTTTTAAATGTATGAAAATTTATATTATAAATTATTATATAGCCTCGCCTTAAGATTTTTGCTGCGTAATGTCTTGAGCGTAATTTAGTTTAGTTGGTTTAAGATAAACAGTAGGAGTCAAGCGTGGTCTTCAGTGAGACAAGAGGCCTATATTGTGCAGGGATTGATTAGGATTGACAGGCTTTGATTAGTCTTTGCCTCTAGCCTCTAAACAATATAAGCTAAAGCCTAAGGGTAATAAAAATAATACATCATAGTTGGGTTTGTTTATCATTTATCAAAATATCAGAATTGCATGTATAAGAGTAGGTTTTATGTAATTTTATCCCTAATTTTCCCAATTAAAGGGTCGGCCAATACTGGTCGCAATACAGGCCCCAATAAGTTATCAGTACAGACTACAAACTATAACAAAAATAATACCAATTAAATAAACAAATAAAATTTAAATAGCCGTTTAATTAAATGAGTGTACACTAACATAATTACTTGGAATGATAAAAAGATTCGAGTCCAATAAGGTGGGTCGAGCGATACGTCATATCTCACGCATTGACGTCATCCGTTGTGTATCAAATTTTACGGCAATTAGTTAAATACTAATAACTACTAATGTGTGCGTTTGAAGGTAACTTGTCTATAAGTAGTCTTAAGTCAGAAAATTCCTGAAGAATGGAAGCATTCACAAAAATCGCTATCGGCTATTTTTTTTATTTTGGACCAGTTATTGTATAACTGTATCACTTTATATGCTACTAGCAGCGCCCCGCGGTTTTACCCGCGTTGTGCCCGTTCCCGTGGGAATTTCGGGATTTTTTTTACATAAAAACCATCCTCTTGAATCACTCTACCTATTACAAAAAATCGCATCAAAATCCGTTGCGTAATTTTAAAGATTTAAGCATACAGACAAACAGACGCGACTTTGTTTTATATGTACTATGTAGTGATAATGACTCGGGCTCTGATTGATTGATTGTTATTACCCTGGTTTCGATGCACCCAGGGGTCATACGAAAACAACAGATATGTTCATATGAGTGTATTTGCGGCACTGGCTTTCATAACAAATGTATCCTATAGGTACCTACTATTTATATTTGCTTCTTGACTTGGTGTTTTTAATGGACTTACTGATGTTAATGGGAAGTAAAACTCACAAGATAATAATAGGTACTATACTTGTATAAGAAATATGTTATTCCATGTTCACCGCGTTGCGAACGCGGGGTATTGTTATAGTAAACGCAAAATAAATACCAATAAAATTGTGACTTTCCTTGTAATGTATCATGTTATTGTATTTTATAATTATCACGTAATTTTTCTACAATATCTCATCTCATTTTATGAGTGTGAGTGACCCAATTTTCGTCTGTCCCTATTGATTCAAACGTTATACCACTTCGGAAGCCTTCACGCGATCAAAATCCTTCCAGGATTAGAGCCATTTATTCGAGGAAGGTTTTAATCAATTATCATCCAGTATTTCTTTAGCAAACACAATTTCCTATGTCCCTCAACGATCTAGGATGTTATATAACACATAACAGGACAAACAACGTCGTCTAACCTTCCTTAATTTCCTCATTGAATGACGCAGAACCAATGTTCCACTGCAGGCAGGTAGTTCCTGAGATTAGCGCGTTAAACAATCTAAGGTGATACTGTTACGTATTCTGTGGTTCAACCGTCAACTGCGCCGTATAAAGTAGAAGACTAGCCCCGCGGTTTTACCTGCAGTGTACTCGTTCTGAATATTATGATGGACGAAAACATGCTGATGATTTTTTCGCGTTGGGTTCACTCGCGACCACGTAGGTGCAATCCCCTCGAAACTTCGGGAAATAAAAAGTAAGTTATTACTTGCTTTATTAACTTTCCAACGTTTAAATTATGCTGATGATTATATGGCACTGTAAATTGCCAAAATCCATATATGTCTGTTTGTATAGCATTCAATATAGTTTTCATGTGAAAAACTAAAAATTGAACATATTTCCACGTAACCTAATAAAGCTGAAGAGTTTGAACGGGGTCATCTCTGGATTTGTTAGTCCGATCGTGTATTATGGTAATCACATTCGAAAGGAAAATTATAATAGGGTAGGTACTATATTCTAGAATGTCCTATCTATAGTAACGAGTATAACTCGGGCAAAATTGGCTTTGTCAGTTTATAATTATGATATTTTTGTTTGTTTGTTTGAATGGGCTTATCTCTGGAACTACCAGGTCGATTTGAACAAATATTTTGATGTCACAGTCACCGTTGATTTAAGATTATAAATCAATGGATAGCTACATTAAAGTTGCAGTTTATAGGCTGTGTTTTATACCGAATATATATGGTCTATATTATATCGGAACGCAACACTGTTATCAAATTGTTACGCAATTTCCGCCAATCAGAGGGCTCTCTGCAGACACTGATGTTGTAGGACACTAGTGTATTATCTATGTAGGTACCGTACTTTATTACGCGATCATTTTAGGATTTTTGTTGTGTAATAGATTAGATAAAGGCGGTGATCTGGATTGAACGAGAATGAGCTAAATTTGCATGATTTTTTCAAAGCTCAAGAATTTCATTAATTATTTGAAGAATTATTTGTAACTTCTGTGAATGTTTTGGAATAAAATATGTTTATATATGAAAAATCTCACTGTAATCTGTTACATAAAATCACTGATATGTGTTGGTTTAAAAGAAGGTTAATTAATAATATTTTTCCTTAAGAAGAAAAAACCGCGGGTGCTGATAGTGATATTATATCTAAAGCTTCATCCATTATACCGATGCAACGTACCAACAATATTGTCACCAACGAAAATAAACCGAATCTGTAAACAGAATTGACATTAAAAATAATCATAAATCGTGGTATAAAGTCGTAAAATAATGTTTAAATACAGTAGCTGCACCGTCACATTCCGCTGATTAATGCCTAGTTTACACCAGTGAAGTGACAAAGTGAGTAACAGAGTTAGTAAGTAAAGTTAGTATATAAAAATTTTCTTACGAAGGTTATAATTCAAATTATGTTGACTGACTTTTCAACCAAAGACAACTTCTTCCATCTAGAAAAAGGGTTCATTGATGGGGTAAGAATGGAATCAAAAACTTAACTTTTTCCTCTTCAAAAGCAATCGATCGTTGGCTGAAAAATCGACGACATAAGTTTACATTTTAACTCTCGTAAGAACAATGGAGTATAGATATAGGTATTGTGGCTCTACCAGTAGAGCCAAAATGTACGTCAAGCCAAAAGTGTTGTCTCTGTTTCTCTTCGAGATAAAGGATAGAGATATATTATAATTTTATAACCCAACGGGAAAACTCAACGAATAGATATTAGGCAGCTGAACCCTAGTTTGTTCTTAGATAACCTTGCCTCCGATATATCTTACGATTGGGACCATCGATCGAAAGCGGCCTCCAAGTCTCTGAAGTAAGTCATATCGCTCGAAGGCAGCGATTTCACTTAACTTGCTCTAACCGAAAAATTACTTGACAGAAAACAAATAAATGGTAAAAAAATGGTAGAGCAGTAGTAAAGTAATAAGTTCACCAACCAACTTACTGTTGTGAACTTTTATTTATCCGACGTTGTCGTGACGCCACGCTTCGCCTGTGATTTCCGCCCTCTCTGACCTTACACCAAGATACCTCCATGAGATGTACCATTATTGGTCAGCGGAGCGTGAAATGTTGGAAAAAATACAATCCATCTTGTCGCTTTAAGAGGAATAAGTACTAAGAGCGCCGTTTAACTGTTTACCCGACTACGGTGATGTCAAAAGTACATGTTTTGATTCGTTTATCTATAACTAGCAGCTCACCGCGGTTTTACCCGCGTTATACCCGTTCCTGTGGGAATTTCGGATTTTTAAAACATTCCTCTTGAAGGACTATATTAAAAAGACTGCATCAAAATCCGTTGCGTAGTTTTAAAGATATAAGCATACATAGGGACGGACAGACAGACAGACAGCGGAAAGCGACTTTGTTTTATACTATGTAGTGATGATTTTTGTAATTAAGATGTTGGGCAAGAGATTTTGAAAAAAATATTTGTATGACATATACAAAGCCACGGAAATAGCATAGCTTATGCTTAATGAAATTAAAAATACTTATAACAGAGGTGAGTAACAAAGTAGCTTAGTTTATATAAAAGTATGAATTAATCCTTCTCAAGGATTTATATTTATATACCATAACAAAAGCCCCGTGAAATCCGTTTAACCGTGATATTAGGCGGCCAATATTTTACACAGTGTTACTAGTTATAAAACTAATAACTTTCCACGACTTTTCAAAGTTTAGAAACCATTTCCGTGGATTTTTTTATATGAGCATATCCGATCCTGTTGAATATTTTTGCTTGGAAAAAGTCAAATTCGAATGGTAGATTAGCGCATTTAAAAAATCTAACTCTTAAGCTTAAATATATTAGTATAGAATAGATGTTAGGATTCAATTCAATCATTACCTTAGTCTTTCGATTAAAATAACCGGGACCGACAAATTTACGTACACTTCTAACCGCTTAAGAAAACAATGCTCTAAAATATGTGGTCAGTTCCATTAACATCACAGTATTCACAGTACGGCGGTAGTGAAAGTTCCATTTTTTTAAACCACGTTTGCGTGATGCATGGTGATCGCATCCGACACACATTAAAAATTTAAAGGCTTTTGGGCCACATTGTATGTATATTTCATGGCAAAATACGAAACAGCAATCAAATATAATGATGATTTCGTTATAATAACATCGTACTGTTTGTAATTGGACATCTAGTGAAATTAGTAAATTGAAAATATATGAAGCTGACTTTTCATTAATTAAAAATTTTTCTGTATATTTATATTAAATAAATATAAAATAAATATTTTTGTAATGGATAACCACATTCAACGGGAAGGTTATAGGTAATTTTGCATTCCAAAATTCCCCTGGAAACGCAAGTAGGTACGCGGGTCGCGGTTATTACGATCTTATGGCTCTTATGACGATTTAAAACTGAAATCATGAGTTTTATTTTTTTTGCATCCGAAACACAAAATCAGTTCCAAGTGTGGTTACTAATTCACAGTTTTATTTATACTCATGTTTCTTTCGAACAATAACTTTATTATCCCACGGGATTACCGCTACAGTCTGTGGGAAGTAATAATATTGAATTTCCAATCAGTTTTTAAATCCATTAGTGTTATTTTTTGTGACAGTTGAAGATTGCACATGAAGTAAAATTCATGTTTTATCGTTATTGTGCAACAACAAGCAGTGCCTCGCGGTTTCACTCGCGTTGTTCCCGTCCATGTGGGAATTTTGGCATAAAAAGTAGATACAAACCTTTCTATTAAATTGGTGCGGTGAAAACTGCATTAAAATCCGTTCAGTAGTCTTTGATACAATTATAATTACATACAGCTTTTGTTGCTAGTAAAATATGCCTTCTATATGTTACACTTTACAGTAACGGGGTCAATACACCAATCAATAGAATTGCGAATAAGTGGATAGTAACCATCATATATACAAAGGCATACAAAGTGCTTTCTTGAGAAACTTACAGGTGTTCATGTATGAGTTCGCTCTGTGACTTACCTATGACGTCATCAAGGGCCTTGAATGAATTTGGTGTTTACTAAGAAAATATTATTAATATTGTAGGGTTATTTATTTATTTGGCGAGTGGTGGGAGCTTGCAAAATATGTTGAAGTTTCCCGGTATTTGTGGGAAATATTTACCCAGCTGTGGGACAGTATAGGTCAGAAAGAAATATATGTGGAAAGATTTTGTGTTTGTGTTTCAATTAAATAAGACCATGATGAAAGATATTTATTTTAAGTAATGTGTGTAGATTAAAAATCGTATATAAGTGATTTCATATCTATTACTTAATTTATTGATTAATGTCGCCATGTAAACGTCATCTGTACTTTTGCTGATTTTATCATCAGATAACAATTACGTCATTTTCGCAAAATGTTCATAGTACATACCATAATGTAATCAGTTTATAAATATACAGCAACGTTTGTGGAGTTGTGACTTCTCGTTCATAACCCATAGCACCTCCTTCATACTGTACTGTTGGCAAATTTTCAAAATTAATCGTTAATCTATACTAATATTATACAGAGGTAAAATTTGTAAGTTTTTTTGTATGTTCGAGGTAATCTCAGGAATTATCAATCCGATTTGAATAATTCTTTTGGTAATAGATAGCCACATTCAACGGGAAGGTTATAGGCTATTTTTCCCACGGGAACGGGTACAACGCGGGTAAAACCGCAGCGCGCTGCTAGTTCTTAATATTGTAAGTAGTTTATACTGGTTACTGTAGAGGATTGATTATGACGGTACTCGTATGATACTTAGTGTGCTCAGATAGTCCTGTCCAAAGGCCGATCAGACTAAGAACCTTCTCATATTTAAGCTTCTAAAACATCTTTTTTCATTTTAAATAAACATTTCGGATTTATAAGACAGTACTTAACTGTGTAGCAATTAGATTTGTCGAGTGTGCTTATGTAAGAGTTTCAATGCGTTATGTACATATTAAAGCTTCTATATGTCAATGAATACTTCAGGACACGTTAAATTTTCGGTCCCGGTTGTTTCAATCGTTAGAACATGTCTGAGCTATAGGCGGTCAAAAAACTTCTACACCAGTGTTGGCCACTAACCAGCTTGAACTTTTAATAAGAATTCCTGAGTTAATAATTTGACAGAGTACTCAATAACGTGGTAACGATATACCGACTGTACATTCCAGCGTTGAGGCAACAACCATTTCTAAATACGCTCTTTGTTCCCGCGAACTGTAAAACCACACAAGTACAGTATGACTCATGATGTTGGATTTTTCCAAGCGCCGGGGTCGATCTGTTGGTAGCTTTATAATGTTCTCCTTTGTTTTTTAACTTACCGTTGCAGCGTGAAATAATGCACGTTGTCACATCGAGAAAGTACTTCGCAATTGAGTTTGGTTGTTGATGATTTAATACTGTGTAGAGGTTTTGATATAACATAAATATTGTATGGCTTTTGGTGGTTCAGCGGTTAAGCTTGTATTGAGACGTTACATGATTCTTTAGGAGAGCTTTAATAAGAAATGTTTGATATGGTCAGTATAAAAGTATGTCAATTAGTTTATTGGTGATTTCATTAACGATTCTGAGTATATTATTCAAGTGAGGCTTAGAAAAATACTTATGGCGACCTACTCTTAAGGCCAAAAAAAGTAAACACGTGCAGCTCAGCCCCTACTTGGATAGGTGGCATTTCAATCTGAGCGCTACCGTGGTTCGGATGTTATGTTTTGCATTCGGTCCCGTTGTTTCAGTCGGTAGACTATGCCGGAGGACATTAGGTGGTCTAAAAACCCTGACACCCGGGTTTCCAACCTTCTCTGAATGAATGACTACAGTAAAACATGTGAATTACACTCTGCCTGCACTACCCGTCTGACTTGTACAACTCAGTTACGCATCCTCTCTTGCAGTTGGTCAACGATACTTTTCTCCAAAAATTAAGTAATTATTTCATGTATGTTAATTCCGAATTTGGGTTAGTAGTTAAACGTAATTGGGTTGATATAACCACAAATCTCAAAAGGTTAACGATGAATTGTTGTGGGATCATTAGAGTAGGCTATAAATATTGCGGTCATTATTCTACCCAAATCTCCAATTGAAATTGGGTGTTAATTGGTATTATTGTAGGTCGTGGCTAGTAGCGCTGCTAGTTTTACTGATAGTATCGAGTGTGGGCACAGGCAAAGTGAGAGAGAGAGAGCGAGAGAGAGGGGAAGAGACTGAGAGCGAAAGAGAGGGAGTGAGTGAGAGCGCGAGACAGAGTAAGGGAGGGAAAGGTGAAGATAGAGTGAGGGGAGAGACAGAGAGAGAGGCAGGGGGATAGAGGCAGAGATATCTATCTATATTTAGACATGAGAGAAAATAAAATCTTTCTCTCTTTTCGTGCGCAGCATACCAGGTAAAATTCACTGAAAACAAAAAAAAGAAACTCCGCCTATTAACCTTCAGATATAAATATGTATTTGTGTACATAATGTATAATTAAAGTAATCGTTTCGCAATACCAGTTTCGTAAATTGAATGTGGTAACAATAGAGATATCAAAAGTGGCGCGTCTTCATGTCTGTGAAGGCTTACAGTTTTTGGTGTGAGTTAGCGATGCGTACTTGTGCACTGATCAAATTATGGAATTATTTGTGGCCAGGGTACAGTTCGGAGAAGTGTAAGTATTTGGTCTAACTCTAAGGTCTAAGTGAAATGGTTTGCGAAGAGATTTAGATAATTTTATTGTATTAGCATTGAGTCCTTAGGGCCGGTTGCTACAGCGCTTACGCACCAGTGAACGTTAACATTAAATATCAGTCTCAACAGACGTAAGTAAATGAAAAATCGTGGCTTTCTACTGTCTGCCCGAATTACTTTAACAGACTGTCGTGTTGTAATGAAATAACGGTTTGTATTTAACAGACATTTAACAGCTAATTTAATCGTGAACTTTTAACGAACGTATGTTACGATAACTAACCGTTTGAAGCAACCCGCCGTTAGTTTCGGATACGCATACATGCATAAAAATAATACTACTAGCGCCTTGCGGTTTTACCCGACAAAATTGATCAGTAAAAGGTTTATAACCTTCCTATTATGTGACGTGGCTGTATATCTTCAACTTTACGATATCAGATGGTGTCTTCATCTATAACTTGAGAGCTAGATTCTTGACGGTTCTGTTTTGTTCATTTTTCTCTGTCTCCTACTGTCACATAAAGTATAGTGTCATTGAATTTTAATTAAGTATCGCCTGAAGAAGCTCAAAGTGTCTGCATCATCAATTTCTGATTAATTCATCGATATGTAAAATCCTCACACCAGACTTCGTCACTAAGCTACACGCATTGTGCTTGTTCCTTTGGGAATCCTGATGAAAAATATTCTATAACCTTCTCTTTGAATGAGGCTATATTATTCCCAACAAAACGCTTTATTATATAACATGGTTAACCCCTATCATATTAGCGTAATTTAAGATACTTTAAAAAAATAGTTGGTTAGCTAAATTCGTTATGTCGAATGTAGTCTGTTGTGACAATATTAAATGTTGTTATCAAATGTACATTTGCATTCGAATACTACGACTATCATACTTATTTTATTTTTTCAATTTATTTTATTTGGAGCGTTTAATCATTAGTATTATACCATTGTATTTTATAAATTGTGATACGTTATTTAAACATATATAATACACGTTCGTAAAAAAAAGTTAATCATTAGCTTGTAATATCTCCTGCTAGGTAAAGATCTCTCCATTCACTGAAGGTATCAGTACAGTGAGAGGGTAACAAATTATAGTATTAGCCTGTAGTGTCCCACTGCTGGGCAAAGGCCTCTCATCTCACTGAAGATATCAGTACAGTGAGGAGGAATTTAAGTAACCCAACTAAAATTATATATTGTATGAGTATTAAACATCTAGTTTAATACTGGCCGTAGACTATGTTATATATAGGCACATAGAAAGAGAAGGTTCAGAATATAAACAAAACTTAACTTCAACAATCCATTTTCAAATATCAACGATTGTGTGCCAAATGCGAAAGGGATCTTTAGGCGTCTGTGTTTGTGTTGTAACACGATATCTTAACGTATTTCGAACTTCATGTAGGTAGGTTTTATTGTCTTGTATATTCATCTATAAATTCAGTGACAGCCACATAAAACAGAGATTCTTACGAGACAGTGACAAAAATATTACCCCCACTCATGATAGTCGTTAAACACAATAAAAGTACCGAACTAACATACAGAACTTATTTCAGTTAACAGACGATAATATCTGGAAATAACAGGTAGAGTTGTGATGAATTTTTTTTACTCAAAAACTTGAGAACATGATTAGTTGTCGAATGATTTAACTAAATGAATAATAACAATGTGTTATTGTTTGTGTGTACATAAGTATACAAGCTTGTCCGCACATAAGTGGCGTGTTTAATCTTCTTACTCGTCATAATACGAGAGCACAAGACCACCTGTATTTCAGTTAACCTTGAAGTTGGTTAGCACTTCTCTAAGCAATTGTACTTGTATTGTTATTGTATTTTTTTTTGTATTGCGACAGAGTATTGTGTGTACATTTTATTATTAGACCACATATTTGTTTAATGAATGCTTGAGGTAAGTGTCGCGATTTTTTGGAAGTTAAGTTAGTCAAATCTTTTCATGGTATTTAAATGCCAAGTAGAAATGGTTTTACCTAATGGCTTGTATGTCTTTTAAGTAGTCTGAAACGTCCGATATGTTTGTCTAAATTGTTGTGGTAAAAAATCCAATCAATTGAGTTCCTTTAACTTTTTTAGATGTTGCTTTTCAAGCTCGTAATTGGTCAACATTTTTTATAAGTTGAGTAATGAAATATTAGGAAGTAAGTTAAATAGAAGTGATAGACTGTAATGTCTTAATGCTGGGCAATATCATGTGTCGGAGGTTGTCAGTACAGTGAGGAGGAAGTAAGTTACCTAACAGTTCTGTTCTTATTCTATAATTGTTATACTAAACTTTAAATTAACGTATGTAGAATATATTTCAATAGGTGGCGTTGAAATTATTCGTGGCTACACTTGCATAAGATGAGCATTACGCTAAGTAGACTAGGCATTAGATAAGTATCTCGATTTCTAACGTACATTTACAACATAAACCGTTTATGATGAAGTGTATAAATTGTGTTTGTTTAATTGCAATTATGTTTCTTAACAGCTCTTACTTAACTTGTGTTATTGAGCTGTTTTTCTATTCATACAGGCACTTTTGTGTAAATAAATTATACTTCCACTTTTAAAACCCTGTATCTTTAAGAAAATACACAAATGCTTAGATGCACTTCCTTACTGTACTGATATCTTCAGTGAGATGAGAGGCATTTGCCAAGCAGTGGGACATTACAGGCTTATACTTAACTTTCCTTTACTACATGTTTGTTTTCTTGTCCGCATTAAAACCTAATTTACCTTTTTTCAACTCGGAACAAAACAGAATTTTCCACATAAACTTCAAAGCAATAAGCGTTGGTTCTTAGCGACAAACGAATAATGCTTTCAGTGTCATTTGACTAAGGGTTATTTAAATACCGATCGATACTCAGCGTCTGTAGGTGTTAGGGCGGGTACAGACGAGGTGTTTAATACGCCCTTATTGTATCGCTTTCAGAAGAGCATGTAGGCGCGTGTAGGTGCTAATTTTGCCATACGCACAATACGATCGGGCGTTAACGCACTTGTGAACGCGAGCTGCCGAGAGATATTTTCGATACGAATGAAGACGCTGAAATAAGCCAGTATATGTCATACGTGCTACTGGGTTTTTTAAGTGCGAATGTAGCTTGCGTTTTGCCACGTATGACGAAACGAGCATCCAGAAAATAACGCTAGTGTGAAACCGCCCTTAATCTGCATTCAGTTCACTTAAAAACCTTTCTTTATTGAACCATCATTGAGTGTACACTTTGTTTTCAAAATATAAACAATATTGTTTATTGTATTTAATAAACATTGCATTGTTTGTGATTTATTTAAACGTAGTTTTCTTAGCCTCATGTCGCTCGGTCTTCGTGGTACAAGCAAAGGTTTGTTTATTTTTCTCATAAATGTTTTCATCATCGTCATTTTGTGCTGTGATTGAGTAATTTTACTGGGATCAACATCTTATTAATGTGTATTTAGTGTGCACTTCGTGTCAAACGTGTTCATTCAAAATCAAATTACGAAGGACTATTGATAAATAACTAAATCTAAATCTACTTAAGTGGTGACGTGAAGTAAATAGAGTGGTTCTTGTGAATTGCATATACTTAGTTATTTATTTGTTTTTCGGAATCAAAATAACGGTAGATATGTTTCAGTATTTTTGTAATGAAAAACGAAAGGAATCCTAAGATTAACCTGTCATTGTTGGCCAATTGAAAATAAGAACGGTGTATGTAATGTCAAAATCTGCGCAGTGGAAATACCTTAAAATTCTTTTTAACTCGGCGAATTCCCTTTTCTGGCTAGGATAAATAGATGCAGTTCAAGATTTTATTTTAGACCAAGTCAACCCTTTCCCCCTTTGGAGTATTTTATGCTATACAGCATAATTTCGGATTTGACTACCCCGGCTGACTTATAAAATACACTTCGTACACGATGAAGGATTGTTATCTTAACATTGGGACATTACAGGGTTTACTTTAATTACTTTACTTTAATTACTAATATTTGTTGGTTGTTTGTCCTCAGGGGTGCTGGAAATGACTGGAACGGATAACATCCGTTTCAGCGGGCACACGCTTGACAAAGCGACTAAGGCGAAGGTCACCTTAGAGAACTTCTACACCAACCTCATCGCCCAGCATTTGGAGAGGAAGCAGAGGTATGTAATGGCATTTTAAAGCCGTTATTTTGCTCTACAACATCAATAAAAGGATCCATACTAGAACATCTAACAGGAATGTACTGTCCTTAAAACCAATTGACTTTGAACTTTTAGATCCAACCCTATTCTGAAATAGATAAGAATAGTCCTTTAACCTGCACAAATAATTTTCATAATCTGTTCATAGAAGACAGAGGTATCAAATATACAACAAAATTTCTTACCAATTGAGAACTTCCTGCGGGTTTTTTAAAATCAGCTCATAGAGATAACCCACCATCATTTTTATACTTATTAAAACAAATGATCAACTGTCGCCATATTTGTTTAAATCACTTAAAATGGTTTTCCAAACCCTTTCCAGGTTGGAGAAGCTAGAAGAAACCTTGAAGGATGAAAGCTTGACAGAAAGCCAGAAGCAGGAGAAGCGACAACAACATGCCCAGAAAGAAACAGAGTTCCTTAGGCTCAAGAGATCCAGGCTAGGAGTCGAGGACTTCGAACCGCTCAAGGTAAGGCATCCAAAGATATGATAAACAGCTTTATTCACAAAGTGTTTTATCTCTTCTGCTCTTTGGAAAACAACGTATGTCAGAAAGGGACAAACCATTAGATAGCTAAATGCTGTTAATAATGCGTGGTCTTCTTCTTCATCGAGTGGATGGTCACCCTGACCAATCCTGGTGTCAGAGTTATTCTGCCGCCAAAGGCCTCTAACATGGCTCATGTAACGACTACTATCTGCAGAAAATAACCGGGACCGAAGGCTTAACGTGCCCTTCGAAGCACGGAACCCCTACTTATTCATTTATTAATATTGTAAATACAAAAGTCACTATTTGATGCGCTATCTCGCCGAACAATTTTTATGAACTTTAGTATTGGTTAGACCTTAATTACACTGATGAGCTATTTCTTTTGTTTCTAGGTGATAGGAAGAGGTGCCTTCGGTGAGGTGCGGCTGGTTCAAAAGAAAGACACCGGTCATGTCTACGCCATGAAAATACTCCGGAAAGCAGACATGTTAGAAAAAGAACAGGTACGTTGAAAGAACAAGGGGTGAATTCCACTAGGAATTGTGTGGGAAAGAACTAGTGTTTCCATAGGACAGTGACATATTTGGGAACCTACTTGAAACATAATGTATTAAACAACTTGATTGATATGAGTTTTAATTGATACTAGTACCTTGCTAGGAACAAAATAAGGTAAACTTTCCTATCCCGATCCAATTGACACTCAATTGATTTGTAACTCAGTGGCTGAACCAAATAATTATTTGAATGAGTGGGTCTATAGTGACATTTCTTAATCAACGCTACCGTGACGTTCTTTTGTTCGATATCACCAATCCACATTAAGCAAGCGGTGATTACGCCTAATTCTCACTGTACTGATATTTTCAGTGAGATGAGAGGCCTTTGCCCAGCTGTGGGACATTACAAGCTATTACTTTACTTATCTTTACCTTTTTTTGTTAATGAAACAATTTTGACACGATTTCTCAAATTGTTATGTCACCATATTTCAGGTGGCCCACGTGAGAGCGGAGCGTGACATACTAGTTGAAGCTGACCATCAATGGGTTGTCAAAATGTACTACAGTTTCCAAGATCCCATGAACTTGTACCTCATCATGGAGTTCCTGCCCGGAGGCGATATGATGACACTGCTAATGAAAAAAGACACCCTCAGTGAAGAATGCGCGCAATTCTATGTGGCTGAAACGGCTCTCGCTATCGATAGTATACATAAACTTGGATTTATTCATAGGTATGTAGACTATATTTTATTTTAACTAATATTATAAATTCGAAAGTTTGAGAGGATGGATGTACCTAGTCAGGTCATAAGTATTGTCACACAGTAAAAACTTTTCTTTTAGAATGCTGGCCACAAAAAAGTTTATTGAATTCTAATTTCGAATTGTTCATGAAAATAAAAATGTATACTTTTTAGAATTTTACTCATTTTTAAATATGGAGTGGACGCTTAAAGAAGACCGTGTTGCAGTTATTGCGTTGCATCGTTGCGGTTACGCGCCAATTCAAATTTTTGACATACTGAAAAATTTGAATATAACCAAAAGATTCGTTTATCGTACCATCAAACGATACAATGAAGACTCTAGTGTAGATGACAGGTCAAGAAGTGGTCGCCCTCGGTCTGTTAGGACTCCAGCAGTGATAAAAGCTGTGAAGGCGCGAATTCAAAGAAATCCCAAACGTAAGCAGAAACTGTTGGCCCTTCAGATGGGGTTAAGCAGAACCACGGTGAAAAGGGTGTTAAATGAAGACTTAGGGCTTCGGGCATATCGAAGAAAAACAGGACATCGTTTGAATGCTCGTCTAATGGACCTGAGACTGAAGAGATGCCGCGCTTTGTTGAAGCGGTACGCGGGAAAAAAATATCGGGAAATTCTTTTTTCGGATGAAAAAATTTTTACCGTAGAAGAGAGCTACAACAAACAAAATGATAAGGTGTACGCACACAGTAGTGAAGAAGCGAGCAAACGTATTCCGCGTGTCCAACGAGGTCATTTTCCATCCTCGCTCATGGTATGGTTGGGAGTTTCTTATTGGGGCTTAACAGAGGTACATTTTTGTGAGAAAGGTGTAAAAACGAATGCAGTTGTGTATCAAAATACAGTCCTGACGAACCTTGTGGAACCTGTTTCTCATATCATGTTCAATAACAAGCACTGGGTATTCCAACAAGATTCGGCGCCAGCTCATAGAGCGAAGAGCACACAAGACTGGCTGGCGGCGCGTGAAATCGACTTCATCCGGCACGAAGACTGGCCCTCCTCCAGTCCAGATTTGAATCCGTTAGATTACAAGATATGGCAACACTTGGAGGAAAAGGCGTGCTCAAAGCCTCATCCCAATTTGGAGTCACTCAAGACATCCTTGATTAAGGCAGCCGCCGATATTGACATGGACCTCGTTCGTGCAGCGATAGACGACTGGCCGCGCAGATTAAAGGCCTGTATTCAAAATCACGGAGGTCATTTTGAATAAACTTTATTGTTATAAGAATCTATGTTTTGTTAAGTTCATTTTGGTATATAAATGGTTACATAAAGAATAAACTTGTTTCAATTATTTTATATTAAACATGTGACAGAATTTATGACCTGACTAGGTATGTTTGTTGCTCTTTCACGTTAAAGCTACTGGACGGATTTGGATAAAATTTTTACAGTAATATAGGTTATACATCAGAAAAACACATGGGATACATTTAATCCCGGAATTCTTGCGGGGACCGATACAACGCGGGTAACACCACGGATAGCGGCTAGCGCTACATAAATATAATAGTCATATTGTGTTTTATTAGTGCATCATAGTAATTTTTAAACAATAACTACTAATAGAATACAGAGATAACTACTGGCACCTATGGTACAATGTCAGAGATGAGGTAACAAAGCTACGTAGGTATTGTAAGTTGTGAAAACAATCTGATGATGCATCAAAGTGTAATGCATAATGTCATTTGTCCAATAAAATAAATTTGGTACCCACTCAATTTCATATTTTTTTTACAAGTGACATTATCGTTGTTAAATATTTGATAATATGTACATAGTTTGGATTTGTTGGTTTAGTTCAATTTTGTTCTGAATTGTAATTACTTTGCATAAAATATATTGTAATAAAACGACATTTCATTTCATTTTCCAGGGATATCAAGCCGGATAATTTATTACTGGACGCCCGCGGTCACATCAAACTCAGCGATTTTGGTCTTTGTACTGGCCTCAAGAAAAGCCATCGCACAGATTTCTACAGAGACCTATCAAGGGCGACACCTTCTGACTTCAGTCAGTATCTACTATATCGACACTACGAAGGTAAAATAGGGTATCTGACATATTTTTGGTATATTTCAGCTATGGGGCTTGGTGTATGTCAACTGTTTGTAATTATAGGTTGTATTTTTTTTGTTTCTTTTTTGGTTTGGTTGGCTGTCATGCTAAAAATATGTCGCTTACCCTGGTTTATCTTACAGCGTTGATGTCTCGGTAATGTGATTTTTTTTATTCCAATGTTTTTTTTTGTTGTTGTTCTGCTGTGGTATGGAGACTTGGACAACTGATGTAGCCTTTCTTACAGGTTTTCTTTATGTTTTAATAATGCACTGTAAATACATTTGACACAGCATGTTTTTAAGGATTGTACATATAGTATAAGATCCCGCTTTTTTAATTATTAATTAAACATACTCTGGATTGAAATTTGCTAGTCAACCCATATGCATTATATTTATTGACATATTAAATTGAATATAAAATACGTTTCATTAAATAAGCATCTCGGTGAAGGTCGTTGTATAGCGGGATCTTAGACGAATACATATAATTTGATTTTTATGTTACTTGTTTTGTATTATACTCGTAGAAAAATATGTGGGGAACTCCAGGATCCATAGATACAAGATTGTATCCATCGATGATGTAATTTCATCAAGATCGTAACATCTGTGATAACTGCCTTTACGTAATTTGTATTTCCTTCTTCGGAGACTTTGTTACTGTCATATGTCACTACACCCTTAAGCATTAGCCTGTAATTGCCACTGCAGGGCAAAGGCCTCTCATCACACTTAAAGTAACAATACAGTGAGGACGATTTGACAAGAATACAAACATAAAACATATTAGAACATCCACAACGACAGCCGCAGTGTCAAAAATATTCCCAATCAAAATAAATTAACCAATAAAGTTTGTGACAATGATACATCTTTACTGTCACCCCATTTACATATATTTTTTATCGTAGTTTCAACGTCGTCATCTGCTATGGACTCCAAACGCCGAGCCGAGTCTTGGAAGAGGAACCGCCGCGCGTTGGCTTACTCCACTGTTGGGACTCCGGACTATATCGCCCCTGAAGTATTCCTGCAGACGGGGTACGGCCCGCAAGCTGATTGGTGGAGCTTGGGCGTTATCATGTAAGTTAACTACACAATTTTGTCACTCGGAATTCGGTGCAGTGATCTGACTTTTACATATATCGTACTATTTTGATTCATTAAATGTTCGCGTGACTATTTAAGTTCTCTCAAAAAGAAGCCAAATGGAAACTTCAAAATACTGCACGGAATTTTGAATTGCATCTCAACTTCTACCATACTCCATCCCATGTTTTAGCTCAGTGATGAAAGCGAAAGTATATAAAATATAATGTTTTGACTCTTTTACAAATGGAAGCGCTTTTGATTTTCACAAACAGTTTTTACCAAGCTAATCTTTTAATAGTATCATTCCCAATTCTCAACGCGTGAATTCGCAGGCTACTGAACTCAGATTCTGGTTAATTATATCAAAATTGTCTCTATGGGAAACATGAATACAGTTCTAAAACTAAATAATACAACTGTCACTAAGTATAATGATAGTCACACTTGTATGACAGAGGTTTGAATTTAGAAAAATGGTTTTCTCTTTTCAAAGTAATTTTGTCGTGTCAATATTGCTATGCGATTTTTATTTGTTTATTTGGAACAGCGATTGATGACATTAATCTATGCGCATATTTCTATAGAATCTTATATCACGAAGTGCGATTGTCGTTGCGACAGGTACCTAATTGGAAATGGTTAACAGTTGTTTGGTCAAGAGTTGACATAACAGACAAATAATTAGTGTACAGCTCTGAAATGGAGTTGAATTTAGCAATGCTAAAGCGATTATTTAAAAGCGAAACTGTATTTTTTTATGTGCTAAACCTACATATTTGCAAAAAAATTGGGACTTAGTAATTTAGTATAATCTGATTCCCATTTATCATGACCGTATTGGCCGTCCTAATTTATCTAAGTTCCATATCTCCAGATTTTTAACCATTTGCTTGCCAAAGCTCCAAGTCCAAAATATTATACCAAGTCTATATACCAAAAGCCTGTCTCATTATTTGCAGGTACGAAATGCTGATCGGGTATCCGCCATTCTGTTCGGAGTCGCCTCAAGAGACGTACCGCAAAGTGATGTCCTGGAGAGAGTCGCTCACGTTCCCACCTGAAATACCGATAAGCGAAGAAGCGAGGGACACTATATTACGCTTCTGTTCTGAACCGGATAGGAGGTAAGGATCAACAAGCTCTTAAATTCTTCGTAGTTGATCAACAAAACTTTTTACTGCCGCACTCAGAGACATCCATTAAATCGACGTCTAACTAATTGACGTAATTTTTCATACATTACATATCAAAATCCCTCATGAAATCTATACTAAGGCAGGATTTGACGTCTTTGAGTAAGGGCGTTAGTACATAGTTGTCTAATGTAAACAAATAAGAACGATTTTCCATAGACAATTTCTTCTGTAAATAATTTTGAAACTTGACATCGCATTGAAGGAAACGTTTTTTAATTGTGTCTATTAAAAATATATGAATAATGTGTTAGTGAAAATATTTGAATAATATATGAATGAACATTGTTTGTTAAATAAAATGTTACCTTACACCGTAAGTAATAAGTAAGTAAGTAGGTAGTAGTCAACCCTACCGGAACCGACAGTTTTATGTACCCTCCGAAGCAGGTAGCGGTCAGATACAAATGTATTATCAGATATATTATCCATCATCTAAGTAAGGGCTGAGCTGGACCCTGCTTAACAATCGCAATGAGCTCATTGCTTAGTCAAAATACTCCACTAGCGCTATTAACCTTTTGTTTACCGGCATTAGAAACACAATAGAAAAACAATTGTGTCTGGCTTGAAATCGCGTCCGCGGGATATGAGGGGTTAATCTATACGAACTTATTAAATGAACTGTTACATCACCCCTCTCCCCACAGACTGGGCTCCCAGCGAGGTATAGAAGACGTCAAGTCCGTGCCTTTCTTCCGCGGCGTCGACTGGAGCCACGTTCGGGAGCGTCCGGCCGCCATCTCCGTTGAAGTGCGCTCCATAGATGACACCTCCAACTTCGACGATTTTCCAGATGTCAAGCTTGAAATACGTACGTTTGACATTTTTATTTTACTAGCTATTCCATGAAAGAAAGGGAGTGAGGCGTTTGCCCTGCAATGGGACAGTGCAGGCTGAATATAATAAAAAGTTGTTCCATGCATTGTCTTGTTGTCGTTGTGATTTTGGGATAAAATGAGATAAAATAGTTCAACTACTTACACTGGCTTCGGTCCATATAATCAATGAGTAAAATAATAATGTGAATAAATAAACATACAGTTGAATTGAGAACCTCCTCCTTTTTTTGAAGTCGGTTCAAAATGGGTATAAAGTTTTGCCTTGTCTCACTTAAAGTCCAGTTGCTGATTGAATTTTCGATTTCGGTTTCTAAGACGAAAGCCTTTCGTTGAAGATACTGATGTAATATTGTATTATTAGATTAGTGTAACACTAATCAAAATCTCTAATCTCTGTGTTTGTTTCAGCGGCGGCCCCTATCACACAAGACGGCGAGGTTGCGTACAAAGATTGGGTGTTCATCAACTACACGTTCAAACGGTTCGAGGGGCTAACGCAACGCGGCACGCCGACCAAAAAGTGAAACACACAACCACGGTGAAAGTCAGCAATGTCAGCTTGTCACAGTATTATTTAAACTGTCAAGTCTGCCAAATCAAACCTTCTTGTCCGAAAATTATTCTTCAGCTGTCTAATTTGATCTGTCAATGTTTAAATGTCATACATGATTTATGTCATACAAGACTTTGTCGTAATCGGCAATGGTCATATTGTCTTGTGACACCTATAAAAATGGCATTTCGAAATCTCTGGAACATATCGTGTATTTTCTTCTCTTCAATCTTCTTGACAATAATGACATGACTGACTAGCACCAAATAAAAAAAACTTGCTTATGTTATGATGACGTGTGTCTTATCCGACACGAACGCTTTATAAATGTGACTGTGACATCACTCATTACCCGCGCGAGGGTAACAACGCTTCAAATTATTTATAAAATGCTAACTTATAGTTTATAATGGATATTACAAATATTAATTATTGTTCTTAGTTGTCAAGTTAATCATCACAGCGAATTCAATTACTTTCACAGCCAGATAGCCGTCTCAAAGGTAGTCAGTTCTAGATAAAAGTATTGAATTACATTTATGTATTGTATTAACATTAGGATATAATTTTATGCCGTCGCTAAGTGGCTTAGGATGCAAAACTAATATAATAATGACACGCAAATGTACTGTTTAGATAGAAGACATACCCCCATATGACACAGAGGCTCATACGCGACCCAAGACGTTTATGTGCCACTTTTAAGAATAAAGACACCCCTATATAAATTTAATTTGATAAAATAATTATGTTGCACTGCATTATTGGACGTAAATATTAATTGATCTAACTGCCGTAGCTAAAGATGTCAATTAAATAATTAATGTGACAACACATGTCTATTATACTCATTAACCTCTCTTGATTAATCATGATGTCGTCTCAGAGTACGGCAGTTAGTGTATCAACGATTCAGCATTGCACTATAGTAAGGTGAGGTAACAAGTGGAATATCGGTACAATTATTTTCAAATAAATTTGTACTGTGATGACAAATGTCACCTTTAGTTTGCCACTGTTCTTTGTAATGCTGTAGAACGCCAAATACTAAGGATTTAAAATAATATATCCCTGACTGCAGAAAATTGAGATTTTAAGATGGTAACAACGGCTTTTAAATAATCAAACGCTTAATCAAAATCAAGAATTAAATAATGGTTCCATTTTCCTCTTTATATACTTACATATTATGGAACTCTCAAGCTTGCACAAGAACTCTGAAATCTATTTGGTACCTAAATATATCTAAGAAAAAAGAGCTGTTCGTTCAAATTGTATTTTATACTGCAAAAATATAATACTATTTAAAACGAACGTCATTTGTTTACTAAACATATTTAGGCGCTAAATAAATGCCGTACTCAGAGAGGTCAGTGAAACCGAACCGGCAATCGGCGACGTAATTTTTCAAAAATCACTTATTGACTACTAGTAAGAAATCCTTTTAACGTCTCTGAGAGTCTGAGTACAACGGTTAATGACTTAATTGTTTTAGTATTTTTCAATAGGTCCTTATTACGCAAAAGTGAAACATCTATTAAAAGTTTTGCGTTTGAAAATTACTTAACATAACTTATCCCCGAATGCCCTTAATTTAATCGGTACTTAATCCAAACATTTTGTCAATTTTTGTCGAATATTCTGTACAAATATAAATCCTACTTAATTCGAGTAACTTCAGTGTACAAGATTACTTATAAATGAAATTTAAAATATGATCTATTATAAGTGCTGTTCTAATGCGATTTTGTCTTTGTCAACAATCTTTGCTTTTATGACGTATTTGGTTTTCTTACTGTTATTTGTCCTTTTTTCTAATTGAACGCCCAAGTTTAATTATGTCATTTTATTAACATTTTTAAGTTAATTTCTACATTATAATGACAATGTTGTATTTAATATATTTCGGATTCATACGGTCACACTAACATCCCTATATGAAACTATGTATTTTGTGTTTTACATGAATTATCCAATATTATCAATAATTATATACCTACATATTTCAGTTTATGCGATTTCTTATTTAAAGTGCGTAATATATGAAGTGTCCTTACAGAACGCAATCGAGATTTTTTTCTTGAATATCTACAGAAATAAGCAATATTACATTGAAAATTCCAGTATATAATTTCAATAGCAAAATAAATTCGAAAAATATGTATTTAAAGGTCCCACCGAGATTTGAACTCGGATCGTTGGATTCAAAGTCCAAAGTGCTAACCGTTACACCATGGGACCTCTAGGACAAAGGTTGAATCCGTGTTTCTGTTTCGGGAATGTGACGTCACGGGAATAAGGCGATCGATAAAATGGAGGCATTACTATTGAAAATTTTCACACGAGTCTAGTAGCTTAGGAATTGACCAGGACGATTACATCGCCCACAATAGTGATTGCTGGTTGACTGGTAGTTTATGATTATACTGGGATAGTTGTGAGGAGATAATAATATGTAATTTGCTAGCTAGTTGGTTAATTCACGCGCATAATTTGTCGGCTATTTGACTAAATCGCGTAGTTTTCTCAAATGTAAAATAAACAACAGCGGTTAAAACACTCGACAATTGTTCCTACATTCAATACCGAGTGTTATTACAGTCTTTTAGCTTCATTCTCTGGGTAATATTATCCTTTTTTGATTTAGATCGCCTTTTTTCGTGGCAAAATAGTTTGGTATTTCTTTAAACATAAATACATATACAAATAGCTTCCTTCCTCTTCCTCTTCCTTTGACAAATGTCTGCTATTCAGATCGATTTCATTTGTTTACACACAGATCATTTTTATATGAGTAAGGGGTTGTTAGAAATGGCTACCTTATATACAATAATTGTTCATTATATATGTATCATAATATGAGGATTTTCTTAAAAGTATTTTAGCTTCTAAGCGGTAAGTGGCTCAGTGTTTAAGTTTCCCGTAGAATGTAATTGACCTAACGCTTATATGTTTAAAAGTAAAAAAAAAAATGTTTATTCTTTTGACATCTGATTTGACATTTCAATGTCTCAGAAATGACAGTTGTCTAATCGAATTGAAATTAGTTTATGTTTATGTTAATGAATATTTTAAAAAATGAATAATGTAACATCAAATTATTTTGTTTAATTATAAACTGAATGCAGGTAAAATAAATGATTTTGTGGTGATTTTTAACTGATTACTCAGTTGTATGTCTCACTTAAATTAGATGCTGGATAGTGTACTAACTTTTTATACGTCATGTGTAACGTGTAAGTACGAACAATACATAATAAATGGTGGCTCTTGTAAATACTTGTAGATATGCTATGCTATACTATAACGCCCTTAAATGTTATACTCTTTGTCTTAAATGAATGTTGCCTCGTTTTGTAATTATGTTATCTGGTGACTAGAGGCAATACAATAGTTATTATTTCAAATCTGTTTATTATTTTTTTTATTTGACATCCGCCATTTTGTTTTCGCTTCGCTTGTCCTTATGTTCCTCTTTGCCCGGATGATATTTAACAATTGCTTTGTCCAATATAAATAAATGCATATATAATGTACGATAGGATTGAGATTATATTGTGCACAGAAATTAACAGTAATATTGCAAAGTATAATTCATGTAGTTTCTTCTCATCAGGATTTTGTTCTGTTATGCTATTTTTAATGGGGATTTGGTATGTCATTAGGTTTCTATGCACAACAAAATCAAGTAAAATATGTAATCGTATTTACATGTATTGGGAATTATAATTAAGACACGATTTAAGGTTTCGTTCATAGTAAAAACAGTGCAAATTTTCCGTCCAAAAAATATGATTAATTTTTTGGCCAACATTTTGTTTAGACCTTTAATATACCTATTCTTGTAAAAGTTTATTGGAGAGAGGGGAACATGCTTGTATGCTTTTTCAATTCGCTTTATTGGTATAATTATGTATTTTACTAATCGCACACAAACTAAAGTTTTTCAGTTTCATTTAAAATAACGTTCCGATTATAATAATGAATCTTTGTATAAATATGAATTCTTTACATCTGTATGGTTCTGATGTCAATTTATTCATTAAGTTAATTTATATATATTCATCGCGGCACCATTGAAATGTGCATTATTCACGATATCGATTCCTAAATGTAGTGATCCAACATATTTTGTAGCAATTATTAGATTCCAATGTGTTCTAAATCTTAGTAACGTAATAACACTTTTAAAAAGTTAATATATTCTTTCATCTAAAGTAGTTTACATACGAATATATTTTTAAATACATAGTTATCTGTCAATCGCTAGTTTTTTAAAATTCTTCGACTTGTTTTTCGTCCAGCTCATTATCTTGCCTGTAGTGTAAGTACAGAACGTTTTGTCTCAGTATAACTTGTAATCGAGTCTCGTGTTTAGATTTCGTTTCATTGTTCTCTTGCTCTATATATTATTAAAAGGCACCTTTTTCACAATTTACTGTGCCACTGTTGGGCTAAGTTGTGACTTTCTCATACTACTTTCAATACTATCAGCCTTATTTTTAAATGCTTTTAAAATAAAACATTGTTATAAAGTATTTTAGTCTCTGTTGCTCTTTGGAAAATAGCACATGTCGGAAAGGGACAAACTATTTGATAGCTAAGCTGTGATAGCTAAGCTATGATAGCTAAGCTGTGCTGTTCGTATGAGTTTATGAATCGGCCCTTTAACTTCAGCTATTATATTTGTACTTCATTGCTTGGACATCTGGTCAGCTTCGTCCACTGCAGCAAAGGTCTCTCAAATATATCGATCAGCAAAACATCTGCTTAACCTTGAAAATAAATCCTATACAGGGGTGATTGAAGGCCGTTAGGGTGCAAACGCAGTACTCCCTCATAGTCGCATTCAAAAGCAAAAATATGTGCAAAGGGTTGTCCAAATTGATTTTAAACTTGTTTATTTCTGACCCTTTGGGCAAGCTGAATCACCCTGCTTTCTATTGGATATTATTAATTTCCTCGTCATCTTACCGATGGCCACGTAATCGAATAAAAAAAGTAAGTGAATGTATTTGTCCTTTTATTAACTTATGCTCCAGAGGTTCCTTCCAAGAGGTTCCTTACTTAACACCGAGAGGCCTTTGCAGTAAAATACAGGACAATTCTTTATTTATTTTATCGCTACCGAAACTGAAACCACAACGGTTCCCATTATGTTCGACTTTTTCTAACTTAATTCAAAAGTGATACTTAATTGATGGTTGTACGAGTATCTGTAACTAACATACGGTACCATAGTTTTAATCCAGTAGTGAAGAGATCAATTTAAGTTCAACGTAGACCGTTACATTAGAGGAGGTTATTCAATGTTCTCACGTATTCGTATACGTAACATCCCACATTTCAATTTATATCTTAACGAATAATCTAATATTTTTGCACTAATCTTAGGTACACATTCTCATTACGTAACTGCATGTACAAAGTGACAAATTCTTTTTATTAAAATATAATTTGAGTACATTTGATTTGTTCGCGGACGCGCGTTCGCGCTCTTTATGATAACATTAGAGTGTTCAACTAATAATTATGTAGGATTGTTGGTGTTGTATAATTTGAATATTAGTGTTTTATTTAATGTATTATTTTATTTGTAGGTATTATTAAAACATATTTTTAGTTAAATTATTAATTCTCGCTTAGGACAATGTCGGTGTGCTGCCCGATGTGCGGTGAGCTCGTTCACGTTGCAGTGTGTTTCATGTGTTAGTTTTAATAGTTTTGTGGTAATTTATCTTAACAATTGTACGTTTTGTTCGTCGTGTGACGATTGAAACTCTAACGCTGACAATACTTTATTTGCAACTGTTCTAATTAACTATTCTGTCGGAGGACGATGTATAATTATTTTTCAGGATGCCTTTTCAAAAACATCAAAGGGACCAAAATGCGTGATTTTAATGAAACATGCTCCAAAAACTTATTTGAGTTAATGTTTGGTTCATTCACAACTGTTTTTGCTTGAATTACTAAAATATAAATGAAAAACATCGTTCTTCGGTGCAGTGTTATAGGATGTGCTTTCCCGCAATATTATGACTACAAAAGAACTCATTAATTTTCATTCATTGACAATTTATATTGAAATGATGAATCAGATATCGGTGGAAATTGTTTGTGCTTTTGAGAAATTCTTATAAAAATTTTCAGACCGATCTGATTGCAAAGGGATGTTTAATTAAATCTCAATTTGGACTAGAGACAATCTAAAGTAGTACTAATGTTGCGTGAATGTTGCTAGAAGTTCAGTTGTATCCTAATGTCTCAGACACGTGATATATGTAAAAACGCACTCAATATTGTTCTAACGGCGACGTCGACAATTAACACGACAAATTATCTTCCTAGCTGTTCGCTTTGTTATTGTTATTCGAAATGATAAAAGAGAAAACGATAAAAAATGATTTATTTAATTTCTTTAAATGTAAGTTTTTAAAAAAGTATTTTATTTAATACTTTTTTTCTTCCATGTGATTTAAGAAAGTGGCAATATGATTAAGCATTAAAGCGATATACATTTGAATGTATTTTTTATTTATACCCTGTAGACTTCGACTATATTGTTTTCTAAGGTTAAATTCCATTGACGTGGAGGAGAGCTCTTACTAAATAGAACTCTTTGAGATTAACAAAATCTCTAGTACTCTGAACTAGATCGGTGGGTTATCCAGCGCTGGTTTCTAGTGTATATGGGAACTTATCAGAGATTGGCACATTGTTTAAACTGCGCCCGCTACCTGCTCCGTGTACCAGCGCTGGCTGGTTCCGACAAACACTGGTAGACTAGAGCAAGGTGAGCAAGGAGCTGCTTTCTGTCTGTATGCAGTCTAACTCTTAACATCCAAGGCGACGTCAGTCCTGTAGTCACGACTGACTGATTCACGTCTGCCGATTTCTATGGTTACACATAAAGTATTTTACTACAGTACTTTTTACAGCATCAACTCTTACCCTATGGGGTCCTATATTTGATTTTACCATTTTTTTTACAATGCTAATATATAAAATTCTCGTGTCACGGGGTGCGTAATCGAACTCCTCTGAAACGGCTTGACCGATTCTCATGAAATTTTGTGTACATATCGGGTAGGCCTGAGAATCGGACAACATCTATTTTTCATCCCGAAATTCCCGCGGGAACGGGTACAAAGCAGGTGAAACCGCGGGGCGCAGCTAGACTATCTATATATAAGAAAGTCGTGTTAGTTACACTATTTATAACTCGAGAACGGCTGAACCGATTTGGCTGAAAATTAGTGGGGAGGTAGCTTAGAACCAGGAGATGAATATAGGATACTATTTATCCCGTATTTCCTACGGAAACGGGTGCACTGTGGGTGAAACCGCGGGGCACAGCTAGTTTTTAATAATTATCGCGCCAGGTCAATCGACAAGTTGTTCATTGATGTTTAACAACAAAATAAGCAATTGACGGCAAATATTTAATTTCTGTCAAAGTCTTTGGATAAATCCTTTAATGTACTAATACCTAGCTCTATGTGTAATCTATACATTAACATTATCGCCTACTATCGAACGTAACTTTAAGCTGTAGATCCATGTAGTAAGATCGATAAAAAGGTCTAAAAAACTATCAGAGGAATACCAAGTATTAGATTAGCGTAGGTTTGCCCAAACTAATATCATATACAAAAATAGTTAATTCTTGCTTGTATATACATATACAGTTGTGGCCATATAATTAAGAACGATTTGAAGTTCCAGAAGTTTTTATTTAAATGGTATCATACACAGAGATGTGTACCTTCTGAGAAGCAACTAGTTATGTTATATAATAGTCACATTTATAGAGCAACCTGACTTAAGAATAAAGTATGAAATCGCTAACAATTTTTTGCACATTTTATTGATTTTATCAAAGTAACACATTCAAATAGTACTGAAACTGGACAAATAATTAAGAACGATTTATTTAACTGCTCGGGAATTGTTTTGTATGACACTTAGATTTAAAAAATCACAATATTATGTAGCACAGGAAACATAAAAAGAAATTTAATAAATATTTAACTAAAATTAATAGTTAATAGCATATCCACGGCTTTTAATTACAGCTTTACACCGGCGAGGCATTGACTCTATTAATTTTTGACATTTTGCAAGAGAAATAGAGTTCCATTCTTCTAAAAAAACGTCATACAGCTCTCTTAAATTTCCACACTTTGTATTTGAAACCTTTTTCTTTACTTCAAACCACAGATTCTCTATTGGGTTTAGATCTGGACTGTTAGCAGGCCAGTCTAGGACAGAAACTAATTGCGCTGTAAGAAATTCCTTTACGGTGCGTGCAGTGTGCTTTGGATCATTGTCATGCTGGAATGTCCAAATGACCAGTAGAACGTCTTCAGCGTATGGTAACATTGTTTCTTCCAGTATATTTTTGTATTGGAACTGATCCATGTTACCTTCTATCAACTTTACAGGTCCTACACCATGTCCAGAAAAGCAACCCCAAATTTTCACATTTCCACCACCGTGCTTTAATGTAACTTTCGTGTACTTTGGGTCGAATGCTGTATTCGGGGGACGTCGTACATATCGTTTTCCATCAGAACATACTCTGTTTATTTTCGTCTCGTCAGAAAAAAGTACATTTTTCCACTGTTGCACAGTCCAGTTTTCATACTTTCTCGCAAATGCAAGCCGGGCTTACCTGTGGCAAAGTTTTAACATGGGTACCTTTCTTGCTATCCTACCGTGCAATTTTTCTTCTACCAAACGTCTTCGAATAGTGCGTGCTGAGATTGCTGAAGGGTTGTTTTCACCAAAATATTCTTTTCTAAGCTCATTGGACCCTTTAAAAGGATTTTGTTTTGCCATACGAACGATGTTTCGGTCATCTCGAGGAGTTGTTTTTCTCTGTTTAGGTACACGTGGAACATTCGAAGTAGTTTGATACGTAGCAAAATGCTTTACAGCGTGGAAAACCATCGTTTTTGAACATTGCAGATGGTCGGCTATCTTTTTATAAGACCAATTCTTCCGGCGAAGTTTTATTATTACTTCCCTTGTAGATTTATCACAACTTTTATTTTTTCCCATTGTTTTTTCTAAAGAAGCAATCACCTTTAATCTTTTAGAGCACGTAATGGCGCCAAATTATACAAACAGTAACAAATCGACTGAGTGTTCTCTATTTAAATTTGAATAAAGGTATAAACTACTTAGCGTTCTTAATTACGTGACCACCCAGTAATAAGGAATACTTTGTTTAAAAGTAGTGTAAAAAGTTTGCCTATTGATTTTTAGCCAATCATGTGTATCAATGAATACAGTGGTAATATGGAAATGTTTTAAGATACCGAGAGAAATAAAAACAAATGCATACAATTAGTTTTGCATCTTAGTTGGAAAAAATCTTCCCTTCATATCAGCGTTCTTAATTATATGACCACCACTGTATATATTCAGAGATTGACGCGTTCAGCTGTATTGTGTTGAGTACTTATATAGAGATTAAAGGGAAGAAATAAAAGACATAATTATTTATTCATACAGATATAATGATACTTTCATAGTACATGACATGCAGAGAATACTTAGAATGGGTTCTACAATATATGCTCTTAACTAATACGTATAGTACGGATACATACGGTGTGTACATTGTATTGCACAAATAACAACCTAAATACTAAAGCGACATCCTAATATACCTGTATGTGTGCCAGGCTTGATAAAACATCTATAGGTAATATAATTTTAACGCTAAACTATTAAAAGAAACAATATAACAAAGAAAATTAATAACATAACTTATTCAATCAGACAGTTCAATTTGGTTCAAGAATTAGACTTAAATAACCTAAAACATAACGAAATTTAAATAAAGATTTTTTAATTATAACACGATATAAGAGTTTATTAGTAATAGTACCTGTGTAATACATGTAATAGAAATTCGACCCTATAGGTACACACATATATCTACGTACCTACACCGATAAATGTTTTTAATTATAAACTATGACAAAAATGGGTACATTTTTAACCAAACACTGCTCATCAACTGTAAGGCTGTGTATACACTGAAATAATGAATGTCCATAATTTTATTTTTACAAATAACTTGTTAGTTTGGACCGCCCTCATATGTTACCTGTTAATTTTATTATAATATCGAAATACCTAATATATTTGGGAAAGTAAACGATTGCAATATTTCCGTTATATGACAGAAGATACCTACAAGTTAAGGAAATGTCAAATGTATTAAGATTAAAATTAAATCCCAAATATTAAACCCAACTTAACAAGAGTAACCTATATGTTTGAAAGTAAATTTCTAAAATATCAGTAGCAATAAGAAAGACAATTCAATAAAGTGTAAGGGTGAGTTGCTTCAGCTTACGTTCACGTACCAGTAAACATCAATACAAATTGATGGTGTTAACGGATGTAAGGTAATAAAAAATCGTGGCTTACTACCGGCAGCCCGAATAAATTAACAGACTGTCATTTAAGTTAAGAAACAACGGTTTGTGTTTAACAGACAACCGCGTGTCGCAATTTTTTTAACGAACGTACTTATATTACGATAAGCAACCGATTAAAACAACCCACCCTAAAAGTTTCTTCTTACAGTGTGAAAACAGTCTCACACTGTAAGGGTAGGCCAAGAAAGAAGGCTTAAAGGTCCATACATACATCAGTGTTCTTCTACAGAATGTAAAAAACTAGTTTATAGTATGCCGTGTGTAAGATCAAACACAATTTAACACAATTACAATCGTATTATGCCAACGGCAATGCCGAGCATTATCGTAGCGTTTCACAGTCACGTTTGCCTATCACAGCGTATTAAGAAGAGATTTTGACAATGTCAAACAACCTTAATGCGTTGTGATTAGTCAATTGAGCTCTGCACCGCATCGCTCTGCCTCTACAGAACAGAAACTCACTCTTAGTAACATTATGGGACCTTTAAGAACCTACAAGAGTAGGCACAAAACAGACACAAAATTCCTAACTAAACACTTTAGTAATAATCAAAACGTGGTCAAGCAGGTACGTGACTCTGATTAATAAAAAAAAACTACAAAATGTAGACGCTGTACTCTAATTTAATGAAAAATAAAAATTAGCTTACATATGTAAGGAAATGTCATACAAGTAGGTACTTTATCGACAGGTAAGTGTATCCCGACCATATGTAGCTGTTGTTACATGGTCTAATACAAAATGAGAAATACAAGTAAACAAATCGTAGCATATAAAAGCCTATACGGATACTATCTGTTTGCAGTTTCCAAGCCAGTGCTTGGCTAGTAAACATACCCTTAAGTTCCCGTAATATATTTGAATATCAGTGAATACACAGCCTTTTGACCAGTGTGCGTTGACAGCTAGAGGAAATAATGAATGCTATAGTATTACATGTTATCGTATTGAATTGCTAATAATCTATTTCATTCATTCAATGGATTAAACAATTTCATTCATTCTGAAAGTTATTTTTAATAAGTGATTATATATTTTAATAATTCTCTAGTATCAATTTTAAAACGGACAGGGGGAATAATCAATCCCCTGATTACCGGAATAGTCTGCGATAATTTCATCTCCAAACTTAGGATTCTAAAACTAGAGAATAGTCGCTAAGTTCAGCTACCTGACTTTATTTAGAAGTTAAATGCATACACTGTTCTGAATTCAGTAACTAAGTGAGACTAAAATATACCTGTAGTATTATTTAGTGCCTAGAAGGTAAAAACGTAACTGCTGTTCATTCAAAGGTTTTGCTAATGTATCTATGTTTGCTCTATGGTATAACTACATAGAATTTGAACGAACGTCGTTTGGTTTGAAATGTTTAGGCGCTAAGCATTTTTAGATTGAGATAGGTTACAAGCCGCGAGTCGGCGAGTTCAATAGCAAGGCTGTGAGTAAGAGAGTGACACATGAGACGCTCGCGTTGACACGCGTATGGAATGCACGCTGTATCGTTCACGGTTGTAAACGTTCAATCTAAAATATGTAAAAATATGCGATTTACAATCTGAGCCTAAATAAAAGTGTGCCTCCACTGGGTGAGGTAATCTAACGCTCATTAAAGACAAAAAGCAAAACATTTTCCTTGTAACACTAACACATATTAATATCTAAATTAAATCTTATAATAGCATGTCCGTGAAAATGCTGAGTAAATGCAAAAACTATATCATCTAACACATTTTATATGCTCGTAGTTTTGGGTTGCGTGTTTCTTTTCTTTGTTTTTATAGATAGGTAGAGCTTGTTTATGTAAACTTCGAGCTCTTACTTATAAATATAGTATAGAAAATATAGTATTAATAACATATTATTTATAAGATAGTATTTTAAAAAGTAAACCATATTAAAGTAACCCATAAACTAAGGAAAAGTCAAACTTAAAGTTATGCTTTCTCCATTCTATTATATCATTGATAAAAAAAAGATCATTTACTTCCGGATATCGGTAAAACTTATAGCTTTTACAAGGCTTTTACTGATAATTTTATAAAACAAATGAAAAAAATGTATGTCTAAAAAGCTAAAATATTTGACGCAAAGTTTAGATAAACTTATTTTAATGAGACCTTTTTTCACACGATCTCTATGTTTAAAACAATTCGATAGTTGAAACACACAACAACAACAAAATAAGTTTGAGCAAAATAAGTTTAAACTTAACCTATTCAAGTGTGCTCTGACAAACAAAACAATTTGACTCTAATTTTCATACTAAAGTTACGAAATTTTTCTATTATTCTGCCGATGATAATTATTCTCTTGATATTTTGTTTTACTTCCCATACGATTTCAAAGATCTCATAAGTTTTTACAAAACTGCTGCGTGTGGTAATTGTTTACAAAATTAATGAAATCCTCGCGTTAAATATACACTTAACTTTATTTTTGCATGCACTTAGTACCCTATAAAACTGCAATATAAAAGGTTAATAGTGGATATCCACCAGAGCTATGCGTTTGGGACTAGTATCCACCAATCATAGCAAACAGCAAAGGGGTGTCGATACCTCATGGCATGGTTCTGGCAGAAACGCACTTATGGAAGCGTCGATGTGTTCATGTTGAAAACAACAAACCTTTAACCTTTAAACAATTAATAAATTATAATAAATGATATGCCAATAAACGATAATAAAATAACTCCAGAGCTCCGAGACAGTAATTAAACAATTTCTACAAGAAAAATGAATCCGAGATCAAATCTTGAAATGTCAAGATAGTTTAAACATGTTTATGTAACATTTATTTGGGCGATATTATGTATTGAAGATGTCGGCCGGTTCCAATAACCTATCTCGTATCGAATTTGGACCTTGCTAATAAATGTAAAATAATTTGTCAAAACTTATCATTTATTAATATCGCAATTAATATGTTTTAAAGAGCATTCCATGAATGCAATTTCTTTGTGTCTAACATCTGATGAAATTGTTATTCAAGTAGTGCACTGTTCTTCATACATTTTATGAAGTTAAATTGTTTGATCCAATCCACAATAGGCCACATAAGGCCAATCGATATATTTGACTAACGAAATACCCTTTTAATGATAGATTAATTGAATCGGCCGTAAGTAGACGCAGAATATAGATATATTAGTATCAGGAGATACAGAATTTACTTGTTTTAGTTCCATTTCAGTTGGCGGGTTCCTGAGGTACAGCGGCAGCTACATCTGAAGCTGCAGCTGCAGCTGCATCAGTCACCTCTTCTTCTAGTTTAGGAATATCAAAAATCTCAGCGAAGAGTGCGGGTAGAGAAAGATGGGTCCAGTGTTCGCGGCACCAAGAGAGCAGGATGTTGTGGCGGTGGCCAATGGCGCGCGCCTCTTGGGCGGCGGAGGTGAGGGCTTCCAGGCGGGCCGCCCCATCCGGGCTTGCGTTACTCACCTGGGATAATGAAATTTGTGGTTGAATTGATGGAAAAGTACATTTATTTAACATAAACATGGGTAGGGGACTGTCTACCCCACTCAGATTTCACCATTAAATCAAAACTTAACTAAGTGACGTAATTTTCCAAAAAATTTAAATCTCTTATTTTATCTATCTTTATCTCTAAGGGAGCATTAAACGTCGCTGAGTACAGGCGGTTATGATGTGATTTATAATAAAAATACGCGAACAAAAAGCACACATTGTTAATACGAAAAAATCTTAAGTTAAGCTTGTATTATGAAATCTAACAACATATTGTTGGCTCCAGGCGGGAAACGAACCCGCAACCCCACACAGTAAGCGCTATAACAAACCACTATGCAAACGGACTTGTCAAATGGTATTTTAAAGTGCAGTATAACTTAATTGTGTGACTGTGGTGGGTTGGTGGTCAATAAAGGGTTGATACACGGATAGTTTTGCCTTGGATTTTGACAGATCCTTACGATTTTCTATTTGAACAATCAATCCTATTAATATTATGAATGCGAAAGTTTGTGAGGATGGATGTATGTATGGATGTATGTTTGTTGCTCTTTCACGCAAAAACTACTGAACGGATTTGGATGAAACTTTACAGTAATATAGGTTATACATCAGAATAACACATGGGACATTTTATCCCGAAATTCCCGCTGGAACGGGTACAACGTGGGTGAAACCGCGGGGCGTGGCTAGAAATATAATAACTAACAACACACACACACACACTTAGGTAAGCGTGAGGTCATAAAGCAGGGAATAGTATTTGAGAGAAACAATTAGGGAAACAATGAGGGAAGATACATTTACACCAATAAGGTTTTAATCATGACAATACTTACCCACTGTACAAAAGGCGGTCATGTGTCAACGGGAGCATAAAATGATAACATAAAGTTAAATAAAAGTATTGTGTATGTATTAGTTATGATGACAGAAAATACTAAATGCTGGTAGTAACGTTAATGAATAGTTAAAAGCCGGATTACTAACTGCGGTTCAAATCACTTGAAAATCAAACACTGACACGAGCTAGATGAACTAATGTGATAAATATTTAAGCTACAAACCCACATTGAGTACACGCTGCATTGCCTGAAATTGCTTCCCTTTTCACAAGAACAACACGTACAAACGTTTTGTTGACTGATACATTGTTCCTTGGTGACTTTCAAGTAGGTAAATAGGCTTAACAGCCACTCAAATTTGATTGAAGTCTACAAATCTCTCTTGATAAAATTATATTATACCCGTGGGCGTGTTGAAACAATAATTAAGTTTTAAACCACGAAGAGATTCGATATCAAAGATAATAGATATTAGATACTTTTTCTTATCTATCTATAGGTATAAACTCTTCTTGCTTCTTTTATAAACTTATATTATATACAATACAGGTAACATTTGTATTTGTGTTTTGGATAATCTCGGGAACTACCTGTCCGTTTCGAATAATTATTTTTGTAATGATTTGCTAAATTTAAGAGAAAGATTTTGCTATTTTCATATCTCGACCTTGCCTCCTTGCCGGACCAGGCACAACGTAGTTAAAACCGCTTGCCGTGGCTCTATAGTGACTGGTAATCTACAGATCTGAGGAAGATAAATACTTACAGTAGAATGAAAAGCATCGACAAGAGCGCGATACAATGTCATGATCCTCTCGGTATCACTCAGCCCCGCCCGCTGAGGACACACCAGCAGCACCCCGGTGTACGTGGCCATTTCCTCGTCATTCAGATTCAACTTCTTAAGAGACCACAAGTATGACATGATGGCTGATGCGAACTGCGCCTGGGGAATACAAATGTTTGAATTACTTACTGAAAATAAATAAATGATTTGGATAGTTTGAACTTTGAACAAATGTTATATGAGTTATAAGTAGTTGGTTTGTAGAGTCGAAGTTTTTATCTCTTAAAGGCCTCTGACGTGGGCTAATGTCAAAATAATCGGGCTGACAATACACTCATAAGTCCGATAGAAGCTATACTGAACAGATTAAAAAATTCTCAAAACGCTGAATGGTTTATTATTTAAAAATGTTTACAATTTTAAAAAAAGTACGTAAGTAAAAACGATTGATATTTACTTAACATAGCTAAAAAAAATCTTGACACCCGGATGGAACGAAGTTTATTTATTATCAACAAAAATAATCGTGGCGACACCACAATGTTCAATGCGAAATAGAAAGACGAATTTTGTTTTATTCAACCAGATTTTATGCATACTTATTGTCACCCATCACTCTCTTGAACGTTGCTTAACACTTAATATCGACGACGACGACCCTTGCTTAACACTCAATATTGACGACCACTCATCACATTTACGATCGCGACAACCGTTGCTTAACATTCACTATCGACGGCCACCCATCACATTCATGATCGCGACAACCGTTGCTTAACATTCAAGATCGACGGCCACCCATCACATTCATGATCACGATAACCGTAGCATCATTAAATATCGACGGCCACCCATCACAATCATGATCGCGACAACCGTTGCTTAACATTCAAGATCGACGGCGACCCATCACATTAATGATCACGACAACCGTAGCTTAACATTCAATATCGACGGCAACCCATCACAATCATGATCACGACAACCGTTGCTTAACATTCAATATCGTCGGCCACCCATCACAATCATGATCTCGACAACCGTTGCTTAACATTCAATATCGTCGGCCACCCATCACAATCATGATCTCGACAACCGTTGCTTAACATTCAATATCGACGCCCACCCATCACAATCATGATCACGACAACCGTTGCTTAACATTCAATATCGACGGTCACACATCACATTTATAATCGCGACAACCGTTGCTTAACATTCAAAATCGACGGCCACCCATCATATTCATAATCGCGACAACCGTTGCTTAACATTGAATAGCAAAAAGTGTCGTTACAACTTTTCGTCTTATTTTTTTCCGTCTAGCCCCCTTTCGCAAAGCGCGATAAGGAACTTCGTTCCAAAGGAAACTGGCTATGAAATAAAAAAACCACATCGAAATTACTCCATCCATTTGAAAGCTACAGGCAGACCCACGTTTAAAAGAAAGAAAAAATCCATAGTATTTCACTTCTAGGCATTGACACTGTTAGCCATGAAACTGATTGAACAGGTAGACGGCTGAAATTGACGGAAAGTAAAAGAAAATGAAAAAAAAAGTACTTAAATGAAAAAATCGTTACTCTCACTCTATTAAAAATGTTGTCACCAGTTTAGCCCTACAGCTTGCTAACTCGATTGAGGGGTGAAACCCCACTCAGTCTCAATTCTCCCTCTAGCCTAACCAGATTTTAAAAGTGTTTTTTTGACATGAATTATTTAAGACCGACCCTAACATATCTAACATCATTATTGGAAGCAGCATTTTGTCAAAAATATTTTCGAACATTTCAGTATTTTGTCACTAATAGTCGTGCAATTTGAAAATGGTCCTAATAGTGCTAGTTTGATATTAAAACAGTTCTAATTGCCATACTCAGAGACATTTATTGAACCAATAAATGACTTCTCCTAAGGCATTGACGTCTCTGAGTGTGCTTAACATAAAAATATAGGTTAATAAACAATTGAATAATCTATCCGCTCCCTACCTAAGCGGTATTTCTCACGCACTTCATCGAACTACCTAGTGCAACGTGTCAGTTATATAAAGTAGTATTGCAAGCAATTGGCACAAGTGGTCTGATCGGGCACACTATTATTATCTCACACTATTTTATAAACGGGTCGCCGATGCACCGACGTCACGCAATTAGACCCTGAGCGCAATAGTCAGGATTGTTCGATCGTAGAGACTCGAACGTATTTGATCTATTTGTATGTGCCCTGTGCCCTTGTGGAGCGAAATATCTCTTGTGGAAGAGCAAATTGTCTTCTGAGATGTATGCTAGACTTGCTTTCTTACTTAACTTTTATACTGTTACTTAAGACTGACTACAGTGAGGGCAGGCTTTTACTTTGATGCCAATCGAAACAGGTCAAATGCAATTATCTCTCTACTCAAACTCTTAAACGGAAAATCCTTTGAAATAATCAAAGGGAACGGCTGCGAGGTTGCCTACGATGCCTAGCTTATTAGCTCGTGACTGAAATGCATAATTTTGTGATAGCCGTTAAGTTTCTTCCAATCTAAATAGAAGATAACTTATTTAAGCGAAATACCGCCATCAAATAAGGACTTTATAAGAACTACCGCGGTTTTGAAATTGATGTACTTAATACCGGACCTATCTGTAAGTCATTTGAAATGAGTTCCAACAAAACGACAGAGATATCAGGTAACACACATTCAATATGTTTTAATCGTACAGTCAGCATAATTATAAACAGTACACAGTACAGTGTAGTCGTACAGTTCCACCTTCGGTTATGGAAGTCGGTTAAAAAATGATCTTGCTAGATCGACAGCAACAATTTATAACCGTTCAGATCGAGTGAGTTTACAAGCTGCCAGTTGGCTAATCAAATAATAAACGTGCATGTAAAATTCCAAGTTTTCATTAGCTTTACGCAAAACTTACCATTGCACCCAGAGTTACTAATGACTGCGTTATGTATGAGTGATATTTGACATGCAATGTATGTTAACTTATGTCAATTGCCGATTTAATTGACGGCCGAGAGTACTGCAATTGACTAGTTAACTCATTCAATCTAGACGCCTCCTATTCATATTCCTATTGAAATATGTATATAGTACTATAGGACATTTAGTCATATTCCTATTAAAAAAATCTTGAGAGGTGTCAAGGGACACCCGGATGGAACGAAGTTCAATGCGAAATAGAAAGACGAAACGAAAATATCTGGCTTGCTTTCTATAAGAGAGAGAGAGAGAGAGAGAGAGAGAGACAGACCTGTCTCTCTCTAACGGCGTGCGCATGTTTCTCTGTCTGTCTCTCTCTAACGCAAAAAGTGTCGTTACAACTTTTAGTCTTAATTTCCGTCTAGCCCCCTTTCGCAACGCGCGATAAGGAACTTCGTTATTTCGTCTTCATGTGACCCATAAGTTAAAAACCTAAAATCGAGTTAAGTTCGTCGTGACATCATCACGTACGAGCACGCACACAATATCTGACATACAGTTAACAAGTTTACGGAAACCGGAGCAGTTTAAATGAACTACCACCAAACTAGGCTACGTAACAAACTTTGTGAAATTCTGGTATTTCAAAACGATTTTCAGTCGAAATGGGTAGGTATAGTGTAAAAAGTGAATAAATGACAAAAGGGAAAACCTACCTAATAGTGCCTACTTATTAGTGCATCAGCTACAGCCTCATTACATTGATATTACAAGCTTCGTATTAATTATTATAATACTAAAGGTAAATAATACTCAAGTAAATTCATAAATCATTTGTCAATGAAAAAATTTGATAAGTAGTAGTGGGCGTTCAATGTTATTATTTTCACAAGAAAAATACGTTGATTTGTATAAAATTGTTTGGTCTAGAAAATATATTTTCCACGAAACCATTTACGTAATTCACTAATCTATGGGGGCGTTAAATACCCTTTCAAGAGATCAGAAATTGACAGCATTAAAAAAAGTATAATAAAGTTTGAGAGCATCTTTGTAAAGCTTTTGTTATGTTAAAAATAAACATGCGCTATTGACATTTCTCAGTTTACAAAGGGTCGACCTACGCAGATTGTAAGCGATATATGACAAGTTCTTTCATGTTTTATGCAATAATGCATTCGTTTATTTGCCAGAATTGTAGAATCTGAATATCATCACATCTATGCAGAATAGTTAACCTTGTATGACTGAACTGAACGCTTATCCTTAAATCTCGAATTAACATTTCAGGATTCTTCAGATCAGTATTGTCAGATAATTATGTAGGTATATTTGACAATCAGCATCGCCCCGCGTGCCTGCTCCCGTAAAACTTCAGGGTGACAAATAGTCTGTATAAAGCCTTTCTGTTGAATGTGGGTATCTATTACAAAGAGAATAATTTAAATCGGATTTGCAGTTTTTGAGATTAGCGCGTTCAAAAAAAACGAGCTCTTCAGCTTTAACATATTCGTATACATGAAGGTGGATAGGATTCACTAACGCTTCTGTTTGACTGTGCGAAGTGGACCGAATTTCAGTTTTAGTGTAACGCAAATTCAATTTTTGAACACTAAAAGGGCGCGCGGGCTGTACCACCCCTCCTCCCTCCCCTTATATTATAAACCCATAGCTACCTTTTCCAAATGGATTCAAAAATACATTGTCACCGTACCGATATTATGAAGTGCACCGTAATTGAGTTAACGTAATGCACAAGTAATCTATTTGGTTTGGGTTCGAGCCGTAAATAGCTAAAAGGGTTTTAATTAAACTACGCTTTGCATGTTTGCATTCTGATGAAGGACATAGGCTATTTTTAGTATTGGATTGTATACGTATAGAAAGAAACCGCTGTACTCAGAGATGTCGACCGATTTCTTAGGTATATATATATAAACTTTAAAAAGTGATTATTGATGTATGAAACATTACGTCAATTCCTTAATTTTCGATTTATTTACTTGAAGATGTTGTAATGTTTATAAAACGTTGCTTAGATTGATCCAGCCTAAAAGTTTCACAAGTAACCCTTTCCTGAAATCTTTTTATTACAAAATATAACTAAAAATGTAACAAGTTAACATCCCCAATTTGCCTCGAGGCTTAAAACTTTAACAATAATTAAATTGATATCGAATAACAAATACTGTTCTGAATCTGACAGCAATGTTAGCCTAAAGTTCTAGTTCGTCCGTACTTCGGGCCGAATTAAACCCGATGGTTTCAGTGGCTGAAAGTTCGTTTGATTTAATACTAGTCTGTTGGGGTATGGACTTTGATTTTATTACTTTGTGTGGGCGCTCATTTTCATGCCACGAAACCGGATAAAATCTGACCTGGGAACAGATTCGTACATATTGTCACTGGGATATCCGAACATCGGGCCGCGACAGCTGACAAGTAACAATGGATTTGAATAAAGTCCTTGCTGTACAGTATATCCAATGACGCGGTATGACGCTGACTGTTCGGTTTGTCTGGTTTGTCGGCGTACAACGAATACGCATCTATGACCGTCACTAGTGTACGTGGCCAACACTGGTGTTAGAGATTTAATAATAATATCTAATGCTTTACACTGCTGCGCTTACCTAGCATGTTACATGCGTAGTTTTTAATCTAATCCCGCTAATCCCTACCAAGCAGATTTGAATTTGAATATTTTATAATGGATAACCCCATCTAAAGGAAAGGTGATCTCGAAATTTCCACGGGGACGGTGCACAACACTAGTAAAACCGCGTGGCGCGCTAGTACGAATCAACCACTAACCACGGACCGTACCTAGAATATCGTTCACAAATGTCACGAGAGCTTCTAAGCTTGCTGCTCCAGTTATATTAGGTAGTGTTCAACTGGGTGATATACTATGACCGAGTTTCGATTCAACCACTAACTGTATTACAGATTAACCCGACGCGCAATGCATTTCCCAACCGAAGTGTAGGACTAATTTAGCCGTTGATTTTAATATGAGCAAAGTAAGTTTTACTGCCTAATGACTCTCTTACATTTGTACCTTAGACCGAATTTGGTTGTACTTAATAAAGTTAACGGGTATTCGGTTTCGATATGAGATTGCTCGATAGTTGAATGGCACTGTTTGTCCCGAATGTAAACGTTATAACGAACCTATGTAAACAGCCTAATTCAGTGACTGAATTCGGTGGTCAGCCGAAGTTAAACGCGTCATCATTTTATAGGACGACTTATGACTGTGGTGGCGAGTGGCGAGTAAGCAAGTTCAATGCGAGTAAATGGGACCGTTGCATTTGTGAGAAATACAAAGATACTCGTCACGCGACCCGCACTACGTGTGTCTTGCAGCGCTTAAGTAGAATAAATGAAATATAATAACTAACATTGTCAGAACCACTGTAGATTCTAAATGAGAAACATCTTCCGCAATCACGGAAAACAATGCACCAGCTATGTCTCATTTAATAAAAATAAAAATATTAAATTATAACTAACACTTTGGTTGTCACCTTCATAAAATTAAATGATACTTCCGCGTCAATGTGATGTAATGTTGCATACATAAAAACCGTAATTCTGTTGGTGCATTTTACTAATACATATTATAAATGCGAAAGTTTGTGAGGATTGGTGTATTATGTGTTTGTATGTATGTATGTTTGTTACTCTTTCACGCAAAAACTACTGAATGGATTTGGCTGAAACTTTACAATAATATAGGTTAGACATCAGAATAAGACATGGTATACATTTTATCCCAAAATTCCGGCGGGAACGTGCACAACGCGGGCGAAACCGCGGAGCGCTGCTAGTTATTTAATGAACGCATGGCATCCTTGGGAGAGGCATGCCATTAGTTAATTATAGTTCAGTCTCGTTCAGACTTGCGACTCAACATAAGTTTTGGAAAAGAGAAAATGCCATAAAAAATAGATTTAAAAAAATATACTTCGTCAAAAGACGAATGCGATTTGGGTCATCTGTAAGAAACCCTCAGCTCTACATTTAAATGCATACTATTTAATAATAAATGCATCAGTTTCGAACTGTAGATGTCACATTCATTCACCTGTTGCAGATCTAGTGCTGTCTAGTGAGACCTTTCAATACAACGTCACGTCACGCCACCTGCAACTAGCTCTCACCCGCAGTAGGTATGTGAGTCAAATGTGTGGGACTCACTGAAGGTGTCTTTTGCCTACGCCCCTACGTGTGTTGTGTAGGTCCACGTGTTTTGAGTTCTTAGACTTGCATGTTTGTGTTCTTAGTCATCCATGTTGTGGTTCTAGACTAGTGTCAAGTAAGGTGTACTGTGTTCTGTTCTTAGGCTAATGTGCGTCTCCTTAGGCCTACGTGTTATGTGTTCTTAGACCTAAATGTGTTCTAAGGATTACATGTTCAATGGTACTTACATCGTAGATGATCACCAGTTGAGTCTGAGTGATACGAGTACCATCGTCAAACACGATGCACTCGGGGGTGGACAGCCGAGACGCTCGGGTCAGCCACACCTCGTAGAACCCTAGCTGCGGACAAAATTCACACTGACAGGGACCAATTTATATTTGTCACAGAAACATAATAAAACTACTGAAATACGATGGTACAAATAAATACATGCAATTCGCTGATGGGCGCATTTTAAGAAATATGAAACGATTTCCTCGCTTTTACGTTGGAATATACAATATCGCTATGCATGTACATAAAATTATGGGCCAATTTTTATTATCACCTAATGGAATCGTTTGGTGAAAAATAAAACCGTGATAAGTGAGCGAATTCGACTGAATAGTACTTGTTCATAGTGGTATTTTTTATATTTCACCAAATCACCGATCTTAAACCTAGATTGGAGACACAACCATCACCACTTAAACGTCAAACTAAACGTCGCTTAAGTTTGTGGCCACATGGCTACATGGCCAACATTACATTCATATAATACCCATGTACCACCACTGCAAAATTACCCAATTGACTAACTTCAAGTCCTGGTTTGGCTGTGTGGCCGTTTGGCGAAATGACCAAACCAAGTCCGAAAGCCATCCTTACCTTTATGAGTATCAGCTGGTCGTCTTGCGGCAGGGAGGGGAACCCTGGCAGACGTTTGGCAAACTCCACCACTTGTTGTACGGCGGGAGTCATTCGGAGAGCCATCCCGTGCCAGAGTAGAGAGCGAACGTCAGTCATCCGGTCTGTGGTCGAGCTGGCGGCTTCTTCACCACCGCTTACTGTTTGACAATTGTTGGGCGTGATTTGGACGAATGTTTGTAACAAACGTTCGGATTGTGATATTACTGTAGGGATTATCGGCAAATTATGATACTATAGAGATGTGACGTGCATGTATGCTTGTGTGTATGTCATGTATGCATGTGTTTATGTCATGTACATATGCATGTTTGTGGGTCATGTGCGTGTATGCAATCATGCCGAAAGGACCATTTAAGTCGTAAAATTTCGTTTGTCTGTAAACGCCTTAACGGTACATCTATGATTCTAAAACAAATGTTACATAAAATATGATCTAAATCAAATGGCATACGATACGAAATGACGTGGAAATTAAGTTTTAAAATTCATGTGCCATTTGATACCGTAATCCAACTCAAATCAAATCGAATCGAATTTCAAATCTTTACCTCTTTTTGTGTTGCTTTTGCAAAACTGCATCAGTGCAAGTATTCAGTAGTTAGTACGCACATAGGTCGATCCGTATCAAATTACATACCTACCTACATAGGAAAATATTTCAATTAAGTAAATAAAGTTAATGGAATATTTGATGCCAACTTGCTAACGCATACTTAATATTGATTTATAGCAATACCTTTTCATAGACTTGGAAGGATTTATTTTTATAAATAAAAATAATAAAAGTTTAAATAAATAAATATATTTGAACGCTCTAATTTCTAAAGAATAATGTTCCTCTTCCATTACAACTGCTTTTGGTTAGAAAATCTATCACTTCGATTTTAACTCTAGTAAAACAGATACGTCTCCAAAATCGGTCAACTATTTCCATCCCAAACGAAGGCCAGTAAGGTATTCATGAAAACTCGCTTGGAAACAGCTGAATCCCACTTATTTTTGTCCGGAAAATCCGTTGTATGGACAGATGCCACTTACTTTGAGAACTGGCAGTTCATTAAAAAACTACTTAGCTCTTCAACGGCTTTGAAAGCTTTTCGATACGATATTTAATTCACATTAAAGAGGACAGACCCTATATGGACCTAGATAGAGTATTGGCTTTTGTTTGTAAATTAATTGTATGTTCTATTAAATAGTTATAAATGTTATTTAAGAGGAAACTTATCCATCTGCTGCAGATACCTATGTTAAAGAAGGTAAAGTTTATTTGTATGTTTTTGTATGCCGGGGCTATTCTTTATTTCCAGCCGTATTTGAAAAAATATTTGTATTATGATAGCCATACTCAAAAGGAAAGATTACTGGAAACTTGAACACAATCGGATACAACACGAGTAAAACCGTCGGGCACAGTCAGTTTGGTAACAAACCTTTATGATATTATATGAAAATTAATTCAAAAATATAATAAAAATTTGATATACATATGTTCGTTGTTATGAAGCGTACTATGAAAATTAGGTAATGAAAACAAAACGCTACGTATCAATTTCCATATTCCAAATGTACTTTCATTTCAGGAAAATGATCAAAACCGTTTCCGTGAATATTTGGGTGAAGCCCAACCATTTTCATCAGATGATCAAGTGATCTGTTCGTTTTTCGAAGCATTGCTGAATTCATGTATATTGAATTTCGAATGCTTTTGTTTATAAACTTTAATTTGAATCTAGTGTTGTGGAGACAAATGAGGTTGCTAATATCGTTTTAAGTGATTAGGCATCTTAAGGAGATAAAATAAATAAATTTATGTATTTTTTGTCGACACTGGGTTTTTACGTACGTTACATACTCGTACGTTACATACGAGTATTCTGAGACTTCACGTAACAATTGAGTGATTTTTTAATTTACATTAAATTGTTGGTGACGTCGTCTGTGTGTCAATAATATATTCCAATAAAGATTTCGTGTATGTATATGTAGTAGTATCAGTTAGTTTGATTGTGTCTAACTAACCGTGTGTAAATTTGTCCGGGTATATTTATTTATTTATTTACTGACGTATCTCTTCGTACCGGAAGTAGATAATTTGCTCCCGCACTCAGAGATGTTCATTAAATCGACCTTTAGCTTATTGAAGTAATTTTTCATGTATTATTTAGTTCTACTAAAGAAGCGTTTGACGTCTCTGAGTAACGCGCGTAAGTTCGAGTACGGAAATGACCAACCACGCTAAGTCCATTTACTTCTCTATGTACCGGAATAAACAGAAACCCTACCTTCTTGGTCAGATTCTTCAATATTGACAGTCCCACCATTATGGTTCGTGTTCGGATCCTCGGCGAGACCGTTGTTGTTCGGAATAGCGACCAGTTTCACCAGCTCCTTGGAAGCTGGCCTGGCTTCTTGTTCCACTTCCGGAACCGGTACTGCAGGGGCTGGTTCGATCTTAGGAGTTTTGCTGGCGAGTTCTGCAATATTTTCGGTACCGGGGGCTTCTCTAGGACGCTTTGGAACGCGTCCATATCTCACGGCTGTAAGAAAGGGTGTTGTTAAAGGGCCACTCAGTCCGTTCCGTTAGTCAAGGAAGTCAGTCTGCTGGGATGAGTTTGCACGAAAAGTTTTATAAAAATTTGGTGTAGATGGCCATAACAAATGATCCGAGTCTGGATAAAATCCGGATTCACCCGACCCACCCGGGTGCAGGTCTGGGCAACCGACAAATTTGAACATGCTCTTAGCTGGTAAGTGGAGTCGAGTGGAGAGTCCAGCTCTGTGGCTAATCCTGGTGTCAAAGTTTTTAGACCGTCTAAAGGCTTTCGATATTATCTCAATGAAGTACGAATATGTATTTGTTCATTAACTTGTACACACCCGAAAAAACTCCGGATCCGCCAGCCAACAAGTGAGAACGGGCTTTGATACTGGTTTGTAAACTACATATAACTGAGCAGTGAGTGTTTTGTTTTACTTGTTGCGCGTTGAAAAAGGGAATATTCGAAACAGTACACCGAACATATTCCAAACTTGCTTTAATACACATGAGAACTCTATTTCGCAGAAATAAAATTGTATTTTAGGTCATGCGCTGAATACGCCTAGACTTCTGGTTTTGGTGAAAATGTTAGTATTAATTTGTGCAACCTTAAGTAATTTTGCTTTTTGCCAAAGTTCTTTGAACATTTTATTATTTTTTCAAACTTGATGTCCTTATTTGTTTTGTAAATCGGGGGGCAAAGCATGGTCCCCGCAAGCAAACAAATGAAACGAAAAATTATGCGGATTAAATCTTATTTTACACGCTTTAAATTAGCTTGACTCGTATATTTGTAACCGACGCCTTAGGGCGCAATTTTGACCCACTTCAAACGGCCAGATTTCATTCAAACTTTGTAGATTTATCGAGGACCGAAGACAATACACTAATTTTATAAGATTTAAGCGAGATTTTTAGTTTTTTTAAACCATTATTTTACTAACTAGTAACAGTTAGCCGACCTACATTTTAAAAATAGGATTTACATTTTTAAAATGTAGGACAGTCTGTTACTAGAAATATGAAAGTATTAACGGGAAATGTAATTTTTATCTAGTCACGGAGTAAATTGGATGAGCGTTGACTTATTTCCAGGATGAGGAACGGAACGGACGCCATTTTCAGAAAATGTAAATCACATTTTAAAATAAAGGTTATTAGATTTTAGTTTTAGATGAAGGACTTTACTTATATCGGGAGATTATACTTTTAAATGTATATCCAGCAACCAATCGGTGAGTTCCAATCATTACCAATAATACAGTAAACATATTAAAGTACCATATCGATTAAAACCTAGTAATCTCATTTAGGGTACAAAGGTACAGGCAGGCTTGCTTGTCGCCTCTAGGTATCCAAGTAGCTAGGCGCCAAGCGCACAGTGCAGTCAGTCGAGAACAGTCGCGAACGTTCTTTTTACCAAGATGACTAGCTAGGCTCTAGGCGCCAAGCAAGCTGCTTGCCTGTGCTTTTATACTCTTAGGCATTCTCACTTACTTTGAGTGAATATACAAGCTCTGAGCACACAGCAGACACATGTCACAAGCTTTAAAAGGGGTAACTCGCTCCTTGTCAATCACTCAAACTACGCTTGTGCGTTCGTTAGGCAATCTCGCTTACTTTAGGCGAGTATACAAGTTCTGAACACTGCACATATGTCACAAGTTTAAGTCACACCTTGTCAATCACTCAAACTACTCCTAAATTACACCTCAAAGAATGGTCCGCGCAACAATAAACTAATTTAATTATTTACTCACAGTCGCGCGACATGCCGACGGTCAAACACTTCTTGAACCTGCAGAATTGGCACCGGTTCCTATTCAACCTGATCACAAGACACTTGCCGTCCCTCAAGCAACGATACTCGATCTGTTTCTGAATGCTTCGCCTGAAGAATCCCTGTAAGTACAATTCGATTTCAGTTTTAGGGTACCACAAGAGGAAAAAACGTTTCCTACTTTTCAAACTTGGCTCGGGTTTGAGATCACCAACCCACATTAGGCAAGCGGTGATTACGCCTCCTCACTGTTCTGATATCTTCAGTGAGATGAGAGGCCTTTGCCCAGCAGTGGGACATTACAGGCTACTTACTTTACTTTACAAGAGGAAAACGGGTTGGAGTTGTGGCAGTAATTATTGGAGAGATGAGGGGAAAAGGTTAAGTAAACTGATCGTATTGTGAATAAAGTTATAATCGTTAAATGATAAGGTATGTATTAATATTTTTAAACTGTAGTTTGCCTTTGGTGTCGATTACATAACTATAACGTTTTTAATAAAACACGAACGTCTCACATGTCAAATTACTCGCCCACTTGCTCCTAGTCTATTCAATTCGCTAACTAGCTCAAACTAAACGATACCTAATTGAGAATTAGGCCTTCAACTTACGAGATTCCTTTACAAAGTGGAACTGGCAAAATTAATTAAAGTCAATCAAACTAACAATGAATATAATTTGATTCATCAATTAATTTATAAAATAATTTAATTTGAGTAACACGTACTTCAAATGTCCAATAATTACAACAAATGAATGCTATATTAAATTGTTTGGGTATCGAATTATTGCTGTTTATTAATTAATTACTTGTAACGCATCGGATTTCAATATACCGTTCGGAATTTAACCCAATTCGCAAAATACATATAGACCTATTTTCGAAATATCACGTGTGATTACAATGCTATATTCAATTTAACATGTTTCATATTTCATTTAATTATATTTTTTACCGTCGTACTCAAAGACATCAAATGCGGCCTTAATACAGATTTAATAAATGATTTTGACTTGTAATTAATAAAAAATTAAATCATTTAGTAATTGTCGATTTAATGAGTATCTTTGAGTGCGGCAGTTAATCTCTTTTATTTAATGAACAAAATGTACGGAACCAATGTCTTATTCTTAGAAAGCCAGTATTTTATTGTCACGTGGCGTTGAAATATCAGAGGAGACCACGTGTTTATAACGGTACCAGTAGAGTTTTATTTTATTGGAGTATTCACGAGATGTTATTAACTTAATATCGGTTTTGTATTTCAAATTATAAAAAAATAAGTACGTTTCTGTAGGATAGGCCAACTCTGGTGCTGGAGATTTTAGACCACTTTTTAAAATAATTATTGTTCTTAATGTAATTACGACATCAATTGCAATGCATATTGTGCCAACGACTGAATATTATTCCGCCATATTGTAAGAAGTGAAAACATGACAAACGTGAATGTAGTCTTATACATTTTTATGAAGAACATGTTTTTTATCGGTTGATAACAAAGGGAGTATGTGTCCTATGGGTTCTTGTTCACGTAATGTAATAGGAGCGATGGCTGGCGCGGCGCGAAATATCAAACACAATGTACGAGTACGTCCTTATTACGTAGACGTATAAACATCAGACTTAGTTGGAAGCTAGGAACGCCCGCCACCGGTATCCTATTTAAAGCCCGCCCCAGTGACGACAAATGCTTCCTCAGTCGAGATTTAATGACTGATTTTGTTATGTAATGTATGAAAATTTACTTGAAATAATTACGTGTCGATTTAATGAACGGCTCTGAGTGCGGCCGTAAGAAAGCTTAAGTCTGATATGGATTTAAATGTAAAATAAGTCGTTCTTTTAGCGTTTACCACATTATATGTATATTATTCACATACATATCGATACCTTTGGGTAGAAAGGTCGTATAAACCAAAACCTGACTTTTCAGGAGAGCAGAAAAACAATTTTTTTTTTACATAAACATTTATAACTTTTTTGTTTTTGAGGATATAAAAAAATGATCAATGAGAAAGGTTCTTACAATTTGCAAATGAAAAAGGTTAAATCATCAAAACATATCTATCTTCTTTTGTTTTAAAGTTAGCTTGGATTTACGTCTAAGAAAAAAACAATTCTTGGTTAATACACCCCATGAAAATGTACTTTAAAAAAACTGTATAGGTCGTATATCCATTTTTGGTAAGCTTATGGTCACATTTACTGTCGTAAAACCCATATAATGTAGTATTTTTTGTATTAAAAACCATTTTTAATCATAAATCAATTGAATTCTGACTAATAAATCAATCCTGTTACTCTCAGAATTAGTAGGAAATAAATTATTATTTTTCTTATACCCAATAATAGTCGATTCAAATAAAATAAAACTACCTGAAATACGAAATCAATAATTATTAAGTATTATACTACCTTCTAATCAACATTTACTTTTATTTCAATAATGTTACAACATGCCTAACAGGTTTATAACAATTTTAAATTGAAAAAAATAATATTATAGCAACTTAAACTGAAATGTGAAATCTACTTAATCATAAAAAAAGCCCAAAAAATATTCATACTTCTTCTAAATTAAAGTAATCAGGCATTTTAATCATTTATAAAATTATGGCTTTGACGGGTTCTTTGAATTGTTTTTTAATTTTTGTATACATTTAAATATATACAAAAATTAAAAAATGATTAAATACTAAATTCAATACATTATTTCATTAAAGCCTAGGTAAAATATTTAATAAAAAAACGATCAAGTACTAAACGTAACTAACTTTTGTACTAAAAAGTATAACTTATTTATGAATTATAAATTTATGAATTATTACCATAAATTATTTTAATTATTACTTTTAATTAAAATAATTTATAAATATTTCATAAATAATTAGAATTACATATATACAAATTTATAATTCATAATACAAATTTATAATTTATAATTCATAATTAAGAATTGAAAATACAATTTCAAAAAATAAATCTAAGTCTTGATTTTTTTACTAAATAATATTAATAAGGTAACGAACGAAATGTCAAATTACGTAAATACGAAAAGTTATTATTCTTTTATAATAATAATATTACGTTGAATTTAAACTAGGTTTAGGTAATGCATTTAACACGTTAGGGCGTATAAACCAAATTACAATAAACGACGGTTTTTACGCCCTGAGTTAATATAAATTATGGTCATTACATCATAACAAAAGTACCAAAAAAAAATATTCGGCTTTTACATTGAAAATTTACCTTTTTTAAGAGTCTATGACCGAAAATTTCTGGGTCGTATTAACCATTTTTGTGCGAATTTCTGCATTTCGTATATACAGATCGATAGAGAAAAAAAAACTGAGAAAAACTGTATATATAACTCAATTTGGCCAAAATGGTTTATACGACCTTTCTACCCAAAGGTATCGATATATGTATTATACTAATATTATAAAGCTGAAGAGTTTGTTTTGTTTGTCACTTCTTACAATATGGCGGAATAATATTCAGTTGTTGGCACAATATGCATTGCAATTGATGTCGTAATTACATTAAGAACAATAATTATTTTAAAAAGTGGTCTAAAATCTCCAGCACCTGAGTTGGCTTATCCTACAGAAACGTACTTATTTTTTTATAATCTATACTAATATTATAAAGCTGAAGAGTTTGTTTTGTTTGTTTGTTTAAACGCGCTAATCTCAGAAACTACTGAACCGATTTGAATAATTCTTTCACTGTTAGATAGTCTATTTATCGAGGAAGGCTATAGGCTACATTTTATCCCGGATTTCCTACGGGAACGGGCTCAACGCGGGTAAAACCGCGGGGCGCTGCTAGTGTATTATATTACTGTTTTGTACTAACTTATATAAATAACAGCCAACGCCTGTTTACTTCGTTTTTATTATTTATTATTTTTCACTACTGTACGAAATAGTGTAGTTTTGTTATTTATTGTGAATTTATTATACCTACCCACCTAAATAGTATGATGAAACGACGATGTACCTACGTTTAGATATCTTAAGTTAAATTATGTTATCACATAAGTGACAATTATGTCTTTGTTGATAATAAAGATCTTTAAACCTTATTATATAAATTTTAATCTAATTATAATATATCTGTACAAAATTTCATCTAGATCGGTTCCGTAGCATAGGCATGAAAATGTAACAGACGTATTTACCATCTCATTTACCTATAATAAGTATTAGTCGAGGTTTTATCTGTTACGGCTATACGTACGCCACCGATAATACGCAGCACATAATTATGTTCCGCCAAATGTACATCAACCCTAGTATACTCGTATGCTAAACTATAACAGTAATATTAGCCTGTAATGTCCCACCACTGGACAAAGAGCCTCTCATCGTGGAAGATATCATTATCGATGCAAAGCTTTATTATTTCATAAGCCTAGTATTTCACTAGGGAGAACCATGCTCTAATTTACGACTACAAACAATGCCTAAATAGGCAGTGACCTGGTTACGTAGTGACCAAGTGGAAATCATCGCCGGCCATGTCACCAATGCTTTTACCTACGGAAGAGCGAAGCACTTACTGCGTGAGATTTCATGGTCTTACCTCAATTCAGGCCTACTGAATTACAAACGGGTTCTAGAACATTTTGGTTGGAGTTAGTTTGAACATAGTTTGTCAGTTATTTGAGGAGTTTTGATTTTTATGCTTTTTTACGACTATAGTGTAGCTATTAATATTAAAGAGTTTATAGCAAGAGCCTTATAGTAGAAGATCCGAGCCTATATCGACCTTCACCGAGCTGATAATAGAACGAAACATATTTTATCATGAATTTAGTATATTAGAAAACATATTAAAAATGGGTTTGCTAAAAAAATCCTGGGCAGACTATTTTTAATTATTTTTCAAAAAATGATTTTTACTTATTGTCAGGACAAGGTTTTTATATAAGAAAAATAAGGAATAAAAATCTCAAAGTTCCCATGGGAACGGGGGCGCTGCGGGTGAAACCGCGGGGCACAGCTTGTCTATAATATAAAAATGAATCGCAAAATGTGTTGGTAAACGCGTAACTTCAGAACAACTGCACTAAATTGGATGATTCTTTTTTAAATGTGTTCCTTATTGTCAGGACAAAGTTTTTATATAAGAAAAAATAAGGAATAAAAATCTCAAAATTCCCACGGGAACGGGGGCGCTGCGGGTGAAACCGCGGGGCACAGCTAGTTTAAAATAAATAAGGAAAACATTCTTTGAAGTACGCGCCGGTCCTTTTCAAAATAATAATAACTTTTTGAAGAGAAAACTTGAACTTAGTAAGAGTTGAATTTAGCACGTTTTAGAAATACTGAGAACCTAGTATAAGGGACTTTTTTGTAATTCAAATCAGATGTTTTGTAATGCTCCTCAACGGTTACATTATTCCTTTGCGTATTTTAAATTAACATCTGTTATCTCCAATTCATAGATTGCTTTATTGTAAGAGACTTAACAAACTGTTATTGTGGTCGTGTAGAGAATCTAGTAATTAAGTGTTAGACGTCGGTTTATGTCGGCGTTATCTTTGCAGCGCTAGTTTGACTAAGCGATGTTAGATCATTGCGATTAATAAGCAACGTGCAGCTCGGCCCTTACTTTTATGGGTAGCTGAAAGTGGCATTTCTATCTGAGCGCTACCGTGCTTCGAAGGGTCTGTTAAGCAATGAAGTCGAAGGCTCGAATTGTATGAATAACCTCACGCTGGCATTATCTATGACTCCTAACCTCCGGACTACTCGAAACACAATTAGTTACTATTGATTGAAGTTCCTGGAAACGTTACTGACTCTAATCTTACCTAGGAGCACTCGCAAGAGGTGACACATTAGTGGTACCCACAACTTGCAAAGTGCAACTGACCTCGCGCTAATACACAATGCCCACTCTACTAGAAACGCTACTGGCAGCAACAGGTGACCCCGTAGGAGTACGCAAACGTCTTAACACTAGTAAGGCACTCCGCTTGTTCCACACTAGCACTCTGTGACACTAATTGTATAAAAAATAGATACTACAGATAGAAAAATAGATCTAAAAGGCGAACTCCGGATTACACGTTTCGGTAGGGTGCCAACTAATGTCAGTAGAGATTTGCTACGAAAACGTCGTAGCGGTCGTAGCAGCAACAGTCGCTGCTCTTTTCGATACGCTACTTTACAGTTTTCACACTTAGAAATAGACTTACCTTACACCCTAGCAAGAGGTGACCCCGCGGTGCCCCGCCCGCTGTACTGTCTTTGACCTAGGATCTTCGTGATTCCTGAATCCGGACCTGGATCTCCTGTAAACGCTATTAGTTGCTAGTCTTACCTTACATCCCTCGCAAGAAGTGACCCCGTAGTGGTACCCGGAGGCCTTGTCTCCGCAAACTTTGCAAGGCGCGGCAGCCTTGCCCCCCGCGTTAGCACTATCAGCTGGATCCGCTGGGTAGTGCTGCGGGTCTGAAAACAAAACAACAAATTAATAAACAGTTCAGGAGTTTTGGATGTAATATGGATTTTTTTCTGAGATCAAAACGATTGTTTAAAACAAGATTGCGGTGAATTGAGAACCTCCCACTTTTTTGAAAGTTGGTTAAAAAAGAAGATGCCCTGCGGTGGAAGAGAGAGATATGAAACAATTAGGCTTGCAGTAAAGTACCGCGCAGTAGTAAAGTAGGACAGAAGCCGGTATTGATGAGTGATTTTCTGAGGCATTTTTATTTAGTTATATTATAATTTAAAAATTTAATTACTATAATTTCAACACCACCAATCGTAATTTTGTAAAATGGCTAATAATTCAAAATAAAGAATATGTTTATTAATCATTACCGAAAATTATTTTGTATTTCGCTAAACCCAAATCAATTAATTTGTTAATCGAACATATTAAACCCATATAAACGAAAAATTATCATTAACAAAGTTACCAAATTTTTACCATTTGGTAGATTGAAATTTAAAACTTAATAAATTAAAACGTAAAATTTATACAATTTAACGGTTATACTTAACGCGAAAAAACTCGTGTAAGTGAGTGATAATTTAATAGCAATTTAGTATTAAATACGTCAGTTTATAAATATTAAGAGTCAGTATATGAACGAGTATGTGAAGGAAACAAGGAACTTGAAACTGTATTAACTTAAGTCGCGAGTTCAACCGTCCACCACAGTGGTCGCAATTAAAACTTCACTCTCGATTCTCTTTCATGTTACAGAAAAATAATGGTCTAACAAGAACTTCGATTGGCCCTTAAATTAAAGATAAATTCAATTTATTTTTAACTATTGGAAAATGATTTTTAATCAAAATAATGATCAATTAACTTTTTTATTCAAACAATTAAGCTTAATTTTCAAAAGTTAGAAAATCAATAATTTATTAAACTAACATTAAATAAAGATAAGTGATAAACGCAACAACTGTTTAAAAAAACCGCTCAAAAATATTTTAAAAACAAATTAAATTCATATAAAATCCAAAATCCAAATAAAACCATTCACTTTAAAAAAACAAATTAATAAACCAAGAATAAACGAACGAAATTAACGTAACAAAACGCTAAAAATTGGCGCGTAGAATTTACAAGTTGCGAGCACTTACCAGCGGGTTGCACTATGCAGCTGTGCAGATCGACGAATGAACGATACTCGGAGAGTCAGGATTGAGTTGCGCAACAGAACCCACACTTTGGAACGAAACCCACACAGACATTTTCTGTCACACTACGTACATTAGTGTAGGTAAAGTATCAATAAGTGTCCCTATTGCCCCTGGACATATTTTTAGATAGATATACCTATACATAATTAGATAGGTATGTTGGTCTGACACATTATTATTTCAGAAACAGGCAGTTGAGATTTTTTTTAATTAGACTAACTTTACGAAACATGTTGATTCTTCTAGGCTTAAAAGAATACTAGTCTAGATTATTGGTTAAAATAGAGTTCAGAACTGAATTTCTATCGTGATAGACAGGGCATAATATTTATAAACAATATTTTTTTTGTATTTTCTTGAAAAAAAGTATTTTTAATTGTATATTTAACAGAGGTTTTAACAGAGGTGGCTGTTCCTTTCATAACTTGAGTATGGCTGGTTCGAATTGGTTTATTATTTTTCTCAAAAATATGCTAAGGGTACAAAGCGAATGAAGTCGAGAGGCGTTGCAAGCTTTTACAATAACAAAAATAACCGCTACCCCTCCGATACTTTAGACTAGTTAAGAGTTTAGATTAAGTTATAGGTATTTTAAACCTTATTACCTTCACGGTAGCAAAGAGATACCAACCTACTTTGTGTTATTTATTTTCATAAAGGTGCCGACACCACATAAGCAAGTTTGCAACGGAATTCTAATATATGAATTCTTCCGATTCTGATACAAAGATATTCCAATAGTGGATGTGGATTGTGGATGCATACAACTTAAAATATTTTTTTATAAAATACTAATATCAGCACGATCGTGTGTCAGAAAATGGTTTTATATGGTTGGCGTTACTACTGAAACTTAAAAATAAGCATGTTCGATAGTGCGATGCGATACGATGCGTGCTAACAGCTTGTAAACTCGCTCAACGTCATCAATGTCAAAGAACACTTCCGTAATATACAATTATCGACATTGGTGGCGATTCGGCGTCCTTCGCACTAAACTAAAATATGTCAAACTATAATTTTTAGTTTAGTTTAGTTTAGTGGAAAAGCTATTCGGTGTTTCCTTCGAACTAAATTTGGTCGACGACTAAGATGAACTAAATTGAGTAGAGCCACTTACGCCGTCTGGTGGCGAGTAGCAATATTAACGTCAAAAAGTTTGTAACAAAGAGAATATAATCACACATTTTACTCTGGTTTCAGCTTGAGGTTTGAACCATATAGGTATTATTATATTTATCTATGGTTCAAACTTCAAATATTTTAAATAACTAAATTGGATGTTTACAAATAGTAAAATACATAAAAAAGCATTATAATGAATATAAACAAGAAAAGAGCCAACAAAAGGCAAAAAGAGGTGATGTTGGAGCGACTCCACGCCAACATCGAGGTTGTGAGAGGTAAGCAATCCATATGCAACTACTAGAAGTCGCTCTTTTTCTCTACTTAGACTTACGCAGTAAGTACTTCGCTATACCGTGGATTTTACTTATCTACAGTCCCAAAATAAAGTAACTTTATTAATCTTTAACAAAAGAAACATGTCCACTTATTTTTTAATTTCATTTTTTAAAAGACTATTTTGTTTTCAGGGTATACAGTCATCAACTAAGCGACAATCACTTCATGTACCAAGTACAAGTGCAGGGATTGTCTGCGTACGATGTACCATGTACATCGAGTGCTTTCAAGGATGAATTCCCAGTCATATATGATAATATACAGACACCCATTCAACCAAGTCAACCTGCACCGATTCAGCCCACACTCACAACGTGCCACTCTTCCCCAATCCAGGCGTCAGCATCCCGCAGTTCTGATCTGCCACGACTATTCGGAAGGAAGCCTCGGTCACGTCGTGGCAGATCCAGACGCCCAACAACAAGTGAGGCCTTAGTTATGGCTCTCAACGAAAACGGACAAGCTTGGAGAGATTGTGCTGCAGGCTGCATATGTTATAGCCGCAGCAATAAGCTCATTAAACACCCAACCCTACTTCTTTAACCCTGAACCCTAATAATTATGAAATAATTTTACAATAATAAACAATTATTAGTATATAATGATGTTTTTATTACAATTTGTTTTATTAAAAACAAGCAATTAAATATTATTGTATTAATCTGGCTTATGACAGAAAATCATGATCATGATCTTCCTCTGTCTCTTCTATTGCATCAAGAGCTGGTTCAATTTGCTGTAACTGGTCTCCAGTGTCATCCTCATCTGCAAAGTGATATACATTTTTATTATACAGATATAAATGTAGCTTCTTTATACTATGACATGCTGATTAGGAGGCCACGATATACAACCTCAATCTGAGAGAACCAATCTACTGTTGAGCTCCAAACTTTGAAACTCGAAATAGCTTCCTAAATTCCTCTTCATTTTTAAAAGGATTTGAAGCTTCCCTAATATTCCATAATCAAAGTCTCTATTGGCAAAAATAATTAGATTCGAATGTTATCACCGAAGTAGTTGAACAACACACAAACTAACAACTTGTTCTGTAAATCAAGAAAAATAGGTGTTTTGCTTTTTACATACCTTTCCAATGAATTAACGGTCGCCGCCACCACAAATTCGTCCACACTTGACGATTAAATGAAGATATAACAAATAAAACACATACAAGTCTCCTTCAACTAATTTTAATCGTGATCTTTTACGTGCCGACCAAATAAAAACTAAAATGACGTTTGGCATCATAATTTTGGACTAAAAATGACACTAAAAGTGTGCAGCCGAATTGCGTTTAAACTAAATTGAGTAACTAAAACCGATTAAGTCGACATACTTCAAATTAGTTTAATCGTGTGGCCGTCCGAATACCAAAACCTAGTTTGACAGGACTAAACTTATTTTAGTTTAGTTCGAAGGACACCGAATCGCCACCATTGTAACATTTGTAACTTATTGTAATGTTCTAGACGGACAATTTTAATGCGTTTCAATTCAATGCGTTGAATGTCACCTCAGTTTATAAGGGTAGAGGTGGCTTCAGATTACGCTCGCACACCAGTAAACATGAACACAACATGTCAGTTTCAACAGGCGTTAGAAAATGTAAATCGTGGCTTTCTATGAGCCGAATAACTTAGACTGTCATATAAGTTATGGAACAACGCTTTGTATTTAATAGACTTAGCAGCGTAAGTAATAGGGAACTTTTTTAAGAACCTACATATGTTACGATAACCAACCGTTTGAAGTAAGTAAGTGAGAACCCTAGTGATAATCTATACTAATACTAATAATATTATAAAGAGGTAAAATTTGTAAGTTTCATTGTTTGTTTGTATGTTCGAGCTAATCTCCGGAATGACCAGTCCGGTTTGAATCATTATTTTTGTAATAGATAACCATATTCAACGGTAAGGTTATAGGCTATTTTCATCCCGAAATTCCCAATGAAACAGGCCCCAACGCGTGTAAAACCGCGGAGCGCTGCTAGTAAAATAGTAAAAGCATTAACTAATAACAAAGTTTTTATATTCACTTACAGACACGTCAAAACACAGACAAATTGAGTCTGCACGTGATCATGGAAGGTAAAAATATCTTAAAACGACAGGAAATAGAAAAGTAACAAGTCAACTAGCTTTATAAGCTATTTTGCCGATAAATATCGCCGCCCGAGTATGTTGGGTGTTATTAGATATACTCGTACTATAGCGCTCGTCAACTCATCGCTACGATTGTTAACACGTTACCTGTCCGGTGTATATGGTTGTGGTAGCCTTGACGTCCAATTCGTCCAAGGAAAAATGCCTCAGAAGCGTTCATAAATTTTTTTTCATCTCTAAATTGTTTTCCTATTCATACGTCCGCAAAATATTATAAAGTTGTAGCTCCTACGTCCAATTTACAAATCCCCATTTAAAAAGTATTGGCTCATGCATTATATATAATGCAAGGACGTCACCACTGGACCCAAAAATGCATTAATAATAATGCACGGACATGCAACGTGTTAATCAACGTGCAGCCCAGCCCTTACTTGAATGGATGGCCGATAGTGCCATTTCCATCTGAGCGCTACCGTGCTCCGGAGTGTGTTTCATCGTCAGACCTGTAGTATATAAACGACGGGATCTGCGTTGGCCACTGACCTACTCGACCTTACTTTATTAGATACTAGCCGCGCCCCGCGGTGTTACCCGCGTTGTACTTGCGAGAATTTCGGGATAAAATGTGTTACATGTGTTTGATGTATAACCTATATTACTGTAAAGTTTCATCCAAATCCGCTCTGTAGTTTTAGCGTGAAAGAGTAACAAACATGCGTACATATGTATGTAGTATGTACGCATGTTTGTTAGGGTGTATGTACACCCTCACAAACCTTCGGAAGATTCCAGACTTTGAGTGGGAGTTATCGACAGACGGTGTAAAAGAAAAGTGAATAGGTATATCCATAATTCATATAGTATGGCGTCAACTGTACCGTATAATTGCCCATCCTGTTTTGATGTTTAGTCTAGCCTTAGCTACAAACAGGATGTTCAATTATCTTAATAATGAAAGAAATAAATAGCTTTTCTAGATAAACACCTGTTTTGTTATCATTATTGGAAAGGTTTTCGCCCTGCCACCTACTGTAAGGATCACCTTCGATTGACATCTTCTAATTACATTTTAATGACGTTGAAATATGATACTCCTATTCTTTCACAAAAGGTATACTAACCATTATCAAAATTTCAAGATATATTGAAACTAGCAGCACCACCCGGTTTTAACCCTATTGTGCTCGTTTAAGATAAGAGCGTTCATACAAACAAACAAAAATCAAACTCTTCAGCTTTATTACTTAGAGATTAATTAGGATGCGTTCAAAGGGTTGAAAACTTCGAAACATCCAAGAAAGTTTTAAAAAATAACACGGCCGAGCTTCACATCAATTAGAGCAAGTCTCGGGATCTCTTGCAGTCCACCGAAAATAAAAATTAAATAAATTCACGTTCATGCACGATTACAAAAGCTTATGTAGTTTTTATTAGATACCAGATTTTCGTAATCAAAGAAACACTCGAAAATATTTTTTTATTTCATCTGATATTGTTTATTAATTTTCCTTTCCATGGAATTAATTTATTGAAATCGCAATATTGTGTTGAAAACCCATCAGGTTGAATTTGATGTACACCCACGTTCGTGCAGTGAACTATAGCTTATTGTACAATGAACTATAACTTAGAACTCTAGCCTAGGTTCGTTCGAGAATATTTTAATTTTATTTTCATATAGCAACGAGAATCAATTCATACTTTGCCATTAAGAAAGATACAAACATGAAACGTTTAAAATACTTCGTGTTGTGTTAAAAATGCAACACTTTAACACGAAATTTACACACAAAAAGACATGCAAACTTTTAATTCCATTGGATTTCATTCAAAAGATATCAACGAGTTTTCGTAGTCGTAGCGCTGTGCTACAACACTCGCCTACGCCGAACAATGCTACGAAAAGCATAACTGAAAGTCTAATGTACATTTCGATGAAATGCACTTTTATTAAACCCCCGGTACCATTCGCATATTCGTTCTTGTGGAAAAGATCGGCTCTTTTAGTAATGGGTTTTGTTCTAAATAAAGCAAAGTGGATAGAGTTCCATTTCACTCGAAGGTTTATTTTTTAATCCTAACGAATATGAAAAAAATTTTTCGTATGGTAGATTAAAAAATCGGCAAAGAACCTCTCTCTTTTGATCACTGTTCGTTCCTATGTGTCCTTTCTATCTTTTTACCCCCTGACTTTGTTTTTCTTTTTTATATCCATTAGTTTTCCTCGGTTTGAGTGCCGGTGTGGATTCTGGATTCCATACCGGGAAACGGCCAGATATAGGCCATCCTAAAATTAAATTATGTTGGCCGAATAAATTGAAGTAACCACTGCGAGCGTTACTATTGGTCGGCCTAGATGGGCCGATGAAACATCGATAAATTTAGGCTCAAACATGTATTTAGAGAATATATCCGGTGAAGTAACCTAGTTCGGCGGATCTGTTAATAAATACAACTTATAGATCCAGTTGCCATCCCAACTGTATTTAGTAGCCAAATGTGATATTGTGATTTGATTAAATGCTATACATTTAACTAAGCATGTAAGTTAGAATAGCGCTGTTTTAAATACCGTTTTCATGCAAAAAAAACTATAGTAATATAATGAAGCGCTTATTAATGACCGGACGGATTAAGAATATATATATGGGAGCTCATTAATGAGCTTTATTGAAGCGAAAGGTTATCTATCGCGGGACGTGAGTTTACTATTATAATAATGCTGAAGAGTGTTGGTTTTAACTAACATGTGGTACCAGTAGTTGAAAAATATTCGTGTATATGACAGTCATAAGGTTAGGCTGATTTTCATCTCGAAATACCCAAGAGAATAAGTGCAAGGAAGATTAATCCAGGTTTCTAGAATACATATTTATAATTTATAGTGTTGCTAGTATATTCATAAAATAGTTTTAAACAGAAACTGACGGCGTTAGTAATATGTCAAGTTTTACAACTTTATAAATTAAATCGACTCGGGATTATATATTGACAAGCCGCGGTCACGCAAGTCTCCGGGCTATTGATGAATAATAATGCCGCTCTAGTTTTACAACAGCTCTAGTATTTACTTTGACGTTAATACTAACTTTACCCGGTAAACACGCAGTTAGTAATACGTACCGTAAAATTAAAGTCTGCTGTGATTTTTCTGACTTCCCGGGTTGTAAAGGCATTTTTTTTGTCAAACATTTTAGGAACTTTGGTCAATTTTAAATGAATGTTACTTGTTTTGTAAAGACAAATTTCGGCAATATAGCGACGGGCCGGTTGCCGATCGTGTGACGCCTTTCATCAAAATACAATGTCACGCGATCCACACTGGGCTGCAGTCGCACTTTTATAAAAATATCTGTTTGAACTACAAAAATATTTAGGTACTAATTAAATTAATTTTGTAATGAGCCTCAGGCCACCTGGCTTGTTCGATGCAATGAAAACTATGTCTAGTCAGGAGGTCAGTTCAAATTATTTATTGTAATAGACAAATGACTGTTGGGAAAGTTACAACAATTAGTGAGTTGTCAATGTAATTGACATTTAAGGGAACAACGAACGTAAGGCAAGTCAGTAAGGCGGCCCCTAGACCTACAATAACATTGTACAATATATTTAATTGTGCAATAAGATTGAATTGCGTTTAAAGTTTTCTTGTTCAGTCGGAGAATAGTTTGATCCCGAGCAACATGTCAAATATTGCGCAATACTGACCCTACACGAAGCAATATTGTTCAATATTAAATATTGTACAATGAAAATTAAACTCGCTCAAACTTTCGTTCAATCATTGCGCAGTCTTCAATATTAGCCCTAGACGATCAATTATATTGCACAATATTCAATATTGCGCAATATAATTGATCGTTTAGGGGCCGCCTAAGGCTGCTTTTCCTTTGACGCTTCCAAGAGGAAGAGACAGAGAGAGAGAGAGAGAGAGAGAAAGAGAGAGAGAGAGAGCGTGAGAGAGAGAGAGAGAGAGAGCGGAGCTGTGCGTAGGCTCAATTGACCGATTCTTTAATATTTTGGCAATGCCTGTTTGAAAATCTCATTGCGTTGTGTTTGGTGCTTGGTTTGGTGAATCGTAAACGCGCCCTACGAATACGCGCCCTAGGTATCTATAGTAACCATAGATATAAGATAACGACTAGATAGTAAAATTAGTAAGGCTGTAAACTTTGTCATAGTTCACACAAATAATACGTTAAGGTACATCAAAGAACTATCGATCGGTAGTTTGTTAGTATTTAATGACGACCTTCCTATATCTAGGCTATCAAACGATATTGTAGTGTTCCTTCAGCTAGAATATTAAATCGACAGCGATGATTGATCGATCCATTCATTTTGCGTCTTATAATAATTGATGTCGGAACACATTTAGCTATTTAACTTTGTTATGAATGCTTATAAGTATTTGTGATCTTTAGGCACACAATTTCAGTAATAAACCTTTATCCTAGGTATACTCAGTATACATAAATATACAATCTTTGGAAATACTGTAAGACTGTTATAAAATACGGCCTGAAATATCAAAATTAGACTGAGGATACAAATGTATACTCTATAACTCCCGATTCCCGCCTGGAGTCATCAATTTATGCTGAAATAGTTTAAGGCGACCTCTGGGAGTCAATTGTGTTCATTTGTAAATGTATCAATTAATTAAAATCTTTAATACGCTGTTAACTAAAAGACTATATGAAGTGTTTTGTTTCTTTTGATCTTTTGAAAATAGCGTCGGAAAGAGACAAAGTATTTGGTAGCTAAAATGCTGTTGTTTTAAGGCCCTGAATACATATTTTGGCAAAGTGCATTTCATTTACCTATACCATGTGAATACAAAACGACGAATATGAATACAAAATCCCTATTAATATTATAAATGTCAAAGTAAGTTTGTTTGTTAAGCTTTCACGCTAAAACTACTGAATCGATTTGAATGAAATTTGGTATACAGTCCAGAGCCTGAGAAAGGACATAGGCTTTTTATCCCGGAATTCCCGCGGGAACGGGTACAATGCGAGTGAAAACGCGGGGCGTAACTAGTCTGATATACAATTAGACCTAGTATGGCCCGTGCCTATTAATACTCTACCGTAACTGAACGATTGTGTTAATTATTAAGTCAGATGAGTTCGTGCCTTTGCTATGCCCTTCGTTCGTAGTATGGTGAATAATTTAACACTGTGCCCGGACAAAAATATCATTTCACTTATATGTGTTTTACCCGTTCCTGTAGGAATTTCTGGATTTAAAGTTAACCTAGTATATAAAATTCTCGAGTCGCGATGTTTGTAGTTAAACTCCTCCGAAATGGCTTGATCGATTCTCATGAAATATTGTGTGCATATCGAGTACGTCTGAGAATCGGACAACATCTATTTTTCGTCCCCTTAATGTTTAGGGGAGTCCACCCCAAAAAAAAAATGGCAAAACAACGTTTGCCGGGACAGCTAGTAGCTTATAAGGTTTCTTTTGAATGTGGTTATTATATACATCATTAATCGAATCCGACTGGAATTCTATAGTTATAACAAAAATCAGGCTCCACCTTTATTCTCTTAGTGCAGATTAATAAGTCCGTAAGAAGGTCCTTAGGGCCTTAGGGTCAACTCTTATTAGTCGATGTCTACCCCATTTTTTCACAATCGTAACCCAGAGCCCAGACAAAAATATATCGTTGACCAATATTCCTTAATTTGAACAACAAATTTTAAAAAAACGGTCTTAGTGCTGGCCGATTTTATTAAATAGGTGTTTAATAAATTTAAACGCGTACGTTATTAATTAAAACATATAAAAATCACCGTCATCAATTAAGATTATTATTGTTTGTTCAATAGCGTTTCGAAGTTTCGAACGTTTGTGAATGTAACCCTTGGATCAACAATACACAACTATATATCGGGTCACGTACAAAATCAAAGCTGAATACTGTCCGCGTGGATGACGTGTGACAGTTTATTTTGTTTACTACCGAACTGAAACAAGTTTTAAAACAATTCGAAGTTCAACCTAATTACAACCATGACACCTGTCAATAAAGTAGCAAATCTTACGAATAAAATAAGTGCTCACTTTTCAAATGAGGCATTATTCACCGAGACGTATTTTTTTCGCCGACCCGACATCTAGTTGTGTATTATTGATCGAAGATGAAACCGCTATTACGCCTAAAGCCTTTTTAGAACGAATTACAGGAAGATGCAGATAGATGGCGCTGTTTTTAATCTAAACCACACTAAAGCTCGACTATATAACTGAAAACAATTGAGGTTACTCTGTTTGCATTGTTATTAAATTAATTATATTAAGTATTTATAAAAGTATTTTTAAAGGGCTATTTTATTCTGCCGGGGTATTGAACACTTCCGCCCGTACTCAGAGACGTCAAATGCTTCCTTAATGAGTTATTTTGACATTATAAAGTTAGAATAATTACGTCAGTTACATAGTTGATTCGATATGTACGTTTCTGTATTTTTCTCTCTTATGAGTGCGTCTTAGTAAGATATATAAACTCTTAGAAATATATTTTTTTATACCAAAACGCCAAAACAGCTCTTTAAATTAAACATTTAATATCAATATTACAAATGAATGATCTAATAAAATAGTATAAAAACGCTAATGATAATAAAAAAAAGTATAAATTGACAATCGTGCAAGTGGTCTCGGTGATTGGCGATAAAGCAACCAGTTACGTAACGATGGTGCTTTCTTCCGCGAATGTTTTGTCTCTCTCTTTGCGGGAGGTGTGAGGGAGATGCGCATGAGCACCCGGAGACTGGGCACAGGGCTGTCTAACCATTGAAATTAAGGCTTCGATTTGGTGGTTCTAATTTTGAATAAATATGCATTGGATTCGTAAGTGGCGTTGTGTTAAATTATTTTAAGTTGTGATAGTTTTATGTTTTTGTAAGTCTGGTACTACGAATAGGTAAGACCAGTGGGCTGGGTTTGTATCGCACTGTCTAGATTTTGTAGGTCTTCAGTATTAATTCTATCAAGCATACGCAAAAAAGTTATGTACTTTTATAACGGTCCAAGAACTTGCTAAAAAGGTGATGGTAGAATCAAATAAAAGAATAGCCTGATTTCGATATACGTTTTTGATTTGTATGAAATATCTTCTTAATTGGAAAAATAAAACACCCGTGGACAAGAGGGAACAATAATAGCTGAAAGGGTTCGCACTATTCACCCGATATGTTTATAAAAATAAAGCATTATGTAAACATTTTACATTACTGATTGAAAATGTCGTTCAAATAATCAGTAAAGTGAATGGTGAACAAATTAAGCATTATTTTGTGGTACCGATTATAAATTGATTCTCTTTGAAGTTATTCAAGCGAATCAATCGAAAAAATAATGAGATTACTATATTTTATACGTCTAGATATTTGATGTATTCAATCAAAGTAGATTATACGGAACCACAGTACGGAACAGTGGGGGAAAATATGTACTATATATGACCTTTCTTATGTCTAAAGAACATTACGCATAGTCGAAGCAAAAGGTGATAAGTGAAATTATGCCTGTATGTTATGACTAATGTCTTTCCAATATATACTAAAATATAAAATTCTCGGGTCACGGGGTGCGTGGTTGAACTCCTCTGAAACGGTTCGACCGATTCTCATGAAATTTTGTGTGCATATCGGGTAGGTCTGAGAATGGGACAACATCTATTTTTCATTCTCCTGTTAAGGGTGGTCCACCGTTACTTTTTTTGAGGCAAAACAACGTTATCTAGTACTAACATAAAACCAAAGCCGGACCAGTTAAATTAAAATATAATAGCTGTCCTTTTTTTATTTAGAGCTCTGACAATTACCCTTGAGGAAGATTTCATAAAGATATGTTTACTAACCTAAGAAAACGACTTGGAAACCTAAACCTAAGGAAACTACTTAGAATTGCATAAATCCACAGACCAATTTGTATTAAACTAAAATGAAAACAAAGCTTTTCCCGGATTGCCACAAGGCAACAAGAGAAATTGGTCTTTATATTTTATAAAATTATATTTCTTAACTAGAATACAAGCTTTGTTTTCTAGGTTATAAAGCTCACTTTTCTAACTTACAATATTAGTATCTCATTTGTAAGCACATTTCGCTTCAAGTAGACACGGAATTATTCTATTAACTATTTTACTAATATATAATGATGATAAACTTTTATAACTTATGCGCGATAATTAGGGTATAAATATGATATATATATATATATCCAAGCTTTAATATTTAATATAATTTTGATATCAACTCAAAATGGCAATATTGTGCTATCGATATTTTATACTCTGATAGCTGCGAGTCTTATAATATTCCTGGAATACATTCCTTTTCATCAATACCTTCATAAGCACCCACACTAAAATTTATTACTACTTACAGCACTCTAGAAATCTAGCAATAGAAATATTTTGCACAGAAAATATGACAAGTATTATGAAAAATATGATGTGCAATATATAAAGTTCGTTTGCATTTTAAAACGCATTCTAATGGTCATAGAGACTGGTCTATTTTGGTACAACCCTAGCGATTTTCCAAAGCAATGATTGCAGTTCAACAAACTGCGCAAGAGTCGATCGTTGAACCTGCACTAACAGATCATGTGTCTCTTTCCGACTCGCGGGCACGCGCGCGTCTCTACTCCTCTCTCGCCTCCATATACCTTTCAAGACAACTTCCATTACCGGCCATGTTCTATGGGAAACTTTAGCACTACGTATAAACAAGCCGATGTACAACACTATCTAACATCGGACTAACATCATCAAAGCTACGTACCTACAACTGTTCATTCGACCATTCTCTTCACTTTCATGTATTAAACATAAATACCAAAGAAAGCATTGTTTTTATTATGTTCTTGTGCTTAGTGTATTATGTTTTTATTAGATAACTCTTCGCATCGTTATGTTCCGATTCGTTCTGAGGTACGTTCGCAGAGGGCATTCCGGGAAGCGATAGGGAATGACTTATTTATTGGTGAATTGCGTGTGTATTAGAATTCTACTCGATATGATAATATGAATTGTGATGTAATCTAGCATCCTTATATACATATTATTTGCTCGGGAATGATTTCGAATGAAGCGGCCGACAAAACATAAGCTTTGTGGTTAAACTTAGATTCCGTCGTGTGTATTTAGTGTTTATATTGTATGTACGAGAGTGCCATACAATATGAGCCTTCACTCTCACTCACTGACATACCTACGGCATCGAAATAAACCGAAAGTAACGATGCAATTTAATTAACGGTGTCTGATTTCAGAAATGCAAGTGACGTCATCGATTTACAGTTACATCAAATCTAATCATTCGTGCAATTTATAATAAGATACTTAATTAAGTATTTGTTTTCACTGTAATGATTTCTTCAGTGTGATGCGTTTGCCCTACAGTGGGACATAACATACTGGCGGGAGCTTTAAGGCTTCCATGTGGATAATTAGTAATTTGAAATCAAATGCAGTTTTTAATATTGCTGATTAGTAAAATAAGTAATATAAGCTGTCTATTTACTACAACTTATTTTAAATCGAGTGTGATTCTGATTACAAATTGCGAGGCGGCGAGGTCAAAGGGACTGTCACACTAGTTTTGTGTCCCCGGTGTGTAAGTTTTGGTTTGTGTAAGTGGGTGTAGAAGCAGCGAATGCTAATGCTTGTATACTGAACTTTACAAGCATTAGCATTCGCACTATTCAAAATTAAAACGAAAATTGATTATTGTTCTTAACTGTTTTCGATAAAAGAGGGTATATTGTTGAGATTAAGATTGAGCTAGTTGACTAGCGGCAAGCTGGCGAATGTTATAGAAAGCGAGTGAGGGTGCGCATATTTTAACATGTGCTGGTGTTCTATTGAACACGCCAAAATGCTTTTTTCACGGTTACCGCTGAACTCGTCCAACTTAACCCTTATCCCAAAGCAAAACTAAGATCAACTTAAACCTGAGCAAACCTAGGATCAAAACTTCAGAACTGGTTCACTAAAACCGAGTTCAGTTGACTGCGGTTCGGGATATAAACGGTGAAATTAAACCTTAATGTTAATTACGCACGCCGCTTGAACTCACTCCTAAGTTCTAACGTAAAAGCTTAGTACAAATTAAAAACAGCCCGCGGAATTAAATGGAATTTTTTTTGAAGGAATATTACAGACAAATTTCGCTAAGCAAAGTCGCTGTGCAAAGAACCAATTAATTGCGTAATTAATGTCGCTAAGCTTATTGTTTCAATCAATATTGTTTAGTTTCCTTTTTTGGCGTGTATCACCTGTAAACCCGACAAAATTGATACTAGCAGGCTGTCTCCAGAGGTCAGGCAGTTAAGTAGTTATGCTACAAGCAAATGATATTTGATAACAGGGAAAAACTTTAGAGAGGACTACAGCATGCCGCGGTTTTACGAATTTCGGGATAAAAAACAGGTTATAGGTTATAGGCAGTTATTCATTACAAAAATAATTATTTAAATTGGATTGGCAATTTCTAAGATTACCGAGCTATAATAAAAATATACAAAAAACAATACTAAGCTTTATAGTTTGGAACTTCATATTAGCGTGAATGACGTTAAAAGTTTGAGTGTTTGAGGGGACCCTCTCAAAGCATGATCTTCGTGATCACCTAGACAGCTTATGATTTTATAATCAAATCACCCAATATCATGCACTTAAAACTTAAAACACTGACCACTCATTACGCAACCCTGTTCAACATAATCTGCATTAATAAACAAAACAAATCGTGACAGAAAGACAGGCAGAGCTTCACAAGTCCCTTGTAGATAAGTAACTCTAAATCTAAAGAAGGTGTACCAAATTGAAGGACGTTCTAAGAGTCTGGGGACTTGAGACTGGATGGAAATCAAACGCGACCAGCGTTAGTGACCGAAATACGATGAGTACTGTATTGATCTTCTCGACCTAGGTCCCGAGTTCGGGCAGTTTTTAGACGGACTCGTCGGTTCCGTTTGGACTCAATGTTTGTGGCCATTAAGCGATCTACTCTACTCCGGCTCCGGAACACCTTGTCACATTTAAGGTATATTTTAAATCACCGACTGCAACTGCAAACACGCGGCGTTCTGTCCTGCGGTCTCGGCGTGAAGCGACAGCAGATGAGAGGAAAATATTTTGAAAAACGAACAAAAAATAATAGTGTAGGAGTTAATGTTCTTTTTTTTAAACAATTTCGGTTGCTTAGTTAGTAATGATTAATCATTCCACTCAATAGAAAATCATTGTGTAAAGATTGACGAATGTGGCATAAGATCCTGATCAAGGTCTTGTGGATATACAATCATTGAGTTATTATGTTAGATTAACTTGTATAGCTACTTTAACATATAACTAATAAATAAATGTTTAGTACCTACCCACTACCGTGCTATTTTTCTATAATGTTTATTCGTTAGAAAAAAGAATTAACCGATATGGTCTAGCCGTTCTCTAATTACCCCTCGGCGTAGTCAAAAGGAAAAGGAATTTAATAGTTTTATTTTTATTCGTATACGTCTAATGCTCTTCACTACTGTACTGAAATTCTCGGTGAGATGAGAGGCCAAAAAAAACCAAAGGGTTGGTCAGCGGTGGGACATTACAAGCCAATTCATTACGTTACTATTACATTAATACAGCTATTTATTGTAACGAATAGCCGAAGTAATAGGTACCTAACCTAGGCTAACGTGATCAGTGACAACGGGTTGGCTTCATCGTTTCTTTATCAGTACATTGCATAAGACTCGGTCATCGACCCTCCCCACTCTTTGCGCTTCCGACATCTCTGGTAGGAAGCAATTGAAAGCAACAATTGACCGTATTCATAGCCTATATAAAGCATTGCAAATTATCTTCTTATTGATGCAATTGAGAGCTGTATTGATGAGAAAGTGTCACCGCTGAACTAATTGCCATAGATGCAATATTGTTTTTACTTTTAAAGTTGATTGGTACTGTCAGCGCGCAATGATGTTAAACACTTTAGTACTTAGTTAAGAAACCGCCCCTGTTAGGGGTTTAATTTAGTAAAAATCCGTAACAGAGGCTACAAACTCTTATAGGTAGTTTCTAAGATTTATTGATTAATGCGTCACAGGATATTATCGCTTTTTATAGACAGATTCTGTGACAAGGTTTGACAAGGTTCTTAACACGTTCAACATTTTCTTGAGCCGTCTACATCTACCTGTACAATTACAAAGTCCGGTTTTGGATTACGAAATTAAGCTGACGTTTTAATTTTCGTAAAATATAAGCGTAATTGTCGTAGAATTTTGTCTATTTTAGGTAGTAAAATCAAAAGTATATGAGACTAGCAGCGCCCCGCGGTGTTACCGCGTTGTACCTATTCCCGCGGGAATTTCGGGATAAAATGTATCTCATGTGTTATTCTGATGTATTACCTATATTACTGTAAAGATTAATCCATATCCGTTCAGTAGTTTTTGTGTGAAAGAGTAAAAAACATGTTGTTATTGTTATATTTAGATGGTATGTTAGTTTGTAAATAAAGGTACCTACTACGTAATGTTGAAATACTTTAAGGTAAAATCAATAATATAAAACCATCTCCAATTCTCCATTCTTAGAAATCTTTCAATACAAGCGATTATGTTGATCAACTTAAAGTTGTAGCAGATTGTCATTATTTAACTACTACACTGTACCTAGCTGGTTTGAAGGTCTACAAAAGTCTTAACCGTGCTTGAAATTTAATTAAACGGTAAGACAATGACTCCAAATCCTCCTGGTGCATCGGCATTCATTTGTTTAATGGCATCTCACGTCCTATATAGTCACGGCAAGTTTTAAATCAATGTTCGAGATGCTTTGCGATATTATTGTAAAGAAGGACGCGCCGTAACAGGGTTGTTTCGATAAAACACATATCATAGAAACTTGATATAAGACTCAACATTTCAACCGCTGTTTTGCCTTTTTTTTGGACCGACTTAAAGAAGTGAAGGTGCTTCTCTGAAGTTCTCAACTAGTAAACCTAATATCTCAATTACTAAAGACCAAAACAAATGAATAAATAGAGAAACAGAGCCAGCTATAAACGTTATTCGTTTGAAAACGCAGGTGGCGATTGTTAAGTAACGTTCAGCTCGGCCCCTACTTGGATGGGTGGCCGATAGTGGCAATTCTGTCTTAGCATTACTGTGCTTCGTAGGGCACGTAAAATTGTCGGTCCCGGTTTTTTCATCGTTAGACCGTGTCGAATGCCTTTAGGCGGTCTAAAAATTCCAACACCAGGCTTGGCCTCGATCTAGTCAAACTGAATTACTTAGTATAAGTTGATTTGATGGCCCGATCTATAAAAAGTCCGTAAAGCCCGTGTACAGAGCGAATGCACTTCACTAGTTATCAATACCTACAGCGAGGAGAAATGGCGAAACCTAAAAATAGTGCATAATCAATGTATGTACGAGTATGTAGAGGGCGCGCAGCTTTGCCCGTCCTTTCTAGCGAAAGTAGTCGTAGATGAAAGGAAAAATATTAAAATTTCGTAAGTTCGTGAGAATTATTACTAGCAACCATATTGAGAAATATTCAAGAAATATTTCGAAGCTCCGGACCCAATTAGTGGATATTGAAGATAGGAATATTCCGTGAGTTTTTATAATCGATTATTATGTGGCAGGAGAAGTGGTGTAAAGGAGGTGTATTCCTTGTAATTGAATGAAATGTGTCACACTGATCTGTGGCAGGTCCGTAGCGGGCCAGCGCAACACGCGACCCGCAACCGGCCTGCACCCGCACCCGCACTTTGCTTCTGAATCAATATTCCTCTTAAAACAAGAACAAAACGTTGCAAACGATAAATTGAAGATCACTACATATTAAAACAAAGCTCCGGCTGCGTCTATCTGTCTGTCTGTCTGTTCGCGATAAACTCAAATAATACTGCGCGGATTTTGATGTGGTTTTTTTAAATAGATAGAGAGATTCAAGAGGAATGTTTTCTTGTATAAAAATTCTCGAAATTCCCACAAAAACGGGCACAAGGTGGGTAAAACCGCGGGGCGCAGCTACTCTAATATACGAGTACCTATAACGCACTATGCCATTCTCAGTCCATTCTACTTTGTACTAAGCACGCGTCTGTCATTTGATTTTACCAATACAATAGCGCATCTTCCGCCGAGGCACACATTGTTATATGACTGGTTTTGTGTTCTTGCATGTGTAGCATGCACCTTTTATTTAACACATAAATTCCGTTCAGAATACATTTAGGTAATAAAAAATGAATCGAATAAATAAGAAATTAATCATACTAAATAATTAGCATTAATGAATTAAAATATAAGGCAGTAATGTCCCACAGCTGGGAAAAGGTCCCTTTCTCTTCAGGCTCTCAGCTCACTGAAGATATTATGCATTTATACATATTTTTTGAAATTCAAATAGGTAATACTAGAGATTAGCGCGTTCAAACAATCTTTAAGAGTTAAAGTCTTATTATAGGTATAGATTAATTGATTATTAGTTATGTACTCACAGTTAAAGCTTGCTTTTTTACAGGGCACAGTGCGAAGGATTAATTGCTCAGCGCAACAAAGATTTGAAAGACTATTTAATAAAAAAATAGACAGCGTACAGCTATTTTGAGCTTCGAACTATGACTATTCACAAAATAATATTGCAAATGAACTAGCTCACATATCTAACCTAATTAATTATTAAAAGAGCATAATGACACAAAAGTACATGCAGTTCTTGAATAATTTGCTGTTTTTGCGACTAATGCCACGTAAAGTGTACGTGGCGATTTTTGTTAATGTGTGCTAAGTCGACAATTTTCAAGGGACAAAAACATGTAATAAAGTACTTAGTACTTACAATTTAGCAAAAATATTATAATGTATTATTAAATTAAATTATAGCGGGGACTTTGAATTCATTCGCATCGTACAATTTCTCGCAGATTTTTTTATAAAATTTGATAAAAGTATTGAAGTAGCAGAAAGTGTAAAATTGTGTCAAAAACATTATCTCCAAGGTTTAGTGAATAAGCGGTAACAATGTCACATACTGACAAACAGACTTTTGAATTTATAATATTAGTAAGGATTCCTATTTATTGTATGAATGATGGAAGACTAGCTGAGGTAAACGAAAATATAGTATCGCTACATATAAAACAGTCCGTCTGTCTGTTCGCGAAAAACTCAATAACTTCACGGATTTTGACGCCGTTTTTTTTAAAAGATAGAGTGGATTCAAGAGGGATGTTTATGTGTATAAAAATTCCTGAAATTCCCACGGAAACGGGCACAACGCGGGTAAAACCGCGGGGCGCTGCTAGTTTATATATATTGACAATACTTTATTAATATTGATACGTGAAGCAATTCCTGATTGGTCTAAGAATTTTACGAATTCTGTAAATATTTCTTTCTGCTGAAATAAGTACATTCTTACGAATAAACAGTATCGGAGATAGTAACTCAAGTATTACGAGTATATAGGTTAAGTTATCAAAGGAGGTCTTAATCCGTCAACGGGCCACTAAGCCCCCGAGCCCACGAAACTCACAACAATATTAAAACGGACTATTTCGAAGCGAACAAAAATGTCTTGTCAACGAATTGTACTAGGTATTTAAAATATACAAATTGTTTAGTGAGAGACTAAAATTTCGTTCGACGTCTTGTGCATAGACCATAAGACTGTCTATCTACAGTCTTACTTTGCTCGTATTCAAAAGTACAATAAACTATCATATTGAGAAAGTTAGTTGTAAAAATCCTCCACAAATTTAAAGATATCGATACCAATGAATAGTAAAAGAAATCTGTACTAAAACACGCGGTGGTTCCACCCGCGACCGACAGGGTGCCATCCAAAAACATACAAATCGGTCCAGCCGTTTAGAGGAGTTCAGTGGCATACACACGTACAGATGAATTATACCTATATAAAAAGATATATAATACATAAATGGATAAATAAAGATGAAGAGATTTTTTATATTGTGTTTGTTTTTTGTTTGTTTGATCACGTTAATCTCAGAAACTACGAATTCGATTTGAATAATTATTTTAAAAATGGATAATATATTCAATGGAAAAATTATAGGACATATTTTTCATCCCGAAATTTCCACGGGAACGGACACAATGCGAGGTGAACCGGGGGGCGCTGCTAGTATGATTCAATATTTATAAAAATATTAAAATGATACAATAAAATATTTTTATCTATTCATAATGGTTCCGTATTAAAGTACCTTCCGAACCCCAAAAAAAAGTATTTCAAAATCTTTTGGAAACATGTCCTTCTTTTGTTGGACATATCAACAAATGAGGTCAACTTAACATACTGCGATCTATGACGCAAATGTTAGTTCAATTTATAGGCCACGAGTTACTTTGATAGGGTGGACAGTGGTCATTCAAGACCACACGGTTGTCCTTACAATAATCATAGATACTTTTAAACTTAAACAACTTCTTACGTTAGTTTATATACCAGTGAATAAGATATTCAGGGGCTGTATATACTTAGGGCATGTATTCAATATTCATACTTATTATTTATTGTTATTGTCATATTCAAAAGTAAATCTATGACTACAAGAAGTGTCAATTTAATCTATGCTCATTCAAATAATTTCGACCGAAAATATTTAATCTTAGATACTGGGAACCTAGTTATGACTAGAACGAGGGTAGTGGCAATTAAATTTATTCAAATTCAAATAAAATCTACCTAAACAACTAACTAACTAACATAAATGTTCAAGCAATAAACATTTTTTAGACACAACATCTAGAAGAGATAATATGAAAATTGGTATCAAATAAACATAAAGTAAAATAATATTCCATTATCACGATTCTAAGAACTAAATAACGAAAAGGGGACCGCGATTGCATAACAACTAAAGATTATCATTGACAGTGGATTAAGTACCTTGCTTAGGGTGTGCTTCTTCTTTGTCGTAAAATGTAAGCGAGAAGGCTTCGTTGAGCACGCTCGGCGCAGGTACATGACCGGCCCACAAGTCCATAGTCGTACATGACCGAGCGACGTGCGATTCGGTCCGCTCACTGCAACGTACTAACTGAGGCAGAGCTTTTTAAGCTACTGCCGGCGCTCACGCTGCCTTGCGAAACGACTTTGGCTTTCGTGATAAGTTTTGTTAGCTTTATAATTTGGGTTTCCTTTTGAAATGTTCGGAAATTATTAATCTATGAAACCCTCCAATAAAATATGCCAATTTTTCAATAAAGTTATGTGGGCGTAATTCTAATTAGGCTCTACGAGTTTCGAAGGAAATACATCTTATGGAAATATTCGTTTTATTTAATTTGTAAAAATGAAAGAAGTACTTAATACAAGGGCAATACTATCAAGACTCCACCCACCTATTTGAAGTTAGAAAATCCGCCATTTTATATTTTTATTTAAAAATGGAACACGTCAAACAGTGTACTTGACCAACTGATTTGACCATATTTAAAACGTTTCGTATAAAATCTCTATGGAGCTGACAGATATTTGAAATTCAAAGACAGATATTTGAAATTTTCGCCCCGAATACATTTACACGTCTGTTACCATTCGCTAATAAATATACGAATATTATTTATTAGACTTTACATAATGACGGATTAATAAACATTATTTTTTTCTAACTCTTTCTTTTTATATTTTAATTTGGTTAGGTCTGTCTGCTAGGATTTGAGTATAGGTATTTTATTTATCAAATCTTTTCCTTTATTTATAGACCGTTGTATAAAATAATTTATCTTAAAAGTGTAATTGGATAATGCATCCGGTTTCCACTGCATGTGACGATATTTCGATATTTTTTTAAGGATAACTAACCCTATAAAAATATATTCATGGTTATTTATTTGACACAATTAATTATTAATGTAATTAAGTACACCCATACAAACTGTTTCTAATCTTGTCTCGTCTAATCTAATAATTGAAATAGGTTATTTTATCCTCTTAACATCCTATCTAAAGAAAGCGCCCAAGGATTAGATACGCCTCAGGAATACCCTAATTTTCACCTGAGTCTTCATCTCACCTCAACTTTTCGGTTCATCGGTTCAGGCGTGAAACATAAATTTTCAATATTTTTTAAGTAAATTTGTAAATAAGTAAAATAAAGCCCGTAATATCCCAGAGGTGGGCAAAAGCCTCGCACCTAATCGAAGATATAAGTTCAGTAAGAAAGATGTTGGTGATTTCACAGCTTGCCTACTGCGGGTTGGTGATCTCTAACCCGAGCCGTGTTAGTATGGATAAATAATATTTCAGAAGTCGATATAAGTACGTCATCAGAGGTAGATTTAAACAATATGAATCACAAATATCTTGTTGAATTTCCAATAAGTATCTGATTTCCTTCAGTGTTTGGATACCGTTACGAATTGATTTTGACAACTTTTTAATTATAATAATATCGGTCGGTTACATTTTTTATAAGATCGACTCATAATCATTATTGCAAATAGTAAAATAACCACCTAGATCGACGCCAAAAGAATCAATTATACAGTACTACCTACTTAGATGGGAGGTCAATAGTGGCATTTTTATCCGAGCGCTACCGTGCTTCGGAGGGTACGTCAGTCCCGATTGTTTTAATCGTCAGACCATGTCGGGGACCTTGAGGCGGTTCCAAAACTCCAGGGTTGGCCACTACCCTGCTCGCACTTATTTACTACCTACCAGTTTATTTAGTTAGATGAGAGGCCTTTGCCCAGCAGTGGGGTATTACATTCTAATGATTACTTGTTAGATGAGATTATTTTAATACTTTACTTATTCGATGGAGGTTAGTTGTAGTGTAGCGTGGAGTTTTGTAGACCTATTAGTTCTGTTGTTATCAATATTGAGGGTGAGTCTATCTTTTTAATCTTATTATTACCTGAGATGGACTCCTATCGAATAATGAGAACTCGACAATGTAATTATCTAAATATCTAAATTGATCTAGTTTACAATCTGTGAGTTGACTAGCGATAGCTGGCGTGTTCAATAGAACACGAGTGAGCGAGTTATTTGATGTTCTATGATGCTCCTGTTTGATTCAATTCGCCGACTCGCAACTTGCCAAATCGCTCAATCTTATTAACGCCATTTGGAAAAGAAGGTTTGTACCCTACTTTATGATAACCACGAACAACACTACAGATTTAGTTTTTAAATATCGAAGTATATTTTATTTTTATTTTCTTGCTCGAATTTTATCAAAAAGCCACAGGTTACGTAATAGTAACTAAAGTCGATCATCGGAGGAAGCGAACCTCAACGCAGGTCGCTGAACCGACATTAGTTTCAACCAAACTCAACTTCTAAAACGAGCTTTAAGTATAGCGAGAAAAAGCTCAAAATGCCGCTTCCGTTAAAAGGTGATCGTGTGTTAGTCTAATCAAACGTGTTTCGATGATACTGATGTTGCTTAAGGTTTATTTTAATGAGAATAAGGTAGCTTTTTGAACGTATTTTGTTGGTAAGGTGGGTTATATTCGCAAAGTTGTACCATTAGTGGATAGGGCAGGCTGTCTTCTGAGATCAGTTGATAAACTGAGATTACAGGTACATCGAGTGCTAGTTAAACTGAGGTATCTAATGAAATGTCACAAATAAGAGCGAAAATGGTTTGTTGTTTTGATTAATGAGTACATCACTTTTATTTTTAAATATTGTTGGCAGCAAGTTTACTAACAGTGAATTGACGAGTGCAACCGAAAGCCAGCGTCCCTGTTGCACACATTAATCGCTTCTAATTGTTCATTGCCTATAGAATTAGCTTACTCGCTACTTGTAAGCTCGCTCAGTGTCACCGAAACTGCGATATCGAAACGAAATCGAAATTAATCTTTCTTGGTAACTAATCTCATTACGAACGCACGATCACAATTATTATGTAAATGTCTATTTTTATTAGGTAAATCGAAATATATATAACTACTATGAAATACTCACTGATATTATAATCAAAGTATTTTCGAATTAGAATTTTCTAAAACGGGTTAATCGGCAGAAATATCGTAACAAAAGCAGCAGATTGGAAAACCTCTGCTTTTTTAAAGATGGTAAATACCTAGTAAGTCCGCTGATTTATCCGATTGCGCTAGCCGAGGAAGGATGTATTTATTTGTTATGCCACAGTGGCACACCAACACACTCACTAATATCATAAAGTATTCGTCCCACAGCTGGGAAAAAGCGTCTAATATTACGAAACATATCAGAACAGTGTGGAGAATCAGGCGCAAGCATGCTTTCTTTACTTGTTAAAACATTTAGTATTTAGTTTTTATTATATTTCAGTTTAAATTTTTATATTTGCATACCCTATGGGTTTGTAAATAGATGTAATAACTATTTACGCAAATAAATTGTTTGAATTTGAATTTGAAAAAATGTTTGAAAAGTGGAAAAAATATGTCTAAATATTATATGACCTCTATTTGCGTCAGGGGTTAAACAACATCGTTATTCAGTGATTAGTTTCCATGGAGATAAGACAGTTTATAAAAAATATTCGCGGCTAATTACTTTACTTCCAATATAAGGTATCTAATTGGCAAGGCTTATCAGAAATATAGCATTTTGTTATTTTATTTTCGACGAAGCTTTTTACCAAAATGGTGAGTCTGAAATGATTCAGAATTTCTGTTATATTTACAAAAAAATATGTGAGCGTTGTTAATATTGAGCGAATACCTAGGCGAGCGGCAAATTGACGAGTTTGATAGTAGCGAGCAAGCAACGCTTACTACTAGTGGGACGTAGGTATTTGATTGCGCCAATCGCTTAATCTAAGCCTTAGCTTAGACTTTTCGGTGGTGCTTTATGGTCAGTGGCTTAACATTATCAATGGTCAGTGGTGTAAGATTTCCACCTTTAATTTAATTGAAATGCTAAAACTAACTATCATTCAATAAACAAAAGAGTTAGCCAATGCCAGCCTTCTGGAGAAAGATCTATCAGCTTCCCTAGTATCATTTAGATAAAACTTGACCACATAGAAGATATATGCCATAGTTAAATTGTTGGAACATTGAATTTTATAATGTCAACAGTTTCAAACCATTTTCGAGTTATACAAGTACTAGTCGCGCCCCGCGGTGTTATCCGCGCTGTACCCGTTCCCCCGGGAATTTCGGGATAAAATGTATTCCATATGTTATTCTGATCTATAATCTATAATACTGCAAAGTTTCATCCATATCCGTTCCGTAGTTTTTACGTGAAAGAGCAACAAACATCCATAAATCCATACATCCATCCTCACAAACTTTCGCATTTATAATATTAGTAGGAAGGATTACATCATCCCTCCTGTGTGGTTATAGTTACTGTTTGCCAGGAAATTAAATCACAGAAACCTAGTTCTTTTATATAAATAATGTAATTGAAATACGCGGTCTTGGTTCAAATCCCAGGTGAGCGAGCGATGTTCGTTTTATAGGTTTTCATTTGAAAGAGCAAATTTAACCCACATGGATGCACAGCTTCTTTAAATAAAGCAATAACTTGACTGAACAATAACTTGATTGAACCTTTGCATTTCTAATAAGAATAATTTAATCCATAAATGACATTAGCAGCAGTACCCCGCGGTTTACCCACACTGTACCCTCCCGTGTGGAAATCTAAGTTTGAAAAGTAATCGCAAACCTTCATCTTGAATTACTTTGTATGTTGGTGAAAATACGTAGTATGAAAAAGCCTTTTAGCAGTTTTTGAGAAAATATATAAAATACAGACATCTTTTGGGGACTTGTTTTATAATATTCATTCATATTGAACTGTGAAGAAAATTCAATAAAACATTTTGACTCGTGTCTCGGGCACGTCATAATTATGCCAGCGTATAAACCAGTTTATTCTTAACAATACTTATCTGGCGACTCAGCTATAGAATAAATCACTACATAGTATAAAACAAAGTCGCGTCTGTTTGTCTTCTGTTTGTCTGTTTGTCTGTATGCTTAAATCTTTAAAATTACGCAACGGATTTTGATGCGGTTTTTTTGTAATAGGTAGAGTGATTCAAGAGGAAGGTTTTTATGTAAAAAAAATCCCAAAATTCCCACGGGAATGGACACAACGCGGGTAAAACCGCGGGGCGCTGCTAGTAAAATATAAACTCAATTATCATGTTTTAAACTAATATACATGTAACTATGAATATATCCAACGGGTACACCCATACTTTGATACTTTGATACTTTGATACTCCTATATCATACAAAATATTTTATAATGAGCATCACTCCTCTCCCGATTCATAAATCTGAATTTCAAAATGGAGCCCTTGACACATCGGATGCGCCTGCGCACTATAAGCTATTTCATATGCGGCGTCTCGATCACAAGAGTATTGAATTAAACACAATGTTGCACTGGAGTCTTCATGAAAGGGAAAGCAAGTCAAGTCTGTTTATGAAATTAGCTACGGCTAGGTCTCCAAGTTATCCGTTTTATAGGAATTTCAGGATAAAAAAAAATCTCCCCACGGTTCTACTCTGTGTTTAAAATAATTTTTGGCGTACTCGTAATAATGTCCCCAAATCCTACGATTTATATGTTTTTTTTCTATTGTTCTATCAACTTATATAACACGACTCGAAACGCCCCAAAAACTTCCGGCATTGTACCTTTCGTGAGTACTGTTATACAAGTAGATACTGATGAAGACTAAACCTGCTATAATTAGACTATACCTGCCATCTAAGACATACCTGTGCAGGAAAATTTGCTGGGGTCGCGTGTACATTGAACACTTGATCAAAGGGAAATAAAATCCAATACATAGCTAGTAATGATATGCAAACTTACCTGTTGGGCTTATTGATGCTGGAGAACAAGGCTCCTCCTTGAACCTGGAAAAAGAAAATAATTAACACTAAATAAAATCCATGGGATCTTACTCCATTAAACAAGAACTTCTTTGGATTTGGAGGTGGCGAGTTGGCAGAAGTCGAGTTTGCGAGTTCAAATGAACGTAGGCGAGTAATTTAACATGCGTGACAATTGTGTTATATTGAATTCCCAACAAGATGAATCGAAACAACACACAACGCCTGTACTCAGACGTCAAATGTTTCCATGGAGATTTAATGACTGATTTTTTAAAGAATGCAGAATGACGTCAAATAATTAAGTGTTGCGTCCGTCTCTCAGAGCGGCAGTAAGATCACCAGTAGGATAGAGTGAATCTATAGCCACAGTGAAGTTCGTTTCCCCGAACTGCCGGGGATGCAAACATAAACGCATTTCTCCTACTTAAATAAAAGAAAGGTAGATACTTTGTTCCTCTGTAGTTTAGGTATAACAAAATAACTTGTACTACAATATACAAACTACTTAATTAGAAGATTGATTTTATCGGTACAATAAACTATCTGGTCCCAGCAGCGGTCACACAGCTGTTTTAGGTACGTTACGTAATTTTGATTATATGTATATATCTCTCTTTATAAACCAAAGCAGCCAGAACAGAGGTATCGTAAATTAAAGTAACAAAAATAAAAACTTAAGCATATTTTCTTTGCAATCAAGTTATGGTGTGCGTGTGGAAGAGACTGAAAACCGCCACAACACGGCCACTGGGTTAGTGGTTAGTTCGCACCATCAAGGACAACGGCGGGTTTTTATTATAATTTGTCTATGATACTACATCGCCGATATAGGGGGCCGAAACATATCCATTTGAATTGCAAAACAAATTGACGAAAATCACTTATGCATTATACAGACAGCGGATACCACGGGCTCAACACAGAATTATATTTACAAATTCAACACAGGCAAATAAAAGCTGAGTGTTGGAATAAAAATGTGAAAACGTCGGGAGTGACACTACCTACTCGGTATAGATATTTGCAGAGATTTCACAGGCATATAGACAGAGCAAATTTCATTCTGAAATAACCGAGATTGGGTTGTATTACAATACGGATATTGAATCGCGTGAATATTGGGAGTGATTTTGGATCATATTATGTATGTGTATGTTGAGTATCCGTACAATCTTTACAAAGCGTTGAACCTATTGGGCCAAGTACAAGCACCTATATATTGGCCCAAGCACAAGCGACTATTTCTAATCAGTAGTAAAGTCATCGCCCCAAAGAACCAAAACCAGTCGACCCTCAAGAAGGCTAGGAGCTTCTTCTGCTACTAGAAAGTAGTGATTATTCATTACGCTAAACCCTAGTGATGCAAACCGCAACCGCAGACGGGCGCAATGTTCATGAACCGCATTCGATCACGATCAGCGGCGCAACTTACGAATACCATAACTTGTACTTAATAGTCCTGAACTATTTGTAGTACTAACCTATATGCACATACATATATGTCAGGTACTAATATAATAGGCATGTAAATGTCACCTAAACCCTCAAACTGAAACCCAAATACACAGGCTGAAGTTCTACCTTCCATACTTAGCATCACCTGCATGAAAACTGAAGGCCTACAGCAATATACAAGTCCAAGGTCGCGATCGATTTTGTCGAGTACCACACTTAATTATTTATTAAACCATACTTGACCGTGACGGTTAGACATAGTCGATGCATTTAAATGTCAATTTGCTTTCTTTGTTTAGAAATATACGAGTATATGTTTTTCGCTTTTTATTGGTCTTAAAAAAATAGGAGCAAAGTGCTGTGGTTGTCGGCTGGAGGAAGAAAGGCGGCTAGATTTCGTAGTTAATTTTTAATATAATTAGAAGCTTTTATTTATTTTTTATTTTAGTCTGGTTGGTCTCGAGTAGCTCTCGACAAAGCTGAATGGAAAAAATGGGGACAGACTTTTACCCAACAATAGATACTTAGGGTTGATGTAATGGTAAGTAATTAAAAAACATGCCTGTTCCATACAATCACGAAAAAAAAATTCAAAATTAGATATTTCACGAAGAGCTATCACTTTTAAGTCATTTGTAGAGCGAATATAGTTTATCTTCATAGAAAGTTTTTTTTTAGTAATCATACCAGTTAAACCAAACTTTAAACCCGAAACTAGACCAACAATAACATTACCTATTACCTACCTATTTGTTCCGAGCCCAGTAACAATATTGCTCCATTTGGTCAAGGCTCATTCCTTTAACTTACATGAATTCTGTGTTATGTATGTCAAATTGAAAGGAATAAACAGATATTCAAATTGTTAAGTACAAAAAAGTAGAATAATACAAAAATATTCTTTAAAATGACGCCAAGTAGACAGCAGCCTCAGATTTGGGCGAAAATAAACATTTGTTCTTTGTTACTTGTAACTTGATTTTAAGTTACCGAAAAGTTATTGTACTTATACAGAAAAATCAATAAAAACATTTTTTTTCATTCGTTTAAAATATCACCATTATAGGAGTACCTACGAGTACATATACCGAAAGAATTATAGAATTCGTTTCATGGACGACGGAGATGTAACAAACTTGAGAAAAAATACACGTGTATGAAAATCCGCTTGCTCTATGGACAAGGCCCTAAGCTAAGTACTTAGATACGTTTTCCTTTTCAATAAACTGATATCTTGAGTGTTTAGAAGACCTTGGTCATGCGATGGAATCGTACAGTACATGTCATGGGGTACAAATTACTACAGTACGTGACTTCACTCACGTACATCGTCAAACACAACTTTTGAAAGAAAACATAGTGTAGGTCCTCTGTTCTAAATGCGAACCACTGCAAGTTAACCTCAACCTTTCTGGTGTGAACGCTTTTAAAGTCTTTCAGTTATAACTGTCCAGTATTTATAGACATCTGGTTTTCAGAGGTGAAAATCTGTAGAACATTCTGTTTTCTGTCTAGGTTCCGGATTTAGGTCATTTTAAAGATAGAAGGCCGACAGTGAATAGATGGATTAACTTTTGTTACATTTATTAATCTGTAGGTAAGTTCATTAGGCGTTTGTTAAGTTTAGGTAGATTGAGTGATCTGGCGAGCGGTGAATTAAATAATTCAAAAGAACGCGAGTGAGCGAGTATTTTGACTTTGTTTATCCGCACAACCTGCAGCTCTCTATCTCGGTTAATCCTACTTACTACTTAATATTTTATATTATAAATGCGAAAGTTTTTGAGGATGTATGTATGTATGGATGTAATATGTTTGTTGCTCTTTCACGCAAAAAGTTCTAAAAGGGATTTGGATGAAACTCTACAGTAATATAGGTTATACATCAGAATAACACATGGGATACATTTTATCCCGAAATTCCCGCGGGAAAGGGTACAACGTGGGTGATACCGTGGGGTGCGGCTAGTCTATCCTAATTTGTACTTCATACGATATTATTATAGTGAGTAGCGAGTATTTTCGTAGCTTAAATACTCATCACCTTACTCAACTACATTTATGATGATCGGGCTACTGATTTCCGACATAGGCTTAAGCGACATCGCAAGCCCAAGAGGTATAGTAGGGGAGGTATGGGCATTAAAGTTTTTTAGCTCGATACAACTGCTTCTTGGGTAAACCGTACGTTGAAGCGAGTTTACTAGCTACGAGTCGGCTTGTTTAATAAAACGCAAGTGAGTGAGTAATTTGACGATAACTTTGTATTGAACTTGCCGGCTAGCATTATGAACTAGCTCAATCTGAATGCTTTAAATCACACATTGCAGTTTAAGTACGATCTAAGTGGTTCCTATAATAAATATACAGAATAGAAACAAACAGACACTTTGAGTGCGAAACCCCTGATAGTGATATTTCGAGTATTCGCCGAATATCCACGAAGTTGCGTTGCGGAGCCTCAAGGACACCTCTCAAGGCCATCGCTCAGCTGTTATAGATTTTCTTATAAAAAAACTAGAATAATTAATAAATACTAATATAAAAATAATGATATCAAATGAAAACTGATAAATAAATACATGCTAGTAAATAAATAAAAGTTTACTCACGTATACAAGTCATCATCTACACTGGAGCTGGTTGCTTCCACCACCACCGAGCAACTCATAACTATTTTTTTATTTTTTGTTTAAACTTTAATTTTATTCATATTTGTTTGTTCCGAAGCCGAATGTGTGAAGAGTGACAAATCGTTGCGAAGTTGGATGAAACATTAGGCAACCTTCAGTGGGGACGGAGCGGCTGAAGTGATTGTGTAAAGGGGAGTTTTCGATGTTGCAGTCTTACAATACATGCATGGATTTCCTTTGGCCGCTGACGTCATAGGTATATTAAATTCATATCTTCACCATTATCATTGTAACGAGATGAACATGTGTTAACATATGTATGCAGCTTTATTGATTAACAGTTATTCGGTACGTAAGCTCACTTAGACATATTGTTTTAAAAATATCTAGAACATTGTTATAAAACTTTAAGGTGAAGTCTACTAAATTTCGTGACATTGGTGAACTTTAAAAACAAGAAACCAAAAAAATGTAAAATATTTTTCAATGGAAATACCCCTATTGTTTAAAACTTTTAATTGCAACCCAAGAGTTAACCAATACTTACTGCCTACTTTTAAGGACTTTTGTAGATCACGTTATTTTCTTAGTGAAATATTTTATATAATTAGTATAGATACAAGCTTTCATCATTCTAGTCTTGTAAAATAGGAAGTTAGAATACGTCGGTACAAAGCCACTCCGTCCGTCCAGGGTGGACAAGGCGCAAGCGTCACTTTGGCCTTGGAAAGCTTCCTGGTTCATGGGCAACGTCACCTGTATTCTAGGTCAACGCATCTATAATATTCTATGTTACGCATTACCCAAGGAATCATACCCGTGATTTGAGCACCGATTTGTAGAAAAGTTGATTGAGAAACGTTTTTTTTTTCCGATAGTTCTAATGGTTGATATGTAAAATTCTATATCACAGTTGTAATGAAACACTGGTGTAGATAGTTTTCAGGGTTTCGAAAATATGTATATCATTTTTCAGTAATGTTTTTAGTCTTCATTAATAATTTTAGTATTTACCTGTAAACAATAATTAATTTCTTTATAGGCATACCTAACTATATCGATAATAACGGAAGAACTTGCAGAAAATGTATTCCGTTAATACTGTACCTAGATGTAGACTTACACATAGGATGTGGCTTAGTACCTAGGTCCCAGGACAACGGCATACAACATTACCATTATTTTTTTAATTCAAGTATTTAACATCAAGTTCCTAAAAACCACAATACATTTCTATCATTAACACAACGATCCCGAACCTACCCTTATGAAGAAAATCTTAACACGATTAGTGCGACATCTATTAAATTTTCACGGGACCTCACATTCTATTAATAGCCACAGTCAAATAAAAAGTCAAAATGGAATCTGAAGGGTTGAAAATTAGACACCTATGCATGATAAACTGAAACTAAATAAGCTTGAGTAAATGAGATTTTAAATATTATCCACCCTACATCTGAAAGCTTTTGTAGACCTTAGCGCCATCTGCATTATTTGTTCCGAACTAGTAGTTCAATGTTTTGGTTTACATTGGATTTGTTGGGATATTTATGTCCAAAAAAGAGCTATTAGTTTAAATCTTCATTTAGTAGAATTAAACTATATTAAAGTTGTAAAATTAGAAAACATGAAAAGTAGCAAGTTACTTCGGTAGTAATGAAGGACCCGATACCTTTCCAAAGTGGTTTGCGCTACAACTCACGCCATCTGTCGAATTTTGAGTTAACCAACTATAGATTTCAAGGTACTTTTGGTGGTGTTGATTTTGAAATGTTCTCAAAGCACAGAGCTTTTAATTTCCTTTTATTACACTAGATGGTGACACTGTAGGAGCTAAGTTTTTAATCTAACCCAACGCAAAAAGAGGGATACTTACTAAATTTGATATGCCTGTCCGTAACAATGTACGGAGAAAAATATAGATTTAAAAAAGAGGAAAACTCCATCGACAAGAGGTAGCTCTTATGTTGAAGACGAAGAACCATACGGATAGTTTTGGCTATAACAGTTTTTACAATTAGAATGAGAATTGAGACTCAATTTCCTTGTATAGGTAGAATTTCGACCCGGATAGTTTGGCCTGATCTGATATGTAATTCACAATAATACATTTATAAAACAATTTGTTGATATCCCTGATCCCGATATGTATGTACGATGTTATATACAGTACAGAAACCTTTTTTAGTAAGAATGTGTCTGTCTGGCCTTTAATGTCCCTGTGCCAGGCAAAGGCCTCCAATCTAGCTGAAGATGGGCAGTGAGGAGGATAGTGTAATCACCACGCTTGCTGCAGGTCAGTGATCTGATACCCGAGCCATATTCTACAAATAGATACTCGTAACATCAAAAAATACTGAGGTATTCTATATTTTTGGGCAACATGACTGCTTGCGCGAATTGAACCCAGGATCTCGATCTTATCTAAATCAATCTATACTAATATTATAAAGAGGAAAAATTTGTAAGTTTGTTTGTATGTTCGAGGTAATCTCAGGAATTATCAGTCCAATTTGAATAATTCTTTTTATAATAGATAGCCACATTGAACGGGAAGGTTATAGGCTATTTTCTCTGTTTGTCTCTTTTATGTTGTGAATAAATTATTTCTATTTCTATTTTTCATCCCGAAGGTTCCACGGGAACGGGTACAACGCGGGTAAAACCGCAGGGTGTTGCTAGTAGTAAATAAAACGACTATATTAAATTTAACTAATATTGTTATTTTAAATATTCTTCCCATGTTCAAAGTTAGGTTGTATTTGAGAGTCGTGTATCATCTGGAAACTATCTGCAGTTTCACCTGGAAAATAATAATTATTGCAGTTAGAGATAGAGCAAATGTCATGTCGTACGAACAGCTAAGGACAGAGTAAAATGCCAGGAACTCCATCGACAAGAGTCCAGCTCTAAAGTTTACGTTTAGTAGTTGCTAATAAGACTGATACCGGAAGAAATTATTATATAGATATGTGTTATGTAATAACAATGACATAGGTTTAAGTATGTATTGCTCACTAGATTTGTGAAATCCTCAATGCATATTCTAAAGGTGCGCTTGCAGTGAGTCGTTCGCCACATGTTGCATGTACTGACAACTACAATTTACTCATCGCACCTTGGCGATTATCGCACTGCCACGGATCCTGCTACATGTTGCGTGTCGAAGCATCTACGCGCGTATTGAGAGTGCAGATCTGCGTCATCATGCGGGCTTTTTACTCACTCACGTGCGTAGTTGCGTTTTGTGGATCATATGCGTGATGCGTGGCAGTGTGATCATTCACAACTCATTGAAATTGTCAAAATCTCTCCGTACTGCTTTATGATTGGTCAATTGCGTTCCGCACCGCTCCACACTCCGTGCTCCGTGCTCATATGTGTGGATGTATCGATGATAATGGAAGTGAAAAAAAGTACGGAGTAGGTAATGTAAATGAAGTTTCAGTTTGGGAGTGAACCTTACCTCCTAAAACGTTTGTTTGACCAATCAGTACCTCCTCCGGAGCAGAGTCTCGCGAGTTACTTCTGAAGTTGGCCGGATGTACCTGTGGAAAATACATTATTTTAGCTATTTACCCAGGTCTTTATTAAAGCACTGTCACAAAGTGTTTTGTCGCTTTTACTTTTTGGAAAGTAGCGTTTGTCGAAAAGAGACGGAACTAATAGTTACTTAATAGCTAAAATGCTGTTAATAAGCGTCTATGAATAAGGTACTATATAGTCCTTAGGATCATTGTATACTATACTAGCAGCGCCCCGCGGTTGTACCCGCGTTGTGCACGATCCCGTAGGAATTTCAAGATGAAAAATAGCTAATAGCCTTCCTCGATAAGTGGACTATCCAACACTGAAGGAATTTTTCAAATCGGACCGCCTGACATTAGCGCATTTAAACAAACAAACAAACTCTGCAGCTTTATCATATTAGTATAGATAACTACAGTTTTCGGAGAATACACTTTTAGACGGCTATGACGTACACCAGAACTTTGCTTTCTTCTGCAAACTGTTGCTATTAAGGATTTTAGGTATATTCATATCGTAATTATGATAATCTATGCATATTATAAAACAAAGTCCCCATACGCTGTCTGTATGTACTCAATTGATTTTTTCAAAAACATCTGAACGGATTTTTATGCGGTATTAAAGATACAGACTAATTCGAGAGTAAAGTAGGTTATTCAATCTAAAATTCCCACAAGAACGGGCACAGCGAGGGTAAAACCGCAGGGCGCTGCTAGTATACTATAATAGTCAATTTTACCTGTCCATCGTTCCTCAGCAGATCCGGGAAGTTGCTGCCTCCAGGGTACCTGCTGTAGATACCGTTCAGATTGTAATGCAAGTTCATGTCAGGACCAATGTTAGCCTTCAGCAACTGCTCCCATATTCCACCTTGAAATTAAAGAGTTCTGTTACATCAATGATTATATTCATTATCGGGCCAATCAATCTGTTATATTATAGTTTTTTGCAACAGTGATGGCCGACCACCCCATTACACCCCTGCACCCCTCTGTACTCACCCCTATCGATCGATAGAATCGGACGGTTTGAATGCCATGGATGGAATAAACATAGGTATATTATATATGTATTTATTACAAACATAAAATATTTTCAATATTGATACGGTCGCTATAAGTAATGAAATGATATACAGACAGAAGAACCCTTAAGTAGGTATTGAATAAATTAACCGACTTGGTATAACATGCATCTCACTTGTTGGAGATGAAAGACGTTTTTTTACAAATTACGATTTTGATTGGTTTATACTCGTATCGTTTCTAATTGGGTCACGGAACAACTCCGGTCTTTTTAAGAGGCATGCGAAGGGCTACAGAGCCAACTCGCAGAGGCCCTAATGTAATGTAAAACAATGACGATACTAGCAATTAATATTGACTCGAGTGTCACTCTTATCTACGAGTCTCGACGAGTCTACTGACAGTTTTGTTTGTCTCCTCTCAAATACCTCTTTCTCTGTCTCAGTTTCTCTAAAAAGAAAACCGACACACGAATACTTTACAAATGTGTTGTTAGATTAAAAAATAAGTTTTGGCCTGCTACTTCGGCCTGGAGAATTAACCCTAAATGACCCTAAATGATTGGACAGTTTATAAGAAAGTATAGTTCTTTTCGGCTCACATTAAAATGATCAAAATCAAAGCACACATTAAAATCATACCTTCTCATAGTAGTCGACTAAAAGGGGAGATAAATCAATAAACCAACAACATACTTATCATGTCTACCTTGCAATGGCATATTATAGTTACTTGCAACAGTGATGGCCGACCACCCCATTACACCCCTGCACTCCTCTGTACTCACCCCTATCGATCGATAGAATCGGACGGTTTGAATGCCATGGATACTCTCCATGAGCTTGGAAGTATATCGCATATGTGGATAGCTAAAACGTAATAAGACAAGATAATTAAGGGCGGATTGCACAAGCATTCTGAATTTAAATTAAATTTAGAGCTTTTAAATATGTGTAACTAGCAGCGCCCCGCGGTTTCACCCGCGTTGTACCCGCTCCCGCAGGAATTTCGCGATAAAAAGTACCCTATGTCCTTTCTCAGGCTTTAGATTAACTGTGTACCAAACTTCATTCAAATCGGTTCAGTAGTTTTGGCGTGAAAGCGTAACAGACAGACAGAGTTACTTTCGCATTTATAATATTAGTTAGGATAAACAAATGGCGATAATTTTAAATGGTGTTCTTTTGCGTGCAATATAAAATACAATTTCGAACGAACAGATTTTTGATTCTAGACTTTGCAATCTTCACCTTATCCAGATTAGAAAAAACTCCGACACTAAAGTTTGCCATTAACCTACTCGAAATTAATTAACGAATCCAGATTTATTAGTACTTTTAAAATACTAACAAACAACCATCCATATATAAACCTTCGCATAGAATCTTAGTAGGATGTAGAATCCTACTAATATAATTATAAATGCGAGTTTTTGAGGATGGATGTATGGATGTATGTTTGTTACTCTTTTCAAGAAAGTAAGACAATATAATGCAAAATAAAATTAAAATAAGTTTGTGATTGTAAAAGCCCAAGAGTGTTTGTGAGTAGGGGTGGAGTATGATTGTGAGTGTGAGTGGGTGCGTGTGTGTGTGTCAGTGCGGGTGTTTGTGCGTTATACGTAGTGCGTGTACATTATAATGGTATATTGCTATGCAATATACTTCAGCAATGATTCTGATTCATCGCAAATCAGACTCAAAAACCATAAAAAAGCTTACATTTAAAAAGACTTGAAGTGAGAGTATATACCTATTATGATTTTATTTACAATGTTGTATAGCTCAACACCAATATATTCAAAACGTCTTGCGACGGCAGCAGTCCTCCCGCCTTTATTTATGCAGACAATATCAGCTCTGCGTTTGAATCTCTGGTACATATGTAACTTCGGAATGCTTACGCAGAACTGAGCATTGAATGTACAATTACCTGAGTAAAATACAGAGACAGCCAGTACTTCCCTCCGTGGCCCACGAACGCAGTTTCGTTGGCGTCCATCAGAGCAAACGGCATGGTTTGGTGCAATATATCAGGAGATATACGAATATTGCAGCCGTACCTTTTGACAAGCACTCCAATTTTATTTATATGGGCTCATTTTGGAATAAATCTCGTTCGAGCATAAAAATAATATTGAATATAATATTATGAATGTCCAAATGAAAAACCTCCTTCTTTTCGAAGTTGCTGAACAGCATTTTAACAATCAAATGTTAGTCCATTTTCGACATATATGCTATTACCCAAGGAGCAAAAATTATAAAACACTTAATAACAGTATTTTTAGTTAAAGAGTGTTTATGAATAATGCGATAAGTCCGAAGTTTTTGTTAATTGTTTTTAATCTGTGATTTTGAAAAAAATGAATGTATAAATCCTCGCAAAATTTTAATGTAATGAAATTGAAACAAAAACTGGCAGCGCCCCGCGGTTTATCTGTGTCTGTGCCCGTAGGTCAGTTAATTGAATTAAGCGGTCACATAATCCTTAACCCTTCTATTATATGTGGCTATCGAAGGAACCCATCAAAAAGAAATCTTCGCATCACATTGGTATTACCTGGGATTAAACCGTAACAAACAAAAATCAAAACTTTCAACTCTATTATATTAGTATAGAGAGATAATAGCTAGATAAAAGACTTACCAATCTGGACAAGCCTTCAGAATATCATACGGAGCCCTATAGTACTCCGCCCTCCGAACCACAGGGTTGCGAATGTTGTACCTCTCATTAGGATCAGTGATGTTGATTCTTTTGATCTTAATATCTCTTCTCTCACAGATATAATCGTAGTGGAACTTAGGTATAGATTGACCTCGAGCACAGTAAGTTTCTGAAACGGTGGGCAAAGTTGTATGGGACTTCAGCCAAAGGCCTCCACAGACATGAAAGATTTCATGTCCACAGATGAGGAATACACTAATCAATATTGATCCATATTAAAATGACCCTAATTAGATCATACGGCTCCATGATCCTACAATATACCCTCATTGTCGTACAATATTTAGTTCAAAACCATCTGCTCGATCGCTACTCTTGTTTTAGATGCCCGTTTCGACAGTTCATCTATTTTCGTTTTTAAAATGGTAAGGGTAATCCAGAAGATTTCAGTATCGTAAGTAGTTCAAGTTTACTGGTTAGGATTAAGCGAACACTACTAAAAGCGAAGTGTATTCGTAACAGTAGTTTCAATTCATAAAGAGTCTAAGAAATTATTTTATTGGATATGGATGTATTGGCTTCCCTTTATCTATCATACTTTAGTGAAAAAATATCAAGTAGGTACTGAAATACTCACTTTTGAAAGTCCCATCCAGGGAGTTGATTGCTGCATACTTGTCGATACAGTACCTATATCCCAACGTGGTTGGGAATCTTAAGTATGGTACTTTACAAGTGAAACGACCTTCTTGATACATAGCACCCTGATGAAAGGATCAGGATATTAGATACATATAAAATGAATCACCAAAATGTTTGTGCACACATAGCTTCTATACGAGGTTTGTATGAAAAAATATGTAAGTACTAAAAGAAAAATAGCAAATATAAAACATATGGCTGTTCGAAGTTCGCCGGGCCAGCTTAGTTTGTATGATGTGTTAAATTATTTTCGAGTAAGTTATTGTCAGTCAAAGTGTTCAGCCCACCGTAAGGCCTACTACATACGAGTACATAGCTACGGAAGCGCTACAAAGTAGGCGTAGCCTGAGTGTGGTGTAGGTTGCCCCCTTCAGTCTATCTACGCAACGCTACGAACGCTACAGTAATTGCTACGCCTTAAGGCGTGCGTAGCAACCCCTCGGTAGCTGTTTAGGGGTCAAACCCCTCCCCTTTCTACTGAAACGTTCAAAGTAAAGTCGGCCCATGTAAATGTTGCTTACTATATTCAAACTTTAATAGAACCCTTACCCATTAAAAAGTAATTTAAGTAAATTAAGTTCGTGTTAGTTGATAGCGGCCAACTCCGGTGTCGGAGTTAGCTACTTGTAAGACTTGTAAGAATAGTAAAGTGCAGCAAAAATAAGTTATTTGGACTATCCTCCAAAACTAACCTTACAAATGACGCTCCTACGACCTGGAGGCCGCGAAACACCTCCAAAACAATAGGTCCTGGTTCCATTTATCATTATTTCTGTGACTCCTATATGGGATATTAGAGAGATACCATTGATCCCAGCCAAAGCAAATCGCTGCAGGCCAGCACGTTTGCGAACTTCGACGTTATTCTTCATACTCATAGTGTTCACTACTGCTTGCCAGCCGTACACGAATTCGTGCATTGGACCTGATGATAAAGGATGAAAGTAACCCTGTTAGGTATCCCTATATATATATATATGTATCCCTGTTAGGTATCTAACGATTAAACCTCTTACGCGTTCAACGCACTGCTGTTGTTAGTACGGCAAAAAATTGTATCGGATGCGTCCCGCGCACTCATGCTAGTGGGAGTAAACAGAGTAATCTGCTCTGATTGAGAATTTAATGCTTTCCTTTTTTATTCAAACTAGTGACTGATGACGTATTTATTCTATCAATTAACTTGAGGACTGTTCAACTCTATACTACCTATTATTAGTCTTTTTCTTCATCGAGTGGATGGTCAACCTGACCAATCCTGGTGTCAGAGTTATTGAGCCGCCAAAGGCCTCTGACATGACTCATGTAACGACTACTAGATCCGTAGAAAGTAACCGGGACCGACGGCTTGACGTGCCCTCCGAAGCACTTTTTATTAGTATGGAGCGCGTATATATAAGTTTAGATCTGACCTATCCCAAAGCTATCTCCATCGAGGAAGTTGAACATCTCCCCGAAGGAGTCGGGCACCAGGCCTGCGATGATGGTGGTCTGCTGCATGTCTTCATCCGGCATCATGGGTCCAATCTCGTCCAACGGCGTCGTGAACTCCACGGCCGACTCATTGTTGAAGATACCAAGAGTTACATAAACCTAAAGGGTATCATATGGTTAATTTGTATTGCATTTCTGGACAAAGCATCTACCCTAGTAGAGATCTATGGCGGGTTGCTCCATCACACCGTAGACGTTAACAGAAAATGTCAGTCGCTCACGGGCCAGACGTAATAAAATGAAAAGTGGTGTCTTTCTACTACGAATAACTTTAACAGACTGTCATTTAAGTTATGATACAACGCTTTGTATTTAATAGACTTTAATTTAAACAGCCGTTTAAAACAATAGTTCGACGTAGTCGTGAGCTTTTAAACAGACGTAAGTTACAATAATCAACCGTTTGAATCAACCCGACTTTCATGTATAGTATCAGTGAGTTAGATTCCATAACATAAGCTCAGAGGTTACTTTGGGTCTAATTAACCGTGCGTCAATTTGTCCAGGTATATTATTATTATATTATAACTGAATAGCCCCGCAGTGTTACCCGCGTTGTATCGCTTCCCGCGGGAATTTCGGGATAAAATGTATCCCATGTGTTATTCTGATGTATAACCTATATTACTGTAAAGTTTTATCAAAATCCGTACAGTAGTCTTTGGGTGAAAGAGCAACAAACATCCATCCTCATAAACTTTCGCATTTATAATATCAGTAGGATATAGAATAGTAGGATTTTTACATGTAACGTACAAAGAATTACGTCAACTATTTACTTGACAATCAAATGAAAGGATGTCTCTGAGAACAGCACTGATACTTTCTTCTTCCTCCTAAATGAATAAACGATGCCCGATGTACGAGTATACGAGTATACATAGGTAGACAAACTAACTCACCGTGTATAAATATATTTGCAGCACGAATACCCATCTTAGGCCCATGTTGCTTCTATGCAACTACTTTTTCTAAATTGTTAAACCTCTCTAAAGTTAATTGGTTGTGTTATACCTACATAGTTAAAAATAATTGATTGTTAGCAACGAAAGTACGTAATCAATATAAGGTACAGTCGGCCTATGACTAGTTGACTAGCAATTTTTCAGGTAGGTATATATTTTTTGATAGGTAATGAATGTCACATTTTGTATGAAGGGCAAAACTAATTTAAACTATACCCCGGAAATATTATATGCAATATGCCATCTTAAAAAATTTCAAGAAAATCTAACCGTCTTCAAAATATAGTAACTATAAAGATAGAAGTAATCTTTTTAATCGACTTCCTGACAAATTTCAAAGTTGGATAAATAAAAGGCGGTGCCTCAGGAAGATCTATTCACTTTCTTGCCTCTAGAGTTTGGCTAAGAAGTTATTTTTTTAAACCGGTAAAAATAAAACAAGTCTCGCCACGCAATTTCCACCGTAAAAAGTTGTGAGATAGGTACCTGTTATACTAAGTCGGTTAATTTATGCAGTCCCTACTAAAGGGTCTTTCTGTCTTAAGTTATTATATAGGCTTTAAACGAAATAAAGGGAACTGAAATAAACACAATTAATTATGTATATTCTTGTGGTTTATAAACACATTTAATGAAAGGTATAGGTACAAAGTTCATATCCCTATAGGGTTATACAGGATGGAAAAGATGAGCGATCTCACTCAAATATTTGCAACGAAAGTATACAAGATATAGAAAATAATAACTGATTACAAGTAAGTAATTATACACTAGCAGTTACGCGCGGCGATTCCACCCGCAATCCAATAGATAGCGCTAGTGAGAAATGTTGTTTTTATTTTATTATTACGGTTTTACGATTATTTTCGCTTACATTTTGTTAGGCAGATACATCTTTATCTTAATAAAATTAGTAAAGATTAATTAAAATACATTTCAGGTTAACAGTTACTACAACACATGAACCCACTCACATACAATATCTTGAAGTATTCCTTAGTAACATAATCAACAACTTAACAAATAAAGTTTTTTTCACAATAATTATCACGGGGTGCGTGGTTGAACTCCTCTGAAACGGCTCGACCGAGTGTCGTGAAATTTTGTGTGCATATCGGGTAGGTCTGAGATTCGGACAACATCTATCTTTCATCCCCTTAAATGTTAAGGGTAACCCACCCCTAATTCTTTTTAAAATAATTTATATGGGAATACAACATTTGTCGGGTCAGCTAGTAACCTATAATAATTATAAATAGGTACCTATGGTAAAATACGAGTTTATACTTAATTACAATTATATGATTACGGAAAACTGTTATAGTTGTAAAGGACAATGAGCAAAATGGACCCAGCCCTGATCCTATTTGCACGAAAAGGCCTGTTTGTATGCACGCAGGCCTTTCATATGCACCCTCTATAACAATATTTTAAAACTGGTTATTTTCAGTCACACATTGAACTCGAATATGCGACTTCCTGATTATGAATGTATTCACTCAGACCTTTCAATTGATTTATATGGGCTTACGCTCCATATAAATTTTCCCAGCGCCCTTTTATTCATAAATTGGCACAGAAAAATACTGACGGCGACCCTTGCGAATGACACGGTTATTAAACTTTAATGTATAATAAAGCTTCAATCGTATATATAACTTTTTACAATACGTCAGTGGAAAACATGGACAGGGTAAAACAAAGGCTAAGTTTTCTACCTTAAAAAATATGAGCGATAATATATTATTCTCGGCATATTGTTCTGCCAAAATTTTGGTCAATATAACCTCTAATGCTTCTATAAAGGTAACAAAATCATTCGGAGGTGTCATAATTAACTCTTTACCACTAGTTTCTTTTCTATATTTATATGGAATACGATTAGTATGTTGTGGTGCTTCATTACAATTATTTATGAATAATCGATAATCATTGCACTCATTATGGTGATCGGCACATTTCTTTAAGAGATAGCCACATATGTAAAAAATAGTGTTTTCAGGCGGTAAATCCAGGGTATTGTAATCTCTGGTCGATATTACAGCATGTGGTCTTTCTTTTTTGTATTCCTCATTCGTTGATACCGTTGCGACTGAGTCTTCTTGTTTGATCAGGATTTCGATTTCCGGAGATTTTTTATTGCTTTGCTCTTGCAAAATGTGAGACAGATCGTCACAGTTGAGATTGTTTGAAAATTTAAAAATGTTCCAAAAGAAATTTTTTCGAAACGCTGACACAAAATGCCAACTGTTTGGCTCTTTCAAGTTGCCATTTCTAGTTCTTAACCTGTCAAAGAAATGTCCAAGACAATCCTGATTAAACCTTCTAGTTAGTATGTGCGTGTATCCTTCTGCGCTCAAGTCCTCGAATAAGAGAAGCAATGATTTCAAAGTAATTTTAAAACCTTCAATGAACTCAACGCTGGTAGTGACATCTTTTTCATCATTACGCTCAATGCACTTTAACGAATCTAAAAAATGTAATACATCATTTATGAAATCAATCTGGTATTCTTCACCCATATAAGCATTTTTGTATATGGTGCTACCGTTTAGTGATGATGAGTTTAATAAATCAAATAAATCGTTTATCTTTTTGACAAGTCGTGATGTTCCTTCAGCAGAAGAGTCAATTGCACCAAAAATACTATATGTGTATACACCCGCTGCAACGGCGGCGCTTAGCACTTGCGCAGACAACTTAACTTTCGATTTTTCGATGTCACTGGGTCTCACGTGACTTTGGGTTAGTTTGGGTGCAATTCTTAACCCCTTACTTTTATCTTTGTCATAAAGTTCAAGGATATGTTCCCATTTGGCCACATACTTACTGAAGTAAAAATCACAGTCGATTAAAACATTCCGAACTGATGTAATGAGATGCGGAGGATCAACAAAGCAAAATATCTTTTTGTTGTCCACATAAAAGTACGGTCTATCAGACGAAACAGCATTATTTTCATCGGTACTTAGAAAGTCAAAGGTCATATCAGATACAAAAGCCCGTACATTCAATCCTATTTCTTGAAGCTGTCGTATTAGCTTTGTGGTCCATTGAACAACGTTTTCATAGTACTGGCGCTCTGCTACCAATGCATACCCCACTGGTAGTTGATATTTACTGAAAATACCCTGAATCATCGCCACTAATGCATACTTTGCCGGTTTTGCAGAATGAATTCCATCTATTTCATGAAATCCATAGATTTTATCTTCCCGGATATTATAAAACATCTTTGCTCTTAATGACATCGCACCCATGACTATGGTGCAATTCTTTTCCACAACGGTCATTTGGTCTACTTTGGTTTTCAGAATCATCATAAATTTGTCGTTCACGTTGATTTTCATTGGTATATGCATAGATTTTAGTAAATCTGGACTCGGCAAACATAATGTATCTTTTAAAAGGTTGTACGCTTCTGGACTCACATAGAATAAATTCAAACAAAAGATCTTATAGTTTAAGCTGTATTTGTTATCTAAACAATTCAATTTCAGTTTAGCGTGTTCTTTCACAATGTTAGATAAATTTTTATTTAAGAATTGATCGCATAAATTTGGAAATGTTTCGGACTTCACTTGTTTTTCTGTTTGTTTCTTCTGTGTACTCATTTGATTGTCACTGCTCGGACTTTTTGGTTGAGATGAGTTGTTTGACAGGTACTTTGGGGTCTGAAATCCAACACTTCTTCTTTGTAGGTGTAGATGACTAAATGTAAACGCCTCTGCTGTCTGAACAGTTGCCTGACACCCTATATTCTTATATTTCCGATTAGGTAATAAAATTGTCGGGATAGCGTCTTTTTTCAAACGTTTTCGAGATGATGATGTTAAAATGACATCGGGGCTAAAGTGTACTTCGCATACTCGATAAGAACTAGGAGATTTGTCAACTAAATCTTCTCTGTCTATTAATTTCAGCCAATGAAGTCGCCTGTAATAAAACGTATATATTACCCACTATAACTGCGCGCGGTTGTTTCACCCGTAACCCCGATAGATGGCGCCAGTGTGTAGATCGCGCTTACATTATTTTCTCTCTCTCTCTGAGGGAACATCGAATTACAATGTAAAAAAGTTTCTTTGTCTATGGGAGGGAAAGTACCTACTAAGATAAAAAATAAAAAAACTACTCCTTAATGTTCATTAAATAAACATAACTAATACTTGGGATTTTCTTTATAAAACTACAAAGTATAAAACAATGTCGTCTTCCGCTGTCCGTCTGTCTGTCTGTCCCTATGTATGCTTAGATCTTTAAAATTACGCAACGGATTTAAAAGCGGTTTTTTAAAATGATAAGTAGAGTGATTCAAGAGGAATGTTTATATGTATAAAAATTTCCGAAATTCTCACAGGAACGGGCTCAACGCGGGCAAAGCCGCGGGGCGCTGCTAGTTTTGTATATTTCTCAGCATAACTCTGAAACTAACTGTCTGATTTTAACAATTTAAATAGAGGTTTATAAAGTTAAATAATTAACCTTGATTTTAGAGCCATTTATTTTGATATACTTAGATTAATATCATCAACTTAAAATTACACTCCTTTTCGAACTGATTAATTTTAACTAAAAACGATCATTGTGGCTTAACTATAATAGTTAGACATATTATGCCATCGCGAACTTATTTGTTCGCAATAATATGTACTTTGACTGTGTAGGTAGAACATTGTTTTTGTGTATCATCAATACCTAGGTTTTGCAGCGCACACCAATAATCAATTTTTTTTAGGCATGTTGTTCATACCTTGAGTTACATATACCCGCGTTGTACCCATTCCCGTGGGAATTTCGGGAACTTTTATACTTAAAAACCTTCCTCTTGAATCACTCTATCTATTTTTAGAAAACCGCTTTTATATCACTTGGGTAATTTTAAAGTTTTAAGCATACATAGGGACAGACAGACAGCGGAAAGCGACTTTGTTTTATTACTATGTACCTACCTAGTTTTATAAAGAAAATCCCAAGTATTAGTTATGTTTATTTAATGAACATTAAGGAGTAGTTTTTTTTATCTTAGTAGGTACTTTCCCTCCCATAGACAAAGAAACTTCTTTACATTCTAGTTCGATGTTCCCTTCAGAGAGCAATGTATACCCACCCTGTATACTAGTAGATGTATACAGTATACTGAACTCGGGCTGTTGTATTTTCTATTTATTACACTAACAGCACCCACGGTTTTGCCCACCTTGTACCCGGACCGGATGTTCCGGGTACAAAACCTATAACGTTATAACATTCCTTGTTAATTACCTCTAAAACTCATGAGATTAACGTGGTCAGACAAACTCAAATTGCAAACCAAGTCTAGTATTCTGCGTACCAATTTGTATTTTGTTATGACCGCGCGATGTTGCCATACACGTGGTCTGGTCGCACGGCTTTTTATTAAATCTGACTTGACATGACCCATTGCCATTCTGTTTTGTGCGTGTGTGTGTTGGTTGAGTGAGGTGGTGCGCGCTACCGTACCGGTGACACAGCGGCAACGTCGCATATTATTGATGGTTTGTTATTAACCGACTTCATTTTATTACAATGTTTATTGGTGTGTTATTTGTACATACCTACATTACCAATTAGTAATGTGCCACCTATCGTACCTACCTCATAATCAAATGCTATGTATTAGCTAGATGGCCATGTTCATCAATGTTTCTCTTACCTTTCTTCATTGGGAGGAATTGAAAAGAAACTTATATCTTTTGTATTCAATGTGGAACGTATACAACCCGCAACCGAACAATGAAAATATGCTCTATTAATGTTCATATTTATAATAAAACATGTAGTTTATTTTACACTACTTTACATAAACGTCTAGTCGTCCTAATTCACTCGCGGTCAAACTTGGACTGACGTGTCATTTTTTGAAACCATTTCAAACTCGTGTAAGCGAATGTTTAAGTGTGCTTTGCTTTCTTTTGTTTGGCCATAATAGGGAGGAAGCTGCCTTCTGTCTGTATTATTATTCTATTAGTTATACTCCAACTTTCCATCAATTGTAATTAGGTACCTACCTATTATAAGTATGTACTTGATACTTAACATAGTATTTCAAATATCGCAAAAATGGTGAAAAGTGCGAACAGTGTCTTTTGATCCAATGCAATGGATTGTATGAGATTCGTGGTTTTACAATAAGGTAAGATCTATATAGGTAGGTACATACTTAAGTACTTAAGTAAGTATAATAATTGATTACTTTTTTTAAATCAACCTACAGTGCCCACTTCTATCTGAGCAAAGGTCTCATTCAACACCTATCCACAATAATTCAAATCCTCTCGCCATTAAGAATAGTATTTTAAAATTAAAAACGATTTCATTCGCAATGTTATCACTAAAATACTCTTTATCTATCGAGAAAGTTCTACCTACTGGTCTACCAGCTGATACCATATTTCACACATTTTGGTGCATGCTGTTCGGAGCCGGCCAACCGAAGTCCTTTCTCTTCTCGTCTCTTCCAAGTTCCATCATTCTATCTTCAGTCTCATCAGTCAAGCAAGCATAGCAAATCCGATCAATCAGTCAAACAATCAATGTGTCACCCACATTTTGTTTATACGTCAGTCAGCACACTCAGCAGTGACGAAAGAATCAAAATAACTTAGTTGGTATACGATTTCCAAAACAATAATAAAATAGTTATACCATACTTATTAAACCTTAAGACTTTTGCATATATATACAAACTGTAGTGACGGAGTTACATTTGCGTGTCGCTATTTTAACCTCATGATAACAAAGTTTACGTGTTTTGTGGAGATTTTTAAAAGCATCTTTATGTTGAGTATAGTTTGTGTTTATTGTTCTTGATGTCTACTAAGATGGAAACCCGATATTACGAGGGGTGCGGTAGAGAAGGACCGATACGGTGCATATTCTTGGGCGAATTCCACCCCGTAGCAGGTCCTAAAATCTCGTGCCAGGTAAGCTAATAGCACATGTTTATGACTCATACTAACACGCCACAGAGGTCATTGCTTTCGCAATTGCTAATTAATGCATCCAAAAGTAAATATAAACTCTAATACGTATAATAATATCCTAGTGTATGGTATTTAATAATTGCACGGTATCACTAATTAGTGAAAAAATTTCAATGCCATGTGGTATTTATTTACATAATTAGTGTGTCTACAAATACAATGACTTCTATACTATAATATCTATATGTAACCTTCTTGTAGTCATGTCATAGTGTAGTATTAAGAATTGACATTTTTGTTTTAGTTTCCTGAAGACTACATTTCCAAAGAGTTGTTTGATGCCATCAGTGCTTATATTATACCGAAACCACAGATTCAGAAATGTACTATGACCATGTAAGTATTATTGTAAAAGGATCGAAGCTGCAAAAAGTATGAATATAATTAAAGAAACTGGTTTCTTAGGTTTAAGGGTAACTACTCATTTTGAATTTTGAAAGCGAAGTGTATTCTTTAGAAAGGATTAAATATCCTATGAGGCAAATACAGTAAAATTTGGAGAAGGTAAGTAGTACAGAGAGTACACTTTAATTAAGTGTAATCACTAAGCTCACCTTATTAATAAAATATGGTTTTGTTTACTTAATCTACAAAGTTACTTATGTACATAATGTGAACTTTAATGGGGGGAAATATATATACATAATATCTTTTCCTTTACTTTTTTCTCAAATTATTCAGCAATTAAGTTTACCAATGAGATAGAATTTAAATAAATTCAAACTGTACTCTTTAATGGAGTGATCAGAAATAGCCTGTTATTCTTAAAGTAAACTACATGTAATATTCCAAGTGAAAGCAGGCTTTTCACAATAATAAATATTTACTTTCTTCCAAAATGTCTAGAAAGGTAAAGAAAATGTTTATTAAATCATATATTTGGAGTATAGCTTTGTATGGATGTGAGACGTGGACGATGACTCAATGGGATAGGGAGAGGTTGGAAGCGTTTGAGATGTTGTGTTGGCGTAGGATGGAAAGGATTAGTTGGACGGAAAGGGTGACAAATGAAGAAGTATTAGAATTGGTGAGAGAGAGTAGAACATTACTTGAAATAATAGAAAATAGGAGAGGGAAGATGATAGGACATCTCATACGACATGACAGATACATTAATAATATCATGGAAGGTAAAGTTGAAGGTAGGGGAAGGCTTAGAATCAGTTACATGAGTCAGATTAAAGAAAAAGTGTCTGTCATGTCTTATAGAGATGTGAAGGAACTTGCACTAAATAGGAATAGGTGGATAAGTCTGCATAGAATCACCGACAAGAGCTTTGCTTTTAAATTTATGATGATGATGATTAATTATTACTTGACATAACTTCTTTATTGAGACACCAACCATTTAATTTTAACAAATATCAGAGATAAAATTGAAAACATGACTTTTTATCCATCCTTAAATCTTCATAGCCAGTAATATGGACCTCAGTGAAGTGAGTTTCATCTTAATAACCAATCTAAAGGCGGGAACATCCATACTCTGAGACAAGGTTAGGGGTCTGGGGCTCTTTTTGTGGGTTGAACTAAGCATAGTTCTAATTAATTTCTTAAATAGCTCTGGTTTGGGATTACAAATCTGCAGGAGGCAAGTGTGGTGATTATGCCTCCTCGCTGTACTGATAGATATCTGCTGTGAAATGTCATGCTTTTCCCCACCATAAGGATATTACAGGCAAGGCTTAACACTGTTAAATTTTACAGTAATGCCCTTGGACACAAGATCATGGGATACCCAATACGGATAGACAGCTCCAGATATGAAAGAAACATGTATTTGTTTAACCTCTGTTTTGTCTGCGACAGTTGGTCAAAAACTGTCCAGTATGAACCGGTTGTCAAGAAGCTTGGAGAGCATTTGGTAAGTGAAATAAACATTTCTACACTACAATGTCTATACTTCTTCTGTCCGAGGTCTGTTTGTATGTTCGCACTAATCTTCGGAACTATTGAACCGATTTTAAAACTTCAGTCACCAATGGTAGGGTACACTTTAGGTACTTGGGCTATGATTTATTCACAAAGAAATTAGGCATCCATACCCAAATTTGAAATAAAATTTTGATAACCCGAGGCGGAGGAAGAAAGAGTGGATTGCTAGTGTAAAAAAATTATAGTTAAAAAAAACTAAAAAACACGCTTTTATTGCAAATTGAACTAAAAACTAGAAAATAATTTTTCACCTCAAATCAAAATTATAATAAAATTTAAGTTATTAACACAATGATTCAATTCAGAGTAAAAAGCGTGGGGTGCTTAATATTTTTTTTTAATATTACAATCATCATTGGTATCTATGAGAGGATAGTTATGAACTACAGTAAAATGCACCCCACGCTTTTTTACTCTGAATTGAATCATTGTGTAAATTTTATTATAATTTTGATTTGAGGTGAAAAATTATTTTCTAGTTTTTAGTTCAATTTGCAATAAAAGCGTGTTTTTTAGTTTTTTTAAACTATAATTTTATTTTTTATTTTTTAGTAAATCTGGCAAATCCATATAACATTATATGCAACTTTTCATCCCGTAATTCCCACGGGAACGGGCCCATCACGGGACGCTGTTAGTGTCTAGTACCATTTAGTAAAATAAAACAGAACTCCCGTTCCGTCCCACAGCGAGTGCCCGTTGATGTCTTTTATATGAAGTAATATTTTTTTAGTAAATCTGGCAAATCCATTAAGGATAATGGGAAACTGTTATTAAATTATTGCATTGTCATCGGTCCTTGATACGTATGCAAAGTTTCAAATTAATCAGACTTCTGGAAGTTGGTGAAAATGATGTTCAAAGATTCCATTACATACGTTCGTACCTACGTACGTACATACAGGCCAAGCTAATAAAAGCGTGTTAATAATGGGAAACTGTTATTAAATTATTGCATTGTCATCGGTCCTTGATACGTATGCAAAGTTTCAAATTAATCAGACTTCTGGAAGTTGGTGAAAATGATGTTCAAAGATTTCATTACATACGTACATACATACATACATACTACATACAGGCCAAGCTAATAAAAGCGTGTTAATAAGTAGTAGCCTGCAATGCTAATACTTTTTGTACTCTTAGGCATCTCTCATCTCTCATCTCTCCTCACTAATGTGAAGACTCTTAAGTAATGGTTTATCCAATGAAACAGAACTAAATTTTAATTATAAATATATATAAATACTAGAAACACTTGCGTTGTACCCGTTTCCGTAAGAATATTGGGGGTTTTCTTCAAAACAAAGAAGCAAAAAATAACTCTTTAATCATAATTATATATGTAATATACTACTAAGGTAATAATAATTATTAATTTGTAACTTATAATAGTGCTTTAAAAAGTTTCCCAATCTTTCTTCTATTGTAACGGGTTATCGTCAACTTATTCAATGAAACCCAGATATCACATGTATTGTACTTTACAGGCAGCCTTGGAAAATGTTATAGAACCTTGTCAAATCCAAACTTCTTAAACACTAAAATTATAATTTTAAATTTTGTAATGTTACAAGGTTCCTACCTTTTTTCTCAATGTCACAGTCTATAGAGGGTTATTGTGAGTGAGATCTCAATGTGGGGCGGATAAGTCTTTGTAGGGCTTTACAATGTAATAATAAAGTGTATATCGAAACATCAAAGGGCCTTTTATACTATTTTGAATGGGGTCCGTTATTATGTATTGAATTCACCCTTCGGACTCCTGCTTTTAAGTCCTTTAAATAGAAATAAAAATAAAATATTTACAAAGCGGGTCAAGTTATACTAAAGCTTATCACATACTCGTAAGACTGTGTTTGAAATGTAGTCTTTTATTCGTCCTGACCTTGAAATAAGTTCCCATATAATATAGCCAAATATAGCTAGTTATAGTAGCCAGCAAAAATGCCCGGCATTTCATAAAAAAGTAATTTCGTATAGGTTAGTGGCCAAAAGTGTACGAATTTTTTAGACCGCACAGGTCTCCGACAAGCCTAACGATCAAAACAAACGTTTAATTGCCGGACCCGTTTGTTATAATCTTTAGACACGTTAGACGTCCAAAGCTCAAACTACCTGTTATTAAAACTATGAAAGTTGTACTGGTTTCTCAAGTTTCAATTCAAAATGAAAGTCCTTTTAATAACTCAACTGATATGCATTATCATTCCCCATCACAGACGGATTATTCCCCATCCCCATAGAACGCACAAAGTACATGTGTGGGCGATGCCAATCAATTCCAGACGGGGGGAATATTCCCCACCTATACATACCTTCCAGTTACCTAGACAACTCCCGGTTTGCCACCCCAAGCCTAGGGGCAGACTACCTCCTACCCACCCACGAGTACGTACCTGATTTAATTATGGACTGTTGCTAGTTGCTACCGGTGAGAATAAAGGAATAAATAGCTCATATCCATCTCTAGGGCCTTATTCTGTATCTATACCAAAATTCGTCAAAATCGCTTTAGTAAATTGGCCATGAAAACAACAGAGTAATGTTAGTAGATATTCTTAGAATTTAGGAGACACCTACATAGATAGGTAATATAGAAATGGAACATTGCCTATGTAGGTACCCTAATTACCTATGTAGTTTCTCATGTAAATCCCGACCTCCAACTAGATTTAACCAAAAAACTACCTTTTTAGGGTTCCGTAGCCAAATGGCAAAAACGGAACCCTTATAGATTCGTCATGTCTGTCTGTCTGTCTGTCCGTCCGTCTGTCCGTATGTCACAGCCTTTTTTCTCCGAAACTATAAGAGCTATGTTGTTGAAACTTAGTGTGTAGATGTATTCTGTGAACCGCATTAATATTTTCACACTAAAATAGAAAAAAAATAAAATTTTAGGGGGGTCTCCCATACTTAGAAATGAAAAAAATATTTTTTTTTTCATCAAACCCATACGTGTGGGGTATCTATGGATAGGTCTTCAAAAATGGTATTGAGGTTTCTAATATCATTTTTTTCTAAACTGAATAGTTTGCGCGAGAGACTCTTCCAAAGTGGTAAAATGTGTGTCCCCCCCCCTGTAACTTCTAAAATAAGAGAATGATAAAACTAAAAAAAATATATGATGTACATAACAATGTAATCTAACACCGAAAATTGGTTTGAACGAGGTCTAGTTAGTAGTTTTTTTTTTACGACATAAATCGTAAACCGCAAAAAAATACTGATTATTCATTCAATAACTCAAATGTAAATAAAAAAACATTTATTTCAAGAACTTCTTTATTATGTTACTCGCTGCTACGGAACCCTTCATGGGCGAGTCCGACTCGCACTTGGCCGCTTTTTTAAATCGAAAATTTAAAAATGTTACTACAATTTTCGGTAGACCTTTCATATAAGTACCGAACGAATATTATAATTATGCAGCACATTCCCAAAAATCCCCGCCTTCGATTTTTGAACTTGGTTAAAAAATCGCTTAAGCGTCTGAATGTAAGCTGTGGGCGAGATGAGAGAATTTATAATTTTTTAGACATCATAATCAAAAACTTTGAGACAAAGGATAAAGGGGGATTATCTAAAACATCTCGATTGACTTCGGATCTCTCGTTGCTCTTCTTAATCCGAACGCCTGAAAGTAAACAAAAAAGAAACATAAAAACGAATACTTATAGTCTTCAGTGTTCAAAAATACCACGTTGTCACCATCTAATAAAACGGTTAATATTTTAGCTAGGCCTGTTTACTAATAATACAGTCAGTTAATATCGTCGTTATGAACCCTTTTAATATAAGTTTTTGGCCTTTATTATTAAACCAGTCTCCCTACTTTGAGTTTTATCTGACAGAATAGGACTGTTATCCCTTAACATTGTGTATGTTCGACCCTTTTATTTGAACCCTTCAAAGTATTTAGCGGTCTTTGTATACCATATTTATTCATTATGTAACGTGCATCTGGTTACAACCATCTGTAAAGGATCTTGCTTTGTACATAGAGATATTAGTCCTGTTAGATCTACCTTGCACTAAATAGATACATTTCAGATACCCCTGATTTAAAGGAAAATAGTTTTCTAGGATCATCCTACTTCCTACTAATATTATAAATGCGATAGTTTGTGAGGATGAATGTATGGATATATGTTTGTTACTTTTTCACGAAAAAGCTACTGGACGGATTTAGATGAAACTTTACAGTAATTTATGTTATACATCAGAATAACATATGGGATACATTTTATCTCTAAATTCCCGCGGGAACGGGTATAACTCGGGTAACACTGCGGGGCACGGCTATTGGCCGTAATAAATATGCTTCATGCACTTTTAAGACAATTAATTCATTCATTGTTAGTTGCCAACACTGATGTCAGAGGTTTAAGACCGCCTAAAGGCCTCCGACATGGTCTGACGTTAAAAAAAAACCGCGTAAAGACAATTAAATTATGATATGACGAACTTTCGAAATAATAACAGTTATTGAAAGTAAAACGAATATTTAAAAATATCAACCTCGACTATAATTTTAATTCAATTACAGCTAAGATCAAGAAAAACGGGAAAAAAATTATAATCCCGACTGTTTTTTTTACTCAGTCACAACTAAGAACACTCCCCGTCTAAGTACCTGTCAAATAAAAATAGTAAATTGAAGTTACTCCATTCGTTCAGTTAGGAACTACGCTAGACAGACATCCAGACATCACATATAGCATATTTTTGCGTCGGGGCTTAAAAATTATAAATACTAGTAGCGCCCCATGGTTTTACACTTGTTATGCCCGTTCCGTGTGGGAATATAAAATAGTCCTTCCCATCATATGTGGCTATCGATTACTAAAAAGAATTGTTCAAATCGGATTGGAAGTTGCTGAGATTATCGCGATCAAACCAACCTTTCGGCGTTATTATATACTAGCAGCGCCCCGCGGTTTTACCCGCGTTGTGCCCGTTCCCGTGGGAATTTCGGGATTTTTTTTACATAAAAACCTTCCTCTTTAATCACTCTACCTTTTACAAAAAACCGCATCAAAATCCGTTGCGTAATTTTAAAGATTTAAGCATACAGACAGACAAACAGACAGACACGAAAAAGAGACGACTTTATTTTATACTATGTAGTGATTATTATTTTGCTTGCATCATAGAACATTCTAGATCGAGTCATATTTCATATAAATCAATACAGTTGCCGTCCCCTAGGTATTGGGGTGGGATGGGAGAGGGTGTTTGTCGGCCATAGCTGACGAATGGAGAGAGACTGATTTAATTCTCCCTTGAATGTTCTAGACCCCTGAAAACGTACCTAAAATCAATATCCGTGCTCTATACTGATATTATAAAGAAGTTAAACTTGTAATTTTATTCTTTGTATGGTCGGGCTAATCTCGGGAATTACCAGTTCATTCAAATACTTATTTTTTAATGTAAGCCCATATTGCACGGGCAGGTTATAAGAAATTTTTAGGGAATTTCGGGATGAGAAATAGCCTTCCTGTTGAATGTGGCTATCCGTTGCAAAAAGAATCGGGCTAATAATTCTTGAGATTAGCTCGAACATACAAACAAACCTGCTAACAATACTTACAAAATTACAAGATTGCCCATTACTACACTTAAAAGAAAGCGCGCGTATTCGTACGACTTCGCTTAAGTTGTATAGAATTTGACGCTTCGATGCGCTTCGACTCTGCACTAGTATAAATTGACCCTTAGAATATAGCTATCAACCTGTAGGGTTCTGTCTAAACTACTTACGACATAATGTATACAATGTATTAATCCTAGGTCTTTGTAAGAAATAACCATAACTTACAACAATTTTAAAGCAATATTTTCTGTTGCATAAATCAAAACAAAGGGTTACATCATACAAATTAATCCGTAATTGAATAGCTACCGGGAATTCTCCCATTTCAACGCCCCTCCGATTGCTAGGCAACGGCTTATCGATCACATCTCCCCATGGCTCGTTGCTAGGGCTCCTAAGTCTTCCTAGTATATCAAACAAAGGAATTCTGTCTGCGCATGTGCGGATTAAGCTCCCCTCACCAAGAGTAACGAAACATGAACCCAAGCCAAGACCCCTATAAATAGAACCCAACGCCGTGCCCAGCTTCATTCCAAGTCGGCTAGCCTTGTAAAACGGACGTTCCCGCCTTTCCAAATATTCCTCCCATTTGAACTTAAAATGTCCTTCAATCTCACCTTTAAATATTTAATTTTCAATGCATTTTTGCATCGCTACGTTCAAGATTTCATTCTAACTGATAATCAGATTCTGTACGTCTATTTTCTCTTTTTCTTCTTCGTTCCGTATGTCACTGACTGACAACGAGCGTGCCGAATGGTTGGTAGCTGACCTCCTGTTGAAGTGTGGTGTGTGTCTTTGAAGAATATCCTGGAGGAGGAGACCGGCTTCGTGTCGAACTGCTCCAGCAAGCTGCCCACGCTGCTGGCGCACCTGCTGCACGACCTCAACACGCACAGAAAGGCCACTTTAGTCGGTAAGTATCGTTAATATTATTTTTATTTTTTATTTAATTTAATATAGTTTTCTTAATGGGTGACTAATTTGTTTTTTAACCGACTTCAAACACCGAAGGCGGAGGTTCTCATTTCGGCCGGTATACTTTTTTTTTTGTTTTATGTATGGACACCGATTACTCTGGGGTTTCTCATCCGATTTACATGATTCTTTTTTGTTCGATGCTGTAGACTATAACAATACTAGTATATAATTAATAATGATTACTACCTTAGTAGTAGTACTCATATTATGATTATAGAGTTATTTTTTGCTTTTCAGTTTTGAAGTCGGTTTTTTTAAACGTAGTTTTTTTAAAATTTTGTTATGGGTGTGTGTGTTAAAACAAGGGCAATTAGAGATGATCCGTCCATTTCCATTTACTCGTTTGAATATTTCTCTAAATCGTAAAATCGTAAAATAAAAAATGTGCAATGTCAACGCCATAGAACATGATTTCATTTCAGTGCGATTGATACAGTTGATATTTTTTACATTGAAATAAATCTTTAGGCGATTTTTTTTTCCATTCGGTGCGAATTTACCTTTACAAAATATTGCTCAACCTTAACATTTCACAATTGACATCCAAGCTACAGTCCCGACAATTTCCAACAGAGGGCGACACTGTCATGCACTTGAAAGTGTTGGAAGTGCGCAAGGACCCTGCGCCGGTGCATGATCATGATGTACCAGTGTTGGTCGCGTCTGTAGGGCTGCCTAGGCCGGGCAGGCCCCGCAGGCAAGCGCCCCCCCAGGGTACGGAGGAAAGTCAAGAACATCTGGACGTGGAAGATGAAGAGCCTTTTGAGGTTGATATGGACGCTGATTGGGACTTGACTACTCGACAGGTTTGTACCAACATTTGTTTGACTTGTTTGACAACGAGTGTTTGACTTGTCTACATTGTTTACTTTCAACAGTTTATTTACACTTTTGAACGGTTGTTAATTCAGTGTGGTCTTTGCTTTCAGCTCCTCCCATACATCAATGGGTACAATCATGTATCCAAAATAGCATTAGATACAAACGTCGAGAAGACTCTTGTCAAGTCCTGCATCCAGAATTTGGTCTACTATGGAGTGGTGAGTTGGTCTTCTCATTACAAGATGTTTGATTTTCGTTTTCCTTCTTTAATTTATTTTTTGTTCTAGGTAACATTGATACCTTTGGTGAAGTTTAGTAGTATGTACCGAGCTACACCCAACTTGAGCCGTCTCTTCAGTGACCTGGAACTCCAAAAATCCTGTCTGAATTTCGTCGGGAAGAGCACGGATAATAATGATAAGGTGAGACCTTTTACAGATTTTTATGGCAGCAACGAATTAAGAATGACAATTTCTGTTGTAATAGGCAACTCTAGAACGTACTTTTTATTGACAGGCCCGTATATCTGATGTGCTGGAAATCCTCTGCGCGCTCCAACAAGGCACCACCTTAAGAGCTGTCTGCGAGCGCTACAACCTGACTCCAGATCCTGGCTTCGACATCCGACGGCTGATCGTCTTCGCACTGATGCATGGACTCATCAAGTGTTTGAAACGGTAAGTTTATTACCAGATATAATATTATGATCAGGCGTGGGTTAGGGGTGTTCCCAAATAGGTTTTGGGAAGAATTCAGCTATTGAGGATCCAGCTATACACTTGGGGATCCAGCCTTACATCTGGAAAAGGATCCAGTCATACACCTGAGGGGATCCAGCCTTACATCTGGAAGAGGATTCAGCCATACACCTGAGGGGATCCAGCCTTACATCTGGAAGAGGATCCAGTCATACACCTGAGGGGATCCAGCCTTACATCTGGAAGAGGATTCAGCCATACACCTGAGGGGATCCAGCCTTACATCTGGAAGAGGATCCAGTCATACACCTGAGGGGATCCAGCCTTACATCTGAAAGAGGATTCAGCCATACACTTGAGGGGAACCAGCCTAACATCTGGAAGAGGATCCCGTCATACACCTGAGGGGATCCAGCCTTAGTCCTAGAAGAGGATCCAGTCATACACTGAAAGGGATCCAGCCTTGCATCTGGTAGAGGATCCAGTCATACACCTGAGGGGATCCAGCCTTACTCCTAGATAATGATCCAGTCATACACCTGAGGGGATCCAGCCTTACACCTGGAAGAGGATCTAGTTATACACCTGAGGGGATCCAGCCTTACATCTGGAAGAGGATCCAGTCATACACCTGAGGGGATACAGCCTTACATCTGAAAGAGGATTCAGCCATACACTTGAGGGGAACCAGCCTAACATCTGGAAGAGGATCCCGTCATACACCTGAGGAGATCCAGCCTTAGTCCTAGAAGAGGATCCAGTCATACACTGAAAGGGATCCAGCCTTGCATCTGGAAGAGGATCCAGTCATACACCTGAGGGGATCCAGCCTTACTCCTAGATAATGATCCAGTCATACACCTGAGGGGATCCAGCCTTACACCTGGAAGAGGATCTAGTTATACACCTGAGGGGATCCAGCCTTACATATGGAAGAGGATCTAGTTATACACCTGAGGGATCCAGCCTTACATCTGGAAGAGGATTCAGCCATACACTTGAGGGGAACTATCCTAACATCTGGAAGAGGATCCCGTCATACACCTGAGGGGATCCAGCCTTAGTCCTAGAAGAGGATCCAGTCATACACTGAAAGGGATCCAGCCTTGCATTTGGAAGAGGATCCAGTCATACACCTGAGGGGATCCAGCCTTACTCCTAGATAATGATCCAGTCATACACCTGAGGGGATCCAGCTTACACCTGGAAGAGGATCTAGTTATACACTTGAGGGGATCCAGCCTTACATCTGGAAGAGGATCTAGTTATACACCTGAGGGGATCCAGCCTTACATCTGGAAGAGGATCTAGTTATACACTCGAGGGGATCCAGCCTTACATCTGGAAGAGGATCTAGTTATACACCTGAGGGGATCCAGCCTTACATCTGGAAGAGGATCTAGTTATACACCTGAGGAGATCCAGCCTTACATCAGGAAGAGAACCTAGTTATACACCTGAGGAGATTCCGTGTAACATCGAGAAGACGATCCAGTAATATACTTAAAAAAACCTATTGAAGTCGTATACTATGAACAACATCTGGGAGGTATCATTTAGCCATTTTCTTTCATAATTAGTCCTCACTCAGTTGTTAATTACTAAGATACAATTCAATAATATATAGTACATAGCCATTCTAGCTTAACTTCCTGTTTAGAGACATTATTAAAGTACTCTATTTTTTGCTTCAGATATCCAGTCTACATCCGAAGCCCGCCGCGGCCTAACGGGTTCAACACCCGTGTCGACGCAGTCCAAGGAATTCGAAGACTGTTCACTGGAAGACATTGCGCCGATGAAATCTGCTGCATCGCTCACATCGACCTGCCTTCACTAGACCAAATAATTGAAGATGATCCCAACATTGCAATTATATGGAGGTAGGCAACCCTTACTGCTGCTCTTACTTATGATCTCGTTCACGAATAATGTGGCTAAAATTTTGTCATTTTAAAGTTTAGTTTTTGGCACAAGTGTCGTTGGGGTGTTTAAATTTCGTCACCAGTGTGTGCATAAAGTGAAAGAATTTAAATTTAGTCACCAGGTTTAAATGTTGTCATGGGTAGCAAATTTGTCACTAAATGACTGTGAGCCCAGTGCAGGAAAATGGCTCGCTGGAGACATGTAGGGTAAAACCGGGATAGATGCCCCACTTTTTGAAATAGCCACCGTTTTCTTTAAATATTAATTTTGTACGAATAATTACTATTAATATAGTTAGAGGAATCCTTTATGTTGAATTATTATTATGATTATTAAGGCTATCAAATACAGTTTTTGCAGAAATTAGCTTTTCATGGAACCTTTTTTCTGAGGATAGATGCCTACCTATATGGATAGTTGCCCCACCATGAAAATACTGGGAAGGATAGATGCCTGCAGTGTAGGATAGATGCCTTTTATACATTTATTACCTAAAACAATAATAGTCTCCATAAAACATGCATCATAATAAAGAAAAACATTTTGTGTCTGTTACTTTTTTATTATTATCATTAGATGATCCTAATATTACACAAATGACCAGTATTAAATTCTTAGGCGGTTGTTTAATTAAAATATAAATTATCAAGTTTCAACATGTATACCTAATTATTAAATTAAACTTTACTGTCATTTATTTAACAAAAATATAAATTCTAAATTATTCTTATAAAATATTCATATTAATTGTCAACATGCAAAATCATACTTTTACTATCCAAGTTAAAATTAAATTTAACCCATCTAAACCTTTAATTTTCCACATCTTGAGCAATAATTTTTGAAGAGTGTACAAGTTTCATGTAGCCAGTTCTGACACATTATACATTGAATCCAGTCGGATAACGATTTGGTATTTTTATAGTTTTCAAAACATTCAATGCATTTATCTTTACTTGTATCTTTAGGGTTGTGCTGTCCATCTCTCTTAGTTTTCTTTACGGGCAAACCTTTAGTTTTTTTTCCTTTAATATTACTAGAGCTAGGTAAATTTTCTTCGTCTTCGCTACTTGAACCGTAAATCTTCTGTAAAATATGTCTTTTTAGTGATGATCGGTCTTTGTATAGCTTTAAATAGTAATCATTTTTTTTATTACAAAAATCCGCTAAGTAGTCATCGTCACTTTCGGTAAAATCATTTGTTTTACTAAGCTTTGCTTTTTTATTTTTATTGACTCGTTTTATTTGTGGACTACTAGATCTCTTATTTAATTTCTTAAGTACTTTGGTAGGTTCAGTCTTATTTTTCTTATCTAACTTAGTTCTTAATTGCTTTTCTTTTTTTTCAGATATAGCCTTCTTACGTTTTATATTTTCTTCTGAATTCAAAATATCTGCTGATTGTTTGGCCCTCTTAGCCATGGTCAAAGGAATTTTTGGAATAGGTGATGCTTCCAATAGAATTTTTGAAGGTGTTTCTTGTTCTATACAGCTTCCTAAAATCTCTGCAATTGTAGAATCACCAATTTCAACAATACTAATATCCTCTAAAATCTCAGAATCGATCAAGAGACTAGGTGATTCTCTGTCCATTGGAATACGTACAGGATTTGGTGGTGTTTTATTTTGTTCATGTTCACAAACTACAGAAGCACAAATCTGTGGTAGGGATGTTTCTTTGCTTTGTTCGACCGCAATAGGCTCACGAGATTCTACATTTTCGGAGACATTGGAGACCTCTGGTTGGTTAGCAGGCGAGACTGTTGACGTTTGTCCTAAAAATTCAGTTGCACGAGATGTGCCAGGATTTTCACTAACAAGTGCAGTATCTGATATTCGAAATGTTGTATCTGGCAAAGCATTTGGGTTAACTGGGTAAATTCCACTACCCCTAAAGCCACCAATAGCATTAGCAGGGGTAGTAGCACGAATCCAAGCATTATATATTAGCTTTCCAGCATTGTAGCGACTGATCTTTTTGTTTGGATTCAAGCGCATAAATTGGTTTGTTTCGTGGTTGAAGTAGGTTTTAAATGGCCCAAATACTGATATGTCTAAAGGCTGTAAGGCTGACGTTGTGTGGCTAGGTAAGCATAACAAAATTATATCATTATCAGCAGCAGCTTGCAGCATGTCCGGTGCAGTTGAATGTGACGAGTGACCATCTAAAATCAGCAGAACCTTACCTTGAGGTTTCATAGGGATGAAATGCTCTGTTAACCATTTATAGAAAAGCTCAGCGTTTATATAAGCTGACTTTTTATTCATGAAGACTTTTGAGCCTTTCGGAAGTCCTTCCTCAAATTCGGGTTTTTTATTTACACCTTTTATTATAAGAGCTGGTGGAAGGAAATTGCCAATCGCATTGCAACAGCCAACAATCGTCATAGTCTCCCCTTTCTCAGCAGATGTGACTGTATTGACCACTTTTGTCCCTTTTTTTGCAACGACTTTTCCGGGTTTATTATTTAGTTGGACTCCGGTTTCGTCCATATTATAGATCCTTTCTGGTTTGTCCAATAAGTTATTTTCGCTTAAAACTTTGATCAAAAGATTATAGAAATTACTTACTTCTTCTCTATTGAGACCTTTACTTCTAGCCACTGACAAACCTTCAGCTTGTCTGATAGATAGCTCTGGATTTCGTTCAATAAAACTTTTGAACCATGCACCACCAGCCATTTCGGTTTCGTGGTCGAAATTATGCTTTAGCCCTAGTTTTTCAGCGAATTGATACGCTAACATGCGTATGGCTTCTCTATTTGGGGGAAATCCTGCATCACCAAGCTTGAAAATGTGCTTTACTAGCCTTTTCTCGTGTTCGAAATCCAAAATAGGATGTTTACCTGAAAAAAAAAATACGTTAACAAACATGGGCCTTAACACCATGGTTACCATAATTTAATGACATTTTTTGAATATGTACCCAGCGTCAACTTCGTTGTATTTCTAGCAGCATATCGTCTTCGTAATGTCCTTGAAGGAATCCCAAATTGTCGGGATATTTCGTTAATCCCCATGATTTTTTTGTCCATTTCATCGAAAGCTGAGTTAAGGTTTTCTGTAGTCCAAGAACATACTCGAGCTCGGACTCCTTCTTTTCTTTTATATTTTCGTGGCATATTCCTGCAAATATTTACATAAAAAATGTAATAGGCACTAAAATATTTGAACAATACACACTTACTTCATATATGGTTAAGAGAGGGATAGATGCCCCAAAGGCACCTATCCCTCAAAAAATCAGGGCAACTATCCTTTATAGCTAGATGGATGCCCTAATAGTTTTTATAATAAAATATCAACAAAATTGAATGTATTTACATCTAAATGCAGACTCAATGAACCCGTATATTGACATAATCCAAAATTTAACGAAAACGATTACTAATGATAAAGTTATGTAACGCACAAAACTTACCTTTAAATCTTTTACGTGTTTGTTCTTGTCGCCGCGGAGATGATGACACGCACTAACGACACACGTCCTCACAGCTCGATTGCTCGTGGCTAACTGAGGTGCGGGGTGACCGAGTATCCTACTTATGCAGTAAATTATTAGTTGCGAATTCGGGACGTTAGGTTTTTGAAAATGAGGCATCTATCCCGCTGCGGCGTCTATCCCGGTTTTACCCTAGATTGAATTCACTATTAGATTAAATTTTTGCGGTACCGCCTTAGTACATAATTCTGTTTAGATCACAGAACTACTTATCGGCCTATACTTAACTATTATTAAGACTTCGTTTAGCTTGAGCGAGTTTAAAAGCTACCGGCGCCGCGGCATACTAGTACAATCAAACGCGAGCGTCGCACAGGTTAAACTGCTCGCTCAGTCGCGTTCTCTTGATCTTGCTAGCGCGCGCGCACCTTGTAAAGTAGATCAATCTAAACGATGCTTTAGTGATTGTTTTGCTGCCGTTGCCGGAGACTGGAGTAAAAGTTCTTAAGTTATTTATGTGAATATTTAAAGTATTAGTACAATGGGGGTCTATTTATAATGTTTAGAAACACCCAAAAGTATTTATTAATTACATTTGTAATTTAGTTATAGTTTCAAAATTAGAGTTATGTGAACTAACATGCATAACAAGGCATCATATTGTAAATACTTACATTATTTATTTTACATTCTTTAACAAGTGTGTTAGAGACATTTTCATGTATGTACAATTGGGGGATTTCGAAGGTTAGCAGTTTAGCCCCTTTTTCTTCTTCATTTGGTCGTGTGATATGAGAAGCATCGCACATGGCGTGATGTCTTGTAAGAAAATAATAACACAAACAATTTCAGAATGTGTAACTCTTGATCATTCAACTTCTTCGACTGTACCTTAACATGTTTCATGGTAACTGTCAGTAGTTTCACATGAGTGAAATTCGTAATTAATTGCTTTTAAAACATTAATATTCTAAACGATTCTGTCTTTGCGAAATAGTTGTAACTTACTGAAACTTTTTGTAATTTAAAATGGGTGTCAGGTCAATTTATTTAAGTAATATTTTTAAGATTAATGGAGTTCAACAAATATATAATTAAAATGCTTTCGGATTCAAAAACTGAAATTAAATGTTTAGAAATTATATTCAGCTATCTTTATTGTTAGATCTCGTTTTATGCATGCCAGAGTGACGCCAAGACTAGCTAGTCTTATGATTTACTTACGGATCAACAACTTAAAAACATTAATGTACTTAAATCTATTTTACTTCGCAAATAACATAACCTTGTTTATTGACAATGAAAAATAATATACCGTCCATGAAAAATTACAACTTCTGAGTTCCAGCAGTATGAAATACGTTACTTATATCAAAGCGTTCAATGCTACAATTATTAATTAAGGCGGGCTTATCCGAAACTTTTGGATGTTTTAACAACTGTATCTCTACAGAAATGTAAAAATTGCACAATAAATATTTTTTTTATTAAAATTGAACATATATACTAGAACTTTGTAAAGATAGAAACGTGAATAATAATAATTTTCTCGATTAAAAAAATCATAAAGATGACACTAAATCGATATTTCAAACGGTTGGTACTAAAAGATTTCTTTTTGAAATAATGTCAAATTAATATCAAAAGATAGGGCTTTTTATTTACTAAAAAATTGTAAAAAAAAAAATATTATTTTGTTATTATTCATCCCTGTGAAAGAAAACTATCAAAATTTATCCGTTCAAGCGCTCGCACCGGGCGGCCAGTGCCCGTCAAGACGTCTTCGAGGTTGGACGCACGCCATTTGTCTCCCAAAAATTCCCCCCGCGTTTAATAATTTTAATACATACGTCGCGCGCTCAAATGCGGGGGCTGAGGTAGCGCGAAATACCGTAACTTCTTGGATAAGCCCGCCTTAAATAGTCTCATAGAATCGCAAGCAACCCTTCAGGCCGAGTGGTAGTCTCCACACTGAACATACTCTTCCATTTTAAAGTCGGTTGTAAACAAACTCACTGACCTCGATTATATACACTGGACAGGCTGCAGTTATAATAATTTTGTGCTTATTTGAGTTTCGCCATTTTGGCGCTGTAGGCACTGTAGGCAGCACAGACCAGGAAACAAAGATAGACCGACAGGTCCATACATTCAGAGTGACACGATAGGCGACCATTGATTTGGGGGCAGCCGAGGGAGGTATAACTGTCACCCGTCTTAGTTCACCCACACACGCAAACAAATCTCACTCACACAAGCAAACATTTTTTGTATACACATTCTTAGCCCTCCCATGCTAAACCTTGTAAAAAGGCAATGTAGCTTAAAACTAAAAAATAATACAGCACTCACAATAAAATTTTAAATTGTTTTATTAACAGTTTGCATACATTTTGTTCGTTTTTTCAAAATACCTATGGCCGTTCACAGTAACAGAACTACTGTCAATCTCAGATAGCACAATATTCAAGTCCACTGAGTGAACAATAACTTAACTTTGTAACAGGCAATTTGCTTATTTGGTCTAAATTAAAACAAAGTGTAAAACATTATCCACAAAATTTGATTTGTTGTGGTTATTTTCTGCTCGATGAAATCAACCCAAAGACGGTTGTATTTACAGTCTCTTAAATTGTGATTAGGTTTCATCTCTTGCATATTTGACAATGTTCTGATGTTCTACGAGCATAAGAACGGAGGTGAATAGGCATCACATTGATATTTTTGAGAAGGGGCTTGCTGGAGGTGCTTGGTAGATAGATACAACTGCATGAGATCAGCTGGTAGTTGCATTGTTACCCACTGGGGGTCATTGGTAACTTGGTGACTGAGAACTAACAGTTCTGTGTGACTGAAAGAAAAGTAATATCTACATATTAGAATATGACAGTAATAAACAAGAAATATTAATTTGAAACCATCAAAGGTAACATCTATTATTGTAAATTCTACAAGTATTTTCGCCAATTGATTGACATAACAAGTTCACATTATTGTATTTCTTGGATAGAAGGTAACTCATGTTAGTAGCTTCAACTAAAGCTTTGTTTATATTATTTTACTCTGTGTATAACCTCAAAGTACAAAGTAAACGATATCAACATTCAACATGGAATTAACAATATACTGAAATAGGAACTTGTCGACACGTAATTAACCTTCTAAATTGTAATTGTGATTGTACTTACAAATACTTCATTGGTGCATTTCCGATGACTATCAAGCGCTTCTATATCGTCTTGAAATATTGCATTGTATAAGCATTGTATAGGACACAGATAGAATTGAAATTGTAGCCTCTGAAATTAGGTTTTTAACTGTTTTGAACAAAATTACAATGAAGCTTTCCGACCAATTTGCAATTTTTGCAAACGTAAAATCTTTTCGTTCGACAAAACAAAATGCTGGGAAAACAAATTGATTGAATTGAAGTGAAAACATCAAGATGGATGACGTAAAATACAATAAATACACTCACTCTGACTGTGTGAGTACTTTTTCATGTTTACTCTGTGGTTTCACTCAGCAATCACCATGCACCTCGCTCCTGAATCGTGTTGTCCTTAGATTTTCAAACAAAAAGAAAGAGATAGATTTATGATCACTATTGAGTTCATCTTGCCCTCGAACCTGATAGGGCCTGGTAGGCAGATACGAAAGTCCATGGAACTAAAATTAGTTATGACTTAAGTCGACTGTGACTAAAATTAATTTTGACGTTCACTGCAAGCAAATAGGGGTACTATTTGCTTGCAGTTGCTTGCAGTGAACGTCAAACACTCGCACACTCGCAGGGGCGTTTCAAATTGTCACACAAAATTAGCTGTCATTTGTATGGTAACAGCCAGTCCAGTATGTTTAAAATAAAGGTCAGTGAAACAAACTACATTCTTTAACCATCAATGAAACACTTTAAAAAGTGACTTACTACTAGGTCATTATTTGCAGGTTTTATAGAATTACCCAGACGGTGAACGGTCGGTATGCACCCTTCTGAGGTATAAAATTACGATCCGTCCAGAGGGTGGAGGTAATGGCGCCACCACGGGTATGCGACCCCGGACTGCTCGAGCTTCTTTCGCTTTTTTTTCCTTTTCCCATCTTTGAGTGAGAGACCAATTGAAGAAATTCTTCGACACACAGAAGACAGTCGTTGTTTTAGTGATTCCCCTTTTTTATTCAATTCAATTCAATTCATTTATTAATTTCAAATGTAATTACATTATATTTCGCTCAGTTATCGAGACATCACCTCCCATACTAGTATAAACTGTGTCACGGAAAGGTGATACCTCTCAAACCGAGCAACAATAAAACATAGCTTACATTCTACTTTATATACATACCTTACAAACTAACATATATACATTTATACTTATAATTATACCTAATATATTAGTCAGGGATTTTTTTCGTTAATGCTTCCCTGAAGCGGCGATATACCACTCCTGCGGGCCAAAAGTCGGGAGAGAAGAACATTGCCTTGTGCTTCGCAGGCACTTGAAGCACATATGACTTGAATGTCGTATCCCTCGTTGGCTCTAGGCGCCGCAAGTTGAGTCGTATACTTTCTTTTGTCCAAAAACAGACTCTCTGCTGCACATATTTCAAGACTTCTTCGTCTGTAATATAAAATTACGATCCGTCCAGAGGGTGGAGGTAATGGCGCCACCACGGGTATGCGACCCCGGACTGCTCGAGCTTCTTTCGCTATTTTTTTTTCCTTTTCCCATATCTGAGTGAGAGACCAACTCAAAAAATGCTTCGACACACAGAAGACAGTCGTTGTTTTAGTGATTCCCCATTTTCATCGAGAGATGTCATCAATCAGGACGGACGATATTGTTGAAATTGTTCCGAATTTTAGTTATTTTACTAATTTCATCTCTCAAATTGTACACTTTTAATAACATTCAAATACCCAATTATTAACGGTTCGTACTCATACGGGTTTTTTCGCGTTAAAAAGTTAAATAAAGCAAGTAAATTTGCAAGTAATGGTAATCCCCCGGAAGGAGATCACCTTCAGATTTGAAAAGAAAGCAGCAAAGAAATTTTTTTCAGTGTCAATGCATGAATTTCGGAACATTTTAACCGAATTATAAACGGTTCGTTCCCTCTGCATTTGATACTTTTTTTCCAGTGTCAATGCATGAATTTCGGAACATTTTAACCGAATTATAAACGGTTCGTTCCCTCTGCATTTGATACTTTTTTGAAATACTTTGGATAATAATGTTGTACATTTGTAAGTAGTGATAATCCCCAGGCAGGAGATCACCTTCAGATTTGAAAGGAGAGCAGCAAAGAAATATTTTTTTTCCAGTGTCAATGCATGAATTTCGGAACATTTTAACCGAATTATAAACGGTTCGTTCCCTCTGCATTTGATACTTTTTTGAAATACTGCGGATAATAATGTTGAATATTTGTAAATAATGGTAATCTCCTGGCAGAAAATCACCTTCAGATTTGAAAGGAGAGCAGCAAAGAAATATTTTTTTTCCAGTGTCAATGCATGAATTTCGGAACATTTTAACCGAATTATAAACGGTTCGTTCCCTCTGCATTTGATACTTTTTTTCCAGTGTCAATGCATGAATTTCGGAACATTTTAACCGAATTATAAACGGTTCGTTCCCTCTGCATTTGATACTTTTTTTCCAGTGTCAATGCATGAATTTCGGAACATTTTAACCGAATTATAAACGGTTCGTTCCCTCTGCATTTGATACTTTTTTTCCAGTGTCAATGCATGAATTTCGGAACTTTTTAACCGAATTATAAACGGTTCGTTCCCTCTGCATTTGATACTTTTTTTCCAGTGTCAATGCATGAATTTCGGAACATTTTAACCGAATTATAAACGGTTCGTTCCCTCTGCATTTGATACTTTTTTTCCAGTGTCAATGCATGAATTTCGGAACATTTTAACCGAATTATTAACGGTTCGTTCCCTCTGCATTTGATACTTTTTTGAAATACTGCGGATAATAATGTTGAATATTTGTAAATAATGATAATCTCCTGGCAGGAAATCACCTTCAGATTTGAAAGGAGAGCAGCAAAGAAATAATTTTTTTCCAGTGTCAATGCATGAATTTCGGAACATTTTAACCGAATTATAAACGGTTCGTTCCCTCTGCATTTGATACTTTTTTTCCAGTGTCAATGCATGAATTTCGGAACATTTTAACCGAATTATAAACGGTTCGTTCCCTCTGCATTTGATACTTTTTTTCCAGTGTCAATGCATGAATTTCGGAACTTTTTAACCGAATTATAAACGGTTCGTTCCCTCTGCATTTGATACTTTTTTTCCAGTGTCAATGCATGAATTTCGGAACATTTTAACCGAATTATAAACGGTTCGTTCCCTCTGCATTTGATACTTTTTTTCCAGTTCAATGCATGAATTTCGGAACATTTTAACCGTATTATTAACGGTTCGTTCCCTCTGCATTTGATACTTTTTTGAAATACTGCGGATAATAATGTTGAATATTTGTAGATAGTGGTAATCTCCAGGCAGGAAATCACCTTCAGATTTGAAAGGAGAGCAGCAAAGAAATACATTTTTTCCAGTGTCAATGCATGAATTTCGGAACATTTTAACCGAATTATTAACGGTTCGTTCCCTCTGCATTTGATACTTTTTTGAAATACTGCGGATAATAATGTTGAATATTTGTAAATAATGGTAATCTCCAGGCAGGAAATCACCTTCAGATTTGAAAGGAGAGCAGCAAAGAAATAATTTTTTCCCAGTGTCAATGCATGAATTTCGGAACATTTTAACCGAATTATAAACGGTTCGTTCCCTCTGCATTTGATACTTTTTTTCCAGTGTCAATGCATGAATTTCGGAACATTTTAACCGAATTATAAACGGTTCGTTCCCTCTGCATTTGGTACTTTTTTTCCAGTGTCAATGCATGAATTTCGGAACATTTTAACCGAATTATTAACGGTTCGTTCCCTCTGCATTTGATACTTTTTTGAAATACTGCGGATAATAATGTTGAATATTTGTAGATAGTGGTAATCTCCAGGCAGGAAATCACCTTCAGATTTGAAAGGAGAGCAGCAAAGAAATACATTTTTTCCAGTGTCAATGCATGAATTTCGGAACATTTTAACCGAATTATAAACGGTTCGTTCCCTCTGCATTTGATACTTTTTTTCCAGTGTCAATGCATGAATTTCGGAACATTTTAACCGAATTATTAACGGTTCGTTCCCTCTGCATTTGATACTTTTTTGAAATACTGCGGATAATAATGTTGAATATTTGTAGATAGTGGTAATCTCCAGGCAGGAAATCACCTTCAGATTTGAAAGGAGAGCAGCAAAGAAATACATTTTTTTCCAGTGTCAATGCATGAATTTCGGAACATTTTAACCGAATTATAAACGGTTCGTTCCCTCTGCATTTGATACTTTTTTTCCAGTGTCAATGCATGAATTTCGGAACATTTTAACCGAATTATTAACGGTTCGTTCCCTCTGCATTTGATACTTTTTTTCAGTGTCAATGCATGAATTTCGGAAAATTTTAACCGAATTATTAACCGTTCGTTCCCTCTTCATTTGATACATTTTTTCCAGTGTCAATGCATGAATTTCGGAACATTTTAACCGAATTAACGGTTCGTTCCCTCTGCATTTGATACTTTTTTGAAATACTTCGGATAATAATGTTATATGTTTGCAAGTAATGGTAATCCCCCGGAAGGAGATCACCTTCCGATTTGAAAGGAGAGCAGCAAGAAATAAAAAAATTTCAGTGTCAATGCATGAATTTCGGAACATTTTTACCGAATTATCAACGGCTGGTTCCTGCAAATTTTTAATACAATGTCGGTTGCAACACCTTTCCGTGATAATACACCTTGACGCCTTGACGAGCATGTGTTGAGTAGTAAGAAGTTTATAAATCGTTTCATCGGCCAACTCGGAATGAGGACAGGAACTTAACTCTGATTGAGATTCTTTAAGTTTAACGTTACCTAAAAAAAATTGACCTGACGCCATTTAGATTAGAAGCTACTACCAGTTATTATGTTAAGAAGATATTGTCATCAGTATTATTAAAATAACAAAATAAACTTGGTAGATGTATACTTTGTGTTTTATTCAACCTTTTTTCTTTTTATTCAACCTGAGTATTTAGTTTTTTTTATGTGTTCCATATTGTCAGAACAAGGTTTTTTAATAGGAAAATAAGTAATAAACATCTCGAAATTCCCACGGGAACGGGGGCGCTGCGAGTGAAACCGGAGCACGGCTAGTGAGAGATGCCACACGGGCGCTTCCGCTGCGCTGGGGTGGAAATGTTAAGAGATCTCATTTGATTATTTCTAAACTAAAATATATTGAAAAACTGGCCTTACTACTTAAAATCGATATTTTTCCGGAGCCGATTCGCGCTTGGCCAAAAATTTCAATGGCACATTTCTAGTCTTTAAATACTAAATAATAATTCATAGAACCGTTTCTTTGTGTCTCGTCAAATACATCATTTTGTATTGAAAATATAGCTCTATACTATATGTAGAAATATCATTGTTCTCTGATAGAGCTCCTGCAATCCTAGCATATACTTTCCAAGACACATTTAAGTCTTACACGAGAGGTACAGTGAACGTTCATAAGTCCATTACCCTATTTACGTTTACAATAGATTGAAGCCGAACAAGCGCGTATCTAAGTGTGTATCATGTTTGACTTGTTTCAACGCAAACATTTAAACGTTATACAGTATACAATACAATACGTGAAAGTGTTTATATGGGTGGTCGGTGCGAGTCGCTGATAACATTATGTTTGTCTATTATTCTCAATGCTTGCGATGTTCACCGCAGCGCAAGCGTTTAGCAGGCAATGCAAAAATTTAAGATGTCACGTAAGGTAGTGCGTAGCCATTTCGACAATGGGTCTACTGACATCACGCTAAGCATAGATCTTGTGGGATCGAACCCCAGTAACCTGATACGTTTTGTTTTGTTATTAGTAATTTTAGAATGAAATTTGAATATGCATATGCAAAAAAATAACTAAGAGAATGAATATAACTTAACAAACTTAAACCAACATTCGTAAATCAAAATTAAAAGCATAAAAACATTGAGCCGCCCAGTGGGATTCGAAACATCGCCTCATCCTTCCAGATAATATTGTAACAAAACTTTTAAACTATTGAGCCACAACGTAGCTTACGTCATAAGATGAAATTATCAATCCAGTCAAGTGCAAGATATGTTTGTATTGATGTGTGTGTGCATTGTCTTTGAGGAATAATAAGTAAAACTAGTATTCACGCAATAGTTTTGTACGACTGGTAATGGACTTCTGAACGAAACTGTACTTCGTTAACTTAAGGGCGCAGGCCTCATATAAATGGACGACGGCTTCCTATTCCCATCAAATTTAATACACATTGCTTGGAAATATAGTACAATTTAAAATGCTATGTCCGCACCCGATGCCAGTTAAATGTAGCATGGGCGCAGTACAGTACAGACATATTATTGCTATACTCTTTCTAGAGAAGGTTTCTCTTATCGACAAACCAATGTTACCGGTTATATGTGGCGTAATAATATGATGAAGCAACCCCGGACTTATACGTTGCAAATTGCACGCATCAAATTGAACTTTATATCCAAGCATTTTGTGTGAAATTTGAATAAAGAGAGAGACATCAAATCGGTTGGGAGGAGTAGACATATTTCTTTACTTGTAGAACGCTAACCCAGCTGAAGCACTTTCAGAAATATAGTATAGCTTAGAAATAATCGAGTGAGATAACTTAACGTTGCCACCCTGTATAGGTGAAAGTATCCGTTTCGCACTGAATCACTGAACTGATTTTTATAACTCCCGAAATTCCCACGGGATCGAATAGGTAGTACAATTAAATAAACAAGTCAATTCAATTCGATTTATTGTCATTTCTCCGTATCACAGTAACTCTTCACAGGTAAAATGGACGCTTAAAACAAATAATTTATCACGACCATTACTTACAAATCACATCACAATTACTCGCTATCATATGGAAAACAATTTAGATATATGTAATAATAACAGAATAGGTACAAGGTCAATATACTGTAGACTACTACAAGGTTATTAAACTGTAAGTAAACCACTCTAGGGTGCGTTTGGACGCAGAGCTGAGTGGTGCGCAGCCCGGTTTACCAATCGCAGCGCATTGTGTTGTCAATCAACGCATTGACATTGTCGAAATCTTTTCGTAATGCATTGTGATTGGTCAGTTGAGCTCCGAACAACTCCGCTGCGCTTCAATAGAAACGCACCCTATGGAGCGTTGCGAGGTGCGTCTTGAAGCTCATGAACTGCACCAACTCCTCACAATAATGAACCTCAGATGTGATGAACACGTTGCCAACTACAGGGCAAATTCACTCTACGATTTGTAGTCGCATGGAGAAGTATTCAATGTGTGAAATAAATTAGTATTTTTGTGTAGGTACCCCTAGGATTTTTACAAAGGCCAAGCCGGGAACAACAGTTTAATAAAATTTACTTAAATAATCTCTTAAAATGTTATAAAACCTTTGGATCAATCGTCATTCATCGTCATCATCATTCTTTAAAATGTTTGCTTTTAGTCTGTGTTGGAAAAATGGTTATAAAGATTTTCTGACTTATTTAGCTAAACTTGTTTATAAAATATTACGTCTATAAATAAATCTTAAAATTAACAAGTAAGTTATACCCATACATAAGGAGTGTAAAGGCAAAATGTAGTTTGAGCGATAAAATCTCTGTAGTAATGATTTGTAGAGGACGTGTTTAGGTACAGCAGGTGCTGCTGTACCGCTTAGCGTTGGTAGACACTTTACAATGTGACAGACAGGTCCCATGTCATCCCGTGTCATCAAACTCCGGTGTACAGCGGAACCAGCTTTCTTTCTATATTAGGCCTTATAGCTTAAGTATCATTATATAAATAAAATAATCACAATATAATAAAAATCAAGTATTCATCAATTGTGTATCATCAAATATTGATATGGCAATTTCAATTCATTATCTCATAATTATATAAAATTGCTCCAGAAGTTTCTTTATCTCATGATGCCTTGGACAATCTTAACACTAACAATATAACAAACAAGTGATAAAGATCAATGAATTTCATTTCATTAGGAAAAGTTTTACTTACAATTAAAGGTTTTACTTAACAAAACGCCTATTTATTTTATTTGACACCTCCTTGTTGCTTGTATACAATGTATACAAAACAAATGACGATAATGTATTAATTTATATTAAATAAACAGCTTTCCTTACTCGAACTTTATGTCTCAAATTATATCAATTACAGCTGAGGACGATAGTATTGCTCATCGGCTTCTAGTCTAGTCGAATATAATCCCCGTTTTACTGAGTAGATTTCTTGTGATAGTTTGTTGGATAGCACGATACTTGAGAATAGTTTCGGTTTGGTAGAGCAACTACCACAAGCCAACAACGACACTACCGGTGTGAAGTACGCTACTGCTTGTTGTCTGTGGTTGTATAAATAAATACGTCAAATTTTATTGTTTTACAGTTAATTATGTTATTGTTGATAGCTTCTTCAAACACTTAATAAATAAATAATAACCGGTACATAGATAGCATATGAGATTAACATGGTAGTAAACCGAAACTAACCGATTATCTCCTAACAGAGGCCGACGAGCAAAAATGATTACAGATATTTTATCTCACGCGTGCCCTTCAGTCTAATGGGTAATTGTGCATACCTGTCAAAGTTGTCTTTTAAGTAGCGACAGCATGGCAGGTTTGAGTAAACGGATAAAGTCATTTAATAGTTAGCAGTGAGGTATTACATGATTATAACCAATGATCTTCCGCTCAAATTAGATGACTCAAGAGTTAAACGTCATCCAATAAGACGAACAATCTACGCTTTAAAAGCTCTGACAATAGCAGCGACACTTTCGTAAGTTCCTGTGGTAAACACGAATATTCCGAGAATAATGATAGTCGAGTCTTTGATTATCGTAAACGTTGAAATACTTCCTTTTTGAGAAGCGGAGACCAGCTCGATGATGGGAGGGAAAATCAGGGCGAGAGCTGTGGAGCTCACTGCGCCCACCAGTGAGATGAACAGGCCCAGCTGTGGTATGGTTTCTGCTAAGGCGACTGAAACAATGGGTTTGTATGTTAAGTGTTAAATAATAACGGAAACAAAATCATTCATAAAAAAATTCTTTAATAATCGTTTTTGTGAGATTTGACGAGAGACCTAGAATACTTAGAGACTTAGAATTATTGAGGCCTGCAGCGTGGCATCCAAAATAATTAAATGTATTTTTAAATCGCTCGTTGCTTTTGCTATTGCTGCTTGCTCTACGACAGCATTTATATTAATTCTCCACTCGAGAAGAAGAAGAAGAAGAAGAATAGACCCACAATCTAGATTTTCTCAGAGAGTGTTAAAAATATTTAGTGGTTGATCGATGGATATTGATCGTTATTCCTCGTATGCTTTACCGGCTACTTCGGGTTCGGACGAACTTCGCTAGAAGTAATTACCGTTGATTACACATGACATATAGGTTTCTTTCAATTAAAACAGTAGTCCGGTTGGTCACTAATCTACTCTAACACGAGTCGAATTGTGTGCGTTTCCTTACAACAATCTCAAAGATTCCCATTCATTTTGTACTTGCTGGCCCCATTATAGTTCGTTAATTCCCATTCAAACAACTAAACTAAACTCTAAACAGCAAGGGATAAACCAATAATCTTACATGTAACTATGACCAGCACGGATCTGTATAGCAGTTCCTTAAGGACGAGCGAGGTGCCCGACAGTTTCCTGGCGAGGGCTGGCCACGTGATGGCCACGGGCACATAAAACTGCAAGGGGTATGTGAAGAGGATCGCTAGCGCTATCACTCCTTGCACTGCGTTGCTCAACCTGGAAGAGAGGTAAGAATGAGAGGAATAAATAAGGTCCCGGGTCGAGCGAAAATATGTTTCCTACTTTTCAAACATGGATCGGGTTTGAGATCACCAACCCGCATTTGGGAAGGGTGGTGATTATGCCTAATCCTCCTCACTATACTGATATCTTCAGTGAGATGAGAAGTCATTGCCCAGCAGTGGGACAATACAGGCATATACTAACTTACTTATATGAGAGGAACTAAGAAACTATTATCAATTAAAGATCATTCATATAAACAGGCGCAGGCGATATAGGTACAGCAAGGAAATGCAAGCATGCGGCGGACACCAGGTCTGTGAGTCGGAATCTGTCGGTGACAATTGGTTCTTATCGTTGTGGTTGACACTGGCGCTGAGCTGACTGATTCCGATAAGCGCAGGTAGGTCAACGCAGGCCCAAATGTTTCATTCCAATCTACGTACGGAATAATTTAATTTCCTAATATGACTCGATGGTAGATCGTACTAAAGACAGTGACCGTGTTGTTAAGATGGTCCATTAAACTACTTACATATGTCCTGGAGGCATGTTGAGGGTCAAACTGCCCTGAACCTCTTCCCCCCACTTCAGGTACCCCAGGAACCCGACGGCGATGAAGATACCACCCACGAACACCATCCCCACGTTCAGAACTCCTAGGGGACTCTGGAACAGCTCTGGACGACGCATCTCGTTCTTTAAGGGAAGAACCTGTACACAAATTTGTAACTTAATATAAAAGATAAAGAAAATAATTTTAGAATCAAAGAAATTCTGCTTCCTAAGATACCTTCTTCACAGACTCTAGGAAAACATCTAGAGAAATCTAGGGAATCTAGTAGGTTCAGTAGTTAGTGACCAACCATTAAATTTAAGTTATTAGATATCCTAAGTTGAGATATTTATAAATACAGATCGCAGGGAACACCAATAACACCATTGAAGGAATCTTTTCAGATCTAACGGTTAAAAGAAATGACACCGACAAATTGATAAGCAATGCTTGTAGCGCATGTAATAAATGCTCATACTTCGGCAATAAATCAAATTCTTCCAATGATGCAGTGCTTACTCAATTTGGTATCTTGATATTAGGTTTTCAAAACTTACCAAACCAATCCCTTCGAACGCGTACACTGCAGTGCCAAAGTACAATGGGAGCTGTTGCCAAGAAGCCATATAAGCCCTGGTGGACACTTCTGGGAGTTCCTGAGCCGCCTCATACACCACGACACTGACTCCCACTGCCATTAGAATGTTGGCGATAGTGGAGAATGGCGTCAAGTACTTTAGGTTCCGCACCATACACGCTAACAGCACGGGAACGATGACCAATATCATGTGTATGGACAGATCTATGTTGATGCCGAACTGGTCACATATCTGGAAAATGGAGAAATACGTTATGCAGTAGGTAAAGTTCAAGTAGGTTTGCCTCTACTAAGCTGGGATTCAACATGGCATGTCACATGGACTAAATGTTAACATACCTAGACCACCGCATAATATAGTAAATAATAAATAGGGATATTCGCAAAGTATTCCATGACGTAATCCGGTGAACATACACAAACAAGCCAGAGCAGTTTAGAACACTGAACATATTTAGGGTTCGAATACAAAAAAGCCTACTATTCATAAAATAAAGTGCGTACGTAGTAAGTACTTTTACTTAAACCAAATAAGTAAAGAATAGTAATTCATAAAATTAATAAAAGTAAAATCCAAGATTTGGAAGATGTTTAAAAAATATAAAAAAATATTCGCATATTATGAGTAACACGTAATCAGTGACATCATACGAGAAATAAATAAAGCGCAATAAAGATTACTAAAAACCACAACCAAATAAAGTATAGTAAGTATTTCAAAAGAAGCTATAGATTTCGCAAACACCTCACTGCGTATATGTAAATGTGCGTGGGACATTTTATGGAGCAATGTAATAATAGGATACAGATATCTCGCAACGCATTCAAGAAAGGCACAGGACCGTAAACTTACTTAGTTTTTATATTAATGAGCATATTTTACATTTTCTACGACGTACCCATTTTAATTATGTAGTCTCTAGTTAAGTTAAAAATAGCTACCTATGATTTTACCGCCTTTTGAACTAAAACACTGATACAAAGTGTTTAAAAGTGTAGAAAATAAGTATTATTCTATAACGTCCAAAGCTATTGCAATGCTAGGCAAAGCGTTTTCACCACACTGAAGATATAAGTACATAGATACCTATAGCGAGGATTAGGAGTAATCACCACGCTTGTTTACTGCAAGTTAGTGATTTCAAAGCCGGGTATTGTTTGAAGAATATTGTAAATAGATAGGTACCTAACTATTCTGCTTTCTCGCCTAGCCTGCTGAATGACTTACTGCCGCACTCAGAAACGTCCATTAAATCGATACTTAACTAATCGACGTAATTTTGTCATACATTACATGTTAAATCACTCATTGAATCTCTACTAAGGAAGCTTCTGACGCTCTGAGTACAGGCGTTAAAAAATCTGTCCAATATATATAATGACCTGACAAATAAAACAATTAACTAACCGTTTTCACATTATTAGATATGAAGACGATGTAAACGCAGCAGAATCCAAGCTGGGTGATGCAAAGGAACCCGTTGACCAGTATCTTGACAGTGGATGCTAGAGGGCGGAGCCTCGTCGGCCCGTTGGCGAAGACCAGGTACACTGTGTCTGCGAACCCTGGCGGCTTCTCACGCTTCGTCTGCCGGTACATCTCTTCAGAACAGTTTAACTGAAAAAGACGCCAAAAAGTTTTTTTAAATACAACATAGGTATACTATAGACACGGGAAAAGCTTACGCAATAAGTACTTTGGGTTAACAATAGTCTATAGTAAACTAAAAGTGTTAATCGAAAAAATACAACCTTAGGGCTTTCCAAGTTAAGCGTTTTGAATCGCCCTGCTACATGGGTTTTTAATAAAACCAAATAACGTCAATGCACTTCCCTGCAGAGTGTATGAAGGAATGAAGGACGACTAAAAACGTTTTAAGTCATAGAACCCTTAGAAATAAACCTGCTGCCACTTGAAACACCTTATACATTTAACTAAATCACTTACAAGCAAGTGCTGTGCGTGTACGCAAATGACTCCGAGGATAGCCGTCATGATGGGGGCGAAGATGATGCCTCCGTTCTTGAAGGCGTCCCCCATGGCCAGGAGCCCGCTCCCGATGTTCCCTCGGAAGAGGTGGAGCATCGTGTCCATGTACCTTGAACGTGAAACAAGGAATTAATATATTAGATTAGAGCCTTTGCAACCCTTAGTCTAACTAGACAATCTTCTGGTCTATGAAATCATAATAAAAACCTATATACGAGCGGAGAATAGAGACATTCAACGAACTATTTCGTCTCTCACTGACTTTTCCGCTTTTTCGTATGTCAAATACTTTGCGTCCATCCAAGGCGTCCATCACCTACTTTCTTGCCTGTTAGACGAAAGAATCGGCATCTGTTTTCTGACTTGAGTGCACCCAGCCAGTGTGTCTAAAGACTTTCTGGAATGTTCCAGGGCTTCTAGCGTCATCACAGGTAAGTCGGGGAAGGTTTTAATTCGGCAAATTATTTTTGCTTGGCAAGCATGTAAAACTATTAATAAGTTTGTTAAACTCACGATGTGGGATGTGTGACTGTGGACGGGTGTTCCCCATTGCCTCCTTTGCACTGCTCCAGATCAGAAGTGCTCTTAGGGATGATTTGCTCCTGAGACACGAACTTGCCATTTCCATCTGAAACACTGAAAGAAGAAAATAAAAAACTTATGTTCTGTTATTCTAACAGGAGTCAAGATTATACTATCCAAGTGTTTCACTTCTTTCTTGAACCTGTGTGATATTATGTATTTCTTATTTTCTTATATATTCCTTCGTGCAAAGGATTCTCATCTCACTACTGAAGAAATAATAAGTATAGTGAGGAGGATATACATATTCTTTGAAAAAATGATGATACGTATCTAATGACTAGGCTGTAAACACTAATCTAGACGGGACTTAATCGCGAATTAAACATTTAATGCATACCTCAACGTTTCGGTCGTGTCGCAACGGCCGTGTTCACGAGGGTACTGGATTGCGAGTGTTGTTTACACTATTTGGTTGAAGGGGCGCAATCTACCCACATCAACCAAAATGTTATTAGGTCCGTACTCCACTGCACTATTTAAGGTCCACGACACACTACACTGACAACGTCCGAAGGTGTCCTACACTTAACCTCGCGATGTGTACACTTGCTTATCACTGGATTCCATGCAGGCGAAAGTTTGAAACTATTGCCGAGCGGGTCAAGGAACATATCGCAGCTGTCAAGAATCGCCAGGTGGAAAAATCCGCGGTGGCAGAGCACTTGCTGGAGTCTGGCACTAACCACTGGATCGAACTCCATAGGCCGAAAGTACTTTCCAATGAACGTCACTATTTTTCAAGACTTGTACGTGAAGCGGTTGAAATTAAGAAACACAAAAATTTCAACCGAGAAAGCGGTTTCAAACTTTCGCCTGCATGGAATCCAGTGATAAGCAAGTGTACACATCGCGAGGTTAAGTGTAGGACACCTTCGGACGTTGTCAGTGTAGTGTGTCGTGGACCTTAAATAGTGCAGTGGAGTACGGACCTAATAACATTTTGGTTGATGTGGGTAGATTGCGCCCCTTCAACCAAATAGTGTAAACAACACTCGCAATCCAGTACCCTCGTGAACACGGCCGTTGCGACACGACCGAAACGTTGAGGTATGCATTAAATGTTTAATTCGCGATTAAGTCCCGTCTAGATTAGTGTTTACAATGTGTTCATATCGTGATAGTTTAAATAGTGTAATGACTAGGCTGTTTAGGCCTAGATGTGCAGTGTGCAATAACCGTGTTATGTTAACGAGGACAGTTGAAGAACTTCGTAAAACAAAATTAACAGATATGCAAATAATACAGGATATACTAATGGAGCCTGCGAAAACTTTAGACAAAGGAATTAAATAATGAAAAGACTTGGAATCTTAATTATTTTTAGTACGACGAGAGATTCGTTTCGAGGATTATTGCGTAGATACTTATTGTTGGAGTAATTTGTGGAATACAATTGTCATTTACTTATTTTGTTCATACCTATGTAGTTTTACGTCATTTGTTTCAAAACTTGTACAGTTCCTATAATGAGGGTTTTCACGAAAATAACACTTGGCAGATTTCTGGACCTCACGCCTCAGTGCTGCCACCTAGTGGGCGACATTTCAGAAAACCCTCATTAGAGTAAGACGTAAGCATTAGCTTCCCATTGCTTTACCCACGTTGTTCCCGTTACCGATGAATTTTGGTACTATTCAGGCACTATAATCTTGTGTTATTTAAACAATAAAGTAGTAATAACATACACACATGTTAAGTGCGACAACCCTACTGATATTGCTGATGCTACAAATCCATTGTTCTAGGTATTTCTTTATAATAAATATTGCACACGGCCCCAATTGCAATTTCCACGAGGCAACCTGCAATTCAGCAATAGATCCATTTACGTGTTTACCGAGTTTACCTAGATATTAAGTTTTAGAATCTAAGGCACTTTTGTAACCAACTTTGTTCAATCGTCACTACTGTAGCAATTTAAATAAATTAGTTGAAATAATTTTGGTTTTTTTTGGAAAGTGTCTTGCGACGAAATATAATTGGCGCAGTCGGTAGGATACTCAGGAGTCGTTCTACAGATTGAAGTCTAATTGTGCTTGCTTTCCTCCAGAATACTGTGGAGCCGCTCCGTGGTTTTCAAGCCACATACGAGTATCCGAATCTTGTCGTCGCAGGAAGCTGTATCCGGACATAGATACGCCAGGAAACCAGATAATGTATATGTAAGTACCTAGAATCTAATTGTGCTTGCTTTCCTTAGTCCGTAGTCACATATTTTCCAAGATTTTCCATCCAAGGCAATCGAGGACCCCTAGGGTTAGTGCTAGCAATAGGTCTAATCATTTAGACGCAAATAGGAACTTAGATTATATTAGTGAAATAGATAGTAATACCGTAATCGGGAAAATGGCCGATTTAGATGTTATTTTCAAAGCTCTCCGTCTTTTACCCGATTTTGATGGGAACCCTAACGTTCTCACCCGGTTTGTGAAGCTTTGTGATCAGTTAGTCGAGCAGTTTGCCTCCGGAGGTCAATTAAATGAATTAAACAACGTAGCATTGATTAACGGCATATTAAATAAAGTAACAGGACCGGCAGCCCGTTTGATTAATTCTAATGGAATACCCGAAACTTGGCATGGCATCCGTAGCGCGCTAATTAATAATTTTGCGGACCAGCGTGATGAGACCGCTCTCTATAATGATCTAGCCCTTTTAGTTCAAGGACAGAATTCCCCTCAGGAATTCTACGAAAGATGTCAGAATATTTTTAGTACTATCATGACATATGTATCACTTCACGAGTCTGTGCAAACTACGGTTGACGCGAAGCGGGATCTTTATAAGAAACTGACGTTACAGGCATTCTTACGCGGGTTGAAAGATCCTCTAGGGTCTCGCATTCGATGCATGCGCCCCGAAACGATCGAGAAAGCTCTCGAATTCGTTCACGAGGAAAGTAACATATTGTATATGCAAAACCGAAATGAGCATTTAGATAAGAAGCCCGTTCTACCATCCACGTTGAATGTTAGACCTCAGCCTTCGTTTATGCCCCCGCATAGCCAACCCTTTTTCATGCCAACTAAGCCTTTTAATATGCCCGGACCCTCAAGGCCTTTTGCCATGGCACCACAACCAAGTTGGAAACAACCTTTTAATCAGCCGCGGCCATCGGGCCCCACTCGGACTCAGCAGATGTTCCGAGCTGCACCCCTTAACTATTCCCATCAGGATAATGCTTTTAGACCACCCCCTCGCCCTATGCCGGCGGTAACACGTCCTATGAGTGGCGTTAGTCACTTCACCCCTCGAGTTCTACCCCCGAGTCCATTCGGTAACGCACACGACTGGCGTAAATCTGGAAATCCTCCTCCCTCAAACTACTTTAAAACAAGGGAGATGAATTTCAATGAGTGTATGGGATATGAACCTAACTATGAATACGAATATTATCCCGAATATGAATATCCTGATTATAACTACGGACCCGACAGACAGCTTGATTATTACCAATATAACGAGGTTACTGACGAACCTGCGATTGTCGAAGAGTTCCCGGCTCAATCTGACAATGCCAATCAGGATTTTCAGAAAACACCCCAATCAGACAGATCAAAATAGAAGTGAATTTGCAAACCCAACGCCAACTTCCATATATTGAGATAGAGTCACCCCCCTTAAAATTACTTATAGACACTGGAGCAAATCAATCCTTCATTAGCCCCTCTGCAGTTAAGAAGTACTTTAATAACTATCCACTAAATTACACCCCGTTTGAAGTAAGTAACGTACATGCCACCACTCGTAACGATTACTCCATAACTATACCTTCGTTTCCCGAATTAAATGATGAACATGAAATAACGTTGTTTGTCTACAATTTTCATAATTACTTTGACGGATTGATAGGGTCAGATTTGTTAAATAAGTGGGAAGCCACCATTGACTATAAAGATAAATTACTTAAAACTCAAAATGCCTCTAACCCCATCAAGGTATACGATTCAAGAAATGTAAATTTGTATGAAGACATTATTCCAGCCGGTTCATCAAAGTTAGTTAAAGTTCCAATCAATATAAAGGATGGTGTAGCTTATGTTTCTGAACAGTTTTTATCAAATTGTATTATAAGCGAATGTATGACAACTGTTGGTAAAAATAGAGGAATTATAGAAATATATAACCCTACGCGTAATGATCAAATTTTCTCCATGGACCGCGCCATCAGCGCCGAGGTCTATAATGTCGAGTGCACACGCACTGACCACGACCAGCAACGAGTTAATGACGTAATTTCACGCTTACGGACAAGCCATTTAAATCCCGAAGAGCGGGTTAATTTAGAAAATCTTTGCGCTAGTTATGCTGACGTGTTTTATGTAGAAGGGGAACCCCTTACTTTCACCAATCAGACAAAACACCGCATCAGAACAACCGATGAAGCCCCAGTATATACCAAAACCTACAGATATCCTTTTGTTCATAGGCAGGAGGTACAAGATCAAATAGGGAAAATGTTAGAGCAACGAATAATTAGGCCCTCCAATTCAGCATGGAGTTCTCCCATTTGGGTTGTCCCTAAGAAGGCGGATGCGTCAGGGAAAACCAAATGGCGGATAGTAGTAGATTTTCGCAAAGTCAATGAAAAAACTATAGACGACAAATACCCCATCCCAAACATAGCAGACATTTTAGACAAATTGGGCAACTGCCAATACTTTACAACATTAGATTTGGCAAGTGGCTTTTACCAAGTAGAGATGGACCCCGCGGATGTGCATAAAACGGCATTTAACGTTGAACACGGTCACTTTGAATTTTTAAGAATGCCGATGGGCTTAAAGAACAGTCCTTCCACTTTTCAAAGGGTTATGGACAGTGTGTTAGGAGATTTACAAAATACCATTTGTCTCGTTTACCTCGATGACATTATTGTCTTTAGCACCTCACTCCAGGAGCACATGGTCAACCTGGAAAAAGTATTTCAAAGACTACGCGAATCGAACTTCAAAATCCAAATGGATAAATCTGAGTTCTTGAAGCTGGAGACCGCCTACCTCGGTCATGTTATCAGTAAGGAGGGAATAAAGCCCAATCCTGACAAAATAACAGCTATACAGAATTATCCATTACCAAAAACTACTACCGAGATAAAACGATTTTTAGGTTTACTGGGATACTATCGAAAGTTCATTCCTGACTTTGCGAAACTCACTAAGCCCATGACTCAATGTTTAAAGAAAGGATCGAAAATCAGTTTGTGCAATGACTATGTTGAGTGCTTCGAGAAGTGTAAGACACTTCTCATTAACGATCCAATACTTCAATACCCAGACCTTTCTAAAGAATTTATCCTCACTACTGACGCTAGTAACCTAGCATTGGGAGCAGTACTTTCCCAGGGACCTATCGGGTCAGATAAACCTATTTCATATGCCTCCCGAACATTAAATAGTAGCGAAATTAACTATAGCACTATCGAAAAGGAATTATTAGCGATAGTCTGGGCCACAAAGTATTTCCGTCCCTATCTGTTTGGTAGGAAGTTTAAAATAGTAACGGACCATAGGCCTCTCCAATGGGTCATGAACCTAAAGGAGCCGAACTCTCGTTTGACCCGCTGGAGACTCAAACTAAGCGAGTACGATTTTACCGTTGTATATAAGCAGGGTAAGGCAAACACCAACGCGGACGCTCTCTCTAGGGTAGAAATTCATAACGATGAAACTAACTCTGTCGCTGTAAATGTCTCAGAAAAGCCACCCAGTCTTAATGGTTCAAGTACAGCAACCGTTCATACAGACTCCGAAAACCCAATTCTTAACGTACCCATTACAGATGACCCTCTTAACAAGTTCCATAGACAAATATCAATTACAGTAGTAGATAATATTAAAAACCGCCCTACTGTTTCTAAGCCATTTGAAAATCATACGAGAACAAATGTCCAAGTCTCAAGGAATAACCTAGAAGAAGACGTAATCTCTACAATTAAAGAGTATGTACATCCGAAAGTAAAAACCGGTTTGCTAATTTATCCCCCTTTAGAAATGTACTCCATCATTCCTATAATACAGAGTACATTCCGAAGTTCCTCAATGTCTCTCTTTTTATGTAAATCAGAGTTAGAAAACGTCAAAGATTATTTGAAACAACAAGAGATAATACGGAACTACCACGAAGGTAAGACAAACCACCGTGGCATCAACGAATGTTACCTTTCTCTATCAAGTAAATTCTTTTGGCCCAAGATGAAAGAGCATGTCACAAAATACATTAACGAATGTAACATATGCGGTCAGGCCAAGTATGATCGCAACCCAGTTAATCAAAAGTTTCATATAGTTCCACCCCCTGTAAAACCGTTCGAGATAGTTCATCTGGATTTGTTTAGTGTAGAAAGTCAGAAGTATTTAACCATCATTGATAGCTTCTCAAAATATGCTCAAGCATATTATTTAAGGGATGCTACGGCAGTTAGCGTCGTGCAAGCCCTCTTACTTTTCTTCACTCACCACGGAGTTCCATTGACTATAGTAACAGACAGAGGCCCCGAATTTACAAATCAAATATTCCTTGAATTTGTTAGAGTCCATAAAGTAATCCACCATAAGGTTTTAGCTTATGCCCCCAATGAAAACGGGATGGTAGAGCGATTACATTCGACGTTGTTAGAACATCTCCGGATTTTAAAATTAGAGCATCGGGGAGAATCGGTAATAAATTTAATGCCTTACGCTATTTTAGCATACAATAGTACTATCCACAGTTTCACAAAGTGTCGACCTTTGAATATTATAACAGGACACATGGACCCTCGCGACCCGCTAGACATTAATCTCTCAGAGAACGTATTGCAACAATATATGATAGATCATCGTAAACGAATGCAAAAGGTATTTGAACTTTTGAATGAAACTTCACTTCATCGCCGAACCGAGATCACAGAGAATATTAATAAAAACCGCGAGCCCGAAATAACGTATTCACCTGAACAGCACATCTTAATTCGTAATCCCGCAGCTAGTCGACAAAAACTTGCTCCCCGATTCACGAGTGACACCGTTTTAGCAGATCTCCCGATTCATGTGTACACCAAAAAGAAACGAGGCCCCGTGGCCAAATCAAGGCTTAAGCGCCCCCCTAATAGCGCGAAGTTGTTACAGGATACTGTTTCTGATGCTGAGCCTGACGCGAGCGGAGGAAGTAATACTAAGCAGCCTGGATGAAGGACCGGGGATCCTACCATTTCACATGGGACCTTCGAAGGTCATTTCGCACTACCATTCATTCCTTCAAAAGATTAGTTTGTCAAATATAAGGGATAGTGTAGAATCCGTTCAAAATCAAATAAACGAACTTAACCCACTACTTAGTAACAAAACCCGTTCACTTTATGAACCGCATATAGATTATCTAGCTTATAAAATTAATAGGGTCTCTGATCAACTACGCACTTTTGAAGCTAGCCGCAATAAGAGAGGTCTCATTGACGGATTAGGTTCAGTAATAAAAAGTATATCCGGAAATTTAGATTATACGGATGCTGCTAAGTACGATAACGCTATTAGAATTTTACAAGATCACGATAATAGTCTAGTATCTGAAGTTAACCACCATATCAGTTTAAGTAAGCACTGGGCAATAGAAAGTACTAAAGTCATTGAGAAACTTGTCGATAACCAAAATAAGATCAAGAAAACTATAAATTTAATATTGAAAAATGAAAATACTCGTGATGCAGATCTTGTTCAGTATTCACATCTAGCCCAATTCCTCGCAATTCTTGGCGATAATATAGATCATCTTGCAGATGAGTTGTCTAGATTGGAAAGCGCTCTAGCATTCATAAAAGTAAAAACCACTCATCATTCTTTAATTAATTTAAAAACATTTAAAGACATATTAAGTAAGTTAGGAAGTATATACAAGAAGGAGGAAATGTTAGAAATAAGCTTTAGGGAATGTTTTGACATTATTAAATTAGGTTACTATTATAGTAATAACGATATAGTTTTAGTTCTGAAGGTTCCGATTGTCTCTCCTATAATCTATAGCCTCTATAAACTGTCCTCTGTTCCTAACAAAGATAGCAAAGTCATAATTCCTCCCTATCCTTATGTAGCAATCCACAAGGACGATTTTAGGTATATAGAGGCAGAATGCCCGAAGGTCAACCAATGGTTTCTCTGCGAACGTGGAGGCCACTATATGACATCCAGCCAGAAAACGTGCATCCAGCAGCTCATCACAGAACAACAGATCGACTCAACATGCAATCACACCCGAGTCACCCTCACCACAGGAGCATTCGAAGCTTTGGACGAGAAACATTACGTCATCAGCCTGCCAAAACCGACCAAAGTACGTACATTTTGCACACAGGACCAATACGACACGATAAAGGGTAGTTACTTGGCTATCATACCTAAAGGATGCTTAGTACAAACCCCGCAATTCACCATAACCAACATAAATGACCGCATTAAGGGACAAGCAGTGAAAATTATACAACTGCCAATTGATGACGCCTCGAACAAACGTCATAGTCAGCCAACCCTAACACTTAACTCTATCAACCTCGCGAGCCTGCAAGCCAAGAACAACGAAATAAACCTGCAACCGACATTGACCAGGAGCGACGATACAGCGAGCAGCGTTTACCATACCACAATACCAGTCTACGTTATCCTGACCATTATCCTGACAACAGGACTAATTCTAGGAGCCCGGCGATGTATCCTGAAACGCAGGAATATGATGACCTCTGATACCCAGAACAAAGATGAAAATCACACTGAAATCTACACAGAGATTGCAACCACCAAAAATCCAAGTCAAACTCCATTTTCAGCACTATTTTCGGCAAAAACTCTCAAATAGGTGCTGATCTTCGGGAGGGAGATGTTAAGTGCGACAACCCTACTGATATTGCTGATGCTACAAATCCATTGTTCTAGGTATTTCTTTATAATAAATATTGCACACGGCCCCAATTGCAATTTCCACGAGGCAACCTGCAATTCAGCAATAGATCCATTTACGTGTTTACCGAGTTTACCTAGATATTAAGTTTTAGAATCTAAGGCACTTTTGTAACCAACTTTGTTCAATCGTCACTACTGTAGCAATTTAAATAAATTAGTTGAAATAATTTTGGTTTTTTTTGGAAAGTGTCTTGCGACGAAATATAATTCACATATAGTACAATTCTGTATTTGGCCATTGAACTATGGAACCGAAAAAATCACTATAAAGCTAGTCGCCGTCTTCACGGTGGCAACCTTCACCTTCCTGCCAAATCCCATTTGACTAATAAGCAACATGATTAATAAGTTTAAAAATAATAAATAAACGTTTTTTTTATAATTTATTTGCGTAAATAATTGTTACATCTATTTAAAAACTCACAGGGTATGCAAATATAAAAATTAAAACTAAAATAAAAAAAAAACTAAAAACTTTAAAATAAACTAATTGATTTAACATATTTTTGAAAGGTAGAACACCTTTCAAAATGATTTTCTTAAGTTACCAGATAAGTTACCCTTCACTTCTAACTTAAAAAGTTGTAGTACTTAATACATAGTCAACAGGTCAATTCCGATAAGAGTGAGACACACTTCCATAAATGAATGTACGAGTAGTTATTAACCAGATTCAGACGCATAAATTAAAAGAGTAATTGCTTAGAACGAAGTAGGTAAGTTTATATTATTAAAAACTTAGTATCTATACTAATATTATAAAGCTGAAGAGTTTGTTTTGTTTGTTTGTTTGTTTGTTTGTTTGTTTGTTTGTTTGTTTGTTTAAACGCGCTAATCTCAGAAACTACTGAACCGATTTGAATAATTCTTTCACTGTTAGATAGTCTATTTATCGAGGAAGGCTATAGGCTACATTTTATCCCGAAATTCCCACGGGAACGGGCACAACGCGGGTAAAACCGCGGGGCGCTGCTAGTGTGCCAATATAGTAAAAACTTGACATTAGTGTACGAAATATATTGCCGAACGGCCGACAGCAGTAGGATGTTGTATTTGAGGGTCGGTATTTGCTAAACAACCCAAATTGAGGTCGGTTAAAGTGAGGTCTTGCTAAACAAAGAAAATCGCAGGCCTTTTCGCTCGTCTGCACCGTGGCACTCCCGTCGTGCGCAGGCGCACGACGGGAGGACAGCACCTATGCGAAATTCCTTTACTTGGGGCGGGCAATGGGTGCAAGTGTCCCCTTAATGTTGTCTTTATGTTTTTGGACGAATTAATCAACGAGCTAAGATTGATAAAAGCAGATGAAATGGGTTAAATTTGCCCCTCCCCCTCTTAACCAAATAAGCCTTCACACTAGTTTACAAATACAACGGTGAATTTGAAAATAATCATAAACAATAGCAATATCTTGTTCCATATTATGGAATGCATGACATTTTTATTGTTGCGGCGGCCGCAATCCGAAAGTACGTTCATTGTTAACTTAGTTAAGGTCATTACTTAACCGGTGCTCTAGGAGTTAGTCACACTATTGGAACATGAGACTAATTATGTTTATGCAATTATTTTGACTTTTGCAGGCGTCCTGCCTGTCTAGTATACAACGTTACAGAAAGCGAAAGGCATGATATAAATACTGTGAGTGGATTGGTGGGTGACACCTTGGTGGAAAACTCCAATTTTAAATATCGACCAATCAACACACAATATTTACGCCTAGTCACCTTCTGTCACGTTCTATTAAATAAACGTGCGACTCGCTGACATGCATCTTACAATAAAGGAAAGAGGGGCTCTCATCTCAAAGTTCTTGAAAAGTACATATTCAAGCGACCAAAGCATGACACACTGACTTGTCTAAGTTAATGTATGTGTATGCCTGTATGTACAGCTCCTACCTGCTCCCGCCTCTTAAGATACTCATTGCCTCTCAGCTTACTGAAAGTTCTCATGTTTAAGGCGAGTTGACCATACTGTAGATTGAACTTGAAAACCTGTTCAATCAAAACCAACGCCTTAATTAATTGATTTACTACCTTAAAGTTTTCCGATGAAATAAATTCCACATGTGATTACTTTCAGAGTTATGACTTCAATCTGAATGTCACGGCTGAACGTTAAAACGAGATAAGAACTTCAAGAACAAAGACCAAAGTTTACTACAAAAACGATTTTATTAAAAAAATATTCAATCAGACTTTTAATAAAGATGTTTAAACTTTTGCCGCCTTATTAATAAACGCGGTGAAACTAAAACACTGTTATAATATGTTTTGTCTCTTTTGCCCTTCGGAAAGTTACGTGTGTCAGAAAGTGACACACCATTTGATAGCTAAAATGTTCTTACGTGTTTATTAATATTGCCCAGAGCAATCAATCAACTATTTACAAGGTCCATAAAGATTGAGCGAGTCAGCGAGTGTATTGGAACACGAGCGTCTCACATGTCAAGTACTGGCTCACTTTCTGTAAACTCGCTAACTAGCCCATTGGCTACTCGCTCGTAAACGACACCTCTGTTTTTTCCTGTTTATATTACGTTATAATTTCAAACTATAATTTGCTCTATGCATCTTAATATAATGTTACATTCTTTCAATAAATGATAATGATCCTATGAATAATGTTAAATGATTACACATGAAATCATTTAGCAATGCCTATAAAATTGACCGTGAGAGTTTAATTTTCCAAAATATTTCACATATGATATCATTATAATGCTTAAATATCTAATGAATGTAAATACTCTTAAAAGAGTTACCTACTACATAGCTTAATAAAAATCTTAAAAATAAAAATATTAAATATTTAAAAAATGAGAACTTTAAAAACAAATTGTGAAAAATTATGAATGTATATTTAACATACTTGCATTTTGTTTTAAATTGCAAATATGTTAAATATACTTACTGTTACGATTACATTGCGGTTAATGTAAGAAATATTTTATAATAAAAATAGAGCCTCAATATTTATTTCAGTGTTAGAAATTAATATCCCCTGAAAAATTAAATCAAAATCGCTGTGCAAAATTTAAATTCGCTCTAATGGTGAAATGACTCTAATGAAAAAGCCAATTTAGCCCAACAACAATATAGTCCATCGAAATGTTACATTTTTTAGGCCTAACCTTGCGTTTTTTAGAGGACGCAATTTTATTTTTTTGATGTGTAGGGGGGGTCAGTGTAAAGCTAAAAACAAGTTTGTGGGGTCGCCACCCTTGTCCCACGGCCGCCATCATGAAAATAGGGGTTGAAATGGTTTTTACGATATATCTCTTAAACTATTAATTTTATAAAAAAAAAATCTTAACATTTTTGTTGCAAATTAAATTCTCTACAACTTTGGTCCAGTAACTTTTTGTCGTAGAACTATAAATAAAAAAGTTATAAGTGAAAATGTTCAGAAATTTGAAAAGTAAAAATAATAGACATAAGGGACATTACAGCTGCTGCTGATCCTAATACCGATCTATCGAAGGTCGTAGTTCGATTAGGTGGGTTCCATTTGCTCATGTCGTTCATAGGTGCGATTGGATATATCATGTCTGGTAGTGGACTCGAGGATATCTTCAAATTAATTTATGCTAAGAACTGTGTACAGCACATAATGTCTGGACATGCTTATGGTAGGGCTGTACGTGCTCATTTGCTAGTGCATTTATCAGTAACAAAAATAGTTCTGGATTCAATAGAATTTACAGAAGAAGAACGAGATTTTCTGGATGATAATAGTACTATAAAGCTACCATAAGCATAAGCATAAGCATGTACCACTACCATAAGCATGTCCAGACATTATGTGCTGTACACAGTTCTCAGCATAAATTAATTTGAAGATATCCTCGAGTCCACTACCAGACATGATATATCCAATTGCACCTATGAACGACATTAGCAAATGGAACCCACCTAATCGAACTACGACCTTCGATAGATCGGTATTAGGATCAGCAGCAGCTGTAATGGCCCCTAAGTCTTTTATTTTTACTTTTCGAATTTCTGAACATTTTCGCTTATAACTTTTTTATTTATAGTTCTACGACAAAAAGTTACTTAACCAAAGTTGTAGAGAATTTAATTTGCAACAAAAATGTTAAGATTTCTTTTTTATAAAATTAATAGTTTAAGAGATATATCGTAAAAACCATTTCAACCCCTATTTTCAAGATGGCGGCCGTGGGACAAGGGTGGCGACCCCACAAACTTGTTTTTAGCTTTACACTGACCCCCCCTACACATCAAAAAAATAAAATTGCGTCCTCTAAAAAACGCAACCCCAAATGTAACTTTTCGATGGACTAATAAGACTCGACAAAGAACAGTATGCAGGGACTTAACTGTCAAATACACTCGAAGAACGTAGATTTTTCCAAAGCTTTTGGTCCTTCATATGAGTAAATCCTTTGCCCGCGGATCCAAAATAAAACTAAATATTTAGTTTGACCTCTCACCTAAATAACGGTACTTCAATTTGTATGACAACAAACGGTATTACTATGAAAGAACATTAATCATCAATATGTACTGATGAAGGCATTAATACACTATACTTATAGAGGTATTACACACAGCAACCTGTTATCTCATCAATCACACATATCATTTCAAAACTTATACTTATTAAGGTATCAACACCCACAAACGCCCTCCTTTCACAACACTAAAACAATCTGTAGATTGGTCTCAGAATCATGTTGATCTGCCGTTGAGCTTTGCGGGGTTTCGTCAGGTAATCGGCCAGGGCTGACCCGAAGCTTGAAGCGGCGGAAGAGAACGCTCCTTGAAGAGGTCTGTTCTGGTTGTATTGTTGGTTGTACATGGGCTGGTATTGCTGTTGGTACTGTTGTTGATAGGGTTGTTGGTATTGTTGATATCCGTTGTTGTAGCCCGCGTAGGGGCTGATTCCGTGCCCTCCATGCCCTCCGTGCCCTCCGTGGCCGCCGTGGCCGCCGTGGCCGCCGTGCCCGCCGTGGCCGTGACCGTCATGGCCATATTGCTGCTGGTACACTGGCTGGTACACCGGCTGTACAGGCACATACTGAGGCACAGGCGGCGTACAACCAAGGAAGTAATTCATCACTGGAGCATTCACATAAGTGTAATCCGGATGTCCGAAAAACTTGTCAAATCCGAAAGTCCTTCCATATCCGCAAGGATTGTTCTGCTGTTGCTGATGCTTCTTCCTCTTCTTCTTGTGTCTCCGCTCCAAGTCCTCACTGTCGGTATCCAGATCTCTGGTCTCGCTTTCTTCTGCGAGTACCAGGAACACAGCGCAGTAGAGGAGCACTATTAAAAACGTTGTTTTCTAAAACAATAGATTAGACTTCAGTAAAGTTATAATAAAGACTTGTAAGTACAAAGTGATTAGAAGTGAAGATGCTGATATACTCGTAATTTGGATGATATTATCTTACCATGTTGGTGTGTTGTTCGGGTGTTGAGTCGGAAGGTCTGCAGGCGACTGCCGCCCATCTTGGGCGTCCCAAGTGAAAGCAACTCGGCGATCTTAACGTAAGACTCTGCAATCCCTCCTATTGTAGTCAATCCGGAGTTTCGTGTCATTGAACTTAATACTTGCTACTCCGTATCAAGTCATTTGGTAACAGCTACCGGAGGTAACCGATTATGGCCTACTTAAACTATGGGTTCATAATTGACTTGTAATAATTAATTATTTGCTAGCAATTTTGATTAACTCAATTATCGTATAACTGTGCACTTCCAACTGTACTTAGCTAATGACATTGTGGTAGGTATTTATTAAGGTTTATAAGTTACAGTTAAATATCAGTTAGATGATTCAAATCAACTTTCATCCCTTTACGTTAATACCCAAACTATATTCATACGTTTTAATCAATTCATGAGTAACGCCCCGCGGTTTTACCCATAATAATTATGCCCGATCTCGTGGGAATTTGGGAAAGAAAAATAGCCTTTAATCTTCCCGAAGAATGTGGCATGCATTACAAAAAGAATTATTCAAATTGAATTCGTTGTTTCTGAGACACGTTCAAACAAACAAGAAAAAATAAAATATGCTACATATCCTTTTTATCCGAGATGCTTACTTACTAAAAGTAAGTAATAAAAAATTCGAGTAGGTTAGTGGTCAAACCTGGTGTCAGAGTTCTTAAACCGCCAAAAGGCCTGCGACATGGTCTGACCATTGAAACAACCGGGACCGAAAATCTAATGTGCCCTCCGAAGCACGGTAGCGCTCAGATGCCACTATCAGCCACCCATCCAAGTAGAGGACGAGTTGTACGTTGCTTAACAATCGCAATTTAGTTACATTATTACACGAACATTTGAATAAAACCTGTTATTGACCGAAACATTTTGGGGAATACCGCTGTGACACAACCATTGTGATACAAGGACAATCTCTTGCATTACATACCGCGGTCTGTAGCGACCTTCATATTATATGTTAAACAGTACTCGTGACTGTACCCTCGAGTACTACTCGAGTACTACTCTCGAGTATCAACTAAGGGTCGAAGTAACATCCCATCGGTAAAAAATAAAAAGTTTAAGAAAGTATGAGTCTGTAATGTCCCACTGCTGGGCATAGGCCTCTCATCTCACTGAAGATATCAGTACAGTGAGGAGCATTAGGCGTAACCACCACGCTTGCCTAATGCGGAATGGTGATCTCAAACCCAAGCCATGAAAAGTAGGAAACATGTTTTTCCGGGACCCAGGAATTGAATCTGGGAACACAGTCTTGGCAGGCGAGTGCACATACCACTAGCTAGACCACCAGTTAATCGTACATCGAGAAAAAGATCATCGGCTTTTATAAATGACTATTTATTATAAGTCACTACATAGTATAAAATAAAGTCGTCTCTTTTTCGTGTCTGTCTGTTTGTCTGTCTGTATGCTTAAATCTTTAAAATTACGCAACGGATTTTGATGCGGTTTTTTGTAATAGGTAGAGTGATACAAGAGGAAGGTTTTTATGTAAAAAAATTCCCGAAATTCCCACGGGAACGGGCACAACGCGGGTAAAACCGCGGGGCGCTGCTAGTATTATATATTTTTGACATATAATATAACAGTAGGTCCATGGCATTGACTGGTCAATGAGCATCGTTAAGTCAGTGAGAACTGGTTGATGTAATATTGCGATAGCATAATGAATAAAATTGCCTAATATATTATATAAATATTGGAATTCAACTATCCAGGCATGTTCCAATTGTCAATACAAGTTATAGAATTTGATTAATGTGAATAGAAAGGTCGTATTAGGCAAAAGCAGGCCAAAAGGCAATTATAACATTTGCTCACTAAGAAGATGATTCTTAATTTAACAATCACCAACAACTCAACACTTATTCCAAATAGTTTTTACGCGGTTTTTTAATATATGGAGTGATTCAAGAGGAAGGACTATATATGTATCAAGAAATTCCCACGGGAACGGGCACGACGCGGGTAAAACCGCGGGGCGCTGCTAGTATAATATAGTTTACTTTGAGAGCGCCGCGCGCCGGCGAATTCAATAAAACGCGAGGGTATATCATATCCAGTCTTGCAAGGCATAGATAAAAAGCGGGTTGCTTCAGCTTAAATTAACGCACCAGTAACGTTAATGTTAACGTTTACTTGTGCGTGAGCGTAAGCTGAACTCTAGAAAATTAAATCGCAGCTTGCCCGTATATCTTTGGCAGACTGTCATTAAAGTTTTGAACAACGCTTTGTATTTAATAACGTAAAAAACGTCGTAAACTTTGTAACGTATAGTGCGATAACCAACCGTATAAAATAATCCACCTAAGTCATAGTTTTTCTATACTCTAAGGCATCACTTTCTCTATTTCTCTAAAGAAGAGAAAAAAGATAGAAGATATTTTGTCTGTTAATTGACCGACTCACCTTGTAAAATCGCTCAGTTTGATCAAATGTGGTCGCTACCTTGTTGCTGACGTCTCGATTTCCCACATCTATTGTCTGTAGTTGTTATATAAAACAGATTACATGTAATGGCCCTTGTGATGGTCATAGATGCATGCTTCTCAGTATATTAGCGCGTGTTGTCCATTGATCTCGTGAGGCTCGAAAGGGGGGGGGGGGGGGGGGCTTCATTAACAATCACGAAATATCACAAAGGGGTGCAGTAATTAATATATCACATGTAAATGAATAAAAAATGCCAAAAAAAACATTATTAATGGACGGCCCCTATGTGTGGGATCGTATCGCACCTATAGTTTGTAAGTGGCATTATTAAAAATACGGTAAATTCTTTGGAAAAACAGCGTTTTTTACATAGTTCTACGCTACGCACCTTCTATACTAATATTATAAAGAGATAAAGTTTGTTTGTTTATTTGTAAGGTCTAATCTACGGAACTCTTCATCCGATTTCTTAAATGATTTCACCTATAGGTAGAGTACACTTTAGGTACGGATATATGTAGGCTATGTATTTTTTTAATAGGAATGCGTTCTCTAAATTAAAACGTAACAAAATATTGTAAAAAAATATTGGAGTGAAATGAGATATGAGAAAATTTTGGAGTGCGCTGCCAAAAATCTATTGGAACCCCTTTCCAACCTCAGATCGCCCGTGTATTATTGTTTGAGGGTTTAGGTTTAGTTTTATTTTTAAGAGGTGAGTTTTTAAGGGTAAAAACGGTTTATCTCGATTTCCTCCAAAACTACAAGTCTCAGGGAAACAAGTCAAATGGCAAACTAGAAACTAATAAAAAGATTTACAACTTTTGTATATGCTTTTTTTCACACAACCTCAAAATGTATGTGAAAAATTCAAAAAACGAAGTATAGATATATTATTTTTAACCTTTTTAAAAAAAATACATAAATATGTATTGGAAAAATATTTATTTTTTCACCTTATTTTGACTACTTTGACTAATATCGAAAAAGCACCCTAACAATTAATCGACATTTTAAAATTGTTTTAAAAATATACCCCTCGTCCCCCTGGACGTGTCCCTACACTACACTAAGGCACTAAGAGGCCAAGATGCTAAATTAAAGTAGGTATTCAATTACTAGCAGTGCCCCGTTGTATATATTACCTGCGTTGTGCCCGTTCCCTCGCGAGTTTCAGAAAAAGCCAATAACCTTCCAATTGAATATGGCTGCCCTAAATGAAAGTAATAACCAAATGCAACTGAACTGTGCTTGAGATTGGCTCTTTCAAATAATAAACTCTTTAGTTAAACAATAGATAGATCCTTAATTTAAATACTTAATTAAAACAAGTATCTTACCTTTCTTCTGGTGTAAATGAAACAACACTCCCACTAATATGACTTATATTTATTTTATTTTTCGAACTCATTTTGTATCTGAAACAAAAAAAGGAAATATTAACTAACTTCAAATACATTATAAATATAGTATAAGTGGTCTTGTTTAGAGAGTAGTCGGTATTCATAAATCAAATGCACTATTTATCTCGTTTAATTACTAGATAGAAAGTAATAATATGTCTTTAATATGTGTGTAACGCGCATGCATAAAAATAACTACTATTTTCAACAGATGTCGCTACTGGTCGCTACCCACAAATCGAAACAAAGTCTATATCGGGCTAACGTTAGCTTTTGGTGAAATAGGGACTTCGAACTTTACTGAATATTTAGTATTTTGGTATATTGTGTTTAATCCCACAGTAATCCGTTTAATGCGAAACAATTTCTGGATTCGTAGTGACACTTAAAGGTGATTACACGATAAAAATTATTATAAGTGTGTTAATTAGAAATGGGTAAATGAACTTATAAGGCATTTCATATAACACATAGTTCCGAGACAGATATATGTACTTATATTAAAAATATAATCACATCTCACCTAGAGTGAAGTGTTTACGATCACGCAAAAAGTACTTTATATTACAATGACTAAATAATAACAGTTTTTGTTAACAAATATGGTGAATTACCATGTATATTTCAACAAAACAATGAGTTATTTAGTTGAATAGGCTGATTCATTAACGCCTGTTTTTCAGCCTATTGTTGCCTAATCACCTACTATTTTGAACTAACAACTTTAAATCACTTGCTTTATTTACGTGTTACTTATTTCTTAAGTTTAAGCGAACACTACTCACTTTGAATTGAAACTACGTTTACGGATACACTTCGCTTTATTTTACACTAGCAGCGCCCCGCGGTTTTACCCGCGTTGTGCCCGTTCCCGTGGGAATTTCGGGATAAAATGTAGCCTATAGCCTTCCTCCATAAATAGACTATCTAACAGTGAAATAATTATTCAAATCGGTTCAGTAGTTTCTGAGATTAGCGCGTTTAAACAAACAAACAAACAAACAAAACAAACTCTTCAGCTTTATAATATTAGTATAGATTTTTGTCCGACGTTTCGGCCCCTTTACAGGAACCGTGATCACAGAAATCTTCTTTCTGTCTTCTGTGACCTGCTGTTAATAAGTCTAGCTACGACTTAAGGAAGGCTGGGCATTTTCTATGAATAAATATACTTAGAAGCATAAATTGAACCTTGAACCTTGAAAGAAGGTTTTTACGAGATAATCTTTTTACGAGTTACTTTTTACGCTTCGAGTTAATCTTTTGATGAGCATATTGTTTAGTGGTAGACATAATGGATCCACAGGTTCCACAGGTTCTGGGAGCTAAGCCCCCTCCAAATAAACTGAATTATTTAAAACCGGTATCTCTTGATGGGACCTGACCTAATTCTGATGAGGGTAAGTCGACACCGGTCAAGCCCAAACGGGAATTCTCTATCAATATAGTTTTTCATTCTGTATAAAAGAGTTATCTATGTTTTTATTAAGTAACTATTTATCTGGCTAAACAAACACATTTTAACTATCTTGAATCTAGATCGACCAGTCTATACAAAGACAGATATTGTTTATTTTTATTTATTCTATAACAACTATTTATGTGCATGGAATGGTAAACACTTATTCATTGATTGTATTTGACCGACATTGATAAAGAGAAGTATCTCGAAACACCTGTTGTTACTTGTTACCCAACTACATCTGAAGGAGAGTTATATTTTCGAGTGCTATAACTGCCTCACTCAGAGAACTCTATTAAATCGCCAATTAACTAATTGACGATATTGTCAAATGTGAATGTCAAAATCATTCATCAAATCCTACTTCACTACATAGTATAAAAAACTGTCCCTATTATGCTTAGATTTTTAAAACTACGCAACGGATTTTGATGATATTTTTTAAATAGATAGAATGCTTCAAGAGGAAGGTTTATAAGTATAAAAATTCCCGAAATTCCCACGGGGACGGGTACAACGGGGCGCTGCTAGTAATATTATAAATGTGAAAGATTGTGAGGATGGATGTATGTAGGGTATACATCTAGTATATACTACATCATACATAACACAAGGCATATATAAAAAAAAATCATTTTATCACGAAATTCCCGCAGTAACGGGTACCACGCGGATAACACCGCGGGGTGCGGCTATAATAGTCTCTACTAAAGAAGCACAAACATTCATTCTGCATGCGGTGTCATACAAAAGTGGACCGCCGCCGCGTGCGCACGAGACGGGCGCACGCTTAACGCAGTGTTGACCCTTACAGTTTACGGTAGAAATACATTAGTAAATCGAATGTTTTTACACATGAGTCATCGTGTCATTAATTTGCATTCTTCCTACCACATCGGAAGTTAATTTTAAAACTGCCCTTATGAATGTTCACAATTAATAACAAATATTTCCAGTAGAGCGTTTGAAAATTACGTTTGAAATCGCGAAACTGCGCTGCTCCAAGCTACCGCCGACTCACATGTTGAGTTAGTTATAAATCAAAATTAAAACTACATTACTATACTTATAAACCGGGAAATAAGCAATTTTGTTGATAACACAATCGTAATTGTAGGTCGGTGTAACAAGCGGCCCAAGTACGCTGTTTGTTCATGACTCCGGTCTATTGTGACTGTTTGAAGGCACAGTGTGCTGGTGTATGCAAGGTTAAGGGTACAGATCAAAAACAAAAAAGTGTCAATTTTTCTTCAACTGTTAAAGAGCGCTTATGTTTTAATTCGCTAAATACATAACCATCGACCGAAAAGGGGTTATTACTCTTTTAGCATCGAATCCCTCTTAAGGACTTATGGTATGAAAAACGCAATTCCCAAATAGACCCTATTGAGAGGGGTATGGGATTTAGGAATACAAAAAATTAAAACCTTTTAAAACTCACACGATTTGCACTGATGACTAAGTCAGTCATCCCGTGATCACGAGCGATATAATTCGAAACGTCGGGTACGTATTCTAGCAAAATACGTTAAATTATCTAACGCGATACAGACCCGTTTCATATAGTATGTATAATGAAAAAATTTACAAGTTTCAAAATTCCCTCTGAGAAATCATCTTAAAATGTTGGCAAGCAAGCGACGGCGACAGCGACTAGCAAATTGAATATTGAATCGTCTTTGAAGGGGGTTAAAAAGTACCCAAGTTTGTATGAATGATGAATGATGTCTTTGCGCTGCGTTTGGATTCATAACTCATAAAGCAGCTTGCGTTCAATGCTCTCTACACAATACAACGCCAAAGGCAACTTTATAAAAAATAAAACTCAATAAGTAAGCTTGTCCTGTTTCTCACGACCGATAAAACTGACTAATCTGTAAAGGATATTAGGTACCGGATTTTTCTAATTTCTTCGAATATCGCAATTATTGTACTTAGTATAATATGAACTTCCTTCGTAGAGATTTAATTATTTTGTCATGTTATATATGTGAAATTCCGTCAATTAGTTAAGTGTCGATTTAATGAACGTTTGTGAGTGCGGCAGTAAGACTTGTCTGAATTAATCCTGTATCTTCACATTTACATTAGTATTATAATCTAACATAACGTAACACATCGTAACTTTACGTTGTATAAGTAAGTACAGTTTATTTATTTTATTAAAAACAACTCGTGCTAGTAATGAATATGAAAATATTTATAAAACAAGTGATGCATCAGTAAAGTGGTAACATTATTGTTAAAATTTGACATTACGAAACGTCAGATCGACCGGGTAAGACAAGCATCGTCACTGGGCGCTGTTAATAAGTATAAGTAAAGTAAATAAAATGAGTTCGTGTATGTTAATGGCCAACCCTGGTGTCACCGCCTTAAGTTCTCCGACCAATTGCTTAACGTGTCAAGCACGGTAGCGCTCAGATAAAAATGCCACTATCAGCCACCCATCCAAATAGCGGCATGCACGTTGCTTAATGGCATGTTAACATTAAGTAATAAATATTGTGGCTATTTGATAAAAGTATGCGGTTTGACCTCATAATGCCAGTTACCTTTTATAACAACCTTGTACCTGCGAACCGACGTGCACACAATACAACAGACCCACGGAATCGCTGATTAGATGATCCTCAATCGTCTAAAACGACCACATTTAAGATAATTTCGTCACTTAAACGACAAATTGACTTGAATACAGGTATCCTGTTTCAATTGCACCTGAAACACGTGAAGTCTACTCACTTACGGTGCAATTACGTTTATTAATTAGCTTTTTAAAACGTCCATCGAGGTGCGTCTATCGACCGCCATGCTGCCGCCATCAGAGACGTACATCAACTCGACACTTGACTAATTGACGTAGGTACATGTCAAAATCAGTCTTAAATCTCTACTATGGAAGCATTGTTTCTAAGTACGAGCGTTTGTTTGACTTTAATTAACGTTGTTATTATGTTGAAAAACCTCGGACTCAGAGACATGAAACAATTCCTTAGGAAAGCATAATGAGTAATTTTTCAAAGGTAATGCATACTAAAAATTACGTCGTAATGATCGACGTGTACGCAAGTAGTAATATAATTGTTGGTGACGTAGAAAAATCTAAGAAACTAATACATAGCAAAGATATGAACAAAACGGTCAGATACAATCAAATAATACTGGTGTTTCCAAGTACAAGTAATTAGATAGATAACTAACGTCTAACAACACGCAATGAATGGTTTTTTATATGATGGTAGGCCTTGACTTGTATACCTGCTGAGAGCCCGCACATAGATATACGTTTTTCCTAAAGAAATATTAAACTTAATTTAATGTAGGTAAATTTCAAATAAATGAAATATTGCTGCAACAAGAGGTTTGAACAGTCTATTTCTCCTTACGAGACTTAAATTCTGGACTAATGTGATCGATTTTTGAGCCGAATTCGATTCCTTGTGAAGAGGTTAAGGTTTAGTGATTCCATTCTTATCCGTTCAATGAACCCTTTTCCTCAATGGAAAAAGTTATCTTTGGTTTAATATTGAGTAAATCAGGTTTGAATAGTTTGTATAATAGTAGCTTGAAGTTTTGACTCACGTAAGATAAATTAGACTATAGATACTTACTATATTAACCGTTACAAGAAGGCCATTTGAGTCTGCGCGATTTTGATTTGTTAACTAATTAATAAATAATATTATAGAGATCATTGTCACCTAGAGATTGGCCATACAAAACAGGTTTCAACTGTTGATTAATTCGGCAATTTGGCATCCTATTCCGTATGTATTAATATGAGTCAATTACAATAAAGTTTTTAAATAGAAGAATCTGTAATAATATAATATGCTGTTAAATCGGAGGTAGTTTGACTAACATCCAAAAACAAGAGGTACGAATAACCATACGATAAATATTGGTACCTGTCACAGGAGGCACTGTGGCAGGTACCACTTATCACATTTTTAAGTATTAGCCTGTAATGTCCCACTGCCGGGCAAAGGCCTTGCATCTCTCTAAAGATATCAGCACAGTGAGGAGGATTAGGCGCAATCACCACGGTTGCCTAATGCGGGTTGGTGTTATCAAACCCGAGCCATGTTTGAAATGTAGGAAACATGGTTTCGCTCGACCCGGGAATTGAACCCGAGACCTCAGTCTTGGCAGGGGAGCGCATACCACTAGACTATCGAATAAGATACCTTTCTAGAATTTATCCGCATTCTAAAAGCAAAACCTATTCTTATTTTGCTATAGTAGTATTGGAAGAAATAAAACAAAACATATATCACCCCCGTACCTATTAAATTCGTTCAAATATTCACAAAGAGTAGCTCTTTTCTTATTTTTTGTCCCTAGGTTTGTAATCTTTACTTTATGGCTAAATAACATTAATCAATTCGCATAATACAGTTGCTGAACGTGTTATATTCTATTTCGGTCATCAACCGTTCGTCTTCACACGAGACTCGGTCGTATGTGAAGTGCGAACACATTCGGTGACTGCTACTGTCGTTCGCCGAATGCGAACGCATTGCGAATGCTCTAATATAGTCATGTCATTACGCTCTCTCTAAATACTTAACTAAACGTACGCGACCACATTATTTAGTGGCTAGATATCTAATCATTAACACTATGTTAAGTTTTCAAGTGAAAGGGATCTAACGCTGTCCGGTTAGTTAGTTACCCAGTTGTATTCAACGGGAAAATATTAAAATCTTATATATTACAAACTTGTTTCCTTCTAACCTGTACGTAAGGACATCTGGTTTCGAAATGTATTGAGTATCTTTAAGAGCAAGTTTTTACTTCGTGTTTAAATTGAATACGCAACACCGAACTTATTTCGTAATTATACGCTTAATTTGTCTAAGCACATTACGGGAGCGACTTTTGACACTGATTGTTTTTATTGAAAACTAGCCATGCCCCGTAGTTTTTTACCTAGTTGATTTTTTGTGATTTTACTTAGGTCAGGGTAAACATTTAGATCCAAATTCAACGATTCCATCGAACCACGATCAATCACCTCCCCATGACTCGTTAACATTCTTCAAACGGAACGTATAATTAAATGAGGAAAATCTGAAGAAAATCGTCCTGTTTCCGGACTACGACTCATGAACTTAGTCTTCATTGTCACACGGAAGTAATACGTGTCATGATAAATAAGATGATCTCATATTTAAGTACTGGGTAACAAACACATACAAATTAAGTATCTATATAGTAAAAAGCTATAAAAAAACCAACGGTTTGCACACCGGGAGTGCCGGCAGAAGTGAAAACTTGAATATTAACGTCAAAACGTCTCACGAATTTTCGATCAGAATCTTTCTTTAAATATCTAAATGCTTACTTACATACATTTAACAAAAGGAAATCAATCTAAGTACTTATAAAAGTTTTTTATAGTAATGTGTACCTTAGTCACTTTAAGACATCTTCGCATAAGTCACACACACATCGCTGGTTATGACCCATTGTGTTTATTAAGTGGTCAAACAAGACTACCGTAATAATCATATTCACATTCGCAAAGCATGCTACTACAGTTAAATATTTTATACTCGTACGAGATAAATAGTACTTTCAAACTTTCGGTCTTACGGTAAACACACGCTAACAACACGCACATTAACGACACTATCTCAAAGATAATACAATATCTATACTAATATTATAAAGCTGAAGAGTTTGTTTTGTTTGTTTGTTTGTTTGTTTGTTTGTTTAAACGCGCTAATCTCAGAAACTACTGAACCGATTTGAATAATTCTTTCACTGTTAGATAGTCTATTTATCGAGGAAGGCTATAGGCTACATTTTATCCCGAAATTCCCACGGGAACGGGCACAACGCGGGTAAAACCGCGGGGCGCTGCTAGTCTATACTAAAAGAGCTTGTTGGTTGGAGCCCCGACAGAGTTCAACAAAGCGTTCTTACCCCAAAAAATGCATTCGTGCTATCTGCGGCAAGTAACCACACGACTCATGCAAGTTATTACTATTATTCAAAGAATTAAGAATTGTAACATTTCCATGCAGGTACTTGAAACAGTATATTTTGTAAAAAGTCATTAAAACTACTCGTACTTCAAGACCACAAGAGATGTGTATCCACGTATTTTTAGAAACGATGATAGGCTAGCTTTGAATTCTTCAGTAAACTTAACACTATTTTAAAGACAGTGCAGTGACAGTGCTATTACAATAGTCTCCCTAATCACTTTAAGTCATATTGGACATTATTTAAGAGGAGTGTTGTAAAGTAGCTGAAAGAGATAATGTATTACTCAATAGATGAGTACTTTAAGGATACCTTGCAGAGTGACTCGTGTAATGTATATTTTTAATATTCCTTAAAATTTTATTAATTCCAATTGATACACTGTATACATTTTAAAATTGTTAATACTCTAAACCTATATTTGAATGCCCAACTAAGGCCAAACATGTTGAAACTACCTTTACATATTTTACCACCAATATTACACGTGTTTATAGCAAATAAATATTTCATTATTTCACTAACCGTGCAGAAGGCGTAATAATCGAACGGAACGAATTTTAGAACTTTATTCATGAAATGTAATGAAACCTCGCACTTGTCCGAATCGGTAGAGCCTAGACGAATTCAGTGACGACATCAAATCGACGCGGCTTATGTGGACGTTCTTCCACACAAAATGTGTAAACAAAGAAGAACAAACCTACTAATCCCTACGAATATTATAAATGTCCCACCTACATCATACTAATATCCTATCCTACTAATATTATAAATGTGAAAGTTTGTGAGGATGGATGTATGCATGGATGTAAACTAATTTTGAAAAGTCTCATAATGTCTTTATTCAACCCGGAAATGAAACTCAGAGCCCCTTTAATGATCCAATATATAGCATAGGTGTTAATAGAATAACGAGAATCATCAAAACCTTTAAATAAAAATCGTACATTGAAAGCTGTTTACTTTTCCTTCCATACATGGTTTGTAACATAAGTAAAGTACCTACTGCTACGTAGGACCTATTCATACATCCTACTTAATATTATAAATGCGAAAGTTTGTGAGGATGGATGTATGTATGGATGTATGGATGTTTGTTGCTCTTTCACGCAAAAACTACTGGACAGATTTGGATGAAACTTTCAGTAATATAGGTCAGATAATATACATCAGAATAACACATGGGACACATTTTATCCCGAAATTCTTACGGGAACGGTTTTAACGTGGGTGAAATCGCGGGGCGCGGCTAGTACATATATATATTTAATAATGTACGTAATAGTTCAAAAAGTCTTAAAAGGCAAAATTACGATTATTAGAAAGAATATATCTCAGCAAAAGTGTTAAACGTAAGAGCTCGTTCACATAAATCCTGTTCGATAGTTTAGCCGGATTTCAGAAGCCGGTTGTTCAAAATTCGTTGACATTTAACCAACCCTTTTGCCGATCGAAACCGGACAAATGTGAAAGATAATATGAAAGCTTCACACAAAACCGTCTGTCACTGGACAAGTCCGAAGTCATTCCGGTCCGGTAACCGAATATATGTGTTGATACTTTTGATATTTTACTAAAAAGCGAGTCGTTGAGAGAGTCAAGAGTCTTTGAGAGAGCCTTCACGTAAGTATTTACGAGCATAGGTAAATAAAACTGTCGAATTATGTTCATGAGATTGCCTTGATTTCGACATAGTTAGCTATATTATAAAGAGAACCAGTCAAATGAGGAAGGTCAGAAGAAAAAACCACGGTGACAAACCTGTATTGCTTGGATAAATATCTAAGTATCTTACATTGTTTGTTAACGAAATATCTGCACTGATTATAAAAATACTAGTATCGCCTCGCGGTTTTACCTGCGTTGTACTTGTTCCTGCGGTAATTTCGGGATAAAATGTATCCCATATTACTATAAAGTTTCATGCATATCCGTTCAGCAATTTTCTCTTTTCTCTTAAGTACTTCGTGAAATAATTTGAATGAAATTTAGAAAATACGACGTCATTTTCACGTCTTTTTTGTGTTTAGATTTATATATTAAAATTAGAACTCTAAAGTGCTAACGATAAATGAGCAAAAGAGCTCATTCTACGTTCACTCCCTAAAAATAGGTTAGAGTAACGCCCGTACTCAGGGTTGTCAAATGGTTCCTTAGTAAAGTGAGTGATTTTGACATGTAATGTATGAAAAATTACGTCAATTGAGTGTTGATTTAATGGACTACTCTGAGCGCGACACTAGTGATGTTATATCCATGTTTGTCAAGAGATTTTTTTATTGTGGCCATCTTACCTTACGCAATTTTGAACAACCTCAGCGAGTCAGATCGAAAGTATATTATTATGCGATATTTCGATTATAAAACAATCTTGTGATATTTGATATGATCTTGCTCTAGCATGAACTCAATATTCGATTATTCTAAATGGTCCTTAACACTATTGTGTCATCCGGTCTTTTAGTTAAGAGATCGGTGCAAAATATTTTTAAACAATATTCGTCTCGCGCCTCTGTGGTCTAGTAGTATGTGCGCTCGCCTGCCAAGACTGAGGTCCCGGGTTCAATTCCCGGGTCGAGCGAAAACATGTTTCCTACTTTTCAAACATGGCTCGAGTTTGAGATCACCAACCCGCATTTGGCAAGCGTGGTGATTATGCCTAATCCTCCTCACTGTACTGATAACTTCAGTGAGATGAGAGGCCTTTGCCCAGCAGTGGGACATTACAGGCTAATACTTTTTACATTCGTAATTTTGATAAAACTAACTTGTACTTAGGGCGGGTTAACTTATACTTCAGGTTACGTTAACGTACCAGATAAAGTTAACACTAGATGCCAGTCTCAAGTAAGTTATGAAACTAAAATTTATATTTAACCGTGTAAATATCGTGAAGTTTTTACGTACTTACGTTACGATGACCAATTAAAACGCCCGATTAAAACAACCCACCCTTATTACTAGTGCAAATATTAATCTCCATTAGGTTTCCGTAAAGATTTTTTCCGGCTCATAAATCTTACGATTGCTCAATAAAAGTCGAAGTCAAACGTGGTTTTATTACAATTATGATCACGTTTTTGAGGAAAATATTGTACTTCATAAAAAAATTAAATAAAGGTATAAAATCAGTATGAGTCGGTTACACGAAGCACCTTGAGCTGTACGACCGAAGATAAAATATATAATATACTAGCCGCGCCCCGCGGTGTTACCCGCGTTGTATCGGTTCCCGCGGGATTTTCGGGATAAAATGTATCCCATGTGTTATTCTGATGTATAAACTATATTACTGTAAAGTTTCAACCAAATCGGTCCTGTAGTTTTTGCGTGAAAGAGCAACAAACATACATACATCCATCCTTACAAACTTTCGCATTTATAATATTAGTAGGATACATACAAAGTAATATATACAAAGTACTAAATGCATAAACACTAGTTGCAAAAGTATATGAGAAGCACGTATACTATATATGTATCTACAAAAATAAACGTACAGTATACAGTTAAATAATAGAATATAATAATTTCGATAACAATTATTTAATAAGCCCACACAGTCAAACACTTATACCAATAACAGTCAACTAATTGTTAAATACAGAACCCATAATTTAATACACCATTTTAAAGTAAATTAAATACTTAGTATAAATATTAAAATCCACTGCAGAAAATACGCACTCTAATTTTACCAAAGTAGAGAAAAATAACTTTTTCTAACCGACTTTAAATCACATTTCCTTTCCAACCTTTAATTTCAATTTACCACATTTTTAAAACGATTAAAGACCCTTTCATATATCGAAAGAATTTCCGAAATCTATTCACAATTAAATTAAGCCATGTAACAAATATAAAATTAAAAATATTGTACCGCATTTAATTTATGAAATGGTTAAAAAGGGTGTTAAATTCTATATTAAAACGAAAATAGTTAATAACAGTGTCATACCGTGTCGGGCTAAATAGGATCACGATCTCTGGGCCGGCGTTATTCAAGTATATTATTAGCGCGACGCTTGCGACGGGCGACTATGGCGCAACGCTACTGAGCGCAAACTCTCGTCGCGGGATTTGCATTAAACTGCTAAACTGTGACGGTGTACACAAACCGGTCACTCGCATCAAATGAGTACTTAATTAAACTGGCTACTTTAATGACTCCGCAATGGTCGAAGAGGAAAAGTATGGAAATGTAAACGCATTCTTTTTTGTTTTCAAATAAATTGGTTTTATAAGAAATGTTTCTCATATTTTATTCTCTTTAGTATCATATTTTTCTTCTGTTGAGATACTACTCTTTATGAATGATGATTACATCTATGATTGGTGTTGCACACCGTGTTAGATAGAATACATGCTACTTACTTAATTATTATTGTTAATGAGTTAACGCCGCTGATGAACAATTAATGATGAACAACTATTCTCAGTTCAAATATTGCTGAATAATTTTGTAAGACTTCACTCCAAACGTCGGGAAATAAAAAGTAATTAGTTAACTTGCTTTATTAAAATTTCTTCCGCAAAAAACCCCGCGTACGATTACTAAATATTAAGCTAGGTCTCTCTAAAAGTTATAATTTCTTTCAGAAGTAGGTGAAATGTATGTATCTATCTGTGTAGGTTTAACTTCATATGTGATTACGTCCTATCTTATCTAATGGGATTTCACAGAGATGTTCCGAAAGAAAAGCATAAATACACAAGCCATCTAGACATTTTTATCTCTTAAAGTCTTCAGAATTTTATAGGCGTAACAATATATACTACTTACCTTAATAAATATGAATTGTAAAACTCCAGAATATCCGGATTAATTTAAATTATACGGACTAGCCCCGCGGTTTTACCTGCGTTGTGCCTGATTCCGTGAGAATTTCGGGATAAATCGAACATACAAACAAAGTTAATTACGAAGAGCAGTGGGCAAAGCTATAACTTCTGAACCTCTTTATAATCTTAGTAAAGATACCAAGCAAGTACTTCGCTCTTCCGGCTGTTACCTACCTTAATAAATAAAATTGAAAAGAAGGCTGTGAGATCGGATACAAAGAAAGCGGGCGACAAGGATGCTCCATCTTTATTAGCTCCGCATTTATTTAATAAGTATCGAACAATCTCCTTCGAGCTCCTACGCTTTTATATAAAAGCCTGGACTGAAATACTGAACCTGTTTTTTTTATTACCGTAACCGTATCTTTTGTAAAGAACAGTGGACAAGTTATATGGAGCTTAGTCCAAACAAGAAATAAAGAACGCAGTAAGTGCTTCGCTCTTCCGTGGGTCCAAATGTCTCCTCAGGCGAGACAGATGAGACCAGTCGATAGAGCAGGGTCGACTCTACAAGAATGCCAAAGGGCATCAAATTCTGAACCGGGCGAGTTCCGAAAATCTCAATTTAATTTTGGTGAATGGGTACACATTTTTTAACGTAATATTAACAAAATCATAAGTTTTTTAGTAACTGTTATTAACAGCCGATGCCTAATGTTTGTGTGGACATGTTGACATATGAATCTTTGTGCGAGGTCTGATGATGGAGCTTGTAGTTGAGATGCACTGGTTTTCAGCAGCTGTCATCGTAATCATATCGTGTTGGGCTCATTAGTTGTTTTTGGACGAGTACAGTATAAACAGTACAATAGGCTTGTTGTTCGGGGCTGATGATGGAGCCAGAGGAGTGTTCATGTACTAGTTTTCACCAACTGTAGTCGTAATCACAGCGTGTTGGGGCTTTTTGGTCATGTTTCGGACTTCTAACACGGTCCGTCAGTTTCGGTACCGAGTGTCGAATTTAATTACAATTAGTATTTTTTCCGGGAGAATATTGCTGCATTTTCTTTTCATGTTAATGTATACAGTATGATATCGTATGTCAGTATTTATTAAGCCTACTCAAATATATGCATGTTGCGTGTGTGATACTAGATGATACTGAACGCCAAAAGAAAATAGTGCACTTTTAAAATATGGCGTATTAACTGTAATATCTAATAATATCGTCTCTTTAACCTCCTCAGCTGAAACGAGCTGAAAGCTGTAATTAGAGGTATAGAAAGAAAGCAATATCAGTCATTACAGTGAAAGTACAACTCAAAGGAAAATTCCGTTATTTTAAAAATAAATCAAACTACAATATATAGCAATGCTCCGAAGGTATAGGACACTCTGTATATTAATAAATATCAGAGTACTAGTACAATACCTTACTGTTCTGATATCTTCAAAGTACTTACAGGCCTTTGCCCAGCACTGGGATATTACAGTCTTATACTTTATATCCGAAACCTCATACAGTTAAGTATTATTTGATCCAAATGCCTTCGAAAAAAGTGCAACCGCGATGCACTGATGGAATTTAAAATGTTTGACATTTAAAACACTGTACACGAGGGCGCCACTGAGACACTTAGAAACAAGAATAGATTTATAATCCGTTTGTTTTCTATTAGTTTCTATTTTGGCCAGACTTATGAGATGAAACCTGTTTGTGATCTATGCGCGGTAGTTAGTAGAAAGTGTTTCACGCACGCAACTACTGGGTAGATCTAGGTTTATGTATTCAGTCATCTTCAAGTATAACCTGTATTACCTAGGTATATCCATGGAGGGAGACATTTGAGACACATGAAGTCTAGAGCCTGGACTAGGTAAGTGTATTGATATCTTCTGTGAGAAGAGAGCCCTTTGCCAAGCATAGGCTAACAGTACGTCTTACAGTACCAAAATGTACTAACACGATTTCCAACAAAAGAAAATTTCCTTCTGTAGAGAAAATAGTTAAGTGATGTCATTCCATTCTTAAACCATCGTTTAATCGTTAAGTACAGGGCGGTATGTGATGTGGGTATCTAGATTGAGATAATTTGTTTTGATTTTGAAGAGTTTTGTACCTATCTGATATGTAATTTGACGACTGATGTTCAGTGTATAATACTCGTATGTATAACTATTAGTGACAAAATTCACACAAAGAAACATAATGACACTATAAGCACCAATTTCACCGTTATGACACTTACAACTGAACTCGAACAGTTCAACTTAATTCTAATTCAAAAGCTAAACCGAGATCAACACTTTTAAAAAATAATAAATAATACCATGTTTTGTAGACCGTGGTTCGTAATGAAAACGGTGATTTTGGGGCTAATATTTAGATAAAAAGCGGCCAAGTGCGAGTCGGACTCGCCCATGAAGGGTTCCGTAGCAGCGAGTAACATAATAAAGAAGTTCTTGAAATAAATGTTTTTTTATTTACATTTGAGTTATTGAATGAATAATCAGTATTTTTTTGCGGTTTACGATTTATGTCGTAAAAAAAAAACTACTAACTAGACCTCGTTCAAACCAATTTTCGGTGTTAGATTACATTGTTATGTACATCATATATTTTTTTTAGTTTTATCATTCTCTTATTTTAGAAGTTACAGGGGGGGGGACACACATTTTACCACTTTGGAAGAGTCTCTCGCGCAAACTATTCAGTTTAGAAAAAAATGATATTAGAAACCTCAATACCATTTTTGAAGACCTACCCATAGATACCCCACACGTATGGGTTTGATGAAAAAAAAAAAATTTTTTTCATTTCTATGTATGGGAGACCCCCCTAAAATTTTATTTTTTTTCTATTTTAGTGTGAAAATATTAATGCGGTTCACAGAATACATCTACACACTAAGTTTCAACAACATAGCTCTTATAGTTTCGGAGAAAAAAGGCTGTGACATACGGACAGACAGACGGACAGACGGACGGACAGACAGACAGACAGACAGACAGACATGACGAATCTATAAGGGTTCCGTTTTTGCCATTTGGCTACGGAACCCTAAAAACTCATCTGTATTATTATTGTAAACTAGCTGTGCCCTGCGGTTTCACCCGCAGCGCCCCCGTTCCCGTGGGAATTTTGAGATTTTTATTCCCTATAAACCTCACGGAGCCCGAGACCTTTCCAACGAATGCAAAACCGTGGAAATCGGCCCAGCCATTCACGCGTGATGCCTTGACCAAGGAAAACGGGTTTCATTTTTATATATACCTATAGATAGTAAAAGTTTCTAACATTGTTTTTTGTAAGGACATACTTATTTCAGCAACTTCAAATCCGATTTAAATAATTCTTTTTGCAATGGATAGCCACATTCAACAGAAAGGTTATTGTTTATTTTACATCTCGAAATTCCCACGGGAACGGGCCCAACGCGGGTGAAACCACAGGGTGCTGCTAGTTATAGATAAAAAGCCAATCCTATTGCTGGTCTCTTAAATGGGTAGAGTTCGTCACGTCGTCGCCTGCGCAGTGTTTCGCCGCATTATGTCCGTGCAATCTTATTATCTTCTACTGCCAATAGTACTTAAGGTGTAGTGTGTATATGTACTTAGGGTGTTAACCACGAAGCTAGAAAAGGTGTTAACACACTGCCGATCTTGTTGATCCAACTACACAATAATCGGCGTCGATCAATAGATGCCTTCTACCACACCTGTCTAGATTGGTGTCGACATATCCACCCCACCATTAATCCAATTGATTGGGGTGGGAACAACTTTACCGTCGTACTAGGAGACATCAAACAATCAATGATAAATTACTATTTTTAACATGTAAAGTAATTAGTGTCAATCTAATTGAGTAATTGATTTAATTTTGAGAGTAAATATACACAAATACACTATGACTAATGTAGTTGATCACTGAACCCTATTCCTCAATGGAAGAAGTCGCCTTTGGTTCAAAAATCTGTGTATGCCCGTCGTCCCCGTACACAGGGACAACTGTATGTATTTAAAGCCTGTAATGACCCACCCACTTTTGGGCAAAGGACTCTCATCTCACTTAAGATATTCATTATTAAATATATCTATTTACAGGATACTGGGACAACGGGAATTATGTCAAATATTGATTAAAGTACCATTGTCCCCGTGGACGGGGACACGGTGTAAGGGGACAGCGGGCATTAACCGTAAAATGGCATGTTGGTTTGAATTTTAACTCTCGTAAGGAAACATAAGAGTATACCTGTATCTAACATACAGTTTGCATACTAGTGAACTATACAAGTGCAAGTTTGCTTGAGTTTAACATACCACTAGATGGCACTTGCAGAAGTGCAAGAGACAGTTAGCATGCAAGTGTACCAGCTGCAAGTATGTGATAAGCTATAAGAGTAAAGGGTAAATTGATTAATGGCCTGCTTTCCTGTTGTTTTTAGTATAGACAGGGTAATAAAAACAAAGTATTGAAAATCTGTATAATACTTTAATCTTATAATGTATTAGCACTTTATGAAATACAATTTGAAGACAATAAAAACTAATTACATAACGTAAATCTAATAACATACACTTATGACGTTGATATTAATCCATATAATCCGAGTCGTTCAATAAGTCCTGGAAAAAGAAAAAGTATTAATATAATAATTTAAAAATGACGGAGTTTTTAGACCGCCTAAATGCATGGTCTATGGGTTGGAATAACCGGGACTGAACATTTAACTTGCCCTCGCAGTAATACATCGAGTCCATAAATTAACAGAGATCGCAGGCGCTGTAGCCGAAATCGGCTATGAAGAAGAGATAGGGATACCAGGATAAAAGTGTATAGCCATAAAAAGTAGCTGCTCTTAAATAAACCAGACCTAGTAGTTTTCATATAGACCATAATTATGTTGCAGTTTTTATGGTATCAAAACGATAACTACAAGTCGTTTGTACTAGGTACCATAAGGTCACTTTTGGTTTTTAATCCAGTAATGTCCAACGGTAGTCATAAATTAAGACATTAATATAGCAAATCTGAATATAAAATTATTTTATTTACTTTATTTATATTCATTTTAGAATGAATAACGAAAGTTATCTTTACAATTATAAATAAGATGTAATGATATGTTTATTTTATTATAAATAGTGATTCAATAATGGGGTTTCACCGCATGGTATATAATATAACCAATTATATATGTGTTCTAAGAAAATGGTTAAACAGTTTTGATTATATAACTGTTATAAGTAAGATGTTACTAAAGTATCTAGTACTCTACATTCTAATCACATACATTATGGTACCTACGTAACGCAGAGCTCTAGAATGTTCTTAGTATCAAAAATATTGACCATGTAGGTTGACTTTGCCACTTAAGAGCAAACAAGCCACATTCGATATTTGGTGTGAATTTTATCACTATTCAGTTTAACCAATTCAACTTATTGATTAACGGAAATTTCCGATGTTTTGAATCACTTCCAGTGAAATATTTTAGCTATGGGCGCCGTGTGTAATTGGAATAATAAAATAATTAGAAAGTTATTTCTGTGTGAAATGTCGCGATAAAACTATTTTTATACCGACAATTCTTAAAGAAATAACATCGCTTAAGCTAAACTATGAGCGATGGTTTATACAATCACCGGGATAAAAAATAACCTCAGTCAATCCCAGAGGAACATCAGGAATGAAAATGTTGTGACTCCTAATTCGAGTATTGATAAGATAAAATACAAAAACTGGCTCAAGTGACCCTAATTGACTTTAAACTATATGAAACAAAAATCTGAAGGGCTCCTAGTATCAAGCCTATTAAATTAATTGAAGAAAAAGTATTTCAAAGTAATGTTTAATATGATATCGACGTTCAAATATTTCATTCACATGGGAAAATTAAAACGTCAAATACCAAAGATAAATATTATCTGTCTTAGTTTTATAGATTGAGATGTAACAGATATTTGTCATATCAAGCTTTATCATTTATTCTACTGTGTGACTGCGGACTTAGTGCGTGACAATGATATAATCAAAGAGAACGCGCTTATATCTTCTATCTACGAAGATGCTAGATAAAGATAGCTAGGACATGGGAATGTGTCACCAAATGCATTTATAATTAGGTGCTTTCATATCAATTTCATTAAAATATATTTCTTTAATTTAAAACCCCTCATTAATCTAAAAACATTTCCTGGAAGACCTGAGAAGGTTTACATGCCACAGCAACTGATTCAATACGTCTTAGATTGCGGGCCACAGCTAGTTTTATCTATAAAAATGAAGCGCTGTTCGTTAGTCTCGGTAACACTCGCGAACGACTGAGACAATTTGGCTGATTACGATATCTTTATATTTTGTAAATCCAGTTTAGAGACACAGAGAAATACGTATTAAAAATCATCTTTAGACAAGAGAAGAACCTCCTCTTTCGCTTTTGAAGTTAGTTAAAAACGAAGACAAAAGCCTCGTCTTGGGGAGGGCTAGTAAGGGTGCCCAAAACTAGTGTCTAATTTCATGTATTATACAAAATCATCTTACACCACTATCTACAACGGTCGAGTCAAGTACGATGGCGTCGATCTCCGCCTCAATGTCGTCGAGATCTAAGGAATCTTTGCGCGAATGCTTCGGTATGTGCGCCTCGGGGACCGTGGGCTCCGCTTGTGAGCTGCCCGGCTTTATGGGCTCGGCTGGTGCACTGGAAATAAAAGAACCGACACTAAATTTTTTATAAATCTTTCTATTAAAAACTAACCGCACCCCACGGGTTTCCCGGCCTTGTACCCGTTATCATGGGAACTTCGGGATACAAATAATCTAACATTTCTCTTGAATCATTACACTAAATTAAACGGGGCTATATCACGTTAGAATATATGACGTATTTATTAAAATACGTTCCCGACGTTCCAAGCGGACTGCACCGCTCGTGGTCACAGGATGACTTTCTTACTCTTGATTAATCCAATGTAAAAATAATTATTCGAATGGATGGAATACCAGCTGGAATATATTTTGAGTCATAGCTCTTGAACATCATCTTCAATTAGCAATGTGGACATTTACCCTGCCGTGGAACAATATAAGACAAATATAAATAATATAGGTCACTGCAGGCCAACAGTGAGATACATAATGAAGTATAAGTCAGTAATGTCTTACTAAGTTAGTAAATAAGTTTATGTCTTACTGCTTTGCAAACCTAACAAACAATCAAGACACATCAGGTAAAAAATGTTTACCTATTCTGCAGTTGTGTGACGAATGCCGCCGCCGGCGCCTGCGCCATCTCGTCCTCCAGGCTGCGCTCGACGTTGCTTATCTTACAGTTGACGGGCAGATTCGCCAACTTTGAGGAATGCTCGAAGCCAAATTTGGTCTGATACTCTTCTAATTTTAGGGAAGTCTGTAAACACATGAAACAGATGAAAACACAGTTAGTACAAAAGACTAGATGAAATGACTGTTGGTTTTGTTTGCGCTGAAGGATATTAATACACATAAAGACAACCTACTAAACTCCGGCATCAAATTTGGCCTCTAATCTACACGAACTGGCTTACTAGACCAGACGGTCGAGCACGTTGATTTATCCATTCAACATTGATGCCAGTATTTGTTCAGAGCACGAAGAAATAAGTGATTATGTAGAAAACTTATACACAAACCTGATATTCAGGGAATAGGTTCTCGTAATTGACGGGGTCGGCGAGCGCCTGGGCCGCCTTCTTGTTGGTGAGCGCGAGCGATTCGCGCCACAGTCGCACCATTTCGTTGATTTTGGAAGGCAGGTAAGATCTGATGATAAGATAACAAGGTTCAGTATACGGAAACTTTCTCAAATTTGCCGCAGTTGGATATATTTTCTTATTTTCTCTATTTATTTATTATTTTTACGTTCATACCTGGCAAAGAAAGCGGCTTCAGGCAGCTTGTTCCTCTTCACTAGCAGCTGCAGACATTCTTCTAGCTGGTTCAGCGTGAAGTAAGCTACGAATGCGATGTTGTCCTCGCCTGTTTCGCCGGTCATGCGAGCCACTTCTTCTAGAAGAGCTTTGTCACCTAATAGAAGTTGATTGATCGTTTGAGTTTACGTGAATAGTGAAAATGCTAGGAATTGAGTTATTTTTGCCCGCCATACCTTTCAATGACACTTATGTACAACATTGTACACTTATGTGACATTCATTCATTCATTTCGAGTAGATAAGTGGTTAGATGTGTGAAATGAATCGCTTATTATGGTTATCAAATGGCATCAATCCATTTATTAACGTGGACATAAGATAAGACATAAGACATAGTCACGATGTAAATTAATTTTGTCGCGCACCGTAGACAATAGTCATTCATAGTGTTATCGTAGCGTACATAGTGAGTTAACTACTTTACATTGTCGTGTGACATTGTGTCATTTTATATGAATTAACGTAACATATAAACCTTGATATTATTGAAACCTATAGAAATATAGTATTTAAACCTAGAGCCTACGATGACTAACCTGTGCTACAAGCAAAGAGCAGTAAAGCACTAGAATCCTGAGCATTCTGGTAACACGCTCTAGTCAGTTCCGTGTCCGCCGCGGCGGCCGCCGCCGCGCCCAGTCTCGACCACCTCGCGGCAGAAGTTCGGGAAGGAGATCCCTCAGCGATAGCAGCTTCTTCAGCCAATTGTTTCGCTCGTCGAAGCTCGCCAAGTGACAAGGCGAGTTCGAACTGATGCTCGGGCTCGGTGGATACGGCTAGCGCTTGTTGCTTGAAGCCCTGGATTGGGAAGGTGGTTTTAGTTTATTTATAAAGGATATGAAAGAAAGGCTTGCTTATTACTTATGCTTATTGCTGAATACTAAATTGACATCCGAACTACGCGCCTTGAATTAAATTTGACAAATAGTTGTCAAATCTAGGAATTCATTACAATTTTGAGGAATAGTTGTCGAAATGGTATGAGTGAGATTTTAAACATTATATTTCCTTATAATTATATTTCGTTCATATTAAAGTAATTTAAAATGTTAATATTTTGGTCACAGGACATCTAAACGTCATAGGACAATTAGACAATAAGTTATTTTGGCAATATTTTAACTTGACGTTATGACATTTGAATATCATATCTTCACATTTTGACACGCTAGCCAACTATCCTTATATATTCATTAACATACCTGCTTCTCTAAGAAATGCGCAACCCTAGTGCGGTGTTCGTGAGGCACGGTGGTCAACACGCGGTCAGCCGTCTCAAAGTCACCTCGCATGACCGCGGTCTGGTATTCGAGTACAGACAGCAACAACGAATATGATACAATGTTCAACTCTTTGTCGTTCATGTAGAGTCTGCAGAAAAGGATATAAAAATGATTAAGAATATAATAATTATTGAGCAATAACTAATTTGAAAATCAAAGGATGCACAGCCTTTGCACTAACCGTAATCCCATTCTAATGCTTGATTCCTTTCTGCATACAACAGATTCCATAAGGATATCATTACTGACGTTTAAAAATATGTTTGTGATATATTGCCTGTTGACATTTGTTATTTCACCCTTTACGCAAGATTTAGTTTAGTGTAAATATATATTACGATAAAAGACCTAATCAAGTCAACCTCAAATTGTAGTCTATAACTTGGTTCATAAGGTCGATAACTAGTTAAACGTGTTTGTGTCATATTACCTGTTTTCCTTCGCCACATATCCGAGTATGTACATGGTGTGGTCGAGATGGGATATCGTGACGATCTCTCCGCCGACGTAATAATTTAGCCTATTCAAAGAGTTTGTGTAGATGAAGCAGTCGCCGACCCAGACGCCGGTCTTCACTGCTTCAGAAACTTCGCCTACCACCTGAAAAAGTAAAAGTTTTTTTACCTATGCTGTCCCACAACTAAGCAAAGGTCTCCGTCAGCATCTTTGAAGCGTCAGTGCCCTGGGCTAAATTTAGCTAATCCCTGTCGAAATTGCCTAGATCTTCACGCCATCTCTTCCGAGGCCTGCCTCTACGCCTCATCCCCTTCGAATTTTTATTTAATTGGATGGAAAGTTGAGTAATTTCAGTTGCTCAGCAAAGTTCAATTAAAAATGCTACAGGAAGATTTATCCACGCCCATGTTTCTGTAGGAATTTCAGGATAAAAAGTAGCCTATAGGCTACATATGTAACATATGATTTGTAGCGTTTGAGCTAAATCTCTTCTGAATTCAAAACATTTCTGTAGGGCAGATTTATCAAAAATGTCGCCCTTCGACAACACAAGAACTATCTTGCGTAAACCAGATTATACCTTAAAAGCATCTTGTCCTATTGCATTTCTTATACTAGTATGACAGGGGTTTACCTCAAAAGCATCCTCGATGCCATCCTCAGTGATGTTAGTGTTGGTGGCCCTGGCGTTAGTCACGATGTTGGCGTTGTACTTCAGCACGTAGTACGCCTCGTCCGTCGCCAGTGTGACAAGGTTGCCGCTATCCGACCAATACACATGTTTCGGCTGGATCTCTATGCTGTTGATCAAAGAAATTGGGTATGTTTATGGGTCATGTGGGAATAATACATTGTTACTGTTCTTGGGGATATACGAATATTAACATGCGCTGCTGTAGTTCGAAGGGCTCGTTCAACTGTCAGTCAGGTTTATACCAATAATTACAACATACAAGCATGTGGCTTTCTTAAGGCAGTGTAAAAACCGACACCAGTGTTGGCCACTAACCTACACGAACTAACTTAGTAAAGATTTTTTATGAAACGTCAACCCCATTGTTGGTGTGTTGGAACTTCCCATTAAGTAACAGATACATAAATCGCATCGAATCTTACTTCATATAATGTTACTACTTACACTAGTACAATATTAATAAATCGCAAAAAGCTTCAACACTTTTGATAACACACTCTATATCAGAGGTTTGCAGACAGACACACAGACACAACCTCATTTAGATTTCGTGTGATAGATATACATACATCCTGAATTAAATACGTTTTTCCTATAAATCTTTGTTCTTAGGATTAGGTACAGTAGAGATCTAATCATTTTATTCACTCGCATACTATGTAACACAAATTATAATGAAAATCGCTTAGAACAGTCGTGGAATATAAAAGTACCGAGTTTTAGGGTCTTTCTTGTATTTAATCATACACTCAGAAAAAGTAAACATAAAATACTAGCAGCGCCTCGCGACTTGGTCCGTATAGTACACGTACCCGTGAGAATTCCGGGATACAAGTGTATAGAACTAAGTCAGTGTCCATTTTTATTCAGATCCGTTCAGTAGTTGTTGCGTAAGACAGTAACAGACATCTTTCCATACTCACAAACTTTCGCATTTATAATATCAGTAGGCGTAGTAACAAAACGAAAATTGTCATTTTAAATTAAAATATCACTTTCTCGTAAGTATCAGTGTAAATAAGTGTCAATAATTCGCAAAGCATCAAATCTTGTGTACAACATTTGTGTACACGTACAAGCGTATAGACTGATTGTTCTTACCGTCTAATCAACTGGAGACGTTCCCAGTCGTAGAACGAAAACGCCATACCGCTGATAGACTTCACACCCAACATGTGACCGCCAAAAATGCCTGAAAACCAATACAATACGCTTTATATAAATAAATGCACCCGGACAAACTCACGGGGTTAGTAAGACCCAAACTAAGCTCTAATCTTGTATTTTGGAATGTTAATAATATTATGTATATAAATACTCAAATACTTTTTTTGAATATATATATGTAATTGACACCTAGATGCCGTTGCCAACAACGATGTCTGCACATATGGTTGACTCCGAGAGGGAATCGAACCCGCAACCCCCAACACAGTAAACGCTTTCACGTGCCAACGGACTTATCAATAAACTTAATTTAAGGTCCAAACAACACGTCTAATCTTCTTCGTATCGTAGACACAAGCGTTATAAAAATAAACACATCAAATTGTCATAGTAACATAATGGGACCTTCGTGGTGCATCATTGGTCGAAATGCTCGAAACCTCTATGCCATGCATTTTGATTGGTCAAATGATCTCCGCTCCGCCTAACTGGAAAGGAACCCGTAAAGTAAAATTTAAAAGTCGTTGGCAGACATCTTTGCACACGCGGTGGTCTTGTAATACAGATCGAAATTAAACAAAGGCTTAGAAGGGATACTTTGTCCTATTTTTTTATAAACTTAAGAGCTAAGGTCTTGTTAGGGAAACTGATGTAGGCTTTTTCTGGAAAAAGGTTGAAAAAAGTAAAAAAGTAATAGCCTGTAATGTCCCACTGCTGGCCACGGCCCCTCATCTCACTGAAGTACAGTGAAGAGGATTAGGCGTCACGTCAATCATCACGCTTTAAAGGTTGAAAATAAACAAATATTGTTGGTTGAATGGTTCATACCTTCAGCGCCATATTCGGGCTTGAAACTCTTCTTCTCCTTAAAGTTTTTGAAGACTTTGATGGTGCTGGAGTTCTCAAGAGTAGCGTACTCGGAGTTATCCGCTGCCCAAACAAACTCTTGCGCCGTTCCAAAGGCTTTGTTCCTTAGAGCCATTGCCGTGTAGATGATATATTCACCATCGCCGCAAACGACCACGAATCTGCCGTTAGGATTGTGAGCCACTGTCTGAGGATACACCTCGCAAGAGCCCATGTCCTTGGCAGCTACCGGGACTCTTTCGCCGTCTCTGATCTCTGTGCCTATGGGTAAGTATTGAATAAATTAAGGAAAAAGAAGTAAGAAACTGATTTAATGTCAATAAATATATTATAATTGATTTAATATATAATTAGTCAAAATTAACTTCGACAATTCGTTAAATCCTATAACATGAACCGCTGCTCACTAGTCACTAACCATCCCTTCAGAAAGATGATATAATGTACATTATAAAATTACGTTAATTAGTAAACTGTCGATAATATAATTGACGGATCTGTGTACGGTGGTGACAGGAAAGCTATTGTTGCGCTCCCTCTTCTAAAATTACATTAACAACTATCTAAATACCATCGTCAATGTATCCATCTATCTGCATAATATTACAAAAACGTTATCTAAATCAGTCAACCCAATTAATGGCGACATAGAAAACTGCACACACAAACACAAAAACCTCTCACCCTACTCATAATTTCGATAAACCTCTTCGTTCCATCATACGTAAATAGAATCTACAGTCTACACTTGTATAATAAAACTGAAGAGTTCGTTTGTTTTGAACACGCTAATCTCAGAAACTGCTATTCGATTTGAATAATTCTTGTTTTAATGGATAGCTACATTCAATGGAAAAGTTATAGGCTTTTTTCATCCCGAAATTGCCACGGGAACGGGCACAACGCGAGAAAAACCGCGTGGTGCCGCTATTAATAAACGACAGCTTTGTTTTAATTAAAACTTAAAAGTACATATTTAATTACAAAAAGTAATTCTTATAAAGCATTAAAAATACACAAAAATACCCAGAATTTTAAATTTTGTGCCATACTCGATACCATTAATTTTACTTTATTGTTTACTAGCAGCGCCCCGCGGTTTTACCCGCGTTGTGCCCGTTCCCGTGGGAATTTTGGGAATTTTTTTACATAAAAACCTTCCTCTTGAATCACTCTACCTATTACAAAAAACCGCATCAAAATCCGTAGCGTAATTTAAAAGATTTAAGCATACAGACAAACAGACAAACATACGCGACTTTGTTTTATACTATGTAGTGATAAATCAAAACTTTATTTTCGAATATGTAAGGTATCATTACATATAATAAATGGACGGCGCATCGAGATTTTGTTCCGGGAAACCTGCTAAAATCCGATTGAATTTGTTGAAAACGTATTGCAAAATTCACATTCAATTCTCGTCCCCCGTAACTGCAGATAACGAACTAGTACAAGAGATTAACAGGAGCGTGGTATGTGAAAACCAATATCCAAATGGTTTGATGAATGTCGAACTTTAGTTAGGTAGTACTGAGATGAGAGTAGCTCGCTTAACTGATTGCACGTCCTACTACTAGCTATTTGTGTACCTATAGTACCATCAACGTGTCTATTGTGAGGACGTAGAAATCAATACGATGTGAATGTAAGTAGAGAACACTCACTTACATTTATTTTAAAGATGCTTTTAAACGAATATTCTGATATCGGTTAGGAATATGTAGAACTGAACTATTAATTCTACAATAGGCGAAGCTCGAATCTCATGAAATCGCTAGTCGCTAGGTTCTAATTTATAAACACCTAGCTGCATCCCGCGGTTTAACCCGCGTTGTTTCCTTTCGGGATAAAAAATAGCCTATAATTTACCCATTGAATGTGGCAATTACAAAAATAAATTATTCAGATCGGATTGGTAGATTCTGAAATAAGGACGTTCAAATGACAAAAAATTATAAAACAAACACTTCAGCTTTATTATTTTTGGAGGCTTACATAGCACATTCACTAAATAATCCGAATGGAAAATACAATTTCGCAGGCAAAAAAATAAACTATCACCAATTAGCCAAGTTTTGCTTTAGAGAGAGTAAGTAAATGGGATGCAACGTCAACCTGTCGGGGTATTTTAACGTGAAGCGAACCGGAGTCCACTAATCGGATCGAAAAGCACATGACGGACGCGAAACGCATTGAATGAACGGAAAGCTGCAAAAGTACGGATTATCAATTCGAAAAAACTTTTCCAGAATAAATATCGAGCGTTACTTTAATTTGCCGCTGAAATTTGTAAATTTTTAACCGACTTCAAGATCCGAAGGAGGAGGTTCTGAATTCGGTGCCCGTATATATTTTTCTGTTTTTTTGTTTAATAACTCGATTGAGCATGATCATTTAGGGTTAAAAATAAGATCTCACGCTGGGTACCACATTTACTTAGGGAAGACCAAAAATCGGCTCACGTTAGATGGCGTCGCAAACTCGGCGACAATAGAACCGAGGTAACTCTAAACACATTACAGCCGCCTAAACTTTTAACCAGTACAGGCGCCTGAACTTCAAGGTAAAAAAAACAAAATGGCTGCCATTTTACTATGGATGGAGAAGATGTTGATTGATTTGTCGATCAAAATCACCATATTTTACCCCCCTTAAGTCTCCGACACGGGTGACATGACAGATTGTGTACTATAGATTATTTCGTTCTATTCTCTTTGCTCTTTTCCATATTGTGGAAAGATGCGCTTTTAGTTAGTTTTTTATTTTTTCTTCGATGGTTTTTTTTTAATTTTCACTCTACGACGACATTAATTAACTAATTAACTAACTAATTGACATAATTATTCATGCACAATTGCACATCTCTACTAAGGAAACATTTGACTTCTCTGAATACGGGCGTATTATTTTCGGTACGTTGCACGTTGGAACTGTTGGAAGTCTTTTTTCTTAGGTCCAGGCCATTTATTTTTCACTGTCCCCACGTTACTAAACAAGTTGGTAAGGAATATGTTGAAAACCGATTCTATTTTCCTATTGTGCATTGTCACGCAAACTAAACAAGCATGCAAACAGCTCTATCAGTTGGAGAAACTCGGGGATAACTACTTCACAATTCAGTTCCAAGATCTATCCACTAACAACGAACCAGTGAAGCCAAATAAAAACTTTTAACAACAACCAGTTAACGACCAATCGTGAAAAATTACAGAAAACTTGAAAAAACTGTTGTAATAATATTAATTAGCAACCAACTTTTGCTTTAAGAGAGGTCAAAGGTGAAATGTAACGAGCCAAGTCTATTTATGGAACTTCAAACAAACTTCTCTTTAGAATTTAAGTTATACGCCCCGCGGTTTTACCCGCGTTGTGCCCGTTCCCGCGGGAATTTTGGGACTTTTTTTTACATAAAACCTTCCTCTTGAATCACTCTACCTATTACAAAAAACCGCATCAAAATCCGTTGCGTAATTTTAAAGATTTAAGCATACAGACAAACAGACAAACAGACGCGACTTTGTTTTATACTATGTAGTGAAGCTACAATTTTAAATTGAAAAGGAAATACACTCAGGGAAACTGAAACAAAGACTATACTATACAGACATTGGAATCAACAATTCCGAGGGCACTTGGTAATAGCAGTGGCCACTAACCGACTTCGACTAAGTAAGTAACGGACGGCGTAGTTTGAACAATAATGATTGTAAATGTTAAGCTATTTGAAGCTGGTACTTTGATGGGTAGCCGGTGGTGACAGTCTATCTGAGTGTGCTACAGACGAGGCGTTATATTTTTCCAATCCTGTTTCAACATTAAACAATATTTGTACAATTATTTATTCGATATTCACATGGAATGTGTATAACGCGTGCAAAGCCACAGGTCAGGCCATTATTTAGTTTTTAAGTACGATAGTCCGAATCTTTGTTGAATACTTATAAAATGAGTTGCGTCCGTGTAATGTGGTGCTTTACCTTTCATACAGAATAGAGAATGATATCACAAACGTTATTGAAACCCGCTAAGGAGACCTTATAAATAGCTTTTACAATACATTTCATATATTTTACTATTAATTGAAACGTACGTTGATGTCATTATTATTTGTTGTTGTTGAGTTGTGAACTCAACAGTAACCTCCGCGTACGTAAGTTCCCGTTTCAACAAATAATAATGACATTTTATATAGAAATTCGAATCGTTTTATTGAATTTTAAATGGAATTTCGAACTGAAATATAAAAACGGAAGCCTCTTATAATTCGACAAGTGTTTCAATCCGTTCTGATGCTTTTAAAACGTACTGCAAATAGGGAAAAAAATATTGGACATTTCATTCGGCCACGAATCCCAAAACAATAAAATAAGTATAACAATAACGACAAGTTAACGGGATAATCGCGAACGTGCATTTTACATTATATACGGGTCCAGTACCAAAATAAATATCCAGTAAAATTAGAACTTCTTTAATTTCAATTTTAAAGTAAAACGAGCCGCGATTAAAAAGATGAATAAGAATAAAATACATGTATTGCCAAAAGTAGGACGAGATATTTCGCAGTAGAACGAAACTTGAAACCTCCTTTAACACCACACTTCTTTAACTTCAAAAAAGGTATACCCAAAAAAAGATACGGGTACCATGTTTTTTAAAATTTCCACATTTCTGTGATAAGACACCTTTCTATCTAGAAAAAATCTTAAACAAAAGAAATCTAAATCGGAATAGCTATCGTGAAGTACAAATTTTACTTTTTTCACTTTACTTAGATATTACTATTTTTACCTATAGATACTACTTCCCTAGTGTACTACTTTTAATACACAACTTGCACGCATAAAATTAATTAAATAAGTTTCGTGGAGCGACAAGCAACGTTGTCGTAAAATACGTCATATTTTGAACACAATACGAATTTTGAACAAAAACGATTCGTAACTGAATGTAATACAGTCCCCGTTTCATTTGTATACAAGTTCGCTTACCTTCTGGTAGTGCCTTCAAGTTCACTTGCTGGATCTCCGAATGCTTCGCCCAAATGATTTTCCCTCCATTGACGTCCATGGAAATCGCCGGCTCCTCGCGTCCCACCTTGATCATGATTGTCCCTTCATCGTACCTAACATCCATCGGATTCATTAGCCACATCATCATTCAAAGTATTTTAATACAATTTACAGAAACACCTAATTAGTAATGCCGATAAAATTTAATCAGGCTTTAAAAGTCAAACTTCGGCACAAAAACTTTGACAGAAAATATTTTTAAACTTTGAACAGTAAAGTAGTAAAATTATAGAATCGACACTAAAGTATGAAAATCACGCCCCGATCAGTAGCTATGAGTGAGGTGCATCCTGTGCACAGGACCAATGACTACTGAAACACTGAATCGCCGCGGCTGCCTCCCGACCTGTGCAAACCGCACAGGTCCAAAGCCACAGTACATTCCATACATTTAGTTTTCCAGGAAAATCTACTTTACGGGAGCTAGAATAGAGTATACGGGGCATTTTCTGACGCAAGGGAAAAATTGTCTAACAGTTATGGACTTACAGGTATAGAAAGGCATGTTGTGTGATATTTGAAAAATGGTACTGTATAGATTTTAACGTCTAACGTGCAATCAAATATAGTGGCCGACACGTATACTGGGCAGCCCTAGTGCACTCATGGTTTTTAATATCTTTCTGATATTAACACTAGCGGCGCTCCGCGGTTTTACCCTCGTTGGATCCGTTCTCGTGGGAATTTCGGGATGAAAAAAGCCAATTATAACCTTCCCGTTGAATGTCTAATACAAAAAAATATACAAATCGGAATCGAGTTTCTCGAACTCGAACATACAAACAAACTTACAAATTTTACCTCTTTATTATATTATATTATTATTTTATTTATTTTATTAACCTAACCTAATTATTGAACTATTAACCTAATTATGATGCATTTTTCTGGACCGCAAATATCTCGACCGTACTTTGAGTTAAAAAAAAGTTAAAAGTAATTTCCAAATAAGTTTTACATCGACCAATACCAAAACTAATATGAACATCAAAAGCCATTTCACATATGTACCAAGCTTTGATGAACATTATTAAAGTAACATAAAATACTTGTAGATGTTTGTATACCAATATAATAAACCGTTGAAGAGTTTGTTTATTTACTTTTTATTTGTTTGAACGAGCTTCGTGCAGTACTTTTTTAAATGGCTAACAGCCTCATTCAACGTGAAGGTTATTGGATATTTTTCATCCCGGATTTCCCACGGGAACGGGAACGAGCCGGGTCAAACCGTGGGGCACTGCTAGTAATTTATAAGTAAGATATTTTATTACTATAATATTTTATTAGATAGATAGCATACTAGCCACTCAAAGAGAACAATTGAACACGGTTTGAACCGCAGCCTTGCCATTGAAATCTAGAATACAAACAATCACCACGCGCTGCCGTAACACGTTCATCCATACATATTACAAACAAACTCCCTCATCGCGTTTTTGTGTGTGTTTGTTTGTAATAAACTTAAAACGCGTCCGATTTGAATGCGAGTTTCATCGATAGCCAGAGCGATTCATTAGAAATCTTTTGGGCTACTTTGCTTTAAATACCAAATCCCGTAAACTCTCACAAGCATGGGTACCGCACAGGTAAAATCGAAGGACAATGATAGTCAATACTTATATCTATATTGCTATGCTAATTAGTAACCCAGACTTAAATTTTTTAACCCTCGTCGCAAAAGAGTGGTGTTATAATAAGTTTGACGCCAATGTCTGTTTGTGTGACTGTTTGAGACATCATAGTTCTGAAAGGAATGGACCGATTTCGTTGTTTTTAAAGGCGGCCGCGGCGGTCCTTGCGGTCCTTGCGGTGGTTCTTAGCTATTTTCGACAAAAATCGGTCCTGCTTGTTTTGCGTAGAGGGTTTTTATATTGTTTGTTTGGTTTCCTTTAATCGCGGTTATCTGTCAAATAAAACAATTGTTGGTTTCGAATAATTATGTTCGTATTCGATAGCCACATTCAAGTGCAAGTCTACCGGCTAATCTTTATCCCAAAATTCCCACAAACAGATACATATACAACGCGTGCAAAACCACGGGACTTTGCTTGTAATAAATTAATCAGACAGGACCGCAAACCAGACAGGCAGTCCTCTATTCAGGTAGCATCGCAATTGATACACAGGCTCTTTGAGACCCAATGGTACGCGAGCATTTATTAGTCTAATATTACCACTTGATTACACGCAGCAATTTCAAAAGCGAAAGCAAACATTCGATTGCTCAGTACGAGAGCTATTCAGTATTGAATACAATATGTGTATGTAACGGTTCGAGTGAGCGGTACATGGGAATGTATTCAAGAAATTAGCAATAGGGTTTAGGTTATTTTAATCAACTTTTTGAAAGGGATGTAGGTACTATTGAACATTGTATAATTATGTTATTTAGTTATAACAGAAAAAAATGGAAATTAAAAATTATTACCAATTTTGAGAGAAGTTCTTTAAAAAAAAGAAAGATGGATAACAAGGATTATAAAATCTGAAATATTATTCTTCAATAAACGTTTAAACACTTTCAAACAGTTACCACTGGATATAAATATCTAAAATCAATTTCGGTACAACCTTTTGTTAGTAACGATATAACAGACAGATCAAAACTAGTCTACGATTTCGATAAAGATTTCAAAGAAAGATAAAGAGGGTTTTTATGTCCATGGTGAAATCTACCATGGACATAGAAACCTCTTCGATGCGCTCGTCTATGTATTTCACATTAACTAACACTATGCTCAGCCGCATATGTCTGTTGCGATCAATTCGACAACTATTGCACGAATTTTGATGCGGTTTCATTGTTACAGGGGATTAATTCGAGAGGAATTTTTAATGCGGCGTTTTCCGCGTTATGCCAATTCCAATGGGAATTAAGGCATACTTTCCCCTTGAATATGGCTATCCAACACAAACACAATTATTCGAATCGCAGCAGTCCCCGAGAGCAACCGTTCAAACAAAGAAAAAACACTACAGCTTCATTAATATTGGTATAGATCTATACTCATAGTAACTTTCATAATAGTTTCTAAAGCAAAGAATTAGCACGTTGAGCGTTATCGAGTCGATTTGAGCGTATACTTGGTTAAGAGATTAAGGTGCCATTCACTAACTAAAGCTATGTCGTGCTGCTATTATTATGAGAAGATACCACCGTCGATATGTTAGTATACGACGCTATGATACTTTTAAAATTATTGGTGGATAACGTAGCCATTAACGTTATTAACTAAACCCGAGGTCTACTAAGATGGGAGGCCGATAGTGGCATTTATATCTGACCGTGCTTCGGAGGGTACATCAAAGCGTCGGTCTCGTTGTTTTAATCATTAGACTATATCGGAGTCCTTTAGGCGGTCTAACAAACCGACACCAGGGTTGTCCACTATAACCTGGTCTAGCTTACCTAAGTCCGCACAAATGGAAAAAGATTACGTTAAAATTGCTGATTAATATACCTTTGTATTTCGTATATCTATCTGATAACAATTAGTTTAAGTGTAAAGATAAAATCTAAAAAGTACGTTATCACTGTGTATGTACTCTTTGGAACATAATGAAATGAGATATACTTTGTAACAATACCCATATGTAGTGTTATTTATAGTTCAATCGATTTGAATTGTATGTGGAAAGCATAACTTTACGTAACCGATTATGTATATACCTAATTTCCCTTATTTTTCTTTTGATCTGCTGATGAACAAAAGAAGTGGTTTTTATTTATAACCGATTTCAAAATGGATTCAATATTTTATATTAAGCAGTTTGCACAATAAACAAGACAAGTACAGAATAACAAATTGCATCACATTTTTAATAATTTACATTTTGCTCAGACTCAACAAAAACAAGGTTGATTCCATTAGGTGTAAAAATGTTCCGTTATGAAAAACTCTCAAAGGTTATTGCAGTATATTAATACAGTCTCGGTTGTCAAAGGATCCTGTCCTTTCAAGTTGGATTTTATTCATTGCAATTGGTGTATGTAGGTAGGTGTGTTTTGTATGAATACTTGTTTACGAAACCGAATACGTGGAGACGAAGGGGAGTAATGAAGTTTTAAACACGGAAAGATATAATGTTAGATTATTCAGTGTCTACGTCGCTACTTGTGAATAAACTAAAGTTACTAACTAGTGATACGTTTAGCTTTAATTAAAGAGATGGGATATAATCGATACTTCTATACTAATATTATAAAGCTGCAGAGTTTGTTAGTTTGTTTGAACACGCTAATCTCAGAAACTACCAATCCGAATCGAATAATTCTTTTTGTAATGAATAGACACGTTCAACGGGAAGGTTATAGGCTACTTTTCATCCCGAAATTCCCACAGGAACGGGCACAACGGGGGTAAAACCACGGGGCGCTGCTAGTACGTCCCATTTACGTCGTGTCATAATTTCGATTTGATATATTGTTCGAAACAACCTTCGTTCGACCAAATAAAGGTCGACGACGACAACGAATAAATCGAACACATGTGTCTATAACTATTACACATTGCATTTTCGCCTGTCATGTATGGGTCACAGGAAAATTGTAACCGCCGCTAGTGTACAATACAACTCGCGAGACTGTGAACTGTCGACAAATTGTAAACTGTACATGACCATTTACAATTTAACACATTATTTTTAGATAGTTCATTATCTAATCTAACCGTAGCAAACCGTCAAATTAACTTTCATCAAATATGCAAGCGACGGAACGCACTCGGTGCGCTGATTCGTGTAATACTTATATAATAAAATCTAACCTACTGGGAATAGAGTTTATGTTTAAGTAAAAGTATTTATTTAAGACCGTTAACAATCGCAGATATATGGTCGTAGCACACATATCAACTCGTAAACGGAACGTAAACGTATCAACTCGAGCCGTTCAGTATTCTTTGTATGAAACTCCCTACTGCAACGCACACTTATCGGAATCGTAACGTAATCGCCTCGCCTCGGGACAAGCTCACAAACCGCAGTACGGTGCGTGGTCGACTTGCCGTACCCGCGCTTACGTCTCTCCGTACGCTGTCTTACGACTCTCCGTACCCTAGCTTGCGCTTCTTCAGGCACCCCGCCCAGCCGTCGTCAACCAGCGACCGGCGAGCCGTAAGCGCGGCGTCGCCTAGCCGTAGCCGAGTCGATTCGGAGCTGCTGATCGCACGGTGACGCGCTTACGATAGGTTGACGCCTGGTTGACGCCTGGTTGACGCCTGGTTGACGGCGAGGCGATACGGTGACGATCCCTTTCCGAGTTGATATGTGTGCTACGACCAATACTCGTATAGTCATTGATTGGATACGGTGACAATTTTATCGTTTCATCCACTATTTTACGGTTCGGTTTGGCAGATAACGAACTATCGAAAAATAACGCGCTAAATTGTAAAGTGTTTGGTACAGTCCACGATATTTCGACATTTTACAACCCCACGAGTTAGATAATAAGGTGACAACGTTTACAATATTCCGGTGACATACACTAATTGGAATTAATAGGGGAATATTGTGCAGTGATCCTTGACGTTTGGTTGAGCTATGGTTAAGCGTTTAATTGGATCCTATGACGCGTAGAGATGTCTGCACCGCATTAGATCGATACTGATACATATCTGTTATATATTGTTTAGGAGTGTTTGTCGAATTAGTGAAGTTAATTTCCTGTTGTAAAGTGGCATTTAAGATTCCGTTGCAGGATAAAGGGTTGTCACTTACTGGAGATATCAGTACAGTGAGGAGGATTACACGTAATCAGAGCGCATGTCTACTGCCGTCGGGGGTCTTAGGCCTCCCTGCCAACCTTAGACATGACGTATTTTAGACTGTCTAAAATGTATTACATTGAAATTACTTTTGTGATTTACTACAGACAGTCATTGTCAATATCGCGGTTAATTACGAAAAATAACTTTAAAGTCTCGCTGTGGCATACTTATAGCACAGTAAAAATGTAAAATACTTTTTTACAAACGCGCCTCGCGGTTTTTCTTGCTTTGTGCCCGTTCCCGTCCCCGGGGGAATTTCGGGATGAAAAATAGCTAGAAATCATTTCTTTGACGTGGCTATCGATTACAAACAATATTCAATTCGAATTGGTAATTTCTGAGATTAGCGATTTCAAACAAACAAAAAATCAAACACTTCGTCTTTATTATACTCGTAATACTCGTAGTATAGATTTTCTTTCTATATACGCTTGATAGGTCTTTGCCAACAAGTGGGACATTTGTTTTATTCACACGACTGTAAGGTTAAGTCTTTATACTCTTTTGAGTAGTTAGTCGGATTTAAGTAAACTCAACAGGATGTTGAGTAAAGCTCGATCCAAACTCTTTATGATGTGATTATAGGGGTATAGATAGACACAGTAAATTAATGTTTGTAGTTGTAGTTTTAATGGTGCACTCTCCTTTTGACAATTAGCTGGCGCGACAAATACTAAGGGATTAATTGTATAAGATTCAAATTAACCCTAGCTCACTAACCTTATTTTCAAGCGACGTCATCACTAACCTTGCGTTAAACCGACTACGATGTATATTATGTGATTTTTTGTACGGGGACTAAGATATTGTACTACTTGAATGAATATAGCATAAATGTAACGTTTGTTATTCATTAATATAGAGTAAAGAAAATATATTCGGTTTAGGTATAGTCCGTAGCAATGGTGCTCCGAAAATGCCAATTCACAGACCTAGCAGAGGCAAAAAAATCGATTGCTTTTTTTTGTAAAAATTGTTGTTTTTTTATTTCTTGATTAGAAGTGCCCTATAAACTATATATTTTAATCGAGGCATCGATACTTTGAACCATTTTACGAGGAAATCTTTTTAGTATTTTTAGGTCACGCCAAAAAACCTAGAAGGTCCTATAACATATTTTTAAATATTAAGGTCTAGGGCTTAAATGTATCGAGACGTGATTTCATACCTTAATTAATGTTCATGTATATTAACACGAAATTTTAGGAAATTTAATACTGTTGTGGACCTGCTAATTAGGCTTCATTTATGGCAAAATCATTAGTAAAATTCTGTAATATGCGATATAAGTGAAAAACAGTTTATTAGACGAACAGATGGGAACAGTGAGCTGACTTTCCGCTGATTTGGAAATACATTGTGCATTTAATTATATAATTAATAGTCAAGGCAAAACTCCGCGGCTCCTCTGTTACTCATTGCATAAACATATTTAAAGTAGTGTGGCCGTACTACTCGTTCGTAATACTCAAAGAAGGACTTGGTTACATTTTGTCAACCATAAGATAAATTATAATAAATTATTACCCTAAAAATGTGTGATGTCTTTAAATCAATTTTAATTGTATGATATTGGAACTGTTTAATTTGAGTTACTGTTACTGTTAGCCCGTATTGTCCCACTGTTGGGCATAGGCCGCCCTTCCCGCCACTCTTCTCGATTTTGGGCAACAAATTGCCAGTTACTAATTTAAGTATTCGGGACAAATAATATTTGTAATTTGAGCGGTAATTTTAGTATTAAAATGGATGAGCGAAATCTAATTAGTATAAGCCGCTTACTGTTCGCCTAATAAAATGAAGACAATCAAAAAGTTCAGACAAACCGCTGTCAACAGTCAGTCGTGTGCTCCATGCGCCAATTACTTGTGAAGTCAAACTAAACAAATTGAAGTAAATTACACCTCAATTATGTTAATTTTGAATTAATATTATAAATGCATGTGACTTGTACGCTAAGGGGCGTAATTTGACATGTTTTCAGGATACATATTTTCATTTCTCCTACACCTTACTGTTTGATTATGTTTTCATTCACAAGATGTCATCTCTCATGCTTCACCATACTGTACGCAGCGTTTGGTCTAAACTTATTTATAGGCATATTGTTCATAGAGTTCAGTCTGAATTTATACAGTAAAGTATGAATTCAGACTAAACTAATAAAAATATTTAAGGCTAGATTTTCCGCGCGGTTTCATCCGCGACCCAATAGATGGCGCTGATGTGTAAAATTTTGTAGACAGCGCTGCACTTACGTTCTTTTGATAGATTTAGTGGGGTCGCGCCAATACATTTTGTTGAGCGCAGGAAACATCTGCCTTTTTACAAAATTACTTTCGACTACTCACCCAATAGCCACGTTATTGGACCCTGGCAAAGAGGATATCGTCCAGACCCGTTCGAAGCCGTAGTTCAAAGAGACCTCAAGGCGATAGGTCCCTGCGTGCCATATCCGGACCGTGCCGTCTTCAGAGCCCGTGAGGAGGATAGGGAGCTCCGGGTGGAACGTCACAGCTGATACGTTTTGGACGTGGCCTGAGGACAAATGGTAGAGTTAGACTCATTGACACACTCAATTTTCATTGTCGATAATTAGTCAAGGAATAATAGAGTTTAGTAGGTGTAGTAGAAGTTTTACCAGAGATAGAAAATAAATAGTAACTTGTAATTCCCCACTGCAGGGCATAGGCCTCTACGCTACTCTCTTCTCACTGAAGGTATCGATTCAGTTAGAACCATGAACAATTATATTCTAGTTAGATTTCATTTACTACTTTAATTACAAACTATAAACTTTGAATTTTTAAGTTCCAATCAGAATACAGACATAATTGTTCCCTTATAAGATTGCAATAACCCCCGCACTTAGAGACGTCAAATGCTTAGCAGAGATTTACTAAATTATTTTGACACGTAATAATTTGGAAAAGGGTCGATAATTTTATCAATACTCTAGTTTTGATCGATATTTAGTTAAGTACTTATTTACTACTAGCCGCGCCCCGTGGTGCTACGCGGTCCCGCGGGAATTTCGAGATAAAATGTATCCCATGTGTTATTCTGCTGTATAACCTATACTACTGTAAAGTTTCATCCAAAGTAGTTTTAAAACAAACCACGCTTCCATAAAACCTTTCTCAACCCCTTTCAACCCTGTTTTCGCGATAAAATAATATTACGATAAAATAATAGTATGAAATTGGAGGCTGATAATAATACAGACCACTTTTAATAAAGAAAATGTCCACAGCAACAAGTATAACGGCTGGCGATATTAGTGCTATGAATAACTTGATCATATCTATTATTCAGAGGCTTTGAAGACCTATTTGCTTAGAAGTGGAACATACATAGGTCAGCTATAAATAACTTAGGTAACTTAGGTAGTGTATACCATAACAATAGAGCGAAGAGTGACTTTCTGTCCTAAAGTAAGACCAGTTCTAGGGCCACTCTAACTGTGCTTCACCCGAGCTATGCTGTGGTATGTTACTGATGAACCCTAAGTTTTTAGACCACCTAAAGGCCTCCGACATGATTTCACTATTAAACAACTGGGACATTTATCCATGTCTTGATCTTCCTCTTGATAAATGGATATGTAGTGATTTGTTTTGGGACCCTATTGCTTACCCTGCTTAAGTCATTGAAAGCCATAGTTCCTAACAATCAACTTACTTTCCAAAGTCTGCACGCAGGTCTTGTTCTGGTAGTCCCATATCTTGACGAGCCTGTCGTCGGCCCCACTGATGAGATAAGGCTTATCACCTCCATGGTAGTAGTCTACACAGTTGACACCCTTCTCGTGTCCTTCTAGGGTGAAGTTTGAGTTGGAAGAGCCCAACTGCCATACCTGGTTAGAAAAAAAAAATGGAATAATCTAGAGTTAATGTTTGTATACATGAATCGATCGATATGAAATTCTAAGTCAGGAAGGGCTGGGATGATTTGGTTAATTCCGGGTCAAATATTTTTGGAGTATTGAAATCATTGCGCGGTTAAACCGCAGACAAATGCCACTAAATATAGTTCCAAATAAATTTAGAACCCACAACGTCGACACAGTGCTCTTACAAACCACTTGTCTTTACTCCAAATATAACTAACATAACCAACTGTGACAGCATCAATTTCTATTATTGAGGCAGGTGAAATGAATAGTTATTTTATTACGAGCCTAACTTTACTGAACTCGTTTAACTCCCGTGTTTGTTTCCACATATCAATCTTCGTTATCTTTTCTTTACCAAAGTATACTAATATAATAGTGTTGAAGTTTTTTTCAGGTTTTTTATTTGTTTGAATATGCTTGTCAGAAATTACCTATCCGATTTAAATAATTATTTTTGTAATGGATATAGCCATATTCAATGGGAAGGTTATGGGCTATTTTTCAACCAGAAATTTCAATAGGGACGGGTGCAACGCAGGTAATACCGCGGGGCATATATAATGTTAGGAAGATGTTGCACACATACCTTGACAGTAGTATCCAAGCTAGCGCTAGCGAAGGTATTGTTGTCTTTGGGATTGATAACGATCTGCATCACATAGTGAGTGTGGCCCTCGAACACTTGCTGGCAGGCCCAGGTACGATCCCAGTTCCATAACTTGATTAGGAGATCGTCTGTCGAACAATCACAAGTCTGATACAAACTAGGCACAAAATAACTGTAGTCGCCATTATAGAATGTACTGTAAAGTTGATTCTTTGATTACAACAATTTTGATTTCACTAAAGACACTTCATGATTTGAATAGTTTCAAAATCATTAGTAAAATGATGATTATTTATAAAAGGGGTATCAGGATAGCATACCTTATTTCTATTTTATTATTTATATTTTTAACCAACTTTAGAAAAAGGAGACTTAAGAAAATTTGACTGATTTTTTTTTACCGATTCACTGCCATTAATGAACCGATTTGGGTATTGTCATAGATGAAGTCATGTTAATCCTTGATTTGAATAGTGAGGCTTCCAATTTATAAATTTATAGAGGATGATTTTTCTGCTCAACAAAATATATGGGCGCAACCCGACTAAATCTGGGAAAATAACATAAGCGCGACCTACAAATTTTCCTCACTAGTCTTTTGTAATTTGTAAATTGATTATTTATAAAAGTGCGATTAGTACAGTAAGGAGCATTAGGCGAAATCACCATGCTTATGTGATACGTACACTGTCTGAAGCCTTAAAAGTACATGACTTATATTAAAATTTTCTTTCCGCTTGTCATTAAAATATACAACTGGGCTATAAACTTCTTTACTGGGCATAACAATAATTATAAAAGTTCGCTTTTGCACATACAAAGATCAAATTCAGAATGAATCAATTGTCAATTGACATAAATATTAAACAATGGGTTTAAATCATCTTTGCATGCAACTCTATGTGTGTACGTTTATAATCACAAAAATTTCATATGTTTGACAGTACCATTACAAACTCTTATTGCTTGTACAATGAATGGTTTAGCCCCACAAAGAGCTGCATGGAAAGATGAGGTGGACTATCTACATAATGTAATCTAATAATCAATACAAACCACTGCTTGTGAGGATGTAGGGCTGTGTGGGATGTATGGCTATACATCTGACGTAGTCGGAGTGTGCCTCAAATGAGTGGACTCTTTCCAAGGTGTTGTAGTTGAACACACGGATTTGCATGTCATCCGAGCCGGTGATCACCCAGTTCTTGCGAGGCACAAACTTGGCAGCTCGCACGGGAAGGTCACAGACCTGAATACAACAGACATACAATATAATAATTAGTAATTAATCATGTAAGTAACCTATATTTGCCACTTCTAATGAAATAAGGTAGTAAGTGTTAAGTAATTGTTAATTGTAAATAATTCAGCAACATCCAACACAAATTCAGTAACTTCCTGTGAGTATTGTTTTGCAAACAGGAAACATTATTTAACACATAATTAAACTTTGTGAGAAAAAGAATAAAAAAGAATAATGAGTACAAAGATATTCTGCCACATAAAATATATATTATTTTCAAGTTAAAACAGCTGTTTTAACTTGAATTGATTTAAGGTAACTTCTATGTCTATTCAATTTTTACATTTCTAATAATTCTTCTAACATTAGGTGGTTTTTGTAAAGTTTTATCTAACATTCAGTTTAGTGATGTCATACTTTGTAAATTGTTAGTGTTATACAAATTATTTGATAACAAATCACTTAATATACTCAGTGTTATCAGTAAATGTAACATGGTTAAATTTTCTAGTTCTACAAAGAGTTTATCATGCATGCAGCGCAAATACAATCGTGGCATATATGACGAAACTAGTAGATAGTTGTGCCCTAAACATTTAGTAACTTCCAAG